>CAWUFW010003489.1:0-1352500 GCA_963921515.1 Calotriton arnoldi | reverse complement strand
GAAGTGACTGATGCGTGTGTCCCTGCTGTAGTGTTCACGGAACCCGCTACACAAAATGCAATGTCGCAGCCTCTTACTGGCATCCCACAGGATGAACATCATTGACGCAAGGGAAGGCACTGTCCCCACATTCATCCACACATCCACACAGGAATGACGTAAGACATTACACAGCAGTGCGTCACTGGATGTTTATTTGCACATCCAGTGCAGTCATGCAGCTGGAGCGGTACAGGGCAATGCCGAGCACACCACACAATATGGGCCCGTGGAGGGCCAGCCAGTGTCCATCCGGGGATGACCTGTACTGCGGAAGAGGAAGGGTACAGTCCGCAGTCTGTCCGCCGTGTCATTGGTCGTCAAACAGGATGTGGCCGTCCATGTCGCTGCCCAAGGTGAGTGCCTCGGAGTGTATCGGGGGTCAGTGGTAGGTCTTGAGGCCATGTGCGGCACCAAGCAGAAACAGGCAAGGTGGCGGAAATGGATGAAAGTGTCTGGCCCTCCTGAACACAGTCCCATCCACATCCTCGTCCCCGGGTGTGTGCCCTGCCCCACCTGTGGGTGTTGCAGTGCCGGCTGCGGCACTGTGTGCCACTGACACATCAGGGGCCGGAGGAGGATTGTCGGCCGCACTGTGTGGCAGTGACACATCAGGTGCCGGAGTGGATACGCCTGCCGCACTGGGAGGCACTGACACACCAGGGGGCGGAGATGTGGATGGTGTGGGGGCAGCAGCATTTATCATCGCCAGGCCTTGTGGCAGCAATGCCATGATGAGGACATGCAGGGCACGGTAGATCCCAGCTACATTTTGCTGATGTGCAGCGGCGGCTGCCATCCTTTCCGCCTCCATCCGCACCATGTCCTCCATGAGCCTCTGCATGTGTGCCAGCTCACGGCTGGCATCGCTGGGGCCACTCTGAGCGGACAGGTATTCTTCCCTCCGTGTCATGACTCCAGAGATGTCAGTCAGGGCTCGCTGGAGTCCATGGGGCGGACATAGACACCCAAGGATGGCGTCCAGTTTGGTAGCCATGAGCTCGAACCCCACCCGCACCTGCTCGGCCGTCTCTCTCTGGCCCTCCAGCACACTGCGTTGGAAGGCCAATTGTTGTTCCTGGGGGACTTGGGAGGGTGCCGGGGCTGTGGGTGCCTCCTGCTGGGTGGTTTGGGTGGTAGGTGGGGTCTCATGGATGCAGCTGGGCTGCCCTGATCCTGGAGGTGAGTTGCGGATGAGGTCAATGAGGTCTTGGAAGGTTTGGGTGTCGATGCTGGTGTTGTCCTCCTCCTCGTCATCAGTGAAGAGTGGCTGTGACTGCTCTGCAGGAGGTGTTGATGATGCCCCTGCGATGTGAAGGGGAGATGGTGTATTACAATGTGTCCACATGTATGTAGCCGCATGGTACAGGTTGACATTCAGACAGCATGGCATTGTACATTGTGACAGTCTGTGGGTCTGGGCGAGGACCCAGAGTGATTGTGGGTGTGCACTGTGCCCTGCTTGCTTGTGCATGTGTGCCATTGTGGCCATCTCCCCCCGTTCCCCCAGTACCTGGTGGCCACTCACCCTGTTGTGGTTGTGTTGTGTCCTGTCGAGCAGTGTCTGGTCCCCCGACTCCGGCCACAGTCTCCACACTGATGACTGAGTTTCCATCACCTACCTCATCAGGGAAGCCAGCTAAAAACCTGGGGGTATGGTTTGATGAATGTCTTTCCTTCTCGACACACATTAAGAAGCTGGCTGGATGTTGCTTCGGCCTGCTTAAAACTCTCAGAAGATTCTTCCCCCTCCTACCTCAGGCGGCGAGGAAGATGGTCACATGTGCGTTGATTCTGTCACGGCTGGACTATGCCAATGCCCTTTACGCTGGTATCCCCGGGTACCTGCTGAAGAAGCTGCAGGTGGTTCAAAACACGGCAGCCAGACTTCTATTGGGCATCTCGGCTAGGAACAGTGTCCGTCAACAGCTGCGTTCTCTCCACTGGCTCCCCATGGTGGATAGAGTTAAATTGAAATTATTGACTTTGGCCCACCGTGCTCTCCATGGTTGTGGTCCTCTTTACCTGCAGAGGCGTCTTTCTTTTTATGTTCCCGCACGCCCCCTGCGGTCTTCGTCCCTTTGTTATGCTCAGGTCCCTCGTTTCAAGTTACAGAGAATAGGGGGCAGCTCTTTTACAGTGAAGGCGGTGGCTGCCTGGAACGCCCTTCCTCTTGCCCTGCGTACCATCCATGACCCAGTGGCTTTCAAGAGGAAACTGAAGACACACCTATTCTCTTGAAAGCACACCGTCCTTACCCCGCTAGGCACCGCGCCGGGATACTCATGAGTAGCTGTGCGCGTTATAAACTCATATAACATAACATAACTGTCGACACCAGCTCCTCCATGTCATCCAGCTCCAGCTTTGGCGCTGGGCCCCCACCTCCGGTCTGCATTGCTGCCTTCAGGTTGGCGGAGAGTTTCTCCTTGGTCTTCCGCTTGATGTCATTCCATCGCCTCTTGGCCTCGTCCATTGTCCGCTTGTGCTCTCCGACGGCATTCACCTTGTTGACGATGTCCCGCCATATTCCAGTTTTGGTGCCCAATGACACGTTGGAGGTGACGAAGAGTTGTTGATGGTGTTCTATCACCTCCGTGATTATGATCCTGTTCGCCTGCGGACTGAACTTGGTCTTCCTGGTCTTCTTGTCCTTGCCCTTCCCTGTCCCCGAGGTCCCAGGCTGGTCGTCCGGGGTGCTTGTGGGGTTGCGCTCGTCCTCTGCGCCTGCTCCGGCTGTCTCCATGGTGCTTGTGTGTTGGTCAGTTTGTGTGTGGGTGTTTTTTTCTACTTTTATGGAGGTTTTTGACGTCTGCCAGGTGTGTGTTGCAGGCCTGGCGCTGCTTGTCGCTGGTTTCCTCATCGCGCTTTGGCCCATCGGATGTTTTTTGGTGTTGTGGTTTGTGTTTTTATCTCCATCGTGGTGGTTGTATCGCGGACTTCGTCCGCGGTTTTGGCAGACTAGCGCATGGTACCGCCTTGTTGTGAATTCCACGTTGACACAGGGTTATTTTCCCGCGATGGGCTGCGATATTGAAAGTTGCGTTACGCTACTCTTGCGGTAGTTATCACACGTTCTTGTGAATATACCCCTTTGACTTCCAGTGAGCGAGAGGTTTGAGATAATGCGCAGGCACTCGCTTTCTGGGGGCCTCGTGCGGGGTGGTGCTGTATGGAGACCAGCTGGATCATTGTTCCTTTGTTTACATTCTTTGGGTTTGCGCGATAGGGTCTGTGCTGGTACCATCGCGGTTCGCGCTATAAGGCATTCATTTTATGCTGTCAAGAGAAGAGCTGGATGATTATTCCTTTATTTACATTATTTGTGCTTGGGGAATAAGGTTTGTGTGGTTACAAGTTACAACCAGTAATCACGCTATGAGGCATTCATTATATTGAAGTGAATATTGTGAGGTGGACGCGTGCAATGACCGCTTGCATGTTCCTTCTGAGTCTCCCAAGCTGCATCACTCCTACCTTGTCTTGGTTGTGATACATAACCTTTGTAACTTATTGCTCTGACACGTTGCCACAGCACCTTTAAGGATTACCCTTAAGGGCCTTATTGAATCGTAAGCTAACATCCCAATTTTAGATTGCCATGGATGATTGCTGTTGGTTTAATAATCGTTCCTACGTTATTATGATGAAAATGCAGCAGAATGCATTTGTTTATGGGGCATCTCGTTAAGGCTACGGTTAGATAATGATGTGGCAGCCTTGATGGCAAAGTGGGGAATTATGGTTAATAGGGCACAGCTTCCACTTTGTCCATCCTTGTTGACATTTGTTTCCTCCCACGGAGCAGCATCTAACTACTAGTATCTTTCCACTTTGGTGCTTATCTCCTCGTTTTGGTTCACTACTTTTTAGGTTGAGCCTAGACAGTGTGCATGCGCTGTCTGCAAGACCTGCTGTAAGCAGTATAGCGAGTGTAATCCCGTCTGCTGCTTGCCATTGGTTAACTCGTGCGTTACTCTTTCTTCCTGGCTCCTTATTGGCTGGCGTTCCCGATACATCACTTCCCTTTTATCAGAAGGAGCACTGACCAACTACAGTTTTATTATGCTGTAAGTGTTCATGTGTTGTATTTAGGGACTATTTGTTTTATTTTGTGCTACTGATATTCTGTCACCCCGGCGCCTAGCATGGCGCCCGGTTTCATGTTTTTAGGTCACACCTAGGCAGCACTTGCGCTGTCTCTTCGAGACATGCTGTATTCAGGATAAGGGCATAATGCTCCGCCCACTTTCTGGCCATCTTTTTAATTGGCTCCTGTCCCTGTCCTTTGTAAATCGTGGCTTTTCATTGGTCAATAGGCTTAGTAGTCCCTCCTTAGTACTGCCTTTTCTCTGTTTGTAACCTCCCATGAGGACTACCCCTATTCCGTATGTTGTTACTCGATAGGCTTTGGCCAGCTCGATAGGGACTGGGGCCAGCTCAGTTCAAGGACAAGCTCAAATGGTACACCCCAGGGAGGACACTTCGCTCAGGCTCAGCTTTGAACCTGGTAGCCCCCCTTTTTAGGAGGACAATCTGGGGTGGGAAGAGCTTCTTCAGGACTCCTGCTGTGCTCTGGAACAGCTTACCACTTGAACTAAAAGCTGCTCCCTTGCCACGCGCCTTCAGAAAGGCCTTGAAAACCTGGCTCTTCTTCCAGGATTAGGAGATATCAGAGTATCTGCAGGAACCCTTAATTCTGTAAGCTATATCCGTTTCTATAGCGCCAAGATGCCCTTGGGCAGGAGACTGCACTTTATAAATCACTTTCACTTCACTTCATTTCACTTAATTGTAGCCTCAGAGTATTATTTTCTTACATAGGTTTGTCCTGCCTGCAATAAAGGCAGGACACGTTCTCCCTCAACACTTTTTTTCCCATCATTTATCCAGCGCTGCACACCTTGGTGGCAGTGCTTTTCTTTTCTTATCTGCTGGCCAAACGAGGCCGCATGTCTTTCTTTTTCATTTGCTGTTTTTTTTCTTTACAGTGGCGGCAATCGCGGCACCCGCGCTTTAGCTTTCAACATCCTAAGCTAAAGCGCGGGTGCCCCGATTGGTTAAGGTCTTGCATTTGCGAGAGTTTGAGCTATTGGCATTGTAAATCATAATGCCTTTTATTTATGTGTATTTGTATACAAAACCTGCAAGCGGTATTTACGCACCGCTTGCAGGTTTTGTAAACACATAGATAAAAGGCATTATAATTAGGGCTCCCGGTTTTCCGTTTATACGGATTTTTACATATAAATACAGACGGAAAACAATTTTTCCTTTGTCTGTATTTATATTTAGAAACGGCAAAATACTAGTACATTTTGCCGCGCTGCCGTGCTTCAGAGTTGCCGCGCCACGCCCCTGTTCATGATGCTTGAAATTCCTTTCAGTTCCTCCCAATTAGGGTCTTTTAGTGACCTACTGTTGACCTATTGGCTCAGGGTCTTTTAGTGACGGCCATGACCCTGAGCCAATCCTGGTCGTATCCAAGCGTCACTGTGTGGGCGTGCTAACAACTCCGGCCCTACCCTCATAACTTTTGCTCTTTATTTTGGGGGCTCACCCGCCTATTTTGCCTTTTTGCCTGCACTATGGATTTGAAGACAGACGCCTTCCTGTTGCCACCATCATCAGCTTTTGTTGCTGCCCTCCTCTTGAATTCGGCATCTTCAGGGCTCCGCCGCTCGAGTGAGCTCTGCGCCAGCCCGCTGCCGTTTCTACTGGCAAGGTAAGTGTATTTCTGCGGTCCTCCCCACCCACCGCTACCTGAAAGCCCAGGGGCGGGCCCGCCTCTCCGCAGCAGGAGCCAGTGTGAGAGGGCAGCAGTGCAGGAACAGCGGCAGGTGTCAGCGAGGAGCAGGAAGTGCTGGGGCCGCTACTCCGCTCTCCCAGGGCCTCTCGCAAGCCCTCGGGCCTCGTGCACCTCGTAGCAGTCGGCCTCGTGCACCTCGCACCCCAGCCTCCGCTTGCCAGCTGCGCCCTTCCCTAGCCCAGATCTGCTTGCATGCAAATATAGCTGTCGGCTGCATTTCCGTGGTGCAGCTTCCAGGCAATGCCACAGTGATAGCAGAAAGAGTGCAGGAGAGTTCTAAGAGTAGTTATCCAAAACCAACATGCATAGCCATGAGCAATTGAGGGCTGAACCATAGCAGAAATTACTAGATTTGTCGGCATACATTTATTTAGAGAAAATCTTCATTCAGAGGTAATATTGTGCGATGGCCACAAACTTTCATACTTTCATATTCAATAGCTTGAACTTCACTGTATGGAATTTAAGTTATCGCCAACCATTTGAGTCCGTACTGAAACACTTAGCAAACATTCACCTTCAGATCTCCATGCATAGCACACAGCCAGGCATGTTCGTGTTTTGGGGAGTATTACTTTAATCCGACCGGAAAATATGTATTTTGGAAGTGGGGTGTGCAGGGGGACTCGCTGCATACCTGAGGCAGTGAGACTGCACATGCGACAGCTCTTCAGGAGAGTGAGTGCGGACAGACGAGTACAGCGCCACACCGAGTGGCCTCTTGGCACATGGCCATGCGCTGACGTCTGCAGCTCCCACAATGTGTAATCTCAAAGGCTGCCCGAGGCACTATTCATCTGCGTGCTACAAATTTCACATAATTGACTGCAGATCAGGTTTCAGTTGAGGTTTTAGCAGGACTGGCTGTTCCTTTCATCCTTCTGAGGACGGTTTAACTCAGCACCATTGTTGAGTTGGATTAATAAGTGTGCCTGCATGATTTTGCTCGTAACAAAGCCACTCATAGTCGTAAAATGTCTCTCATAATTTCGCTGAAATTATGAAAATGTCACACATGTCAATCTGAAACCTTGGCAGCTATGGGTTAGTCCACTCCGCTTCCAGTAAAAACAATTGGGCTGACTTAAAGCCATGTTAGACCTAACGTTTAGGGTGGGGCTCGCTCTGTCACAACCGGTGTTTATGTCCTACAGCCTCCTTCCTGGGTCAATTTAAATAAATGTGGAAAAATACTAGTTGACGCGTCGTCTTTTGCTTGTCGCAAAAATAAATGTGGATAAATACAGATAAAATGCCCAAAAAATAAATATGGATAAATACAGACGGAAATGGCAAAAAAATAAATACCATAAAACCGGGAGCCCTAATTATAATTTACAATGCCAATAGCTCAAACTCTCACAAATGCGAGACCTATTGCTTTGCAAATGCTTGTTTCACAGGACACCATGCACATAAGTTAAATATGCACGGTCACCGCGCTTGATGTTCCAGCATGGCGCCCACTTTTATGTTTAAAAAAGCAATAGCTTTAAGTCTCACAAATGTGAGACCTATTGCATTGCAAATGCGTGTTCTTTCTTTACTGCTAATGTTTGCCAAGCGTTACCTTTTTTTTTTGTTCCTCGTGCTTTTGTGGCATTTGAACAGCAGCGTGTGTGGCAGCTAAAAGTCATCGCGCAGCTCCTTTATATTCAAATATTTATTCATGTCAGAAAAGGGTAAGATAGAGTGTGTGTGCCTTTAAAAGCGTTTCCCCCACCTCCTCCTTCCCATCTATGCTTGCTCTCTGCTCTGTCCACATATTACTCCCTCCCCGCCACTGCTTTACAGCCCGATAGGCCTCTGCTGTCCTGTGATTCGTTGTCATCAGTGTTTCCAACTGGCCAATCCCCGGGACCCGTTCACAGACTCAGAGCTTCCGATGCTTTCAGCCTCTCTCGGCCCGCACGAGCCCCAGCTGTGGGTACCAGAACGGGCGCCACGATGTAGAGCCCAACAGCGCATATTTCCGAGAGAGTGGATTGCACTACAAAGACGTCATCCCAGATGTGTGTTCACAGTGCTGGCACAACTGTTAAATAACAATGCACACCTCCTCGACAGATGGTGCCTTTTCGTGGAGCCGCGAATCCCAGTGGTAAAGACCACACACGAGTTGTGACTGTGTCAGATTCCAGGGGCATCCCCCATGCACAATATTTATATTTTCACATTTTCAACACCTTCCTAGGTAGAGAGAGGTTTGTTTTACTTTCAGTTGCGGCTCTGGTTGAAAATGTGCGAAAATGCATTAATTGTGTTATTCTAGTGGAGACAAGCCCACTCACAACTTGCTTTAAAGTGCCCCCAGTGGTGTAAGCTCTATTTGTGAGTACTGCCAGGCACTCGTATTTCTGGTTAGCATCACCACTGGCCTGCTCAGAGCTGCACTGGACCACATCTGGAATGTGCTGGAGGGAGCCCCCTCTGAGCCCGGATGTCACCTGTGTGATGCACCTGCGACCACCTCATTTCGGTGCCAGTATAAAGTGCCTAATTCTTGTGCAAGATTGCGGCTTTACTAATATGCTAATTCAATGCCAAGGGCTGACGTGTTATGTATGCGTTTTATCCAGCGCTACCCCTTTGCAGCTGTTGTGTACATCTGAGTTTGCTGTGCATCTTGTGCTGCGTCACGAGATGCACAGCAGTAGTTGTGTGCTTCTAGTTGTTTGACTATGGGCGGCGTTCCAGGTTGTGGCTCGTTGGGAGTTGAGGCAGCAAGGTTCTTCCCTGTGACATGCAAGGACTTGGTCGTGGGCTCCTCTTGCAATGAGACAGTCATAAAGTCTCCAACTCAACTCCTGCCTGGTCTCTGCTCATTTCATGCCCTCAACATATATTGGCGATGAGCGGAGAACTTCAGGAAGCTCACTGACTTTTTATGATTTTTGCCAGATTTCTGCCTGCAGCTGTAGGCTCCTCCAGCCATTGGCCTGCACTTGTGCGGTGTGGGATTGGTTGAGCCTTCCTTTTACGCCGAGGCTCATCAGTGTTTTAATTTTATTTTATTTTTATTAATGCAGTTTTATATAGCATGAACTTTACCCAAAGGTGTCAGAGCGCTTTACAAAAGAACCAGGTAAGTTACAAAAGGTACACAAGATAGACTAAACACGCTAACAAGTTACATATATACAGTTACAGAGGTACACAAGATAGACTAAACACGCTAACAAGTTACATATATACAGTTACAGAGGTACACAAGATAGACGAAACACGCTAACAAGTTACATATATGCAGTTACAGAGGTACACAAGATAGACTAAACACGCGAACAAGTTACATATATACAGTTACAGAGGTACACAAGATAGACGAAACACGCTAACAAGTTACATATATACAGTTACAGAGGTACACAAGATAGACGAAACACGCTAACAAGTTACATATATGCAGTTACAGAGGTACACAAGATAGACTAAACACGCTAACAAGTTACATATATACAGTTACAGAGGTACACAAGATAGACGAAACACGCTAACAAGTTGCATATATAGTTACAACGCTAACAAGTTGCATATTTATATTGTAAAAAAAAAAAAAAAGGTGTCAGCGTTAGGTTAAAACAGGAGTAAAATACATGTTTACACAGTTGACCTCTTGTGAGTGCAAGGTGGCTGTAAGGGTCAAGAAATGGGTTGAATTATTCCAGGAAGTGTCTTTGGATGAGGAGAGTTTTAAGATCAGTTTTGAAGGTCTGGAAAGAGGTGGTGGTTCGGAGGGATGGAGGAAGTGAGTTCCAGATTCTGGTCGCATTACCAGAGAAGGATTGAGCCATAAATCTTTCCCTTTTGAAGGTAGGAGGTCTGAGCAGTAAGTTTTCCGCATTGCGTGAAGGTCTAGAGCCGCCTCAGATTTTGAGTTTATTCGCCAGATAGCGTGGGGTGGAGGTGTGCAGGACTTTGTGGGTGATACAGGCAGTCTTGTAAATTGGCCCTGCTTCGATAGGAAGCCGCGAAGAGACAACAGTATGGGTGAGATGTGATCATTTCTTTTAGCACAGGACTGCGGTTCATGCACACTTTTTTTTTTGGGCTCTGAAATTGTGCTCGTATTCTCGAATTTGTAAAGTTGTACGTGCAGATCGGGTATCGCTCACTGATCCATGAGTCCTAAACATGTTTTTTTCTGTATTGCATGCAAATTAGTCACCACAGTATCTCTGCAGTATCTTTTCCTGGCATTCACGATTCATTAATCAATGGGATTTTCACTGCCACTTTATGCACCAAATACTACTTTTGCAACAAATGTATTATGGTAAGGGCATGGTCAGTGCTGTTCAGTGACCCCAACCTTTCTGCTTCATTTTTTAGGAGGTAAACATTCCCCTGATGAAGGGCTCCCAGCAGCCGGAAATGCATTGGGACTACCAAATTGGAACATAACTTGGAGTTTTCAGTTCCATTTTTCTTTTCGAAGTTCACTACTTATCGAATCAATGTGGATTACAAACTTTATTCCGAGTGAATAACTTCAACACATGAAAACAGACTAATCTGCCTCAGACTGATTTAATGTAAATCACCGAGCATTACGCTGTGCATTGAGGGGACACCCCCCCCAAGGGGAGGTGCTATTCTCAATAATTTCTTTTATTATTATTATTAATTATTATTAATTAGCATTTATAGAGCGCATGGCTACCACAAGGCATCCCAGCGCTGGCGGCAATTAAGGCTAATACGGGAAGGCTAGCAGGTACTCTTCTGGAATAGCCATGTTTTAAGACCCTTCCGGAAAGAGAGGTGGGTAGTTTCATGGCGGAGATTGAGAGGGAGGGAGTTCCACAGTCCAGCTATGTTATATGAAAAGGAGCGGCCTCCACTCCGCTGCCTGTTCATTTTAGGAGTACAGGCTAGATTTAAATTCTCCGAGCGAAGAGATTTCCTGGGGAGGTAGGCGGTGATCAAAGGCTGATTGATTCTGGGGCCTGTGCCCATAAGGGTCTTATGAGCAGTACATAAGGCTTTAAAGGAGATTCTTTCCTTTATTGGTAGCCAGTGAAGGGCTTTCAGACTGGGGCTAGCTGACTGCCTGCTACTGCAGCCTGTCAGAAGTCGTGCTGCGCAGTTCTGGGCCACCTGGAGTTTCCTTAGGGTGGACTTTGGGGCTCCCAGATACAGTGAATTACAGTAGTCCAGCCGCGAAAGAATCAGGGCCTGGACTACTATTTTCTTCGCTTCAGTGGGTAATAGGGGGAGGACCTTCCGTAGTTTCCTAAGGATGCCGTGACACGCCCCCGTCACTGCCACTGCCTGCTGGTCAAATTTAAGTGAGTCATCCAGCCACACACCGAGGCTCTTGATCTTGGACTTCGGAACTGGAGGGGCGCCCAAGCACTGAGGCCATGATAGTGTGGGAGTTAGCTTGGCAGTGTTGCCCACATACATGATTTCTGTTTTTCTCCATTCAGTTTGAGACAGGAGTATTGCATCCAGGTGGCTACTTTTCCTAGGCAAAGCTCCAGGTCTGCAGGGTCAGTCCGTGGATGATTAAGAGATATCACCAGCTGAGTATCATCCGCGTAGGTGACCACTTTGATCCCATATGGCTGGATGACCTCCGCCAGTGGCCTCATATATACGTTAAATAACGTAGGACTTAGGGAAGATCCCTGGGGCACTCCATAATTCAGAGGGAGAGGGCTGGAAATGGATTCCTTCGAAAAGACCATATACCCCCATATACGAAGCGGGCTGCTGAGTGGAGGATGGATTTTAGAGGGGAAAGGTGGGATTTGGGGAGGCCAGCAAGGAGCGAGTTGCAGTAGTCCAATCTGGAAAGAACCAATGATTGGACCAAGGTTTTTAGGTCTTGCTCAGGAAATAAGCGCCGAAGCCCCCAGAGGAGGCGCCGTTGGTAGCGAGCATTCTTGGCGATGGAATTGATATGGGAGTGTAAGTTGAGCCTTTTGTCTAGGATGACGCCTAGTGATTTGGCACTGTCAACAATGATAGGTTTGTTGATGAGAATGTTCAGATTGTTCATCCAAGATTGGATAGGAGGAGGAGATAGTGAGGTCGAGAAGGAGAAGGAATTCTGTTTTGGAAGGATTCAGAATTGTACTGTGCCTTCAAAACCCATTCTTAGATTTAAAGTGTTCAGAAGAGTGTTGTGATTAACAGTGTCAAAGGCTGCGGATAGGTCAAGAAGGATGAGGAGGCAAGATTCACCAGAGTCAAGTACTCGCAGGGCATCATCGATCACTTGAAGTAGGGCTGTTTCGGTGCTGCAGCCTTGGGTAAACCCAGATTGGAATTCGTCAAGGAGGGAGTTGACCTTGATGTGTTGGGAAAGTTGCTTCGCCACACAACTTTCTGTAATTTTAGCAAGAAAAGGGAGGTTGGTGATAGGGCGGAAGTTGTTGAGATCTTTCACATCAGCAGAGGGTTTCTTAAGAAGTGGAGTAACCTGTCCTGTTTTAAGGGCAGCAGGAAGGGAGCCTCGGTTGAGGAAGAGGTTTATCAGACCGGTCCAGTAGGAGAATGTGTGGGTGTAAAAGTAATTGGCAAAGTCACTGGGGATGGGGTCGATGGAATGGTTAGAGGGTTTAGTTTCTAGAATGCTTTCAAGGAGGGCCCTTTCAGTGATGATGTCAAAGTTCTGCCACAGGACTAAGGATTTGCGGTCCTCAGGGGGGTAGGATGGGTGACTAGATCAACAAGTGATTTTAGTTTTTCATCAAAGAATACGGAAAATTCTGCCGCTATCTTGGGGGAGTCGTCAAATATGGTGGGAGAGGGAGAGATGTTGGTGCTTTTGATAAGGTCGAATAACTTTTTGGGTCTATTTTTGGCGGAATCGAGGAGGGTTCTGAAGTGCATTGCTTTTTCACGGAAGATGTGTTTGTGGTAACGAGATCTTGCGAGGCGGAGATTGGATAGATTGGTGGTGGAAGGAGAGTGTCTCCATAGTGTCTCAAGGTTCCTCAAGTGTTTTCTTTCTTCGTAGAGGGATTTATTGAACCACGGAGCAGAAGGAGGGGGTCTTTTCTTTTTACGTTGCAGTGGAGCAACATTATCAATTACAGCTGATAGACTGGTGAGACATTGGGTGGTCAGGTCGTTGACATCAGAGTAGGGGTCTAAGATTGGGAGAGAGCTCAAAGCTGTGTTGCATAAAATGTCCAGCTCGATGTTTTTGATGTTGCGGAACAAGGTAGCAGTTATTTTAGGTTGGCCAAGAGTAACAGAATGAGATAGGTGCAGAGAGAAGGGGACGAGGAAGTGGTCAGACCAGGCTACTGGTACAGGATCAACAGCAATTAGCATATCTGCTTTGGAGATACCAAGGTCAAGATTTGTAAGATGCAGAGGGTGAAGTGAGGGAGATGTAGGGGAAGAAGAGAATGCCATGAATGAAGCGACGGCGAGTAGGAGTAGAAGGAGGAGAAGGCACATAATTCAGGGAACAATTAAGTTACAAAGGTGAACGGAGGGGAAGAGCGAGGAGTAGAAAACCTGTTGAAGATAAAGGCATGATGATGTAGCTGAGCCTCCAGGGCAAGAAACATATCAGCTGCAGGTCAGCTGATCCTCTGCACAGTAGGAAGAGGGGGCGCAGGGAGAGTCTTAGGCAAAGACCATTGATGCTTGTGTCGGTACCGCACAATGTGCCCGGGTAGGAGGTCACAACGTCAGGGGTGCATCACAGGCCAGAGATGCATAAAGATGAGAGCAAAAATAAATAGATAAGATGCAGGTGGGAGGTCACAACATCAGGGGTGTAACACAGGCCAGGGGTGCAAGAGAAATGAGAGCAAAGAAAAATAGATAAGATGCAGCTGTATCTCCGTGAGTATCAGTTGCGGGGAGAGGCTTGTTTCTGCAGCTGACCATCGGCAGTGAAGGAAGAGGGGTCACAGGGAGAGTCTTTGTGCAGAAACCATGATGCTTAGCTCAGTACTGCACATTCAATGTGACCAGGTAGGAAGCTACAACATCAGGGGTGAATCACAGGCCAAACATAAGATGAATAGGAGACAAGGATGAGTACATAAATAAATCAACAAGATACGTCCATGTAGGAGGTCCCCTGCTATAAGTCGTGCTCTGGCCGCTGGTGAGGCTCTTCACGTCAAAAAGGCAGCCCCGGTCGGAGCTGAGGTCAGTTCTGCACATTCAATGTGACCAGGTAGGAAGCTACAACATCGGGGATGAATCACAGGCCAAACATAAGATAAAAAGGAGACAAGGATGAGTACATAAATAAAGATATGCCCATGTAGGAGGTCCCCTGCTACATGATGATTGTAGCATGGGTGCAGCGTCTTTCATCTTTCATCTCGCCGCACCCCTTTATGCGCTATCCGCAATTCCTCTCGAGCTCCGGAGGGCCTGCGGAGTAGGCGCGTACATACCCGACGTCACCTGCAGCATCCTCAGCTGCATCAGCATTCATGCCTGTGCGTGAAGCGCGTTCACTATGGCCTGATGCGACATGGCCACCATTTTAGGTCGTGACCCCTGCGTTTTGTAAGGAGCTTCGGAGCGGCGCTGACTCCAGTGACAGGCACACCTTTAACTTTGAGGCCTGTCACAGTGCGTATTATGGGAAGGATAACGGTGACAGGCACACCTTTAACTTTGAGACCTGTCACAGTGCGTATTATGGGAAGGATAACGGTGACAGGCACACCTTCAATATTGCAGCCTGTCACAGCGTTTATTTATGATCTCTGACACAAACTCTAGACGCTCAACTGCGGTGACAGGCACACTGCATGAGATACTGTTTACTTTGTCATTTCAATCAGCTATTTTGCTGCACGCTTACTGCAGCTGGATGTTTGCCTATACTGCTCTGCCTATGTTAGTTACAGTGCATTATTGTAGCTTGTACTTTGAGTGCTTTTTTGCATTTCCTGCTATATAATTGCTGCTCATTTTGACAATTACGGGCAGCACTTCTAGCATTGCAACATGTCAGACAACTGTTATTTGCACTTATTCTACTGTTTAGTAAGATGTTTACAGTGGTGCCTGCAGGTGTTGTATACAGCACATTGTTACCATGGCAATGAGGAGTTTTCCCCAGTATGCACAAATTGCACCTTTTCTACAGAATACAGGGAACCCACCCATTGAATGGAAACACTGGTACCCTGATTTTGAGAAGTATATGGTTGTCATCGATGCTGCAAACTTTGATGCCTAAAGAAAAATAGTGCTTCTGTTCAGTCATCCAGGACATGAAGGCAACAGATATATGGTCTATTTTTGAGAAAGTTGAGGGCGAATTTGGTGCCAAATCTGCCCCTGAATTCCTTGGCTGCCGCATCGGCTCTGCGGCTTGAATTTGGGCTCCTCTCCACGAATGTGTTTGCTATGGCTGCTGTTCTAAGGTGGGGAATAATCTACTGAATGGCGATCCCGGATCCATGCCAAACATGAATTGAAACATGAAATATTTTATTGTTTGAAGGGAAGAGGTCCCCTCTTATTAAACTATGTGAAAGCTCTGGAAATGTTAAAAATTGGTCAGAATGGGATCGTTCCGCTCCCGAAGCTCACCTTAAGAAATGTGATTAAAAATCAACTCCTCGAAGTAAGCCAGAAAAGAGATATCATGCTGTGTGCTCATTATGTCCAGAATTAGATCATATTGGAGAGCGGCATATGTAAAAAACACAACCATATGTACTATGGAACCTTTCCCATGGTGAGCGCAGAACCAGTTTGTTATTAAGGTTGAATCTGCTCCCGTTACGAATCGTTGGTGGATCCTGGGAAGGACTATCAAAGGAGGAGTTCAAGGTTTTGGAATTCAAATACATTTTCCAGGTTACTCCAGGAAACCTGCAACAGCCTCGTGCTACTGGTGGACTCTTGGACCAATGTTCTTCTTTGATGACGCCACCACTGTGATTTACTCCTGCCCTTGACTAGTTTACATTTTTGAGCTTTTCAACGGCAGGACGCACTTAAAGAATAGCTTATGAACACCCAAATGTAGCCCGTGGAGGAAAGAACAACATACAATGATTTTATTCTCCACAGAGACGATGCATGGATCTTCAAAAATAGTATCATTTTGTTTATTGCACAGCGCATTTCAAGGTAACTGAGTTTAGTGGCCTGAAAGGATTAACTGGGCTTGATTTACTAACGTTTCAAGCAGCGCAGGGCAGTGCAGCAAGACAACTTGCCGCACTGCGTAGCGTGAAACGGGCGGAGCAGAAATGCGCCTTATTCACTAAGATATGGTGCACTTTTGTTCCCTCCTAGAGCAGGTGCACTGTGTGCTGCCTAGTGCCAATGCAGACACCCTTGCACCATGGTGAAAGGGTTCCTGTATCAATCAGTCAATCAATCAGGGTTTGTAAAGCACAACTACTCACCTGTGAAGGCCTCAAAGCGCTGGGGGCCGTATTACCAGCATTATCGGTTTTGTCCAGGAAATAACACATTCCTGCACAAAAACAACCCTCTGAAGCTTATTACTCTTTCCTTACTGCCTGGAGAAAGCTCTTTCCTTTCTGCGTGGAGAGAGCTCTTTAACTGACTGCCCAGAGAGAGCTCTTTTTGTACTGCAAGGAGAGAGCTCTTTCTCCGACTGCCAAAACTGAGTTCTTTCCCTGACTGCATGGAGAGAGCTCCTCCCTTACTGCACGGAGAGAGCTCTTTCCTTACTGTACAGAGAGATCTCTTTCCTTACTGCACAGAGAGAGAGCTCTTTCCCCGACTGCCAAAACAGAGTTCTTTCCCTGACTGCATGGAGAGAGCTCTTTCCTTACTGCACGGAGAGAGCTCTTTCCTTACTGTACAGAGAGATCTCTTTCCTTACTGCACAGAGAGAGAGCTCTTTCCCTGACTGCACAGAGAGAACTCTTTCCCCCGACTGCCAGAAGAGAGTTCTTTCCCTGACTGCACGGAGAGAGCTCTTTCCCCGACTGCCCAAAGAGAGTTCCTTCCCTGACTGCGAGGAGTGAACTTTTTCCTTTATGCAGGGAGAGAGCTCTTTCCTTTCTGCATGGAGAAAGCTCTTTCCTTACCGCACGGAGAGAGTTCTTTCCTCCATATATAGAGAGAGCTCTTTTCTTACTGTACAGAGAGAGCTCTTTCTCTGACTGCCAGAAGAGAGTTCTTTCCCTGACTGCGAGGAGTAAACTCTTTCCTTTCTGCAGGGAGATAGTTCTTTCCCTACTGCATGGAGAGAGCTCTTTCCTTACTGAACAGAGAGAGCTCTTTCCTTACTGAACAGAGAGAGCTCTTTCCTTACTGTACAGAGAGAGCTTTTTCCCTGACTGGGCGGTGAGAGCTCTTCCCTTACTATACAGAGAGATCTCTTTCCTTACTGTACAGAGAGAGCTCTTTCCTTACTGAACAGAGAAAACTCTTTCCTTACTGTACAGAGAGAGCTCTTTCCTTACTGAACAGAGAAAACTCTTTCCTCATTGTACAAAGAGAGCTCTTTCCTTACTGCACAGAGAGAGCTCTTCCCTTAATATACAGAGAGATCTCTTTCCTTACTGAACAGAGAAAACTATTTCCTTACTGCACAGAGAGAGCTCTTTCCCCGACTGTCCGAAGAGAGTTCTTTCCCTGACTGCACGGAGAGAGCTCTTTCCCCGACTGCCCGAAGAGAGTTCCTTCCCTGACTGCGAGGAGTGAACTCTTTCCTTTATGCAGGGAGAGAGCTCTTTCCTTTCTGCACGGAGAAAGCTCTCTCCTTACTGCACAGAGAGAGTTCTTTCCTCACTGTATAGAGAGAGCTCTTTTCTTACTGTAAAGACAGTTCTTTGCTTACTGTACAGAGAGAGCTCTTTTCTTACTATACAGAGAGATCTCTTTCCTTACTGAACAGAGAGAGCTCTTTCCCTGACTGCCAGAAGAGAGTTCTTTCCCTGACTGCGAGGAGTAAACTCTTTCCTTTCTGCAGGGAGATAGTTCTTTCCCTACTGCATGGAGAGAGCTCTTTCCTTACTGAACAGATAGAGCTCTTCTCTTACTACACAGAGAGATCTCTTTCCTTACTGTAAAGAGAGAGCTCTTTCCTTACTGAACAGAGAAAACTCTTTCCTTACTGTACAGAGAGAGCTCTTTCCTTACTGCATGGAGAGAGCCCTTTCCTTACTGTACAGAGAGAGCTTTTTCCCTGACTGGGCGGAGAGAGCTCTTCCCTTACTATACAGAGAGAGCTCTTTCCTTACTGTACAGAAAGAGCTCTTCCCTTACTATACAGAGAGATCTCTTTCCTTACTGAACAGAGAAAACTCTTTCCTTACTTTACAGAGAGAACTCTTTCCTTACTGCATGGAGAGAGCTCTTTGCGTACTGTAAAGACAATTCTTTGCTTACTGTACAGAGCGAGCTCTTTCCTTACTGTACAGAGAGAGCTTTTTCCCTGACTGGGCGGAGAGAGCTCTTCCCTTACTATACAGAGAGATCTCTTTCCTTACTGAACAGAGATAGCTCTTTCCTTACTGCATAGAGAGAGCTCTTTCCTTACTGTAAAGAGAGCTCTTTCCTTACTGTACAGAGAGAGCTCTTTCCTTACTGTACAGAGAGAGCTCCTTCCTTACTGCACAGAGAGAGCTCTTTCCTTACTGCACAAGGAGAGAGCTCTTTCCTTACTGCCCGAAGTCAGCTCTTTCCTTACTGTACAGAGAGGTCTTTGCTTACTGCACAGAGAGAGCTCTTTCCTTACTGCACAAGGAGAGAGCTCTTTCCTTACTGCCCAAAGTCAGCTCTTTCCTTACTGTACAGAGAGAGCTCTTTCCTTACTGTACAGAGAGAGCTCTTTCCTTACTGCCCGAAGTCAGCTCTTTCCTTACTGCACAGAGAGAGAGAGCTCTTTCCTTACTGCCCGAAGTCAGATCTTTCCTTACTGTACAGAGAGAGCTCTTTCCTTACTGCACAAGGAGAGAGCTCTTTCCTTACTGCCCGAAGTCAGCTCTTTCCTTACTGCACAGAGAGAGTTCTTTCCTTACTGTACAGAGAGAGCTCTTTCCTTACTGCCCGAAGTCAGCCCTTTCCTTACTGTACAGAGAGAGCTCTTTCCTTACTGTACAGAGAGAGCTCTTTCCTTACTGCACAGAGAGAGCTCTTTTCTTACTGCACAAGGAGAGAGCTCTTTCCTTACTGCCCGAAATCAGCTCTTTCCTTACTGCGTGGAGAGAGCTCTTTCCTTACTGTACAGAGAGAGCTTTTTCCCTGACTGCACGGAGAGAGCTCTTTCCTTACTGTACAGAGAGAGCTCTTTCCTTACTGCATGGAGAGAGCTCTTTCCTTACTGTACAGAGAGAGCTTTTTCCCTGACTGGGCGGAGAGCGCTCTTCCCTTACTATACAGAGAGAGCTCTTTCCTTACTGTACAGAGAGAGCTCTTCCCTTACTATACAGAGAGATCTCTTTCCTTACTGAACAGAGAAAACTCTTTCCTTACTTTACAGAGAGAACTCTTTCCTTACTGCATGGAGAGAGCTCTTTGCGTACTGTAAAGACAATTCTTTGCTTACTGTACAGAGCGAGCTCTTTCCTTACTGTACAGAGAGAGCTTTTTCCCTGACTGGGCGGAGAGAGCTCTTCCCTTACTATACAGAGAGATCTCTTTCCTTACTGAACAGAGATAGCTCTTTCCTTACTGCATAGAGCGAGCTCTTTGCTTACTGTAAAGAGAGCTCTTTCCTTACTGTACAGAGAGAGCTTTTTCCCTGACTGGGCGGAGAGAGCTCTTTCCTTCCTACATGGAGAGAACTCTTTCCTTACTACAGAGAGAGAGCTCTTTCCTTACTGTACAGAGAGAGCTCCTTCCTTACTGCACAGAGAGAGCTCTTTCCTTACTGTACAGAGAGAGCTCTTTCCTTACTGCACAGAGAGAGCTCTTTCCTTACTGCAGAAGGAGAGAGCTCTTTCCTTACTGCCCGAAGTCAGCTCTTTCCTTACTGTACAGAGAGAGCTCTTTCCTTACTGTACAGAGAGAGCTCTTTCCTTACTGCCCGAAGTCAGCTCTTTCCTTACTGCACAGAGAGAGCTCTTTCCTTACTGCCCAAAGTCAGCTCTTTCTTTACTGTACAGAGAGAGCATTTTCCTTACTGCACAGAGAGAGCTCTTTCCTTACTGCACAAGGAGAGAGCTCTTTCCTTACTGCCCGAAGTCAGCTCTTTCCTTACTGCACAGAGAGAGCTCTTTCCTTACTGTACAGAGAGAGCTCTTTCCTTACTGCCCGAAGTCAGCCCTTTCCTTACTGTACAGAGAGAGCTCTTTTCTTACTGTACAGAGAGAGCTCTTTCCTTACTGCACAGAGAGAGCTCTTTCCTTACTGCACAAGGAGAGAGCTCTTTCCTTACTGCCCGAAGTCAGCTCTTTCCTTACTGCGCGGAGAGAGCTCTTTCCTTACTGTACAGAGAGAGCTTTTTCCCTGACTGCACGGAGAGAGCTCTTTCCTTACTGTACAGAGAGAGCTCGTCCCTTAATATACAGAGAGATCTCTTTCCTTACTGAACAGAGAAAACTCTTTCCTTACTGTACAGAAAGAGCTCTTTCCCTGACTGCCAGAAGAGAGTTCCTTCCCTGACTGCGAGGAGTGAACCTTTTCCTTTATGCAGGGAGAGAGCTCTTTCCTTACCGCAAGGAGAGAGCTCTTTCCTCCCTGTATAGAGAGAGCTCTTTTCTTACTGTACACAGAGAGCTCTTTCCATGACTGCCAGAAGAGGGTTCTTTCCCTGACTGCTAGGGGTAAACTCTTTCCTTTCTGCAGGGAGATAGTTCTTTCCCTACTGCATGGAGAGAGCTCTTTCCTTACTAAACAGAGAGAGCTATTCCCTTACTGCACAGAGAGCTCTTTCCTTACTGTACAGAGAGAGCTCTTTCCTTACTGCATGGAGAGTGCTTTTTCCTTACTGAACAGAGAGAGCTCTTTCCTTACTGAACAGAGAGAGCTCTTCCCTTACTGCACATAGAGAGAGCTCTTTCCTTACTGTACAGAGAGAGCTCTTTCCTTACTGCACAGAGAGAGCTCTTTCCTTACTGCACAAGGAGAGAGCTCTTTCCTTACTGCCCGAAGTCAGCTCTTTCCTTACTGCGCGGAGAGAGCTCTTTCCTTACTGTACAGAGAGAGCTTTTCCCTGACTGCACGGAGAGAGCTCTTTCCTTACTGTACAGAGAGAGCTCGTCCCTTAATATACAGAGAGATCTCTTTCCTTACTGAACAGAGAAAACTCTTTCCTTACTGTACAGAAAGAGCTCTTTCCCTGACTGCCAGAAGAGAGTTCCTTCCCTGACTGCGAGGAGTGAACCTTTTCCTTTATGCAGGGAGAGAGCTCTTTCCTTACCGCAAGGAGAGAGCTCTTTCCTCCCTGTATAGAGAGAGCTCTTTTCTTACTGTACACAGAGAGCTCTTTCCATGACTGCCAGAAGAGGGTTCTTTCCCTGACTGCGAGGAGTAAACTCTTTCCTTTCTGCAGGGAGATAGTTCTTTCCCTACTGCATGGAGAGAGCTCTTTCCTTACTAAACAGAGAGAGCTCTTCCCTTACTGCACAGAGAGCTCTTTCCTTACTGTACAGAGAGAGCTCTTTCCTTACTGCATGGAGAGAGCTTTTTCCTTACTGAACAGAGAGAGCTCTTTCCTTACTGAACAGAGAGAGCTCTTCCCTTACTGCACAGAGAGAGAGCTCTTTCCTTACTGTACAGAGAGAGCTCTTTCCTTACTGCATGGAGAGAGCTCTTTCCTTACTGCATGGAGAGAGCTCTTTCCTTACTGAACAGAGAGAGCTCTTTCCTTACTGCATGGAGAGAGCTCTTTGCTTACTGAACAGAGAGAGCTCTTCCCTTACTGTACAGAGAGAGCTCTTTCCTTACTGAACAGAGAAAACTCTTTCCTTACTGTACAGAGAGAGCTCTTTCCTTACTGCATGGAGAGAGCTCTTTGCTTACTGTAAAGAGAGTTCTTTCCTTACTGAACAGAGAGAGCTCTTCCCTTACTATACAGAGAGATCTCTTTCCTTACTGTACAGAGAGAGCTCTTTCCTTACTGAACAGAGAAAACTCTTTCCTTACTGTAGGGAGAGAGCTCTTTCCTTACTATACAGAGAGAGCTCTTTCCTTACTTTACAGAGAGAGCTCTTTCCTTACTGTATAGAGAGAGCTTTTTCCCTGACTGGGCGGAGAGAGCTCTTCCCTTACTATTCAGAGAGAGCTCTTTCCTTACTGAACAGAGAGATCTCTTTCCTTACTGCACAGAGAGAGCTGTTTCCTTACTGCACAGAGAGAGCTCTTTCCTTACTGTACAGTGAGAGCTCTGTCCCTGACTGCACAGGAAGAGAGCTCTTTCCTTACTGCACGGAGAGAGCTTTTTCCTTAATGCACAGAGAGAGCTCTTTCCTTATTGAACAGAAAAAACTCTTTCCTTACTGAACAGAGAGAGCTCTTTCCCTGACTGCACAGAGAAAACTCTTTCCCCCGACTGCCAGAAGAGAGTCCTTTCCCTGACTGCATGGAGAGAGCTCTTTCCTTACTGCACGGAGAGAGCTCTTTCCTTACTGTACAGAGAGATCTCTTTCCTTACTGCACAGAGAGAGAGCTCTTTCCCTGACTGCACAGAGAGAACTCTTTCCCCCAACTGCCAGAAGAGAGTTCTTTCCCTGACTGCACGGAGAGAGCTCTTTCCCCCGACTGCCCAAAGAGAGTTCCTTCCCTGACTGCGAGGAGTGAACCTTTTCCTTTATGCAGGGAGAGAGCTCTTTCCTTTCTGCATGGAGAAAGCTCTCTCCTTACCGCATGGAGAGAGTTCTTTCCTCACTGTATAGAGAGAGCTCTTTTCATACTGTACAGAGAGAGCGCTTTCCCTGACTGCCAGAAGAGAGTTCTTTCCCTGACAGCGAGGAGTAAACTCTTTCCTTTCTGCAGGGAGATAGCTCTTTCCCTACTGCATGGACAGAGCTCTTTCATTACTGAACAGAGAGAGCTCTTTCCTTACTGTACAGAGAGAGCTCTTTCCTTACTGAACAGAGAAAACTCCTTACTGTACAGAGAGAGCTCTTCCCTTACTATACAGAGAGAGCTCTTTCCTTACTGTACAGAGAGAGCTCTTTCCTTACTGTACAGAGAGAGCACTTCCCTTACTAAACAGAGAGATCTCTTGCCCTACTGAACAGAGAAAACTCTTTCCTTACTGTACAGAGAGAGCTCTTTCCTTACTGGGCGGAGAGAGCTCTTCCCTTACTATTCAGAGAGAGCTCTTTCCTTACTGAACAGAGAGATCTCTTTCCTTACTGAACAGAGAAAACTCATTCCTTACTGAATGAAGAAAGCTCTTTGCTTACTGAAAAGAGAGCTCTTGCCTTACTGTACAGAGAGAACTTTTTCCCTGACTGGGCGGAGAGAGCTCTTTCCTTCCTGCGTGGAGAGAACTCTTTCCTTACTGCACAGAGAGAGCTCTTTCCTTACTGTACAGAGAGAGCTCTTTCCTTACTCCACAGAGAGAGTGTTTTCCTTACTGCACGGAGAGAGCACTTTCCTTACTGCACGGAGAAAGCTCTTTCCTTACTGCACGGAGAAAGCTCTTTCCTTACTGCACAGAGAGAGCTATTTCCTTACTGTACAGAGAGAGCTCTTTCCTTACTCCACAGAGAGAGTGTTTTCCTTACTGCACGGAGAGAGCACTTTCCTTACTGCACGGAGAAAGCTCTTTCCTTACTGCACGGAGAAAGCTCTTTCCTTACTGCACAGAGAGAGCTCTTTCCTTACTGTACAGAGAGAGCTCTTTCCTTACTCCACAGAGAGAGTGTTTTCCTTACTGCACGGAGAGAGCACTTTCCTTACTGCACGGAGAAAGCTCTTTCCTTACTGCACGGAGAAAGCTCTTTCCTTACTGCACAGAGAGAGCTCTTTCCTTAATGCACAGAGAGAGCTCTTTCCTTACTGCACAGAGAGACCTCTTTCCTTACTGTATAGAGAGAGCTTTTGCCCTGACTGGGCTGAGAGAGCTCTTCTCTTACTATACAGAGAGAGCTCTTCCCTTACTATACAGAGAGATCTCTTTCCTTCCTATACAGAGAGATCTCTTTCCTTACTGAACAGAGAAAACTCTTTCCTTACTGTACAGAAAGAGCTCTTTCCTTACTGCATGGAGAGAGCTCTTTGCTTACTGTAAAGAGAGCTCTTGCCTTACTGTACAGAGAGAGCTTTTTCCCTGACTTGGCGGAGAGAGATCTTTCCTTACTGTACAGAGAGAGCTCTTTCCTTACTGCAGGGAACAATCTTTTTCCCTGACATCCAGGTGCAAGCTCTTTCCCTAACTGACAGGAGAGAGAGCTGACTGCTTGGTGAGAGCTCTTTCCCTGCTCCACAGAGAGAGCTCTTTCTCTGACTGCCTGGAGAGAGCTCTTTCCCTGACTGTCTAAAGAGAGCTCTTTTCCTGACTGCCTGGAAAGAGCTATTTTTCAACTGCAGGGAGAGAGCTCTTTTTCTGCTGCAGAGAGAGAGAGCTCTTTCCTTACTGCAATGGAGAGAGCTCTATTGTTACTGCAGGGAGCGATCTCTTTCCTTGACAGCCAGCAGCAAGCTCTTTCCCAGACTGTCAGGAGAGAGAGAGCTGACTGCCCTGACTGAGCTCTTACCCTGACTTCCCGGAGGGAGCTCTTTATCTGATTTCCTGGAGAGAGCTCTTTCTCTGACTGCCTGGAGAGAGCTCTTTCCCTGACTGTCTAAAGAGAGCTCTTTTCCTGGCTGCCTGGATAGAGCTCTTTTTCTGCTGCAGGGAGAGAGCTCTTTTTCTGCTGCAGGGAGAGAGCTCTTTCTCTGACTGCCTGGAGAGAGCTCTTTTTCTGCTGCCAGGAGAGAGCTCTGTCCTTACTGCACAGAGAGAGCTCTTTCCTTTCTGCACAGAGAGAGCTTGTTCCTTACTGTACAGAGAGAGCTCTTTCTCTGACTGCCTGGAGAGAGCTCTTTCCTTACTGCACAGAGAGATCTCTTTCCTTTCTGCACAGAGAGAGCTTGTTCCTTACTGTACAGAGAAAGCTATTTGCTTACTGTACAGAGAGAGCTCTTTCTCTGACTGCCTGGAGAGTGCTCTTTTTCCCTGAATGTCTAAAGAGAGCTCTTTCCCTGAGTGGTCGTCGCCGAGTTTTACTGGGAGCACAGCCTGGGCTTGACAAAGGATCTGACACCTCCAAGTGGCCTCTCTCAACGAGAACTGATCTACAGGAGAGGTGGACTGAAAAGAACACAAAGCCCAGGGGTGTAGTTATCAATGGTGCAGCAGGTGTAGTGGCACCGGGCCCCATCGGCTTTACTGGCCTGCTGAACCCTGTCAAAGTGCTGACTGTATGGTGTGCCAGCTGGAGTTTCAGGGTAATGGACGACCACCTCTGTTCGGAACCACATCTGTCAACTGTTGAGTGCCACAGGGCTCAATCCTTTCACCTCTGCTGTGCAATGTCCACATGTCACCATTGGCCCAACTTCCACCTTGTGTGGGAATAGTTTTTACACATACACGCAGATAATCATTTGATATTTCAGCTCTCCGAAGCGCACTCTACCACATCTGACTCTGCCTATGGTGTCCTATAGTGTCCCCTCTTCTGCTCTAATGACAGCACACCACTGGATGGGGACTAACTTCTTAAAACTGAACCCTACAGAAACAAAGCCTCGGATTATAATAATGACATCAAGAAACCGAGGGGCATATTTACCAGGGATTGCGCCACCGGAACATCACTTTTTTTATGTTACGGTGGCGCAATGCCCTGCATCATATTTACAAAGCAGCGTTAATTTACTTTGTTTTGCTTAACACTGCTTTGTAAATATGGTATATGCGTGAAAGGGGCATGTGTTCCACTGCAACACCCATTGCATTTTGACGCTGCCCAGATATACAAGGATGTGTAATCTGAGGCAGTGCCAAAAACGAACGACATGCAAAAGTAAACCTTAGATTGGCACAACGAGGAGAAACACTTTTATTTCTCCTCGTTGTTTGCTTTTTCTATGTGTGCCGCATTCTTCATCACACATAGAAAGAGCAAAACGCCATTAATGATTGTTTTTGTGCAGGAAGGTGTCCCTTCCTGCACAAAAACAATCAATAATTGATGGCAATTTGCTACTTCTATGTGTGCTGCAGAATGCAAATCGCCATTATTGATTGTTTATGTGCAGGACGGGACACCTTCCTGCACATAAACAATCACCCCTGCAATGCAGGTATAGTGCAAGGGTGTTTGTGTTGCTGCTAGCCAGCTATTTTTAGCACCAGTGCAATGGAAAACACAGGGGTGTGCCATATTCTTGTAAATACAGTGCATCCCTGCATTTTAGAACTGATGCAGCACTGCAAAATTTGGCACAGTGCCACGCTGCGCCCTTTCCATGTACATATGCTCCTGAGTCCCGCCAGGTGAGTCCTTGTCCCAACCCCTCTAAAGTTGTAGGCAATCTGGTATCGACTTAGACTCGGATCTTTCATCAGAACACCAGGAGGCCGATGTGTGTTTTGAATCTTGCCCTACGTCGATATCTCCGACCAAACCTCACAAGTCCCAGCGTTGGTTGAGTCCAGTCTGAGTAAAGGTACCACATGCTGCCTGAGACTTCCTAACAAGCTCATAAAACATCTCCGCTTGCTGCAGAAGCAGGCAGCTCGGCTCATCACGGGCATCCTCGCCTGCCCTTAAGCACCTTCACTGGTTGACCATGAGGAAGAAGGTTCTGCTTAAGGCACTGACGATTCTTTGCTGGGTTATTCACGGAACCATCCATCATTTTTTATCCACCAAGTTCTGTCTTCATGCCCACGTCACTCTCCACGTTCCTGCGGTCATTTTTTACTGGCCAGTAACGTTCGATGAAAGAGTCTTTTATGTGGCAGCAGCCAGGGAATGGAACAATGCCCCAAGCAAGCTCCACTCAGCTTCCGCTCGAAAGTTATTACAGACTTTTCTTTTTAATCTCCCCTATTAATAGCTGTTTTAACCCTCCCTTTTTAATGGTCTAGCTTGACAACGCCGCTGTCCCAGACAGTTGTGTACGAACTACCAGGAGAGGGGCTTTGGCTCCGCCCACACGTTGGGAGTCATTAGTACATGTTTTGATTGTGCAGAAGTTGTGTGCTTCCATAAAAAAGGTGCGGCCCCCCCACACAAATGTATTCATTTTGTTTATTTATCCAGCTGCCTGAACTTGAACTTTCAGGGGCACACACGGGACATTGTAATGCTGTTAAAGTGTCTTAGATAACTTGATAATTGATCTTGTCTTTCTCTGGCAGCAGCACAGACGGGAGGAGGGCAGTCATTATCTTACATAGATTTTTAGCTCTGGCTTGACAATGCAATGGTCACCTGACCTTTTAACCTACACAAATGCAATTCTACACTTCTTTGCTTCCGCACAAATACATACCCGTCCCCGTGCTATTTACTTCTAATGCTTCACATTAACACACAGCATGTCTTTAACGCCAGAACTATTGGCAATTGCCAATGGTTGTTCGTTATCTTCCTCTACACCACCAAGATTCTTGGACGAATAAGCATTCTTCAAATATGTACTTAACACAACACGACATGGCATGACGTGACACGCCATGGAATGGCATGACGTGACATGCCATGGAATGGCATGACGTGACACGCCATGGAATGGCGTGACGTGACACGACATGGAATGGCGTGACGTGACATGACATGGAATGGTGTGACGTGACACGCCATGGAATGACGTGACACGCCATGGAATGGCATGACGTGACACGCCATGGAATGGCATGACGTGACACGACATGGAATGGCGTGACGTGACACGCCATGGAATGGCGTGACATACCATGACACACTAGCTTATGAGGGTTGGCCATTCAGCCCAACAAGAAGGGAGGCAACCAGATTTTTTATGTATATTGTACTATTTCTGGATTAAAATATAATCACAGTAAATCGAAACTGAGAGCCTTTGATCTACAAGAAACCCAAAGGCTGAGTCCGCAGAACCAACCTCTTCACAGACCCCAGTGGTTCCATAAAGTGGCTAGAAATTGAGGGTGTTACAGAACGATAAATGTACACATCTGTGGAATGAAACATTGACCAATTTTGTGAAGAAGTGTTGCATTGCGCTATCCCATTTTTCACCCTGTATTGATTGTCGCAATTAGGATTGTGTTTACCAGAGAGAAACACTCTGGGCCCGATTACGATGTCGGGCGGAAAGCCTCCGACCAGACTTTCCACCCAACATCGTAGTTTTCATTCCAACCATCGTATTAGGATGACGGCAGTCAGAAAGAAAAAAGCGGGGGGATTTTGACGCAGTTCTGACAGGCTCAAGGACGAACAGCAAAACACACAAGATGATGGACGGAATGTTGCACAATGGCAATACATTCACCCCCAGTCACAGATCTGGGTTTAATCCATCGTTATTTTGCTCACCACGCCACCCCAGTTCAGACATGGCCATATGCAAATCAGTCTTGACCCTGTGCCTCATGGGAACAGTCCAGCCCGAACTGCCAAGCCATGTCTTCCCTGGACCAGAATCAAGCATCCTAGGACCGGTTTCTGGCTATCAGCCGTCATCAGCCAGGATAGCTTGACTCCAGTGGCGTAGTGAGCACGGGACCCACGTCTGGGCATACCCTTCACACATAGGGCGAACAGCAAAACACACAAAAGATGATGGACGGAATGTTGCACAATGGCAATACATTCACCCCCAGTCACAGATCTGGGTTTAATCCGTTATTTTGCTCACCACGCCACCCCAGTTCAGACATGGCCATATGCAAATCAGTCTTGACCCTGTGCCTCATGGGAACAGTCCAGCCCGAACTGCCAAGCCATGTCTTCCCTGGACCAGAATCAAGCATCCTAGGACCGGTTTCTGGCTATCAGCCGTCATCAGCCAGGATAGCTTGACTCCAGTGGCGTAGTGAGCACGGGACCCACGTCTGGGCATACCCTTCACACATAGGGCGAACAGCAAAACACACAAGATGATGGACGGAATGTTGCACAATGGCAATACATTCACCCCCAGTCACAGATCTGGGTTTAATCCATCGTTATTTTGCTCACCACGCCACCCCAGTTCAGACATGGCCATATGCAAATCAGTCTTGACCCTGTGCCTCATGGGAACAGTCCAGCCTGAACTGCCAAGCCATGTCTTCCCTGGACCAGAATCAAGCATCCTAGGACCGGTTTCTGGCTATCAGCCGTCATCAGCCAGGATAGCTTGACTCCAGTGGCGTAGTGAGCACGGGACCCACGTCTGGGCATACCCTTCACACATAGGGCGAACAGCAAAACACACAAAAGATGATGGACGGAATGTTGCACAATGGCAATACATTCACCCCCAGTCACAGATCTGGGTTTAATCCATCGTTATTTTGCTCACCACGCCACCCCAGTTCAGACATGGCCATATGCAAATCAGTCTTGACCCTGTGCCTCATGGGAACAGTCCAGCCCGAACTGCCAAGCCATGTCTTCCCTGGACCAGAATCAAGCATTGACCAATTTTGTGAAGAAGTGTTGCATTGCGCTATCCCATTTTTCACCCTGTATTGATTGTCGCAATTAGGATTGTGTTTACCAGAGAGAAACACTCTGGGCCCGATTACGATGTCGGGCGGAAAGCCTCCGACCAGCCTTTCCACCCAACATCGTAGTTTTCATTCCAACCATCGTATTAGGATGATGGCAGTCAGAAAGAAAAAAGCGGGGGGATTTTGACGCAGTTCTGACAGGCTCAAGGAGGCCATCGGTCCATCGGACAGACCGCATAATCCCTCAATGACGGCAGCTCCGCCGTCAGGATTATGATGTTGGTTTCCGACAGCCATTGCATGTCAGTCTTTCCGACAAGGAAAGGCTGTCGGAAAGCGACATTGAGGGCCCCTAGCAGGGCCCCCTGGCCCTCCGCAATGGATCCTGGGCGCATTTCTGCACCATGTGGCAGGCACTGCATGGTGCCTGCCACACGGTGCAGGGATGTTTCAAAACCTCCATTTCTCAATGGAAGCTTGTGCTGCAGGCCTTTACCGCCTGCCACATAAGCTTAAAACAGCAGCAATTGCCTATATTTTTTTCTTGGAAAGGTGGCAGCCCGAGCTACCTCAGTGTCCTCAGAGCAGGATTCCGTTATTAAACAGCGCTTTCCACCCAGTCCTTAAGACGTCATGAATAAAAGAGCATTTTTATTGAAGGAGGCGCTGCCCAGCCATGTCTCTCTCTAGTTTGTTTCAAACTTAAAGTGCTCTGAAAAGAGGCTGCCCCGCTCTAAGCGCTACCTTGTAGAAGCCCACGTGCTGTTTCTTGGCAGGGAGTGAGTGGGGTGCGAGGTGCAGCCCGAAGGAGTGAGTGGGGTGGGCGGTGCAGCTGCAGGGAGTGAATGGAGACAGTGAGTGGGGTGGGAGGTGCAACCCCAGGGAGTGAGTGGTGAGATTGAGTGGGGTGGGAGGTGCAGCCCGAGGGAGTGAGTGGGGTGTGCGTTGCAGCCGCAGGGAGTGAGTGAAGGGAGTGAGTGGGGTGCGAGGTGCAGCTCCAGGCAGTGAGTGGAGGGAGTGAGTGGGGTGGGCGGTGCAGCCGCAGGGAGAGAGTGAGAAGGATGGTGCAGTCTCAGGGTGAGTGGGAGGTGCGGTTGCATGGAGTGGAGTGGGAGGTGCAGCCCTAGGGAGTGAGTGGCCGGTGGCGACTCAGGGAGTGAGTAGGAGATGCAGCCCCAGGGAGTGAGTGGAGGAAGTGAGTGGTGTGGGAGGTACAACCCCAGGGAGTGAGTGGGAGGTGCAGGGAGTGAGTGGAGGGAGTGAGTGGGGTGGGGTGGGGTGGGGTAGGAGGTGCAGCTCCAGGGATTGAGTGGGAGGTGCAGCTGCAGAGAGGGAGTGAGGTGGATGGTGCGGCCTCAGGGAGTGAGTGGGAGGTGCAGCCACAGGGAGTGAGTGGAGGGAGGGAGTGGGGTCGTATGTGCAGCCCCAGGGAGTGAGTGGGAGGTGCAGCCACAGGGAGTCAGTGGAGGGAGTGAGTGGGGTCGGAGATGCAGCACAGGGAAGCGGACGTCCCAGCAGCCTACAGCAGGGGGCGCTGTGACCACACGAACCAGCACAGAGGGCCATGGAGAGGGGCCCATCCTGCTGAGACCGGTTCCCTCTCGGCAGCCACGTGCAGCCCGTGTGGTCTTGGGCACAGCCAGACTGCAGCATTCCTGTGGTGACAGCTGACCAGACTTCCGCTCGCTTATGTGTGAAAACAGATTGTTTTTGATGAATCAAAGAAGCTGCTTTCTGCAGTTTCCACCAATGAGCACCAGTTATAGTAAAGCAGGCGGAGCCACGCGTCACGGGGTGAAGTAAAGTGATGCGCGGGAGGCCTGTGCCCACGGACCCATCTGCCATAGTGGCATGTGGCATCATCGGGCAGGAAGGGGATGTCCCAGAGGGAGCTGCCCCCAGTGACTGTGTCAGTGCTTGTTTCTTTAACCCCGCAGGCGCCTGAGGGGGCGTCCCTGGGGGTGTCTGTGCCACCCAGGGCTTGTGCCAGGCCCAGAGGTAGCCTGTGCCCACATAGCCCCCTGCCCCAGTGGCATGTGGCACCATCGGGCAGGCGGGGGGGGGTAAGTCCCAGAGGTACCTGCCCTTGGTCACTGTGTCAGTGCTTGTTTCTTTAATCCCGCAGGCACCTGAGGGGGCGCCCCTGGGGGTGTCTGTGCCCCCCACGGCCGGGGCCGAGCCAAGAGGGATCCTGTGCCCACTTCCTGAGGCGCCTGGGCCAAGTGGCAGAGGCCTGGGACTGCGAGTGAGTTCCCCCTCTGATCTGGTGTCCAACAGTGGAAAGCTGCCTTCACTCCCTGGGTGTCAGTGGTTAGCAGCTGAAAGCGGCCCCCAGTTGGCACACATCTGTAGCTGGCATGGTTCTCTCCTCTCTTGTGGAGTGCAGAGGTTTGTTTTTGATTTTCTCTGGTAAAGGGAGTGTTTGAGAACAAACTGGAATGTAATTGTAGCTCATTCCGCTTTCTCAAGTAGCACAGAGCTGGTGGCTTATTAAAGCTCTTATTACAAACGTCCCATTAGATAATCCCTGCGCAAACATCCATTTACAAAGGGACGGCAGCTATAAGTGGTTCAACATTTATCACTCCCAGTAATTGCCAGATGGATGCAGTTTGTTGCCCTTTGTATTAAAAGGTGGCATAAGCCGCGGTCCCCCCATTAGGGCGGAGGAGCGGCGCCCCCCCGCCATCACCCTCAAATAAAACAATAGCTTTAAACCCGTTTTATTATTGTTTTATTTTAATCCCCTGGACCCGCCCCCAGGACTCTGCCGAGTCTTGGGGTGGGTCCAGGGGATGACACTGCTGGTGGGGGAGTGGTGGGCACTCCCTTCACTGCAGATGAGGTGTTTGGCCGGCCGTCTCAGGCCCGATAAACCCTCATGAGCAGTGAAGCTCTTTCCAGCCCCAGCTGTGTTGCTGGGGCTGGAGAGATCAGGCACAGGATCCCAGTCTGCATGGAAGCGCAAGTTGCCACCGCTAGGGCCAATCCCAGCGCTGCTTTCATGCAGCGTCAGGATTGGCCGCAGTGCAGTCTGGGAGCCTGTTCCCAGAAGCAGGAAGAGCGTGATGCGGCGGGCGACGGCGGCGTTGAGGTAAGTTTTTAATTTTTATTTTCTTATCCCGAACCCCCCTACTCCCCTCCTCTCCTTCCGCCCTCCTCCGGCTCGCCCAACCTCTTTGACAGGGGACGGGCCCCTACTGAATTTATCAGCAGAAATGGGCGAGTATTTACTGAGACATGAGGATGTTGGCGCGGTAAACGCCAGGATTACATCCTGTTCCCCGTGAGGCCGAAAGAAATGCTCATTGTGGCACCTGGTGAAGTCGGCACACCTGGGGGCAGGAGAGGGGGTTGTGTGCACTGTAGAGAGTGTAGGACAGTAGGAAAGGCTGTACCAGGGCGTCACCTTAGGGTAACTTGGGGTAGCAGCTGCTACCATGGACTTCCCTTTGTTACCCCCGGCACCGCTGATGCTGCTTCCGTCTAAGAGGTCAAGGAGAGGTCAAAGAAGCAGAGGCGGGAACAGAAATTCTATAGCAGGACCAGAGGCTTCGGATTATGTTTCTCTATCTTTACTGAGAAATTCACAGTAGCCAATCAAAACTCTTAAAAACATTAAACTGCATATCCCATGAGCCCCAACAGCCCACTGTCCCATCCAACCATAGGGGGCATGCCTCCCTATATGAATCAGTATGACCTTAGTCCTTCCTCTTTCTTTTGAAGGAAGTGGCCCGATTCGGGTCACTCGGGTCACTAATGACCACCTCTCAGCCTTATGTACCAAATGAAGAGTCGGTCAGACAGTAGAGAATACAAACCAATAACTGTTTATTCAGAATACACTCAGAGCGGAGCCCCGTCTGCCCAGTCGCTAGGAGTGCTGCAGAGGGACTGACATCAGCAAGCATAGAGATACATTTAGTACATTTCGTAACTGGGCTCGAGCACGCCCTTAATGGAATTTTCCAGGCAGGGGCCGCAAGGCAACGAAAGGAAGAGAAAAACAATCTCAGGGCTCATCTCTCATACAAAGTTACAAAGTTCAAGGCTGCTCCAGTCGGGCTCGTCACCAGACAAGTGGGAGAAGGCCTCTATCTAGTGAGGATGGTATGCGCTAATAAGAACAGTCTATTCATTAGTGAAGCAAAACCCAACCTTGAGGAAATGAAACCTAGCAGAGGCCTTTTCTCAGAAATAGCGAAGAATTAGTTTCGATCATGATTCAAAATGGCGCCTAAATAGAAAATGGTGCCGCGGATGCTAAAATACATAGGATAATGTGTAAGCAGGTTAATGCAAAAAAAAAGGGGACCCCCTCTAAAAGGAATTTAAGGTCAGGGAGAAAGAGGGGAAACAACAGTAAATACAGTGAACAATGAAACTCCCTCACCACCTATATTTCTTTATCATGTAGACTAAATCTGATATGGGTTATACAAAAAACATAATCAAAACAAATCAGTTATTGTATTCCAACTTTGTTGTTTATTTTTCTTAATTTATTATTCATGGTTAATTGTCTTTTTTTAAAAAGAGTACAAATATGCCTTTTATAAATGTTTCTTTTTTTAATAAACATTGTTTTCCATAAGACAATATGTTATAGACATATATAATTTAAATACAGCATGATACTCTGGACCCCTAAAATAAACAAATATACAACAATACAAAATTATCAATCTCACTCAATCAAACCAGACAAGCACAAACACAACCCAAACACACATACACATCTGGGTCTAAGGGGGAGACAAAGATATTCCAGGTCTCGAAGACCAAGTTAGATGGACGTGTTCAACAAGGTCTGTTCGAACAAGGTTGACACGCGTTTCGGTGGGGTGAAACCGATGTAAACCACCTTCCTCAGGACCTTCCCAAGTGCTGGTACTCTCACATTAAATGTATTATAGCAGTGCTGAGAAGTGCAGGTACTCTCCCATTAAATGTATTACAGCAGTGCAGTATTACAGCAGTGCTGAGAAGTGCCGCTCCTCTCACACTACATGCATTGCAGCAGTTCTGAGAAGTGCCGGTACTCTCCCATTAAATGCACTGCAGCAGTGCTGAGAAGTGCCGGTGCTCTCACATTAAATGTATTACAGTAGTGCTGAGAAGTGCAGGTACTCTCACATTAAATGTATTACAGCAGTGCTGAGAAGTGCAGGTACTCTCGCATTAAATGTATTACAGCAGTGCTGAGAAGTGCAGGTACTCTCCCATTAAATGTATTACAGCAGTGCTGAGAAGTGCAGGTACTCTCACATTAACTGGATTACAGCAGTGCTGAGAAGTGCCGGTACTCTCACATTAACTGGATTACAGCAGTGCTGAGAAGTGCAGGTACTATCACAATAAATGCATTGCAGCAGTGCTGAGAAGTGCAGGTACTATCACAATAAATGCATTGCAGCAGTGCTGAGAAGTGCCGCTACTCTCACACTACATGCACTGCAGCAGTTCTGAGAAGTGCCGGTACTCTCAAATTAAATGCATTGCAGCAGTGCGGAGAAGTGCAGGTACTCTCACATTAAATGCATTGCAGCAATGCTGAGAAGTGCCGGTACTCTAACATTGAATGCATTGCAACAGTGCTGAGAAGTGCCGGTACTCTCCCATTCTATGTACTGCATCAGTGCTGAGAAGTGCCGGTACTCTCCCATCATACATACTGCAGCAGTGCTGAGAAGTGCAGGTACTCTTCTATTAGAGGTACTGCAGCAGTGCTGAGAAGTGCCGGTACTCTCCCATTAAATATATTGCAGCGGTGCTGAGAAGTGTCGGTACTCTTGCATTAAATGCATTGCAGCAGTGCGGAGAAGTGCCTGTACTCTCGCATTAAATGCATTGCAGCAGTGCGGAGAAGTGCCTGTACTCTCGCATTAAATGCATTACAGCAGTGCTAAGAAGTGCAGGTACTCTCACATTAAATGCATTAAAGCAGTGCTGAGAAGCACCGGTACTCTCCCATTAAATGCATTACAGCAGTGCTGAGAAGTGCCGGTACTCTCACATTAAATGCATTACAGCAGTGCTGAGAAGTGCAGGTACTCTCACATTAAATGCATTACAGCAGTGCTGAGAAGTGCCGGTACTCTCCCATTAAATATATTGCAGCAGTGCTGAGAAGCACCGGTACTCTCCCATTAAATGCATTGCAGCAGTGCTGAGAAGTGTTGGTACTCTTGCATTAAATGCATTACAGCAGTGCTGAGAAGTACCGGTACTCTCACATTAAATGATTGCAGCAGTGCTGAGAAGTGCCGGTACTCTAAAATTGAATGCATTGCAGCAGTGCTGAAAAGCGCCGGTACTCTTCCATTAAATATATTGCAGCAGTGCTGAGAAGCACCGGTACTCTCCCATTAAATGCATTACAGCAGTGCTGAGAAGTGCCTGTACTCTCGCATTAAATGCATTACAGCAGTGCTAAGAAGTGCAGGTACTCTCACATTAAATGCATTAAAGCAGTGCTGAGAAGCACCGGTACTCTCGCATTAAATGCATTACAGCAGTGCTGAGAAGCAACGGTACTCTCGCATTAAATGCATTACAGCAGTGCTAAGAAGTGCAGGTACTCTCACATTAAATGCATTAAAGCAGTGCTGAGAAGCACCGGTACTCTCCCATTAAATGCATTACAGCAGTGCTGAGAAGTGCCGGTACTCTCACATTAAATGCATTACAGCAGTGCTGAGAAGTGCCGGTACTCTCACATTAAATGCATTACAGCAGTGCTGAGAAGTACCGGTACTCTCACATTAAATGCATTACAGCAGTGCTGAGAAGTGCAGGTACTCTCACATTAAATGCATTACAGCAGTGCTGAGAAGTACCGGTACTCTCACATTAAATGATTGCAGCAGTGCTGAGAAGTGCCGGTACTCTTCCATTAAATATATTGCAGCAGTGCTGAGAAGCACCGGTACTCTCCCATTAAATGCATTGCGGCAGTGCTGAGAAGCACCGGTACTCTCCCATTAAATGCATTGCAGCAGTGCTGAGCAGTGGTGGTACTCTCGCATTAAATGCATTGCGGCAGTGCTGAGAAGTGCCGGTACGCTCGCATTGAATGCATTACAGCAGTGCTGAGAAGTGCCTGTACTCTCGCATTAAATGCATTACAGCAGTGCTAAGAAGTGCAGGTACTCTCACATTAAATGCATTAAAGCAGTGCTGAGAAGCACCGGTACTCTCCCATTAAATGCATTACAGCAGTGCTGAGAAGTGCCGGTACTCTCACATTAAATGCATTACAGCAGTGCTGAGAAGTGCAGGTACTCTCACATTAAATGCATTACAGCAGTGCTGAGAAGTACCGGTACTCTCACATTAAATGATTGCAGCAGTGCTGAGAAGTGCCGGTACTCTAAAATTGAATGCATTGCAGCAGTGCTGAGAAGTGTCGGTACTCTTCCATTAAATATATTGCAGCAGTGCTGAGAAGCACCGGTACTCTCCCATTAAATGCATTGCAGCAGTGCTGAGAAGTGTTGGTACTCTTGCATCTGAAAGAGACACGTTAGTGACAGATTCCTTACCTTAGAATATCCCCAGGCGTCAGGCTGGATCCGGAAAGTTTTTGCGTAGCAGTACCCTTGCGCGTCGGTAGGCGGCGTCGTGCGGCTCCGCGTCCATCGTCGGCGTCGTGATCGCCGGGATGACGTCGCGGGCAGTACTTAGACGCCGCCCCTGCGCGCTGACGTCAGTTCTTCTTTTTCCGCGCCAGCAAGCGCAGATCCGGGAAGAGCAGTGCCCTAGTCATTTTTTGACTAACTTTTTTGGTGAATTTTTTCACTGTTTCTCGAATCGACTTCAAGGTGTCGTAGAGATGCCCGGCTTTTAACGTTGCGGCGCCTGTGCTCGGATGATGTCCATCACAGACCCGCATTGGGAGTGTCTCTTCTGCCTCGGCCGAGGCCACGACACGGAGTCGTGTTCCGACTGCCGGGCCCTCAACCCGAAAGCTTTGCGAGAGCGGTCTCGAAAGCTCCTCGAGGCCCGGCATTCGGCTCCGCGCAAGCTCCGGTCGCGTGAGAGGTCGAGGGGTCGGTCGCGGAGTCCTCACCGGTCGTCGGCGTCGAAGTCTTCTTCCTCCGGTAAGTCCAAGCACAAAAAGTCCAAAAAGCATCGTCGCTCTAGGACTTCGCCTCGCCGGTCTCGCGACTCGGCTGAGGCCCCTCCCGGCACCGTCCCCGCCCCCGCGGCCCCGGACATGCCTGTGGAGTCGCCCCGCAATACCCGTCCTTCCCGGGTTCGGGGCGGAACCGGCCCAAGTACAGGAATTCCTGTCGGCCATGGCCCGCCTCTTCGGGCCTCAAGGTCCCTCCTGGTGCGCCTTCGGGCCCCGCGGGCCCTGATGGGGTTGCCCCGGCGTCGCCGACGGCTCCGGCCCCGGCGTCGCCCGTGCCTCCAGCCTCGATCACGGCTCTGGCTCCGGCCCCGGCCTCGATCCCGGCTCCGCAACCCCCATCGACGCCGGTCGACCTAACAACACCTCCGCCGATGTCTCCGGTGCCGTTCACGACGCCGCCTGGGGCTCCGGGCGGCGTCGTCCCCCAGTTCCTTCCGGCTCCGGACATGGAACCGGGCCGACGTCGCTCGAAGCCGGTTCCGGCGCCGATGGGGCCTTGGATCCCAAATGTCCCTCCTCCTCCTTATTTTGAACCAGAGGAGGACCAGGAGGACTGGGAGGGGTCTGATGACCCTCTGGCACAACAGTGTCAGTATGATGAGGACTGGACAGAGGGTCTAGAGGACGCCAGTGGTCTAGATACTTCCCCTGACACTGGCATGCTGTCTCCTCCCGTGGCTACGGAGGAGGGAGCCAATTTTGCAACGGTGTTGCGTAGGGCGGCTGGAGCCTTACATCTCCAACTCCCTACTGTGGCAGTCAAGACTAATCTCTTGACAGAGGTGCTTCAGCCGGCAGCCTCCTCTACGGAGAGTGTGCTGCCGTTTAACGATGCCCTCACTGACGTTCTTTTGGGCGCCTGGTCCAAGCCCAACACAGGGGCTCCTGTGGATAGGAACGTGTCCCGACGCCATCGCCCAGCTCCGGGCGACCCCTATTTCTCTCTGTCCACCCCACTCCTGAGAGCTTGGTTGTCCAAGCCTCCGCTTCCCAAACCGCCTTCCCTACCGCCCCTCCGGATAGGGAATCCAAACGCCTGGATCAATTTGGGAAGAAGGGTTTTTCTTCCTCCAGTGCGGGCTTGCGGTCCATCAACACCGCTTGCCTTCTGGGCCGATATACCCACTCCTTGTGGGATTCGGTGGCGACTGTTTTGCCCCAGTGTTCTGAGGAGGTCCAGACACTGCTTTCCCGCGCCATTGCGGAAGGAAGGGATGCGGCCAAATAGACAATTCGATGTGGCCTTGATACCGCCGACTCGCTGGGCAGGTCTATTGCAACGACGGTGGCGCTGCGTCGCCACGCCTGGCTGAGAACCACTGGTTTTCAGGGGATGTCCAGAATTCTCTCATGGACATGCCCTTTGATGGAGTCGGTCTTTTTGGGTCCAAAGCAGACCATGCGTTGGAGCGCTTTAAGGACTCACGGGCTACTGCCAAGTCCCTGGGCCTTTCTGCTACACGCCCTCCGCTCACTTCTGCTTTTCGCCCCTATTGTGGCCACGGAAGGGGCGCCCAGTCACGTCAGCAGCCCAGCCACCGGCCCGCACAGCAGGCGTCTTCGCGTGGCCGAGGACGTGGATACCGCCGTGGCGGTTCGGGCAACCAGCGTGCGGGTCAGGCCACCACCTCCAACCCGTCCGCGGCCTCCAAGCCCTCCTAGTCCCTCCTTTCCGGTGCACAGCACGCCAGTAGGGGGCAGGGTCCGCCATCACCTTCACCACTGGCGTCCCATCACCTCGGACAGGTGGGTCTTGGACATTGTCCGAAGGGGCTACTCCCTCCCCTTCGAGACCACCCCCCCCAGCCATGCCACCTCAATTCCACCGCATGTCAGGGGATCACTTGGTACTTCTGCAGAAGGAAGTCACGGCCCTCTTGGCCAAGAGGGCCATCGAGCATGTTCCGACCCCAGAAGTAGGGCGTGGTTGCTACTCCCACTACTTTCTGGTGCCCAAAAAGGACAAGGAGGACATGCGTCCTATCTTGGACTTCCGGAACGTCAATCGCTTCCTCCGGAAGGAGAAGTTCAAGATGCTCACCCTAGCTCAGGTCTTGACTGCCCTCGACCCCGGAGACTGGTTGGTAGCGTTGGACTTGCAGGACGCCTATTTCCACATCCCCGTCCTGCCGGCCCACCGGCGTTACCTTCGGTTCACGGTAGGCCTCGAGCATTTTCAGTTCACCGTGCTCCCCTTTGGCCTTACCAGTGCCCCTCAGGTGTTCACGAAAGTGATGGCGGTGGTCGCAGCTCATCTGCGCCGGGCAGGGGTTTCAGTCTTCCCCTACCTCGACGACTGGCTGCTGAAGGCGGGCTCGTCCCAGGCAGTCGTCTCCCACCTCCAGACTACGGCCGAACTCCTGCACTCGCTGGGGTTCTCCATCAATGTGCCGAAGTCGCATCTGATTCCTTCTCCACAGCTCCTTTTCATCGGAGCAGCTCTGGACACGACGCAGTTTCGGGCCTATCCTCCCGAACGGCGAGTCCGGGATATTCGGGCTATGATTCCAATCTTTCAGCCTTTATCCTGGGTTTCGGTACGGATGACCCTGAGGCTGCTGGGCCTCATGGCCTCCTGCATCCTGCTGGTCAATCATGCCAGATGGCATATGCGGGCTCTGCAGTGGGACCTGAAGTTCCAGTGGGCGCAGCACCAGGGCAACCTGTCCGATCACGTCCAGATCTCGGAGGGGACTGCAAAACAGTTGCAGTGGTGGCTCTCGAACCGGCAATGAGTCATGGGCAGATCCCTCTCCCTTCCCCAGCCAGAGCACACAGTTGTGACGGACGCGTCCCTTCTGGGATGGGGCGGTCACATGGGAGAGGCGGAGATCAGAGGCCTCTGGTCTCCGGCGGAGTCCCGGCTCCATATCAACCTTCTGGAGCTCCGGGCGATCCGACTTGCACTCAAGGCATTCCTTCCCTCTGTCAAAGGGAAGGTAGTGCAGGTGTTCACCGACAACACCACCGCCATGTGGTACTGCAACAAACAGGGCGGGGTGGGGTCGTGGACCCTTTGTCAAGAGGCTCTGCGCCTCTGGACATGGCTGGAACATCAGGGCATGTTCCTGATGGTTCAACACCTGGCAGGTTCCCTGAACGCCAGGGCGGACGAACTCAGCCGCAGGTGCATGATGGATCACGAATGGCGTCTTCACTCGGAAGTGGCGCAAGGACTCTTTCTACAGTGGGGAGAGCCTTGGTTAGATCTATTCGCCACCGAAGAGAACGCGCAATGTCATCAGTTCTGCGCGTTGGAATTTCCAAGGCGGCACTCGCTCGGCGACGCTTTTCGTCACGAGTGGAGTTGTGGTCTATTGTACGCCTTTCCGCCTATACCACTTCTACCCAGAGTGTTGAAGAAGATTCAGCACGACCGGGCCCAAGTCATTCTTGTGGCTCCGGACTGGGCTCGAAGAGTTTGGTATCCCGAGCTACTCAGTATGAGCGTAGATCCCCCGATCCGTCTGCCTCTTCGGGAGGATCTTCTGTCGCAGCAGCAGGGGACGGTCCTCCACCCGAACCTGTCCAGTCTACACCTGCTTGCGTGGAGATTGAGCGGCGGCAGTTGATTCCTTTCGACTTGCCTCCCGAAGTTTGTGATGTGATTCTGGCAGCCAGGCGTCCCTCCACTAAGGTGGTATACGCCTGCAGGTGGAACTAAATTTGTGGCATGGTGCACAGCAAAGGCTGTGAATCCCCTTTCTGCCCCTCTTTCTGAGGTCCTTCTGTTCCTTCTTTCTCTGGCCCAACAGGGTTCTGCCCTGGGTACCATCAAGGGTTATCTCTGTGCTATCTCGGCCTTCCTCAGGCTCCCTGATCAGCCCTCCCTTTTCAAGTCCCCTGTTGTTAACAGGTTCTTAAAAGGCATTACACACCTCTTTCCTCCTGTTCCGTTTGTGATGCCTCAGTGGGACTTGAACTTTGTTCTTACCTTTTTAATGTGCGCTCCCTTTGAGCCTCTACATAACTGTCCTCTTCGTCTTCTGACTCTAAAGACAGCCTTTCTGGTAGCCATCACCTCCGCTCGGCGGGTGAGTGAGCTCCAGGCTCTTTCTTGCAAGCCTCCCTTTCTGTGTGTTCATCCAGACAAGGTTGTTCTTCGGACACGTCCGTCCTTCTTGCCAAAGGTGGTTACTGCCTTCCACATTGGGCAGACCATCACTTTGCCTACCTTCTTTCCGCCTCCGCATCCTTCCAGAGAGGAAGAGAGGCTCCACGGTCTGGACCCAAAACGTGCGCTCTCCTTCTATATCGACCGCACAAAACACTTCCGGGTGGATGACCAGCTCTTTGTTGGCTACGTGGGCGCCAAAAAAGGTCGGGCTGTGCACAAACGAACCATCTCCCGCTGGGTTACCTTGTGCATCAAGACCTGCTATTCTTTGGCTAAGAAGGAGCCTCCTGTTGGGCTGCGTGCCCATTCCACCAGGGCAACGGCTTCTACCACGGCCTTAGGCCGCGGTGTTCCGCTGCCGGTTATCTGTCAAGCAGCTACGTGGGCCTCGCTGCACACGTTTACAAAGCATTACTGCCTTGACAGTCAGGTCCGGAGGGACGGCTTCTTTGGCCGTTCTGTCCTCCAGGACTTCCTTGTCTGATCTTTGTTCGCAGACCCACCACCGGGGTTGGTATTGCTGGGGTATCTATTCTAAGGTAAGGAATCTGTCACTAACGTGTCTCTTTCAGATGCACAAGTTACTAACTTGTGTAACGATATATCTGTAAGAGACAGTAGTTAGTGACAGATTCCTTACCGCCCCACCCATCCTCCCCGTTCTGCGAACTGATTTCTAGGGTTAAGGACATCCCTTTCAGGGCCCTAGTATTTTTCAGACACCTATGTCAGCTTCTTGCATGGCTCTGCGTTCCTGGCGCGGAAAGTCGTGTACAGAACTGACGTCAGCGCGCAGGGGCGGCGTCTAAGTACTGCCCGCGACGTCATCCCGGCGATCACGACGCCGACGACGGACGCGGAGCCGCACGACGCCGCCTACCGACGCGCAAGGGTACTGCTACGCAAAAACTTTCCGGATCCAGCCTGACGCCTGGGGATATTCTAAGGTAAGGAATCTGTCACTAACTACTGTCTCTTACAGATATATCGTTACACAAGTTAGTAACTTGTGCATTAAATGCATTGCAGCAGTGCTATGAAGTGTCGGTACTCTCGCATTAAATGCATTGCGGCAGTGCTGAGAAGTGCCGGTACTCTCGCATTAAATGTATTACAGCAGTGCTGAGAAGTGTCGGTACTCTCGCATTAAATACATTGCGGCAGTGCTGAGAAGTGCAGGTACTCTCACATTAAAGGCATTACAGCAGTGCTGAGAAGTGCCGGTACTCTCACATTAAATGCATTGCAGCAGTGCTGAGAAGTACTGGTACTCTCACATTAAATGCATTACAGCAGTGCTGAGAAGTATCGGTACTCTCACATTAAATGCATTACAGCAGTGCTGAGAAGTGCTGGTACTCTCCATTATATGTACTGCAGCAGTGCTGAGAAGTGCCGGTACTTTCCCATCATATGTACTGCAGCAGTGCTGAGAAGTGCAGGTACTCTTCTATTAGAGGTACTGCAGCAGTGCTGAGATGTGCCGGTATTCTCCTATTAAATGTACTGCAGCAGTGCTGAGAAGTGCCGGTACTCTTGCATTAAATGTATTACAGCAGTGCTGAGAAGTGTCGGTACTCTCGCATTAAATGCATTGCGGCAGTGCTGAGAAGTGACGGTACTCTCGCATTAAATGCATTACAGCAGTGCTGAGAAGTGTCGGTACTCTTGCATTAAATGCATTGCGGCAGTGCTGAGAAGTGACAGTACTCTTGCATTAAATGCATTGCGGCAGTGCTGAGAAGTGCAGGTACTCTCACATTAAATGCATTACAGCAGTGTTGAGAAGCACCAGTACTCTAACATTAAAGGCATTGCAGCAGTGCTGAGAAGTGCAGGTACTCTCACATTAAATGCATTACAGCAGTGCTGAGAAGTACTGGTACTCTAACATTGAATGCATTGCAGCAGTGCTGAAAAGCACCGGTACTCTCCCATTAAATATATTGTAGCAGTGCTGAGAAGCACCAGTACTCTCCCATTAAATGCGTTACAGCAGTGATGAGAAGTACCGGTACTCTCACATTAAATGCATTACAGCAGTGCAGAGAAGTGCCGGTACTCTAACACTGAATGCATTGCAGCAGTGCTGAAAAGCACCGGTACTCTCCCATTAAATATATTGCAGCAGTGCTGAGAAGCACCAGTACTCTCCCATTAAATGCATTGCAGCAGTGCTGAGAAGTGTTGGTACTCTCGCATTAAATGCATTGCAGCAGTGCTGAGAAGTGTCGGTACTCTCGCATTAAATGCATTGCAGCAGTGCTGAGACATGCCGGTTCTCTCACATTAAATGCATTGTGGTAGTGCTGAGAAGTGCCGATACTCTCACATTACATGCATTGCAGGAGTGCTGAGAAGTGTCGGTACTCTTGCATTAAATGCATTGCGGCAGTGCTGAGAAGTGCCGGTACTCTTGCATTAAATGCATTACAGCAGTGCTGAGACGTGCCGGTTCTCTCACATTAAATGCATTACAGCAGTGCTGAGAAGTGCCGATACTCTCACATTACATGCATTGCAGCAGTGCTGAGAAGTGTCGGTACTCTCGCATTAAATGCATTGCGGCAGTGCTGAGAAGTGCCGGTACTCTCGCATTAAATGCATTACAGCAGTGCTGAGAAGTGCAGGTACTCTCACATTAAATGCATTACAGCAGTGCTGAGAAGAACCGGTACTCTCACATTAAATGATTGCAGCAGTGCTGAGAAGTGCTGGTACTCTAACATTGAATGCATTGCAGCAGTGCTGAAAAGTGCCGGTACTCTCCCATTAAATATATTGCAGTAGTGCTGAGAAGCACCGGTACTCTCCCATTAAATGCATTGCAGCAGTGCTGCGAAGTGTCGGTACTCTCGCATTAAATGCATTGCGGCAGTGCTGAGAAGTGCCGGTACTCTCGCATTAAATGCATTACAGCAGTGCTGAGAAGTGTCTATACTCTCACATTACATGCACTGCAGCAGTGCTGAGAAATGTCGGTACTCTCGCATTAAATGCATTACAGCAGTGCTGAGAAGTGCTGGTGCTCTCCCATTCAAAGCATTGGAGCAGTGCTGAGAAGTGCTGGTACTCTCACATTAAATGATTGCAGCAGTGCTGAGAAGTGCCGGTACTCTAACATTGAATGCATTGCAGCAGTGCTGAAAAGCACCGGTACTCTCCCATTAAATGCATTGCAGCAGTGCTGAGAAGTGTCGGTACTCTCGCATTAAATGCATTGCAGCAGTGCTGAGAAGTGTCGGTACTCTCGCATTAAATGCATTGCAGCAGTGCTGAGACATGCCGGTTCTCTCACATTAAATGCATTGCGGTAGTGCTGAGAAGTGCCGATACTCTCACATTACATGCATTGCAGCAGTGCTGAGAAGTGTCGGTACTCTTGCATTAAATGCATTGCGGCAGTGCTGAGAAGTGCTGTTACTCTTGCATTAAATGCATTACAGCAGTGCTGAGACGTGCCGGTTCTCTCACATTAAATGCATTACAGCAGTGCTGAGAAGTGCCGATACTCTCACATTACATGCATTGCAGCAATGCTGAGAAGTGTCGGTACTCTCGCATTAAATGCATTGCGGCAGTGCTGAGAAGTGCCGGTACTCTCGCATTAAATGCATTACAGCAGTGCTGAGAAGTGCAGGTACTCTCACATTAAATGCATTACAGCAGTGCTGAGAAGTACCGGTACTCTCACATTAAATGATTGCAGCAGTGCTGAGAAGTGCCGGTGCTCTCCCATTCAAAGCATTGGAGCAGTGCTGAGAAGTGCTGGTACTCTCACATTAAATGATTGCAGCAGTGCTGAGAAGTGCCGGTACTCTAACATTGAATGCATTGCAGCAGTGCTGAAAAGCACCGGTACTCTCCCATTAAATATATTGCAGCAGTGCTGAGAAGCACCAGTACTCTCCCATTAAATGCATTGCAGCAGTGCTGAGAAGTGTCGGTACTCTCGCATTAAATGCATTGCAGCAGTGCTGAGAAGTGTCGGTACTCTCGCATTAAATGCATTGCAGCAGTGCTGAGACATGCCGGTTCTCTCACATTAAATGCATTGCGGTAGTGCTGAGAAGTGCCGATACTCTCACATTACATGCATTGCAGCAGTGCTGAGAAGTGTCGGTACTCTTGCATTAAATGCATTGCGGCAGTGCTGAGAAGTGCTGTTACTCTTGCATTAAATGCATTACAGCAGTGCTGAGACGTGCCGGTTCTCTCACATTAAATGCATTACAGCAGTGCTGAGAAGTGCCGATACTCTCACATTACATGCATTGCAGCAATGCTGAGAAGTGTCGGTACTCTCGCATTAAATGCATTGCGGCAGTGCTGAGAAGTGCCGGTACTCTCGCATTAAATGCATTACAGCAGTGCTGAGAAGTGCAGGTACTCTCACATTAAATGCATTACAGCAGTGCTGAGAAGTACCGGTACTCTCACATTAAATGATTGGAGCAGTGCTGAGAAGTGCCGGTACTCTCGCATTAAATGCATTACAGCAGTGCTGAGACGTGCCGGTTATCTTGCATTAAATGCATTGCAATAGTGCTGAGAAGTGCCGGTACTCTCCCATTATATGTACTGCAGCAGTGCTGAGAAGTGCCGGACCGGTACTCTCACATTAAATGCATTACAGCAGCGCTAAGAAGTACAGAGACTCTCCCTATCAAATTAAAGAAGTGCAGGCACTCATTCCCGGACAGTACCCGCCCATTTAAATCACTGATGGATGTTAATTAGATGAGCCAACGTACCCCCAAAAGTAGATTTTGAGGGTACTGTGAGCCACCTTAGCGCACCCTGCTGTTGCGCCTCGACATCCCTCGGAGCTTCTCGGCGCCTAGCTTGCAATAGTCTGATATTTTCGGGTACAATGTGTTCCCGGCCCTAGGGCACCCAAAGGTAATTCATTTAAGACACACTCCCAGCCCCGGCCCTCCCCGCATCGACGCGGTTTGCCCTCCGGCTCCAGTAAGTGTTCTCCCTCACCCCGAGGGCATTAATGTCTGCATTAATGGCCCTGTGTCCGTGCCTCCACGGGTCGGGTGCTACCAGTCCAGGCCCTTCACATCTCGAGGCCCCGGATGCAGCCCTTGGCTGATGGGGGGTATTTTTGCGGTTTCCATGGCACCGGCGCATCGTGGCAGCGAGGAGACGACGCCCTTGACGCTAATTTGCAGGTCTGAAGATTCTCCGAAGCCTCCGCGGCGTTTTCCAGGAACAGTCGGTGTTCTCAGAAACCAGGAGGTGATTCAGAAGTCTCCCATACATCGCAGGGCTCTCGGCATAGGCGAATGTATAGATTCAGCACGACAAGGTATAGGCTCAGAAGTATCCCATACATCGCAGGGCTCTCGGCATAGGCGAATGTATAGATTCAGCACGACAAGGTATAGGCTCAGAAGTCTCCAATACATCGCAGGGCTCTCGGCATAGGCGAATGTATACATTCAAGGTATAAAAAGGCTCAGAGGTCTCCTATACACCCCAGGGTCTATAAGCATGGATGAATGTATAGATTCAACACAAGGGGTCTCCTATACATCCCAGTGTTATAAGTATGCTTGAATGTATAGATTCATTACAACAAAGTACAGGCAGAGAGGTGCCCTGTGCACCCCGGAGTTCTAGCCAAGTGTGATTGTATAGATTCAATGCAACAAGGTACAGGCTGAGAGATCTCCTATATATCCCAGGGTTCTAAGCATGGGTGAATGTATAGATTCAACACAACAATGTACAAGCTCAGAGGTCTCCTATATATCTCACGGTGATAAGCATGGGTGAATTTATAGATTCAACTCAACAAAGTAGAGGCTCAGCGTTGCCCTGTGCACCCCAGGGTTCTTAGCATGGGCGGATGTATAGATTCAACATGACAAGGTACAGGCTCAGAGGTGCCCTGTGCACCCCAGGGTTCTAGCCATGGGTGAATGTACAGATTTAACATGGCAAGGTACAGGCTCAGAGGTCTCCTATACATCCCAGTGTTATAGCCATGGGTGAATGTATAGATTCATTACAACAAGGTACAGGCTCAGAGGTCTCCTATATATCCCATGGTTCTAAGCATGGATGAATGTATAGATTTAAAACGACAAGGTACAGGCTCAGCGGTCTCCTATACATCACAGGTTTCTAACCATGAGTTTATCTATAGATTCAACACAACAAGGTACAGGCTCGGAGGTGCCTTGTACACCCCAGGTTTCAAGCCATGGTTGAATGTATAGATTTGACATGGCAAGGTACAGGCTCAGAGGTTTTCATTACATCCCAGAGTTATAACCATGGGTGAATGTATAGATTGAGCACAACAAGGTACATGCTCAGAGGTGCCCTGTACACTCCAGGGTTCTAGCCATGGGTGAATGTTTAGATTTAACATGGCTAGGTACAGGCTCAGATGTCTAATTTGCATCCAAGGGTTATAACCATGGGTGAATGTATAGATTCAACACAACAAGGTACAGGCTCAGAGGTCTTCTATATATCCAAGGGTTCTTAGCATGGGTGAATGTATAGATTCAACCTAACAAAGTACAACCTCATTGGCGCCTTATACATTTCAGTGTTTTAAGCATGGGTGAATGTATAGATTAAACACAACAAGGTACAGGCTCAGAGGTCTCCTATATATACCATGGTTCTTCCATGGATGAATGTATAGATTCAGCACAACAAGGTACAGGCTCAGAGATCTCCTATATATCCCAGGGTTCTTAGCATAGGTGAATATGTGGATTCAACACAACAAGGTACAGGCTCAGAGGTCTCATATACATCCGAAGGTTATAAGCATGCATGAATGTATAGATTTAACATCATAAGGTAAAGGCTCATAGGTCTTCTATACATCCCAGAGTTCTTAGCATGGGTGAATGTATATGTTCAATGCAACAAGGTACGAGCTCAGAGGTGCCCTGTGCACCCCAGGTTTCTAGCCATGGGTGAATATATAGATTTAACATGGCAAGGTACAGGTTCAGAGATCTCCTATACATCCCAGTGTTATAGCCATGGGTGAATGTATAGATTTAACATGGCAAGGTACAGGATCAGACGTCTCCTATACAGCCCAGTGGTATGGACATGGGCGAATGTATAGATTCAGCACAACTAGGTACAGGCTCAAAGGTGCCCAGTGCACCCCAGGTTTCTAGCCATGGGTGAATGTTTAGATTTAACATGGCAAGGTACAGTCTCAGACATCTCCTATACAGCCCAGTGGTATGGACATGGGTGAATGTATATATTCAACCCAACAAGTACAGCCTTATTGGTGCATTATACATTTCAGGGTTCTAAGCATGGGGGAATGTATAGATTGACTATAACAAGGTATAGGCTCAGAGGTCTCCTATATATCCCAAGGTACTTAGCATACATGAATCTGTAGATTCAACACAACAAGGTACAGGCTCAGAGGGCTCCTATACATCCCAAGGTTATAAGCATGCAATAATGTATAGATTTAACATGATAAGGTAAAGGTTCAGAGGTCTCCTATATATCCCAGGGTTCTTAACAAGGGTGAATGTATAGATTCAATAAAAGGGACAGGCTTAGAGGTCTCCTATATATCCCTGGGTTCTTAGCATGGGCAAATGTATAGATTCAACACAATAAGGTACAGGGTCAGAGGTCTCCTATACATCTCAAGGTTATAAGCATGCATGAATGTATAGATTTAACATGATAAGGTACAGGCTCAGAGGTCTTCTATATATCCCAGGGCTCTTAGCATGGGTGAATGTATAGATTCAATGCAACAAGGTATGAGCTCAGAGATCGCCTATATATTCCAGGGTTTTAAGCATGGGTGAATGTATAGATGCAACACAACATGGTACAGGCTCAGAGGTGCCTTGTACACCCCAGGGTTCTAGCCATGAGTGAATGTATAGAATTAATATGGCAAGGTACAGGTTCAGAGGTCGCCTGTACATCATAATGTTATAGCCATGGGTGAATGTATAGATTCAATACAACAAGGTAAAGGCTGAGAGGTATCCTATATATCCCAGGGTTCTAAGCATGGGTGAATGTATAGATTCAACACAACAAGGTACAGGCTCAGAGGTGCCCCGTACACTCCAGAGTTCTAGCCATGGGTGACTATATAGATTCAACACAACAAAGTACAGTCTCAGAGGTCTCCTATCCATCGCAGGGTTATAAGCATGCATGAATGTATAGAATTAGCATTATGAGGTACAGGCTCAGAGGTCTCCTATATATCCCAGGGTTCTTAGCATGGGTGAATGTATAAATTCAATACAAGGGACAGGCTCAGAAGTCTCCTATATGTCCCAGAGTTCTAAGCATGGGTGAATGTATAGATTCAATACAACAAGGTACAGGCTCAGAGGCACCCTGTATACCCCAGAGTTCTAGCCATGGGTGAATATATAAATTCAATACAACAAGGTACAGGCTCACAAGTCTCTTATATATCCTAGGGTTCTAAGTATGGGTGAATGCATAGATGTAATACAACAAATTACAGGCTCAGAGGTCTCCTATACACCCCAGGGTTGGGGCCCTCTCACCACTACTAGAAGGGCAACAGAGTGACGCAACGACAAAAGTATATCCACCACCACTTCCCCACATCCGAGCCCAGATTTCAAGCCCAAAAGCCCATTACACATACATCTCCCCCTCCTACCCTTCCCGACAAAAACCTGAACAACAACAAAACTCAGATCGCCCACACACCTCCGTACACCACGCCCCAAACCCCATCCTCTTTTTACCACGCCGAGATAGAGTCCAGACTGGGGGAAATTACACAGAAACTACAGCAACTCAAATCTGACCTACAGAAGCTTAGAAGCATCACAACGGAGCTGGCCTACAGCAGGTGGCCCTCAAAGATACCTGAGAGTAATAGGCCATTCCACCCTAATAATATCATACACCATTCTCACCTACCAACAAACACTTACAACTGGTCCGCTACCATCCAGCCACCCCTTGTCACAAGATGGCGATCCACACCGTACCCCAACGCCTCCTCTAGACCAGTCAGGACCAAGGATCCTCTATCAGACAATGACATCCACTCCCTTCTCCTCATGTGCAAGACTGCACACATGACCTTCCACACACCCTGAATCCCATCCTAACAATTGCCTCGAACCCACACAGAGAACAGAGAGCAAACTCTAGAGATGTAAACAAGGCCAACCTCAAACCAGTACCCATCACAGAGAAAACCTCAGCGGACACCAAACCTCACCTGAAGTGCATGCGCCTAAACTGCAGATCGGCCATGAAACACGCAGGAGACATAGCAGACCTCATCCTTACGCATGATCTTAACCTAGTTCTTCTAACTGAAGCATGGCTAGAGAACGACTCTGCACCAATCCTTGACATTTGAGCCCCTCCAGGCTATGGCATTATAAGAACAGACAGACCAAAAAGATCGGGGGTGGCATAGCCTGCATACACCGCATTAACCTTATTGTGAATCAGTTACAAACCATAGACCCTACTACGTGCGAATACCTAGGCATAAACATTGTGAGCAACTACAGTCCCCTATGTCAATTACACCTGATCTACCACCCTCCAGGTGACAACCCCTCATTCATCGAACAAATCATGGAAATCATCTCTTCCAACGTAGGGCAACACTGCCCTCAAATCTTCCTCAGTGACTTCAACCTTCATTGGCACAACCACAACGACCCCACAGTTAACAGCCTAAAAACCTTCCTAGCTGACCTCAACATGGACCAAATCTGTGACAGCCCGATGCACAACCTGGGTGCAACACTGGATCTTGTCATTGCTAGGACAAACTCCATCAAACTTGTATCGATCGTCCCTTCTGACTGGACAAAACACCACTGCATCACCTTCCTTATCACTGAACCAACGAAGACACATAAACCGCAACCTAAAAAACCCAAACAATGGAAAAGGAACAGTCGTGACATTAATCTCAATGACTTGACATCCCTCAGCAACAGCGCACTACCGCCACCAGCTGACATGACAGATGCCACGAACTCACAACCCACTATAACAACTCGATGACTAGCATTCTTGACATAGTCGCGCCCTTTCAGCTCAAAAGACTGTCCTCTAAAGACTCCAAACCATGGTACAATCAGAGCCTAAATGAACAAAGACACAACCTGAGACTAGCGGAACGGGCCTGGAGATCCTCACCGTCCCTAGAGCACCTTAAGCACCTGAGATCACGGAGGAGCGCCCACAACAAACACATCAGAATCTCAACACCAAATTTCTTCAAAGTTCAATTAAACAAAGCTAGAAATCGCACAAGAAACTGTTTGAAATTATCAATCAATCCACTCAAAACTCCAATGCCTCCATATTAGGTCCCAACTCGCAACCAAACTGCAATATATTTGCCTCTTACTTCCTTGAAAAATCTAAAAAGATAGAAAATGAACTCCAAACAGCAAAGGAACACCTTACAATGATACCTCCACTTATCCCCCACACACCGCAGACTGTACAAACCCCTAACACAGACTTACCTTCAAAAACAAAGCGTCTTGGAACACTTTAAAACCTTTGACGAAAATGCCATTCTTAAGATTTTAACAACACTTAAACCATCAAATCACTTCTGCGACCCTCTTCCAGCCAACATCTTCAGCGAGAACAAAACTTCTCTAATACCCCTCTAGACCAAGATAGTGAATGCTTAACTACTGCAAGCAACCCTTCCAAACTGCCTAAAAGCATGACAGGTATCCCCATTCTAAAAAAACCTACAGCTGACCACACAATCCCAGATAACTACCGTCCAATATCCACTATTTCTGCCCTACGGAAGCTACTGGAGAAATGCGTCCATTCCCAACTATGCAGCCACATAGCTCAATTACACCTTATTGACCAGTACCAATCAGGCTTCCTTCAGGACCATAGCAAGGAAACAGCCCTGACACACATTGTCGATGACTCGCTCAGAATGCTTAATCAAAACGAATCCTGCCTCCTAATCCTCCTAGACCTTTCCTCAGCCTTCGATACAGTTAAACATAACAGTCTCCTGGACTTACTTGAACACAGAATGGGTTTATCAGGGGCTGTCCTAAAGTGGTTCGTCCCTTTCTTAGACAACCAAACTCAAAGAATCAAGATTAACCAATCACTGTCCACTACCCCTCCGGTCACCCCGGGAGTCCCTCAGGTTTCCTCCTTATCACCGACCCTCTTCAATCTATTCATGGAGACCTGAACTGAGAATCTGAAACTCTCCAATGTTCATTACCACATGCATGAAGATGATACCCAACTATACCTAAAGATATCATTCCCGGATGATATTCGCTCACTCAACATAACTCTGCAAAAAACCCACAACTGGCTGACTAGAAACCACCTCAAACTTAACGCGCTCAAAACCGAATTCCTCCTAATTGCCCCACCACAAAGACACGTCGACATTGAAGACTGGATGAAACACTTAAAAGGCTTCAACTGCACACCACTCATCATAGATTCCACAAGATCACTGGGAATAACACTCGACAAGAATCTCACCATGCAGGAACACATCAGCACAGTCACCAGAGGAGCAAACTTTCATATGAACATTCTTAGAAAACTAAAACCCTTTCTCAACGACGATGACATAAAAACAGCCGTGCAAGCTCAAGTGATACCCAGAATAGACTAAGGGAATACAGCCTTATGTGAGTGGCCGAGATCCAGACAGGCTCCACTAAGAGCCTCCCCCAACGCGGACGCAAGACTTGTCACTGGCTCCAAAAAGAACAACCATATCACCCCTAATCTGAAGGCACTGAATTGTCTCCCTTATGAGGCAAGAACACAGTTGAACATTGCTTGCATGAGACACAAAGTCCTGCACTTCAACACACCAAAGAATCTAGCAGATAAACTGGAAATGTCAGGTGGTAGCAGAACGTCGAGAAGCACCAGCACCTTGCTATTGAAACCTAAAACATTTCGGGGGAAAAAAACATACAACCGTACTTTCTCCGGACTAGCACCTAGGATCTAGCACGCCTTGCCCCCAGAAATCAGAATGAACCCTTCAAGCACTTCCTTCAAAAAAGAGGTCAAACTGCTTTTAATGAACACTACTTTACCCTGATCACAACGCTTGATTTAGCTAGGTACTAATCAGATGCAGTTCACCAACCAGGATCTGCACTTGACTCTAAGTGCGGATGGCGAACACACTCTTGAGTGCCTACCTGATCTACAACAAGTATTGAAAACATTTATGTTTCCTGTTAGCTACTCACATATATATTTCTAGTTTATCCCACTTTCTAGTTGATGAAGCATTTGCAAAGTGCTCTGATACCCTTCCAGGGTCTAGTTTGCGTTATATAAAACTTTATAAATAAAATAAATAAAAAGAACAAAGTACAAGCTCAGAGGTCTCCTATACAGCCCCGAGTTCTAGCCATGGGTGAATGTATTGATTCAACACAACAAGGTAAAGGCACAGAGGTCTCCTTTATATCGCAGGGTTCTAAGTATGGGTGAATGTATAGACTCGTAACAACAATGTACAGGCTCAGAGGTGCCCCGTACACCCCAGAGTTCTAGCCGTGGGTGAATGTATAGATTTAACATGGCAAGGTACAGGCTCAGAGGTCTCCTATACATCACAAGGTTATAAGCATTGGTGAATGTATAGATTCTATACAACAACGTACAGACTCAGAGGTCTCCTATACATCCCTGGGTTCTTAGCATGGGTGAATGTATAGATTCAACACAACAAGATACAGGTACTTATCTAAGGGCTGGAACCATGGCCAAGTGTTCCAATGCTGTACTAGACACAACGCTAAAAAGTTGACTCATCTAAGTCCTACAGACCCAAGTGTTCTAACTCTGCACTAGACACAACTCGACAAAGCACAGACTCAACAAAGTCCTACAGATTCAAGTATTGGAGCCACTTCTGAGTGTTCCAACTTTGCACTAGACACAACACGACAAAGTACAGACTCATCAAAGTTCTACAGATCCAAGTGTTGGAGCCACGGTCAAGTGTTCTAACGCTGCCTTAGACACAACTCGACAAAGCACAGATTCAATAAAGTCCCAGAGATCCAAGTGTTGGAGCCACTTCTGAGTGTTCCAACTCTGCACTAGATACAACACAACAAAGAACAGACTCAACAAAGTCCCACAGATCCAAGTGTTGGAGCCATGGCCAAGTGTTCTAACTTTGCACTAGACACAACTCGACAAAGTACAGAGTCGTCAAAGCTCTACTTATCTAAGGGCTGGAGACAAGTGTTCCAATGCTGTACTAGACACAGCACAAAAAAAGTAGACTCATCTAAGTCCTACAGATCCAAAGGATGGAGCCATTGGCAAATGCTATAATGCTGCACTAGACACAACCAACTGAACTCTGTCCTACAAAATCCAGGGGATGGAGCCATGGGTGACTGTTCTAACGCTGCACTAGACACGACGCAACAAAGAACAGACTCAACAAAGACCTACAGATCCAAGTGTTGGAGACACTGCTGAGTGTTTTAACTATGCACTAGACACAACTCGACAAAGTACAGAGTCGTCAAAGTCCTTCTTATCTGAGGGATGGAATCTCGGCTGAGTGTTACAATGCTGCACTAAACACAACATGACAAAGTATACTCAACTCAGTCCTACACATCCAAACAATGGAGCCATGGGCAAGTGTTCTAACGATGCACTAGACACAACACGACAAAGTACAAACTGAACTCTGTCCTACAAAATCCAGGGGATGGAGCCATGGGTGACTGTTCCAACTCTGCATTAGACACGACGCAACAAAGAACAGACTCAACAAAGACCTACAGATCCAAGTGTTGGAGCCACTGCTGAGTGTTCTAACTATGCACTAGACACAACTCGACAAAGTACAGACTCATCAAAGTTCTACAGATCCAAGTGTTGGAGCCACGGTCAAGTGTTCTAACGCTGCCTTAGACACAACTCGACAAAGCACAGACTCAACAAAGTCCTACAGATTCAAGTATTGGAGCCACTGCTGAGTGTTCCAACTTTGCACTAGACACAACACGACAAAGTACAGACTCATCAAAGTTCTACAGATCCAAGTGTTGGAGCCACGGTCAAGTGTTCTAACGCTGCCTTAGACACAACTCGACAAAGTACAGAGTCGTCAAAGCTCTACTTATCTAAGGGCTGGAGCCAAGTGTTCTAACTCTGCACTAGACACAACTCGACAAGGCACAGACTCAACAAAGTCCCACAGATCCAAGTGTTGGAGCCACGGTCAAGTGTTCTAACTTTGCACTAGACACAACTCGACAAAGTACAGAGTTGTCAAAGCTCTACTTATCTAAGGGCTAGAGACAAGTGTTCCAATGCTGTACTAGACACAGCACAAAAAAGTAGACTCATCTAAGTCCTACAGATCCAAAGGATGGAGCCATTGGCAAAGGCTATAATGCTGCACTAGACACAACCAACTGAACTCTGTCCTACAAAATCCAGGGGATGGAGCCATGGGTGACTGTTCTAACGCTGCACTAGACACGACGCAACAAAGAACAGACTCAACAAAGACCTACAGATCCAAGTGTTGGAGCCACTGCTGAGTGTTTTAACTATGCACTAGACACAACTCGACAAAGTACAGAGTCGTCAAAGTCCTCCTTATCTGAGGGATGGAATCTCGGCTGAGTGTTACAATGCTGCACTAAACACAACATGACAAAGTATACTCAACTCAGTCCTACACATCCAAACAATGGAGCCATGGGCAGGTGTTCTAACGATGCACTAGACACAACACGACAAAGTACAAACTGAACTCTGTCCTACAAAATCTAGGGGATTAAGCCATGGGTGACTGTTCTAATGCTGAACTAGACACAACTCGGCACAGTAGGTTCATCTAAGTCCTACAGATCCAAGGAATGGAGTCATGGCTAAATGATCTAACACAGCACTAGACACAACATGCAAAGTAGAGATGCAACAAATCCTTACAGATCCAAGGGATGGAGCCATGCCCAGTGTTCACATGTGTGCTCCACATGTAGGTGAAGCATCAGCTTGCAGTGGAGGGGAGAGAGCAGCAGTGAAAGACCTATGTTTTTATTTTATGGCTTGCCATGTCTATCTTGTGTCTGTCCCTCTCCTGGAGCACTGTCCCTTCATTGCTTGCATCCTTCAACTGCTCACTTTTAGGGAAAACGTTTTTCTTTTGACTTAAGCACTCCACAAGGGTGCATGTGTTTTCCAGCTGTGTTCTTCATGTACTTCGTTGACCCCCCATACACCATGTTGCACTCTGTTTCTGTGTTGCTTTCCCTGCCCCACTCTGTGTGTGCTCCCCATCATATGCTCCCCTCCACATTGCTTTCTCTTCTCTGTGCTTCTCTCCCTCTCAATCCTCGTTGCTCTCTGCCTGTTTGCTCCCACTGCATTCTATGTTGCTCTCCCTAGCCTATTGCTTCTCTTTCTCACCCGCCCTCTGTTTTGCTTTTGCCACTCTGTGTTTCTTGCACCCCAACCCTGTCCTACGAGTTGTTTACCCTACCTCTTCCCTTCTTCTCTTTTGCACGTTTCTTCCGACCCATCTGACGTGTTGTGCAACCCTCACCCTAGCCCTCCATGTTACTCACCCCCCAGCGGTGCTTCAATAAAAAAATTAATTGCTTGTGTCATTTTGTAGGCACGTTCATGTGCGGTGCGCACGCCTACAAAATGACGCAACCACAGTGTCATAGTACTTTTTTAGGTGGCAGCCTACCAGTTTGGTTTGCTCAAGACATCTTGGGGATATTCAGAAAGCTGACCTGGAAATGCATTCCGCCCGTTGTTTACAATTGGCTTTGTGGTTTGTAACTCACATTTTCTGGCTTTCTATTTGCTGGCTTTACTTGCTTTAGGCTGTCCAGCTCAAGGTCGCCCTCCCATTGCCCAAACCTTGTTTACTGTATTCTGAACTGTGCTGACATTCTAATCAGTACATTGGGTGATGACATTTCCACACATTATCGTTTGTGTGCTGCATAGTTTTATTAGTAAAACTGCATCTCTGTGCATCTGTGCAAATGTAAATGGTCCTTTTAATCGAAGATGTGTTGTCTAATGGCAGTGCGCTACCATGCCATGCATACTCCACGTCACCTCACTCCACTCTACTCTGCACCACTCCACGCAACTGCACTCTGCTCTTTACCACTCCACACCACGCCACTGCACTCCACACTGTGTCACTGCACTCTTCTCTGCACCATTCCTCTCTACACCTCTCTACTCTACACCACTCCATTCTACTCTGCACCACTGCACTCTACCCCACTGTACTCTGTCACTGCAGTCTACGCCACTCTACTCTACTATGCACCACTGCACTCTCTGACACTGCACTCTACACCACTTTGCACCACTCCACTCTATGCCACCCTACTCTGCAACACTACACTCTATGCCACTGCACTTTAGGTCAAAGCACTCTACTCTGTACCACTCTGCTGTATGCCATTGCACTATATGCCAATCCCCTATATGCCACTCTAATCTACTCTGCACCACTGCACTCTATCCCACTGTACTCTGTCACTGTAGTCTACGCTACTCTAATCTACTCTGCACCACTGCACTCTATTCTGAAACAATCTACTCTACACCACTTCTCTCTGCGCCACTGCACTCAGCGCCACTCCACTCTACACCACTGCACTCTATGTCAATGCACTCTACACCACTTTTCTCAAAACCAATGCACACTACTCTAACCTACTCTGCACCACTGCACTCTACCCCACTGTACTCTGTCACTGCAGTCTACGCTACTCTATTCTACTCTGCACCACTGCACTCTTGTTCTGAAACAATCTACTCTACACCACTTCTCTCTGCACCACTGCACTCAGCGCCACTCCACTCTACACCACTGCACTCTATGCCAATGCACTCTACACCACTTTTCTCAAAACCAATGCACACTACTATAATCTACTCTGCACCACTGCACTCTACCCCACTGTACTCTGTCACTGCAGTCTACGGCACTCTATTCTACTCTGCACCACTGCACTCTACCCCATTGTACTCTGTCACTGCAGTCTACGCTACTCTATTCTACTCTGCACCACTGCACTCTTGTTCTGAAACAATCTACTCTACACAACTTCTCTCTGCGCAACTGCACTCAGCGCCACTCCACTCTACACAACTGCACTCTATGCAAATGCACTCTACACCACTTTTCTCAAAACCAATGCACACTACTCTAATCTACTCTGCACCACTGCACTCTACCCCACTGTACTCTGTCACTGCAGTCTATGCCACTGTATTCTACTCTGCAGCACTGCACTCTACCCCACTGTACTCTGTCACTGCAGTCTACGCCACTCTATTCTGCTCTGCACCACTGCACTCTACCCCATTGTACTCTGTCACTGCAGTCTACGCCACTCTAATCTACTCTGCACCACTGCACTCTACCCCACTGTACTCTGTCACTGCAGTCTACGCCACTCTATTCTACTCTGCACCACTGCACTCTACCCCATTCTACTCTGTCACTGCAGTCTACGCTACTCTATTCTACTCTGCACCACTGCACTCTTGTTCTGAAACAATTTACTCTACACCACTTCTCTCTGCGCCACTGCACTCAGCGCCACTCCACTCTACACCACTGCACTCTATTCCAATGCACTCTACACCACTTTTCTCAAAACCAATGCACACTACTCTAATCTACTCTGCACCACTGCACTCTACCCCACTGTACTCTGTCATGCAGTCTACGCCACTCTATTCTACTCTGCACCACTGCACTCTACCCCATTGTACTCTGTCACTGCAGTCTACGCTACTCTATTCTACTCTGCACCACTGCACTCTTGTTCTGAAACAATCTACTCTACACAACTTCTCTCTGCGCCACTGCACTCAGCGCCACTCCACTCTACACCACTGCACTCTATTCCAATGCACTCTACACCACTTTTCTCAAAACCAATGCACACTACTCTAATCTACTCTGCACCACTGCACTCTACCCCACTGTACTCTGTCACTGCAGTCTATGCCACTGTATTCTACTCTGCAGCACTGCACTCTACCCCACTGTACTCTGTCACTGCAGTCTACGCCACTCTATTCTGCTCTGCACCACTGCACTCTACCCCATTGTACTCTGTCACTGCAGTCTACGCCACTCTAATCTACTCTGCACCACTGCACTCTACCCCACTGTACTCTGTCACTGCAGTCTACGCCACTCTATTCTACTCTGCACCACTGCACTCTACCCCATTCTACTCTGTCACTGCAGTCTACGCTACTCTATTCTACTCTGCACCACTGCACTCTTGTTCTGAAACAATTTACTCTACACCACTTCTCTCTGCGCCACTGCACTCAGCGCCACTCCACTCTACACCACTGCACTCTATTCCAATGCACTCTACACCACTTTTCTCAAAACCAATGCACACTACTCTAATCTACTCTGCACCACTGCACTCTACCCCACTGTACTCTGTCACTGCAGTCTACGCCACTCTATTCTACTCTGCACCACTGCACTCTACCCCATTGTACTCTGTCACTGCAGTCTACGCTACTCTATTCTACTCTGCACCACTGCACTCTTGTTCTGAAACAATCTACTCTACACCACTTCTCTCTGCGCCACTGCACTCAGCACCACTCCACTCGACACCACTGCACTCTATTCCAATGCACTCTACACCACTTTTCTCAAAACCAATGCACACTACTCTAATCTACTCTGCACCATTGCACTCTACCCCATTGTACTCTGTTACTGCAGTCTACGCTACTCTAGTCTACTCTGCACCACTGCACTCTACCCCACTGTACTCTATCACTGCAGTCTACGCCACTCTATTCTACTCTGCACCACTGCACTCTACCCCATTGTACCCTGCCACTGCAGTCTACGCTACTCTATTCTACTCTGCACCACTGCACTCTTGTTCTGAAACAATCTACTCTACACCACTTCTCTCTGCGCCACTGCACTCAGCGCCACTCCACTCTACACCACTCTACACCACTGCACTCTATGCAAATGCACTCTAAACCACTTTTCTCAAAACCAATGCACACTACTCTAATCTACTCTGCACCACTGCACTCTACCCCACTGTACTCTGTCAGTGCAGTCTATGCCACTCTATTCTACTCTGCACCACTGCACTCTACCCCACTGTACTCAGTCACTGCAGTCTACACCACTCTATTCTACTCTGCACCACTGCAGTCTACACCACTCTAATCTACTCTGCACCACTGCACTCTACCCACTGTACTCTGTCACTGAAGTCTACGCCACTCTATTCTACTCTGCACCACTGCACTCTACCCCATTCTACTCTGTCACTGCAGTCTACGCTACTCTATTCTACTCTGCACCACTGCACTCTTGTTCTGAAACAATCTACTCTACACCACTTCTCTCTGCGCCACTGCACTCAGCGCCACTCCACTCTACACCACTCTACACCACTGCACTGTATTCCAATGCACTCTAAACCACTTTTCTCAAAACCAATGCACACTACTCTAATCTACTCTGCACCACTGCACTCTACCCCATTGGACTCTGTCACTGCAGTCTACGCCACTCTATTCTACTCTGCACCACTGCACTCTACCCCATTGTACTCTGTCACTGCAGTCTACGCTACTCTATTCTACTCTGCACCACTGCACTCTACCCCACTGTACTCTATCACTACAGTCTACGCCACTCTAATCTACTCTGCACCACTGCACTCTACCCCACTGTACTCTGTCACTGCAGTCTACGCCACTCTATTCTACTCTGCACCACTGCACTCTTGTTCTGAAACAATCTACTCTACACCACTTCTCTCTGCGCCACTGCACTCAGTGCCACTCCACTCTACACCACTGCACTCTTTTCCAATGCACTCTACACCACTTTTCTCAAAACCAATGCACACTACTCTAATCTGCTCTGCACCACTGCACTCTACCCCACTGTACTCTGTCACTGCAGTCTACGCCACTCTATTCTACTCTGCACCACTCCACTATACCCCATTGTACTCTGTCACTGCAGTCTCCGCTACTCTATTCTACTCTTTACCACTGCACTCTTGTTCTGAAACAATCTACTCTACACCACTTCTCTCTGCACCACTGCATTCAGCGCCACTCCACTCTACACCACTCTACACCACTGCAGTCTATTCCAATCCACTCTACACCACTTTTCTCAAAACCAATGCACACTACTCTAATCTACTCTGCACCACTGCACTCTAACCCATTGTACTCTGTCACTGCAGTCTACGCTACTCTATTCTACTCTGCACCACTGCACTCTACTCCACTGTACTCTGTCACTGCAGTCTACGCCACTCTATTCTACTCTGCACCACTGCACTCTACCCCATTGTACTCTGTCACTGCAGTCTACGCCACGCTAATCTTCTCTGCACCAATGCACTCTACCCAACTGTACTCTGTCACTGCAGTCTACGCCACTCTATTCTACTCTGCACCACTGCACTCTACCCCATTGTACTCTGTCACTGCAGCCTACGCCACTCTATTCTACTCTGCACCAGTGCACTCTACCCCATTGTACTCTGTCACTGCAGTCTACGCTACTCTATTCTACACTTCACCATTGCACTCTACCCCATTCTACTCTGTCACTGCAGTCTACGCTACTCTATTCTACTCTTCAACATTGCACTCTTGTTCTGAAACAATCTACTCTACACCACTTCTCTCTGCGCCACTGCACTCAGTGCCACTCCACTCTACACCACTCTACACCACTGCACTCTATTCCAATGTTCTCTACACCACTTTTCTCAAAACCAATGCACACTACTCTAATCCACTCTGCACCACTGCACTCTACCCCATTGTACTCTATCACTGCAGTCTACGCTACTCAATTTTACTCTGCGGCACTGCACTCTATCCCATTGTACTCTGTCACTGCAGTTCACGCCACTCTATTCTACTCTGCACCACTGCACTCTACCCCACTGTACTCTATCACAGCAGTCTACGCCACTCTATTCTACTCTGCACCACTGCACTCTACCCCATTGTACTCTGTCACTGCAGTCTACGCCACTCTAATCTACTCTGCACCACTGCACTCTACCCCACTGTACTCTGTCACTGCAGTCTACGCCACTCTATTCTACTCTGCACCACTGCACTCTACCCCATTCTACTCTGTCACTGCAGTCTACGCTACTCTATTCTACTCTGCACCACTGCACTCTTGTTCTGAAACAATTTACTCTACACCACTTCTCTCTGCGCCACTGCACTCAGCGCCACTCCACTCTACACCACTGCACTCTATTCCAATGCACTCTACACCACTTTTCTCAAAACCAATGCACACTACTCTAATCTACTCTGCACCACTGCACTCTACCCCACTGTACTCTGTCACTGCAGTCTACGCCACTCTATTCTACTCTGCACCACTGCACTCTACCCCATTGTACTCTGTCACTGCAGTCTACACTACTCTATTCTACTCTGCACCACTGCACTCTTGTTCTGAAACAATCTACTCTACACCACTTCTCTCTGCGCCACTGCACTCAGCACCACTCCACTCGACACCACTGCACTCTATTCCAATGCACTCTACACCACTTTTCTCAAAACCAATGCACACTACTCTAATCTACTCTGCACCATTGCACTCTACCCCATTGTACTCTGTTACTGCAGTCTACGCTACTCTAGTCTACTCTGCACCACTGCACTCTACCCCACTGTACTCTATCACTGCAGTCTACGCCACTCTATTCTACTCTGCACCACTGCACTCTACCCCATTGTACCCTGCCACTGCAGTCTACGCCACTCTATTCTACTCTGCACCACTGCACTCTACCCCATTGTACTCTGTCACTGCAGTCTACACCACTCTATTCTACTCTGCGCCACTGCACTCTACCTCATTGTACTCTGTCACTGCAGTCTACGCTACTCTATTCTACTCTACACCACTGCACTCTATGCAAATGCACTCTACACCACTTTTCTCAAAACCAATGCACACTACTCTAATCTGCTCTGCACCACTGCACTCTACCCCACTGTACTCTGTCACTGCAGTCTATGCCACTCTATTCTACTCTGCACCACTCCACTCTACCCCATTGTACTCTGTCACTGCAGTCTCCGCTACTCTATTCTACTCTGCACCACTGCACTCTACCCCATTGTACTCTGTCACTGCAGTCTACGCCATTCTAATCTACTCTGCACCAATGCACTCTGCCCCACTGTACTCTGTCACTGCAGTCTATGCCACTCTATTCTACTCTGCACCACTGCACTCTACCCCACTGTACTCTGTCACTGTAGTCTACGCCAATATATTCTACTTTGCACCACTGCACTCTACCCCATTGTACTCTGCAGTCTACGCTACTCTATTCTACTCTGCACCACTGCACTCTTGTTCTGAAACAATCTACTCTACACCACTTCTCTCTGCGCGACTGCACTCAGTGCCACTCCACTCTACACCACTCTACACCACTGCACTCTATTCCAATGCACTCTACACCACTTTTCTCAAAACCAATGCACACTACTCTAATCTACTTTGCACCACTGCACTCTACCCCACTGTACTCTGTCACTGCAGTCTACGCCACTCTATTCTACTCTGCACCACTGCACTCTACCCATTGTACTCTGTCACTGCAGTCTACGCTACTCTATTCTACTCTTCAACATTGCACTCTTGTTCTGAAACAATCTACTCTACACCACTTCTCTCTGCGCCACTGCACTCAGCGCCACTCCACTCTACACCACTCTACACCACTGCACTCTATTCCAATGCACTCTACACCACTTTTCTCAAAACCAATGCACACTACTCTAATCTACTCTGCACCACTGCACTCTATCCCATTGTACTCTGTCACTGCAGTCTACGCTACTCTATTTTACTCTGCGGCACTGCACTCTATCCCATTGTACTCTGTCACTGCAGTTCACGCCACTCTATTCTACTCTGCACCACTGCACTCTACCCCACTGTACTCTTTCACTGCAGTCTTCGCTACTCTATTCTACTCTGTGCCACTGCACTCTACACCACTCTGCTCTGCCAATGCACTCTACGCCACTCTACTATACACCACTGCACTGTACAACAGTATACTCCACAACACTACACTCTCTGCCACTCTACTTTAAGCCACTCTACTTCATGCCACTCTATGCCACTAAAACTCTATGCCACTGAACTCTGCATCACTCTGCTCTAAGGCACTGCACTCAAAGCGACTCTAATCTACTCTGCACCACTGCACTCTATGACACTCTACCCTATACCACTGCACTCTACCCCACTGTACTCTGTCACTGCAGTCTACGCCACTCTATTCTACTCTGCACCACTGCACTATTGTTCTGAAACAATCTACTCTACACCACTTCTCTCTGCGCCACTGCACTCAGTGCCACTCCACTCTACACCACTCTACACCACTGCACTCTATTCCAATGCACTCTACAACACTTTTCTCAAAACCAATGCACACTACTCTAATCTACTCTGCCCCACTGCACTCTACCGCACTGTACTCTGTCACTGCAGTCTCACGCCACTCTATTCTACTCTGCACCACTGCACTCTACCCCACTGTACTCTGTCACTGCAGTCTACGCCAATATATTCTACTCTTCACCACTGCACTCTACCCCATTGTACTCTGTCGCTGCAGTCTACGCTACTCTATTCTACTCTGCACCACTGCACTCTTGTTCTGAAACAATCTACTCTACACCACTTCTCTCTGCACCACTGCACTCAGCGCCTCTCCACTCTACACCACTATACACCACTGCAGTCTATTCCAATGCACTCTACACCACTTTTCTCAAAACCAATGCACACTACTCTAATCTCCTCTGCACCACTGCACTCTACCCCACTGTACTCTGTCACTGCAGTCTACGCCACTCTGTTCTACTCTGCACCACTGCACTCTACCCCACTGTACTCTGTCACTGCAGTCTACGCCAATATATTCTACTCTGCACCACTGCACTCTACCCCATTGTACTCTGTCGCTGTAGTCTACGCTACTCTATTCTACTCTGCACCACTGCACTCTTGTTCTGAAACAATCTACTCTACACCACTTCTTTCTGCACCACTGCACTCAGCGCCTCTCTACTCTACACCACTATACACCACTGCACTCTATTCCAATGCACTCTACACCACTTTTCTCAAAACCAATGCACACTACTCTAATCTACTTTGCACCACTGCACTCTACCCCATTGTACTCTGTCACTGCAGTCTACGCCACTCTATTCTACTCTGCACCATTGCACTCTACCCCATTGTACTCTGTCACTGCAGTCTACGCCACTCTAGTCTACTCTGCACCACTGCACTCTACCTCACTGTACTCTGTCACTGCAGTCTACGCCACTCTATTCTACTCTGCACCACTGCACTCTACCCCATTGTACTCTGTCACTGCAGTCTACGCTACTCTATTCTACTCTTCAACATTGCACTCTTGTTCTGAAACAATCTACTCTACACCACTTCTCTCTGCGCCACTGCACTCAGCGCCACTCCACTCTACACCACTCTACACCACTGCACTCTATTCCAATGCACTCTACACCACTTTTCTCAAAACCAATGCACACTACTCTAATCTACTCTGCACCACTGCACTCTACCCCATTGTACTCTGTCACTGCAGTCTACGCTACTCTATTCTACTCTGCACCACAGCACTCTACCCCACTGTACTCTGTCACTGCAGTCTACGCCACTCTATTCTACTCTGCACCACTGCACTCTACCCCATTGTACTCTGTCACTGCAGTCTACGCCACTCTAATCTACTCTGCACCAATGCACTCTGCCCCACTGTACTCTGTCACTGCAGTCTATGCCACTCTATACTACTCTGCACCACTGCACTCTACCCCACTGTACTCTGTCACTGCAGTCTACGCCAATATATTCTACTCTGCACCACTGCACTCTACCCCATTGTACTCTGTCGCTGCAGTCTACGCTACTCTATTCTACTCTGCACCACTGCACTCTTGTTCTGAAACAATCTACTCTACACCACTTCTCTCTGCGCCACTGCACTCAGTGCCACTCCACTCTACACCACTCTACACCACTGCACTCTTTTCCAATGCACTCTACACCACTTTTCTCAAAACCAATGCACACTACTCTAATCTACTTTGCACCACTGCACTCTACCCCACTGTACTCTGTCACTGCAGTCTACGCCACTCTATTCTACTCTGCACCATTGCACTCTACCCCATTGTACTCTGTCACTGCAGTCTACGCCACGCTAGTCTACTCTGCACCACTGCACTCTACCTCACTGTACTCTTTCACTGCAGTCTACGCCACTCTATTCTACTCTGCACCACTGCACTCTACCCATTGTACTCTGTCACTGCAGTCTACGCTACTCTATTCTACTCTTCAACATTGCACTCTTGTTCTGAAACAATCTACTCTACACCACTTCTCTCTGCGCCACTGCACTCAGCGCCACTCCACTCTACACCACTCTACACCACTGCACTCTATTCCAATGCACTCTACACCACTTTTCTCAAAACCAATGCACACTACTCTAATCTACTCTGCACCACTGCACTCTATCCCATTGTACTCTCTCACTGCAGTCTACGGTACTCTATTTTACTCTGCGGCACTGCACTCTATCCCATTGTACTCTGTCACTGCAGTTCACGCCACTCTATTCTACTCTGCACCACTGCACTCTACCCCACTGTACTCTTTCACTGCAGTCTACGCTACTCTATTCTACTCTGTGCCACTGCACTCTACACCACTCTGCTCTGCCAATGCACTCTACGCCACTCTACTATACACCACTGCACTGTACAACAGTATACTCCACAACACTACACTCTCTGCCACTCTACTTTAAGCCACTCTACTTCATGCCACTCTATGCCACTAAAACTCTATGCCACTGAACTCTGCATCACTCCGCTCTATGGCACTGCACTCAAAGTGACTCTAATCTACTCTGCACCACTGCACTCTATGACACTCTACCCTATACCACTGCACTCTACCCCACTGTACTCTGTCACTGCAGTCTACGCCACTCTATTCTACTCTGCACCACTGCACTATTGGTCTGAAATAATCTACTCTACACCACTTCTCTCTGCGCCACTGCACTCAGTGCCACTCCACTCTACACCACTCTACACCACTGCACTCTATTCCAATGCACTCTACACCACTTTTCTCAAAACCAATGCACACTACTCTAATCTACTCTGCACCACTGCACTCTACCGCACTGTACTCTGTCACTGCAGTCTACGCCACTCTATTCTACTCTGCACCACTGCACTCTACCCCACTGTACTCTGTCACTGCAGTCTACGCCAATATATTCTACTCTGCACCACTGCACTCTACCCCATTGTACTCTGTCGCTGCAGTATACGCTACTCTATTCTACTCTGCACCACTGCACTCTTGTTCTGAAACAATCTACTCTACACCACTTCTCTCTGCACCACTACACTCAGCGCCTCTCCACTCTACACCACTATACACCACTGCAGTCTATTCCAGTGCACTCTACACCACTTTTCTCAAAACCAATGCACACTACTCTAATCTACTTTGCACCACTGCACTCTACCCCACTGTACTCTGTCACTGCAGTCTACGCCACTCTATTCTACTCTGCACCATTGCACTCTACCCCATTGTACTCTGTCACTGCAGTCTACGCCACTCTAATCTACTCTGCACCACTGCACTCTACCCCACTGTACTCTGTCACTGCAGTCTACGCCACTCTATTCTACTCTGCACCACTGCACTATTGTTCTGAAACAATCTACTCTACACCACTTCTCTCTGCGCCACTGCACTCAGTGCCACTCCACTCTACACCACTCTACACCACTGCACTCTATTCCAATGCACTCTACACCACTTTTCTCAAAACCAATGCACACTACTCTAATCTACTCTGCACCACTGCACTCTACCCCACTGTACTCTGTCACTGCAGTCTACGCCACTCTATTCTACTCTGCACCACTGCACTCTACCCCATTGTACTCTGTCACTGCAGTCTACGCTACTCTATTCGACTCTGCACCACTGCACTCTTGTTCTGAAACAATCTACTCTACACCACTTCTCTCTGCACCACTGCACTCAGCGCCACTCCACTCTACACCACTCTACACCACTGCAGTCTATTCCAGTGCACTCTACACCACTTTTCTCAAAACCAATGCACACTACTCTAATCTACTCTACACCACTGCACTCTACCCCATTGTACTCTGTCACTGCAGTCTACGCTACTCTATTCTACTCTGCACCACAGCACTCTACCCCACTGTATTCTGTCACTGCAGTCTACGCCACTCTATTCTACTCTGCACCACTGCACTCTACCCCATTGTACTCTGTCACTGCAGTCTACGCCACTCTAATCTACTCTGCATCAATGCACTCTGCCCCACTGTACTCTGTCACTGCAGTCTATGCCACTCTATTCTACTCTGCACCACTGCACTCTACGCCACTGTACTCTGTCACTGCAGTCTACGCCAATATATTCTACTTTGCACCACTGCACTCTACCCCATTGTACTCTGTCGCTGCAGTCTACGCTACTCTATTCTACTCTGCACCACTGCACTCTTGTTCTGAAACAATCTACTCTACACCACTTCTCTCTGCGCCACTGCACTCAGTGCCACTCCACTCTACACCACTCTACACCACTGCACTCTATTCCAATGCACTCTACACCACTTTTCTCAAAACCAATGCACACTACTCTAATCTACTTTGCACCACTGCACTCTACCCCACTGTACTCTGTCACTGCAGTCTACGCCACTCTATTCTACTCTTCACCATTGCACTCTACCCCATTGTACTCTGTCACTGCAGTCTACGCCACTCTAGTCTACTCTGCACCACTGCACTCTACCTCACTGTACTCTGTCACTGCAGTCTACGCCACTCTATTCTACTCTGCACCACTGCACTCTACCCCATTGTACTCTGTCACTGCAGTCTACGCTACTCTATTCTACTCTTCAACATTGCACTCTTGTTCTGAAACAATCTACTCTACACCACTTCTCTCTGCGCCACTGCACTCAGCGCCACTCCACTCTACACCACTCTACACCACTGCATTCTATTCCAATGCACTCTACACCACTTTTCTCAAAACCAATGCACACTACTCTAATCTACTCTGCACCACTGCACTCCTACCCCATTGTACTCTGTCACTGCAGTCTACGCTACTCTATTCTACTCTGCACCACAGCACTCTACCCCACTGTACTCTGTCACTGCAGTCTACGCCACTCTATTCTACTCTGCACCACTGCACTCTACCCCATTGTACTCTGTCACTGCAGTCTACGCCACTCTAATCTACTCTGCACCAATGCACTCTGCCCCACTGTACTCTGTCACTGCAGTCTATGCCACTCTATACTACTCTGCACCACTGCACTCTACCCCACTGTACTCTGTCACTGCAGTCTACGCCAATATATTCTACTCTGCACCACTGCACTCTACCCCATTGTACTCTGTCGCTGCAGTCTACGCTACTCTATTCTACTCTGCACCACTGCACTCTTGTTCTGAAACAATCTACTCTACACCACTTCTCTCTGCGCCACTGCACTCAGTGCCACTCCACTCTACACCACTCTACACCACTGCACTCTATTCCAATGCACTCTACACCACTTTTCTCAAAACCAATGCACACTACTCTAATCTACTTTGCACCACTGCACTCTACCCCACTGTACTCTGTCACTGCAGTCTACGCCACTCTATTCTACTCTGCACCATTGCACTCTACCCCATTGTACTCTGTCACTGCAGTCTACGCCACGCTAGTCTACTCTGCACCACTGCACTCTACCTCACTGTACTCTGTCACTGCAGTCTACGCCACTCTATTCTACTCTGCACCACTGCACTCTACCCATTGTACTCTGTCACTGCAGTCTACGCTACTCTATTCTACTCTTCAACATTGCACTCTTGTTCTGAAACAATCTACTCTACACCACTTCTCTCTGCGCCACTGCACTCAGCGCCACTCCACTCTACACCACTCTACACCACTGCACTCTATTCCAATGCACTCTACACCACTTTTCTCAAAACCAATGCACACTACTCTAATCTACTCTGCACCACTGCACTCTATCCCATTGTACTCTGTCACTGCAGTCTACGCTACTCTATTTTACTCTGCGGCACTGCACTCTATCCCATTGTACTCTGTCACTGCAGTTCACGCCACTTCTATTCTACTCTACACCACTGCACTCTACCCCACTGTACTCTTTCACTGCAGTCTACGCTACTCTATTCTACTCTGTGCCACTGCACTCTACACCACTCTGCTCTGCCAATGCACTCTACGCCACTCTACTATACACCACTGCACTGTACAACAGTATACTCCACAACACTACACTCTCTGCCACTCTACTTTAAGCCACTCTACTTCATGCCACTCTATGCCACTAAAACTCTATGCCACTGAACTCTGCATCACTCCGCTCTATGGCACTACACTCAAAGCGACTCTAATCTACTCTGCACCACTGCACTCTATGACACTCTACCCTATACCACTGCACTCTACCCCACTGTACTCTGTCACTGCAGTCTACGCCACTCTATTCTACTCTGCACCACTGCACTATTGTTCTGAAACAATCTACTCTACACCACTTCTCTCTGCGCCACTGCACTCAGTGCCACTCCACTCTACACCACTCTACACCACTGCACTCTATTCCAATGCACTCTACACCACTTTTCTCAAAACCAATGCACACTACTCTAATCTACTCTGCGCCACTGCACTCTACCGCACTGTACTCTGTCACTGCAGTCTACGCCACTCTATTCTACTCTGCACCACTGCACTCTACCCCACTGTACTCTGTCACTGCAGTCTACGCCAATATATTCTACTCTGTACCACTGCACTCTACCCCATTGTACTCTGTCGCTGCAGTCTACGCTACTCTATTCTACTCTGCACCACTGCACTCTTGTTCTGAAACAATCTACTCTACACCACTTCTCTCTGCACCACTGCACTCAGCGCCTCTCCACTCTACACCACTATACACCACTGCAGTCTATTCCAATGCACTCTCCACCACTTTTCTCAAAACCAATGCACACTACTCTAATCTCCTCTGCACCACTGCACTCTACCCCATTGTACTCTGTCACTGCAGTCTACGCTACTCTATTCTACTCTGCACCACAGCACTCTACCCCACTGTACTCTGTCACTGCAGTCTACGCCACTCTATTCTACTCTGCACCACTGCACTCTACCCCATTGTACTCTGTCACTGCAGTCTACGCCACTCTAATCTACTCTGCACCAATGCACTCTGCCCCACTGTACTCTGTCACTGCAGTCTATGCCACTCTATTCTACTCTGCACCACTGCACTCTACGCCACTGTACTCTGTCACTGCAGTCTACGCCACTCTATTCTACTCTGCACCACTGCACTCTACCCCACTATACTCTATCACTGCAGTCTACGCCACTCTAATCTACTCTGCACCACTGCACTCTACCCCACTATACTCTATCACTGCAGTCTACGCCACTCTATTCTACTCTGCACCACTGCACTATTGTTCTGAAACAATCTACTCTACACCACTTCTCTCTGCGCCACTGCACTCAGTGCCACTCCACTCTACACCACTCTACACCACTGCACTCTATTCCAATGCACTCTACACCACTTTTCTCAAAACCAATGCACACTACTCTAATCTACTCTGCACCACTGCACTCTACCCCACTGTACTCTGTCACTGCAGTCTACGCCACTCTATTCTACTCTGCACCACTGCACTCTAACCCATTGTACTCTGTCACTGCAGTCTACGCTACTCTATTCGACTCTGCACCACTACACTCTTGTTCTGAAACAATCTACTCTACACCACTTCTCTCTGCACCACTGCACTCAGCGCCACTCCACTCTACACCACTCTACACCACTGCAGTCTATTCCAGTGCACTCTATACCACTTTTCTCAAAACCAATGCACACTACTCTAATCTACTCTGCACCACTGCACTCTACCCCATTGTACTCTGTCACTGCAGTCTACGCTACTCTATTCTACTCTGCACCACAGCACTCTACCCCACTGTACTCTGTCACTGCAGTCTACGCCACTCTATTCTACTCTGCACCACTGCACTCTACCCCATTGTACTCTGTCACTGCAGTCTACGCCACTCTAATCTACTCTGCACCAATGCACTATTGTTCTGAAACAATCTACTCTACACCACTTCTCTCTGCGCCACTGCACTCAGTGCCACTCCACTCTACACCACTCTACACCACTGCACTCTATTCCAATGCACTCTACAACACTTTTCTCAAAACCAATGCACACTACTCTAATCTACTCTGCCCCACTGCACTCTACCGCACTGTACTCTGTCACTGCAGTCTACGCCACTCTATTCTACTCTGCACCACTGCACTCTACCCCACTGTACTCTGTCACTGCAGTCTACGCCAATATATTCTACTCTGCACCACTGCACTCTACCCCATTGTACTCTGTCGCTGCAGTCTACGCTACTCTATTCTACTCTGCACCACTGCACTCTTGTTCTGAAACAATCTACTCTACACCACTTCTCTCTGCACCACTGCACTCAGCGCCTCTCCACTCTACACCACTATACACCACTGCAGTCTATTCCAATGCACTCTACACCACTTTTCTCAAAACCAATGCACACTACTCTAATCTCCTCTGCACCACTGCACTCTACCCCATTGTACTCTGTCACTGCAGTCTACGCTACTCTATTCTACTCTGCACCACAGCACTCTACCCCACTGTACTCTGTCACTGCAGTCTACGCCACTCTATTCTACTCTGCACCACTGCACTCTACCCCACTGTACTCTGTCACTGCAGTCTACGCCAATATATTCTACTCTGCACCACTGCACTCTACCCCATTGTACTCTGTCGCTGTAGTCTACGCTACTCTATTCTACTCTGCACCACTGCACTCTTGTTCTGAAACAATCTACTCTACACCACTTCTTTCTGCACCACTGCACTCAGCGCCTCTCTACTCTACACCACTATACACCACTGCACTCTATTCCAATGCACTCTACACCACTTTTCTCAAAACCAATGCACACTACTCTAATCTACTCTGCACCACTGCACTCTACCCCACTGTACTCTGTCACTGCAGTCTACGCTACTCTATTCTACTCTGCACCACTGCACTCTACCCCATTGTACTCTGTCACTGCAGTCTACTCTACTCTATTCGACTCTGCACCACTGCACTCTTGTTCTGAAACAATCTACTCTACACCACTTCTCTCTGCACCACTGCACTCAGCACCACTCCACTCTACACCACTCTACACCACTGCAGTCTATTCCAGTGCACTCTACACCACTTTTCTCAAAACCAATGCACACTACTCTAATCTACTCTACACCACTGCACTCTACCCCATTGTACTCTGTCACTGCAGTCTACGCTACTCTATTCTACTCTGCACCACAGCACTCTACCCCACTGTACTCTGTCACTGCAGTCTACGCCACTCTATTCTACTCTGCACCACTGCACTCTACCCCATTGTACTCTGTCACTGCAGTCTACGCCACTCTAATCTACTCTGCACCAATGCACTCTGCCCCACTGTACTCTGTCACTGCAGTCTATGCCACTCTATTCTACTCTGCACCACTGCACTCTACGCCACTGTACTCTGTCACTGCAGTCTACGCCAATATATTCTACTCTGCACCACTGCACTCTACCCCATTGTACTCTGTCGCTGCAGTCTACGCTACTCTATTCTACTCTGCACCACTGCACTCTTGTTCTGAAACAATCTACTCTACACCACTTCTCTCTGCGCCACTGCACTCAGTGCCACTCCACTCTACACCACTCTACACCACTGCACTCTATTCCCATGCACTCTACACCACTTTTCTCAAAACCAATGCACACTACTCTAATCTACTTTGCACCACTGCACTCTACCCCATTGTACTCTGTCACTGCAGTCTACGCCACTCTATTCTACTCTGCACCATTGCACTCTACCCCATTGTACTCTGTCACTGCAGTCTACGCCACTCTAGTCTACTCTGCACCACTGCACTCTACCTCACTGTACTCTGTCACTGCAGTCTACGCCACTCTATTCTACTCTGCACCACTGCACTCTACCCCATTGTACTCTGTCACTGCAGTCTACGCTACTCTATTCTACTCTTCAACATTGCACTCTTGTTCTGAAACAATCTACTCTACACCACTTCTCTCTGCGCCACTGCACTCAGCGCCACTCCACTCTACACCACTCTACACCACTGCACTCTATTCCAATGCACTCTACACCACTTTTCTCAAAACCAATGCACACTACTCTAATCTACTCTGCACCACTGCACTCTACCCCATTGTACTCTGTCACTGCAGTCTACGCTACTCTATTCTACTCTGCACCACAGCACTCTACCCCACTGTACTCTGTCACTGCAGTCTACGCCACTCTATTCTACTCTGCACCACTGCACTCTACCCCATTGTACTCTGTCACTGCAGTCTACGCCACTCTAATCTACTCTGCACCAATGCACTCTGCCCCACTGTACTCTGTCACTGCAGTCTATGCCACTCTATACTACTCTGCACCACTGCACTCTACCCCACTGTACTCTGTCACTGCAGTCTACGCCAATATATTCTACTCTGCACCACTGCACTCTACCCCATTGTACTCTGTCGCTGCAGTCTACGCTACTCTATTCTACTCTGCACCACTGCACTCTTGTTCTGAAACAATCTACTCTACACCACTTCTCTCTGCGCCACTGCACTCAGTGCCACTCCACTCTACACCACTCTACACCACTGCACTCTTTTCCAATGCACTCTACACCACTTTTCTCAAAACCAATGCACACTACTCTAATCTACTTTGCACCACTGCACTCTACCCCACTGTACTCTGTCACTGCAGTCTACGCCACTCTATTCTACTCTGCACCATTGCACTCTACCCCATTGTACTCTGTCACTGCAGTCTACGCCACGCTAGTCTACTCTGCACCACTGCACTCTACCTCACTGTACTCTGTCACTGCAGTCTACGCCACTCTATTCTACTCTGCACCACTGCACTCTACCCATTGTACTCTGTCACTGCAGTCTACGCTACTCTATTCTACTCTTCAACATTGCACTCTTGTTCTGAAACAATCTACTCTACACCACTTCTCTCTGCGCCACTGCACTCAGCGCCACTCCACTCTACACCACTCTACACCACTGCACTCTATTCCAATGCACTCTACACCACTTTTCTCAAAACCAATGCACACTACTCTAATCTACTCTGCACCACTGCACTCTATCCCATTGTACTCTGTCACTGCAGTCTACGCTACTCTATTTTACTCTGCGGCACTGCACTCTATCCCATTGTACTCTGTCACTGCAGTTCACGCCACTCTATTCTACTCTGCACCACTGCACTCTACCCCACTGTACTCTTTCACTGCAGTCTACGCTACTCTATTCTACTCTGTGCCACTGCACTCTACACCACTCTGCTCTGCCAATGCACTCTACGCCACTCTACTATACACCACTGCACTGTACAACAGTATACTCCACAACACTACACTCTCTGCCACTCTACTTTAAGCCACTCTACTTCATGCCACTCTATGCCACTAAAACTCTATGCCACTGAACTCTGCATCACTCCGCTCTATGGCACTGCACTCAAAGTGACTCTAATCTACTCTGCACCACTGCACTCTATGACACTCTACCCTATACCACTGCACTCTACCCCACTGTACTCTGTCACTGCAGTCTACGCCACTCTATTCTACTCTGCACCACTGCACTATTGGTCTGAAAGAATCTACTCTACACCACTTCTCTCTGCGCCACTGCACTCAGTGCCACTCCACTCTACACCACTCTACACCACTGCACTCTATTCCAATGCACTCTACACCACTTTTCTCAAAACCAATGCACACTACTCTAATCTACTCTGCAGCACTGCACTCTACCGCACTGTACTCTGTCACTGCAGTCTACGCCACTCTATTCTACTCTGCACCACTGCACTCTACCCCACTGTACTCTGTCACTGCAGTCTACGCCAATATATTCTACTCTGCACCACTGCACTCTACCCCATTGTACTCTGTCGCTGCAGTATACGCTACTCTATTCTACTCTGCACCACAGCACTCTTGTTCTGAAACAATCTACTCTACACCACTTCTCTCTGCACCACTACACTCAGCGCCTCTCCACTCTACACCACTATACACCACTGCAGTCTATTCCAGTGCACTCTACACCACTTTTCTCAAAACCAATGCACACTACTCTAATCTACTTTGCACCACTGCACTCTACCCCACTGTACTCTGTCACTGCAGTCTACGCCACTCTATTCTACTCTGCACCATTGCACTCTACCCCATTGTACTCTGTCACTGCAGTCTACGCCACTCTAATCTACTCTGCACCACTGCACTCTACCCCACTGTACTCTGTCACTGCAGTCTACGCCACTCTATTCTACTCTGCACCACTGCACTATTGTTCTGAAACAATCTACTCTACACCACTTCTCTCTGCGCCACTGCACTCAGTGCCACTCCACTCTACACCACTCTACACCACTGCACTCTATTCCAATGCACTCTACACCACTTTTCTCAAAACCAATGCACACTACTCTAATCTACTCTGCACCACTGCACTCTACCCCACTGTACTCTGTCACTGCAGTCTACGCCACTCTATTCTACTCTGCACCACTGCACTCTACCCCATTGTACTCTGTCACTGCAGTCTACGCTACTCTATTCGACTCTGCACCACTGCACTCTTGTTCTGAAACAATCTACTCTACACCACTTCTCTCTGCACCACTGCACTCAGCGCCACTCCACTCTACACCACTCTACACCACTGCAGTCTATTCCAGTGCACTCTACACCACTTTTCTCAAAACCAATGCACACTACTCTAATCTACTCTACACCACTGCACTCTACCCCATTGTACTCTGTCACTGCAGTCTACGCTACTCTATTCTACTCTGCACCACAGCACTCTACCCCACTGTATTCTGTCACTGCAGTCTACGCCACTCTATTCTACTCTGCACCACTGCACTCTACCCCATTGTACTCTGTCACTGCAGTCTACGCCACTCTAATCTACTCTGCATCAATGCACTCTGCCCCACTGTACTCTGTCACTGCAGTCTATGACACTCTATTCTACTCTGCACCACTGCACTCTACGCCACTGTACTCTGTCACTGCAGTCTACGCCAATATATTCTACTTTGCACCACTGCACTCTACCCCATTGTACTCTGTCGCTGCAGTCTACGCTACTCTATTCTACTCTGCACCACTGCACTCTTGTTCTGAAACAATCTACTCTACACCACTTCTCTCTGCGCCACTGCACTCAGTGCCACTCCACTCTACACCACTCTACACCACTGCACTCTATTCCAATGCACTCTACACCACTTTTCTCAAAACCAATGCACACTACTCTAATCTACTTTGCACCACTGCACTCTACCCCACTGTACTCTGTCACTGCAGTCTACGCCACTCTATTCTACTCTGCACCATTGCACTCTACCCCATTGTACTCTGTCACTGCAGTCTACGCCACTCTAGTCTACTCTGCACCACTGCACTCTACCTCACTGTACTCTGTCACTGCAGTCTACGCCACTCTATTCTACTCTGCACCACTGCACTCTACCCCATTGTACTCTGTCACTGCAGTCTACGCTACTCTATTCTACTCTTCAACATTGCACTCTTGTTCTGAAACAATCTACTCTACACCACTTCTCTCTGCGCCACTGCACTCAGCGCCACTCCACTCTACACCACTCTACACCACTGCATTCTATTCCAATGCACTCTACACCACTTTTCTCAAAACCAATGCACACTACTCTAATCTACTCTGCACCACTGCACTCTACCCCATTGTACTCTGTCACTGCAGTCTACGCTACTCTATTCTACTCTGCACCACAGCACTCTACCCCACTGTACTCTGTCACTGCAGTCTATGCCACTCTATTCTACTCTGCACCACTGCACTCTACCCCATTGTACTCTGTCACTGCAGTCTACGCCACTCTAATCTACTCTGCACCAATGCACTCTGCCCCACTGTACTCTGTCACTGCAGTCTATGCCACTCTATACTACTCTGCACCACTGCACTCTACCCCACTGTACTCTGTCACTGCAGTCTACGCCAATATATTCTACTCTGCACCACTGCACTCTACCCCATTGTACTCTGTCGCTGCAGTCTACGCTACTCTATTCTACTCTGCACCACTGCACTCTTGTTCTGAAACAATCTACTCTACACCACTTCTCTCTGCGCCACTGCACTCAGTGCCACTCCACTCTACACCACTCTACACCACTGCACTCTATTCCAATGCACTCTACACCACTTTTCTCAAAACCAATGCACACTACTCTAATCTACTTTGCACCACTGCTCTCTACCCCACTGTACTCTGTCACTGCAGTCTACGCCACTCTATTCTACTCTGCACCATTGCACTCTACCCCATTGTACTCTGTCACTGCAGTCTACGCCACGCTAGTCTACTCTGCACCACTGCACTCTACCTCACTGTACTCTGTCACTGCAGTCTACGCCACTCTATTCTACTCTGCACCACTGCACTCTACCCATTGTACTCTGTCACTGCAGTCTACGCTACTCTATTCTACTCTTCAACATTGCACTCTTGTTCTGAAACAATCTACTCTACACCACTTCTCTCTGTGCCACTGCACTCAGCGCCACTCCACTCTACACCACTCTACACCACTGCACTCTATTCCAATGCACTCTACACCACTTTTCTCAAAACCAATGCACACTACTCTAATCTACTCTGCACAACTGCACTCTATCCCATTGTACTCTGTCACTGCAGTCTACGCTACTCTATTTTACTCTGCGGCACTGCACTCTATCCCATTGTACTCTGTCACTGCAGTTCACGCCACTCTATTCTACTCTACACCACTGCACTCTACCCCACTGTACTCTTTCACTGCAGTCTACGCTACTCTATTCTACTCTGTGCCACTGCACTCTACACCACTCTGCTCTGCCAATGCACTCTACGCCACTCTACTATACACCACTGCACTGTACAACAGTATACTCCACAACACTACACTCTCTGCCACTCTACTTTAAGCCACTCTACTTCATGCCACTCTATGCCACTAAAACTCTATGCCACTGAACTCTGCATCACTCCGCTCTATGGCACTACACTCAAAGCGACTCTAATCTACTCTGCACCACTGCACTCTATGACACTCTACCCTATACCACTGCACTCTACCCCACTGTACTCTGTCACTGCAGTCTACGCCACTCTATTCTACTCTGCACCACTGCACTATTGTTCTGAAACAATCTACTCTACACCACTTCTCTCTGCGCCACTGCACTCAGTGCCACTCCACTCTACACCACTCTACACCACTGCACTCTATTCCAATGCACTCTACACCACTTTTCTCAAAACCAATGCACACTACTCTAATCTACTCTGCGCCACTGCACTCTACCGCACTGTACTCTGTCACTGCAGTCTACGCCACTCTATTCTACTCTGCACCACTGCACTCTACCCCACTGTACTCTGTCACTGCAGTCTACGCCAATATATTCTACTCTGCACCACTGCACTCTACCCCATTGTACTCTGTCGCTGCAGTCTACGCTACTCTATTCTACTCTGCACCACTGCACTCTTGTTCTGAAACAATCTACTCTACACCACTTCTCTCTGCACCACTGCACTCAGCGCCTCTCCACTCTACACCACTATACACCACTGCAGTCTATTCCAATGCACTCTACACCACTTTTCTCAAAACCAATGCACACTACTCTAATCTCCTCTGCACCACTGCACTCTACCCCATTGTACTCTGTCACTGCAGTCTACGCTACTCTATTCTACTCTGCACCACAGCACTCTACCCCACTGTACTCTGTCACTGCAGTCTACGCCACTCTATTCTACTCTGCACCACTGCACTCTACCCCACTATACTCTATCACTGCAGTCTACGCCACTCTAATCTACTCTGCACCACTGCACTCTACCCCACTATACTCTATCACTGCAGTCTACGCCACTCTATTCTACTCTGCACCACTGCACTATTGTTCTGAAACAATCTACTCTACACCACTTCTCTCTGCGCCACTGCACTCAGTGCCACTCCACTCTACACCACTCTACACCACTGCACTCTATTCCAATGCACTCTACACCACTTTTCTCAAAACCAATGCACACTACTCTAATCTACTCTGCACCACTGCACTCTACCCCACTGTACTCTGTCACTGCAGTCTACGCCACTCTATTCTACTCTGCACCACTGCACTCTAACCCATTGTACTCTGTCACTGCAGTCTACGCTACTCTATTCGACTCTGCACCACTACACTCTTGTTCTGAAACAATCTACTCTACACCACTTCTCTCTGCGCCACTGCACTCAGTGCCACTCCACTCTACACCACTCTACACCACTGCACTCTATTCCAATGCACTCTACACCACTTTTCTCAAACCCAATGCACACTACTCTAATCTACTCTGCACCACTGCACTCTACCCCACTGTACTCTGTCACTGCAGTCTACGCCACTCTATTCTACTCTGCACCACTGCACTCTACCCCATTGTACTCTGTCACTGCAGTCTACGCTACTCTATTCGACTCTGCACCACTGCACTCTTGTTCTGAAACAATCTACTCTACACCACTTCTCTCTGCACCACTGCACTCAGCGCCACTCCACTCTACACCACTCTACACCACTGCAGTCTATTCCAGTGCACTCTACACCACTTTTCTCAAAACCAATGCACACTACTCTAATCTACTCTACACCACTGCACTCTACCCCATTGTACTCTGTCACTGCAGTCTACGCTACTCTATTCTACTCTGCACCACAGCACTCTACCCCACTGTATTCTGTCACTGCAGTCTACGCCACTCTATTCTACTCTGCACCACTGCACTCTACCCCATTGTACTCTGTCACTGCAGTCTACGCCACTCTAATCTACTCTGCACCAATGCACTCTGCCCCACTGTACTCTGTCACTGCAGTCTATGCCACTCTATTCTACTCTGCACCACTGCACTCTACGCCACTGTACTCTGTCACTGCAGTCTACGCCAATATATTCTACTTTGCACCACTGCACTCTACCCCATTGTACTCTGTCGCTGCAGTCTACGCTACTCTATTCTACTCTGCACCACTGCACTCTTGTTCTGAAACAATCTACTCTACACCACTTCTCTCTGCGCCACTGCACTCAGTGCCACTCCACTCTACACCACTCTACACCACTGCACTCTATTCCAATGCACTCTACACCACTTTTCTCAAAACCAATGCACACTACTCTAATCTACTTTGCACCACTGCACTCTACCCCACTGTACTCTGTCACTGCAGTCTACGCCACTCTATTCTACTCTGCACCATTGCACTCTACCCCATTGTACTCTGTCACTGCAGTCTACGCCACTCTAGTCTACTCTGCACCACTGCACTCTACCTCACTGTACTCTGTCACTGCAGTCTACGCCACTCTATTCTACTCTGCACCACTGCACTCTACCCCATTGTACTCTGTCACTGCAGTCTACGCTACTCTATTCTACTCTTCAACATTGCACTCTTGTTCTGAAACAATCTACTCTACACCACTTCTCTCTGCGCCACTGCACTCAGCGCCACTCCACTCTACACCACTCTACACCACTGCATTCTATTCCAATGCACTCTACACCACTTTTCTCAAAACCAATGCACACTACTCTAATCTACTCTGCACCACTGCACTCTACCCCATTGTACTCTGTCACTGCAGTCTACGCTACTCTATTCTACTCTGCACCACAGCACTCTACCCCACTGTACTCTGTCACTGCAGTCTACGCCACTCTATTCTACTCTGGACCACTGCACTCTACCCCATTGTACTCTGTCACTGCAGTCTACGCCACTCTAATCTACTCTGCACCAATGCACTCTGCCCCACTGTACTCTGTCACTGCAGTCTATGCCACTCTATACTACTCTGCACCACTGCACTCTACCCCACTGTACTCTGTCACTGCAGTCTACGCCAATATATTCTACTCTGCACCACTGCACTCTACCCCATTGTACTCTGTCGCTGCAGTCTACGCTACTCTATTCTACTCTGCACCACTGCACTCTTGTTCTGAAACAATCTACTCTACACCACTTCTCTCTGCGCCACTGCACTCAGTGCCACTCCACTCTACACCACTCTACACCACTGCACTCTATTCCAATGCACTCTACACCACTTTTCTCAAAACCAATGCACACTACTCTAATCTACTTTGCACCACTGCACTCTACCCCACTGTACTCTGTCACTGCAGTCTACGCCACTCTATTCTACTCTGCACCATTGCACTCTACCCCATTGTACTCTGTCACTGCAGTCTACGCCACGCTAGTCTACTCTGCACCACTGCACTCTACCTCACTGTACTCTGTCACTGCAGTCTACGCCACTCTATTCTACTCTGCACCACTGCACTCTACCCATTGTACTCTGTCACTGCAGTCTACGCTACTCTATTCTACTCTTCAACATTGCACTCTTGTTCTGAAACAATCTACTCTACACCACTTCTCTCTGCGCCACTGCACTCAGCGCCACTCCACTCTACACCACTCTACACCACTGCACTCTATTCCAATGCACTCTACACCACTTTTCTCAAAACCAATGCACACTACTCTAATCTACTCTGCACAACTGCACTCTATCCCATTGTACTCTGTCACTGCAGTCTACGCTACTCTATTTTACTCTGCGGCACTGCACTCTATCCCATTGTACTCTGTCACTGCAGTTCACGCCACTCTATTCTACTCTACACCACTGCACTCTACCCCACTGTACTCTTTCACTGCAGTCTACGCTACTCTATTCTACTCTGTGCCACTGCACTCTACACCACTCTGCTCTGCCAATGCACTCTACGCCACTCTACTATACACCACTGCACTGTACAACAGTATACTCCACAACACTACACTCTCTGCCACTCTACTTTAAGCCACTCTACTTCATGCCACTCTATGCCACTAAAACTCTATGCCACTGAACTCTGCATCACTCCGCTCTATGGCACTACACTCAAAGCGACTCTAATCTACTCTGCACCACTGCACTCTATGACACTCTACCCTATACCACTGCACTCTACCCCACTGTACTCTGTCACTGCAGTCTACGCCACTCTATTCTACTCTGCACCACTGCACTATTGTTCTGAAACAATCTACTCTACACCACTTCTCTCTGCGCCACTGCACTCAGTGCCACTCCACTCTACACCACTCTACACCACTGCACTCTATTCCAATGCACTCTACACCACTTTTCTCAAAACCAATGCACACTACTCTAATCTACTCTGCGCCACTGCACTCTACCGCACTGTACTCTGTCACTGCAGTCTACGCCACTCTATTCTACTCTGCACCACTGCACTCTACCCCACTGTACTCTGTCACTGCAGTCTACGCCAATATATTCTACTCTGCACCACTGCACTCTACCCCATTGTACTCTGTCGCTGCAGTCTACGCTACTCTATTCTACTCTGCACCACTGCACTCTTGTTCTGAAACAATCTACTCTACACCACTTCTCTCTGCACCACTGCACTCAGCGCCTCTCCACTCTACACCACTATACACCACTGCAGTCTATTCCAATGCACTCTACACCACTTTTCTCAAAACCAATGCACACTACTCTAATCTCCTCTGCACCACTGCACTCTACCCCATTGTACTCTGTCACTGCAGTCTACGCTACTCTATTCTACTCTGCACCACAGCACTCTACCCCACTGTACTCTGTCACTGCAGTCTACGCCACTCTATTCTACTCTGCACCACTGCACTCTACCCCACTATACTCTATCACTGCAGTCTACGCCACTCTAATCTACTCTGCACCACTGCACTCTACCCCACTATACTCTATCACTGCAGTCTACGCCACTCTATTCTACTCTGCACCACTGCACTATTGTTCTGAAACAATCTACTCTACACCACTTCTCTCTGCGCCACTGCACTCAGTGCCACTCCACTCTACACCACTCTACACCACTGCACTCTATTCCAATGCACTCTACACCACTTTTCTCAAAACCAATGCACACTACTCTAATCTACTCTGCACCACTGCACTCTACCCCACTGTACTCTGTCACTGCAGTCTACGCCACTCTATTCTACTCTGCACCACTGCACTCTAACCCATTGTACTCTGTCACTGCAGTCTACGCTACTCTATTCGACTCTGCACCACTACACTCTTGTTCTGAAACAATCTACTCTACACCACTTCTCTCTGCACCACTGCACTCAGCGCCACTCCACTCTACACCACTGCAGTCTATTCCAGTGCACTCTATACCACTTTTCTCAAAACCAATGCACACTACTCTAATCTACTCTGCACCACTGCACTCTACCCCATTGTACTCTGTCACTGCAGTCTACGCTACTCTATTCTACTCTGCACCACAGCACTCTACCCCACTGTACTCTGTCACTGCAGTCTACGCCACTCTATTCTACTCTGCACCACTGCACTCTACCCCATTGTACTCTGTCACTGCAGTCTACGCCACTCTAATCTACTCTGCACCAATGCACTCTGCCCCACTGTACTCTGTCACTGCAGTCTATGCCACTCTATTCTACTCTGCACCACTGCACTCTACGCCACTGTACTCTGTCACTGCAGTCTACGCCAATATATTCAACTCTGCACCACTGCACTCTACCCCACTATACTCTATCACTGCAGTCTACGCCACTCTATTCTACTCTGCACCACTGCACTATTGTTCTGAAACAATCTACTCTACACCACTTCTCTCTGCGCCACTGCACTCAGTGCCACTCCACTCTACACCACTCTACACCACTGCACTCTATTCCAATGCACTCTACACCACTTTTCTCAAAACCAATGCACACTACTCTAATCTACTCTGCACCACTGCACTCTACCCCACTGTACTCTGTCACTGCAGTCTACGCCACTCTATTCTACTCTGCACCACTGCACTCTAACCCATTGTACTCTGTCACTGCAGTCTACGCTACTCTATTCGACTCTGCACCACTACACTCTTGTTCTGAAACAATCTACTCTACACCACTTCTCTCTGCGCCACTGCACTCAGTGCCACTCCACTCTACACCACTCTACACCACTGCACTCTATTCCAATGCACTCTACACCACTTTTCTCAAAACCAATGCACACTACTCTAATCTCCTCTGCACCACTGCACTCTACCCCATTGTACTCTGTCACTGCAGTCTACGCTACTCTATTCTACTCTGCACCACAGCACTCTACCCCACTGTACTCTGTCACTGCAGTCTACGCCACTCTATTCTACTCTGCACCACTGCACTCTACCCCACTATACTCTATCACTGCAGTCTACGCCACTCTAATCTACTCTGCACCACTGCACTCTACCCCACTATACTCTATCACTGCAGTCTACGCCACTCTATTCTACTCTGCACCACTGCACTATTGTTCTGAAACAATCTACTCTACACCACTTCTCTCTGCGCCACTGCACTCAGTGCCACTCCACTCTACACCACTCTACACCACTGCACTCTATTCCAATGCACTCTACACCACTTTTCTCAAAACCAATGCACACTACTCTAATCTACTCTGCACCACTGCACTCTACCCCACTGTACTCTGTCACTGCAGTCTACGCCACTCTATTCTACTCTGCACCACTGCACTCTAACCCATTGTACTCTGTCACTGCAGTCTACGCTACTCTATTCGACTCTGCACCACTACACTCTTGTTCTGAAACAATCTACTCTACACCACTTCTCTCTGCGCCACTGCACTCAGTGCCACTCCACTCTACACCACTCTACACCACTGCACTCTATTCCAATGCACTCTACACCACTTTTCTCAAACCCAATGCACACTACTCTAATCTACTCTGCACCACTGCACTCTACCCCACTGTACTCTGTCACTGCAGTCTACGCCACTCTATTCTACTCTGCACCACTGCACTCTACCCCATTGTACTCTGTCACTGCAGTCTACGCTACTCTATTCGACTCTGCACCACTGCACTCTTGTTCTGAAACAATCTACTCTACACCACTTCTCTCTGCACCACTGCACTCAGCGCCACTCCACTCTACACCACTCTACACCACTGCAGTCTATTCCAGTGCACTCTACACCACTTTTCTCAAAACCAATGCACACTACTCTAATCTACTCTACACCACTGCACTCTACCCCATTGTACTCTGTCACTGCAGTCTACGCTACTCTATTCTACTCTGCACCACAGCACTCTACCCCACTGTATTCTGTCACTGCAGTCTACGCCACTCTATTCTACTCTGCACCACTGCACTCTACCCCATTGTACTCTGTCACTGCAGTCTACGCCACTCTAATCTACTCTGCATCAATGCACTCTGCCCCACTGTACTCTGTCACTGCAGTCTATGCCACTCTATTCTACTCTGCACCACTGCACTCTACGCCACTGTACTCTGTCACTGCAGTCTACGCCAATATATTCTACTTTGCACCACTGCACTCTACCCCATTGTACTCTGTCGCTGCAGTCTACGCTACTCTATTCTACTCTGCACCACTGCACTCTTGTTCTGAAACAATCTACTCTACACCACTTCTCTCTGCGCCACTGCACTCAGTGCCACTCCACTCTACACCACTCTACACCACTGCACTCTATTCCAATGCACTCTACACCACTTTTCTCAAAACCAATGCACACTACTCTAATCTACTTTGCACCACTGCACTCTACCCCACTGTACTCTGTCACTGCAGTCTACGCCACTCTATTCTACTCTGCACCATTGCACTCTACCCCATTGTACTCTGTCACTGCAGTCTACGCCACTCTAGTCTACTCTGCACCACTGCACTCTACCTCACTGTACTCTGTCACTGCAGTCTACGCCACTCTATTCTACTCTGCACCACTGCACTCTACCCCATTGTACTCTGTCACTGCAGTCTACGCTACTCTATTCTACTCTTCAACATTGCACTCTTGTTCTGAAACAATCTACTCTACACCACTTCTCTCTGCGCCACTGCACTCAGCGCCACTCCACTCTACACCACTCTACACCACTGCATTCTATTCCAATGCACTCTACACCACTTTTCTCAAAACCAATGCACACTACTCTAATCTACTCTGCACCACTGCACTCTACCCCATTGTACTCTGTCACTGCAGTCTACGCTACTCTATTCTACTCTGCACCACAGCACTCTACCCCACTGTACTCTGTCACTGCAGTCTACGCCACTCTATTCTACTCTGCACCACTGCACTCTACCCCATTGTACTCTGTCACTGCAGTCTACGCCACTCTAATCTACTCTGCACCAATGCACTCTGCCCCACTGTACTCTGTCACTGCAGTCTATGCCACTCTATACTACTCTGCACCACTGCACTCTACCCCACTGTACTCTGTCACTGCAGTCTACGCCAATATATTCTACTCTGCACCACTGCACTCTACCCCATTGTACTCTGTCGCTGCAGTCTACGCTACTCTATTCTACTCTGCACCACTGCACTCTTGTTCTGAAACAATCTACTCTACACCACTTCTCTCTGCGCCACTGCACTCAGTGCCACTCCACTCTACACCACTCTACACCACTGCACTCTATTCCAATGCACTCTACACCACTTTTCTCAAAACCAATGCACACTACTCTAATCTACTTTGCACCACTGCACTCTACCCCACTGTACTCTGTCACTGCAGTCTACGCCACTCTATTCTACTCTGCACCATTGCACTCTACCCCATTGTACTCTGTCACTGCAGTCTACGCCACGCTAGTCTACTCTGCACCACTGCACTCTACCTCACTGTACTCTGTCACTGCAGTCTACGCCACTCTATTCTACTCTGCACCACTGCACTCTACCCATTGTACTCTGTCACTGCAGTCTACGCTACTCTATTCTACTCTTCAACATTGCACTCTTGTTCTGAAACAATCTACTCTACACCACTTCTCTCTGCGCCACTGCACTCAGCGCCACTCCACTCTACACCACTCTACACCACTGCACTCTATTCCAATGCACTCTACACCACTTTTCTCAAAACCAATGCACACTACTCTAATCTACTCTGCACAACTGCACTCTATCCCATTGTACTCTGTCACTGCAGTCTACGCTACTCTATTTTACTCTGCGGCACTGCACTCTATCCCATTGTACTCTGTCACTGCAGTTCACGCCACTCTATTCTACTCTACACCACTGCACTCTACCCCACTGTACTCTTTCACTGCAGTCTACGCTACTCTATTCTACTCTGTGCCACTGCACTCTACACCACTCTGCTCTGCCAATGCACTCTACGCCACTCTACTATACACCACTGCACTGTACAACAGTATACTCCACAACACTACACTCTCTGCCACTCTACTTTAAGCCACTCTACTTCATGCCACTCTATGCCACTAAAACTCTATGCCACTGAACTCTGCATCACTCCGCTCTATGGCACTACACTCAAAGCGACTCTAATCTACTCTGCACCACTGCACTCTATGACACTCTACCCTATACCACTGCACTCTACCCCACTGTACTCTGTCACTGCAGTCTACGCCACTCTATTCTACTCTGCACCACTGCACTATTGTTCTGAAACAATCTACTCTACACCACTTCTCTCTGCGCCACTGCACTCAGTGCCACTCCACTCTACACCACTCTACACCACTGCACTCTATTCCAATGCACTCTACACCACTTTTCTCAAAACCAATGCACACTACTCTAATCTACTCTGCGCCACTGCACTCTACCGCACTGTACTCTGTCACTGCAGTCTACGCCACTCTATTCTACTCTGCACCACTGCACTCTACCCCACTGTACTCTGTCACTGCAGTCTACGCCAATATATTCTACTCTGCACCACTGCACTCTACCCCATTGTACTCTGTCGCTGCAGTCTACGCTACTCTATTCTACTCTGCACCACTGCACTCTTGTTCTGAAACAATCTACTCTACACCACTTCTCTCTGCACCACTGCACTCAGCGCCTCTCCACTCTACACCACTATACACCACTGCAGTCTATTCCAATGCACTCTACACCACTTTTCTCAAAACCAATGCACACTACTCTAATCTCCTCTGCACCACTGCACTCTACCCCATTGTACTCTGTCACTGCAGTCTACGCTACTCTATTCTACTCTGCACCACAGCACTCTACCCCACTGTACTCTGTCACTGCAGTCTACGCCACTCTATTCTACTCTGCACCACTGCACTCTACCCCACTATACTCTATCACTGCAGTCTACGCCACTCTAATCTACTCTGCACCACTGCACTCTACCCCACTATACTCTATCACTGCAGTCTACGCCACTCTATTCTACTCTGCACCACTGCACTATTGTTCTGAAACAATCTACTCTACACCACTTCTCTCTGCGCCACTGCACTCAGTGCCACTCCACTCTACACCACTCTACACCACTGCACTCTATTCCAATGCACTCTACACCACTTTTCTCAAAACCAATGCACACTACTCTAATCTACTCTGCACCACTGCACTCTACCCCACTGTACTCTGTCACTGCAGTCTACGCCACTCTATTCTACTCTGCACCACTGCACTCTAACCCATTGTACTCTGTCACTGCAGTCTACGCTACTCTATTCGACTCTGCACCACTACACTCTTGTTCTGAAACAATCTACTCTACACCACTTCTCTCTGCACCACTGCACTCAGCGCCACTCCACTCCTCACACCACTGCAGTCTATTCCAGTGCACTCTATACCACTTTTCTCAAAACCAATGCACACTACTCTAATCTACTCTGCACCACTGCACTCTACCCCATTGTACTCTGTCACTGCAGTCTACGCTACTCTATTCTACTCTGCACCACAGCACTCTACCCCACTGTACTCTGTCACTGCAGTCTACGCCACTCTATTCTACTCTGCACCACTGCACTCTACCCCATTGTACTCTGTCACTGCAGTCTACGCCACTCTAATCTACTCTGCACCAATGCACTCTGCCCCACTGTACTCTGTCACTGCAGTCTATGCCACTCTATTCTACTCTGCACCACTGCACTCTACGCCACTGTACTCTGTCACTGCAGTCTACGCCAATATATTCAACTCTGCACCACTGCACTCTACCCCATTGTACTCTGTCGCTGCAGTCTACGATACTCTATTCTACTCTGCACCACTGCACTCTTGTTCTGAAACAATCTACTCTACACCACTTCTCTCTGCGCCACTGCACTCAGTGCCACTCCACTCTACACCACTCTACACCACTGCACTCTGTTCCAATGCACTCTACACCACTTTTCTCAAAACCAATGCACACTACTCTAATCTACTTTGCACCACTGCACTCTACCCCACTGTACTCTGTCACTGCAGTCTACGCCACTCTATTCTACTCTGCACCATTGCACTCTACCCCATTGTACTCTGTCACTGCAGTCTACGCCACGCTAGTCTACTCTGCACCACTGCACTCTACCTCACTGTACTCTGTCACTGCAGTCTACGCCACTCTATTCTACTCTGCACCACTGCACTCTACCCTATTGTACTCTGTCACTGCAGTCTACGCTACTCTATTCTACTCTTCAACATTGCACTCTTGTTCTGAAACAATCTACTCTACACCACTTCTCTCTGCGCCACTGCACTCAGCGCCACTCCACTCTACACCACTGCACTCTATTCCAATGCACTCTACACCACTTTTCTCAAAACCAATGCACACTACTCTAATCTACTCTGCACCACTGCACTCTATCCCATTGTACTCTGTCACTGCAGTCTACGCTACTCTATTTTACTCTGCGGCACTGCACTCTATCCCATTGTACTCTGTCACTGCAGTTCACGCCACTCTATTCTACTCTGCACCACTGCACTCTACCCCACTGTACTCTTTCACTGCAGTCTACGCTACTCTATTCTACTCTGTGCCACTGCACTCTACACCACTCTGCTCTGCCAATGCACTCTACTATACACCACTGCACTGTACAACTGTATACTCCACAACACTACACTCTCTGCCACTCTACTTTAAGACACTCTACTTCATGCCACTCTATGCCACTAAAACTCTATGCCACTGAACTCTGCATCACTCCGCTCTATGGCACTGCACTCAAAGCGACTCTAATCTACTCTGCACCACTGCACTCTATGACACTCTACCCTATACCACTGCATTCTATTCTGAAACAAACTACTCTATGCCACTGCAGTCTATGCCACACTACTCTACACTATGCCTTTCCACTATATGACACTCTACTCTCTCCACAACACTCCACAATACTGTACGCTACTCCATGGCACGCCACTTCACTCCTCTCCCCACCACTCATTCACTTTAAGACACTCCACTCTACAACACACCACTCTCCTTTACCCCACTAACTTTTAGCCATCCTGAACAGCAGCTGTGCTGGTGTACAACATGGCTAAAACATTTTGTCAAAGCCAATAGGTCTTGCACAGGCGCAACCAATTGACTTTGCCAATGCTTGTTTTATGTTTATTGCCCCATGGGTATGCTGTGCAGCATAACTATAGGCCAGTAAGTCCCAAAGGTGAGGCCTATTGGCTTTGCCAATGCTTGTTTGGATGTTTTATTCTCAAATTGAGGCCTGACTGTAAATAGCCAACTAGTAACGGTGACACTGTATTAATTCAAAAGGCTGAAAATGGCCTTTTCTGAGCAGGGTGGAGCTCTGAGAGGCAACGTTAGCTGGCTGGTATTAAAAGAATTAAAAATAAAATGCAGGTTTTCATTAATCAGATGAGCAATGCTGGTCTGCACTGATTCAGAAGCCTGTCACGTCCAGATGAAGACGCTGTAACCACGAGCTCGCGCTCCAGTGGTGCAGGCAACGGGCGCCATGTTTGGTCGGGCCTGCACAGCTGAGTGGGCACGGGTTGTGGTTCTTTTTCCATCTCTCCGCCGTTGACACTCTGCCAACACTGCTTTAGTTTTCCATTTGAGTCAATGTTCCTGACTGAGTCCACGTAAATTGATTTTCCTTTCCGCCTGAGGCTTTTTCTGTGCTTGAGATGTGCCTGAGTAGTGTGCACGCCTCTTTCACCATTTAATAATTGTTTTCACGTAGTACTTGTGCACCCCTGTGCCCTTCGTAAGTGCTCTAAAGGACTTGTGTGAACGGAAGCGTTTTTGTAAGGATGAAACGCTGGATTGCCTTGCGAGGCTTAGAACTAACAATCACAGCTGATGTCAGGAGCGAGGGCTCAAGTCCTGAGCCCTCTTGGGAGCGGGTTTGTCTTGTGTTTGTCTAATGTGTGAGTCGATTGGACCTCTTGTGCCCTTGAGGATGTCCCCCATGCCCCACAAGCCAGAGGAGGTGCCCAGAAGCAGCCGCCTCCCCGGGTCCCTGCCCCTGCACCTTTCCAAGGCCTCCTCCACCAGCAAACATCAGGTTCCCAAGGGAGTAGCTTCAGGTAGGGAGGGTGGGGGGGGTTGTTTGGGGGTGTTACACCCTCCCCCAATACATGTATTAATTAGTAAATAATTGGGTACAGGACCTTTCAGTTGGGTATGTCTATCGGATTTCACCTGGGATTTTTCAATACTCACTCAGACAAAAACACACATACGCTCTTCTGTTTGGAAGGTCTTAAAACAGTAAGGGGCAGATTTACGTTTCCTGGCGCATCCCTGCAAATCAGCAGGGATGCGCCAGGAAAGATGCGTGACGCAAGTTAACCCTTGCGCCACCACAGATGCGCCGCATTTACAATGCGGCGCATCATGGCGCAAGGATAAACAGATGCGTGTCGCATCTGCCGGCGCAAGGTTGGCGCAGTGCTGGAGTTGTGTCGCGGGCGCGACGCAACTCCAGCACTGTTCCAACCTGGCCTATCCTCAACATGGTGCCTCACGCCTTACGCCTGCTTCAAGCAGGCGCAAGGTTTTGACGCAGTGGCGTCGGAAAAGTGACTGAGTGAAATCTTGTAGATTTCACTCAGGCACTTTTCCGAGGCGTTCCTGCGACGGAACGCCCCCCCCTGCGCCAGAACGCCCACATGAAACCTGACGCAGGTTTCATGTGGCGCAGGGCTTTACAACGTGACGCATCTCCCTAGATGCGTCACGTTGTAAATCCCCCGCAGCATGGCGCTAGCTTTACGCCGCTGCTGCGTCACAGAAGTGACGCAACGGCGGCGCAAATGTGGCGCACGGGGCTCGTAAATCTGCCCCTAAGTGCCCCTCACAATCCGCACTCCTTTCCCTTTCCACTGGCCCTTGAGCCCCAGTAGCGGCTGCCACAAACAACGGTTGGTGGGCCGGGTGGAGGGAACTCGGGAGGGGGAGTGCACAGGGGGGGGTAAGATAATATTTAAAAATAAAAAACATACCTGAAGCCGATGCCTGCCTCCCGCGTCACACTTCCTCTTCTCTTCCCAGCGGTCTCTGGGACAGATCCCATCCAATCCCTGCGCTGCTCGCCTCGGCGATTGCGGAGGAACCGCCCCTGTTGAGCCCCCCTCATTCTCTGCTTCTCTTATAATACTTAACATTATAGCCCAGCGTGATTGTCAGAAAACCTGAAGCTCACACCCCACAGTCTTATTGACCATGCTACGCCCCTGGGGGTTCCGTCCGGGGTAAACCCGTGCGCACTCAGCCCAGGCGTGGCAGAGCTGGCATCCACCCTTCAGACACCCACGAGGAATCAGCAACAGATGGGTGTCAACATATAGACTGCGGCCCAGATATAGTAAGTACTTGTGTTGTCTTTGTGTCACCCTGTGTCTTGGAGGCGTTACAAGGGCGGAGCCGGCATCCACCCTTCAAACACCCACCGTTGCCAAGAACTGATGGCAGACGGGGATCAGCGCGTAAATCAACGACAGATGGGATCAACACGTGAATCAATGACAGATGGGGTCAACACGTGAATCAATGACAGAGGGGGGTCAGTGCATGGATCAACGATAAATGGGTCAACACGTGAATCAATGACAGATGGTGGTCAACACGTGAATCAACGACAGATGGGGTCAACATGTGAATCAACGACAGACGGGGGTCAACACGTGAACCAATGACTGATTGGGGTTAGTGCGCGAATCAATGACAGATTGGGGTCAACGTGTGAATCAATGAGAGATAGTGGTCAACACGTGAATCAATGACAGATGGTGGTCGGTGCGTGAATCAATGACAGATGTGGTCAACGTGTGAATCAATGACAGATGGTGATCAACACGTGAATCAACGATAGATGGTGGTCAACACGTGAATCAATGACAGATGGTGGTCGGTGCGTGAATCAAGGACAGATGGGGTCAACGTGTGAATCAATGACAGATGGTGGTCGGTGCGTGAATCAATGACGGATGGGGTCAACGTGTGAATCAATGACAGATGGTGGTCAACACGTGAATCAACGATAGATGGGGTCAACATGTGAATCAACGATAGATGGTGGTCAACAGGTGACTCCATGACAGATAAGGGTCAGTGCTTGAATCAACAACAGATGGGGTCAACATGTGAATCAACGACAGACGGGGGTCAACACGTGAATCAATGGCAGATGGTGGTGAACAAGTGAATCAACGATAGATGAGGGTCAGTTAGTGAATCAGTGGCAGATGGGATTAACACATGAATCAATGACAGATGGGGTCAGCATGTGGATCAACGATAGACGGGGGTCAACACGTGAATTAACGACAGATGGGGTCAACACATCAATCAATGACAGATGGGGGTCAGTGTGTGAATGAACGACAGATGGGAGTCAGTGAGTGAATCAGTGACACATGGGGTAATTATTGCCCTTATCCCCTCCTTTTTTGTCTGCCTTCCTTCCTAGCAGCCTATGTCAGACAGATGGCTTTTTTAAATTTGTGTTAGCCAAGACCTTTTGATTTTACCAAAAGTATGTAAAACATGTTACTGATAGGGGTTTTCAGCCTGACGTCATCCATTAATCTGTGACTGTGTCATTCAGCATGCCGCAGCTCACAGTGAAGTCAGTCAATGGCTGACGTGGGCTAACATTGCCGCTTGGTGCATGCTGGAGTGGTAGGAAGTAAAATGTGAATGACACAGCCATCATCGTCATCATCATCATCATCATCATCATCATCATCATCATCGTCATCATCATCATCGTCATCATCATCATCATCATCGTCGTCATCGTCGTCATCATCATCACCATCATCAATCATCACCATCATCATCATCATCATCGTCATCACCATCGTCATCATCATCGTCATCATCGTCATCATCATCGTCATCATCATCATCGTCATCGTCATCATCAATCATCACCATCATCGTCATCATCGTCATCATCATCATCATCGGCATCATCGTCATCATCATCATCATCGTCATCATCATCACCATCATCATCGTCATCATCAATCATCACCATCATCATCGTCATCATCAATCATCACCATCATCATCGTCATCATCATCGTCGTCATCGTCATCATCATCATCATCATCGTCATCATCATCATCGTCACCATCATCATCGTCATCATCAATCATCACCATCATCATCATCGTCGTCATCATCATCATCGTCATCATCATCGTCGTCATCATCGTCATCATCATCTAAATCTATATTCGGAGTACATATATCAATAAATGCATCAAACATATCACAAATCAAAATTGCATAACACCTTTAAAACATCAATCAATAAATAATGTAGATCATTAAGATACATATACAGACAATACCAGTAAAAACCTTCCCACAGATACACAAACGTTTCCCCTCCTATTTAGAAATGGAATGAATATTTGCACTATAATTGCTTCTTCCGGCTTGCAAGTAAAACTTATACACAAACTATTTTAAAATAACCCTGAATACCTCGTTTCAGAATACCAACTTAAAAACTGTTACATACGCATAGCCAGTTAACGACATAAAACCTATTCCTATCTCTTTCTAAGTGCTAGGCACCTCCAAACATCTTTACTTTCCATACGTTGTGTAGTCCTTCCAAATGAAGTCTAACCTTTGACTTCCGTAAAATAGGTATCCTCCTATAAAGGACAAACCAAGATCAGATGACGTGTTCTGTTTGGATGATTGATCACACACACATGCACACACGCACACACACACACACACGCACGCACACACACACACACACACACACACACACTCACGCACTCGCATGCACACACACACACACTCGCATACACACACACACACACGCACACACACACACACACACACACACACATCGCATGACCAACTATTGTGGGTGGGGAAGGCTACCAGTAAATCAATCATACAAAATCTAAAAAGGGAAAGATATCGCCTGTAAATGGGATTTGTTTCCCAAAATAAATAAGTCTCTGTCTCATTTGTTGTTACCAGTGGGACATATCTCGCCAAAGCTGGCATGCTTTGTGCTTTCCTTAACCTTGTGTCAGTGGAATAACTTAGGAAATTGCGTTTTACTATCTCTTTGGTATTTGCAGTAATAATGGAGGGATTTACATACAATTCATTCCTACCCAACATTTCAAAGGACTTCTTTATATATGACAACAAACGATCTCCCTCACCCTTGGTAGACCTAGGCACTCCAAGATGCAAGCCTGCACCCAGGCGGCCTCAGGGTTAGACCAAGCCTTAACCCATAACAATAAGGGGGAGAGATTTAGAAGGTCCGATAAGTATAAAAGTCCAAGCTCTTCAAGTATAATAAATTTGCTGTGCCTTTGGGTACCTGTATTAGTCTTCTCAAAAAAGAGTTTTCCGGGGGGCGTGGCCAAGATGGCGACCTGAGCAGACGTGCGGCTCGGAGGCTCCTCGCCCCTGGCCCCATTTCACCCGAGTAACACAGCACAAACCCCCCCCCTCACACACAGCGCTGGCATCACATTCAACGGGGGAAGAGTCGCCGCCAACCGAGGAGCACCTGCAGGGTGAACGCTCCGCAGAACCCCTCATAGCATCGAAACTTCCCTGACGGAGGCCGGAGGAAATGGTGCTCTCCCCGGAGCCGAGGGGTGGTCTGAGCGCCGGTGAAACGCGGCCTCTCTGAAGGTGCCGGGGGTATCATCGACCCCACCGGGGGCGCTGCCCGGGGGCGGTGGGGCACCCGACACTAGCGACCCGGCTGAGAGCTGCACGATGGATGGTGAGGAGGGGCACATGAGACGTCCGGCAGCCCAGGAGAGACGGCGGCAGCCACGAGAGGCCGAGGCTCGAAGGTCTAGGAATACTGCAGGCGGCGCCGGCCGTGTCGTGCGCAGAGGAGGGGCACCCTCGTGAACTCAGCCCTAACCACCTGCTGTAGCCACGATATAGGCCCCAACGGCGGAAGAGGAGGTGGCAGATTGCGGCGCCGGACGGCCCTGCAGGGAAACGGGGTGAGTGCCTGCGGCCTGGGAGCAAAGCGCCCTGCGGGCCCTGGGAGGACGGATCGGCTGCGCCGGCAGGGGAGAGGCCCCCCCTGGGTGGACGTTCGAGACCGGGCTCCAGAAGCCTAGGAAGAGAGACAGGGCCCGAATCCTGAACACCCCAGGCCCGACACGAAGTGTGACTCCCAAAGAAATAGCGAAGCACCTTCAACGAATCGAGTTAGGGAAGAGGGAGAGCGAGCTCCCGGAATACTCCCCCAGGGTAGACGGCTCGCTGGCGGAGGGCCCCGGGGCAACAGAACGGCGACACAACCCCAACACGGTCCTCTAGGGGCACGCTAGAGTACTAAAGCACCCCACAGTACCCCCGCACGCCGGCGCAAAGTAGGAGCGATCTGTGCAGCTGAGGAGCGGGGCCACATCCGAAGCGCCCCGAAGCCACGGACGGGCTGACTCGAGGAAGCGCACCGCAGTAGACACGCGCATAGTCAGAGTGGGCCCCACAGGCGGGGGCTGCAACGTGCGTGAAGGCCCGAGGACTCCAGGGGCTCCTGCCCAGGCACACAGAGGGGTGGAAGGGGTCGCAGCTCCGCCCTGGGTGCAGCGACGCAGAGAGGAGGGACCATCTGGCAAGATATACCGGAGGTCTAGGACAGAGTTTGGCAGGATTAACAGACCTCCATACCACGATGACCACGCTAAGGAAGAAGGGGGACCGCAACATTAGAGACATGCTGGCCAAGAGCTCCCCAATAGGTGAACAAGGCCGCAAGACACCGACCCCCCCTCCAACACGGGAGAATCTGGAGGAAGGGGACATGCCTATCACACAAACCTTCCTGGAATCCCTGTTCAATGTCCTGCGGGAAGATTTCCAGACGCTTAAACAGGAAGTGAAGGGAGAAATACGGGAGATCCGCCGGGACGTGGATGGGATTGGAGAGAGGGTGGCTGCAGTCGAAGATCGCGAACTATCTAGGGGCGAAGAAATAGAGCAACTACAACAGGAAGTGATACGCCTACAAGAACAGCAGTTGGACCTCCAGACCCACACCGAGGACCTTAAAAACAGGTCCCGACGCAACAACATTCGGGTCCGAGGGGTTCCGTCGCAAGAGGGGGAACGATGTGGCCGGCTACCTACGGGGGCTCTTTAGGGACATTCTGGGGGAGGATCAAGACTTCGAAATGCGCATTGACAGAGCGCATCGAGTGGGCCCTCCGCGCCGAGCACCAGCGCCTCCAGCTGACATACTGGCCTTCCTACCGGACTATCCCCTTAAAGAGCGAATATTGAGGGAGGCCCGACGCAAGCAACCTCTCACACACCGCGGTCATTCCATAGCTCTCTTTCAGGACTTGTCCGCCATAACCCTACAGAGACGGAGAGCATTTAAAGAGGTGACGACTCACCTGAGAGAGCAGGGGGTGGCCTACTCATGGGGACACCCCTTCCGATTGATCTTTAAGTGGAATGGCCGGATACACCAATTGCGCTCCCTCAAGGAAGCCTGTGAGATTCTGGGCTTGACACAGGAGAGCCCGGCTGCATCGCCTACTCGCCCAGGGAGGCCCTCCGAGACTGGCTGGCAAAGAGTAAAATACAGTCGTAAACCCCCTTCTGTCCAAAGGCCAGATCCAGACACTATGTCCCAAGAGAGGCGCGAGGCCGTGGCAGCAGTGGCGAAGGACACTACCTCACCAACTCAAGAATGACAGTCATAGTAATCATAGGGGGTCAAATAAGCACCGAACCTAGATATGCCGGAGGGGCGAGGGGGGGGGAGCCGAGACCAATTGAGCCACAAGTACAACCCAATTTTCTGGACTCCAGAGGCCCACGCCAATGGACAATGGGCAATGGACTATGTTACATGGGGAGGGTTACAAAGTTGGGGTTAGGGAGGGAGGGGTGGGGGAGAACGGGCATCGGGGAAATAGGATTAGGGCAGGTTTTGAAAGGAGGGCGAAGGGGGTGGGGGGGGATGTAGCTAGTTGGGAGTTGGAAGGGCTAGGGAGGGAGGGAGGGTCCGGGGAACCGATGTGCTATCAACCATGGGGGATAACCAGGCTCCACACTCTAGACAGACTCATACACAAGCGGCCAGTTATCTCTCTCCCTCGATGACGGTATCAGAGCTACAGATCCTCACTCTGAACGTAAAGGGGCTGAATAACCCCATTAAGAGACGAGCCGTCCTCTCTTACTTAGAGAACAAGGGCGCATCAGTATGTCTCTTACAAGAAACTCACCTCCTCCCTAAAGATTGGCATCGGATGAAATCCCGGGCCTTTCCCCAACAATTCTTTTCCTCCACAACGACCAAGACAGCAGGGGTCGCTATACTGCTTGCTAAAACATTCCCAGGCACGGTGGGAGATAAGGTGGCAGAGATCCGGGGCCGACTCCTGGCATACACGCTATGGGTAGGGGGCGCCCCTATAGTGGTGGGCTCTATATACGCACCCAACACGGGACAAGAACTGTTCCTTCAAAACGCTATGTCGGAGGTGTTGGCCTCCCCTGGGAGGCGACTTATGGTGGGAGGTGACCTGAACTTAGTTATGGACACGGACAGAGACAGATCGGGTCAAAGATACGGACACATGGGGGCCCTATCACATAACGGGAGGGAATGGCTCAAAGAGAGGGGGCTGGAGGATATTTGGAGGGTGTTCCACCCCAATACTACAGAATATTCTTTCTACTCACATGCCCATCATACATACGCTCGACTAGATCACTTTCTAGGGACGGCAGAGCTGCTGCCGATCGTGGAGACAGTATCAATTATTCCGGCCCCAATATCTGACCATGACGCTGTGCTGCTGACATTGACTATTCCCCCGACACGGAAACCACCCGGGAGATGGCGCCTCAGGGAGAATCTGTTACAGAGAGCAGGAGTAGTACAACAACTTCGAAACCGGGTTACAGACTACCTAGATCTGAATGACTCTCCAGACACCCCCGTGACAGCACTGTGGGGAGCACTTAAAGCCACGATTCGAGGTGAAATTATCGCTATCAGCGCAGCGGAGGCTAGGGAACGGAAAGAGAAAAGGGCGCTCCTTGCGACCCAGGTGACGGAACTAGAGCGAATACATAGCCGCACTTGCGCACCACGGATATGGCGCCAACTCAAAGCGGCCAGAACGCAATTAGCGGCCCTCGATATTGACAGAGCTGAGTACGCGGCCCTACGACTTAAGCACACCTATTACATAGGGGGCGATAAGGCAGGGCGGCTCCTAGCGAACAAACTCAGGGCACGGGAAGAACGCGCAAGAGTAAAGGGGCTTCAGACTCATACGGGAGAGACAGTGGAGCGGGACGAGGATATAGCGGAGGCCTTTCGGAACTTCTACTCCACATTGTATAGCGAGACATCGCAGACACCGAGGGAAGCAGCAACATACCTACAGGGCGCTGCCATCACAAAACTAGATCTTATGGGACGGGAGGCGCTGGACGCACCCATTCGAGTGGAGGAAGTGATCGGGGCCATCTCCCGACTTAAGGCCCTGAAATCGCCAGGTCCAGATGGATTTTCGGCAGGTTTTTATAAAGCCTTCTGCCCACAGCTGGCCCCAATAATAACGCGCCTTTTTAACTCCTTTCAGGGCCCCGGGACTATCCCCCCGGACATGTTAGCCGCCGATATAGTAGTTATCCCGAAACCCGGGAAAGATGCAACTCAATGTGGTGCTTATCGCCCGATTTCCCTGCTTAATCTTGATCTAAAACTATTCACAGGGGTTCTGGCGGCCCGATTGGGTCCACGCATGCCCGGGATTATCAAGCCGGATCAATATGGTTTCGTCGCTAACCGTCAGAGTAGCGACCACACTAAGAGGATACTCCACCTGATCGACAAAGCCCATCGCACCAATCTGGACGCAGTGTTAATAGCGATTGACGCGGAGAAAGCATTCGATCGCGTCAGCTGGGACTTTCTGGGAGCCGCACTGATCCATTTCGGAATTGGTGATCGCTTCAGGGCCTGGGTAGCGAGCTGCTACGATAGACCTACCACTACGATACGAGTGAACGGCATGGCCTCAAAACCGTTTGACATCCAACGAGGAACGAGACAAGGTTGCCCCCTATCGCCCCTCCTCTTCACTCTCTACATAGAGCCTCTTGCACAAATAATACGGGATAACCCTGATATTCTCGACATACCCTTTGGAGAGGAACGACATACAATTAGTCTGTATGCCGACGATCTTTTAGCTACCCTAGCATCTCCCGATCGATCGGCCCCGGCCTTTTTAAAGGAGCTGGCCTCCTTTGGACGGGTCTCCGGCTTTAAGATCAATGTTGGGAAATCAATGGTGCTACCCCTGGGCAGCTGTGCAGAAGTGCACAGGACGGGAACCCTGGTGATCGGTGGGCTCCAAATCTGCGACACACTTCCCTACTTAGGAATTGATCTGGTGCCCACGGTTGCAACTACGGTAACGTCAAATTACACTAAACTGCTTTCTCAAACACAAACAGCTCTTGGTCGATGGCAGAAACACCAGCTGTCGCTTCTGGGCCGGATAGCGGCTGTTAAAATGAATATCCTGCCCAAAGCACTTTATGTCTTCCAGACCATACCAATATGGCCCCCAGGAGGGGCCCTACAAAAGCTACAAGCAGCGGTACAACACTTTATTTGGGTGGGAGCACGTCCTAGGATGCGCAGAGACCTCTCCCATAGACCACCCGACGCAGGCGGGCTGGGCATCCCTAACTTCCTAGATTATTTTAAAGCAACTCAACTTCGCTACCTAGTGGAATGGAACAGACCGACATCTGAAAAACGATGGTTGTTCCAAGACCGGGCCTTGGCGAAAATGTCTCTATGGAAAGTCCCGTTCCTAAAACGCGCAGACAGACCGCCGAATTTGAAGGGATCCCCGACCACGAGCACGCTATTGCGAGTGTGGGACTCTGTAGCGGTCAAGAGGGGACTCACATCCTTTCCCTCCCCGTTGACGCCCTTATTCGAGAACCCAGAGTTCCCTCCCGGCATGGAGGAACGGGCGTTCCCACAATGGAAGGCCACAGAATGTAAGTCAGCGGGCAATTTATTTACCCTCGAGGGGTTCCTGCCTTACACGGAGGCGACACAATGGTACAACATCGTAGCGCCACAAAGGTTCCAATATTTTCAACTGCGTCACTGGCTCCTACACCCGGAGACGTGTCCAGGGGCCAGCAGGAAACTCACGACATATGAACGTTGGCTCCTTACTAGAACATCGGACAAACGACTGATATCTGAACTATATCGCATGCTGAGACCTCAGGTCCCCTTTTCCCCATCGGTGGGACAGAAACGGTGGGAGCGGGAGATTGGGAGAGGATTAACAGAGAAAGAATGGACGGATATATCCTTTAGAGCCAACCACACCACACGTAACACAGCCAGTAGGGAGGCTGCGGTTAAGGTCACTACATACTGGTATTTAACACCAGCGCGACTGCAGAGGGGGAACCCAGACAGAAGCCCGACATGCTGGCGGGGTTGTGACGCGGAGGGGACCCTGACACACCTCCTATGGGACTGCCCAGAATTAATGGACTACTGGTGTGCAGTCTTAGATGACGTTGATAGACACTTCGAGACAGAGATACCTCGTTTCCCGGCATACACGCTATTAGGGCTCCCTAATGCACTCACATACCCCCTGAAATCAATCCGGGGGAAGCAAATGGGCCTAGCGATGGGGGCAGCAGTTCAACACATCTTATCACTCTGGGGCAAACAGTCCAGACCGACACATACAAGATGGTTGCACAAATTATGGTATATAGTCGGAATGGAACGAATCCAAGCCACCCTCACGGGTTCTTCCGACACCTTCCGCACCTTATGGACACCCCTACTGTCCCTACTATCGACAGAATTGACCGAGCTTACATGCCCTAGATACTTACGTATTCTCCGACTCACGGATAACACAGAGGAGGCGGCAGTCCCCCCACGGGAGAGACACCAAGCTCCCTCTACAATGGATGTCCCGGAGACAGGCTGATATACACGGACTAGGGAACCTAGAAGGGAGGATGAGGGGGGAGAGATGTGCTGGTCTCGCTTTCTCTACTCGGGGTCCACAAAGAAGGGTCGCAATCCCCGGAGGGGACACCATCCAGAACTCTAACTTGGCACATCGGTTCGGAGAGGGAGGGGGGTTGTTGGGGTAGTTTTAGCCATTTCTTTATTTGTGGTGGTCATATACAGGGGATAAAAATGGAAGACATAAAATTTCATAACCACACGTTACAATCTCACGAGGCCGACCTCCGGGTTGTGGCGGAAACGCTGTGTATGTTCAATCACTGTGCGCTCTGCCGGCCGAAGGATGTAGGCAGCCAGCTGTGTGACACTATCCTCTCTTCCATCAATAAACACGATTTAACCATAAAAAAGAGTTTTCCACCTTTTGTAAGAGGTCTGGATTTGTATATCCCAATGGCCCGCTGCTTAAGGTCTTGCTGAAGCACCTTTTGTAAGAGGTCTGGATTTGTATATCCCATAGGCCAGCTGCTTAAGGTCTTGCTGAAGCACCTTTTGTTTTATAGAGATGAAAAAGCTCTTTAGCTGGTTTTTGTCCTACCATCTGAGAGAATCTAAAAATTGCTTCAACATTACTTTTAAACTGGTTTGACCTAACAGTTAAAAGCTGTTTCCATGAAACACGTTTTTGTTTTTTGTGTTTTGTGGTCTGCAAATCCTTACAAAGGATTTACCATAATTTATTTTAAGATCTAAAGTGGTCATAAAATTTACAAAACCATCCAGAATTACTAGTAAGCCATTTGCGGTTCATGCGATTAAAATGGCATCATCCTCATATAATAAAATAGGCATTTGATGGCCCCATATAGCAGGAATATCTTGTCCTAAACCAACTAGATGTTTAGCAATGCCATTTATATATCGCAGAAAAGGGATCGGGCGAGGATACATCCCTGCCTAACTCCTCGTGTAGATTTTAATGGGGATGTTAATTCTCCCTGGGGGCCATAGCACACTTTTACACTAAGATCCTGATGTAAACGCTTGAGTAGCAGTAGAAGATCACTCTCTACCCCCATCTCCTCCATCAATGACCATAACTTGTCCCAGTTTACCAAATCGAAGGCCATAGATAAGTCAATAAAGTCCATGTGCAGAGCTTCCTTTTTGGCTGATACATAGTTACCTGCAATCAAGTACAAATATAGGCATTGATCTGTTCTACTCACTCCCGGCCTAAAACCAAATTGCAAGTTTGACAATATTTTGTTCTCTGTGACCCAGTTTTCCAGGCACTCCGATATGACACTACCCAGTATCTTCATACTTGAGTCAATTAATGAAATAGGCCTATAACACGTCAGCGAAGTCCTATCTCCTTTTTTTTTTTAAATCGAGACAATAATGGCCGTTTTCCATGATTCAGGGATAAAACCTCTAACAACATTTATAAAAACATTGGCTAAAAGAGGGACCCACAATTCTTTATTTGAATTAAAAACATCGGCTGGAACGCCGTCAGGCCCTTTCGCTTTCCCCGCTGTATATTTACTAATTGCTTCCTCTAATTCCTTGACCTCGAAGCATAAACAATCAAACAAAGGGGTCGATTACGATGGCGGTTGTAGGCACCTCCACGGTGCTGGCGGAAAACGTCCATTTACTTACGCGGAGGTCCTCGCGTCCGCCATATTACAATGGGCAAAGACAGCCGTCCGTCGCGGAGTTTCCGGATCCGCCTGATTTTTCGTTCCGCAACGGTGGCGGAGGGAGCCAATAGAGAAAGACTGCCGTGCGGAATGCCGTTATGACCGCCGGACAAATCACGATGGCTCAAACAGCCCATCAGAACGCAGCGGAGAAACCAGCCACCCGGAGACGGCGGAAGCACAACTGCGGAGATAGAAACTCGAATCCGGGACACCTCCACACGTTCCTGGCCGCCATGGATCCAGCACTACAAGCCCTTCCGCTGCCGTACCTCATCCTCTATCAGCAGATAAGACGCCATCGCGGTCAACACCGCAAGTAAGTCAACAACACATCCCCGCATACAACCACAACACACAACTTTCGCGCTAAAATACATGTCCTGTCTACATCAGAGAGCCTGGTGGAGGCATGAACATATCCCCCAGTGTAAGTACACATGTCCTGCACGTCCCAAATTGACACCTCTGCATCGGGGTCACCCATCCCCATTGAAATTACTGCAACTAGCCCAGTTGTGCCGATCATGTCACCGCAGCGGTGAAGCCGCGGGAAAACCTGCCCACAATGTAGTAGGAGTCCAGGACATTGTCCCAGACATGCAACACCAACATCACAACATCCACACCACATGTAACATAAAAGAATCACCACTCTGCACAACATATCTGCAGCAAGAAGTCATGAGCAGGGACACTGTCTATAGTGACATCTCATTAGGATCATCAGCAATTGTATAGGAACATGAGTGTGGGGTGAGGCAAGAGTCCCCCCAAAATGACAATAGTCATCATTGGACACAAATAATGGTGATTCCAAATACAATGTGGAACAGAGGAGGGCAGAGCAACCAGGGTGTGTATGTGTATTTAACAGTGGTCCAACAAGGTGTTGGAATGAGTCAGTGAGCCCAGGTAGATGACACATCACATTAGACACCACTGCCACACAATCACAGATCACCACAGCCCCCAAGCAGACATTGATAGGCTCATCACATACAATGGCAGACCATATGACACAATGACAGCCCATATCATGCAACACAGTAAGACATTCCTGACTCAAACAGCAAACTCAAAGTAAGCACCACTGTGCATTTGACTCACAAGTGTACTGCTGCAATAAATGACACCATGTGAGTATGTCCAGTACATCAACAACACTGACTACACTCCCAACTCACAGAACACCCACACACCATCACTCCACCTCAACAAAGGGAGCCCCAACTACAAAGTAGTGAATTATTGCCAAAGTGTCAGGAAGAGTCCATCTTGACAGCAGGAAACTCTGACCTGAGACTCAGGACAACCCTCCTCCTACTCACACCTGCCTTACACTCATGTGAATGAAAGTGAGTAATTGAAGAAATGAAGAGTCACTGTGCAGATTAACAACCTTGGAACTGTTCACATTGCATGTCAAGTCCTTCAGACAGCTCACACACTGAAACTTAGCCTCATACACATACCATAAGTCAGCAGCAATGTATGACAACAACTAAACTAGCCTAAAGTGGAGTGCACAGTGCATGAAAAACATGGAGATATCTCAGATAGCATTTGTACATGACATGCAAGAGGTGCAACATATCACACTACACCTAGGCCATCAAATCAAACATGGGTGGCACAGTGATTGAAATTGAACTAAAGTAACATCTGTGCAATATCCCTGTGATACAGCAATGCAAGCTATGCATTGGCCCAGGAATGATAGGAACTGTCATAAGCCATACAGTGACCAGCCCCACATCTGTGTCAACTCCCTTGACGTGTATGCCACCAGAACAACACTCATGGCTCATTGTCACACTCCCTGACTGTCAAACCCAAGTATGACCTTCACACATACCCCTCATCTACCCATCTCACACCTTCACTACTCCACACCTGTGAGAAACACAGATAAAGATGTAAATAATGTCCTGTGAGTTTCCTGATAACTAAGGCCACACCCTGGTGTGTATCTACAAATGTCAGAATCCCACTCAGGGATATCTGAACCAATGCTGTTCAACAACCAATTGCCAAACACATGTCTCACAAACAACATTCAACAAGTCCAACAAGCTCAGCCATGTGTAGGCAAATAGTGGGTAGGCAATGTGACCCTAGACAGCACAGGAATAGATAACATTTTTACTCTGGCCAACTGCACAGACACCATCACCCAACCCAATCAAAAAATACATGATCAAATGCCAATCATGAACACTAACTGTGTGCAATAGGACAAAGCTGCTAACACAGACATATACACTCCACCAGTTACAAAGTGAGCACAGTGTCAATGTGTAGCACAAGCATGCACATGCACACTCCTGACAAGTGACAGGTCAAATATAGGAGGCCATAGCACAATTGTGCACTCAAAACAAGCTAATGAACAACACTCCACATTGCCGCATGTGACATTCACACAAGAAATGCACACAACAAATTCAACACACATCTGAATGCATTCAAATACACAAACTCCTCACACACAATGCCATGCAAATATAACATTACACGCACATGGACCTGTCAGTGGAAAGAGCCAACACAGGCCAAAGACTGCCTCCATCAACAACAAATACACAACATATGCACATACAAAATCATCACATAGGGGGAGGATTTCAGGTTATGCTACTCCCTAGTGCTCCAGCTCTGCTGTCAGTAAGGGTGGTGTGCTCTGTGTGTGTTTGTCACCCCCCACTCCTGGAGCTTCTTTGATGTGTGGCTCTATTACTACCCCGTCTCCTCGAGTTATCGAGGGATGGGGCTTAGAGCTTAGACGTGCAGGGCCACAGAAGCCTCACTGCTGCCTTGAATTCCTATCCTGGGAGAGCTAGACCCCTGGTTTTGCCACTCACCGGATGAATTCCTATCCTGGGAGAACTAGACCCCTGGCTATGCCACTCCCCGGATGAATTCCTATCTTGGAGAGCTAGACCCCTGGCTATGCCACTCACTGGATGAATTCCTATCCTGGGAGAGCTAGACCCCTGGCTATGCCACTCACCGGATGAATTCCTATCCTGGGAGAGCTAGACCCCTGGCCATGCCACTCACCGGATGAATTCCTATCCTGGGAGAGCTAGTCCCCTGGCTATGCCACTCACCGGATGAATTCCTTTCCTGGGAGAGCTAGACACCTGGCTATGCCACTCACCGGATGAATTCCTATCCTGGGAGAACTAGACCCCCGACTATGCCACTCACCGGATGAATTCCTATCCTGGGAGAGTTAGACCCCTGGCTATGCCACTCACCGGATGAATTCCTATCCTGGGAGAACTAGACCCCCGACTATGCCACTCACCGGATGAATTCCTATCCTGGGAGAACTAGACCCCTGGCTATGCCACTCACCGGATGAATTCCTTTCCTCAGAGAACAAGACCCCTGGCTATGCCACTCACCGGATGAGTTCCTATCCTGGGAGAACTAGACCCCTGGCTATGCCACTCACCGGATGAATTCCTATCCTGGGAGAACTAGACCCCCGACTATGCCACTCACCGGATGAATTCCTATCCTGGGAGAGTTAGACCCCTGGCTATGCCACTCACCGGATGAATTCCTATCCTGGGAGAACTAGACCCTCGACTATGCCACTCACCGGATGAATTCCTATCCTGGGAGAACTAGACCCCTGGCTATGCCACTCACCGGATGAATTCCTTTCCTCGGAGAACTAGACCCCTGGCTATGCCACTCACCGGATGAGTTCCTATCCTGGGAGAACTAGACCCCTGGCTATGCCACTCACCGGATGAATTCCTATCCTGGGAGAACTAGACCCCCGACTATGCCACTCACCGGATGAATTCCTATCCTGGGAGAGTTAGACCCCTGGCTATGCCACTCACCGGATGAATTCCTATCCTGGGAGAACTAGACCCCCGACTATGCCACTCACCGGATGAATTCCTATCCTGGGAGAACTAGACCCCTGGCTATGCCACTCACCGGATGAATTCCTATCCTGGGAGAACTAGACCCCGACTATGCCACTCACCGGATGAATTCCTATCCTGGGAGAACTAGACCCCTGGCTATGCCACTCACCGGATGAATTCCTTTCCTCGGAGAACTAGACCCCTGGCTATGCCACTCACCGGATGAGTTCCTATCCTGGGAGAACTAGACCCCTGGCTATGCCACTCACCGGATGAATTCCTATCCTGGGAGAACTAGACCCCTGGCTATGCCACTCACCGGATGAATTCCTATCCTGGGAGAACTAGACCCCTGGCTATGCCACTCACCGGATGAATTCCTTTCCTCGGAGAACTAGACCCCTGGCTATGCCACTCACCGGATGAATTCCTATCCTGGGAGAACTAGACCCCCGACTATGCCACTCACTGGATGAATTCCTATCCTGGGAGAGCTAGACCCCTGGCTATGCCACTCACCGGATGAATTCCTTTCCTCGGAGAACTAGACGCCTGGCTATGCCACTCACCGGATGAGTTCCTATCCTGAGAACTAGACCCCTGGCTATGCCACTCACCGGATGAGTTCCTATCCTGGGAGACCTAGACTCCTGGCTATGCCACTCACCGGATCACTTTCCCATTTACATCATTAGTGGTGAATTTGATGTCATACAGCGGACTCATTTTTGTGTACCTCATACACTATGTACCTCATGCGCATGAACATTGAGGGACCACGTGATGAGTCCGCTGCATGTGCTCCTTGTGCCTGGGACATGGCACCTTCATTGCAGCACTAGGACTTGTACCAGAGTCCTCTTTATCATGAACCAGTGTGACCCACCAACCACACTTTGAAGACAGAGATACGTATTATTGCACATGCCCCGGATGAGATTCTGACAGACATCAACAGGGCCCAGTGGTTCTCCAAACTAGACCTTAATGCCAGGTACCAATAACCAGAGCTACACCCTCGCTCTAGAACCTGCACACCTTTCTATCCAGGTGTAAAGTGACTCCGTTTCCAGGAGTTCTCCCTCACCCGTGGGGAAAAAATAAGTGTTCTACCTCCTCCGCAAGAAATTTCCTGACCACAGTTTTTCATTGGCTGGCCTCTGCCCAACTCAAGTGCAATGAGGAGAAATCCTCCTTTATGGAAGCTTTCCCCCTCAGTTTAGAGAAACGCTTTGGCCGCCTGATTTCCCTATGCCAACCTCAACAGGGCAACCCGCAAAGAATTTGGGGATCTGGTTTGAGGAGAATCTTTCGTTCTCAACCCAGATCAAGAAGCTAGCCGGCAACTGCTTCGGGTTACTCAAAACTCTCAGGAAATTTCTTCCACTTCTGCCCAGGGCTGCTAAAGAAACGGTTACCCGAGCCCTAATTTTATCACGAATCGATTACGCCAATGCTCTGTACGTTGTCCTCCCGCGATACCTGCTTAATAAATTACAGGTAGTCCAGAATGCGGCTGCCAGGCTTCTCTTTAACATCCCTATCAGAAGCAGCGTGAGACAACACCTGCGCGCTCTTCACTGGCTGCCCGTAGCCAAACGAGTTAAGTTCAAAACTTTGGTCATAGCACGTCATGCCCTGCATGCCGCATGTCAAATTCACTTACGAAAGCGCATTTGTTTTTACACTCCTTCGAGACAACTGCGCTCTGCTTCTGAACTCTTGGCTCATGTCCCCCTTTACAGACTGCAAAGGATGGGTGACAGTTCCCTTGCCTTCAAGGCGGCTCTGGCTTGGAACTTGCTGCCTCTTGCTCTCCGTAGCATTCAAGATCCCATTCTTTTAAAAAAAAGTCTGTAAACATTCCTATTTATCTAATTGGTTCCCCCTCTCTCCTCAAGGCTCGCGCCGGGACACTGTGCGCGCTACAAATACAAATAACATAACATAACATCACCAATATGTCTAAAACAAAAACGATGTGCGAGGCTGTGGTTGCCATCCCCAGGGCCCTCAGCATGATTGATGGCATCTTCATGGCATCTTCATACACAGGACCATAAATGAGGACAAAGACTTATAGTTATTCAGCCCAGCACAGAACTTGTCATAGACCCACAGCATCCCCCGTCTGTCCAACCGCTGGAGAAAGGTCCTTCCAACCATGGCCATCCTTGCCAAGCTATTGAGGGAACTTATCAGGAAGAACTCTGGGTGTAACTGTGGACACAAATAGGAAGAGGTATTCAGAAAGACCTAGGATGCCCTACAAGGGAAAGCCACTGTAGCCATCATGTACCCACAAAGAGGCACAGAACTCAAGGTAGATGCCAACCTCTGCGAGCGCAGAGCAGTCCATGTCCAACAGGAGGGCAGTAGAACAACCTGCCCATTGCTTATAGACGTCAGCCTCTCACCAAATTCAAATAACAGTAGTCCCAAGTTGAGATGGAAGCCATGGCTGCACACTGGGGCATTAGACACTTTTATCTGTACATTTAACCCATCACTGTCAATTTGTAACTTTCAGAAGCTATTTGTACCTTTGTTTCAGGGATCAGCCCCTCATCCATGTGTGAGGATCAAGAAATGGCAACTTCAGCCCCAGGCATTTCGGTTCACTTTTATGTACCAGCGGGGGCGGGAGGAGAAGGGGTTCTATGGACTCTGTACAACCCCACCCTCACTCAACAAGATGAAGCAAGGGTGACGGAGGATTACATGATATTGTTGGAAGATACCACATTACAATACGCCTGTTAGAAGGAATCACCAAGACTCCCCGCTATTCCATTCTTCCCCTGAGAACCAAAGTGTACAAGGAAAACACCAGGAGGAACATCTTGGAATTTAACAGGCACCACCCCCTGCTCTATGGCAAGGACCACCTGCCATACTCAATGTCTGTCAAGAAATATCCATCAATGCCAACAGACTAGTGCTGTTGGAGAGCTGACTGGCCTCAACCTCATCCCTTGCCAGGAGAAGAGCCCATGCAATCAGAAGGCCCTCCTGTAGGTTGTTATCTGTAGGTATACAATCAGAAGGCCTGCCGGTAGGTTGTTATCTGTGGGTAAACAATCAGAAGGGCACACAGTAGGTTGTTATCTATGGGTAAACAATCAGAAGGGCACACAGTAGGTTGTTATCTATGGGTATACAATCAGAAGGGCAGCTGGTAGCTTGTTTTCTGTGGGTATACAGTCAGATGGCCTGCAGTAGGTTGTTATCTGTGGGTATACAATCAGAAGGCCGGCCGGTAGGTTGTTATCAGTAGCTATACAATCAGAAGGCTGACCAGTAGGTTGTTATGAGTAGCTGCACAATCAGAAGGCCGACTGGTAGGTTGTTCTTTTTATGTATACAATCAGAGGTCCAGCCGGTAGGTTTTTATCTGTGGGTAGACAATCAGAAGGGCAGCCGGTAGGTTGTAATCCGTGGGTATACAATACAGAAGGGCGGCCGATATGTTGTTATCTGTGGGTATACAGTCAGATGGCCTGCCGGCAGGGCCGTTTTTACCATTAGGCAAGCCTAGGCGGCCGCCTAGGGCGGCAAAAAACATGAGTTCTCCCCACGCCCCAACAGTAAGCACGCCCTGCTGTCCTCTCTCTTCTGGGCCCTAGAACTCGACCGTTCAGAGTTTTGAATGTTAGTTTCTCCAGTACATCCTGTTTCTAGGGCCTGTGGTTCCTCGCACCCTCTTCCTTTCCTATCTCCTTTACCTGTCCCTCTGTACCTCTCACATCTCTCCTCCCCTTACTATTCATTCTTTTAACATTTTGTGACTCACCAGCGCCAAGAGCGGTTTTGAACGGCACGTAGCGCTACATAAATACACTGACAGTTCCAGGAGCCTTGGTTTTAGTGAGAAAACGCAAGCGTAGGTGTTCAATAGGCCGTGAGCTCTACACGATTACCTATTTTATTGTTAATAGTTTTAATATCCTGTAAAGTAATCGAGATAAAGAAAAGTGTCGTGTTTTGTGCTACACTCCTAGCGAGGGATAAAAGTACTGACCAGCAGAAATACATTAGGCTCGAAGGAAGATTTAATGAAATGCGCTCATCTCCGCCATCGGGGCCAAACATGTGCACACCATCTCGGATCACGCAGAGGCCGGAATGGAAGGAATTTTGAGATATGACCAAAAAGTTGTAGAGATTTTGGAAACAGTTCCCCCTCGGATGAGCGTGACAAGTCAGGAGTGATTTCCGCTATTTAGAAATACTAGATTTTTTTACATCATCATGTTATTTAAACGCAGGCTCTAGTCTGTGTGTGTTCCCTCTAATATTACTTACCCCTTTTGTAGCGCCCATGCTAAACTGAGCTGCTTCTTCGTGCTTAACGTATATTTAACTGTGATAGTCAGCGAAGCTTGTTTTAGTGCTTCGGGAGGCGCTCTCTGCTACTCAGAATCCACTGCATCAACTCATAATCACCTCAGAGGCGCTACATTAATGTTGTTTACTGAAAAACTCAGAACCACCAAAAGATTCTTTTGGTGGTTCTGAGTTTTTCAGTAAACAAGAGTGCAGAGAGGCCCATGTCTTTGGGCGCTATGATGTCATGGGTATTCGATATCCAATTATTAAATTCCTTTGCCTTTAACGATAACATTAACGGAGGAAAACAAGATACCTAGGTCCGACGCCCCAGTAAAGCTATCTTGATTCATTTTAGCCCATGAACGAGTTAGAGAGGGAGAAATAGTATTTTTAAATGTAATTTTGAGTGATAAGGGTGTTAAAAGACAGGGACAGCTGCGTGATGTGACCAAACAAGAGGAAAAGGCCTTTCGACACTAATCAAATTATGCTTGGTAGCAATGGGTTTGAGAGTTTGTGCAGCCGATCTGTGGCATCTTTAAAAAGTTGTGGGAAGCCTGTTGGAGTCTAGAAGTTTAGTAGCTTCTGGGTCCTGGAAGTTTTCCAGGTGAGAATTGAAATCGTCAAGAATAGTAAAACTCGACTTTGAATGATAAAAGGTGCCAGCAAGGAGCACATGAAGTGAGTAAAACCTGATCCGAGGCCTGGGGGAGGCAGCTGTGCCTGAAATGGCATTTATTTCACATTTATAGCACAACTCTACCCAGCTAAGGTGTCGGTGCTCTTACACAACAGCAGAATTTGAAATGCCAGGACTTATGAACTAAAGTAAACCAGTTACCTGCGGTAAGAGATGTGTGAAAATATCCAAAGTCGTAGAAAGCAGAAAGCGGGAGGGAGAAGAGGCGAGAAAGCAGTGAAGTGTAAAAAGGTGAATAAACAGGGGGCAGGTTTGGGCAGTGGGGAGAGTAAGGTGTGCAACTAATGAGAGCAAGGGAGGGGGCGGCATTTTTCAATTTCCGCCTAGGGCGGCAAAACACCTAGAAACGGCCCTGCCTGCCGGCAGGTTATCTGTGGGTGTACAATCAGAAGTCCAGCCGGTATGTTGTTATCTGGGGGTAAACAATCATAAGGGCACACAGTAGGTTGTTATCTATGGGTATACAATCAGAAGGGCAGCCGGTAGTTTGATTTCTGTGAGTATACAGTCAGATGGCCTGCAGTAGGTTGTTATCTGTGGGTATCCAATCAGAAGGCCGGACGGTAGGTTGTTATCAGTAGCCATACAATCAGAAGGCTGGCCGGTAGGTTGTTATGAGTAGCTGCACAATCAGAAGGCCGACTGATAGGTTGTTCTTTTTATGTATACAATCAGAGGTCCAGCCGGTAGGTTTTTATCTGTGGGTAGACAATCAGAAGGGCAGCCGGTAGGTTGTAATCCGTGGGTATCAAATCCAGAAGGGTGGCCGATATGTTGTTATCTGTGGATATACAGTCAGATGGCCTGCCGGCAGGTTATCTGTGGGTATACAATCAGAAGTCCAGCCGGTATGTTGTTATCTGGGGGTAAGCAATCATAAGGGCACACGGTAGGTTGTTATCTATGGGTATACAATCAGAAGGGCAGCCGGTAGTTTGATTTCTGTGAGTATACAGTCAGATGGCCTGCAGTAGGTTGTTATCTGTGGGTATCCAATCAGAAGGCCGGACGGTAGGTTGTTATCAGTAGCCATACAATCAGAAGGCTGGCCGGTAGGTTGTTATGAGTAGCTGTACAATCAGAAGGCCGACTGGTAGGTTGTTCTTTTTATGTATACAATCAGAGGTCCAGCCGGTAGGTTTTTATCTGTGGGTAGACAATCAGAAGGGCAGCCGGTAGGTTGTAATCCGTGGGTATCAAATCCAGAAGGGTGGCCGATATGTTGTTATCTGTGGATATACAGTCAGATGGCCTGCCGGCAGGTTATCTGTGGGTATACAATCAGAAGTCCAGCCGGTATGTTGTTATCTGGGGGTAAGCAATCATAAGGGCACACGGTAGGTTGTTATCTATGGGTATACAATCAGAAGGGCAGCCGGTAGGTTGTTTTCTGTGAGTATACAGTCAGATGGCCTGCAGTAGGTTGTTATCTGTGGGTATCCAATCAGAAGGCCGGACGGTAGGTTGTTATCAGTAGCCATACAATCAGAAGGCTGGCCGGTAGGTTGTTATCAGTAGCTACACAATCAGAAGGCCGACTGGTAGGTTGTTCTTTTTGTGTATACAATCAGGAGTCCAGCCAGTAGGTTTTTATCTGTGGGTAGACAATCAGAAGGGCAGCCGGTAGGTTGTTATCTATGGGTATACAATCAGAAGGCCGACTGGTAGGTTGTTCTTTTTGTGTATACAATCAGAAGTCCAGCAGGTAGGTTGTTATCTGTGGGTAAACAATCAGAAGGGCAGCTGGTAGGTTGTTATCTATGGGTATACAATCAGAAGGCCTACTGGTAGGTTGTTCTTTTTGTGTATACAATCAGAAGTCCAACCGGTAGGTTGTTATTTGTGGGTAAACAATCAGAAGGGCAGCCGGTAGGTTATCTATGGGTATACAATCAGAAGGCCGACTGGTAGGTTGATCTTTTTGTGTATACAATCAGAAGTCCAGCCAGTAGGTTGTTATCTGTGGGTAAACAATCAGAAGTTCAGCCAGTAGGTTATCTGTGGGTAAACAATCAGAAGGGCAACCGGTAGGTTGTTATCTATGGGTATACAATCAGAAGGGCAGCCGGTAGGTTGTTATCTATGGGTATACAATCAGAAGGGCAGCCGGTAGGTTGTTATCTATGGGTAAACAATCAGAAGTCCAGCCGGTAGGTTTTTATCTGTGGGTATACAATCAGAAGGGCAGCCGGTAGGTTGTTATCTATGGGTATACAATCAGAAGGACAGCCGGCAGGTTGTAATCCGTGGGTATACAGTGAGATGACATACCGGTAAGTTGTTATCTGTGAGTATACAATCAAAGGCAAGGCAAACAAGCATTAAAAATGCAATAGGTCTCGCCTTTCATTAAGTTAAAGCCATTTGCTTTGCTATACAATACCATTAGCAAAGCAAATGGCTTTAACTTAATCAAAGGCGACACCTATTGCATTTTCAATGCTTGTTAACGTTTGTTGTGGGACTCGGCTGAAGCCAAGTCCCAAGATGAATGCCAACACTTCCTGGTTGAAATGTCGGCATCCAATCAGATTTTAGCACAGGGACTGTTGGATGTGAGGAGGTGCCACGCCCCAAGATATACAAATTTAAATGTCCGTTAATATGTCTAAAACTACTGAATGGATTTACACCAAACTATCCAAAGGCACTACTCTGGACCAAGATTGATCTTTCTGCTAAATTTGGTGTAATCCGTCCAGCGGTTTGGGCTGTAGTCGTATTCAAAAGCCCTTTCGGAATTGACATGGGGAAAACATGTTTTGAGACCCCCCTTTTTCTCGGCCCCCGCTTCACGGATCACCCTGAAACTTTCCAGACAGCAGCTGAAGTGAACGTTGAATTAGTTTGGAAAATGACATGAAGATTCATCAAACGGCAGCAAAGTTATTGGCAAAACAAAAAACACTTTTCTTTTGGAAAGCACATTCTGACTATAACTACCTACAGGCAACCGCCAGTAGGTAATATATATTTCATAGAGAAAGAAATTGTTTTCGAATTTCCTTTCACTTTTTAGTCAGAATTAGTCTGATCACTAAATGCAAGCCTATTGTCTTTGCCAATTCTTTGACTCGAAGTACAGTTGTGCTGTCATTAGGTCATCAGCTACAATGGGGAGCCAGGTTGCTCTAGGGCTCTGTGGATAAGTGGATAATGTATTGTAATCAGCAGGTCCCCCCCCTCCCCACCCCCCGTCAAGATATGCTACCTAAAATAAATCACACTTCCCCACCTCTCAAGTGTATTTACATGGTGAGCCCTTGCTTTGTCGTTGACATTTTCAGTAGTCTGCAACGTTTGCGTAATTTGCTTTTGCGTTATTATGCAAAATTTTGGAAACATTCAGGGAAATTAAGCAAAATACGAAACTAGCATTTAGGGCTACATTTTAGTGGCCTTGCGGTGCATTTCGTGCAACGAAAACTCAAAAAACACTAGCGCCACAAACAGCAGCCGGGCATCATGGCCATTGTCGGTGTTGACACTCTCCTGTGCTAATATGTTCACCATGTGGCATTGATGGCGTAACGGCTGGAATTTCACCCAAATTACCAAAAATTACGCAAGATTATGAAGATTTAACTGAAATTTCGCCCGGGCCTACGCTTCATTTGCATGTGGTAAAGTCGACAATTTCCCTAACTCTTCCGGGGGCTGCACCATTGACCGTCTGTTTGGGTGTGTTCAGTCAGAATGTGAATTAAAGAGACGAGAAATCCCGCCATTTCGACTGACGTTCTGTCTCATCTTGTGCAAGGGAGTGAAAGTAACTGTAAATACCGTCCCTTTGTCTGTTACATCTCATCTTCTTAGGTGTGTCTCCTTGTTTGTACCAGCTGTCACTAGGAGAGAACACGGTTCCCACCTCCTACTGTGCGCAAGCGAACTTGTCACGACACAGGGCCCATACACGAGAAACCAGCTGGGTGGGTTTGCTGACCGCCTTAGAGGTCTTAGGGTGTCACTCAGACCTCAAAATCAAACCGCAGCGTCTGACTCAGACGTTCATCTTTCCTACGTCAATAAATCAGTGGTATTGTGTGTGGTGATCGTAACACCTCTTGTGCATAGATACCATTCTGTTTATTTACGGCTTGCACCACTTAAATGGCCAACCTTGTTTTTCGGCAACCAGTAAAATCTGCATTTCATAGTGCCATGAAGCAGCATTCTGCCAGGAGAGAAGAGTGCACAGGCGTGCAAGGGCAGTGAGTGAGTGAGTGCGTGCCCTCCAGGCGCAGAGGGCATCGAAGCAAACCCATGTATATACGTACGTTGGTGGGTGTTCCAACAGAGCTGGCACAGGGGGGGGGATGAAGGTAGTTTGGCAAAGGCAAGGAACCAGATTCTTAAAGGGGCCATCTAGAGGGTGATGTAACAATAGGCAGGGCCACTGGAATTATGCGGCTGGGGAGGGGCAAGTTATGCGGCAGGGTGGAGTAAATTATGTGGAAAGAAAAGACAATTTATGCGGCACATTTTGTGATAGTATTACTTTATTGCATTGTCATTTTTTAATTTGTTAACACTGGGTGGGCATTAATTGTCCATCATTAGTACCAGTTTAACACCACGTGTTGGTTGTGTTTTTACTAACTTTTTATCCGTTTGAGGTAGAATCAAAAAATGCTGTTGCTAAAATCTGCAGATTATGCAGCAAGTAATGGATTATGTGGCAAATGTACAATTATGCGAAAATCGCCGCACAATCGTATAATTCCAGTGGCCCTGACAATAGGTCTTAAAATTCCAGCTGACGTAATCAAACAAAGCAACATTTTGGAATGCATATTGTTGATTCCGACCACAAAACAGTGTCAAGGTTTCCTATAATAGCACGGATTACTGCCACAGATTCCTCCCGTGGATTACTGATTACTGTTACAAATTGCTGATAGATTTCAGGCGCATACTCCCGAAACAGGTTGCGGGCACAGATGTCTGCCACAGATTACTGCCAGGAGTAACTGACAAAAGGACCCAGCCTCGGAATAGGGCCACCGATTAGACCCACAGACTAGTGTCACGTGTTTATGTCAAAATACCTGTCACAAAATGCTCCCTCCGTTTACTTCACTGCTGTGAGTTACTGCCACGGGCTATCGCCACAGATCGACCCCAGGCATCACTGCCTCAACTCACTTCCACTGATTTCTGCCACACAGTGCCACATAATTTAAAAGTTATTATTTATAACCGCTAGCGAGGATCTATCGAAGCTCAGGACCAAACCGAAAAGCTATCTTTCTCAACAACCAAGACAGCAGAAAGACCTTGCCCAACCTGACACCTCGCTGTTTATTCCGTGCTGCTGAGGAGACACTAGCCACAGGCGAGTTTCTGCTAGCCTCCCCTGGCTGGGCCACCCTCGCTTTCAACCAGTTGCTGCTGTTTTGTTAGCAAAGTCCTAAAATACGTTTTGGAGCCCAGCGTAAAACACGGGAACGAAACTCTTCAGATGCAGGCTTGCCACGGCAGTAACGTAGCACCCGCCAACAGAAGCGCAACTTCACAGCGCTATAAGTAGCAGTGATAACACTATTTCAACTCATCCTTCTCGTTGGACAAAAAATAGCGAGGAATAGACCTGCCACTGGAACGTGACACTTGATGGTAGCGCTAGAGACGGGTGGTTCTGTGACCATGCAGCGAATTCACTTAAACATCCACCCAGGATCCGGGGAGATATCATTCATTGAGGGTGGTCTACGGGGCGCTATAAATAGTGCTAAGTTTTAGATACACAGTTAGAGGTGGTTCGTGGGCCAGTGTGTCGAGGGCTCCAGAACGAGTAAGGAAATGCTCCCTCCCCCTAACCCGACTACTGTATGAATGATAAAATAATGCTCTCTAGTGGCACTGCGCCTGCTGCACCAATGAAAGCCACACCTCAGCACAATACCACACTTAGAATACCAGCTCCCCAAGTTCACCACACTTTGTGGTCTTGTGCACATCCCGTTTCTTCAAATTCGCAATTGCCCTTACCTGACAACATCTAGAGCGCTTAGAAGCCCCGCTTAAAATGAGCGGACTATGGTATCTGTTTGCAGATTACATTCGTTCTGAGGGCTGTAGGAGTTTACGATTGTTGCTTTAACTGGTTAAATAAACATTGGCAAGGGGTGCTGCCAGAACAGGTGGCTGGGGCGGGCAGCAGTAGACCAGACTCGAGGCTCTTGGATAAACTTTGAAATTTTATCTAAACGCGTCGTGAACTCCCCCGTTATCCAGGAATAGTCGGAAGGAGCGCGAGGCCAACATTCTGATTTCATAATTCGTCCGAAGGGAGGGTAGTATTATGTTTGTGTGTGTGGGGAGCGGTGTCCGCTGCCACCCCAGGGCAATACAGTAATCCAAAGGTCGTCTAACCACGGTAGAGGGGAACCTTGGGGCATAGATGTAAAATAAATATTAACAAATTAAAAATCTGAAAAGTGTGCAAAAATTAACTAGCAGCCAAGTAACTTTGCCAGTACGGAAGCAAACAGAACGAGGGCGAGCGAGCGCGGCAGCCTGCAGAGCTGACCAGACGCTCGTGCGTCATGGCCTTTGCCTGCGATTACCCGCACGGCAGGCATGTGTTTCCAATTATCGCGCCCGCGTCTGGGCACGATAATTAGAAACACATGTCTGCCGCGCGCGTAACCGCAGGGAAAAGGCCATGACGCACGAGCGTCTGGTCAGCTTTTCAAACTCCCTAACTATAAGTCTCGCAGAGCACCGCTTGCGCGCTACTCGAGGCTCGACCTAAAAAGGAGAATATAAGCAACTGTGAAGAAAACTGAGCAAGTTACCGTGGAGTTTGAGATATCGCTGGCCCTCAAAGGGCGAAAAAACAACATATTTCTAAGGTTTCAGTTGGACTACTTAGTAATGGAGTTCAGAAAATGGAGGACGGCGGTTGTGAGACTCAAAGGCTAGTAAAGGAGGTGATGAGAAAGACGAGAAAGGAGCTGACGGTTGCACAAAGTGTACCGAAGCATTTGAACTATGCATATTGTGCAGTGGCACCGGGCCAGTCTGTTTGTTCACAGATGGCACCATTGGTGATCACAGCATAAGCGAAACAGGGCGGGGGGATTACGGAGACTGTTGAGGAAGCTGGTTGTACTCTGTCTGAATCGAAAGCACTGTTGAGTGCCCAGCATGTGCCTAGATTGGACAACTTATGAACTTATGATCGCCGGAGCACTCGAATCTAGTCATGTATTTCAATTCTTTCTTTGGGTTATCAAATATCCGCATGCTGAGGAGGTGTTGCCCTTGATCCTGGGTATTCACACCCCCCCTCCCTCTCTGGGATACTGTTACCCTCCAATAGCACTGCTGTTTTGGGGCCTAATGGCCTCGTAGATTGGACAACGCCGTTGTGTTGGCGCTCTATCTCATTTGAAGCGACTGAGATTTGTAGGAATCTGTGTTGGGTGTTTTGATACTCTCAGAGATTCCTACAGGTGGCTGGATGGTAGGAGACTGATGGCGGGCGGAGGGTTCACCGGCACGTGAAGCGGTAATACCTACGGTAGAATTCATGAAGAGTGGGGCTGTGGAAAGAGAGCTGAGTCCAAAGGAGGGGCCAGCTGTCAGCTTCCTGCTTGACATGGCAGAGAAGAAACAGTAGGAACAATGCATCAGCAAGATGAGCAGGACAGCTTTGTATGGGAAAAAGAGGAAGGAACTTTATGGCACCTGACCAATAAGAAATAAGCAAATGAGAGTGACAAGGAAGCCAACCAGTGGTAAGCAATGGCCGCTCAGCCCTCTGTTAGAAAACAAAATGCCCAGAAGAGACAGTGCATGCGCTATCTAGGCGAGACCTAATAAAGACCCTGGCAGGGAAATAGCAGCCATGTTCAGGCAAGAGGTCTGGGATTGATAAAAGACATTCTGAAAGGTTCATAGTGGTGTGGGACATGAAGGGGCATCAGCGACCTCAACAGGACCAGGAAGCAAGTGAACATGGATGCGAGAGGATCTGCATAGGGGTTACCTTGAAGAGGATGATACCCTAAGACATTGCCTCAAAGCATCATCATTTCTTATGAATGAGGCGCACCCATCAATACTGAGCACCAGAAGCATCTGGCGAGACGGACGCAGGCGGTGGACGAAGGGTGAAGAGGACGAGACAATCCTAATGGGGTCAAAACAACACTGTGGGGAAGTGTTTTTAGAGGAAGAAGCCCAAGAGAATGAAAGTGCCAGTGACTTTATAGGACCTGTTAAGGTGAAGGAATAGAACGGGGAAGATCTGCAGCCCTGGTGCAGCGCAGGGTGACCAGGACTCCAGCAGGACTTAGGGAGAACAGGGGGCCTGGGTCAGGACCAGTGGACCCAGAAACATTGAAAGGGTAAGCTTTGGAAAACATGGCAATTGGAGAGGCGTGGACCTTGTTATGGCCCAATGGGGTGTCTTGATTTATGCAGAGTGCAGTTACAGTTGTTATTATGGACATGTTTTGAGATACAGACATATTCCTAATTACAGGTAAAACAGAATTACACACAGAAGCTCTTGTGAGCCAGATTCTTTGAATTCCTGAATTTTCACGTTAGAATTCATGGAATGGGGAATAACTGTGCAGACATGGCTTCCCAGACAAAAATCTGCACGGACTTGCTGAGTCTGTGGAGCTCAACACAGACATTTAGGACCGCTCTGACCAGGTTGTAAATCCCTGTGAGCGATTCTCCGTGTGGTGGGGTCGGATGGGGGCAGTGAGGGAGGTCAGTCAGTGCCTGGAGGGAGGGGCACCGGTGGGTGGGGGCAACGGGTCTGGGATGCAATGTACCCAATCTCAGGGTGATTCTACCAGCTTTAATAGTTTCCAGGAGGTATTTAAAAGCAGTCACAGCCATTATGGTCTGCTTACCCCTGCAGGTCATCATGCCTGTGACTCTAGCCAATCGTAATGGGTCACAGTTTGCGACATACCTCATACATATTAATGAGGTAGACAGAATTGCCACCCACTACGATTGGGTACTTTGTGAACCAACCTATTAATACATAGTTTAGTTAGCAAGATACTAAACGGTTCGGTAGAAGTCGGTGCAGAAATCACAAGCATTAAAATACATTCCAAATAAGAAACCACCAACTGCGAATCGGTATTTGTCGCTATTTACAATTTCTTATTTGGAAAGTTAGTACATGAGTTCCTGAATCCTGGCTGGGCCACTGTGGAATGATGATGTGTATTTGTAGTAGTGCTACGAAGTCCCAGCCTCAACCTAAAGCACTCAAATAAACACAAGATTATTTTAAAATGACATCACACACAGAATAAGATAGGCTGCTGCAAAATGTGCAAAGAGGTTTAGGGGCATATCTACAAGGGCTTTATCTCTGTTTTTCTGGCTTTAAAAGCCAGAAAAACGGAGATAAAACTATCGCCCTATCAACAAGAGTGTGCTAACATGCATAATCGCACGTTAGCACCCTTTTTCCCGACGCCCCCTTTGCATCTCTAATGAGATGCAAAGTGGGCGTCACTGGCGTACCTCGGATGGACTGCCTTGCAAATATCGCTGATGTTCACATCGCGATATTTACAAGGCAGCCCATAGGATTTTAGCAGATGTTAGATTTTGGCGAAAACGTCAGTTTTCGCCAAAATCTAACGTCTGCTAAAATCCTGACTTACCTATGTTAGACATAGGGGGTGGATTATGCTGATACGACCACAGGGTCGTATCAGCAAGGTTATCGCCGTTTTGCAGGGAACATCGCTGGAAAACCAGCGATGTTCCCTGCAAAACGGCGATAACCTCGCTATCTCTGGAATTTTTATCGCCCTGGGGAAACGCGTTGTTAATAACGCGCTACCAGGGCGATAAATACCAGAGATAGCCTGCGTTAGGGAATTCGTCGCTCAGCACGGCCAGCGATAATTATCGCTGGCCGTTGATAATATGCCCCTTAGTGCTTAAGATAAAACATGTTAAAAATATCTATATTTTTAGTGATACGTACTCTGGGGCATATTTACAAGCCCCTTGCGCCACTTTTGCGCCGCCGTTGCGTCACGCATGTGACGCAGCGGTGACGCAAACCATGCGCCGCTTTGCGCTATATTTACAACATGACGCATCTAGGGAGATGCGTCACGTAGTAAACCCCTGCGCCACATGAAACCTGCGTCAGGTTTCATGTGGGCGTACAGGCGCAGGGGGCGTTCCGGCGCAGGAACGCCTCGGAAAAGTGACGTAGTGAAATCTACAAGATTTCACGCAGTCACTTTTCCGGCAGCTGGTGCGTCAAATCCTTACGCCTGCTTGAAGCAGGCGTAAGGATTGACGCACCATGTTAGGGATAGGGAAGGTTGGAACAGTGCTGGAGTTGCGTCGCGCTTGCGACACAACTTCAGCACTGCGCCAACCTTCCGCCGGCAGATGCGTCACGCATCTGCTTATCCTTGCGCCACGATGCGCCGCATTGTAAATGCGGCGCATCGGACGTGGCGCAAGGGTAAACTTGCGTGACGCATTTTCCCTGGCGCATCCCTGCTGATATGCAGGGATGCGCCAGGGAACGTAAATATGCCCCTCAGACTGTAAGTAGTGCAAACCTCCTTTTATAAGTTTCCATCAGAAGAACACTCCCCAGAACACCGGTCCATTACCTCGCAAAAAGAATAAATCTTATCAGTTAAAACCATATACTGGCTCTGAATCAGCCTTTAGATCTGTGGATTAACCCTTTGCGCACAATTTCATTTCTTTGAGGTAGAAGGGACCATGGCGAGAACGCTCGTCTCCTTTTTCGCTGTCTGCCTTTACCTTGGCTTCACAGAATAGGAGACCCTATCCCTTCAATCAATCAGGTTACTTATAAAGCGCAACTACTCACCCGTGAGGGTCTCAAGGTGCTGAGCGGCGGGGGTGGATCTGCGGCTCAGTCGAAGAGCCAGGTCTTGAGATCCTTCCTGAATAGAGTCAGCGATTGCCTGAGGTGCAGAGGCAGGGACGTCCAGGTCTTCGCAGCGACGTAGGAGAAGGATCTTCCTCCAGCTGTGGTCTTGCGGATCCGTGGGATGGTGGCCAGGGCCAGTTGGGCGGAGCAGAGATGTTTGGTGGGAGTGTAGAGGGAGAAGCGGTGGTTGAGTTATGCAGGTCAGGCGGTGTGGAGGGCTTTGTAGGCGTGTGTGAGGATCTTGAAGGTGATTCTCTTGTTGATAGGTAGTCAGTGAAGGTCTCTCAGGTGGCCGGTGATGTGGCTGCGGCGTGGAATGTTCAGGATGAGTCTGGCAGAGGCCTTCTAGATGTTCTGCAGTTTCTTTTGACGTTTCTGGGTGGTGCCAACGTAGAGTGTGTTGCCGTAGTCGATTCTGCTGCTGACGAGCACATGGGTGACTGTTTTCCTGGACTCAGGTTTGGATTTCTCGGTCTCATTGCTAAAGCCAGCGCCTTTCGCTTTCCAGGCTGTTTTTGCTCTGTATTTTTATCACTGCTGTTATTGACACCATGGCGGTTCCTGCCTGCTGCTGTCACATATGTTAGCACACTGACAACCCGGAGCCTGGCTGCTCCCCACAGACCTCGCTGTTATTTTTTGTTAATTTCCTACGTATGGTTCTGGTTGAAGTGGCTTTCCTTCTCTTAGTGCCAATCTCTAAATGTGTTTTTTTCTTCTTTCCATCTCCCTGCCCTCGCTTCTTCAGATGCCCTCAGAGGCGCTGCCTCCTCCTCAGCGCGTGCCTCTTCTTTGAGTGAGCGCCCAGAGCTCAGGACACGTGAGTGCCAGAGACGCTTGCACATAGTCACCCTTTTTGATAAATGTGCTTTAATTTTCCTTCCATAACACATTCTGTGCCTTGTAGTCCACAGGGGCAGATTGCATGTATACGGCATGTATGTATGTATGTATGTATATGGTATTTCTGTAGTGCAAACCTATCCATAAGGCAGCGGAGCGCTGTGCATGGTCAAAGGCGAGCTTAAAGTCAGCGAGTAATAGGAGAGGTATCTGGTTGTGGACGGTTAATTCACTGTGATGTAGTGTTCTTTAAAGAGGTGCGTCTTCATCTCTTTCCTACATTGGAGCAGCGTTGGGGCGGTCCTGATGGATACAGGGAGGCGTCTTCAGCTCTTTCCTATATTGGGCAGTGTTGGGCGGTCCAGATGGATACAAGGATGTGGTTCCAGATCCTGGGTGCATGGATGGAAGAGGCCTCCTGTCTTTTTTCTCTTTTTGACAATGGAGCCCTGGCGACTCCACAGGTGACAGGGATCCTATGTGACCTAGATATGCCGATTCGAACAAACTGGTGTAGTTAGAAAAGGTAGGAGGAGAACTTGTGAAGGACACTGCTGGTGAATCACATTTGGGACTCCAGGGTGCATATGAGAGTGGGATGGATGACTGTGTTGAATGAAGCTGAGAGGTCCAGCGATATCAGGGTACACATTCACCTACAGCAGATAAACAGCAGATAAGTAATGAATGAAACAGCCTGGGTGCAATGTGCCTCCATAGAGGAAGAATGTGTGAATGTACCTTAGCGCATCCTGCGTCTCTTTGAGTCTCCTCAACTTGTTGAATCTCCAAATATATTACATAGTTTTACTTTGCATTACACGCGTCTGTCATTGCTATGGCCTCGTAGCACTGTGAGCTCTCCAGTCGGTGCATTTCCCCTTAGAGTGGGGTTCAGAGGCATGCATTCTTATATGTTCCCATATCAGTGTCTGCTTGGGTCTTTTGGTGTCTCCCCAAGGTGAGACTTTCTGATTCCTGCAATGTCTACGTACTCCTATCTGTGTCTCTCCATGTCTGTGTCCTCCCGTGTCCAGTGGACTGTTACCATTGGAGCAGGGTCCAGACTGAATTGCATATGGCTGGATCCAAACAGAGGTGGCATGGTGTGCCAAATTACAATGGACTGGGATGCGGCCCTGAGTAATTACCAGTGGCTGAGAATAATTCAAGCATTCCATTCATCTTTTTTGTATACTTCAGTGTGTCGCCATGTGAGTGGTATGCCCAGATGCGGGTCCTGTGCTCACTGTGCCACTGTGACCAAGCTATACCTTTGCTGATGAGCCCTAATAAGGGTGAAACCGGTCTTGGGTAGTTTGTATTCCGGTTCAGGGATGATGTGGCCTGGCATTTTGGGCTAGACTGTCCCCAAGAGGAGCAGGGTCAAGACTGATTTGAATATGGCCGGGTCCTAACTGAGGTGTGATTGTGGGTGAAAAACGATGGATTGGGATGTGGCTGCCAGTAGCTGAGATGAACTCAAGCATTCGATCCATCACCTTGTTTGCGGTGCTCATCATGTTAAAGTGTCTGAAAATATTGTACTTAGGTCACCCTTCACTGTTGCTGTACCCATGTTGTGACTTCACTATTGTTTACCACCAAAGCCCAGGCGTTACTTTGTCGAGAACGTGAAAATATGAAATACTGCTTCTCTCGGCTTCCCATACCAGTTGGTTTGGTGCTTGTGTTAAGCCCTGCTTCAGTGAACCCTCCATCCCTCGATGGAGAACGACTTGATTGTATTCCTACCACCGCACATCTGACCAATACATGAGTCGATCTCACTCACACACCTTTACTAAACTGTGATCTCCTAAGTTATGTTGATGGTTCTTGCCTCAGAAATGATAAGAGAAGAGTAGTTACTGGTTGTGCTGTTCACACGATCTATGAAGTTGTTGGGACTCATGACTTACCACAAGTGCTCTCCGCGCAAGTAGCCGACACGAGTCCCCGTTGTACATGCTCGTTTGCTAGCCACTCAGAAAACTGTAACTGCCTTAGCTGAAATAGGCATTTGGGGTAGCCCGCTAGCCCTTGACTTTGGGCTCCTTTGGCTGCAGCAAGGACTTCTCACTACATCAGGACATCAGGACTCCAGTCAGAAACGGTCCTACCTACGTTAAAGGCTTGTTTGACGCCCTCCAAAGGAGATGTTGTTTTGTGCGCTGCTGACCACGCTACTCAAGATAAGGTGTCCAAAGTTAACGCTTTTGCTGACCATGGTACTAAAAGTTTTGTTTGTCTCCTGACTCTGATGTCACTTTGTATCTGTTGATGTTGAGCTGCTCGTTCCCACCCCACAAGAGCTCCAGATGTACGGGATCAGGTCCGAGGAAGCGATTATAACAGGTGGGACAGGCACAAGTATTAAAAGCATCCGAATGAATTAGGGCAGATAAACATGGAGGTGCGGTCACCCCAAAGTATTACTCTTGAGTCCAGCCTTCTTGAATCATGGCGCTGCCCATGTTAGTCCAGATGGTGTGATCTGTGACAATGGCACCCTTTGGATTCCACCTTATCTTCCTTCCGCTGCTCAACTGTACTACCACAGCTGTGTCATACCTACAATGTTGTTAAAAGAATCAAGACCCCCCCACCCCACCACTGCCCACCCTGCTCCATTGGCCCCTTTTGCCCCTTGCAGACCAGCCTCATCCAGATGCCCAGTGTTGGTCACATGTTCATCTCCTGGAATTAGCTGCATGTTTTCGTGGATGGATTAAGGCTTATCCCTGTGCTTGAGCTAATGCTACCCACTATAGTCTATCGCAATACTTTTTTCACCGTTTGGGATACCACTCTATAGCTGAAGTGACAAAGCAAATTACTTTGTGCCTTCCATAGTTCAGAAACTCTGCAAGGCGTTAGAGATTCAACAACATCCAATGTGTGTCACTGTGAAACCTCTGCACAGGCAGAACGACTCAGTAGAAGTTAGAAAAATAAACTAAGATAGGCAAGGAAACTGGACTTACCCTTAGCATTCATGTCTATAGGAGCTACTCCTAGTCAGAGTACTAGGCTGAGTTTGGATGCAATCCTAGTAGGCAGACCCATGAATCTTCATGCTTCCCCTCCTGTTTCTCCAGCTCTGCTTGATGTGCTCGATGATGTGAATCTACAACACTACAAACAAGTGATTCACTGTCTCAACAGCTTTGTTCTCAGGCTCAGAATGCACCGTTCACCAGTCTGACTGAAGTCTGCCCCTACCAAGTCACATTCCAGAGAAAGACATTACTAAGAACTCACCTAGCGGTGAGTAGGTTCAGAAGAGCAGAAGTCTTACAGGTGCTCCCCATCCGGGCATTACAGAATGCCATGTCCTGCCAGATGTGAGTTCCCTCACTGCCTGAGACGCTCCGCGCTTCCTCACTTGCAGTGATTGAGTGGGTTTTCCTGTGGGTTGTCAGTGGCATGTGGGGTTTCCTATGGGTTGTCAGTGGCATGTGGGGTTTCCTGTGGGTTGTCGGTGGCGTGTGGGTTTTCCTGTGAGTTGTCGGTGGCATGTGGGGTTTCCTGTGGGTTGTCGGTGGCATGTGGGTTTTCCTGTGAGTTGTCGGTGGCATGTGGGGTTTCCTGTGGGTTGTCGGTGGCATGTGGGTTTTCCTGTGGGTTGTCGGTGGCATGGAGCGTGGGCAGTGGGACTTCAGAATGCTGAGCGCTTCATTGGATATTAAACTCAGGCTTCTTCTCTGAGTTTGAAAGAATGCTATGAATTTCCAAAGGCAGGTGGAACTAAGCCTTTTAAAAAGCCCTTCCCAAGATGGTGGTCAGTCCATTGGAAGATTTTGAAGTATCCTAATCCAAGATGTTGTAAAGTTTCTCCCTGTTATGTCAGTTCCTTTTCCAAGCACAGCATATGTTAGGCAGCGCTTGGATGGGGTTGATGCGTTGTAATGCATTTCATTCTCTAATATTGTTTACGCTAAGCACCCGTTTGCTATTAATTTTTGCCCTAATTTTAAGTTTTCACCTAAGGCAGCACATACGGTGTCTTGCAACACACTTTGTTAGCTTACAGTGGGCTTAGAGCCAACCCATTGTTTACCATTGGCTGGCCTCATTGTCGTGAGTTTGTCCTTTTCCTAGAGCATGAACTCATTACTGTGTCCTCATAATGCTAGTTTTCTTTGGTGCTACTTTTTCTTCTTTTCATTTAAGCACTCTACAAGAGTGCATATGTTTTTCAGCTGTCTCCCTCATGCGCTTCTCTGCCCACCAATCTCCATGTTGCTTTGTCTCGCCGTGTGCCTCTCTGCAACTCACCCACAGTATCTGTGTTGGACTCTCTCTCTCTGTGCTTCTCTGCCCCTCACCCACAGTCTCTGCGTTGCTCTCTCTCTCTCGCCCTGTGCCTCTCTGCTCCTCACCCACAGGCTCCGTTTTGCTCTCTCTTGCCGTGTGCCTCTCTGCCTCTCATCCACAGTCTCCTTGTTGCTCTCTCTCACCATGTGCCTCTCTGCTCCTCACCCACAGTCTCCGTGTTGCTCTCTCTCCATGTGCCTATTGGCCTCTCACACACAGTCTCCGTGTTGCTCTCTCTCGCTGTGTGCCTCTCTGCCCCTCACACACAGTCTCCGTGTTGCTCTCTCTCGCCGTATGCTTCTGTGTTACTGCCACCTCTCCCTGGTCTCTATGATCCTCTTTCTGGCTGTATGCTTCTCTGCCCCTCCTGCGTTGTTTCCGTCCCTCATGTTGCTCTCCACAGTCTCTGTGTTGTTCTCTCTCACCATGTGCCCCTCTGCCCATCACCCACATTCTCTGTGTTGCTCTCTCTTGCCGTGTGCCTCTCTGCCCCCACCCACAGTCTCCGTGTTGCTCTCTCTCTTCGTGTGCCTCTCTGCCCCCGCCCACAGTCTCTGCGTGGCTCTCTCTTGCTGTGTGCCTCTCTGCCCCTCACCCACAGTAACTGCATTGCTCTCTCTCGCAGTGTGCCTCTCTGCTACCCACCCACAGTCTCCTTGTTTCTCTCACTCTGTGTGCCTCTCTACTCCTCACCCACAGTCTCTGCGTTGCTCTCTCTCGCCTTGTGCCTCTCTGCCCCTCGCCCATAGTCTCTGCGTTGCTCTCTCTTGCCATGGTCCTCTCTGCCTCTCGCCCACAGTCTCCTTGTTGCTCTCTGTCACCGTGTGCCTCCCTGCTCCTCACCCACAGCCTCCGTGTTGGTCTCTCTCTCTCTCTGTGCCTGTTGGCCTCTCACGCACAGTCTCCGTGTTGCTCTCTTTCGCCGTGTGCTTCCGTGTTACTGCCACCTCTCCCTGGTCTCTATGATCCTCTTTCTGGCTGTGAGCTTCTCTGCCCCTCACCCACAGTCTTTGTGTTGCTCTCTCTTGCCGTGTGCCTCTCGGCCTCTCTCACACAGTCTCCGTGTTGCTCTCTCTCACCGTGTGCCTCTCTGCCTCTCGCCCACAGTCTTTGTGTTGCTCTCTCTCACCATGTGCCTCTCTGCCCCTCATCCACAGTCTCGGGTTGCTCTCTCTCGTCGTGTGCCTCTCTGCCCCTCACCCACAGTCTCTGTGTTGCTCTCTCTCGCTGTGTGCCTCTCTGCCCCTCACCCACAGTCTCTGTGTTGCTCTCTCTCGCCGTGTGCCTCTCTGCTCCTCACCCACAGTGTCCGTGTTGCTCTCTCTTGACTTGTGCCTCTCTGCCCCTCACCCATAGTCTCCCCGTTGCTCTCTCTCACCTTGTGCCTCTCTGACCCTCAACCACAGTCTGTGTTGCTCTCCCTCGCTGTGTGCCTCTCTGCCCCTCACCCACAGTCTCTGCGTTGCTCTCTCTCGCCCTGTGACTCTCTGCTCCTCACCCACAGTCTCCATGTTGCGCTCTCTTGCCGTGTGCCTCTCTGCCTCTCACACACAGTCTCTGTGTTGCTCTCTCTCATCATGTGCCTCACTGCCTCTCACACACAGGCTCTGTGTTGCTCTCTATCACCCTGTGCCTCCCTGCTCCTCACCCACAGTCTCTGTGTTGCTCTCTCTCACCTTGTACCTCTCTGCCCCTCACCCACAGTGTCCGTGTTGTTCTCTCTCGCCGTGTGCCTCTCTACTCCTCACCTACAGTCTCCTCGTTGCTCTCTCTCACTGTGTGCCTCTCTGCCCCTCACCCACACTCTCCGTGTTGCTCTCTCTCGCTGTGCGCCTCTCTGCTCCTCACCCACAGTCTTCGTGTTGCTCTCTCTCGCCGTGTGCCTCTCTGCCCCTCACCCACAGTCTCCGCATTGCTCTCTCTCGCCGTGTGCCTCTCTGCCCCTCACCCCCAGTTTCTGCGTTGCTCTCTCTCGCCGTGTGCCTCTCTGCCCCTCACCCACAGTCTCTGCGTTTCTCTCTCTCGCTGTGTGCCTCTCTGCCCCTCACCCACAGTCTCTGCGTTGCTCTCTCTCGCCGTGTGCCTTTCTGCCCCTCACCCACAGTCTCGGTGTTGCTCTCCCTTGCCGTGTGCCTCTCGGCCTCTCACCCACAGTCTCCTTGTTGCTCTCTCTTGCCGTGTGCCTCTGTGCTCCCCTGTCTCGTTCTTTCTCTGTCTGGCCACCTTCATCTGTGATCCCTGTGTTGCTTTGCCTCCCTGTGTGCTTCTCTGCCCTTCCCATGTTGTATCCGTTCCTTGTGTTGCTTCCTCCCCACCCATGTTTTCTGTTTTGCTTCTCTATCTACCCATGTCCACTGTTTTGCCTCCGCACACCTCCCCAGTGTATTTTTTTTCTTAGTTGATGAACCAACTCGGATCGGGAACTAAAAATAAAAAAAACACCTGCTTCATTTTGTAGGCGTCTGCATGTGTGGTGCCTACAAAATGATGCAGCCATTTGCTTCAAAAGTTTTTTTAATTGAAATCAGGGATGTTGTGCAGCATTGGATTTGTCAATGCTTGTTTCCTATAGCAGTTTAGATCTTGTTCTTCGGGCATCATTTTTTGACCCTGCTTGTTTTGCTTGGCTCTTTTCTCCTTCCTGATGTTCAGGAGGTGTTTGCTGCATTCAGAATAGGTGTTTTGCAAGGTATGGGGGGCTGCATGCATTTGTACCTTCTGGCAATGTCAGTAGTGAATACCGTCCCAGGCCCACAAACAGCCAAAAAGCCTTCCCACGCACTGACCTTTCAGACCAGCCCTCCCGGCTCTGCCAGGTGGCCCGACAGGCCAGCCCGACCCTGGAGATAAGCAGAGTGACCTTTCTCATGCAGCCACTTCTCGACTCACAGGTGTCGCCTAGCAACCAGAGAAGAAGATGGGAACCCGAGATGTTCATCCCCTGGAGGTTGCATTTATGTCACTTGTTTGCTTGTCCACTGTTGGAAGCCGGAGTCCCCGTCACACGTCACTGTCACAAATGCGCGACCCGGGACTCCCCACTCAACGTTAGTCCAAGTAAGGACACCGTTTGAGATAGCCCTGCTCACCCCCTTAGTAGTTTGGCACGAGCAGCCAGGCCTATCTCCAAGGCACGAGTGTACAGTGTGTGCAACCACGCCCACAGCAACCCCCTGGTGACACCACAAATGGACTCCACACAAGTTTGATAAAAACGAGTATAAACTTTATATAGAAAGAGATACGATCAGACCACACGTTACAAAAGTCAACATATAATAAAGGGTAATATTTGTTCCGGCTGGTTGGTAGGTTCAAATCCCAACCACCGCTCCAAACGTTATGCTGGTCGTAATGCTAGAATCACACACGTTGCAATGGACAAACAATAGTGCTCTGCGTAACGATACAATCCTGTGCTGGGCACAGGAGAAATAATACAATGCGTAACGATACACTCCGGTACCTGCAATGGGAGAAATTATGCAATGCTTCCCGCTACAATCATGTACTGCGCAATGAAGGAATAAGGCAATGCGTCACACCCCAATCACGTACTTTGCAATGAAGAAACAATGCAATGCGCGCCGCCACAATCATGTACTTTGCAATTAAGGAATAATGCAATGCGTAGCTACAATCATGTACGTTGCAATGACGAAATAATGCAATGCGGGCCGCTACAATCCTGTACTTTGCAAAGGAGAAATAATGCAATGCGTAGCGCTATAATCGTGTACTTCGTTAGGCGGAAATAATGTCAGGCGTCATAAGACAGTCCGGCAGTTCGTTAGCAGCAATATTGGCAATGTGTATTACGACAGTCAGCCTCTTCGATAACAGTTGCCCCCCACACGTATTCACGATGAAATACTGTACAGCTTCCCACTCGGGCCCCAGTACCACCACTCCTTGGTCAGTACGGGCCCCAATCTGAGCCAAAGCAAAGGCTCACGTTGTCAGAAGGACTGAGAGGCCGAGAGAGTGTCCCTCCGAGCCCGCACCCCGCCCAGGCAGTGATCCACGTTACCTGGGGGGCGCGACCCCACTCTCCTCTCCTCCTTCAATGAACTAGGCCTTTCGTGCAGAACTTCTCATTGGGCCTCAGCGGCTCGGCCTGGCAGCTCAGCTCCTCCGGGGCTGCCGGTCCGGCCCGCGACTGTTAGGAAGGTCTCAGGCGGCCGCAGGGCACACGTACCCCACGCCCCTGAGATTACGTTACTCCGGGTGCACGTTCACCACCGCACCCTCAGGGTCTCTTCTGGCACGAAGCCACACACACAACGCTGATGGGACTTCACGTCGACTCCGAGTGCACGTTCAACCAGCACTCCTTTCTGCGGTCTCAGTTGGCACCAAGACACGCACACCATGCTGCAGAGACTCACTTTCTTCCGGTGCACACGATGATCAGCCGATCACCCCCACAGTCGCAGGGTGCACCAAAGCACGCACACTGCTTCAATGAGACTTACTCCAATTCCGGTGCCCCGATATCCAGGCGCTCCTCACCAACGCCTCCGGCCGCACCTCGACACGCTCACCGTGTCCGAGCCTCGCTTCTCCTTCGGTGCACTCGATCACCAGGCGCTCTTCACCAACGCCTCGATGCACTCCGACACGCACTCTGCGCGTCCGTTACTCACTCGCACTTCTGATGCACGCGTTGACCAGGCGCTCCTCACCAATGCCTCCAGTGCACCACGACACGCACCCAGCGCGTCTGAGACTCTCTTCACCTCCGATGCACCTGCTCACCAGGCCCTCTTCACCAGCGCCTGCGGTGCACCCCGACACGCACCCTGCGCGTCCGATTCTCGCTTCACCTCCGGTGCACACTTCACCAGACGCCCCTTACCAACGCCTCCTGTGCACCACGACACGCACCCTGCGCATCCGAGAGTCACTCCTCTGTCGATGCACACGTTCACCAGGCGCTCTTCACCAACGCCTCCTGTGCACCACGACACGCACCCAGCGCGTCCGAGTCTCGCTTCTCCTCCGTGTGTCCAAGATCACAGGGCACACCTTCTGAGGGTCTCAAGCTGCCACAACACGCGCCCACCACGTTGCTTGAAACGTCTCCAGAAACATTTATGTTCCTGTGTTTCCAAACAGGGAGCCAGCAAGACAAGACACAGCACAAAGCACAGTCTTCTTCAAGCAGGGGGACCCAGCGCCTCCAAGCACAGTCCCAACAGCCTCTCCCTTAGTTAGAACAGCAAACTGCAGACCAGCCCCAGATCACGAAGCAAGGATTGGTCTCCCCCAGCAGTCTCTTCAGTTGCTCCTTCTTTAGCAGAGGTTCCCCTTGACCACAGAATGGTCCAAGCCTTTTCAGTCTCAATCCATTTCTGTTTTACTCCCACATTCAGGGGTTTCAGCTCTCATAGATATACCCCTAAATGTCTTTGAAGTTCGTTGTGCTCAGGGGTCCCTGACCCCTGCCTAAATCAGTTCTGGGTGTCTCCCTCCCAGTGTCACCTTTCTCCCTTTGATACTGGGGTCTGGATCCTTAATCACTCAGCAGGAGATGGGTCAATTGTTTTATAGCCGCAACCCAGGCCTCTTCACCTCCCGGGGCTTCTCCTCGCATACTCTCCAGCTGCAGGTTAGCCTGGTGCCATCTCAACCCCTCCCTGGGTCAAGACCTCCCCCAGCTCCTTTCCCCTCTCAGATCCAGACAGTCAATCCACATTCAACAGAGACACACAGAAAAGCTTAAAGCACAAAACTCAGCCACTTTCTAAAAGAGCGGCTTCTGAACACACAGTGACAAAACCACTTTCATAGAAAGATGTGTTATGACACTGAGTTCATACATACCAAACTTCACTTCTCCATTCTAAACTTATGGGAAACTAGGCTAACAAACACAATACCCAGCCTCCCCCATTCTGTCCTATGGGCAGGATGGCCTTTCACCAGTGAAAAACGAAATGGAGTGTTTTTCACTGTCAGGACATAACACACACCTCAGTATATGTCCTGCCTTTTACTTACACGGCACCCTGCCCAGGGGTTACCTGGGACCTACCACAGGGGTGCCCACGGTGCATGTAAAAGGGAAAGTAAGGCCTGACAAGTAGCTGTACTTTTTTATTCACAAATAGAGGGACAAAGGGCTTTTATACATGAGGTCCAGCACAGTTGCCCAAATGCAATATGAAAATTAAAGTTGTGCTGTTCCTGAATGATCTAGAATTTAGCAATGTACAAAGGACAGTAGGCTACAGAGTCAAAAAGAGATGGGAATCCATTTCTTTGGAATGTAATGCTCTCACACACCACTTATTCATCTACACTCACTAAATCTCTCACCCCCACGGCACCAAACGGCTATTTGGAAAAAGATCTCCGCCAAAGTGCCTCTCATCTGGAGCCCGTCAGGCATTGCAGCGCCGGCCAGACGAGGAGCAGCCCGATGATGAAGCATGACACCCAACTGGGTGTGTGAGGGCATTACATTCCAAAGAAATGGATTCCCATCTCTTTTTGACTCTGTAGCCTACTGTCCTTTGTACATTGCTAAATTCTAGATCATTCAGGAACAGCACAACTTTAATTTTCAAGTAGCTGTACTTGTCAGGACACATGCTAACTTAGCAAACTGTGCGCAGGCCCTACACTGTAGGCCTGAGTTCCCTTCTCCGCGCGCCCTTGCATTACTAGCCCTTGCACACACAGTGCACATCACTAGGGACTTTACTAGTAAGGCAAACATACCAATCATGGCCAACCAATTCCCATTACACTTTACACAGGGAACTACTGTACTTTGACACTGATCAGCAGTGGCAAAGTACCCAAAGCATCTAAAAGCAAAGGAGGTAGAGTCAAAAAGTCAGGGGAAATCACGCCAAGATATGCCAGGTCTAACACGCGTCGCCTCCAGCCGAAAAGTGGGGGGAACTACCCACCCTCATGGGAGTTCTCATCACTAAGGCGGAAAAATCTGGGCAGACCATCAGCATTGGCGTGTTCTGTTCCTAGACTGTGTTCCACCGTGATGTCCGTCCCCTGTAGGGAGATAGACCACCTCAACAGCTTTGGATTCTCACCCCTCATCTGCATCAACCATCTGAGGGGCCGGTGGTCGGTCTGAACCAAGAAGTGGGTCCCAAACAAGTAGGGCCTCAGCTTCTTCAGCGCCCAGACCACAGCAAAAACCTCCCTTTCAATTGCACTCCACCTCTGTTCCCTGGGAAGTAGCCTTCTGCTAATGAAAGCTACGGGTTGGTCCAAGCCCTCGTTGTTCAATTGTGAGAGTACTGCTCCCACCCCATGCTCTGAAGCATCTGTCTGCACGATAAACTCTCTGGAGAAATCCGGCGCCCGTAACACGGGTGCGGTGCACATGGCAGACTTCAGGGCATCAAAGGCGGTCTGGCAGGCATCAGTCCAGACCACCTTCTTGGGCTGTTTCTTGGACCTCAGTTCTGTCAGGGGGGCAACGAGGGTGCCATACCCCTTCACGAACTGTCTGTAATACCCAATGAGTCCTAGAAAGGCCCTCACTCCTGTCTGGGTCTTGGGGGGTTCCCACGCCAGGATGGTATCAATCTTTGCCTGTAGGGGCGCCACCTGGCCGCTCCCCACCAGGTGTCCCAAGTACACCACGGAACCCTGCCCTATCTGGCACTTACTTGCCTTGATAGTTAGGCCTGCCCTCTGCAAGGCCTTCAATACTTCACAGAGGTGTTGCAAGTGTTCCTCCCAACTGGAGCTGAACACTGCAATGTCGTCCAGGTAAGCAGCGCTGAATTCCTCCAGCCCACTCAGCACCTGGTTAACCAGTCTCTGGAAGGTGGCAGGGGTGTTCTTCAACCCAAAGGGCATAACCCTGAACTGGTAGTGCCCCTCTGGCGTTGAGAACGCTGACCTCTCCTGAGCCCCCTCGGTCAAGGCAATCTGCCAGTACCCCGATGTCAAATCAAATGTACTGAGGTACCGGGCAGCTCCCAGCAGATCCACGAGCTCATCAGCTCTGAGGATGGGGTGCGCGTCAGTCTTAGTGACCGCATTGAGTCCACGGTAATCCACACAGAACCGAAGTTCGGGAGTGGCACCCGGCGCAGCAGCTTTTGGCACAGGGGCTGCTGGATGGCTCAATCACCCCTAGCGCCAGCATCTTGGAGACCTCATCCTTGATGCTGGCCCTGACCTTATCAGCTACCCTGTAAATTTTTTGTTTCACAGGCAGACTGTCTCCAGTGTCCACATCATGGACGCACCAATGGGCGACTCCTGGGGTCAGGGAGAACAGGGAGGTGAACTGACCCAATACCTGGCGACTGTCCCTCCGCTGTTCCGGGGTCAGGGTAGGAGAGAGGTACACCCCATCCACTGACCCGTCCTTCTCCTTGGCTGACAGGAGGTCAGGAAGAGGTTCACTCTCCTATTCCGCCCCGTCATCTGTAGCCAAGAGCATGGTCACCTCAGACCTCTCAAAGTGTGGTTTGAGGCGGTTCACATGGAGAACCCTCAAAGGATTCCTAGGAGACCGTAAGTACACTAGGTAGGTCACTTTGCTCCTGCGCTCCACCACCTCATAAGGCCCAGTCCACTTGTCCTGGAGTGCACACGGCTCCACTGGCGCCATCACCCACACTTTCTGCCCAGGTTGAAACTCGACCAGAGTGGCATTCTGGTCGTACCACCGTTTCATATCCTCCTGGCTGGCTTCCAGGTTCGCCTGAGCGAGTTGCCTGAAACGCCTAGTTTGGTTCCTGAAGGCCAGCATGTAGCTGTATACATCCTGGGGGGGTTTACTGGGAGCCTTCTCCCAGCCCTCCTTCACCAAACTCAAGGGTCCTCTGACCGGGTGCCCATACAAGAGCTCAAAGGGACTGAATCCCAATGACTTCTGTGGCACCTCTCGGTACGCAAACAGCAGGCATGGCAAGATGACGTCCCACTTACACCTCATGGGTTCCTCCAGACCCATAATCATGCCCTTCAAGGTCCGGTTAAACCTCTCAACCAGACCATTACCCTGGGGGTGGTAAGGTGTGGTGAACTTATAAGTTACACCGCACTCCTTCCACAGAGATTTCATATACCTCGATATGAAATTAGTACCCCTGTCGGACACCACCTCTCTGGGGAACCCCACACGGGAGAAAATCCCCATCAGTACACGGCCCACCACGGGGGCTGTCACCGTCCGGAGAGGGATGGCTTCCGGGTACCGGGTGGCATGGTCCACCAAGACCAGGATGAACCTGTTGCCCATGGCCGTCTTGGGATCCAGAGGCCCCACAATGTCAATGCCCACCCTCTCAAAGGGTGTGCTGACTACAGGGAAAGGTTGGAGGGGAGCCTTTTGCTTCCTTCCACTCTTACCACTCGCCTGACAAGTCTGACAGGTCCTGCAATGAGTATCAGAACTCTTGCGCATCTGGGGCCAGTAGAAGTGGGTGACAAGCCGCTCAAAGGTCTTGTCCTGCTCCAAATGTCCCGCCAAAGGTACATCATGAGCCAACCCCAATAGGAAGGCTCTGAAGCACTGGGGTACCACCAGCGCCCGGGCTGACCCAGGCGCAGCCACCTTTGGCTCACTATACAGGAGATCTTTCTCCCAGTAAATCAAGTGTGATCCTGACTGATCACCTGCTGCCTGGTTTGCTGCCTGCTGCCGCAAACCTAAATGAGAAGGGCACCCCTTCTGTTCCTCACAGAATTCCTCCCTGGAGGGCCCCCCTTCCTGCTGCCATTCGGTCAGCCCAGGTAGGTCCCCCAGTTCAGCCACTTGTTCCCCAGTAGGTTCCAGGGCATCCCCCTCAAAGGGTGCCTCCTCCTGGACCGTGGGAACTGTGGGGGCCGGTTTCCCGCGCCCCAGGCCTCTTCTCTTCCTGGCAGGCACCTGGGCCACTGTTTCAGGCTCCAGGTTCTCTTGAATACCTTTACTGGCTACCATAGACTAAGTGGTCACACACGCCCACTCAGGTAGACCCAACATCTCCAAATGCGCCTGGCGCTCCACCTCCTTCCAGGGGGAACTCTCCAGGTCATTCCCTAGCAGACAGTCTACAGGCATGGACAGACTTACAACAACCTTTCAAGGAACCTGAGACCCCTCCCCATTCAAAGGGAACCAGCGCCACCTTGCAGAGGCGCACTGAATTGTCTGCTGACATTACAGGGTGAAGCACATCGGGAATTACTTGCTCTTCAGACACCCACTGACACCTGACAGATGTCAAACTGGCTCCGGTGTCCCTCTGAGCCTCCACCCTCCGTCCATTGATGGCCACCCACTGCCTGTACTTTTTGGTGTTCTCAGGCAGAGAGATTTCCTGGACCATCTCTCGATCTCCTAAGGAGACCAGGGTCATAACTGCTTGCTCCTCCCCATTCCAAGGACTCAATTCCTCCCCCAACGCTACACTCACTAACCCAGGTGTTGGAGCACCAGTGGGTGCAGATGACTTTCTGGGGCATTTAGGGGAAATATGACCCACTTCTTTACAGAAGTAACACGTAGGAGGACCTCGGGGCTCCTTCTTGTCCTTGAAGGCCCAGGCCCTCTTGGCCTTGGGAGACTGGGACCCTTTCTTGGGGGAACTACCTTGGGGCCCTTTAGAGGACTCCTTGGGGTTACCCTTGTCCTCCCCCACCTTAGGCGGGGGACCCTGCATACTCTTGGCAGTGGTATTCCCAATCCCCTTGTGGACCCGGGTACTAGTCCAGCGGTCCGCCTCCTCAGCAAGCTTACCGGGATCAGTCAGCTTACTATCCAATAGATGCTGGCGCAGCTCTGGAACACACAGACTACTCAAGTGCTCCCAACTGATTAAATTGCATAGGCCCTTAAAATCATTGACCTTGCTGCCCAGCATCCAACCATCCAGTGCCCGTGTGTACTCATTCACACATTCTACCCAAGTTCGGGATTCTAGTTTCTTGGAGGTCCTGAACTTCGGCCGGTATTGTTCAGGGGTGAGCCCATACCGGAGGCATAAAGCCTCCCTCATGTTGGTGTAGGTCAGGGTTCCCGCCCTCTCTAAAGGTGATAGAACGTCCCTCCCCGAAGCCTCAAAGTGTTTCCATAGGCCCGCCCCCCAATGCTTTTCAGGCACCTCATTCATCCTTAGTGCGATCTCATATGCCGTGAACCACGCATAAATGTCATCCCCCCTCTGGTAGTCTTGCACTAAATCCTTGGGAATGTACACCTTCCCTACTGGCACTGGTGGTGCGCTGCCACCATTCGAACTGGGCTCGGCTTGTGTACCCTTAATGTCCAGTTCCCTCATGCTTAACTCATGAGCGAAGAGAATCCGTTTCCCTTCCCCCGCGAGAGCGCTCCTGCTCTCCTCTGCTTGAGTTTTAAGTTTTAACACCTCCAACTCATGCAGTCTGACCCTTTGGTTTTCCTCCAACTTCTCTGGTGAAAAACTCCTCCCTGAATGGCTACTACCAGCCCTTGCGGCTGGTCCCTCCACTGGCAAATCCTGTGAACCAAATCCATTCTCTGGGTCATCCTCATCCACTTCAACATCACCCGTCTCCTGAGCCTCTTTGGCTTCCCACCAGGCCCTCAAGGCCACTTGCAGCTCCTCCTTATTGGCGCTACCCTTCATGGGACATCCCAAAGCTCTGCAGAATTTCCTCAACTGATCAACCTTGTAGGTCAACAATGCCTCAATGTTAAACTCTAATTCTGCAGCCCTAGCCTCACCGGCTATCTGGCTCCCCTCCTGAGACATGATGTGTGGTTTAAAGGTTTCTCAACAATAGAACCAACAATTCAAAACAATATGTTGTTGCGTCGTGGTCTGCGATCAATTTATGATGTACACCAATTACTGTGAGTGGTTTTGCACACATGCGTTTGAATTACTTTAGGATCGTATCCCACCGCTCTGCCGCCAAATGTTGGAAGCCGGAGTTCCCGTCACGCGTCACTGTCACAAATGCGCGACCTGGGACTCCCCACTCAAAGTTAGGCCAAGTAAGGACACCGTTTGAGATAGCCCTGCTCACCCCCTTAGTAGCTTGGCACGAGCAGCCAGGCCTAGCTCCAAGGCACGAGTGTACAGTGTGTGCAACCACGCCCACAGCAACCCCCTGGTGACACCACAAATGGACTCCACACGAGTTTGATAAAAAGGAGTATAAACTTTATATAGAAAAATATACGATCAGACCACACGTTACAAAAGCCAACATATAATAAAGGGTAATATTCGTTCCGGCTGGTTGGTAGGTTCAAATCTCAACCACCGCTTTCCAAACGCTATGCTGGTTGTAATGCTTTGTTCGCCCTAAGTTGGCAGGGTATGCCCAGACGTGGGTCCCTTGCTCACTTTGCCACTGGATTCAAGCTAGCCTGGCTGATGAGGGCTGTTAGCCCGAAACCGGTCCCAGGATGTTTGTTTCCAGTCCAGGGAAGACATGGCTTGGCAGTTCGGGCTGGACTGTTCCCATGAGGCACAGGGTCAAGACTGATTTGCATATAGTTGTGTCTGAACTGGGGTGGCGAAGTGAGCTAAAGAATGATGATGGATTCAACCCAGATCTGTGACTGGGAGTGAGTGTGAGTGTCTGAAAAGTTTCAGCGCTCCATCCATCATCTCCTTGTGTTTGCTTTGTTCGCCCTAAGTTGGCAGGGTATGCCCAGACGTGGGTCCCTTGCTCACTTTGCCACTGGATTCAAGCTAGCCTGTCTGATGAGGGCTGTTAGCCCGAAACCGGTCCCAGGATGCTTGTTTCCGGTCCAGGGAAGACATGGCTTGGCCGTTCGGGCTGGACTGTTCCCATGAGGCACAGGGTCAAGACTGATTTGCATATAGCTGTGTCTGAACTGGGGTGGCGAAGTGAGCTAAAGAATGATGATGGATTCAACCCAGATCTGTGACTGGGAGTGAGTGTGAGTGTCTGAAAAGTTTCAGCGCTCCATCCATCATCTCCTTGTGTTTGCTTTGTTCGCCCTAAGTTGGCAGGGTATGCCCAGACGTGGGTCCCTTGCTCACTTTGCCACTGGATTCAAGCTAGCCTGTCTGATGAGGGCTGTTAGCCCGAAACCGGTCCCAGGATGCTTGTTTCCGGTCCAGGGAAGACATGGCTTGGCAGTTCGGGCTGGACTGTTCCCATGAGGCACAGGGTCAAGACTGATTTGCATATAGCTGTGTCTGAACTGGGGTGGCGAAGTGAGCTAAAGAATGATGATGGATTCAACCCAGATCTGTGACTGGGAATGAGTGTCTGAAAAGTTTCAGCGCTCCATCCATCATCTCCTTGTGTTTGCTTTGTAATGCTAGAATCACACACGTTGCAATGGACAAACAATAGTGCTATGCGTAACGATACAATCCTGTGCTGGGCACAGGAGAAATAATACAATGCGTAACGATACCCTCCGGTACCTGCAATGGGAGAAATTATGCAATGCGTACCGCTACAATCATGTACTGTGAAATGAAGGAATAATGCAATGCGTCACACCCCAATCACGTACTTTGCAATGAAGAAACAATGCAATGCGCGCCGCCACAATCATGTACTTTGCAATTAAGGAATAATGCAATGCGTAGCTACAATTATGTACGTTGCAATGACGAAATAATGCAATGCGGGCCGCTACAATCCTGTACTTTGCAAAGTAGAAATAATGCAATGCGTAGCGCTACAATCGTGTACTTCGTTAGGCGGAAATAATGTCAGGCGTCATAAGACAGTCCGGCAGTTCGATAGCAGCAATATTGGCAATGTGTATTACGACAGTCAGCCTCTTCGATAACAGTTGCCCCCCACACGTATTCACGATGAAATACAGTACAGCTTCCCACTCGGGCCCCAGTACCACCACTCCTTGGTCAGTACGGGCCCCAATCTGAGCCGAAGCAAAGGCTCACGTCGTCAGAAGGACTGAGAGGCCGAGAGAGTGTCCCTCCGAGCCCGAACCCCGCCCAGGCAGTGATCCACGTTACCTGGGGGGCGCAACCCCACTCTCCTCTCCTCCTTCAATGAACTGGGCCTTCCGTGTAGAACTTTCTCAATGGGCCTCAGCGGCTCGGCCTGGCAGCTCAGCTCCTCCGGGGCTGCCGGGCCGCGACTGTTAGGAAGGTCTCAGGCGGCCGCAGGGCACACGTACCCCACGCCCCTGAGATTACGTTACTCCAGGTGCACGTTCACCACCGCACCCTCATGGTCTCTTCTGGCATGAAGCCACACACACAACGCTGATGGGACTTCACGTCGACTCCGAGTGCACGTTCAACCAGCACTCCTTTCTGTGGTCTCAGTTGGCACCAAGACACGCACACCACGCTGCAGAGACTCACTTTTTTCCGGTGCACACGATGATCAGCCGATCACCTCCACAGTCCCAGGTTGCACCAAAGCACGCTAGCTTCACTGAGACTTACTCCAATTCTGATGCCCCGATATCCAGGCGCTCCTCACCAACGCCTCCGGCCGCACCTCGACACGCTCACCGTATCCGAGCCTCGCTTCTCCTCCGGTGCACTCGATCACCAGGCGCTCTTCACCAACGCCTCGGTGCACCCCGACACGCACCCTGCGCGTCTGAGACTCACTCCACTTCTGATGCACGCGTTGACCAGGCACTCCTCGCCAACACCTCCAGTGCACCACGACACGCACCCAGCGCGTCCAAGACTCTCTTCACCTCCGATGCACCCACTCACCAGGCCCTCTTCACCAGCACCTGCGGTGCACCCCGACACGCACCCTGCGTGTCCGAATCTCGCTTCACCTCCAGTGCACACTTCACCAGGCGCCCCTCACTGACGCCTCCTGTGCACCACGACACGCACCCTGCGCGTCCGAGACTCACTCCTCCGTCGATGCACACGTTCACCAGGCGCTCTTCACCAACGCCTCCTGTGCACCACGACACGCACCCAGCGCGTCCGAGTCTCGCTTCTCCTTCGTGTGTCCAAGATCACAGGGCACACCTTCTGAGGGTCTCAAGCTGCCACAACACGCGCCCACCGCGTTGCTTGAAACGTCTCTGGAAACTTTTATTTACCTGTGTTTCCAAGCAGGGAGTCAGCTCACCTCGGGCCCTTGGGGTTACAAGACACAGCACAAAGCACAGTCTTCTTCAAGCAGGGGGACCCAGCGCCTCCAAGCACAGTCCCAACAGCCTCTCCCTTAGTTAGCACAGGAAACTGCAGACCAGCCCTAGATCACGAAGCAAGGATTGGTCTCCCCCAGCAGTCTCTTCAGTTGCTCCTTCTTTAGCAGAGGTTCCTCTTGACCACAGAATGGGTCCAAGCCTTTTCAGTCTCAATCCATTTCTGTTTCATTCCCAAGTTCAGGGGTTTCAGCTCTCATAGATATACCCCTAAATGTCTTTGAAGTTTGTTGTGCTCAGGGGTCCCTGACCCCTGCCAAAATCAGTTCTGGGTGTCTCCCTCCCAGTGTCACCTTTCTCCCTTTGATACTGGGGGTCTGGATCCTTAATCACTCAGCAGGAGATGGGTCAATTGTTTTATAGCCGCAAACCATTCCTTTTCACCTCCCGGGGCTTCTCCTCGCATACTCTCCAGCTGCAGGTCAGCCTGGTGCCATCTCACCCCCTCCCCTCTCAGATCCAGACAGTCCATCCACATTCAACAGAGACACACAGAAAAGCTTAAAGCACAAAACTCAGCCACTTTCTAAAAGAGCGGCTTCTGAACACACAGTGACAAAACCACCTTCATAGAAAGATGGGTTATGACGCTGTGAGTTCATACATACCAAACTTCACTTCTCCATTCTAAACTTATGGGAAACTAGGCTAACAAACACAATACCCAGCCTCCCCCATTCTGTCCTATGGGCAGAATGGCCTTTCACCAATGAAAAACGAAATGGAGTGTTTTTCACTGTCAGGACATAACACACACCTCAGTATATGTCCTGCCTTTTACTTACCCGGCACCCTGCCCTGGGGTTACCTGGGACCTACCACAGGGGTGCCCACGGTGCATGTAAAAGGGAAAGTAAGGCCTGACAAGTAGCTGTACTTGTCAGGACACATGCTAACTTAGCAAACTGCGCGCAGGCCCTACACTGCAGGCCTGAGTTCCCTTCTCCGCGCACCTTTGCATTACTAGCCCTGGCACACACAGTGCACATCACTAGGGACTTTACTAGTAAGGCAAACATACCAATCATGGCCAACCAATTCCCATTACACTTTACACAGGGAACTACTGTACTTTGACACTGATCAGCAGTGGCAAAGCACCCAAAGCATCTAAAAGCAAAGGAGGTAGAGGCAAAAAGTCAGGGGAAATCAGGCCAAGATATGCCAGGTCTAACATCCACAGTCCACCTGTTTGTTAATGTTGGGGTGATGCAGTGTATGTTCGCACTGAAGATGACGTCCATCTTTGGGAGCTAACTGCTGGGCAGGCAGCAGGCTGAGTTATTCATCCTCACAGACCCCATCACTGGATTCTACGTAAAAAATGAACGAATCACGTGTATCTAGGTATAGAGTGTGTTATGTACATGCTTACATACAGACTCAGTTTCATTAAATATAAATGTTGCTTCCATATATCTTCCCTTCTTTACTCAGCATCGACCGTTAACGCAAAAACTACAATTCCCATGAAAACTGGAGTTAAAACAACAGCTAAGATTAACCCATTGAGAGCGCAACAGAAGCCCGGACTTCCAGACCATCCTGTCCTAAATATTTACAAAAATATCGTCTCTCTAGGTGTACATTTTCTATTATTGACTGGAAGGGGCAATATTCGGGCATGATACTTCTGTGAGACAATATTTTGGTTACAATGTTCTGAAACCTTTCCAACCAGAACTTCTCTTTCCCCATCTTCATCTTATTCTTGTGCACCTAGTCCTGCCCCGACTCCACCTAGGAACGGTCCCTTTGCCTCTCTCGGGGCCCTTCCTTAACTAGGACCGGATGTTTCCCCAGCGAGCCTGCCAGCTTCAGACCAGACCGTACCTCTGAAGTTCTGTGAAGCGTACCCCTTAGATATGGAGACATGGCCACCAGAAGCCACAGGGTACAGTCAGTGAGAAGGGTGTACTGCAGGGAAGAGGCCCCGGAGAGGAACTTAGAGGGCACGGCACCAAACAAACGCTTGAAGGGCCCTGCACCAGAGAGACACTTGAAGAGCCTGACATCACAGAGACACTTGAAGTGTCTGGCATCACAGAGACGCTTGAAGTGCCCGGCACCAGAGAGAAGCTGAAAGAGCCTGGCACCAAAAAGAGGCGCTTGAAGTGCCCAGCATCAGAGAGACACTTTAAGTGCCCGGCACCAGAGAGACGCTTGAAGAGCCTGGTATCAGAGAGACACTTGAAGTGCCTGGTAACAGAGAGACACTTGAAGTGCCCGGTACCAGAAAGACGCTTGAAGTGCCCGGCACCAGAGAGACACTTGAAGTACCCGGTACCAGAGAGACCCTTGAAGAGCCTGGCATCAGAGAGACACTTGAAATGCCCAGCACCAGAGAGACTCTTGAAGTGCCCGGCACCAGAGAGACGCTTGAAAAGCCAGGCATCAGAGAGACACTTGAAAAGCCTGGCATCAGAGAGACGCTTAAAGGGCCCGGCACCAGAGAGACGCTTGAAGAGCCTGGCCCCAGAGAGACACTTGAAGTGCCCAGCACCAGAGAGAGACTTGAAGTGCCTGGCACCAGAGAGACGCTTGACAAGAGGGAAAGAGCTTTGATGCCAAACGAGCGCGCCAGGAGTTCCAGACAATTGATATGCAGATGTAGCTCTGACTCAGACTAATGCCCCCTGGTGGATACCAGGACGCATATCACTCCCCAGCCCTACGTGATGCCATCAAACTCACCAACTACAACAGACTCCCAAAGATAGCTCGGTTTGGGCCTCCGCTGACAGAGAAATCTGCTCTGTATAGGAGATGCCTTTCTGAAGACGTTGAATGTTTAGCCTCTTAATTGACATAAAATGCAAGAGGCCAGGAAGTATTGCCTGATTGGAGGAGGCCAACAGTACCCCATCCAGGCAAGGAATCTCAAGGACACAGTCTGGCTGTACAAAGCTATCCTCCATTCCTTCTTGAGGGACGTCAACTTCTGATGGGCAAGAGGAGTCTTGCTTTAACTGAGTCCACCTAAAAACATAGAAAGTCTTAGCGTTGCGTGGGTCACAAGACTGACTTTGCCACATTGATGAGGACCCTCACATCTTACAGTAGACGAATCATCCAGGAGAAATTCATCATTACCGAATCATCCACGAGAGGTGCATCATTACCGAATCCTCCAGGAGAGATGCATCATTACCGAATCATCCAGAAGAGATGCATCATTACCGAACCATCCAGGAGAGATGCGTCATTACCGAATCATCCAAAAGAGGTGCATCATTATCGAATCATCCAGGAGAGATGCATCATTACCGAATCATCCAGGAGAGATGCATCATTACCCAATTATCCAGGAGAAATGCATCATTACCGAATCATCCAGGAGAGATGCAACATTACCGAATCATCCAGGAGAGATGCATCATTACCGAATCATCCAGGAGAGATGCATCATTACCCAATTATCCAGGAGAAATGCATCATTACCGAATCATCCAGGAGAGATGCATCATTTCCGAATCATCCAGGAGAGATGCATCATTACTGAATCATCCAGGAGAAATGCATCATTATCGAATCACCAAGGAGAGATGCATCATTACCGAATCATCCAGGAGAGATGCATCATTACCGAATCATCCAGGAGAGATGCACCATTACCGAATCATCCAGGAGAGATGCATCATTACTGAATCTTTCAGGAGAGATGCATCATTACCGAATCCTCCAGGAGAGATGCATCATTATCGAATCATCCAGGAGAGGTGCATCATTACCGAATCATCCAGGAGAGGTGCATCATTACCGAATAATCTGAGAGAGGTGCATCATTACCGAATCATCCAGGAGAGATGCATCATTACCGAATCATCCAGGAGAGATGCATCGTTACCGAATCATCCAGGAGAGATGCATCATTAGCCAATCATCCAGCAGAGATGCGTCATTACAGAATCATCCAGGAGAGATGCATCATTTCTGAATCATTAAGGAGAGATGCATCATCACCGAATCATCCAGTAGAGATGCATCATCACCGAATCATACAGGAGAGATACATCATTATCGAATCATCCAAGAGAGATGCATCATTACCGGATCATTCAGGAGAGATGCATCATTACTGAATATTCCAGGAGAGATGCATGATTACAGAATCATCCAGGAGAGATGCATCATTACCGAATCATCCAGGAGAGATGCATCATTACCGAATCATCCAGGAGAGATGCATCATTACCAAATAATCCAGGAGATATGCATCATTACAGAATCATCCAGGAGAGATGCATCATTACAAAATCATCCAGGAGAGATGCATCATTACCTATTCATCCAGGAGAGGTGCATCATTACCGAATCATCCAGGAGAAATGCATCATTACCGAATCATCCAGGAGAGGTGCATCATTACTGAATCATCTAGGAGACATGCATCAATACTGAATCATCCAGGAGAGATGCATCATTACTGAATTAATCAGGAGAGATGCATGATTACAGAATCATCCAGGAGAGATGCATCATTACTGAATATTTCAGGAGAGATGCATCATTACCGAATCATCCAGGAGAGGTGCATCATTACCGAATCATCCAGGAGAGATGCATCATTACCGAATCATCCAGGAGAAATCCATCTTTACCGAATCACCCAGGAGAGATGCATCATTACCGAATCATCCAGGAGAGGTGCATCATTACCGAATCATCCAGGAGAGATGCATCATTACCAAATCATCCAGGAGAAATGCATCATTACCGAATCATCCAGTAGAGGTGCATCATTACCGAATCATCTAAGAGACGTGCATCATTACTGAATCATCCAGGATAGATGCACCATTACTGAATTATCCAGGAGAGATGCATGATTACAGAATCATCCCAGAGAGATGCATCATTACTGAATCTTTCAGGAGAGATGCCTCATTACTGAATCATCCAAGAGAGGTGCATCATTACCGAATCATCCAAGAGAGATGCATCATTACCGAATCATCCAAGAGAGGTGCATAATTACCGAATCATCCAGGAGAGATGCATCATTACTGAATCATCCAGGAGAGATGCATCATTACCGAATCATCCAGGAGAGATGCATCATTACCGAATCATCCAGGAGAGATGCATCATTACCGAATCATCCAAGAGAGGTGCATCATTACCGAATCATCCAGGAGAGATGCATCATTACCGAATCATCCAAGAGAGGTGCATCATTACCGAATCATCCAAGAGAGGTACATAATTACCGAATCATCCAGGAGAGATGCATCATTACTGAATTATCCAGGAGAGATGCATCATTACCGAATCATCCAGGAGAGATACATCATTACCGAATCATCCAGGAGAGATGCATCATTACCGAATCATCCAAGAGAGGTGCATCATTACCGAATCATCTAAGAGACGTGCATCATTACTGAATCATCCAGGAGAGATGCACCATTACTGAATTATCCAGGAGAGATGCATGATTATAGAATCATCCCTGAGAGATGCATCATTACTGAATCTTTCAGGAGAGATGCCTCATTACTGAATCATCCAAGAGAGGTGCATCATTACCGAATCATCCAAGAGAGATCCTTCATTACCAAATCATCCAAGAGAGGTGCATAATTACTGAATCATCCAGGAGAGATGCATCATTACCGAATCATCCAGGAGAGATGCATCATTACCGAATCATCCAGGAGAGATACATCATTACCGAATCATCCAGGAGAGATGCATCATTACCGAATCATCCAAGAGAGGTGCATCATTACCGAATCATCCAGGAGAGATGGAGCATTACCGAATCATCCAGGAGAGATGCATCATTACCGAATCATCCAGGAGAGATGCATCATTACAGTATTATCCAGGAGAGATGCATCGTTACCGAATCATCCAGGAGCGATGCATCATTACCGAATCATCCAGGAGAGATGCGTCATTACCCACTCATCCAGGAGAGATGCGTCATTACCGAATCACCCACGAGAGATGCATCATTACCAAATCATTAAGGAGAGATGCATCATCACCGAATCATCCAGGAGAGATGCATCATCACCGAATCATACAGGAGAGATACATGATTACAGAATTCTTGAGGAGAGATGCATCATTACCGAATCATCCAGGACAGATGCATCATTACCGAATCATCCAGGAGAAGTGCATCATTACCGAATCATCCAGGATAGATGCATCATTACCAAATCATCCAGGAGAGATGCATCATTACCGAATCATCCAGGAGAGATGCTTCATTACCGAATCATCCAGGAGAGATGCATCATTACCAAATCATCCAGAAGACATGCATTATTACTGAATCATCCAGGAGAGATGCATCATTACTGAATCATCCAGGAGAGATGCATCATTACTGAATCATCCAGGAGAGATGCATGATTACAGAATCATTCAGGAGAGATGCATCATTACCGAATCATCCAGGAGAAATGCATCATTACAAAATCATCCAGGAGAGATGCATCATTATCGAATCATCCAGGAGAGATGCATCATTACCGAATCATCCGGGAGAAATGCATCATTACCGAATCATCCAGGAGAGGTGCATCTTCACCGAATCATCCAGGAGAGATGCGTCATTACCGAATCATCCAGGAGAGGTGCATCATTACTGAATCATCCAGGAGAGATGCATTATTACCGAATCATCCAGGAGAGGTGCATCATTACAAAATCATCCAGGAGAGATGCATCATTACTGAATCATCCAGGAGAGATGCATCATTACAGAATCATCCAGGAGAGATGCATCATTACCGAATCATCCAGGAGAGATGCATCATTACCGAATCACCCAGGAGAGATGCATCATTACTAAATCATCCAGGAGAGGTTTATCATTACCGAATCATCCAGGAGAAATGCATCATTACCGAACCATCCAGGAGAAATGCATCATTACCGAATCATCCAGGAGAAATGCATCAATACCGAATCATTCAGGAGAGGTGCATCATTACCGAATCATCCAGGAGAGGTGCATCATTCCTGAATCATCCAGGAGAGATGCATCATTACTGAATCATCCAGGAGAGATGCATGATTACAGAATCATCCAGGAGAGATGCATCATTACCGAATCATCCAGGAGAGATGCATCATTACCGAATCATACAGGAGAGGTGCATCATTACTGAATCATCCAGGAGAGGTGCATCATTACTGAATCATCCAGGAGAGATGCATTATTATCGAATCATCCAGGAGAGATGCACCATTACCTCCTCGTAAGTCTTCCTCGCCACATGATAAACAAAGTGAGCTACAGCTCCACACCCTCCAAAGCAAAAGTTAGCCTCCCATGCCTCCCATCCCTTCCCAACATGGCCGACCCATATCACCCCTGACCTCTATAAGAGGAGGGTCGGCCCAACCCCCAGCCTGTTTTTGTGGGTCTGCGCTGTCTCTCCAAGTGCGCTTTCAGGTAAGTGTGGTCCTGCTCTAGCGGGCCCATGGGCGTGGGGATCCTCCCCCTTCCTTCCCCCGTGTCCTCTTACTTGGGGCGGTTAGGCTCTGCTGTAGCGAGCCAAGGGTTAATCGGGGGTGCCTTGGGGTATGGGGCTCTGCCTGACCAGCCCGACTTATCCCCTGCGGCCGTGGTTGGCGTCCTCCCTAATTCCGGGTGTGCGTGGCCTGCTGTCCCCCTCTGTTCTGCGTGGGGCCTGCATGGTTCTCTTCCCGCGGGTCACTTCAGGGGGGGGGACACGGCAGACCGTAGTCTTTGCCGGCCTCCATGTACACGCTTTGGATTCCCTGGGGGTTGGACGCATTGTACCAGGTAGACTGCGCGGGCGGTTCTAGGCTGCCTACGCGCTGGATGCGGGCTGCACTCAGTCGCACGCTGGTTGCTTTGAGGGGCCGCATTCTGTGTTGGGCCCTCACGGGTCCTGGCCTTACCTTAATGCCGGCGTCCGGGGTGATGGCAGTTCCCGGCGCCTCGCTGCGCTTAGCTTCCTTCATTTCCGCCCGTGCTTGTGATGTGTACAGCACGGGCGGTTGGCGGCGCTCCGTTTTCCCCCTCATGTCGCGCACGGTGGTCCAGTCTGGGTTTGACTTCGGGGGGGCGCACTTTCCCGCATTTGTGTCCAGCCTCCTGCAGGGCGGGTCCAGGCGTGTTCAGCCTTCCCGCGCAGCCGGTGGCTTTGCAACTTGGTGCTTTGTGGAGTTAGAGTATTCCCTTGGCATTTTTGCGGCATTTTCACCTCTTTTAAGTCACAGGCTGTGTCTGGGGCATCCTTGAGCTACTTTTCACTTGTGATGAGTCACCGTGGCTGAGTGGTTATGGTCTCTGACTCTTACTCCAAAGGCTGTGGGTTCGAATCCTGGTGTGTCAGTGGTTTCTAAGGTACAATTTTAGCGATGGTACTTTCTCTGATAAATGTTGATTAAAATATGTATATTTTTTTTATTGGGGTTATAGCCTATGTGTGGTGCTTCCAGCTTTCTTTCTCATGGTTCAGGGGGCGGTTCCTCCGGTGATGGCTGGCTCTAGCTCGCAGGTCCCAGCTGAGACCCTGTCTTTGCAGTCCATCCAGGCAATGATCCAGGCTGCTGTGTCGGCAGCATTTGTTGAGTGCGAAGGGGGGCAGGTCCCTCTTTCCCCAAACGTCCACGCCTGGACCCCCCATGGTTTCCGATGTCACTGGGGAGGATGTGGCCCTCCTGGGTCGGTTTGTCCAGGGCCGGGAACTGCGTGATGTCCTACATCACCTTAGGGTCTTCGTGGCGTCTCCTGCTCTCCCGGTCGATTGATCTTTCGGAGGATTTCTTCTTGCGGTGCCAGTGCAAGGAGCCTGAGTCCCATCCTCTGCTTTCTTCCATTTAGTAGGTTATTGGCTATGTGTGGCGGGACGTCGGTGGGCTGGCGTTTCCTCGGTTACTGGCTGAGCGCTACGCCATCTAGGTCTTCACTGGTATGTTCCCTCCCTCCGTGAAGGTGGATTATCTCATGGCTGGTCTTGCCACTCGGGGCTCCAGCTTCTCCTTCGGACCCGGTTGACAAATGGGCGGCGGCCGTGGCCACGCAGGCCTTTGCGGCGGCCTTCTTTTCCATCCGTGCTTCAGCATACTTGTCCTCGACGGTCCAGTCTTTTTTGTTGGCAGTCCCTTCGTTGCTGGTTGGGGGCGAGGTCCTGTTTTTACTGTGCTCGTCAGTCCCATTGGGCTGTGCATGGCCTTTCTGGCTGTGCTTTTGAAGGGGTTTGTGGTTTATTTCCCGTTGCCTGGGTTGTGTGCCTTTGCCCCTGCCGCTCCTTTCCTCTGCCTCCACGGAGTTGTGGTGTGTTAGTGGTGGATGGCCGTGGTATTTGTTTCTGGGGTCACTGTTCCCGCGAACCCTGTTGGGTCTTGGGGTGTGGCGGTTTCCCTTTTTGTTGGTTGGGCGGCATCCCTCTTCTTATTCCCTTGTGTTGCTGCAGTACTTCTCCTGTCTCTGACGGTGCGGTTTGTGCCGGGTATGGGCTTCTCTTTTGCTCTGACTATGTTGTACTACAGGTTGGGGGGGTTGCCTGGCATTATTGGCCTCCCTGGGTTTGCCTGCTTCTTCTGCTGGATCATCTATGACAGTCTTACACCTGTGTTTGTTGTTGTCATGGTGATTTGCTGTCCGGGGGCATTGTTGGTGCCCTTTCCTTTCTCTGGGTTTGGGTTGTTTGCCCCCCCTCCCCTTGGTAGTCATGTTTGTGCAGGCAGCTGTGTTTTGCTTGCTGTTGGTCCCTGTGTTCTTTTGTAGGGGTCGATTTCTTGCATCTCTTAAGGCTTTTGGTGACTTCTAGCAGGGCGGAGGCCCGGCACCTGGCGTTTCTGGGTTTCGGCATGCAGCCGCCTCTCGATCCACCCGTCCACCTGGCTTCGGATTAAGGGTGGTCTCCGCTGCGGGTGGTTGGTTTGCTATCCTTGTCCGGTGTCTGCCGACCCTGGCCTTGGTGTTCGTCTGGACATTCTCCGGGGGATGGTGTTCTTGCCTCTGGGCCGGCGGTTCACCTTGTGGCTGGATCTGGGGTCTCTCCTGGGTCTGGATTCCGCCCCTGTCCATCTTGGTTGGGGGTTCAGGGGTTGATGTCTGCTTCCTTCATTGTGCGGCCTTGGGCTCGCCTCCACTTGTACCCCTCGGTGTCTCATCTCCTGGCCCATTGGGTTCCCTGCTCAGGGGATTACGACATTCCGGTGGTGGTGTCTCCGCAGTTCCGTGCTGGCCTGGGCTGGTGGTTAGTGGTAGGCCCCTCTCTCCAGGGGTCTCCCATTTCTGGGCTCCCCGTCCTGGGTGGTCGCGACCTCTGCCGGTCATCTAGGCTGGGGGGGCGACCCTGGGTTCCTGGTCTATTCAGGGTCGATGTGTTCAGCTTCAGGCGAGGTGCTCCTCCTACTTTCGGGAACTGAGGGCGGTTCTCTGGGCATGCCTGGTGTTTGCCCCTTCTCTCCCGGGTCATCATGTGTTGGTCCGGACAGCCTGTCAGGTGGTGCGGGGGTACATCACTCATCAGGGGGGTGCCGGGCTCGCTCCCTTTGGCTGCTGTCCCAGGAGCTGGTGTCCTGGGCGGAGTCTTCAGTCCTGTCCCTCAGGGTGGTGTGTCTCCCGGAGAAGGAGAATGATGTGGCGGATCACCTGTGCTGGGTGTTTTTCTACCTCTGTCTGCTTTCTCCCTGGGGTTCTCGGTGTTCCGGCTTGTGGTGGCTCGGTTTGGCCTTCCGCAGATCGACTTGTTTAGCAGACGGGTTCGTTGCTTTCCTGCCCTGTTTCTGCACTCTCCATCCGTGCCCAGGGGCTTGGTGGGTGGAGGCGTTGTCATTCCCTTGGCCGGCCTCCTATATGCCTTTCCACTATTTCCTTTGGTCCCGCGGGTCCTGTGCTGGTTCCGCCTGGAGTAGGCTTTTGTCCTGTTGGTTGTTCTCGGTTGGGTTCGCTGTCCTTGGTTTCCTCTCCTGGGCGAGCTTGCTGTTCAGGAGTGCTGGGCTGTTCCGGCTCTGCCTTGCCGGTTGAGGGGCCCACAGCTCCCTGTGGGGTTGTTGCGCCGGCTCCATCTGCTGGTTTGGCTCTTGCATGGGTGACCTTGCTGGCTCAGGGTTGTTCTGTGGGGGTGGTGGACTTGCTGCAGGGTTCCCGCTGGTCTTCTGCTCTGCGGTCTTATTCCCGCCATTGGTCTTCCTTCTCTCGTCGGTGTGGGCTGAACGGGGTCGGCCTGGTTTCGGTGGATCCCTTGCGGATACTTGATTTCCTCGCTGAGGTGGTTTTCCCTGGGGCTGGCTCCTTCCACGCTGCGGGCTCAATGGGCTGCCTTGCGGGCTTTCCGCAGTCCGGGGCTGGACGGCCTTGATCCTCTGGTGGCTCGCTTGCTACGGTGTTGTTTTTTGCAGCGGCCTCAGGCTATTTGCCTTGCTCCGCCCTGGGTTCTCCTCTTGGTTTTGCGGGCCCTCCAGGGGGTCCCCTTTAAACCCCTGGGCTCGGTGGTTTTGAATTTCTTGCTTGAAGGTGGTGTTCTGGGTGGCTTTTGGTTCGGCTGGAAGGTAGGGCAACCTGGGCCATTCCTTCGGTCTCCTCCTTTCTTGCGTGTCCTCCCGGATCGTCTGGTGTTGCGCCCTGGCCCTCGGTTTCTTCCTATGGTTCCTTTGGTCATTAACCACTCCCGCGTGGTGGTTTTGCCCTCGTTTCCTCCGGGGGTTGTCTTGGGTGATGATGCTTCTCTGTGCCTGCTGGTTGTTTGGCGGTCGGTCATGGTGTGTCTCGACCACTCTGCCGCCTTCTGTTGTTGTGGCAATTTGTTTGTGTCTTTTGGCCCGGTCCAGTCTGGTCACATGCCTTCCGTCTCCACGTTGTGTCGGTGGTTTACGCTGGCTATCTGGCTGGCCTACGGGTCACGGGGGTCTTTGCTCCCGGCCAGGGTTCAGGGTCGTTCCGCCCGGGACCTCTCTGTTTCTTGGGCCTCGTTTGAGGGGGTTTCTATGGCAGATATTTGCGGGGCCGCGACCTGGGCCCCCCGCACATGTTCATGGAGCGCTACCGGGTAGTTTTGGGTGGTTCTCCTCCTGGGGATTTTGCGGAGGTGGTTCTCGGTGCTGGGTCCTCCGTCCCTTGATTTTGGCCTTCTGGCTGAGGCCTGTTTGGTTTGGCGTCATGTACCCCTTGTCGTTGGTTTCTTGTTCACTATGAAGCCTCTTGGCTTGGGCATGTGCTCACTTCGTTTATCATGTGGCGAGGAAGGCTTACGAGGAGGTAATGCCCCGGTTACTTACCGGTAATCTTCATTACTCCGAGTATTGTCTTCCTCGCCACATGAGTTCCCATACCTCCATCACTGGGGTGCTATCGGCTTCATATTTGGGCTTGGTAGTTCTTCAGGCTGGGGGTTGGGCCGACCCTCCTCTTATAGAGGTCAGGGGTGATATGGGTCGGCCATGTTGGGAAGGGATGGGAGGCATGGGAGGCTAACTTTTGCTTTGGAGGGTTCTGGTGTGGAGCTGAAGCTAACTTCGTTTATCATGTGGCGAGGAAGACAATACTCGGAGTAATGAAGATTACCGGTAAGTAACCGGGGCATTACCAAATCATCCAAGAGAGGTGCATCATTACCGAATCATCCAGGAGAGATGCAAAATTACCAAATCATCCAGGAGAGATGCGTCATTACCCACTCATCCAGGAGAGATGCGTCATTACCGAATCATCCAGGAGAGCTGCATCATTACCAAATCATTAAGGAGAAATACATCATCACCAAATCATCCAGGAGAGATGCATCATCACCGAATCATACAGGAGAGATACATGATTACAGAATCATCCAGGAGAGATGCATCATTACTGAATCATCCAGGAGAAATGCATCATTACCGAATCATCCAGGAGAGATGCATCATTACCAAATCATCCAGGAGAGATGCATCATTACCGAATCATCCAGGAGAGATGCATCATTACTGAATCATCCAGGAGAGATGCATCATTACTGAATCATCCAGGAGAGATGCATTATTACCGAATCATCCAGGAGAGATGCATCATTACCGAATCATCCAGAAGAGATGCATCATTACCGAATCATTCAGGAGAGATGCATCATTACCGAATCATCCAGGAGAGATGCATCATTACTGAATCATCCAGGAGAGATGCATCATTACCGAATCATCCAGGAGAGATGCATTATTACCGAATCATCCAGGAGAGATGCATCATTACCGAATCATCCAGAAGAGATGCATGATTACAGAATCATCCAGGAGAGATGCATCATTACCGAATCATCCAGGACAGATGCATCATTACCGAATCATCCAGGAGAGATGCATCATTACCGAATCATCCAGGAGAGATGCATCATTACAGAATTATCCAGGAGAGATGAGTCATTTCAGAATCATCCAGGAGAGATGCATCATTACAGAATCATCCAGGAGAGATGCATCATTACAGAATCATCCAGGAGAAGTGTATCATTACTGAATCATCCAAGAGAGGTGCATCATTACCGAATCATCCAGGAGAGGTGCATCATTACCGAATCACCCAGGAGAGGTGCATCATTACCGAATCATCCAGGAGAGGTGCATCATTACCGAATCATCCAGGAGAGATGCATCATTACCGAATCATCCAGGAGAAATGCATAATACCGAATCATCCAGGAGAGGTGCATCATTACAGAATCATCCAGGAGAGATGCATGATTACAGAATCATCCAGGAGAGATGCATCATTACCGAATCATCCAGGAGAGGTGCATCATTACCGAATCATACAGGAGAGGCGCATCATTACTGAATCATCCAGGAGAGGTGCATCATTACCGAATCATCCAGGAGAGGTGCATCATTACAGAATCATCCAGGAGAGATGCATCATTACCGAATCACCGAATCATCCAGGAGAGATGCATCATTACCGAATCACCCAGGAGAGATGCATCATTACTGAATCATCCAGGAGAAATGCATCATTACCGAATCATTCAGGAGAGGTGCATCATTACTGAATCATCCAGGAGAGGTCCATCATTACCGAATCATCCATGAGAGATGCATCAATACCGTATCATCCAGGAGAGATGCATGATTACAGAATCATCCAGGAGAGATGCATCATTACCGAATCATCCAGGAGAGATGCATCATTACAGAATCACTCAGAAGAGGTGCATCATTACTGAATCATCCAGGAGAGATGCATCATTACCGAATCATCCAGGAGAGATGCATCATTACCGAATCATCAAGGAGAAATGCATCATTAGCGAATCATCCAGGAGAGATGCTTCATTACCGAATCATCCAGGAGAGCTGCATCATTACCAAATCATCAAGGAGAGGTGCATCATTACCAACTCATCCAGGAGAGATGCATCATTACAAAATCATCCAGGAGAGATGCATCATTACCGAATCATCCAGGAGAGATGCATCATTACAAAATCATCCAGGAGAGATGTATCATTACTGAATCATCCAGGAGAGATGCATAATTACCGAATCATACAGTAGAAATGCATCATTACCGAATCATCCAGGAGAGATGCATCATCAACAAATCATCCAGGAGAGATGCGTCATTACTCAATCATCCAGGAGAGGTGCATCATTACTGAATCATCTAGGAGAGATGCATCATTACTGAATCATCCAGGAGAGATGCATGATTACAGAATCATCCGGGAGAGATGCATCATTACTGAATCATCCAGGACAGATGCATCATTACCGAATCATTCAGGAGAGATGTATCATTACCAAATCATCCAGGAGAGGTGCATCATTACCGAATCATCCAGGAGAGGTGCATCATTACTGAATCATCCAGGAGAGGTGCATCATTACCGAATCATCCAGGAGAGGTGCATCATTACCGAATCATCCAGGAGAGATGCATCATCACCGAATCATCCAAGAGAGATGCATCATTACCAAATCATCCAGGAGAGATGCATCATTACCGAATCATCCAGGAGAGATGCGTCATTACCGAATCATCCAGGAGAGGTGCATCATTACCGAATCATCCAGGAGAGATGCATCATTAGCAAATCATCCAGGAGAGATGCATCATTACCGAATCATCCAGGAGAGATGCATCATTACCGAATCACCCATAAGAGATGCATCATTACTGAATCATCCAGGAGAGGTGCATCATTACTGAATCACCGGCAGAGATGCATCATTACTGAATCACCGGCAGAGATGCATCATTACTGAATCATCCAGGAGAGATGCATGATTACAGAATCATCCAGGAGAGATGCATCATTACCGAATCATCCAGGAGAGGTGCATCATTACCGAATCATACAGGAGAGGTGCATCATTACTGAATCATCCGGAAGAGGTGCATCATTACCGAATCATCCAGGAGAGGTGCATCATTACTGAATCATTCAGGAGAGATTAATCATTACTGAATCACCGAATCATCCAGGAGAGATGCATCATTACCGAATCATCCAGGAGAGGTGCATCATCAACAAATCATCCAGGAGAGATGCGTCATTACTCAATCATCCAGTAGAGGTGCATCATTCCTGAATCATCCAGGAGAGATGCATCATTACTGAATCATCCAGGAGAGATGCATGATTACCGAATCATCCAGGAGAGATGCATCATTACCGAATCATCCAGGATAGATGCATCATTACCGAATCATCCAGGAGAGGTGCATCATTACTGAATCATCAAGGAGAGGTGCATCATTACCGAATCATCCAGGAGAGATGCACCATTACCGAATCATCCAGGAGAGATGCATCATTACCGAATCATCCAGGAGAAATGCATCATTACCGAATCATCCAGGAGAGGTGCATCATTACCGAATCATCATGGAGAGATGCCTCATTACCGAATCATCCAGGAGAGATGCATCATTACAAAATCATCCAGGAGAGATGCATCATTACTGAATCATCTAGGAGAGATGCATCATTACCGAATCATGCAGGAGAAATGCGTCATTACCGAATCATACAGGAGAAATCATCATTACCGAATCATCCAGGAGAGGTGCCTCATTACCGAATCATCCAGGAGAGATGCGTCATTACCGAATCATCCAGGAGAGATGCATCATTACCGAATCATCCAGGAGAGATGCATCATTACCGAATCATCCAGGACAGATGGATCATTACCGAATAATCCAGGAGAAATGCATCATTACCGAATCATCTAGGAGAAATGCATCTTTACTGAATCATTCAGGAGAGGTGCATCATTACCGAATCATCCAAGAGAGATGCATCATTACCGAATCATCCAAGAGAGATGCATCATTACCGAATCATCCAAGAGAGATGCATTTTTACCGAATCATACAGGAGAAATCATCATTACCGAATCATCCAGGAGAGGTGCCTCATTACCGAATCATCCAGGAGAGATGCGTCATTACCGAATCATCCAAGAGAGATGCATCATTACCGAATCATACAGGAGAAATCATCATTACCGAATCATCCAGGAGAGGTGCCTCATTACCGAATCATCCAGGAGAGATGCGTCATTACCGAATCATCCAGGAGAGATGCATCATTACCGAATCATCCAGGAGAGATGCATCATTACCGAATCATCCAGGAGAGATGCATCATTACCGAATCATCCAGGACAGATGCATCATTACCGAATAATCCAGGAGAAATGCATCATTACCGAATCATCTAGGAGAAATGCATCTTTACTGAATCATTCAGGAGAGATGCATCATTACCGAATCATCCAAGAGAGATGCATCATTACCGAATCATACAGGAGAAATCATCATTACCGAATCATCCAGGAGAGATGCATCATTACCGAATCATCCAAGAGAGATGCATCATTACCGAATCATACAGGAGAAATCATCATTACCGAATCATCCAGGAGAGGTGCCTCATTACCGAATCATCCAGGAGAGATGCGTCATTACCGAATCATCCAGGAGAGATGCATCATTACCGAATCATCCAGGAGAGATGCATCATTACCGAATCATCCAGGAGAGATGCATCATTACCGAATCATCCAGGACAGATGCATCATTACCGAATAATCCAGGAGAAATGCATCATTACCGAATCATCTAGGAGATATACATCTTTACTGAATCATTCAGGAGAGATGCATCATTACCGAATCATCCAGGAGAGATGCATCATTACCGAATCATCAAGGAGAGATGCATCATTACCGAATCATCCAGGAGAGATGCATCATTACATAATCACCCAGGAGAGATGCATCATTACCGAATCATCCAGGAAAGATGCATTACCGAATCATCCAGGAGAGATGCATTATTACCGAATCATCCAGGAGAGATGCATCATTACCGAATCATCCAGAAGAGATGCATTATTACTGAATCATCCAGGAGAGATGCATCATTACTGAATCATCCAGGAGAGATGCATGATTGCAGAATCATCCAGTAGAGATGCATCATTACCAAATCATCCAGGACAGATGCATCATTACCGAATCATCCAGGAGAAATGCATCATTACCGAATCATCCAGGAGAGATGCATCATTACCGAATCATCCAGGAGAGATGCATCATTACAAAATCATCCAGGAGAGATGCATCATTCCCGAATCATCCAGGAGAGGTGCATCATTACCGAATTACCCAGGAGGGATGCATAATTACCGAATCATCCAGGAGAGGTGCATCATTACCGAATCATCCAGGAGAGGTGCATCATTACCGAATCACCCAGGAGAGATGTGGTGCAGCGACCAGGGCAGCTGACTTCGGAGCACAGGGTTCACGGTTCGATCCCCGGCTCCGGCGGCAGCTCAGCTCAGCACCATGTGACTCTGGGCAATAGCTCACTTAATTTCCACTATGGCCCCCAGCGCCTTGAGACCCGTAAGGGTGAGTAGCTGCGCTATATAAAAACGGACTTACTATCATTACCGAATCACCCAGGAGAGATGCATCATTTCCGAATCATACAGGAGAAATGCATGATTACCGAATCATCCAGGAGAAATGCATCATTACTGAATCATTCAGGAGAGGTGCATCATTACCGAATCATCCAGTAGAGGTGCATCATTCCTGAATCATCCAGGAGCGATGCATCATTACTGAATCATCCAGGAGAGATGCATGATTACCGAATCATCCAGGAGAGATGCATCATTACCGAATCATCCAGGATAGATGCATCATTACCGAATCATCCAGGAGAGGTGCATCATTACTGAATCATCAAGGAGAGGTGCATCATTACCGAATCATCCAGGAGAGATGCACCATTACCGAATCATCCAGGAGAGATGCATCATTACCGAATCCTCCAGGAGAAATGCATCATTACTGAATCATCCAGGAGAGGTGCATCATTACCGAATCATCATGGAGAGATGCCTCATTACCGAATCATCCAGGAGTGATGCACTATTACAAAATCATCCAGGAGAGATGCATCATTACTGAATCATCTAGGAGAGATGCATCATTACCGAATCATGCAGGAGAAATGCGTCATTACCGAATCATACAGGAGAAATCATTACCGAATCATCCAGGAGAGATGCATCATTACCGAATCATCCAAGAGAGATGCATCATTACCGAATCATACAGGAGAAATCATCATTACCGAATCATCCAGGAGAGGTGCCTCATTACCGAATCATCCAGGAGAGATGCGTCATTACCGAATCATCCAGGAGAGGTGCGTCATTACCGAATCATCCAGGAGAGATGCATCATTACCGAATCATCCAGGAGAGATGCATCATTACCGAATCATCCAGGAGAGATGCATCATTACCGAATCCTCCAGGAGAAATGCATCATTACTGAATCATCCAGGAGAGGTGCATCATTACCGAATCATCATGGAGAGATGCCTCATTACCGAATCATCCAGGAGAGATGCACCATTACAAAATCATCCAGGAGAGATGCATCATTACTGAATCATCTAGGAGAGATGCATCATTACCCGAATCATGCAGGAGAAATGCGTCATTACCGAATCATACAGGAGAAATCATTACCGAATCATCCAGGAGAGATGCATCATTACCGAATCATCCAAGAGAGATGCATCATTACCGAATCATACAGGAGAAATCATCATTACCGAATCATCCAGGAGAGGTGCCTCATTACCGAATCATCCAGGAGAGATGCGTCATTACCGAATCATCCAGGAGAGGTGCGTCATTACCGAATCATCCAGGAGAGATGCATCATTACCGAATCATCCAGGAGAGATGCATCATTACCGAATTATCCAGGAGAGATGCATCATTACCGAATCATCCAGGAGAGATGCATCATTACTGAATCATCCAGGACAGATGCATCATTACCAAATCATCCAGGAGAGATGCATCATTACCGAATCATCCGGGAGAGGTGCATCATTACCGAATCATCCAGGAGAGATGCATCATTACCGAATCATCCAAGAGAAATGCATCATTACCGAATCATCCAGGAGAGGTGCATCATTACCGAATCATCCAGGAGAGATGCATCATTACAAAATCACCCAGGAGAGGTGCATCATTACCGAATCATCTAGGAGAGATGCATCATTACCGAATCATGCAGGAGAAATGCGTCATTACCGAATCATCAAGGAGAGGTGCATCATTATCGAATCATGCAGGAGAGATACGTCATTACCGAATCATCCAGGAGAGATGCGTCATTACCGAATCATCCAGAAGGAATGCATCATTATGGAATCATACAGGAGAGGTGCATCATTATCGAATCATCCAGGAGAGATGCATCATTACCGAATCATCCAGGAGAGGTGCATCGTTATCGAATCATCCAGGAGAGATGCATCATTACCGAATCATCCAGGAGAGATGCATCATTACCGAATCATCCAGGAGAGATGCATCATTATCGTGGAACGCTCTTGGGCCATAATCAGCAGGTCGTCCAGGTAGACAATCAACCTCACACCCTTTGCCCTCAGGGTTTTCACTTTAGGTCTCATTACTTGGAAGTCGTAACAGCTGTCTTGCCACTGAAACTGAAGAAAGCACCTGTGCTGAGAAGACTTTGAACAGAGAGTTATGCTTCCTTGAGATCGAGACAGACTAACCAGTTCTTTTCTCGTAAAGGAGCCCTTTAAAGATGAATACCCTGCATCTTGAAGTGCTGGTGCGGGTTCCAGGAGTTGAACTCTCGCAGGTTTAAATCTAGCCTGTAGCCCGCCCTTCTTCTGTACCAATAAAAGGGCGCTGATAAACCGTCTGGGATGTTGTTGTGTTAAGCACACTGCCGTTTTCTTTATAAGTTTGTAAATCACTTAGGCCCACATGCATCAAGCTAATTTGCGGCCGGAAAAATTGCGAATCGGTAAAAAAAGCCTTTACCGATCGCAAATTAGCTAGTTCAGATGCATTAAGCGAAACCTCAAGAAATAGTAGTACTCGCAATTTTAGCGCTTCATAAAATACAGAATCGGTAATACCGAATCTGTATTTTAGGAAGCGCAATTAAGAAATCGCAAAATGCGATGCATCAAGTTTTCGCTAATACAGAACCAGCCTAAATTCGCAATTTGCATTCCTTAAACTAGAAGACATCAAATCAGGTGGTAAAAATCACACATAATCAAAAACAGGTGTAAATCATCAGCAAACTACTTAAACAGTCCCAGAATGCATCCCACAGACCCACCATGGCAGCGCTCTACGTTGTGGCGAGGAGGATGAGGCTGAGAGCAGCAGCACAGAGGAGAAGGAGGATCCAGGAGAGAATCTTTAGAGTGCGCGTCACATTGCTAGGGCAGACGGAGGAGGAGATCTATGATAAATATAGGCTGAATGCTGCAGCTATCTTGGCTCTAATTGCTGAGTTAGACCCTATACTGCAGCGGCAGACCCGCAGGACACATGCCATACCCACCCATGTGCAGGTCCTGTGTTCCCTGCATCTCCTAGCTTCAGGGTCCTTCCAGGGAGTAATTGCAGCAGCTGGCGGGGTCTCCCAAAGTGCCATATCCCGTTTTTTAACAGTTTCCTAAATGCCATGTTGCAGAGGATACACAACCACATCAGGTTCCCCACCACACCACAGGAGTTGATGCAAACCAAATTAGATTTCTATCAGGTTGCACAGTTCCCGCATGTGATTGGTTGTATCGATGGGACGCATGTACCCATATGTCCCCCTGCAGTGAATGAGTATGTCTACCGCAACCGGAAATCTTACCACTCACTGAACATACAGGTAACATGCAACTCAAAAACACTAATTACTGACATTGTGGCAAGTTACCCTGGCAGTGCTCATGACGCATACATCTTCCGGCACAGTGGAATACACAGACGTCTACTTGCGGGGAGTTCGGAGAAGGATATCTACTGGGTAAATCAATGTAATACTGTAATTTAAAAATGTACACCATGGTGACACATTGCAGTGACTAATGTATGTTGGTGTCTCACATCCTGTAGGTGATAGCGCATACCCTGTGAGGTCTTACATCCTCACCCCATACCTGAATCCTGCCACTCAAAGGGAGCGACGTTACAATCGTGCGCACATTGCGACGCGCAATGTTATTGAAAGGACATTTGGGGTACTCAAATCACGATTCCGCATCATACACAAGAGCGGTGGGGCATTACAGTACAGTCCTGAGAAATGCTGTAAGATTGTGGCAACGTGCGCTATGTTGCACAACATAGCCACCAATAGAGGCATCCCCTTGGTGGACTCTGACAGCGAGCCAGAACAGGACATACAGCCGATACAACCACCCCATGCAGCAGGCGGACCACATGCAGCAGAGGGCAGACGTAGAAGAGCAGAAATCACGCAACATTACTTCTAAGGTGAGTAAGCACATGACAACACAGAATTTGGTTAAAGGTTTAATGTGACAGTTGTGTGTATGTGTTAATGCACACATACCATGTACAGGCAATTACATGTCATTGCCTTGGGACTGCAACGGCAGTGCGTATTAGTAACACATATCTGGTTACATCACCAGATTGTTTGTATGTCCAAATGCCTAACGCTTCCTGTGACGCCCCCTGTGGCCCTTGTAGTAGGCCCAGCTGCATCTGACATGGTGTCTTCTGTGACTGCCTGACTCCTGCTACTGCGCCTCCTGCTATGTGCCACAGGCACCAGTAGGCTGCTAAGGCTGGAGGCCTCCCTCACTCTCCCCCCTCCATGCATGAGGTTCCCACTGGCTGCTGCTGTCTGCAGCCCTTCCACAGCAGTGGTGACCTGGATTAGGCCCTGGCCACATCCCCACAGCAGTGGGTCATCTCGACCTGCATGGCGACTGCACGCCTGTATAGCTGAGCTGTCGTAGTACTCAGCCTGTTGATGGCCCTGGTGTATCCGCGCATGCGCCCCATAGCATGTTGTTGCCTCCTGGTATTGGAGATATGCTCAGCCTGCATGACACTGCACAACTGTTCAATGGCTGTTGCAACACGGTCAAGTTTGTCACCGTGTGCCCTGAACCCCTCAACGAGTGCAGTCGTCTGCTCCTTCATGCAGTCACGAATCCCACCCATGTGTGTGGCCATTGTTCCCAATTGCTCCTGCATGAGTCGCATGTTCTTCTGTTGCAGGCGCTGGACCCTCAACATCTTGGTCTCAAGCACACTGCAGGCAGCTTCACCATCGTCCACAGCAGACCTCAGAAATGGACTTGGCCGTCGCCTGCGGAACGGACTGTGACGTGGTGGTATTGTTACCTCTGGTGGTGGGGGTGGGGGTGTATGGGCAGTGCCCTGTGGGTCTGCTCCTGTTTGTGTGTCCTCCTCACTATCCAAATCGGGCAGTGGCAGTACTCTTCTCCTGCGTTGAGTGGGAACAGTTAGGGGCGAGGATGCCGGCATCTCTTGTCCCTCATCTTGCTGGTCTGTATGTCCCTGTGAATCGTGGATGTCTGCCACGTCACTCTCCTGTGATGCATCTGTGAGGGAAACAGTGCAAGATCATTTTGTTTTGTAAAATGTAAAAAATCTATTTTTTGCACATGTTTGTGACATTGCGCTCACAGAGGTGTAATAAATTAACTTCTGTGATGTAGGAAGTCTACTGTTGTCACTGCCTTGCTGTACGCTGTTGCATTTGAACTGTGCTACTCCCCCCATGCTTTGCCATTACATATGTTTGCATACAACTCCCACAATGCATTAGGGGGTTGCAAGTAAGAGGTGGACTGGACTCATGCCTGCTACACTACGCAGGGTATGCATTTGTTGCACTTTGGCTTACAATTATTTTGCAATATGTTTGGATGTGCTCTTACCTTGGGAGGTCCCCGCATGTCCTGAGGTGTCAATCTGCGTGACCCCGACAACTGCCTCGGGCTGCAGAGTGGATTCCACCAAGTCGTCCATTGGGGTGTTTGCAGGCTGAGTGGATGTTCCCCCTCCTGTTTTTCTTGCAGATGCCAGCCTTTCAGCCACTCTCTCTTTTGCCCGGCTGCGAAGGTCATACCATCGCTTCTGTAAGTTGCTGATGTCACGGTGTGTGACCCCCACAGAATTGACCCGGGCTTGTATCCCAAGCCAGATCTTCCGCTTGACAGACTCAGCAACATGCAGGGATTGTTTCCCAAACAGCTGGTCATTTTTTGGACGACTTCCTCAGTGAGTATTTCCAGTTCTCTCTCACTGAATTTAATTTTCCTCTTCCTGCCTTCTCCTTTCTGCTTTTTGTTTCCTGGGTCCATTGTAATTGTTGGTCTCAGATTCTGCTAGAAAATGTGTTATCCAGGCTGTGCACCAACAGTCTTCCTCCTCCTCAGTCTCTAACTCTGCACAGGTGTGTGGTATCTGGGATTCACTTCCTGGTATGATGTCATCTCCATGAGACGATCGGCGCTTTCGCAAATACCGAATCGTTATTTGCGAATTCGCAGATACCGAATCGGTATTTGCGAATTCGCAGATACCGATTCGGTAAATAAGTAATCGGTAAATATTTTAGCGATTTTTAAGGAATCGCAAATATTTACCGAATTATTTGGTGCATTCCGTTTAGCGAATCTGAAATAGCGAATCCTTAATTTTCGCTATTTTGGAGTCGCAATTTATTTCTTTGATGCATGTGGGCCAGAGTCTATAAAAACCTGCTCTTGTTGGGAAAGGCATTGTGTGTAATCATACTGCAATTGTGTAGAAGGAGCCGTCCTCTGCTCCCCAATATAATGCAGGAGTGATGCTCCCTGCAAAGGTTGTGGTTGCTGATCTAGATGCGCCTATAGAGCCACCCCTGCCAAATCAGTCTCTACCCATGTTGACCTCAAGAGGAAGAAGGTGCCACCCCTCACGTTGTCGAACCACCCTACCCGTTGTCGGGGAGAGGATCCCCTCTGAGGGTCTGAAAGGATCCTCGGCATGGCAAACACCCACTGAAACATCCAGGCGTGGCAAACACCCTCTGAAACGTCCAGGTGTGGCAAACACCCTCTGAATCATCCGGGCATGGCAAACATTCTCTGAAACATCTGGGCGTGGCAAACATCCTCTGAAAACATCCAGGCGTGGCAAACACCCTCTGAAACATCTGACCATAGCAAACACCCTCTGAAACGTCCGGTAGTGGCAAGCACCCTCTGAAACATCCGGACATGGCAAAAACCCTCTGAAACATCCAGGTGTGGCAAACACCCAATGAAACATCCGGGCATGACAAACCCCCTCTGAAACATCCAGACATGGAAAACACTCTCTGAAACATCCAGGCATGGAAAACACCCTTTGAGAGATCCGGGTGTGGCAAACACCCTCTGAAACATCCGGGCATGGCAAACACCCTCTGAAACATCCGGGCGTGGCAAACAACCCTCTGAAACATCCGGGATTGGCAAACACGCTCTGAAACATCTGGGCGTGGCAAACACTCTCTGAAACATCGGGGCGTGGCAATCACTCTCTGAAACGCCCAGCCCTGCAAAAAAGCCATGCTGGAAGACCTTCTTTAGTACCCTTAGCTGGGGTGCGCACTATGAAGCTGCTCCTCTCATGCCAATCTCCTTGTCACATGACCAGCTGTGGCACAGTTCTTCATCCATAGCTCGGGCAAGTCTCAGCTTGGCTGACCCCTGCTGTGGTGGAAGTAAAGCGGGGGATCTGCGAGGGCCGTGAGGACTGTCTCATGGTTCTATGAGTAGTGGAGGTAGGCCCAAACCCTACATCAAGCTCAGACCCTACTCCTTACTCATGGCGCAGACCTGTCACAAGCCCAGACTTCACACTTACCTCACGGCACAAATCTTCAGGCAGTGCTTGGCTCTGTTACTGTCAGTAGTGCATAGAAGCCCAGACTGTGCTGCTTACTCATTGCACAGATCTTCAGGCACTGCACAGGCCCGCACTGTCAGCAGCACCGAGAAGCCCATAGTGCGCACTTTACCCCTGACACAGATCCTCAGGCACTGCTAGGTCCTGTTACTGTCAGCAGCGCAGAGACGCCCAGAGTGCGCACTTTACTCGTGGCACAGATCTGCAGGCACAGCACAGGCCCACACTGTCAGCAGCACCAAGAAGCCCAGAACATGCACTTTACATGTGGCACAGATCTTAAGGCACAGACTGCACCCTTTACCCGTGACACAGATCCTCAGTCACTGCTAGGCCCTGTTACTGTCAACAGCGCTGAGAAACCCAGACTGCGCACTTTACCCGTAGCATAGATCTTCAGGCACTGCTTGGGCCTGTTACTGTCAGCTGCGCCTAGAAGCCCAGACTGCGCACTTTACTCCTGGCACCGACCTTCAGTCACTGCACAGGCCCGCACTGTCAGCAGCACCGAGAAGCCCAGAGTGCAAATTTTACTTGTGGCACAGATCTTAAGGCACAGACTGTGCCCTTTATCCGTGACACAGATCCTCAGGCACTGCTTGGCCCTGTTACTGTCAGCAGCGCCAAGAAGCGCAGACTGCGTACTTTACCCATGGCTCAGATCCTCAGGCACTGCTTGGCCCTGTTACTGTCAGAAGCGCTGAGAAGCCCAGACTGCGCCCTTTACTCATGGCAGAGATCTTCAGGCACTGCATGGGCTGTTACTGTCGGCTGCGCATCGAAGCCCAGACTGCGCACTTTACTCGTGGCACATAGTGCCGATATCAGCAACCCTCCCCAATTAGCAGCAATTAGTCGTGCTGCAAAAATAATCAGTCCACACAAATTTTGTTGTAAAACAGTTTGCTGCAGGTTTATTTCATACATGAAGTATGCCAACGTGGTGGGTTAACTTACGGGCGATCCAAGGGCAGGCATCAGTGAATGACCTAAGCTGCCCTACCCACCTGATGAGCCAAACTGCACCGTGGCCAACCCAATTGGTGCTACCATTTATGTGGGGATTATCCCCCTTAAATACCGTGGACCACCAGTCCATGAATTACTCATGTCTGTTTAGGGGCGGAGCGTTGCAAGGCAAGCCCCCGGTTACTCAGGCTTACAACCACCCGAAGGACTAGTGGGGCACTGACGTTTTCATCCAGGGTCCTGCCATAAAGACTCCTGGAGTATGGCATAGGGCGCCCCTATTTGGCTTCAGAAGACGGTGCCCGTATGTACCAATCAGCCTCTGGATCGCCCTGTAACTCCTCCAACGCCCAGGATGTGGCCGCCGTCATTTCCGGGCCTCCCCCCACCATGGCAGGCTCCATAATCTCCTGCAACTTGCAGTTACCAGTCCTTCTGGCCAGACCAATTCCCTATCTACCTCTGGCAGGTGTGCCCCGTCCCTATCGGGGCACAGTGTGGTGTTTGCACTAATGAGGCCACGCCTAAATTGCCAAGCCTTTCTTATTTTATTTTATTTTGAATATGAGTTGAAACGAAGCCCTGCTGCTTGGTGGGCTTGTACTTGGCTTTATTTACCCTTCTGTAGGAAAGTTCGATGGCCTCCCCGAAAGTTGGGAACTACTGTTCTCCTCTTTAACCACAGTTCTGTGTGATGTCCCTATGGTGCCCTCTGTGCCATTTGGGCCGTTGGTTCCCAAACTTTTTCGACCCGCGGCTCCCTTGACCCCATTGGCCATTGCCCGTGGCTCCCCACTAATATTTTTGGGAGAATGGGGGGATGTAAGCCCGTACTCAGGAATACTTGCATTTTTCTCCCTGAAAATAATTGGGATGAAGCTGATGAAGGTATTATAATCATATACCCGTTCAAACTTTTTTTTATCCCACGTACAGTGCGAGATAGCACCCCTATGCATGTAGGTCCCATTGCCAAAGTGTTTCTGCGCTTGAAGGATATTTGCATGAACTTCTTTCTTGCTTCAAAATGTTGGCATTATCCCGTATATGGTGTTTTACTTCCCTGTGCTCAAGGAGAGAGCAGGCCTGTCTGGAAATGTGTGTGTACTGAAAGAAATGTGTACTTGAAGTACCTATAATTCAAATATAAATGTCAATACTTAATAATACTTAGGGGCATATTCACAAGGGCTTATCGCCGAGTTATCAACACTTTAGCGCAGCAAAAGTGGCGATAGAATTACCGCCCCTTTCGCAAGCTGGTGCTAACTGCCTACATCACCACATAACCCGCGATAGCTGCCGCAAAAAACATCGCCACGGTCGACACCGCCAACTAACGCTAATGAGATGCAGAATAGGCGTGTCTGTGCAAAAACACACGAAAACACCACATCGCGACATTCACAACAAACAGCCAGATCCGCGATGCGAACCAAAAACAGGCGATAAGCCGAGCTAGCAGCAGAGATTTTACACCTGCTTTCTGCTGGTGTTAAGCAGGATGACTACCTGCACCACAAAATGGAGCCCAGCCCACAGCCACACCTGAAGAACAACAGATGCCATGGAGCCACTGCCCATGCAGCTCGGAGACCCCAGAGGCCCACAACACCCACCGCCACCACCCCCAGGACCCTCCCCCCCGGACAAAGATATGCCACAGCAACTTCACAAAACCACGAGATGAGAAAGACCCTGATGTCGCACACATACAACAACAAACACGCATGTGTGGTCAGAATGAGAAGCAAACATTCAACTGTGAAATTCCCATAACATAACTTTATTAATACACAACACAAAACAACAAATTGGATTAGTCCTTGCGGATCCACTCCGGACAATCTGGAAGCCACAGCCTGCAAGACAAAATCCGAGATGAGAACGTGTGTCATACGCCCATCAAAGGACAGAGAGAGAGAGAAAGAAAGAAAGGGAGAGAGAGAGGGAGAGAGAGAGGGAGAGAGAGAGGGAGAAAGAGAAAGAGAGAGAGGGGGAGAGAGACAGAGTGGGAGAGAGAGACAGTGAAAGGATGAGAGGGCGAGAGACAGCCGCCCCTGCGCACCCATGCCCCACAGCCCACCTGCTGCCACCGGTGTGTCTCCAACCACGTGCCGGTATCCACTGCAGTCCACCATGTCCGTTCATCTGCAATGGAGTCCAGATGTAATAATGGCAGAGTACATACCATTGCACACGGCAACATCGCTCGCCCGCCCCTGCGCACACATGCTGCTGCACCCCAGCCCCTCCCGCCGTCCCGTGGACATTGTCTGCACATGCGCACCCAGGCCTCACAGCTCACCTTCCGCCACCGGTGTGTCTCCAACCACGTGCCGGTGCATGCTCCGAGTCCGGGACACGCGAGCTTGGCAGACTCCACATCAGGCGGACCCGCCCTGCAGGCCACTAGGTCACACACCTGGATCTGGGCCTTGATTTCGGAATGGGAGAGTCCATAACAGTGCACACGTCATCAACGCAGGCTGCACACCCGCTCAGCATCATAGGTGCCACTAACTCCGTGAACCTTGAGGCAATGCCACGTGGCGGTAGGCCCGCGTCGCACGCAGTTTCCGGCCTACACTGCGGTCCAGCAGGGCTCACACCAACCCTCACCAGCCCGGACAGCCAGGACGGGGCATCATCGCAGGCTGCGCACCCGCTCAGCACATCAGGTGGCCCTACCTCAGTGCCCCGTGAGTCACCGACCCGTGGCGGTATGCCCGTGCCGGCCGACGTGCTCTGGGTGCCACTAACCCAGTGCAACAAAAGTCACCGTCCAGTGTCGCGCGGGCCGTGCCGCACACAGTACTACTCTGTGCCAAGCAAGTCATGGTCCCTTCATGATTGCGTCACGTGACATGGCAGGCGGGCGCAGCATTGTCCCCTCGGGCATTGTGGAAGATCTCGTCCATGTAGCTCTGTCGTCCCACCCTTTATACGTATACGGAGTGGGCTGGGCTTGCGTACGCAGATCCAGCGTAGGGGTGTGAAGTATCATCTCCGGGCTCTGGGCGTGGTCCTGTGCTGGGCTGGGCAGGAAATGTACATATGCATGTGCCCCTGTCGCAGTGTCTGCGCAACACGGGCCGCGATGTGCAATGTTGGAATGTTGCATGCAACCGGAGGGCGCACGCGCATGTGGGAATGTACAAGGTGCATATTATATAACCACAACACCCAGACCAAATCTGGGGTAAGGGAACGAGAGGCACGGGGTACTGGGAGTCGGCAGCCTCCAAAATAAACTGTGTACCACAATGAAGCCGCTCCCAGTAGGGTGTCACAAGTACTAGTGCAGTTTTAGTCTGTGAGTGAAGACATCTCACATAAAATGAAGGACTGGTCTCACACACCACCTGGTGTCATGCTTCATCATTGACCAGTCCTCGCCCTCTAAAACCTTGGTTTGATAGAGGGCGGGCATACACCTGACGACAGGGATGCACTTCTAAACTAAGTGGGGGCCCAAAGAAAATAGTGAGTTAAGAAGCCATTAAGGATGTCAGCTTAAATTTAATGTTGCTGGCATCTATATGGTAGTTAAAAACAAAGTGATCGGTGTAATGGGGATATTATTGTCCCCCCACCGCTGTCAATGGGGTCGACATGTTTCTGCCTAAGGCCCAGTTGGGTCCGCGGCATTCATCAGGACCATATTACAAAAGTTCTATGTAACGGGCTCCACTCTTACCACACTATGGTGAAAGGATTTCCACTCAGTGGGGTGATGAGCTCACGAGGAGCGGAGGTGCACAGATCTAGGCACAGAGGCGGAGATCACGTCCAGTCACACGTTCTGACCTAAGGGGTCTCCTGCCCTCACCCTCCTATGGGGCACAAGTGTCCTCATTTTAGGGCTTAAGAATTTAGCCATATCACAGTGGTAGCGTGATCTTATCACCCCACTGAGTGGAAATCCTTTCACCATAGTGTGGTAAGAGTGGAGCCCGTTACATAGAACTGGACTGGTCAATGATGAAGCATGACACCAGGTGGTGTGTGAGACCAGTCCTTCATTTTATGTGAGATGTCTTCACTCACAGACTAAAACTGCACTAGTACTTGTGACACCCTACTGGGAGCGGCTTCATTGTGGTACACAATGTACAAGGTGCGCCAGTCCGCTCGGGCTCTTGGCTCATGCATGCCAACTGCCGTGTGTATCGTTCTTGGTGCGCCATGGGCCTAAGGCCTAGCCTCAATTCTAGCGTGTAAACCACATCACATTTCCACATTGCAAGCAGTAGTCAAACTGACATTAGGGATGAATGCTCCTTTGTCACCACACAGGAGGCGGACGGGCATCTGCACCTCCGACCTTGGATACAGCATGCGGCAGACACCCCCTGGGAGAGATATCGTAGCAGATGTAGACGACTCCCACACTTCACACAGCGATGATGAAGGACCAACGTATCCACACCCCACACACAGAGGCCCTTGCCCGGGGTACTCCTGCATGGAATGGCCTTCACACTCACGTACACAACAGCACATACGTCCTGACGTCGCACACCCATACGACTCATTGCTCCGAGCTGTGGCTTTTCATCCACATCACTGCCGCAGGTCAGTGGAGTGGCGGTTCTACGAGTGCCACCACCGCAATGGCCGAACATCACGGGCACATGCACAACGCCAGTCACGTGGGACTGTACCGTGCCCGAATGCTGCAAATGTTGGGGGCCCTGCCACTTGCAGTGTTGTGCATCAGTTACCGTCTGAGCTTCCGTCTTGCGTACGTCACCTGCGTCCAGCCCTGGTTCCACTGTCGAACATGCATATTCGAGTGGCCCATGGATGTCTGCCTATCCAATGCAACGGTAGCTGAACTGGATTATGACTTGTGTGTGCGCCCCCTAATGGACCACGACCAGGAGTGTAACCGGGATTCCTGTTCATGGGTTGTCTGGATGTTTGCCATATGTGCTGGCAGTTGGACATGGGAGTTTGCACGATTCCTCGTGTGCAGTGACCACATTGAGGCGCCCCCCTATTGGGCTGTTTTGCGGATTGGTGAGACGGCGTGGACGGAGCACATCTGTCTAGACCAGTTGATGGATTGGCTCGCCCTCGTGTTCCTTGAGCTGGACAACGACGTACTCCTGGAACTGATTGCACAGGAAGCTGCGCTCGCTTTCATGGACGACTAACGACGTTAGAGCAGCCACGACTGATGGTAACCCATGGCACAGGTCCCAACACCTTGTTGCATGCTGGTGATGAGTCCACATTTCCCACAACAACAGTGGACATGGCTGCATTCCTATGCTGCCTGTGATTGTCTGATGCCTTGGTCTGCATGTTGTGGCCCTTGTCTTGCCCGTACTTACACGCACATGCTAATAAAGTCTACGCTGCCACACTTGTGTTCAACTGTGATTGGTGTTGGGTAGGATGGCAATTCGTGTGCCTCATTGGGCATTGTCTGTACACAGGGTGGGACTGGATGACGCATTTCATTTTGGGGTGAGTCCCTATTGGCAGGTCCACCTCTGTGCGCCAGACTTGGTGGTTTGGGATAGTTGCTGGTAGACCTGTGCAGCTCCGTGACATCACCAATGTGGGTATGGGGTCCGACTTCTTGGCATGTGGGTCACTGTGATCGTTCTGGACAGTCTGTGTCCGCCCAGGTGGGTGTGGGTAGGTATGCGACGGTAGGTACTGTTGTCACATGTGATGGTGGACACACCTTTAGGCCTGCTACCGACTTTGACATTTTTACACACAGACCGATTTCCTACATGGACGTGGGGCTACGTTGGGGGGTTGCGAGTATGTTGTTCATGGGTGATGTGCCCACAGCTAGTTCAGTCCTACGCAGTCATCTCGTTGGAATGCCATGTTTCCATTTGTCTTGCCAATGACACGGTGGTGGTGACGGATAGTTGTTGGTGGTGTTCTGTCCACGCCGTGCGGTGGATCCGGTTTTCCTGCAGTCTGGAACCCCGTATTCCTCTTCCTCTTCTCCTTGCCCTTCCCCGACCCCGGGGTTCCGGGCTTGTCCTCCGTTGTGCTTGTGGGGTTCGAGTTGGCCTCAGCACTCGGTCCAGGTTCTTCCATGGTGCTCCGCAGTTCGTTTACTTGTTGGAGTATTTTTTGGGTCCTTTTATGGCGCCTCTTCACGCAAGGCGCGTGGGTATTGTTGGCCTCCTGCTGGTTATCACAGTTGTTTCATCGTCATTGGGCGCATCGCAACTTTTTCCGCGTTAGGGTTATGATTTTTATCGCCTTCGCGGTAGTTGTTTCGCGGACATTTGCCGCATTGTCGTGCGAATATCGCACGGTATCGCCGTATTGTGAATGCCATGTTGACACAGCGTTATTTTCCCGCGATGGACTGCGATGTGAGAAGTTGTGGTAAGCTATTTTGGCGATGTTTATCGCACGTTCTTGTGAATATACCCCTTAGTGTGTTGAAAAGACAGGACAACTGTACTGTCCTGATAACTTGCATTGGTGTAAGATGCATTTGGAAAAAAACGAAAATATTAACGAGTCTAACAAAATAAATCAGGCATCTTCCGCTAACTTTGGGAGTGTTGGAACGTGGGGATCCAGTGAAATATGGAGGTCATCTCCCTCGACATGCCATCAATTAAGCACTATGTTTACAGCTTTCGGCATTTCACTTACAAATCATCGACATCATGCGTTTAAGTCTAATTAGTTTAACTAAAGCCAACAGACCCTTCAACATTAAATGCCTTAACCCCTTCGATACGTGTGACGAGCTGAGCTCGTCATGCTGCGCGGTAGCGCTGTGCGCATGACGAGCTGAGCTCGTCACGACCACACCCGCGATCGGAATGTCCAGCATATGAGCGGAATTCCGATCGCGGTCAAGGGGTTAAAGTGCTTGGTGCGCGGCTCCCCTGGCTAGGTTTGGCAGCTCCCCAGGGAGCCACGGTGCACAGTTTGGGAACCACTGGATATGGGGTTGGCTGTGCCCTGTATTTACCCCTCACTGCTCAGGCCCCGAATTCAGGATTCGCTGGTAAGCATTTTGGAGTTCACCTCCAAGGCCAAGAGTATAATTGTTAATAAGTTATTGTTTGGGGCCAACACAGTACACTTAACTATACCCGCTTACCTCCATTTGTATGGGAGTACAGCACCGGCAGAAATTGGGCCCCGGGGGATAATTACTTGTCATGACTAGGGGAGAGTAGGGTGTTTAGCCTGATCATACCAGTGCATCGCTCAGGCTGGGGCCTGAGGCCTAGCCCTCCCCAAACCCAGCCACTGGTTGGGATGTGTCCTGGTTTTGGGGCTGTATCCTGCCCTTTCATGGATACCCATTGTGTCTCTACCGCCTAAGCCAAGTGTTTTTTTTTTTAATCACCTGTGGTCCACACCATTCAGTTATCTTCACCCACTTACTGCCATTTGCCGCTTCATCAGGGGCCCCTAGGGACCAGTTAGGAACTGCTGTTCTCTTCTTTAACCCCAGTTCTGTGTGATGTCCCTATGGTGCCCATGTGCCAAGTTGTGCCTTTCTGGATAGGGGTTGACTTTGCCCTGAATTTACCCCACACTGCCCTGGCCCCGAATACGGGGTACACTGGTAACCGTATGCAACCAGCATACTATCAAAGTGGATTACTAACTTGTGGGGTGGGTCCCCACCCGCCCCGCTGTTTTCTGCTGCATTTTGGTGATTGCCTCCAAGGCCATGAGTATATTTGTTCATAAGTCATTGTATGTGGACAACACAATTCAATTATCTTTACCAGATTCCCTCCGTTTTATGCTTGAGGCCTAGCCCTACCCATGTCTCCCGGTGTTGGGGCGTTTCATGCCCTTCCATGGATGCCCAGTGTGCCTCTCCCGCCTAACTCAAGGCAAGGGTGGACCTGAGACAGGGGTGTGGCCAGAGGTTCCTTATAATTGCACCTCTGGAGCTCTGCTTCATTTCATGATCTCATTCGGTAGGCAAAATATTAATCTGGTGCAGTCTTTGAGTGTGTGACATTTCTTGCCCGAGTGTGTACACAAATGCTTAACACTACCCTCTGTTAAGCCTGTCTGCTATCCACGCTACCACACAAGGGAGTACGGTATATCTCCTTTAGCCTCTGCTATACCTCTGGGGACTCACTGGACTCTGTGCACACTACATCTCTTTCTGGCATAGTATATAAAGAGCCTGGAAACCAACCCCAGTGTAACTACGGTCTTTTGAGGGATGCTGAGTTGCCGTACTGATGCACCCACTGTGGCCTGGTTTGCCCAGCACCCGAATTCTGATACAGATATTGCCGGGATGCAGCCATGCAAGAAAGCTTTTTGCTGGAGAGAACGTTGGGTAACTGAATGCTCAAATGTTGCCTGCCCTCTCCTAAATTATGGAAATGTGAATTGCTTTCAATAAACTTTGTCAGCCCTTGTCCTCTAAACACTTGTTCCCCACACCTGGAGAACCATGCCCTCTTTCCAGGCAACCATTCCTCCACCACCTGGCTGTACCGGCCATAGGGCAGGCAGTCTCTAACTTTAAGTGGAGAGTCCTGCGACACACACTGGTTTTGCAGAGAGCACATTTCCGTTACTTGGCCACTAAGTTTGCACCTCACACCGTTTTATTGATGCAACTCTATTGAACCAATATTGTGTCATAATCCAGTTCCAGTGGATATTAGTCTTTTGAGCATCACCAAGTAAATCCCTTGCTTTGTTTAACCGTATTAAAATCTTGCTGTTTCTTTACACTTTCTTTTCTTTCTCCGACTGCACCATGAAAGGAGTTTGTAAGCACCAGTCCCAGTGTTACAATTAATTGAAATTTAAAGCAGGATTTGTCTGGTGGCATGTCCTCCCATTCGACCTCTACAGCTGGGATACCTAAATTGCTCCCTCTGAGTGGTGATTTGTAGAAAATCCATGATGTTGTCAACAGCGAGGGCCGTGCTTTTGTCAGTAGGCTTACCTCCTAGTAACATTGTAATTGGTGGTACAAAACATTTTACTAATTTTACTTAAAACTGACAGTCTTGCGTTGCCATTGCTATCACCCGTCCAATGCCCTTTGAAATCACCATCTATCCTCCTTGCGCAAGTGCTCATTTGGCTAAACGCCTAGTGGGACCTGTAAATGCTTTTTAACCCTCATATCCTCTGCACTTTCGGCAAGCACCACTCACTGCTGCAGATGCCTTAGTAAGGCAACCTGCTGGCCACATCTCACTACCCGCTATTCATCCCACATAGAGGCTCCCATTAGTAGAAAGAGTGTGAAAATGTCGTGCTAGAGTGGACACAAAAGACTATTATGCGTTGGTGACCATCCTCACCAAGCTACGTGACTGCCCAGCTTCTGGTGCTTAGAAACGTAGCCTTGAGCACTGTATGTCTTTGTTTAATTGTAATATGTCCATTAATTCCCTAAAGGATTTTCCACCTGCACTTGAATACTGTGCTGTTCAGCTCACAATCTCCAAAGGCTGTTTAACAGTTAACAATATGAATGGTGCGGAGACATTATGTCGGGATCTAAAAGTTGCCGTTTCATGTTTTGGCCCAGCCCACATTTATGTGGATCCTACTGGAACCCCTCTGCCCCCCTGTGCGTGACCTCGGTACTTAGTCCAGCTCACTTGATGCACTTGCATGTGACTCAAGACAAACTTGCAACAACTGGACGTGCTGCCGCTTAGTGAAGGTTTCAAGCAGTTGCATCCGCCTCTAGAGGGGTATCTAACAGCGGTTGGATGGCCTGGAGCCTTATTATAGACTTCCTGCAGCTACTTCCTGTTCAAGGAGGGACATCTTGTGTAATGTGAAACCATAAACCTGGGGTTAATCATGGCTTCCCTGACTGAACAAATTGTGTGATCCTAGGCAATTGTCTGAATTTTTACTTGTACCTTCATTTGACATAAGGGCACCTTGAAATACATGTGGTCAAGATATCCGCTGTATGAAACTATCTCTTGTGTTCGAATTATTATACTATAATGTTGTCCATCCATCATAACAACCAACAACCCAGAAGGTTCCTTGGTTAACTGACTCGCCAGGGAGGAACACGTTAATGAAATACACTTTTTAATTAAGAAGAGACTGTGGATTCAGACGTTTGTTGAGAGATGTCTTAAAATGAATGTGCTCCTACCGTTATATGGTATGGGGCACCTTATTAGCTTCTTTTATTTCAGTTAGTGTAAACAACGCTTGCCCGTTTACTTAGCATCGTTATGGATGTTAGTTCTGTTGGAAGCCCAGTGTGATTGTGCAGAACCCGGACCATACTTTGAGTATCACTGCCCTAGTCCCTGAGCGTCCAGCTGGCCTCAGCTCACTGCTAAGGGTAGGAGAAGCATTTCTATACCATATCAAGGCTCCCATTGATATAAAGTGCGCCATGTCCAAGTGCTACTACGGGCCACAGAATGCAACCTATTCGTATAAAGACTGGCTGTCGGATGTACCTGTGACCTTTTGTCATTTAGGGCTATGTGTTGTTTCTTATGCTTTAATAATATGTGCTTGGCCTGTTCTGTTACTTTTCCGTTTCGACTTGCTTGATGCCCTCTGAGAGAGGCCAGTAATGCCCTTACCAGGAAGTACTTCTGTATGTGTGGTGGGGCAAGGGTGTGTTCGCCGCTGATGCTGTTTAATCCCCAGTTTTTCACTTACAACAAAACGTATTTTACCTAATGCATCAGACCGTGCTTAGTCATCTCAGCGCTGTGATTGGCAGATGCAACTATCTGTATGCGTTGCTGTCATTAACCAGAACGAGGAAAGGCGGCCAATCAGAGGAGCTAGTGACAAGCCTACAAGTAGTGCGGATGGCTGTGCTAATCATAACGGGTTTTTGTGCGCACGGTCACCTGAAGGGTATCTTGGTGCTGAATACCGATGTTTCTTGATACCAAACTCAATGGTACTCATTTTATTGACCTCAAAAGGATAAAAGGCTGAGTAGACCCGCCATTATGTGAACAGGCTGCATAGAATGCCCCTTTCGATCTCTGTTTTAAGCCAATATTGAGGCATAAACTTGTGAGGCATTTGCCGAAAGATACCTCCAGTTTTGAACCAGAAAGCCATATGGCGCCTTTATGAGGACCTAGAAAGAGCAGCAATTAGGGAACCATAGTGCGCTCTACTATGTCTATCGGGACTTTTGCAATGTGAATTTGTTGACCCATATGGCGAAATGGCAATATGGATTTTCAATATCATAGCAATGAAAATGGGGTACATTTAATACCAGTGCTAGGGGCGAACTGGTGGAGTGCTGTGGACCTAGACAAAACATACTAACGCAGCTGCTGCTGGAGGCTCGTACTTTGATATTATGGGGATGCATGTTTAGGTGGCAGACATTTGGAGAGGGACCTTTCCAGGGAGAAGAGCAACACGCACCTACGATGTAGAAATACGATATATGGCCTGAGGTATGGGGTCTGCTGACAAAGCCCAGAGATCTTCTATTATATAATAATACTTCTTCTTAGCTAGGGGAGGGAGGTTAGGCACTATAGTCCTTTCTCCATTGTCTTTATACAATGACATCTCCCTTTATAATGTATGGACTGGCTGCAATGCTAACTATATTCGTGTTATGCAATATTCTGCTTGTTGTGGCACGTATACTGCATGTTAGAGCACGTTAGTTAAAATAAACATTTTAAACTATATTCGTGTCTCGGTTAGATCTTATTGTGAACAGGTACGAGAGTGTGAGCGAAAAAGTGTGTCTTGTTACCGCGATTCCTGAGAGATCCGGGAGTGTTGTGTTCTGGGGTGTCTAATCATTTGCTTCTCCATGAGTGTGTAGGAGAGCGAGTGAGACACTATAGCTAGTCGGTCCTGGGCTCGTGGGTACTAACGTGGTAGGAAGATCCAGTCCCTATACACCGAGGTCCCATAATCCTGCGCATAGTTCTGTGTATGTACAGAATCCCTGCAACACTGGGTACCTTAGTACCATATACTAGGGACTGATAAGGGTACCCCAGTATCCAATCTGGGATGTACCTAAGTACTGAACATACAATTTAGGTGAGAAAGCAGAGAGACTGGGGTCCTGATTAGCAGGATCCCAGTCAGACTAGTCAGAAACAGCACCAGGCAAAAAGTGGGGGTAACCATAGAAGCAGATCCTACTTTCCTACAGGGTTCACATATGTGGCCTCCTGTGTAGGGCGCAGGACCGTGACTTCCATACACACCCTTTTCCTTACAGTTTTTAGTCATTCCAGGAACATCAATAATAAAAGGATACCTAGGTGTTCTGAGGTATTTTTGTTATTAAGACCCCGTCAGGAGAATATGCAAAGCGCTCCCTGGAAGATGGTCGAGCCCATCCTGGTTTTTAGGGACCAGATGAGACCGGATGATGAAGCGTGACACCAATCAGGAGTGTGAGGCTCTAAATACAAACAACTAGGGGTATGGATTTGTGAGGATTAAACTTCACACTTTGTAAAAACCGGATACCTTTTGGTGGTATTTGTTTAAGGCGGGCGACGTATCCTAGGCTTTTCTCTCTCCCCCCAGGTAGCGTTTGACTGACCCGCTGGTCTCTCTTTGCTTCTATTTGTGGTGGACTCAAGAAGTTTCTTTCCTTCCTTCCGCCAACCATGATCCAGGCCCTAAGAATGGAAGCCCAGCCTATCGCATGGAGTTGTTTAGTTTATGCTGAGGTGGTAAGATTTTGGTCTGGATCGTCGAGGGAAGAGTTTAAAGGAGTCCCATCCTCTGCACAAACGAGGCTGGATACAGTGAGGCGAGATGGACAAAAGAGCTTAGAAAGACACTGGGTGGAATATGCAGAAGATAAGAATAATACTGGGGGACAGGATCTTAGAAAACAAAATCTCCGAGACTGAGCTCCGTGCGTTGACTAAACATTGTGCTAAGGAACAGGATATGCGGTACCTAAGTGGAAAACACATCTGAAGAGTCTCTGAGAAGGTCGTGGATGAGAGAGGATGGGTTCCCATAAATCGATGCACTGCCAAACCCCTGGCTTAGACAAGCAGCACTGACTTTAGATCCAGAGTGAATCCATGTAATGAAAACAAGATTGTAAAATCAGTAACCACGGATGAGAATGGAAAATGTACATGTGGGCTGAATACAAAGTGGGATTGTTTACGAGCTTAAATAGATTGTCAAAGGTTTTTATCGGTGCATACAATGTTTTTAAAAACAAGTTTCTTGAACTATAGAACTTTAGAACGTAAACAAGCATCTGACTTTCTGATATATATGAAATATCTGGATGTTACCGGTGCAGTTGGAAGGTTTTTAATAGCAGTAAAGGGAATCTTAAAAGGAAATCTATCCAACTAATTTTAAGGCTAGCAGAGAAGCATGTTTAAATATGATATTATGTATGTGTCTTATTTATATAGGGTAATTTTATTGAGAACAATAATGTTATGAACGTTTAGCTGCAATTTTTAATAATTATTAAAGTAATGGTTAGGTGTATTTATTACATGGAATTGTTAGACGCAAGCTATGTATGATTGTTTTACGGACTAAGGCCTTAATAGACATAACTTTTTGATTGACTGATGAGCCAGAGTTGAACCAGAGCTGGGCCACAGATGAGCCAGTGAAGAGCCAGAGCTGAGCCACAGGTGAGCCAGTGAAGAGCCAGAGCTGAGCCACAGGTGAGCCGTTGATGAGCCAGCAAAGACCAGAATTAAGAGCTAACCCACAGGTGAGCCTGTGAAGAGCCAGGGATGAGCCAGTGTCGAGCCAGAGTCGAGCCAGAGATGAGCCAGAGACGAGTCAGAACTGAGCCAGAGCTGAGCCACTGATGAGCCAGCGAAGAGCCACAGATGAGCCAGAGACGAGCCAGAGCTGAGCCGCAGATGAGCCAGTGAAGAGCCAGAGACGAGCCAGAGCTGAGCCGCAGGTGAGCCAGGGAAGAGCCAGAGACGAGCCAGAGCTGAGCCGCAGGTGAGCCAGCAAAGATCCAGAGCTGAGCCGCAGATGAGCCAGTGAAGAGCCAGAGACGAGCCAGAGCTAAGCCGCAGGGAGCCAGCGAAGAGCCGGAGCTGTGTCACAGGGAACCGTAGATGAGCCAGCAAAGACCAGAGTTAAGACCTAAGCTGCAGGTGAGCCGCAGGTGAGCCAGCAAAGAGCCAGACACAAGCCAAAGCTGATTCGCAGACGAGCCAGTGAAGAGCCAGAGCTGAGCCACAGGTGAGCCGTAGATGAGCCAGCAAAGACCAGAGTTAAGAGCTAAGCTGCAGGTGAGCCTGTGGAGAGCCAGGGATGAGCCAGTGTTGAGCCAGAGACGAGTCAGAACTGAGCCAGAGCTGAGCCGCAGATGAGCCAGCGAAGAGCCAGAAATGAGTCAGAGCTGAGCCAGAGCTGAGCCAGAGCTGAGCTGCATATGAGCCAGTGAAGAGCCAGAGATGAGCCAGAGCGGAGCCACAGATAAGCCAGTGAAGAGCCAGAGATGACCCAGAGCTGAGCCAGAGCTGAGCCACAGGTGAGCCAGTGAAGAGCCAGAGACGAGCCAGAGCCGAGCCGCAGATGAGCCAGCGAAGAGCCAGGGACGAGCCAGAGCTGAGCCACAGGTGAGCCAGCGAAGAGCCAGAGCTGAGCTGCAGAAGAGCCAGCGAAGAGCCAGAGACGAGCCAGAGCTAAGCCGCAGATGAGCCGCAGATGAGCCGCAGGTGAGCCAGCGAAGAGCCAGAGACAAGCCAAAGCTGAGCCGCAGACGAGCCATGAAGAGCCAGAGCTGAGCCACAGGTGAGCCGTAGATGAGCCAGCAAAGACCAGAGTTAAGATCTAAGACACAGGTGAGCCTGTGAAGAGCCAGGGTCGAGCCAAAGCTGAGCCGCAGATGAGCCAGTGAAAAGCCAGAGATGAGCCAGAGTTGAGGCAGAGATGAGCCAGAGTGAGGCAGAGCTGAGTTGCATATGATCCAGCGAAGAGCCAGGGATGATCCAGTGTCGAGCCAGAGTCGAGCCAGTGACGAGCCAAAGACGAGTTAGAACTTAGCCAGAGCTGAGCTGCAGATGAGCCAGTGAAGAGCCAGAGATGAGTCAGAGCTGAGCCAGAGCTGAGCTGCATATGAGCCACGGATGAGCCAGAGCCGTACCATAGACGAGCCAGAGACGAGCCAGAGAAGAGCCAGAGAAGAGCCAGAGAAGAGCCAGAGACGAGCCAGACACAATCTAGAGCTTAGCTGCAGATGAGCCAGTGAAGAGCCAGAGTCGAGTAAGAACTGAGCCGCAGGTGAGCCAGGGAAGAGCCAGAGACGAGCCAGAGATGAGCTGCATATGAGCCAGCGAAAAGCCAGAGATGAGCCAGAGCTGAGCCGCAGGTGAGCCAGCAAAGAGCCAGAGATGAGCCCCAGATGAGCCAGAGATGAGCCAGTGCTGAGCCGCAGATGAGCCAGAGATGAGCCAGAGCTGAGCCAGCGAAGATCCAGAGACGAGCCAGAGTTGAGCCACAGGTGAGCCAGTGAAGAGCCAGAGACAAACCAGAGCTGAGCTGCAGATGAGCCAGCAAAGAGCCAGAGAAGCGCCAGAGCTGAGCTGCAGGTGAGCCAGTGAAGAGCCAGGGATGAGCCAGAGTTGAGCCAGGGATGAGCCAGAGTTGAGCCAGAGACAAGCCAGAGATGAACCAGAGTTGAGGCAGAGCTGAGCCACAGATGAACCAGTGAAGAGACGAGCCAGAGCTGAGCTGCAGGTGAGCTAGCGAAGAGCCAGAGACGAGCCAGAGCTGAGCCGCAGGTGAGCCAGCGAAGAGCCAGAGACGAGCCAGAGCTGAGCCACGGATGAGCCAGCGAAGAGCCAGAGACGAGCCAGAGCTGACCCGCAGATGAGCCAGTGAAGATCCAGAGACGAGCCAGAGCTGAGCCGCAGATGAGCCAGCGAAGAGCCAGAGACAAGCCAGAGCTGACCCGTAGATGAGCCAGTGAAGGTCCAGAGACGAGCCAGAGCTGAGCCGCAGATGAGCCAGAGAAGAGCCAGAGACAAGCCAGAGCTGACCCGCAGATGAGCCAGTGAAGAGCCAGAGACGAGCCCGAGCTGAGCCGCAGATGAGCCAGTGAAGAGCCAGGGATGAGCCAGAGCTGAGTCGCAGATGAGCCAGCGAAGAGCCAGAGATGAGCCAAGCTGAGCTACAAATGAGCCTGCGAAGAGCCAGAGATGAGCCAAGCTGAGCTGCAAATGAGCCAGCGAAGAGCCAGAGATCAGCCAAGCTGAGCTGCAAATGAGCCAGCGAAGAGGCAGAGATCAGCCAGAGCTGAGCTGCAGATGAGTCAGTGAAAAGCCAGAGCTGAGCTGCAAATGAGCCAGAGTCGAGCCAGAGTTTAGGCAGAGCTGAACTTCAGATGAGCCAGCGAAGAGCCAGAGACAACCAGAGCTGAGCTGCAGATGATCCAGTGAAGAGCCAGAGCTGAGCCAAGGGTGAGCCAGAGTCGAGCCAGAGCTGAGCCACAGTTGAACCATGGAAGAGCCAGAGGAGAGCCAGCGCTGAGCCAGTGCTGAGCCGCAGATGAGCCAGAGACGAGCCAGAGTTGAGGCAGAGCTGAGCCGCAGATGAGCCAGTGAAGAGCCAGAGGGGAGCCAGGGTTGAGGCAGAGCTCAGCTGCATATGAGCCAGCAAAGAGCCAGGGATGAGCCAGAGTTGAGCCAGAGTCGAGCCAGAGACGAGCCAGAGACAAGTCAGAACTGAGCCAGAGCTGAGCTGCAGATGAGGCAGCGAAGAGCCAGAGTTGAGCCGCAAGTGAGCCAGTGAAGAGCCAGGGATGATCCAGACCTGAGCCGCTGGTGAGCCAGCGAAGAGCCAGAAACGAGCCAGAGCTGAGCTGCAGGTGAGCCAGTGAAGAACCAGTGGGAAGCCAGAGTTGAGGCAGAGCTGATCTGCATATGAGCCAGCGAAGAGCCAGGGATGAGCCAGAGTCGAGCCAGAGTCAAGCCAGAGATGAGCCAGAGACTAGTCAGAACTGAGCCAGAGCTGAGCTGCAGATGAGCCAGAGTCGAGCCAGAGACGAGCCAGAGACTAGTCAGAACTGAGCCAGAGATGAGCCGCAGATGAGCCAGCGAAGAGCCAGAGTTTAGGCAGAGCTGAGCTTCAGATGAGCCAGCGAAGAGCCAGAGACAACCAGAGCTGAGCTGCAGATGATCCAGTGAAGAGCCAGAGCTGAGCCAAGGGTGAGCCAGAGTCGAGCCAGAGCTGAGCCACAGTTGAACCATGGAAGAGCCAGAGGAGAGCCAGCGCTGAGCCAGTGCTGAGCCGCAGATGAGCCAGAGACAAGCCAGAGTTGAGGCAGAGCTGAGCCGCAGATGAGCCAGTGAAGAGCCAGAGGGGAGCCAGGGTTGAGGCAGAGCTCAGCTGCATATGAGCCAGCAAAGAGCCAGGGATGAGCCAGAGTCGAGCCAGAGACGAGCCAGAGACGAGTCAGAACTGAGCCAGAGCTGAGCTGCAGATGAGGCAGCGAAGAGCCAGAGTTGTGCCGCAAGTGAGCCAGTGAAGAGCCAGGGATGATCCAGACCTGAGCCGCTGGTGAGCCAGCGAAGAGCCAGAAACGAGCCAGAGCTGAGCTGCAGGTGAGCCAGTGAAGAACCAGTGGGAAGCCAGAGTTGAGGCAGAGCTGATCTGCATATGAGCCAGCAAAGAGCCAGGGATGAGCCAGAGTCGAGCCAGAGATGAGCCAGAGACTAGTCAGAACTGAGCCAGAGCTGAGCTGCAGATGAGCCAGAGTCGAGCCAGAGACGAGCCAGAGACTAGTCAGAACTGAGCCAGAGATGAGCCGCAGATGAGCCAGCGAAGAGCCAGAGTTGAGCCAGAGCTGAGCTGCAGATGAGCCACCGAAGAGCCAGAGACGAGCTAGAGCTGGGCCGCAGATGAACAAGTGAAGAGCCAGAGCTGAGTTGCAGATGAGCCAGCAAAGACCCAGAGACAAGCCAGAGCTGGGCCGCAGATGATCCACAGCGGCGCCAAAAAAGAGCCCTAGACGAGCCAGGTGGCTTTGTTTTTATTTGAGTGCCACAACATAAGCCGAGCCTGGCGTGGTCATGATAGACCAACCTCCAGATATCCCACCAACCTTCTTAGATTTTTTATTTCATGTGATTTACGATCAATCTGTCCTTATTAAAAACAAGATTGGTGAAACCGCTTTTTATTTCTACTGTTTCCCTGTGAAACGTAAAGGCATTGTAACCCTAGTGAGGCATCAGAGGTGGTCTGGGCCAGTTCAAAGTCATCTTCAGATGCCTTCCTCGAGGAGCTCCTTGTGAAATAACTATTTGAATTAAAAACAATAACATTTGGATTTGTGCTTGTGCAGCTTAGCAACAAGATTCCCCATTCAGAGGATGGCAGGAAGCGAGAAGCCCACTATTGTCCTGCACAGCCCTCGCTAGGTGCTGGCACAAGATGTGACACTCCTTGGAGGACACGAATGACCATCAAGGCCGGTGTTTGACTGAGTCTTTTACTCAACATGTCCGACATTTATGGTCTCACCAACCGTGAGCAATGATGGCTCGGTACATCGCGGGCAACAGCGAAACTGTGTTCTCCACGTAAATGGAAAACTGCAAGCCCGTGAACCCTTGACGAATGGACATCAGAAATGTTGTGAGTAGCCTCAAACCAGCAATTAATTGATAAACAGACCACTCAATTGCTGATAATTTGAAGCAATATAGAGATCCTTAATTGTCTCTTGACCACTTCAAGGGACTGGGCGCAGAGTCTTCAGAGAGCCTCACTATATGTAAAACACGAAGCGTGATGTGCTTTGTCATGTTTTATCTCCGCCTCCATCGGTCTGATGATCAGTGCTTCTGGCTGGGACTTGGCAGTGTTCGGTCGAATGCCCCCATTGATGTGGTCTCCTTGGAGAATGCCTGTTGCCTACGTATGTGTTCGGTGAAGGACAATCAGCCCCTGATGTGCTCACCCAGGATGTCATCGACAATCATCGCTTAACGTATTATTATATTCTGGCGCCTGGATCTGTGCTCTTGGGACTGGGCTCCTATTCTCGTTTCCTTCCCTCTGTCTGCCCTTTGGATTTCTTTTCTTTCCTGTCCTACCTTACCACATGTGTTGGACTTTACTCATCTTCCGCTTATTATGTGCCTCATGACATATTAATGGCTGTCTTATTAAAACGTGTAAACACAAAATGGGCTGCCCCTAGTGTGGGTTCCTACAGTATCCTACAGAGTTATACTGAGATGCAAAATCTGTTGAGGCATCTCATAAAAAGTTACGGACTGGCCTCACACACCGCCCGGTGTCATGCTTCATCATAGGCTGTCCTCGCCCTCTAAAAACTACGTTTGATAGAGGGCGGGCATACACCTGGAGACAGGGATGCACTTCTAAAACTAAGTGATGGCCGTGTGAAAGTGAAAGGTGATCTAAAAACCATTACATCTGTCGCTAAACTGTGTTTATTCAGGGAACAAATGTATGGTATTAAAATAAGTGAACGGTGATTTGGGACGTTATTCTCCCTTCACCGTCTTTAAGCGTGTCTTATTAAAACGCCACAACCTCTGTATCATCCTCAACAGCCAGCTATCTCTGAAGGTCTTCAGATGGCTCCCACCCAACACCAGGCGAACAGTCACGCAAGTGCTGGTCACCAGCAGACTAGACTACGGGAACTGCGTCTATGTAGGAATAACCGCCCAACTCATGACGAAACTCCAGACTATCCAAAAGACAGTAGCCCGACTCATACTCGACCTCCTCAGACGGACTCATATCAGCCCACATTTCAGGAAACTCCACTCGCTATCAGTCAAGAAGAGATCCAGTTCAAGCTGCTCACCCACGCCTACAAGGCACTAAACAACGAAGGACCTCAACAATCGATTGAACTTCCAGGAAACTCCACTCCGAAACCCTCTCCTTAGCAGCCACCCAACGCATTCACCGGACGAACAGTGGATGCCGCTCCTTCTCCCACCTGGCGGATAAGACCCGGAAAAACAAACCTCAGAGCCTCACCATCACTCTGGCAGTTCAGGAAGGACCTCAAGACCTGGATGTTCAACCAAAAGGAGAACAGGCAGCTTACAAACAGTTCATTCAACAAACCCAGCAAAAAAAACAAATCAACACAATACTGGTATCACTCAACTTCACTACAATGCACCATCGAATACTGATTCCCCGAATGACTTTAGAATTGATCCACTATCCAACTCCTCTGCACCAATAATAATTTCTAAGCAGCCCAAGTTGGGTGAAACGCCAGTAGCAAACTTGCTAGGCCCCTCAATGTCGTCAGCCCCCTTCTCCAATACTTCAGTTTCCTCAGAATGGAATCCGATTAATAGCGACTCCGGATCTACTACCCTTTCTTATTTAGGAATAGGGAAATCTAATATAAATCCACATGTCTCTGGTTAAAATCTTGCTTTCTCCTGCAAGGGATATCCAGCGCATCAACACACCTCAAGATGTGTCAGTCTTAATGAGAATCTGGCATCCCGAATACGAATCACAAGGGATAAGTGATATTCTGAACCGAGGAAACATCACTAAACTTCTAGACTCACATCGAAATCTTTCTCATCTGAATATCAATAATATTACTGCTATCCAGTTCATACTTTTAATTATTTTTCCACCAAAGAAGCAACTGCTGTGGCGTTGTCAACCCAATCCACTTTCAACGTAATCTGTGAAAATCAGAAAACCTTAGAATATTGGGAAATGTGGAAGACTCTTCCCAAAAGGCCTCGATACCCACAAGCTTTCTTAAAAAGGAACCGGATCGAACTCGCAATCAACATTCATGTGATCAAGTTAGAACTAACCTACAACCTGGCATGGATCAACCTCAAAAGCAAAGGTCATTTTTGAAAAATGCAGCATGCCCCTCCAACCACTAAGGTTTACCAGCCTTCAATCACTAATAATCTCCACACACATACAGGCAGGAAGATAATTCAAGGTCTTTATTCCTCAGGTAGAAAAACCTCAGGAGACCTGGAGATGGCTCGCTTCCACCTTAGCCAAGCCCCAATCAAACTGACTCGTCACTAAAGGTAATATCTATCCCAAATTAAACACCAACAATAAGGCAGAGACTATGTCCTAAGTCTCTTGAGATGTGGGTGTACAAGAAAAACCAATAACGGACTCAGAATCAATGTTTTTCCTATCATCGTATGACATCATTTGCATTTCGGAATTCTGGCGTTACAAGGAAACCCCAATAGAAGGCTACTGGGACTCACGCCACTCGATCACATACAAAGGGGCACAAAATAGGTGGTCTTTCCATCTTTCTGTCATTGCAGTGGGATTATGCAGTTTTTGAATATGCCACAGGCAATAAAAACTTTTTATGCATCAAGATTAATAATTGGGTCATTACCTTCACAAAACACAAACTATTTTTGATAAACGTATACATCAACCCAGCCTCCACTGGGAAAAATCAGAAGGTGAAGGAACTAGAGAAGTTAGTTTTGGACATGAGGCATAGTCACACTAATGTCTACCTGCTCTTGACCGGGGACTTCAATTTAAATTTACTCCATAATCCTTATCACAGTATCCCAGAAAAAACAGTGGACTCCAGATGGCAGATCCCATCACAAGTAATAACGCCACAAAGAGCTGACGCTACTGGCCGCACCCTGTTAGCCGTTTTAGAGGGCCTGTCTTTAAGAGCTTTGAACGGTCCTTTCTTGGAAGACCAATCATCTCATCCCACCCTTTTTTCACCAAAAAGATTTGCTGTCTTAGATTACACGTTCTGTTCAGTTGCATTATTTAATACAATCACCCCATACTCCATCAACCTGCGTGGCGAAAGTGATCATATATATGCCTTGAGAGCCGGGGTACTCATTGAGGGGGGTCCCGGTGTCCTGGTGCACAGGTACTTTCCGATACTTGGGTATTCACGTATATCGCTCCAAATCTGACCTATTTGATGGAAACATCACTAGAGCCACCGCCTCTATTTACTCGCAGATGACATTCTGGAAGACTCTCCCTTTGTCTATTTCGGGTAGAGTGGCGCTGGTGAAGATGGTGGTTCTCCCACGTCTGCTCTATTACTTCGCCACCCTGCCGCTTTACATTCCCCCCTCCTATTTCAACAAACTGGAGACTAAGGTTAGGGACTTTCTTTGGGGCGCGTCTAGGCATAGGGTCTCCATCAGGAAGTTATATCTGCCAGCGGGACAGGGCGGATTGGTGGTGCCTCACCTCGAACATTTACTATTTAGCGGCCCAACTACAATGGGTGGCCGGATGGCTGGCCTCGCGGCACCTGTCGGACACCGCCACACTGCAACCTCCTCTGTCACTTCACACCTTGCTCCGCATGTTTAGCCCCTCTGCTAGGCCCAGTAAGGCGGACTCTTTACTGCTCTCCATAGCATTCAAATGCTACCGTAGAAGCTTATACATCACTTGCACTACCATGTAAATGTAAATGTCCAGTATTTCTAAAGCGCACAGCTACCTCCGGAGAGGTGTCCCGGCGCTGGGGGCCGTCGGGAAGATTAAGCGAGCTATTACCCAGAGTCACATGGTGCTGGGCTGATCTGCCGCCGGCGCCGGGGATCGAACCGTGAGCCCCAGGATCCGGAGACAGTAGCCCTGGCCGCTGCGCCACACCTCTTCCACCATGCCATATGCCTCTGCTATTCCCCTGCTGGGGTCACCAAGGGGCGGTTCATGCATCACAGCAGCGGAGCTGCGTGGTTGGGAGGTGGCAGATATACATGACACCGGGGGCCTTTTTAGAGATGGCGCCTTGATGCCCTATACAGATCTAATCTCAGAGGACGGTCTACCCCCAGGGCACTTTCTACTGCACCGTGCGCTCAGAGCCTCACTTTCAGCTAAGTGGGGTGATATCGCAATGGAACCTCCCACTCATACCTCCACATAATGGGCACAGGGGGACGCTTGATACGCTGGTTCGCCTCCTCCCTTCGTCAGCATACTGCGATTCCACTGACCCCCCTGAGACAGCACTGGGAGGAAGACTTGGGACGGGCCCTGTCAGAGAAGGAATGGTTGACAATCCTAGAAAGTCCGACACGTATCCCTCGCAATCAGCGCTTCCGGCAGATACAATATTTTATTCTTCACCCTGCCCTGATAAATAAGTACTTCCATCGGGATGACTCTGAATGCCCCAGGTGTCGCCTGCCCAATGCAGACCTCCTACATATGCTGTGGCATTGCCCTGCCCTGGGGGAGTACTGGATGGGCATAGCGGCCACCCTGTCCTGTTGCACTAAACGTGAAATTCCCTTTCATTGGGAGGTGTATAACTTGCATCTCTTCACGAGGGGCAGGAAACACAAGGCCGCCACACGATTGTTAAACCTGGCCCTAATCACGGTGAAACACCTGATTACTAAAAGGTGGAAAGTTCCAAGGGCGCCCCACACACTAGCCTGGCACCGCTCTGTGCTCAACTGGGCCAGGGCAGAGGGTATGGCCCTGCAGAGTGAGGACCTGCTAGTAAGTTCCCCCTAGCTAGGGATTGGGGGGCCATTGTAGAAGAATTGCAGAAGTTATTTACGCCTACTGAAGATGCGCAGGTAGGGGCGGTAATCTCAGTAGCACCAAGTTGACATTCCAACATCAGGAAGGGGAGGCTGCAATTGAGATGGCGATTCCCAACCCCCATTCGCCTTGGCAGATCATAGTGTCCTAATATGTGCCATAAGCAGTCATTCACTGGTAGCCACATTTCTGGGCCTTAGGTCACTGGCAACCATCCTATCCCTCAGTCAGGTTATTTTGCCCTCATTTTGTTGTACCCTCCTCCCGCTGTTCACGGTTACTCTACATAGCACATATCAATGTCACCACCTGCAATACATCAGCGGTGCAACCATCTTCTCACCTACATAGGTGATCCAATTTAGCTTACATCCATGTTGATCCACATCAGCCACAGTATGCTCCCGCCATCACTGCTATCAACTCAATCTGTCTTATGCTAATGCACTGCTACTGGGCTTTTGATTTTATTTAAATATTGCTGTGCTATGCTGTTGAAAATATAAATGGCAATAAAAAGACTTAAACACAAATATATATATGCCTTTAGAGTTTAACTGTAACAAATTGCATCCAAGCCACACCACCTTAAGCTCCATTGGATCCAACGGCTCCCACCATAATTGGAAGCGGGTTAGGTGGAGCTTGGAAATGGCCGTACATTACTCCTCCTGGAAAGCAAAACTACCTGATCAGGCTTATCCTTCAAATAATTCAATTCATGACTGGGAAAGCTTTATGCAAATCCTGCACTTGGCTCTTGTCAACAGCCAGCAAGCCAAAGGATCAACAAGCTTCCCCGGAACCGCCTTCTCACAGCCATGGTTCACAAAAGAACTCAGATGCCAGAAAAGATTTCTCAGCAATAAGTTAAGATCATTCAAATCTTGGTCATGTCCCTCTGCACTTCCAGAAATCAGCATCCTACGCGTCAGTATCAAAAGCAAATTTGGCAACAAAAGTATACGGATGGGCTACAAACAGAACTTTTTCTCTTTTGTGGGAACAAAACCCCAAGTACTTTTGGATCACGATGAACCATCTCAGTAGGGGCGAGAACCAGTCAACATAAACGGGAATAAAATCACCTCCGAAAACTGGATGCGTATGTTGGCTCTTTGTACAGCGCACCAGCTAAACACCCTAATCCAGATCCCAGTCCCAGCAGGCAACGGTTTCTCAAGGAACGGCCGAGGTCTCAGAAGAGGACCTCAGACAATGGTGACATCTTTCACGGCCACAAGAATAGCAAACCTGATTCAGAAGAGCAGACTGACGGAGCACCCAGGCCAAAGGGATCCCAGCATCAGTTTACAAACAAGATCCCGAGTTTTGGTCCAGTTCCCTGGTAACTTTGTTTAAAGTATGTATGACTTCCAACTCCATCCCTTCATCATGGCAAGGCTGGATTTTAATTCCCATTTATAAAAAGGGACCAGTGGTGCGACCAGATATCTATCGTCTCATAGCCCTCCTCGATGTTGAGGCTAAATATTTTGCATCACTGTTATTGGAGGACTTAAAATCATGGGCAATCTCGAAAAATCTAAGGGGCATATTAACAAGGTGCGGCGATAATATTATCGCCGCTTTAGAGCCTGTTTTCGGGCGAAAAGCGGCGATAATATTATCGCATTATCAACAAGGACACGCTAGCGCGTGTATCCTTGCATTAGCGCCTCTTGTCAGCACGCCTCCCATCGCATCGCTAATGAGATGCAAAGGAGGCGTGCCTGACCAGACTCCTTGTAAATATCGCTAACCCAGCTTCCTCATATTAACAACGGGTTAGCGATATTTAAAATCACGTTAAGTATGCTTTAACGCAGGAATTTAACGTCTGTTAAATTCCTGACTAAGGCATACCTAACATGGGGGGTGGATTCTGTGGCTAAAACCACAGGCCCTATCACCAAGGATATCGCCGTTTTCCATGGAACATCGCTGGAAAACCAGCGATGTTCCATGGAAAACATCGCTATCGCTGGAATAATTATCGCCATTGCGCTAAGCGTTGTTAATACTGCGCTAGCATGGCGATAATTATCTGTGATAGCCGGCGATAAAATTCCTCACGCTAAGAGCGGCCAGCGATAATTATCGCTGCCGCTTGTTGATATGCCCCTAATATCTTTCAATCAAACTGGCTTCAGACCCTTTTCAGGCACCATTGACAAGCTTGTGGCCAGAAGGATGCTGGTTACAAACTAGATAAGTAAAAATGAGTCTTTATACTGCTGCTTCATAGACTGTAGCAAGGCCTTCGCCCACGTTCACTGCCAATGTCTTTGGTCCAAGATTAACGTCTGGCAGGTTCCGGAGGCACTACTACGCGGCATCCAGCTGCTATACTCAGACACATGGGCCAGAGTGAAACTGGGTATCAATAGAGTAGTCTCTGATAAGACAAACACGGCACACGGCGTTAAACAAGGGTGTGTGTCAGCCCCGGCTCTTTTTAACCTGCTGATGTGTGTCTGGCACCAGCCTTGAACTCAGTAACTTGCCAAGCACCACAATTGGCAAAACAACACATCTCTCCTCTCATTTACGCAGACGATGTAGTTCTTTATGTCTAACACAGATAGGACTCCAAAATCTGATCCCTGTCTAATATAACCGCTGTAACCTAAATGGAATGACAATAAACGATGAAAAAACAAATGTTGTGATATTTGGCAGGAAAAGAAAGTAAGCGGTGCCTGGTTTTTAACCAAACATCGTCTGACTGTTTCAAATAAATATAAATTCTTGGGATGCCCTGATGGGCGATAAGGAACGTCACTTAACACATCTTAACTCATTAAAACCAAAATCTCCCTCACTACTATTTGCCTTTCGAAGCATATTGGAAATTAGAACATTGGAATGTTGGGAGCTCCATCGAAGACAATGGAGTTGCTCTGGGCTTATAATGGCTGGTATAAGCCCAGCGCTCCAACTTTCCAATGTTTGTCTTTTTGTTTCTCCATTTTTAATTTAGAACATTCTACCCTTAGTGGGTGGAATGTTCTAATAGCCTTATAGCTCTTCTGCCTCAGGCTATACTGGTTGTTGAGGCGCCTCTCCTCGTTATAGGCCCGCCTGCGGCTCGGGCCTATAACTCGGGATCAGGGCCTTTAACAGCCGGTATAGCCCTCGGCAGCGGGCTATAAGGCTATAGTATAAATCAGCCCACACTTGAACCACTGCTGAAAAGAATTCATGCAAAACTGATGCCGACCCTGGCTTGTGGCGCTGAAGCATTTCCAGGCAAGCTTGGCTTCTTCTTGAACGATGCCCAGTGCGGCGTTCGTAGTTCACTCTTCGGACTGCGCATAACTTCTCACCTTCCCAGATCAGGATGGAATTCAAGCTGAGTGACCAACTACTCATGCAGAGAGCCAGTTTCCTAAACTATAGCACTCAGCACGGGCCGCCAAAAAAGGGACCTTCAAAAACCGTATTTGGCTAGAAGTCACTCAGACCTCATAGATTCCTGGACATCGCAGACAAAGAGCTCAGGACCTCATAAGATTCCTGGACGTCGCAGACAAAGAGCTCAGGACCTCATAGGTTCCTGGACATGGCAGACAAAGAGCTCAGGACCTCATAAGATTCCTGGACGTCGCAGACAAAGAGCTCAGGACCTCATAAGATTCCTGGACGTCGCAGACAGCGAGCTCAGGACCTCATAAGATTCCTGGACGTCGCAGACAGAGAGCTCAGGACCTCATAAGATTCCTGGACGTCACAGACAGAGAGCTCAGGACCTCATAAGATTCCTGGACGTCGCAGACAAAGAGCTCAGGACCTCATAAGATTCCTGGACGTCACAGACAAAGAGCTCAGGACCTCATAAGATTCCTGGACGTCGCAGACAGAGAGCTCAGGACCCTCATAAGATTCCTGGACGTCGCAGACAGAGAGCTCAGGACCTCATAAGATTCCTGGACGTCGCAGACAAAGAGCTCAGGACCTCATAAGATTCCTGGATGTCGCAGACAAAGAGCTCAGGACCTCATAAGATTCCTGGACGTCGCAGACAGCGAGCTCAGGACCTCATAAGATTCCTGGACGTCGCAGACAGAGAGCTCAGGACCTAATAAGATTCCTGGACATCGCAGACAAAGAGCTCAGGACCTCATAAGATTCCTGGACGTCGCAGACAAAGAGCTCAGGACCTCATAGGTTCCTGGACGTCGCAGACAAAGAGCTCAGGACCTGTTAGGTTCCTGGACATGGCAGACAAAGAGCTCAGGACCTCATAGGTTCCTGGACATGGCAGACAAAGAGCTCAGGACCTCATAAGATTCCTGGATGTCGCAGAGAGAGAGCTCAGGACCTCATAAGATTCCTGGACGTCGCAGACAGAGAGCTCAGGACCTCATAAGATTCCTGGACGTCGCAGACAAAGAGCTCAGGACCTCATAAGATTCCTGGACGTCGCAGACAAAGAGCTCAGGACCTCATAAGATTCCTGGACGTTGCAGACAAAGAGCTCAGGACCTCATAAGATTCCTGGACGTCGCAGACAAAGAGCTCAGGACCTCATAGATTCCTGGACGTCGCAGACAAAGAGCTCAGGACCTCATAAGATTCCTGGACGTCGCAGACAAAGAGCTCAGGACCTCATAGGTTCCTGGACGTGGCAGACAAAGAGCTCAGGACCTCATAAGATTCCTGGACGTCGCAGACAAAGAGCTCAGGACCTCATAAGATTCCTGGACGTGGCAGACAGAGAGCTCAGGACCTCATAAGATTCCTGGACGTCGCAGACAGAGAGCTCAGGACCTCATAAGATTCCTGGACGTCGCAGACAAAGAGCTCAGGACCCCATAAGATTCCTGGACGTCGCAGACAAAGAGCTCAGGACCTCATAAGGTTCCTGGACGTCGCAAACAGAGAGCTCAGGACCTCATAAGATTCCTGGACGTCGCAGACAGAGAGCTCAGGACCTCATAAGATTCCTGGACGTCGCAGACAAAGAGCTCAGGACCTCATAAGATTCCTGGACGTCGCAGACAAAGAGCTCAGGACCTCATAAGATTCCTGGACGTCGCAGACAGCGAGCTCAGGACCTCATAAGATTCCTGGACGTCGCAGACAGAGAGCTCAGGACCTCATAAGATTCCTGGACGTCACAGACAAAGAGCTCAGGACCTCATAAGATTCCTGGACGTCGCAGACAAAGAGCTCAGGACCTCATAAGATTCCTGGACGTCGCAAACAAAGAGCTCAGGACCTCATAAGATTCCTGGACGTCGCAGACAAAGAGCTCAGGACCTCATAAGATTCCTGGACGTCGCAGACAGAGAGCTCAGGACCTCATAAGATTCCTGGACGTCGCAGACAGAGAGCTCAGGACCTCATAAGATTCCTGGACGTCGCAGACAAAGAGCTCAGGACCTCATAAGATTCCTGGACGTCGCAGACAGAGAGCTCAGGACCTCATAAGTTTCCTGGACGTCGCAGACAGAGAGCTCAGGCCTCATAAGATTCCTTGACGTCGCAGACAAAGAGCTCAGGACCTCATAAGATTCCTGGACATCACAGACAAAGAGCTCAGGACCTCATAAGATTCCTGGACGTCGCAGACAAAGAGCTCAGGACCTCATAAGGTTCCTGGACGTCGCAGACAAAGAGCTCAGGACCTCATAAGATTCTTGGACGTCGCAGACAAAGAGCTCAGGACCTCATAAGATTCCTGGACGTCGCAGACAGAGAGCTCAGGACCTAATAAGATTCCTGGACGTCGCAGACAAAGAGCTCAGGACCTCATAAGATTCCTGGACATCGCAGACAAAGAGCTCAGGACCTCATAAGATCCCTGGACGTCGCAGACAGAGAGCTCAGGACCTCATAAGATTCCTGGACGTCGCAGACAAAGAGCTCAGGACCTCATAAGATTCCTGGACGTCGCAGACAAAGAGCTCAGGACCTAATAAGGTTCCTGGACGTCGCAGACAAAGAGCTCAGGACCTCATAAGATTCCTGGACGTCGCAGACAAAGAGCTCAGGACGTTATAGGTTCCTGGACGTCGCAGACAAAGAGCTCAGGACCTCATAGGTTCCTGGACGTCGCAGACAAAGAGCTCAGGACGTTATAGGTTCATGGACGTCGCAGACAAAGAGCTCAGGATCTCATAAGTTCCTGGATGTCGCAGACAAAGAGCTCATGGCCTCAGCCTTGGTTCTCGGCCCTGGAATGAGGCCGCTGCATTGCAAACTATAAACCACCAGACACAAATCACGGCGCTAAGAAGCGAACAGTGGGCCGAACCCTCCATGTGGCTGTCCATGAGGGATTCCAACTGCGCAGCCTCGCACTTAATATACCAACATCAATTGTTTGCCAGCGAGGAGGAACATTATTGGTAAAGACTCCATTGTTTGGGATCATAACTTGTGGTCTCCTGGGTGGTGATAATTGGGATTGCCCCCTGGGGCTTCTAAAGAGCTGAATAAACACTGTCAGGCCACCCCCTCACTCCTTGCGTAGTAAAAGCTCGAATAATGAACGGGAATAGAAGGGAGGCTGCTGGGCAATCACAGATATCTTAATCTGGGTCAACACCTGATAATGATTGGGATCCCAAGAACCACCACCTATCCTCCCAATTCTTTTTATTCAGTTTAAACTGTAATTTGCACAGTACTTTTAGTGATCAATTGGTGTTCAGATATTTATTACATCTGGCTTTTTAAAATGTCCTTAGCGCTTTAGCTCGCACCTTCGGGTACACGTGTATGTCAACCATGTAGATGCATTAATGGCACTGTTTCGACGTTCGTTTTCACTCAAGAAGCTCTGACTCTTTTGTATATTACCACCTAGATAACTATTGCAAACAAGATCAGACCATTTTTAGGATTCATGAGTCGGACAAAATCTCTGGTCCATATATATATATATATGCAATTAAAAGGTCTAGGGCCAGATGTATCAAGCCTTTTTCCGTTCGCAAACGGGACAATTCGCAGAATCGGCCAGTTTGCTAACGAAAAAAGGCCTTTTCTAACGTATGAAAGGCTTTGCCATTTGCAATTTAGGTAATCGCAATTTTTTGCGATTACCTGAATTGCGAATGCACATAGGTGATCGCAATTTGCAAATCCCTTTTTTTTAATTTTTTAATTTTTTATTTTTTTTTATAAGCAATGGGCATTGAAACGGGTCCCTTCCGGGCCCTGTAGTCATGTCTGTAACTTTTCAGGCCAAAACTCTCATTGATTTCTGAATAATGAGTATAAGAGTGTTACGGTAACCATGTTGTTATGCTTACATTTCACATGCTTTACTTAATCTTGCATTCCCTTTTTTTTTTTTTTTATTAAAATTTTTATTGTTTTGTTTTCTCACAAACACCATAGTTATACATAAATAGAGCACCATGAAATCAAGCGATCAAATTATAACCGTACACAGCCCAATTATTCATCCAAAACATCCGAAATTGGTCCCCATAAACATTGCCCCCTCTTTTTTTTCTTCCGCCCTTTTAATTTATAAATTGAAGACTCAATATTATATGCTGCAAATAAGCGTTCCCGCCAATTTGTGAAGATCGGAGGATCAATAGTAATCCATTGGGAAGTTATGCATAGGCGGGCGATGGCCATAGCGATAAACACGAACTCCGACACTGCGCTTGGCCAATTATTTGTACTACCATTACCTACACCAAAAATAAAGAGGGTAGAAGTAATTGAAACTGGAAACCCTAGGATCAAAGAAAGAAATCTTTCAATACCATAAATAAAATCTGTTAATTTTGGGCATGAGTAGAACATATGTACCGTATCTGCTGCATATAAATTACATCTACTACACTTTACTCCCCTTGTACCCCCCCATTTAGCAATCCTCGCAGGAGTATAATATAAATCAAAAATTGTCATAAAATCTTGACTCTTTAGGTTCCCCGTAATCAGGATCTGGTTTGCTAATAACAAAGAGTGTTCAATATCAATCTCAGTCTCAGTCCCCCCCACCTTCCTAGCCCACTTTTCCGACTGTACTGTCAAATCATCTGGACATGAGTTAAGAAAAATAGCATATATTTTACCTAACCAACTTTTTTTTTGCAATAATTCTACCAGGGGTATTTTATCAAAATCATAAGCAGGTCTATAGTTTTCCTTCCCCAGAAAACTCCGGATTTGTAAATATTTAAAAAAGTCCCTCTTTTCAACCCATACTGTTCTTGCAGAATACCATAGGATATAATCTGTCCATTACAAAAGAGATCCCCCATTACTTGAATACCCTTTTTCCCCCATTGAGATGTGATCTGATCCCGAAAATTGGTGGTAATGATAGTGTAGTCTCCAATGGGGAATAAGCATTAAGGTTCGGGATCATAAATTTACGCTGAATTTGTTTCCACACCTTAAATGCGGCTCTCACAATTTTAAATCGTGTCTTTTATAATAACTGGGTTCGAAAATCGACACAAAACAGCAGTTAACTTGATTCCCCAGCCCTAGTTCATAGATAGATGGGCAATTTGCCAATGGTATATCGGCTTTAGAGCCAACAAATAAAATAGCCATATGTTGAAGCATTGCAGCCCAATAATAAAATAAAAAATTAGGTATAGCTAGACCTCCTTTATATTTTGGAAGAATCAGCCATTTGGCTGCTCTTCTTGACCTCCGATAGCCCCATAGAAACCTTGAGCATACCCTTCCAATCTTTGTAAAGTGAGAGGACGAAAACTCGAGAGGTATTGTCCTAAATATATACAAAAACTTGGGTAAGATCAGCATTTTTAACACATTACTCCTCCCAATCAAAGATAAATGTAAATGATCCAACCTCTCAAGTTGCTTGTTGGTGGAGTCAATTATTGGATTAATATTTAAATCGGGAATTCTATCAATCTGCATAGTAATTGTGATACCCAAATAAATAGCTTCCGTAACAACTGGAAAATCATGAGGGTAGGTCATACCAGAACATAAAATTTGGGTCTTCTCAATGTTTAACTTATAACCAGAAAAACTCCAAACTGACCAGCTAAAACCTTAACAGCTGGGAAAGCTGATATTATATCGCTCGTCAAGACCACAATATCATCGGCATAGGCCAGTGCTCTATACTCTGTTTCTTCGATTTTAATTGGCTTAATATGTATATTGCTCTCTAGTTTCTTTAAAAAGGGATCAATATACAAAGCAAATAGCAGGGGCGAACAAGGACACCCCTGTCTTGTACCTCTATTGATAGAAAATGATTCTGATTCCTGACCAGTAATCCGAATCTTCGCCTCAGGATGTAAATACATTACCTTAACTGCTTGTATAAAACCCATGCCGACCCCTTTCCACTGCAAAACAGACCAGAGGAACCGCCAGGAGACCCTATTGAATGCTTTTTCGGCATCCAAAAGGAGAACTCCCAGCGGTGACCCCGTGGCCTGTGCCCAATCAAGAAAGGTTATAACTCAGTCGGACATGGTCCGAGGTATCCCTTCCTGGAATAAATCCATGTTGATGTAGAGAGACCAGAGGGGTAATTATTTTTCCTAACCTAACTGCCAACAATTTCGAATGCATTTTGCTATCGGCATTGATCAATGTAATAGGTCTATAAGAGGCAGGGTTTAATTCAGGCTTCATCTTTTTCTTAAAAATGATAATAGTGGTCTTACACCAAGAATCTGGAATTTGATGGTCATTACGTGCGTGTTCCAATAGGATTGTAATATCGTGCTTAAGCTCCTGCCGGAAGGTCTTGTAAAACTCCAGCGGGATACCGTCAGGACCCGTTGCTTTTCCTGCCGCCAAGGTTGTTAAAGCCAGCTCGATCTCATCCCACGTAAATTGAGTTTCTAATGCGATGTTTTGATCCTGAGTTATCTTTACCGTTTCTAGCTCCCCTAAGAATTCTCCCGGGGAGTCAGTCCTTATCTCAGCGGTATCCAAAGGATCCTGACTATATAGTCGCCTATAAAAGTTTTGAAAAACTTTTAGGATTCCGGCCGGAGTATCATTGATTTTTCCATCCACATCTTGTATTTTAGAGATTCGATTGGCAACTTCTCGTTGCTGAGTTCTTTTCGCCAACACTCTACAAGTGTTTTCACCCAGCTCATATACCTCCGCCATCTGCTGTGTATATTTAATTGCAACGTCTGTACTGAAATGCCGATTAATTTTAGATTTACAAATAGCAATTTTCTGCAGGGTGTCCTCAATACCTACACCCCCGAATATTACTTATTAATTCGCATTCTTCTTTCCTTAATTGCTTTACCCAATTATCGATTTCTTCATATATTAATTTTTGGCATGCAATAGAGAAGCTCAGGGTTTCCCTCAGCAGCCGCCTTAAATGCATCCCAAACTATGCAAATAGATGCTGAATTCCGATTAATAGCGAAAAACTCCCTTATCCATCTAGCCATATGAGAACAGTAATGCTCATCGAGCAAAGTTTCCTTTCGAAAGTCCAGGCCTTCTGAGCCTTCCTAATCCCCTGCGTTGGGAATTCTATTATCAGCGGATTATGATCAGAAATCACACGTGGAAAAATCTCCATGCTGCTAATATCAGCCAATTGTGGTGATAAAAAAATAATCTAGCCGTACAGACTTATTATATGGGGCAGAAAAGTAAGTAAACCCCGGCTCAGATGGGTTCATTTTATGCCAGCAATCAACCAGCCCATGCTCTAATACCAATCCTTGAAGCGCTTTAAAAACTCTGCTTTTTTACCTTGATATAGAGAGGACCCACCAATATCAAATTGACTATTTAAATGAATATTAAAAATCCCCACACAATACTAGAGGGCCTGGCCATAAATCAAGTTCAACACTTAAAAAAATAAGTACTTCAGGGTCATCTAAATTAGTCCCATACATAGAACACAGGGTCAAAACTAGATTATTCATTTTCATTTCAGCAATTACCCACCGACCCAAATTGTCTGCTTTAACCCGTTTATATGAGCATAAGCCATGCCTGGCTAGGATTGCGACCCCCTTAATATTTATACTCTGCCGAGTACAATAAAGCAGCTCAAGGCCAACTTCCCCCAGCCACCGACGATTGTTCCACTGTACATGAGTCTCCTGAAGACAGAGGATATCTACATGCATATATCGCAGTTGTTTTGCCAGCACTGCCCGCTTTCTTCTATTATTGAGCCCACAAATATTGAGTGAACAAATGCGTAGACTACCCATCCTTACTAAACTTAAAAAGTTCAAAAACCCCAACTACACACGGAACATACAGAGCTCCCAGCTTTTGCTCTATCGAAACCATAATTTCATCTTCCCTAGACCAAATCCAGCTAGTAATTATCCCAAAAATATGTTGGAGAAAACAAAACACATTACCCCACCTCTCTCCCCTAAACCCCCACCCCTCTCCCTCACCTTCCCTCCCCCCCAAACACCCACCTTATGAGGCGTAAGGGCCATGGGCCCTCAGTGCTGAAGAGCAAGCTACACCCCTCCCGCTCCCCCGAACACAAAGCCCCCCCCAAAAGCCATAAAGTTCCTAGGAGCATCCTTCCCAATACATCCCTGTATCATTGACCCTGGCCAGCCACCTTACTCCCCTGCAAAGTAGAAAGAAATTCTTTGCAAGTATTTCAGACGTAAAAAATTTGATCGACCCATTAACTATCACTTTTAACTTTGCGGGATTGAGCAGGTACACTTGAACTCCTTTTTCTTGAAAACAAGGGATTAACTGACGGAGTTGCCATCTTTTTTCTACTGTCCCATGGCAGTAATCGGGTCTTACGAAAAAGTCACAGCCTTTACCTTTCCGCTTCCTATCTGGTCTGGCCAAGTCGTAAAGAGCTTCCCGGGCTAAAAAATTATGAAGGCAGATCAAGATAGCCCGTGGTTTGTCACCGGACTGGTTGTTTCTCTTGAGTTGTTTAAAGGGAAAGCGATGAGCCCTCTGTAGTTCTTGTTTCCAGTCCCATTGCTTCAGATCCGGGAATGCTTCACTGAACAGTTCAACAACAAATTGGTAAATATCCGTCCCTTCTGCTCCTTCCGGTATACCCAAAATTCGGAGATTGTTTCTCCTTGCCTGATTCTCTAAATCCATCAATTTCCATGTTATATCCGTTTTTTGAGCATCAATAGATTGAATACTATTTTTTTGTGCCGCTAGTTCATCCTCTACAGCAGATATTATTGACTCCGCTTCTCCCATTCTAACGGCAAAATCAGAACATGTTTTAGCGACCCGTCGGATCGCATTCTGGACTTTTCGATATCCTCCTTGAATTCGCGCGCTCTCCGCCCGGGTCTCCTCTCTGTGAGCTAAAATATTCTGGTAAATTGTGGTCAGCGTAATATCATCAGTTTTTTCTAAACTTTGACTTTGACTCTGGCTTTGATTTTGTGCTCCACCTAATTCACCGTTGCCACTCAGTTTAGGAGAATAGGAATAGTCCCAAACCATTGACCCCTCTTGAGTGGGGGCTTTACCCCTGCCGATAGAATCCCATTTTTTTTTGCGGACAGTTGTTATTTCTTGGGAAATTCGCATTCCCTCTTCTCCAAATCCTTCTTCCAATTCTTGTCCGGAATCACTTAGCTCACTTTCATCCTCCGCCCATCCCCCCCCGGGACCTTCGTCCTCTGAAGATGGATCAGACATTGAAAAAAATTTGTCCCCGGTATCGCCATCTTTCCCTTCTTTAATAGCACAGAGCGTCACCAAATCCAGTTCCAATGGGAGAGATCCTTGTAAAATCTGTAAAACATCCCTTGAATTTGAGGCTGAGGTAGCCGATGTAGCCCCCTGAGTAGTATTAAAAGAGACTACATTACCCATAATGCATTGGTTCAGTGTCCCAGCCGTTTCATTATTTATATCAAACTCTGATTCTGCCATCAGTGACGGGTTATTATGTATGTTTTCCTCACCAGTAGATCCTCTAATATCAGCCGGGCTGTGGTGCTCTGACTCAGTATTATTACTCCCGATTAAATCACCCTCGGCAGAAATCGGGGCAATATCTTGCTTTGTCACCATCATATCGCTGGATTCCATCACTGTCAATTTGCAAATCCCTATTGCAAATGCAAGAAGCCTTTCCTAAATGCGAACTGTGCATTTAGGAAACGCTAATTACCATCAACTTTATTTTTAGGGGGTGATTCAGGAGGGCTTTAGGCCCCCAGGCACCCTTGGCTTTGCATTTGCTAATTGTGATTATCAATTTGGTAATCGCAAATTGGCAAATGCAAAACCATTCATTCCTATGGGCCTGTAGGCCCATAGGAATGAATGGAGTCACATTACCTAATAGCGATTCGCTATTTACAGAATAGCTATTAGGTAATGTTAAGAAAACGCAAAATAACTTGCAGTTCCTACATACATTGTATTTTGCGATTCCAAAATAGCAATTCAGTAAAATTCGCTATTTCAGAATCGCAAAATGTTTGTATGATGCATCTGGCCCCTAGCCTGTTAATAGCTTTTATGCTTGTACACTGCTTCGTATCTTCCATTTTGCACTTTAATGGACTTGAATGTCTCAATAAAGTATTTTAGAGATTAAAGAACAGGCAGCTTCTCCTCCCGGAGCCTCAAGACCCTCAGGGGTGATGCAGCCGCGCTCTAAAAATCCTGAGTGATTAATTGATTGAAACTGTATCTATTCTTTCTTGTCTCTCTTACCCTCAAGTTGGACTCATTGCTCCTGAATGCTTTGTTTTCATTCCTTACATGATGGTTTTCATCTTGTCTTTGTCATGCTTGGTTTCTTACCCTCCTGCTGCATATATTGTTTCATCTGTATTTCTTTAATGTTTGAACAATAACCGTTGTCTCTTCTTTTTGTTGCCAGATAAGAAGAAGCCCCATGGTAGCCTCCAATGGGTACCAAGTCGATGTATCTTCAATGACGTCCAAATACGTTATGTTAATGTCTTTTCAACTCTCGAACACAGATAATGCTGAATGATCAAAGAAAGAAAGAGCGTAAGAGGGAAACCGCTGCACCCCCAGCTCGCCGATCACCGTCTTTGAGGTTGCCTCCATGGCGGATGACCAGCCTTCAGGGACCGCTCCATCAACGCTATCGCGGGCCCCAAGGTGAGGTGACAACTCTGAGTCACTATCGCCGAAGGGCCACGATGGAGGTAGAGTTGATGTTGACCAAAGCGTTGTTTTAGTGTCCATAACATGTTGGTTAACACCCCACAGCATGCTGGGAGACCAGACATCTGGGTGCTGGCATTATTCATCTATTGTGGGGGGTGTTTTCCCTGTGTCAATGGTTTGGGGCAAATATTCCACCATCCACAGCTGGCATTGGTGTTTTTTACACCAGAGTTTCTTTCAGGGTAGATACAACGTCATTGGCAGAGAAACCTTGTCAACCAAGGAGAAGAACCTACAATGTGGCTGATACACCCCTGTGGGAGGGCCATAGTTCTGCGGCACTGACCCGTGTGGGAGGGGCCATAGTTCTGCGGTACTGACCCATGAGGGAGGGGCCATAGTTGTGCGGCACTGACCCTTGTGGGAGGTGCCATAGTTCTGCTGCACTGACGTGTGTGGAAGGGGCGGTAGTTCTGTGGCACTGACCCCTGCGGGAGGGGCCATAGTTCTGTGACACTGACCCTTTTGGGAGGGGCCATAGTTCTGCGGCACTGACCCGTGAGGGAGGGGCCATAGTTCTTTGGTACTGATGTTTGTGGGAAGGGCCATAGTTCTGTGGTACTGACCAGTGTGGAAGGGGCCATAGTTCTGCGGCACTGACCCTTTTGGGAGGGGCCATAGTTCTGCGGCACTAAAGGGCGAGGCCCTTGAGGTTTCCACAGACAAGCTCAGAGCCAGGCTGTAAGTGTGTGAACCTGGAGTGATGTGATATTCTTCCAGAATGTTTCTGCTGCATGTAGTCCACTTTTACCACTTCCATTTTATGTCTGAATTGTGCTAAATGACAACCGGGGTATGCCCAGACGTGGGTCCTTTGCTCAGTTTGACACTGGATTCAAGCTAGCCTGGCTGATAAGGGGTGTTACCCCAAAACTGGTCCCAGGATGCTTGTTTCCGGTCCAGGGAAGACCTGGCTTGGCAGTTCGGGCTGGACTGTTCCCATGGCCCCCCGCCCTCGGAGACCAACCCCCACCCACGGACCCCGCACGCAACTTCCGAATCATCCTGGACTCCGAACTCAAAATGGACCGCCAGATCAACGCCGTCACCTCTTCCTGTTTCACACCCTCCGTCCCTCCTACGTAAGACTTCCAACTGGATCCCCCTCGAATACAGGAAAACCGTCACCCACGCCCTCATCAGCAGCAGACTGGACTATGGCAACGCACTCTACGCTGGGATCATCAAGAACCTCACCCAACGCCTGCGGGAACTACACTGGCTCCCCGTCGAGAAGAAAATCACCTTCAAGCTTCTCACCCACGCCCACAAAGCCCTCCAAAACACCGGCCCCGCCTACATCAACCATCGACCATGGGCGTAGGAAGTATGGGGGACGCGGGGATATATCCCCCCAGATTTTGGAGTGGGGGGACACGGGGGACAAGGGTGGGGGGACGAGGGGACAAAAGAATTTCACCTCTCCCTTCTGTTATTCGCAGGGCCATTAGCGCGCGAATGTGCTACCTAATGGCCCTGCACTTGACCTGCCTGCAGTCAAAGAGGCCACCCACCCTCTGCCCTTTGTTATGCTGCAGTAAGGCTCTGCCGTTCTGGGACGGGCAGAGAAGGAAAAAAACTCTGTCTCTTTTCCTTCATGCCCAGAGAAGGCAAGGACAGTGTTCGCTTCTCCTGCTCTGCCTCTGGCAGCTGCCCTCCTCCCCTCTATCTCTCTCTTTATTCCTCCATCTCTTTCTGTCTCTGTCTCGCTCCTCCTTAAGTGCTGATTACAAGAGACAGCTCTTACGTACTCTCTCTTGCCTCTCCTTTTCTTTCTTTGTTACCCTGTGAAATGGATCCAAAAACGAGCAGAACACTTTGGCTGGAAATGTCCTCATTTTCTGACCATTTTCTATTCCAAAGCACAACCTCGGGACAGAGAGAAAAATTATTAAATAACTAAATAAAGCAATGAAGAGTGGTCGCAGACAGGCCAGATTGTTATTTACACCCACGCACATTAGCGCCGCTTTACAGAGTTTACCAGTGAAGCGCTACTTTCTTTTTATCTTCTTTCTTTGAACAACATTGTTTTCCCAGGGTGGGGAAGTGCACCATTCCTAAAGGGACTGCAATACCTGGTTGATGGTTGGAGTGGGAAACGTTTAATATGATCATTTTCAACTGTTTTAATTATTTTAGCTTATAAAATGTGTACCGCGTCTCTGTGTTTAGGGATGTGGTCTTTTTTAAACCAAACTGCTTACATTTTGTAAGGATAGAAGCAATGGGCATTGAAACGGGTCCCTTCCTGGTCCTGTAGTCATGTCCTGAACTTTTCAGGGAAAATCACTTACTGATTTCTGAATAATGAGTTTAAAACTGTTAAGGTAACCATGTTGTTCCTGCTTACATTTCACATGCTTTGCTTATCCTTGCATTCCCTATGAGTGTTTGCTTTTTTCAGGGTGTTATTACTTTTTTTCAGGCAGCATTTTACTCTTGTCTAGAGCATAATTTGAATTGAGTCGCAGCACAATTGGGTTGTAGTTGAAGGCAGTGCGAGTTTCTCCCAGTGGGGCAGAATGGTGTTCAGTGTGGGAGAGGATGCGGCACTCTGGCCAGAGCTGCCGAATTTGGAACTGGAGAACCATGTTCAGCCTTCATGACCAGTCCCCCAGACCACTCTCCTGACAGAGCACATTCCGATGCTACACCTTAGAAGGCCCGATAGACCTTAGAAGCCCTGGTGTCTTAGCACCAGCAGGTGGACCCTAACGGTGGCAAGTGTGGGTTGACCTTGCAGGCCTGTCCACCACAATCCATGCTGTTCACCTCCAGTCTTGCGGGCAGGCATACGAAGAAGCACATCCTAGAGCGACAGTGACTCTGTCACTGAGGTCACAAGACCCTTGAGGCCAGTCCGCCTCACCCATTGATACCTCCATTGGCCTTTTTCAGCACTAGTAGTGCAACTTACATGGGGTTGGCAATGTAGGATTTGCATGCCCACTAAACTTAGGGGGTGATTATAATAGCGGTGGGACCGCCACATCACCCAGTCGGTGACGGTCCCACCGCCATCGGTGACTGCATCACCGCCCGCCATATTACAATGGCGAGCGGTTCCCTGGCAGTCGGAAAGACCGATCGCCACGCACCCGACGGGCTCCTTAAGCCCGCCTGTGTGGCGGAGGGGCTTGTAGTTCATACAATGCTGGTGGTGCCTACCAGGCACCGCAGTAGGGGTAATGATGTCCCTTACCGGCCAGCCTATCCATGGCGGTTCACCCGCCATAGAAAAGCTGGCAGAAAGGGACATTGGGGGCCCATAGCAGGGCCCTTTACCCCCGACCCCCAGACATGGGACCTGCGGGGCACTACATATCACTGCACCATGTGGCACTGCCACGTAGTGCAGTGATATATGTATCATGTCCCTTTTTTACATTGCGGCGGGTGATGCAGCCAGCAACACCTGCCGCAATGTAAAAGATAGGCATTGTGAACAACGTAGTGGCGGCCGCATTGTAACGCCTATCGTGGGGCCGCCGCTTTGTAGGCGAGCGGTCCCATTCCCCAATTCGATGGCGGACTGACTGAAGTGCGCCTGCCATCGTAATCAGCCCCTAAGTTCGCAAACTTCATGGTCGCTGCTTCGTGCACAAACACTTTTAACATGTGCAGCCTGCTTTCGGGCCACTGGAGTTATGCAGCAATGGAGGCCAAAAGTATGTCGCAGTGTTGACTAAATTATGCAACAAAAAAAAGGCTGCACCGTAATGTGGTACATTTTATGATACTTTATTATTTTGACATATTTATACATACTAACAGCCTCTGCAAAGCTTTTGCCTCATTAGTACCTGTGTAACATACAAATGCAGCAGTGAGAAAGGTGACCAGTCAACCTTTGCAAAGGGCCCTACACTTCACAGCAACATAAGTCACATTTCTTTTAGTAATTTTTGATCCGTTTGAGCTACAAAATTGTTTTGGGTGAAATTGTTAGATTATGCAGCAGATGATGTATTATGTGGCAAATATGGTACAGCCATAATTAAGTGGAAAACCTTTTTAAACTAGGATATTTTACCATTCATGTTTGAACTGCACTTGTGGAATAAGTGAGTAGAAGACCTGATGACAGAAATTGCATGGCTCGGCGACAAATGGCTTGTGATTCCACTTTTAAGCGTATTAGGCACATTCTGTGATTGAAAACATATCCATCTTTGTGAATGTATTTTAATGTCAATAACTCATACTAAACCTTAAATAAGCATGTGTATCTATTGGTTGAATTTACTGGTCAGTGAAATGCCAAATGAATACTAAAAATAGGGACGTTTTGCTCTTTCTGGGCACACCTCTGTCTCCGCCCACAGACCCAAATCTCAGGTTATTCTCGCCCTCTGATTCTCCGCCCACAGTTCTCTTACTTTTTTTCTCTCCACTTCGACCACTGCTTCCTGCCTATTGTGTTTTGAATGTCGAGCCCTTTTGAGCTGAAGTATTATCGGAGCCTGACTGTGGGGTTAAGCGCGGCAGTCGCAGATCACAGTTGGCTCATGTGGGAGGTGGGGCTTGAAATTAGGAATCACAGACTGCATAGGGCACTTTCCCTGTGCCTTCCCACTTCACTAAGAAGCCTAGTCAAGGTACCAGATGACACTGTATCAGGAAAAACGCTAAATCCCATGACTTGACCACTGTGTCTCTGATGATATACTGGAGTCCTCTGGTAACATTAAAGGTAAGCCACACTTATTCAGGCAGTACCACACTGAACCCGGATAGAAATATGAGAACCCTTTTTGCAGGCACACAAAGTGTAAACCAAGTTGCCCCATTATCAAGTCTGTACCATTAATGGCCTGACAATGTTACCAATTTAAAACTTAATTTTCCCACTTAAGCCTGTTGTGCTTCTGTTTGTGATTCATAAAAAGTGCAAGAGATTTACTCACAGTATTGCACCAACAATCGAAATGTGAGTAGCCTTTATGACCCCATTGCGCCAGTTGACGCCACATCTACCTTTAGAATTTCCAAGCCTGCTAGGGCATGTTCTTGAAATACTCAATAAAACATGTGCCAAGTGCTTTAGCACCACATGCCCTTGATCCAGCGGGTTACTTGCAACAAGCATTCATACATAAAATACTCACCTGGGCCCATTCATTCACGCTAACTAATAATCACCGCTGGTGGGAATCAGTTGAACTCTTTATCAAACTCCCTGCTACCAATTACCTTTCCTGATTGAAGAGTAATGACTTACCAATGGACCTTTGATAATTGGGGATAAAATGAAAACATACAAATACAATGTCATAAAACACCTGAAATAACCACTGACTCAGGAAGTTTTAAAATGTTTATCTAAATTCTTTAGCAGAGTAAATTACAAACCACATAATACTTAATCGCATATCAAGGAGGAAGTATACTAAATAATCACCTATTTAATCAATGACGGTCCCTCAGGAAGGAGAAGATAGAGACAGCAGTACAACTAAAGATTACACTTTATATTTACCTAAAGGTGTGAAAACCAAACCCCTTTGCCAAGGAGTTGGAAAGATGGGTCCCAAGAAAGATGGAGACCAAGACCTCCGGACCAGGTTCAGGACAGGATAGGTGACCTCTCTACCAACGACGCCTGCGTCGTTCCCCTCTCTGACACTTCGTTCCTCCTCGATTCTTCCGTGTCTTCTTTCTAATGGAATCCGCCGCCCCCACCTCAGGACCTCTTTGGACAGCGGTTCAGTCTGCATCGATCAGCTCGTTCTGTGCTCCCAAGCCCTGATCCAGCTAATTAGCTAATTCTATATCTATTATACCCTTCTATACCCACGTACCTCCCATTAATGTTTCAAAATTATGGGCCCACTACTTCTGATTGGACAGGGACAGGGGGTTGATCCTCACACCATATCAATTTTAATTCAGTTTTCTTAAGCCCATTGTTTAAAAATACCGCCCCTTTCAATTAATACATTTGCTTTATTTCCCACCCGTCTCACGACAAATTTTAATACAAAGTGTATACAAAATATCAATTGTTAGGACATCTCAGATGGACGGTGAAGGTGATCAGCGGGTCATGTCCTTGGACATCTTCCAAGTTGACTTCATCGCTTTGCATGGTTAGTTTTCAGAGAGCATGCGCAGGTCACATGACTCTCGAGCTGCCGTTCAGTTAACCCAGGCCCATTTTACGAACTAATAGAAAAGTCAAAGAAGAAACATATTAAAATCAGAAATAAATGTTTCACTGTATACCCCCTACTTCTACTCTACTCCCATTTAATTATAAATGTCTATCCCGCATTAGTAGTGTTAGAATACCACATTATTAATTGCAGCAAATGCGAAAGCTTTAACACGTGAGAACATTAAGCAGCCATTTTAGCACACACTGCGCAGAAGCAAAGTTTTCCCTCCAAGCAAAGAAAGACGTCATACCACGTGACATGGTTGACACATGCGCAGTAGAATTCCTGCGCTTTAGCTGCCATTTTGGATTAGACAAGCATTACTTATTAGTGGAAAACACATAGGCAAGCATCATTTGGATAAAAATGTTGTGTGTGCACATTATTAGTAAAGACATTACAGAGTTTTAGTACAAATTAATTAATGCTGTGAGAAGATTGCTTTCGAGCAAGTCTCATTGTGAGTCCTTGCTCCATCTATCCCCTCTCTGATGGCGTTTCTGAGCAATCAAAACTACCCACAACCAGATGCCAACTTCTAGCATATTTCATTCACATTTTCATTTTTACATTGTCTATTCTTATCCTTTCCTTTCAGTTTCTTGTATATTTCACTTTTCAGATCTTCTAATTCTATTTCATCAAACTTTCTTTTCTTTCCTTTTCCTGTCACTCTATACGTCTCATTCTTTCTACAACATTTGCACCATATCATTATTGACAATACTGTTATTGCTATCCCTGCTAAGAGTACTAATATTTGACCTATAAGTCCTTTCCCTACATTAGTAAACCAGGTACCAATTGACGTAATACTATTGGTCAATCTTTCCCATACACTATCAACTTCCAGTGGTTTCAGTTCATTCTCAAGTTTTGTTATATTCTTTATATATGTTCCAATTTCTGCACTTTTGTCAGGTATGTACGTGCAACAGTGTTTCGTTTTCAACAATTTACAGACTCCTCCCTCTTTTGCTAATATTATATCAAGAGCAAGTCGATTTTGCATAACCATAGATCTAATCGCAACCATCTCCGCATTAATCATTAGAAATCCTCCAGCAGTTTCCGTTGATAAACGATCAACCACTGTAGACAATTTGTATATTCTCCTTGAGTTCAGAATTACTCCCACTGAAGGTATTAATGCACCAAATATATCACCTACAATTTCTGAAAAACTAGCTCTTTTTCTACGTGTTAATTCACTATTATTTTCATTGCTCCCAGTGTTTCTTTTTACGTGGTATGTTTTTGGAAAAACTATTCCAAAATAACAACTTCCATACCACCGTGCAGGAAGCCTAAAGTAAGCCTTATTCCCGCATACATAATAAATTCCAGGAAAAACTGAATCTGTTCCTCCTTTTAGTCCCCAACTTCCAAGAATTAAGAAATTATGTTCACATTCACTGGTACCAATAAAAACATTGTTATATTCAGTTTTTAACCTATGAAGACAAATGTTCCCTGTCTTTACAAAATCGAGAGCCATAGCAGCTTGAGCCTTGCCAGGTGTATAACTACCCTCTTTCTCAGCCCAAGGTGGCAGATGAGCCTTATGCTCAGACGCTTTCTTGTGAAAATTCTGTCTTCTATTCCCAACTAAGTTTAAAAATATCTTTTCTTCTTCACGTAATGAACATGTTAGATTGCTTCTATGTGCATGTGTTATGTCTATCGACTTCATTGTTAAGAAAAATTCTCCCATAAATTGTGCGTCTTGACTACTAAGCACTGGGTTCAGATTCTTTCGAATCGGAACCTCAGAAAATATCACATCTATATTTGAATAATAATACTGAAGTCTCCCTGTTCTATAAAATAAACTAGTTAGTACACTACATGATATGCCATAAGTTAAAGGCAAATGATGATAGGTTAGACCTTCTGCTACTGATTCAGGTAACTTCATACAGACATAACAGTCACTTACTTCCATTGTATCTACGTACTGAAACAATAACTTAGTAAAAACATTTAAACTAGTATCGTTATCTGTTACAACGTGATGATAATCCGGTTCATCCTCTGCTTCTATTTCTACTCTATCACTTTTCATGTTATCTATCCTTCCCTTGGTATCGGTGTTATTCTTTTTGTCCATTATCAGAAGGTAAGGAATCGCTACAATCACAACTAACCACACTATAAGCACCACTACCAGACTACATATGCATATAGCACAGCATCTTTTACAACATTTCCGTTTCGGGCTCCCAGAAACTCTGTCGACAGCCATTTTTGACAAAAGAAGATTTTTCTTTTTCTTTCAAGACTTTAATTTATCAGGGTGGTTTCACTTCTTTTTCATAAGTCAATTCTGCACTTATTCTTTCGTCACCACTTTCACTTGACTCTGAACTCTCGTAGTCTTCAAGTATTATATAAGTCCAATCAGGACCTTTAAACTTATTGTTCACGAGTTTCAATCTTTTGCTTTTTCGTTTTTCAGTCCCACTTGTTTGTCCAGATAAGTTTGTTACTTCATTTACTTGTTCTGGATCTTCACTTCGTGTTACTATATGGTATTTTACTCTTTTAATGACACTAGGCCAATGATCACCTTTTCTGACTTTCTTTGTTTGCACTGTATCTTCACCTTCCGAGCCTTTTCCAAAAACTCTTTTATTTTCAAGGTGTGGCACAAATGGGTTGTCCTCGATTTCAGTTTCCCCTTCTATCTGCTTTTGTTCAGTTCTTGTTGTTGTTGTTTCTTCAGTTGCCTGAGGGTGACTTTCTACTAACTGACCCTGTTCAGGATTGACGTTTTCGTGCTTGATGCTTTCTTGCTCGATGTTTTCTTGGTTTTCTTCTTCCTGAACATGTTTTTCTTGTTCTAACTGGTTCTGATCAGGGCTTATTGCACTTTGTACTTCTGCAGCCTGACCACGTTCTTCTGAACCTGTCTGTCCCTGCTCAAATTTTGTTGTTTCGTTGTCAATTTGAGCCCAATTTTCTTTTCCTATCTGGGCCTGCTCAGGTTCTCTTATTGTTTCAATCTCCCTATCCTGAGCTGCTTCTTCTTCGCCTATCTGGTCCTCACTAATTTCCTCTAATCTAGCTCTACTTCTTGTTTTGGTGAAGACTTCAGGTATATCGACCACTGGTATCCAATCCTGACTTGTGCTCGGTTGTTCTTCTTCAGCTTCTCCCGACTCTATCACTTGGGATTCTTCAGCTGGCCAACCTTCAGCTTCCTCAGCTATTGATGCTGACTGAGGATCTTTTCCTTCAGGAGCTGGCACCCTTTTGGTGTTCCTTACATGAATCCAATTAGGCAATCCTGCACATTTCACTGCTGTGTTTGTAACCAATATAACCTGACAAGGTTCGCCCCATCTGGGTGATAAACACGTTTCTCTGGAGTGATGCTTCACTACCACCCAGTCTCCGGGGTTCAGATCATGCTCTTGTTCAGGCTGCCTGGAAACTGCGTCTTCTCCAACCTGGTGAGAGACAGAACGCACGAGGTCAGCCAATGCTTTGCAATAATCTAGAACCATATCATCCGTTATGTTCAGCAGTTTATTTCCAGGTACATGGCCTTGTCTCATCGCTCTTCCCATGATGATTTCATGCGGACTCAATCCTGTATTTCTATCAGGAATGTTTCTGAGTCCCATTAAGACAAGAGGCAACGCATCTGGCCAATCTAACGATGTGGATGCACACATCTTTGACAATCTTGAATTTATTGTGCCATTCATTTGTTCAACCACTCCAGAAGCCTCTGGGCGGTACGCACAGTGCAATTTTTGTTCAATTTTAAATGCTTCACAGATTATTCGAATTACATTGTTATTGAAGTGACTCCCTCTATCTGATTCCAAAGTTACTGGGAAACCGAACCGTGGAATGAGTTCTCGTAACAACAATTTTGCAACTGTTATGCTGTCATTCCTCCTTGTAGGGTAAGCCTCCACCCACCTTGAAAACAGACACACTATGACAAGTACATATTTCAGTCCTTTACATGGTGGTAACTGAATGAAATCTAACTGTAATCTCACAAATGGACCCTCTGCCTTTCCAATTTTTCCCAAGCCAATTACTGTCCTTCTTCTTGGATTATTCATTTGGCAAGTTAAGCACCTCTGGCAAAGACTCTCTGCTGCAGCCCTAAACTTTGGATTGTACCAGTTTTGTATGAAAAGTCTGATCATGGCATCTCTCCCTACATGTGTGTCTCCATGATACATTCTGGCCATTTGTGAAATCAAGCAGTCAGGCATGACTGGTCTGCCATCTGAATATACCCATACATCATCTGTTCTCCGCGTACACCCTAGTTTCATCCAAACATCCCTTTCACTCTCTTCAGCATCATCCTGCAATCGTCTCACATCATTCCATGTTTCAGGTGTTGAACATAGCATAAGTTGGCAGCTGATTCCCATCCTTTCGACTTTTCTGTTTACTGCCAATCTGTTTCTGGCACAGTGTTGAGCAATTAGGTCTGCGTATCTGTTACCAGCTACCATCCAGTCATCTCCTGACTGGTGTGTGGCACATTTCACCACTGCCAATTCTATTGGTGATTGTATTGCCTCCAATAATTCCTTTACAAACTGCCCATTTTTGATTGGGGATCCTGAAGAAGTCATGAAATCCCTCTGCATCCACAGTTGGCCAAAATCATGCACAACCCCTTACCCATATTGACTGTCCGTAAATATGGTTACTTTTAAATGTTTCCCAATTTTGGAGGCTTTGATCAGAGCAATTAATTAAGTTACTTGTGCAGATTTGACTCCTGGTAAATAGGATGCTTCGACTATTCCAGAAAGTTCACATACAGCATAGGCTGCACTCAATTTGCCAACTTCATGCCTTAAGCATGAGCCGTCCACAAACAGCTCCCTGTCTGGGTTCTTCAAAGACATTTCCTGTATGTCAGGACGCGGTTTGGTGCACAACTCTGTGACTTGCAAACAGTCATGTTCTGTATCGTCCTGAACTTCTTCACAATATGGATCTGGTAATAATGTAGCAGGATTTACAACTGTGCATCTAGCTATGGTCACATTTTCAGCTCCTAGAATTATTCGCTCATATCTTGTCATCCGACTAGGTGTGAGATGCTGAGTTCTAGTTCTTGTCAACAGGATTACAACTGCATGTGGGACGAACACCTTGACAGGATGTCCCATTACTATTGACTCACTTTGTTCAATGCTCATACAGGTAGCAGCTACTGCTTTTAAGCAGCCTGGCAATGCTGCAGCCACTGGGTCCAATGTAGCAGAAAAATATGCTATAGGACGCCTGTCTAGTCCATGTCTTTGGGTTAGGACTGAAAGTGCACAACTTTCTCTTTCATAGCAAAACGGTGTGAATTCTTTTGTGTAATCAGGCATACCCAGCGCAGGTGCCTCGCATAATGCATTTCATAATTTTACAAAGGCACTGGCACTTTCATCATCCCATTCAACTGGATCTTTTGCTTTCTTTTTTGTTAACTGAATTAAAGGCTTCGCTAGTAGTGAAAACCCTACAATCCATTGTCGACAGTATCCTACTATTCCAAGAAACATTCTCACCTCTCTTTGTGTTACTGGCATTTTCATTTGCTTAATTATTTTTATTCTCTCAGACGTTATTCTTCTCTTTCCCCTTTCAATTTGGTGTCCCAAATACTTAACTGCTGTTGTACAAAATTGTAATTTCTCAGGTGACACTTTGTGTCCTTCCTCAGCCAAATGATTTAGTAATGCAATTGAGTCGGCGACGCAATCGTCATAAGTTCTTGATGCGACCAACAAGTCGTCTATGTACTGCACCAAGACTGATTTCCTGGACATTACCAATTTTTCCAAGCACCCTTTCAGTATCTGATTAAAAATGGAGGGACTTTCTGTGTACCCCTGAGGAACACGATTCCACACATAGACATGGTTTTCGAATTTAAACGAAAACAGATATTGACTATCTGGATGCAATGGAATTGAAAAAAATGCTTGGCATAAATCAATTACAGTGAACCATTCTGCATTCCAAGGTATCTGATATAGGATCACAGCAGGATTTGGTACTATAGAACAACAAGGTACCACCATTTTATTGATTTTCCGCAAATCCTGAACGATCCTATATTTTCCACTAGGCTTTTTCAAACCCATAATTGGCGAATTACAAGGGCTACTCATAACTTCTTTTAATATGCCTTGTTTCACCATTCTGCCAATTTCCTCAGTAACTCCTGCTTTTACTTCTGCACTCATTTTGTACTGTCTGGTATTTGGGAAAATTGCACCTTCTTTTACAGTGATCTTCACTGGGTCTATTTTTGCCATAAGACCTACTTCTTTCCCAGTAAAATCCCATACCTTAGAGCTCACTGTAGTTCTTAACTCTTCTGGTAATTCATCTTTGGTTATCAATGAGAACATTTCATCTACCTCCATACCTTGCTTGGCTATCATGAATTTGTAAACATGATCTTCATCCGGGGTCTGTATTGCAACACCATCCGGTGTGCAAAAAATAGTGCAATTCATTTTGCATAACAAATCTCTGCCCAGTAAATTTACTGGACAGGAATCACACACCACAAATTGGTGCATTTCTCGAAAGTTTCCTATTCTTACTTCCATGGGCTCAGTTAGGGGAGTTCTAATCTTTTGATTGGCTACACCTACAACTTGGATAGCTTCTCCAGAGAGAGGGAGGTCTGGGATGTCTGCTGTTCTTACAGTAGAACGGGTAGCACCAGTGTCCAACAGAAAAGTGATATCATTACCTTTTACTTTCCCTTCAACATATGGACCTGACTGATCTACCGGTAAGGATGTGCCAAGTACGCACTCCTTCTCCCCCTCTCTTAGGCACCGTCATTAATAGTCATACGGATTAAAATTATCCTGTAAAAGAAACTGTGAAGTTACATATTCATTCTTACCACTTCCTCCTTGATATCCAACGTCTGTACCGTGCTTTGCTCTGCTTACATTACCCTGTATAGGGGCAGGTGGCAACTGACTCTGATGACTTACACCCTGCTGTGAGACATTCTGCGCCTGTGGATTTAAATTATGATTTGGGCCATTATTATTTTGAATCTTTTTACATTCGTTCTTCCAATGTCCCAACTTTCCGCATCCATGACAAGGAAATTTCTTTCTAGCCTCTTCTCTACTCATTCGTCCTCTCACCTTTCCACCATTCCCTGTGTCACCATTCGTTCCAGATTCTTTTCCCTGACTTTCTGTTGGATTATCTAGATTAATTCCCTGTCGCTCAGCCATTTTCACTTGAGCCCACATCACTTTTTCTTGTAGTTTCTTGTGCCTGTCTTCAATGTCATCTCCACAATATTTAGCATATTTCAAAATGTCATCGATAGGTTTTCCTTGCCAGCATAACATGTGCTGCTTAATCATTTGACAAATCTCTGGTTTTAGACCATAAACAAATCGATAAACAAACTGACTCATATTTTTGTCTCCAATATCCTCAAAACCGCTATACTGTTTGGACACCTGTAATAGACGTTCGTAGTAGGCATGTACCGATTCACTTTCTTCTTGGGTAGTCCTGTCTATTTTCACCTAATCTGTTTCTTTTGGTGGTATTTTCCCTTTCAAATAAGTTATTACCTGGTGATACTTTTTCATCACATCATTTGATGGGGCACCTGTCTTTGAATCTCTAGGATTTTCTTCACTAGGCCAATTGATTGTAATTTTACAATCTGTCCATAAATCGGCAGGTACCACTATGTCAAACAAACCATCTAAGTCCTTTAACAATACCTTTGAAACTTTCACAAACCTCTCAACTTGCTTGTACCATTCAATTGGTTTTTCTCTCAACTTTGGAAAATCATTCGTAAATGACAATATGTCTTGCCTGCTCCATGGGACATGAACATAACCTCCTCCTGGAACCTCCCGCATCGGGTACATCTGTTCTACTTTTCCTATTTCTTTCAGTAAATATTCGGAATTTGTTCTACTGAAACGTGCCTCTTCCTTTTTCTTTGTCCATCTAGTTTTCCATTTATCCAGTTCTCCCCATTTCTGTAATACTGACATTAATTCTTTCACTTGTAATTTCCTACCAGATGTTTTCTAAATCTTTGTCAGTAAAGTCTGCTCTATATGGTTTCTGTAGTACTTTTGACTTTCTTATTTCAATTCCCATTTCTGAGGCCAAATCTGTAAATTTTTCATGGAATATTTTTGCATTTCTGGTTATGCTCCTACATATGAACAATAGTTCTTCTTCACTATAAGTATTTAAACGATCTACTCCAACATTGCCTGCTATCATTTCTTCTAATTCGACTTTTAATTTATAAATGTCCAAGATCTTTGGGGGTGAACTTTGTCTGTCTATTCCTTGTGCCCATCTTTCTAAGTCTTCTGGAGTTACTACTGTTGCACTTTTAGTTCCTGACGATGTTATTATATTTACCTCTTTGGAGCAACTAGGTGTGAATCTTCTGGGGGTGCTATTTGCGGATTCTCGAATAGGCAAATCCATTAGTGAAATCATAGATTCACAATCGCTGATATGATCATCAATTATTACTACTTCGTGTTTAGGAATCTCCACTGGTATAGGCATAGCTAAAGGCTTTGGGCAATTTACTTTGTCACCATATAAAGGGACCACGGGACCAATGGTTACAGGTATGGTCAGGGAATCAGGATGTACATTTAACTGTGTTATTTTCTCTATCAATTCTGCTCTGTTTCTGTCTACAGCCTCTCTTTCCTTATCCTGAAGTACCCTATTAACTGGTTGATTATGCAGTAATTGAGGTACCAATGGTGTTCTCAGAATTGGTGCGCTTGGGGAACATCCTCTTGACCCTTCCTGATATGGTGGAGGGTTCTTTAATATTTCTTCCATAAATTCATCTTCGGATTCTCCAAACCCTGTCATATCTTTAGTCTTTTCTTAGCATTTACTCCCTAACGACTCATCTGTCATGAATACTGCATACAAACCCTCGGTAAGCATCGCTCGTCTCCACTGTTTCATCTGACTTTCTCGTGTCTCATTTTGGTGTCTAGGGAAAAATCCCCTATAACCCCTATTGCTTCTGGGTCTATCACGTTCAAATGCCTCAGTTTCCCATTCTTCTAGGGCTTCATATTGAGTTAATCTTGGTCTGGGTTCTAATTCATTCATTCTTATTCGTAAATTTTGAAGAACTCTCCCATTGAAAGTACCATTCTCTGGGAAAGCTAATATTCCGTCATCTTTTGTATATTCTATCCAATTTTCTAACCATACGCAAGTATGATAACCCCTCTCCATCATCATGAATGAGGCGGGCGTTTTTGCTGGTGGAATGATAATTCCTTCCCTAGTTTTGAGTGGCTTATCCTTTTTAAAATAATTCTTAATCTTTTGTAAAAATGAAATTTTTCTCTTTTCTCCGAACATTTGGGGTAAATATTTATGTATTGAATTATATTCTGCAAAACCTAAAAATCTCCTGTCTGGACGGGTTCCTGTCAAAGTCGGATCACGTTTCCACATATCTACACTGTCCACTAAGATTTCGACTTCTATGCTGACAACCAATCAAATTCCAGCTAGCATTTGTCTCGGGCCCAATACTAGCTCGGCGTCCCAGTGACGTCTATCTGACGACCCCTCCTTTACAATCTGCGCTTTTCTGTCCTCGCTGTTTCAACCAATCCCAGCGCGGCACCTGTGACGTCAGTATTACTCCTGACTACTGACCCCTCCTTTACAAGCTCGCTCCACGCCCGCTGTGTCGACCAATCCCAGCGCGGCGTTTGTGACGTCAGCTTTTACTCCGACAGCTGACCCTCCCTTTATAAAATCGTACGCAAAACTTTATTTTCTCAACGCTTCTTATTAAAATTCAGTAACAACATAAAACATTCGCTATCGTGCCAGTTTCTCTAAATTGGAAAAGAAAGTTTTTCTCATACTTAGTAAAACCTTTCCGTTTACTAAACATACACTACGAGTAAAACCCTTCCGTTTACTCTTCACATAAGCTTCAGAAATACCTGCTACTCCTTCAATGTTACCCTTTCTAGGTGATATAACATCAAATTTTCATCAGCGTATTCCTTTGCTGTCACTCACACGCACAGAGTCCCTAACGAGTACTGATAGCCCTGCTTAACTTTTCAGTACTATTTCTGCCTGACAGATAACCTCACTGCAGTATGACTTCCACTTACCATCCGCTATTCAAATTCCCCGGGGATTTCTAGACAACATAAAACAAAACTTAAAACAACGGATGTTAGTTTATAAAAATAAAATTCTCATTACCCAATTAACAAAGTAAAAACCATCCTCTGATAGCCAGAAAACTGATCCAGCGCATTACTAGCAACAAGCATTCATACACAAAATACTCACCTGGGCCCATTCATTCACGCTAACTAGTAATCACCGCTGGTGGGAATCAGTTGAACTCTTTATCAAACTCCCTGCTACCAATTACCTTTCCTGATTGAAGAGTAATGACTTACCAATGGACCTTTGATAATTGGGCATAAAATGAAAACATACAAATACAATGTCATAAAACACCTGAAATAACCACTGACTCAGGAAGTTTTAAAATGTTTATCTAAATTCTTTAGCAGAGTAAATTACAAACCACATAATACTTAATTGCATATCAAGGAGGAAGCATACTAAATAATCACCTATTTAATTAAATGACGGTCCCTCAGGAAGGAGAAGATAGAGACAGCAGTACAACTAAAGATTACACTTTATATTTACCTAAAGGTGTGAAAACCAAACCCCTTTGCCAAGGAGTTGGAAAGATGGGTCCCAAGAAAGATGGAGACCAAGACCTCCGGACCAGGTTCAGGACAGGATAGGTGACCTCTCTACCAACGACGCCTGCGTCGTTCCCCTCTCTGACACTTCGTTCCTCCTCGATTCTTCCGTGTCTTCTTTCTAATGGAATCCGCCGCCCCCACCTCAGGACCTCTTTGGACAGCGGTTCAGTCTGCATCGATCAGCTCGTTCTGTGCTCCCAAGCCCTGATCTAGCTAATTAGCTAATTCTATATCTATTATACCCTTCTATACCCAGGTACCTCCCATTAATGTTTCAAAATTATGGGCCCACTACTTCTGATTGGACAGGGACAGGGGGTTGATCCTCACACCATATCAATTTTAATTCAGTTTTCTTAAGCCCCCAATCCACCGAGTCAAAGGCCTTTTCAAAGTCCACCAGAAGAATCGCGAGATAGGGAGTGAGAAGATGACGATGTGCCAGGGCGACTTGCAGTCTACGGAGACAATGGCTGGTGCCCCGTGAGGGCATAAACCCGCATTGGTCGGGGTAAACCAATACTTCTGGATTGGATATCGGGGTGCAAACTCAGCAGACAGTTGTAAGTTCTGTACACATCACTGGTGAGGCCTCATCTGCAGTATTAGGCCTAGTCATGCAGGTCACATCTAACATACAATGCAAAATTATCAACGGGCCAGCCAGGGATATATTCAGACACCCTCATTCAGGGGGACAAAGACATGCAAGAACCAATAAAACAACGAGGAAACAGGCCTACCCCATCCACACACTCAGGATCTGTAATTACATCCCTGTATCCATTAGGACCACCCCAAGTATGCTTCAAGTTAGGAAGGAGCTGAAGATGCATATCTTTAAAGAACACTACATCACAACACAGTAAAGAGTCCACCTCCCATTGCAGAACCCAAGACCTCCCACCCAGATTCACTTTCTGGTTGGATCTCTGCCTTTGACCATGTAAAGCACTCCATTGCCTTTCAACTACTTGTGCACTTTACAAATACAGTTAATGAGAACAGCCGCTGCCTGTACAGGTAAGAGCAGAGGGGCCGGGTAGGAGGGGGAGATTTCGACAGACGACAACGAGGGAGAATGAATTATTTATTTAATTTTCCCTCGTGGACGTCTGTCAAATCCCCCCCCCTAACCCGGCCCCACCGCTCTTACCTGCACGCGCCGCTGCTGAATGTGAATATGATGGCACGGGGTTCAAGCAACAAGTCCTGCCTGTGGAGGCTCTATATTCTTGCATACCGTGGGAGGGTACGTGGGGGGAGACATGAATGAGAAATAGCAGAAGCTGTACACAGTGCAGTTGGCAAGCATTCTTTAGTAGTGGAACCCTCCGACAATTACAGACAAGAGACTGGTAGCTGGTGATGCTCTGAAGCAGCATTCACTCTGATGGAAATAGTAATGCAAGTACCCCAGCAGAAGTAACAAGGATTGGAAAAGATACATTAAAATGGACTTGGATTTATGCCAGAGTCAGTTGTGCTGAGTAAGAACAGTTAACCTGGGAGACTGTTTTGGGTAGAAAGGGGGCAGGGACTTTGAGATGAGGTTGACCATGTGGGCTTTATTTTTGGTCATATGTAATGTTTCTGTGCTACATCATGCAGAAGGGAGAAGGCTGGGGTCCTTGTGTCTTGCAGAAAGGAGAGTAAAGGGTGTATCTGCTCTTCAGGAAGGAGATAAAATGCAGAAAGGGTCAGACTAGCCACTCTGGCATCTCCTTTGTGGGCTGCAAGCTAATGATGCTTAATTTAAGTTGGTGTCTGCAGGTGAGGCCCAACTGCATTCTTTGTTAGAGACCGGTACATTTTTTAAACCATCAGACTGTAAAACCGAACAAGAGAGAGAAAGGCATCAAGGGGTGTGGGCAGAAGGAGGAAGGGAAATATGGAAAACAGAGAAAAGGGAGAAAGCAAAGATGAGAAAGAACCTGGAAGAGTGAGATAATGTGAATGGAGAGTATGTTGGTGGATGAAGGAGGCAGGAGCTGAAATCAAATAGACAGCCTTGGTATTCAACAACCCAGATCCGCCATGGATTCCCTCACTACCACCCTTTAATAGTGCCGCTCAAGTCTCCATAACCACTCTCTCAGATGCATTTAATTAGTTATATAGCGCCACTCATACCAGTGCAGGGTGTCAGCACTTTACATCACTCACACTACACAGAGGCAGTCAATCATAGGTGTGTAAATCTGTGTATAGGAAATGTTACATAAAACTACAGGGTGTAGGAGTCACATGTCATCCATATTTGTAGACAGTATTGTTTAAGAGTGCTTGGTCTGGATGTTGGAAAGTGGATTATTGGTAGGGGCAAATGTATATCTGTCCCCGGCAATGAGGCCACTACCTCAATATGTGGCTCAGTACTGGTCTTAGAATATTATTCCCATGCTCAACCCTTGGTAGCTTGGCTGTGAGCAGGCCGGCTTAACTTTAAAGACAGGTATGTAAAGCATTTAAAAACACCAATTCAGTAAATAATTAAGACACAACACACAATAAAAACCCAACACCAATTTATAAAAATAGGAAATATTTTTCTCTTTAAAATGAAAAAAATCCAATGTAGGGAACCGGGGATATGACTTTTTAAAGATTTAGCACTATATAGCACATAGAAATCTATAGCGCCTATTGGTACATCTGGTCACGCTAGACCTGCTCTAAGTCAAAGTTTCAGGCCGACCGCGATGAAGCCCTGTGGGGCTACTCCTTGCAGTAGGTCTCGGTCAAAGTTTTTACCTTATGACTTCGGAAATTTTCTGGAGCTTTTCTTCCTGTGGTCCCTCGAGGCTCTCAGCCAGCCCTGATTCGGTGAGGGTTCGCTGGCTTGCCTTGCCACGAGCTCCCGGTCAAATTTATGGAAGTCCAACCTCCGGAGCTTTCCAGCGGGACGAGCCAGGGATCCAGGCTGGCACACAGTTGATGGTGGGTGGCTTGGCTCTCGTGGTTGGTCCAGGTCACCTTTTCTACGTTCGGAATTAGAAACTTTTACAGAGCTTTTTCTTATGGGGTCCCTCGATGCTCTTCACTAGGCCGGATTCGGTGAGGGTTCGCCGGCTTGGGTTTCCGCCTACGCCCGATCAAACTCTGGAAGTCGGACCCCTGGAGCTTTTCAGCAGGAGGAACCTGGACGGCAGGCCAACTCATGGTTGATGGATGCCGGCTTGGCTGGCCAGAGCGAGTCAGTCCACTTATGGAGCTTTTTTCCAAAGTTGCTCCAAACTTCTCCAAAGCTCCGGAACTCCTTCCTGAAGTTTTCCAAAGGGTCTCAAAGTGTCCAAAACTTACTCCAAGGGTCTGGAATCTCCAAGATGGTCCTTAAAAGGGACTTCAGTTCCCACAATCCACTTGGACAAAACCCTTAAAAATTCACTGGTAGTTCTCCAGGCTGGGGATTCTTGGTGGTGGTGGTCCAGGTGAGCTCTGTTAACCTTCAGCTTGCAGGGAGTCCACTCTTTAGTCCTTTTGAATCAAGGTAGTCCACAGGGCTGTCATTCCAGATTGTGCAACAGGCACAATCTTCAGAGTCCAGGGCCTGGTTGGTGCAAATCAAACTCCTCAGCAGGGACCCTTCTTCTCCCAAGTTTGAAGAAGCATCATCTGAGAGGCTCTGTCCCTCTCAGATACTTATTCCAAGTTCTCTGGGTCAAGAAGGAGGTCACTCCTGTCCACTGAGGTGCAGGGCAACGCTCCAGGGTATGACCACATCCTCTAAAGTGTGGCATTATTTTCTCACAGAGAGCACAATTTCTCCAAAATTCATCATGGCTGATTTTCCAGCAGAGGGAGCAGAACTAACTAAACCAGCCCACAGGATGGCTTCATCTGCACAGGTCCACTCACCTTACATCTGGGAATTCTTCCCTAATCCCCCCATCTGGCTGCGGGGCAGAGAGGAGAGGTGTAAATGAAAACTGGTTTCTATAGCTTGTCTCCTCCTTCCCTTGAAGAGCATTATTTACTACCCCTCCCCCTGGCTCTGGCATTCCAATGCCCAGCAACGTCTCCTCCCAGAAAGGCTTCCTAACCCCAATGGGTCATTTATCGCCTCTTCAAAGCAGCCAGGTGAATCCAGTTACCTCTGACAAATCAGGGCACAGCAATAGAGGGCTGAATTGTGTCTTACAGACAAGAAAGTCTTATAACTTCTTGTCTGTACATTTTAGAATAAATTCAACAATACCATATTGTTGGTTTTATCGTTACCATTCTACTGAGTCCTTTAATCCTAGTTTTATGGCTTTCCTTTCTCCAGTTATTAATTAATAACCTCTTGCAATGTTAACCTATGGGCTGGGGATCTGCAATGGAAAATAAACTGGCCAATTTCTCCAATACCAGGGCATATATAAGGACCCTGCTTATACCAACAGGACCCCGCACCCCTGGAATTCCTAGGAAAGACTTTAGGGGTTCTGATTATATCAAAATATTGCAGATCCTCACTTCATAGTGCTCCTAGCACAAAAGCCGATTTTGGGAAGCACTTTACTACAATGTAGGCAGTGAAATGTGCAATTTCACTAAACCCAGGGCATATAAAACTCATTTTATAAGGGTCCTCCTTGTAGATACCTGACCCCCACCCCTGGGACACCTAGGGGAGACCCTGGGGGTACCTAATGTGCTCCAACATTGTAGTTTATCAATTTGTAAGTGCCCACAACCCAAAAGTCAAGATTGGGCACAATGTGCATTTTAAAAGCAGTCCTGCAACAGAGGCCTGCTTTTAAACTGGCCTCAGGCTTCAGCAGTGCACACATGCAAGCACAGGAAGGGCTGCTGCCTCTAAACTGCCATGCCCTATTATATACTTGGGACTTAAAGGTAGTTCTAATCCCCCTGCCCTATTACGTACTAGGGCATTATAGGAGATGTCATGCCAATCATAGGGGTACCCTAACCCATAGTGCACCCTAGTGTATGTAGGTGTTTTCACTGTATTTCTAATTGTCTCTTTCAGCATAGCACTGGCCCTGGGCCTGGTTAGGCAGAGCCCAGGGTCAGTCAGAGTCAGGTACCACCAGCACCAGTCAGCAAAACGTTGGTGAGTGCCCAGGGCACAGGATGGCTTTGCAACACTAGAGAAGCACAAACTCAGAATTTAAAACATAACACCATGGTTGGGGGGTTCTCTTTAATAATCAGAATTGATTTCCATCCTAATGAACCCATTTTCCAAAATTAGGATAATGAAAGACTGGGTTAAAATCATAATGTTCTAATCTATACCTTGCAGTTTTCATGCAGCTCTTTGATGACGGTTAATAGCTCACTGTTCAATGTTAGGATTTTAACTTATAAACTGCAAATAGCAAAAGAATCTCTCAGACAAAAGCAGTAACTCACTGACCTATTTACATTATATGCATTTTGTGATCTGCGTGGTACACGTTCTTTGCAGCAGGCACATTAACACGCTGTGGCTACCTTACCATGAGTCAAAACTTCCACTAGACAAACCTCTGATCTCTCTCAATAAAGAACATTAATCACCGAAGTTATCTTTACATTTTTATTGTTGCCTGAAAATTGCTGGAGACCAGGAATGCAGCAGCAGGTACTTTTCAAACCATAATGCACTTGCAAACATGACGCCCTCACCCGAAGTCAGCGACCTTTGTTTGCTTGGTGCATGAAGATGCAAGATTCATATACATGTTTTTTTAACATTTGGTCTGATTACTATGTGAATGTAAATAACAATAAAGCATACATGCAAACTGTGACTACATGCCTGCTTTCCTCAATATTTCACTTAAAAACTATGCGATTGTATTTGTTTAACGGGCGGTAATTTGTATAGGGTCACTGGAAAGTCCACAAGGTTGTCCCTGTCCCCCCCAGAATTTTAGTGTCTCCTACGCCCCTGCCACCGCCTCTCGTTCACGCACCCCAAAGATCCCGCCGCTCAGCCCAGCTCTCCCTTGCAAGGGTACCACATACCAAGAAGACCAGAACAGGAGGTCGTTCCTTCTCCTTCCTCGCAGCCAAGGCATGGAACACCCTCCCACTCCACCTCAGACAAACGCCAACACTCTCCAAGTTCATGAAGGACCTCAAGACCTGGCTCTTCGATGAATCACCATAATCGTCCTGCACCGCACGTACCCTGATGGGCCATGGTAAACCTCTGAACCCCTTGGCCCTCGCCGATACTCCACGAGTGCTTAGGAGCCGCCCCCCTCCCTTCCCCCAGTGCCTTGAGACCCTTCCGGGTGAGTAGCTGCTCTCAACAAAAACTGATTTGATTGATTGATTGATGAGGCACAGGACTGAATTATGTTTTCTTTGTTCGCCCAGAGTTGGCAGGGTATGCCCAGACGTGGGTCCCTTGCTCACTTTGCCACTGGATTCAAGCTAGCCTGGCTGATGAGGGCTGTTAGCCCGAAACCAGTCCAAGGATGCTTTTTTCCAGTCCAGGGAGGACCTGGCTTGGCAGTTCGGGCTGGACTGGTCCCATGAGGCACAGGGTCAAGACTGAATTGCATATGGCTGGGTCTGAACTGAGGTGGCGAAGTGAGCTAAAGAACGATGATGGATTCAACCCAGATCTGTGACTGGGGGTGAGTGTCTGAAAAGTTTCAGCGCCCCGTCCATCATCTCCTTGTGTTTGCTTTGTTCGCCCTAAGTTGGCAGGGTATGCCCAGACGTGGGTCCCTTGCTCACTTTGCCACTGGATTCAAGATAGCCTGGCTGATGAGGGCTGTTAGCCCGAAACCGGTCCCAGGATGCTTGTTTCCGGTCCAGGGAAGACATGGCTTGGCAGTTCGGGCTGGACTGTTCCCATGAAGCACAGGGTCACGACTGATTTGCATAGCTGTGTCTGAACTGGGGTGACAAAGTGAGCTAAAGAATGATGATGGATTCAACCCAGATCTGTGACTGGGGTGAGTGTCTGAAAGGTTTCAGTGCCCCGTCCATCATCTCCTTGTGTTTGCTTTGTTCGCCCTAAGTTGGCAGGGGCATGCCCAGACGTGGGTCCCTTGCTCACTTTGCCACTGGATTCAAGCTAGCCTGGCTGATGAGGGCTGTTAGCCCGAAACCAGTCCCAGGATGCTTTTTTCCAGTCCAGGGAGGACCTGGCTTGGCAGTTCGGGCTGGACTGTTCCCATGAGGCACAGGGTCAAGACTGAATTGCATATGGCTGGGTCTGAACTGAGGTGGCGAAGTGAGCTAAAGAACGATGATGGATTCAACCCAGATCTGTGACTGGGGGTGAGTGTCTGAAAAGTTTCAGCGCCCCGTCCATCATCTCCTTGTGTTTGCTTTGTTCGCCCTAAGTTGGCAGGGTATGCCCAGACGTGGGTCCCTTGCTCACTTTGCCACTGGATTCAAGATAGCCTGGCTGATGAGGGCTGTTAGCCCGAAACCGGTCCCAGGATGCTTGTTTCCGGTCCAGGGAAGACATGGCTTGGCAGTTCGGGCTGGACTGTTCCCATGAAGCACAGGGTCACGACTGATTTGCATAGCTGTGTCTGAACTGGGGTGACAAAGTGAGCTAAAGAATGATGATGGATTCAACCCAGATCTGTGACTGGGGTGAGTGTTTGAAAAGTTTCAGCACTCCGTCCATCATCTCCTTGTGTTTGCTTTGTTCGCCATAAGTTGGCAGGGTATGCCCAGACCCCAGACGTTGGTCCCTTGCTCACATTGCCACTGGATTCAAGCTAGCCTGGCTGATGAGGGCTGTTAGCCCGAAACCGGTCCCAGGATGCTTGTTTCCGGTCCAGGGAAGACATGGCTTGGCAGTTCGGGCTGTTCTGTTCCCATGGGGCACAGGGTCAATACTGGTTTGCATATAGCTGTGTCTGAACTGGGGTGGCGAAGTGAGCTAAAGAATGATGATGGATTCAACCCAGATCTGTGACTGGGGGTGAGTGTCTGAAAAGTTTCAGTGCCCCGTCCATCATCTCCTTGTGTTTGCTTTGTTCGCCCTAAGTTGGCAGGGTATGCCCAGACGTGGGTCCCTTGCTCACTTTGCCACTGGATTCAAGATAGCCTGGCTGATGAGGGCTGTTAGCCCGAAACCGGTCCCAGGATGCTTGTTTCCGGTCCAGGGAAGACATGGCTTGGCAGTTCGGGCTGGACTGTTCCCATGAAGCACAGGGTCACGACTGATTTGCATAGCTGTGTCTGAACTGGGGTGACAAATTGAGCTAAAGAATGATGATGGATTCAACCCAGATCTGTGACTGGGGTGAGTGTTTGAAAAGTTTCAGCACTCCGTCCATCATCTCCTTGTGTTTGCTTTGTTCGCCATAAGTTGGCAGGGTATGCCCAGACCCCAGATGTGGGTCCCTTGCTCACATTGCCACTGGATTCAAGCTAGCCTGGCTGATGAGGGCTGTTAGCCCGAAACCGGTCCCATGATGCTTGTTTCCGGTCCAGGGAAGACATGGCTTGGCAGTTCGGGCTGTTCTGTTCCCATGAGGCACAGGGTCAATACTGATTTGCATATAGCTGTGTCTGAACTGGGGTGGCGAAGTGAGCTAAAGAATGATGATGGATTCAACCCAGATCTGTGACTGGGGGTGAGTGTCTGAAAAGTTTCAGCGCCCCGTCCATCATCTCCTTGTGTTTGCTTTGTTCGCCCTAAGTTGGCAGGGTATGCCCAGACGTGGGTCCCTTGCTCACTTTGCCACTGGATTCAAGATAGCATGGCTGATGAGGGCTGTTAGCCCGAAACCGGTCCCAGGATGCTTGTTTCCGGTCCAGGGAAGACATGGCTTGGCAGTTCGGGCTGTTCTGTTCCCATGAGGCACAGGGTCAATACTGATTTGCATATAGCTGTGTCTGAACTGGGGTGGCGAAGTGAGCTAAAGAATGATGATGGATTCAACCCAGATCTGTGACTGGGGGTGAGTGTTTGAAAAGTTTCAGCACTCTGTCCATCATCTCCTTGTGTTTACTTTGTTCGCCCTAAGTTGGCAGGGTATGCCCAGACGTGGGTCCCTAGCTCACTTTGCCACTGAATTCAAGCTAGCCTGGTTGATGAGGGCTGTTAGCCCGAAACCGGTCCCAGGATGCTTGTTTCCGGTCCAGGGAAGACATGGCTTGGCAGTTCGGGCTGGACTGTTCCCATGAGGCACAGGGTCAAGACTGATTTGCATATAGCTGTGTCTGAACTGGGGTGGCAAAGTGAGCTAAAGAACGATGATGGATTCAACCCAGATCTGTGACTGGGGCTGAGTGTCTGAAATGTTTCAGCGCCCCGTCCATCATCTCGTTGTGTTTGCAGCCGTTTATTGGACGCAGGAGAATGCCAATGTCTACATGTTCAAACTCATTTCTTTACCCGAGTTCAAAATCTATCTCACAGTCTAATTATAGACATAAAATGACTGCTTTCTTGTTATGTTCTTAATGTTTTCAGCAAGAGCAGAGCTCCTGGACCACTGGAGAGAGGTGCAGTGGGGTGCCCTGTAATATGCGCCACGTTGTCACTTTCAGGGCGCTCTCTCGGTCTGAGAGGCGCTAGAGGGTGTCCTCGTTAGTTCACAGAGACCCTTGCCCACTGGAGAGATGTGCAGTGGGGTGACCTGTGATATGCACCTCGTTGCAGGCACAGGCAACACCCATAGGGCTGAACGGACTTCAGCCCCCCCCCTGTCAGTAGCTGTGAGCAGAGCTGACTGGGCTGGGGCTGCTGGCTGCCAGCCTGGCTTGCAGTTCGGGCATCGTGAGGTATTCCTATTGGCGCCCACGCATATATGAACACATTTGGCATGAACAACGTTTGTAAGCGTTTTTGTGCCCCCCATCCCCCTGCAGCTCAGGTGCCCCTACACCTGCCCCGCCCTTGGGAGGTGTCAAGACAGAGGTGTGGATAAACAGCTGCTGCTATCAGAGCCCACCCTTGCTACAAATACACAGCAGGGGTACTCTACAACGTGCTCACTGGAATAAAAGGCAGGCACTGAGGCCCAATAAATTAGCAATTTAGGCAGAGTGACATGCCATAAGGATTTTGCCCTGTAAAGAAAATGCTTGTTTTTGTTTCTTTATTTTTTATTTAACGCAAACTTGACCGGAAGGTGTTGGAACGCTTTACATGATCACCAATGACATTCATTTTTTTGGTAGGCACGGGGACACTGAGGGGCAGATGCATAAAGAAACTGTTATGCGATTTCCTAATTGCGAATCTTTGCGATTCGCAACTAGGAAATCGCAAAACGGAATGCATGAAAGTTTGTGGAACACTTTTAGCGATTCCTAGGGGATCGCAAATGACCTACCTCATGAATATTAATGCGGTAGGTGGCAATTTGCGATCGCCTAGCATTTTTTTTTAAATGCAGCCCATTTTCCTTAAAGAAAAACGGGATGCGTTTCAAAAACAAAAATTAAAAGTTTTCTCTTCATTTTTTTAAGAGCAGGCAGTGGTCCATGGGACCACTGCCTGCTCTTAAAAAATTATTTTACAAACATTCACAAAGGAGAAGGGGTCCCTTGCGAATGTTTTGCTACAACACCTATAAGGTTAAAGTTACATCGCGTTGTGTACTACAACACCTATAAGGTTAAAGTTACATCGCGTTGTGTACTACAACACCTATAAGGTTAAAGTTACATCGCGTTGTGTACTACAACAGCTATAAGGTTAAAGTTACATTGCGTTGTGTACTACAACACCTATAAGGTTAAAGTTACATCGCGTTGTGTACTACAACAGCTATAAGGTTAAAGTTACATTGCGTTGTGTACTACAACACCTATAAGGTTAAAGTTACATCGCGTTGTGTACTACAACACCTATAAGGTTAAAGTTACATCGCGTTGTGTACTACAACACCTATAAGGTTAAAGTTACATCGCGTTGTGTACTACAACACCTATAAAAAGTCACAAAATTACTCAAACCCTTCAAAGTATTATACATTTTCCTGCAAAGATGCACAGAACTAAGTTGTGTATTTGGAGTAATTCCGGTCATTCAGAAATAGGTGCATTTCAAAATATGTACTATGTATTGTTTAAGAGTTTTAGTCTACACTATTGTACCCTTGACTCCTGTTGAAAACTTTACAGTGAGTTTCAGTGACTATGGCTCTGATTACAAGTGGCCTAGTTAATTCCAAAATGTGTGGTAACTACGTGTACATAACATATTGGAATTATACGTTTTGCACCTAGAACTGCATCTCCACAAATTTCCGCAGGTAAATCTCAGCATGTCAAACCTGACAAAAGTTACCAGGGGAAAAAAGGCCCGGTAAATACCAATATATATGGCTTTAGTGTGGAAATCACCAAATGACACCTGTTATGGCCCATTTTGGTGCTAGTTATCAAGCACATAAATTCAGATCCAATGATGTTGCATTTTATCAGTTGTTATATATATCGTGCTGCACTCCGGGGCATTTATAATCTGGGCCCAAGCAGAGCTATGCAATGCACGGTACAAAGTTATGCAGTCTCAATAGTATCCTCTACCATGCTTGTTCAGGGGAGAATATGTGCATGCAATGTTTTTTTGTGAGTGAACATGGCTTTTTTTATGCTTTATTCATTCCGTACATGTTTATTTGCCTCAAGTAAATGTGACGCACATTTACAAACACACATTTTATTCTGTGAATGAAAATTCATTGATCTCAATATCCTTTGAAGGAGAAGCGCCTGGTCAAGTGTTTGGAAAGCTGGAGTTGTGTGGCAGCCGACGTGTTGGTGCAGTACTTGTCTTCCTGCTGCTTTCTCTGTAGTCTTCAGAGTAGGTCTGCTAATGCCGTCAGATAAAATCTGAATGTATTTTCCAGTTGCTATCCAACTAGGTAGAAGGTGGCCTTTCAATGGGAAACCTAAATGTGAAAATGTGGAGAGGCTTGGCATGGTAGGGAAGATGCTTTTGATAACACTGTTCACTTGAAGGACGACTGATATATAAAAATCCCAGATTACCCCGACGTGTATTCATTGTTTAAAAATATCTTTATTCGTCATTTTCTACATAACACAAACAGACAAAGAAAAGATCACTTTTCAACACAACACTTCAGGTCGCGTGCTCCCTTTAGAAAGGGAGGTTTATTAACAATGTTGGTATGGTTTACCTCGCCTGTTACAAATGTATCTGTTCCCTCACTACACACTCTGCATTAGGAGCTTATCTGTAAGATTAATTATTCCCTCTAAATGTGCAAGGCCTTATCCTTTTTATTATCATTGCTGGCAAGGCTCAGAGCCCTTTATTTCTGTCTCTTCTCCAAAGTCAACCATATATGTCCCTTGGGTGCATGAGGAATAGTCGCCTGGGTCATTGAATGGTATAGATCATGTCAGCCCAAAGTTCTAGGTCTTCAACCACCTCTTAATCCTTTCTAGTATTTCTCATGTGAGAACCCAGTACCAGGACCTACTATGTCATGTCTTTCACCTGGATTTCTACCCCGTGCACTCTAGGATTCATCCACTGGACTGCAATTCAGTGTTTTGCCAAGACTGCACACCTGTATTGCAACTTATCTTTTCTGGGTTTTGGGATTATTCCCAAGAGGCATTGTTTTATAGGGACCTCCCGGATATTACCCATTTCCCTATATTCCACCACCATGCTATAGGACCGTATCATGTGAAGGAGGATCCACCTTCCCACATCTCAGATATGAAGATGATCTATCCGGGTGTATACTCTTTTTTTTAAAATAAAGTTTTGTTACACAGAAGAAACAAAGAATGCAACGTATAGTTATACATATTGAATACCATTACACTATCCTGTACATATCCATAGTCATCCAACAATTACATTATTGCATAGTGCAGGAGCGATCATAAAAGGATCGAGGTTTGCATGTAACACAAAAAATAAACAAAAACAAAAGAACAGGAAGGAAAATAACAACTACGAAGAGAAGGAATCCCAACAATACAGTGCTATGCCACAAATTAGTTAAATGAAAAGTCACAGCATCGAACTCTTTAACAGCAATATACTTATTAAGGGAAGAGTGTGCATTGTTGAAAGAAAAATATGATGACCACACGACAATGACCACCCAATGACCTCAGGTTCAATATTGCCTTACATGGTCCCGGACCCTGCCCAAACATCCAAGTGGCATTGCTCTAATGCACAGCTGCACCATCTTCTGTCATGACCCGAGCTCGGATCCAATCCTGAAATGGACCCCAGATTTCCCGGGGCCTGGACGCTGCTGGCATTAGTTCCCAAAATGCATTTAGTTGTTCCTGACAGAGTGTGACATAAGCTAGCCAGCATTTCGTTTGTGGGACCCCGGCTCTCCCCCAGGATATGGCTACCCGTCTCTTCGCCAGCAGTAGCAGCATGGCTAATAAGCGTCGGGATTCTACTGGCATGTCTTTCGTGTACCCCAAAAGGCCCAGCAAGGGCGATGGCTCCATCCTTAGATCTAGTATCTCATTTATGAAGGCAAAAATCTCCACCCAATATTGCGCTATCTTGGGACAGTGCCAGGCCATATGGAGAAAGGGGGCCTGTGGTGCGTTACATCTCCAGCATCGGGCATCTTCCCGAAGACCCATTCGAAGTCTATAGTTCGAGGAAAGCAACTCTAGCTGCCCACAGCAGAACTTCCACTGTTCCTCAGTCAAGGGTGTGGGTAATTCCTCGTTCCAGCCCTCGATTGATTTATGTCTGGCTATAGGGAAGTCTGTTTGCATCGTATTGTATAAACGAGTGATCAGTTTGTGTTGGGAGCTATTCCAAATCAACTGCTCTAATGCGTTCAAGGTGGGTGGGGGAGAGGGAAAAGAGTCATGCAATCTGCGGCAAGTGGCCCTGATTCTGTAATATAAGAGCAGGTCTGAGAAGTGCGTGGTGCTCGTGTCTGTTTTATCTGGGGGAGAGCGGAAGCTATCCGCTGGGTACAGATCGGCTAAGGTCGTCCAGCCCAACTTCTCAGCCCTGAGCATTTCCCCCCGATCCGCCATTGCCGGTATTAGAGGATTGTATTCAAGAGGAGCAGATGGGGCACATATAGTCCAGCTCTTGCTCGCAGCTGACTCCAGGCCCATCTAAGCGTCTCTATGGTATCTATTTCATTTCTCGGTCTTTGTAATTTGGAGAATATTGCCACATTTAACGGTACCGGCGCAGCCCTATCTAGTTCGATCGCTATGTGTGGTTGGAAAGGGGTAGGGAAAAAACAGTGGTGCAGAAACTGAGCCTGCGCACAGTAGGCATACAGAGAGATGTCTGGTGCTCCCAGTCCGCCCTGGCTCAGGGGTAAAGTCAAAAGTTCCCAAGCGATCCGAGCCTGCCCCCCGGCCCATACCAGCGTTATCAACAGGGATCTGAGTTTGTGTAAAAAGGCCTTAGTGAGAATGATGGGAAGATTAATAAAGAGATATAAAAATGTGGGCAGTACGACCATCTTTGTGATGGCTATTCTACCCGACAGTGAAAGTGGTAGTCCGGGGCTTTGTCATTAGGAAGACTGTTAATTACTCGCGTTAAATCCTCTAAGGTGTATGGTTCATCTAGATACTCCCTATGCGCTTTACTAAGCCAGAGCAACTCTAATGAGTCGAAATAATTGCGCAGCTCCTCCTGCACATTAGGGATGGTAGACGTACAAAGGTTAGCGTAAAAATCAGTTAAATGGTTCAGTATTTGTTGTGACCCTCTGATTGGGTCCCCTCCGTTTTGTCTGAGTACAGTGATGATGTTAGTGGTTCTCGATGGCCTAAGCATGCCAGCTAGTGTTCTCCCGGGTCTATCACCTTCCCGTATCGTCTAGCTGCATTATATTTCCCCATAAATTTAACCTCAGGGTTAGCCTCTTCCGTATATTCGGAGAGCAGTTCTCTAGCTGAAGCTATATGTGTCCCATTGTCAGAGCTAAAAAACCTCTTCTCACTGTCCTTCAGTTGACTCTCGAGCGTATGGAGTCTCTGTCTGATCGATTTTAGTACCCCGGCCTGTTTAGCAATGCAACATCCTCTTATAACCACCTTGAACGCCTCCCATAGTGCCCCCGCCGTCTCAACTGAGCCCTCATTTTCACTGAAGTAATTACTTATATCTTGTCTAATCTCCTCACGGAATGCTTGGTCGAGCAGCGCCGTAGTGGGAAGCCTCCACGTGAAGGGTCATCTCAGCGCTTTGGGGAGATCTAGCTGTAATAGGCATGGGGCATGGTCTGATAAGGTTCTGGGGAGAAGGGAGACGTCCGAGGTCGACGCCGCTATGTCCCGGGATGCTATCCAGAAATCCAGCCTGGACCATGCACTGTGTTGTGCAGTTACGCATGATCCTTCAGTTTTATCCGGATTCCGGTGTCTCCAAATATCTACCAGATCATTAATATGGATTAAGGAGTTTAGTGCTGCACTTGCCCGTGGATGGAGGCTTCGGGATGCACCCCTTCTGTCTAGGGAGTCATTTAAGATTGCGTTAAAATCACCCCCCCCAAATGACTGTGTCGCAGTCCAAGCCTGCTATGAGGGCCCAAATCATGTGAAAGAAATCGGGGTTGTCTGTATTGGGCCCATATATTGCCTCAAATATTACCTCTGTTTCACAGAGAGAGCCTTTAAGAACAATATACCCGCCCTCTGTGTCAATGTGTGTATGTGTTGTTGTCCAGCTCAATCCCCTGCGTGTCAATATGGCTACTCCACGTGCATAGTTAGAGTAAACCGTGGAATACGCCTTACCCCAGTTATTATGTCATAGCTTAATACTAGCTGCATTGAGGAGATGTGTCTCCTGCAGGAAGCAGCAGTCTATCTTATGGGGGATCAGGTATGCGTGTAACAGCCTGGCCTTCCTTTGGTCGTTCAAACCTCTGATGTTCCAGGTTAATAGCCTCAGGGGTGTCATTTTACGTCAATGCGGTATGAGCTGGTTGTGTCTAACACCTCCCATATCCTATAGAGCATGTGATGTGTGACAATAAGATCGAGCATTGCTGTATTGCGCCCCCCACCTCTGCCCCCCCACACCAACCCCCGAAATAGGTTGAGTTACATTGTCCCTCCCTCCCCTCAACTGAAAACAAACAGACAACGTTAACATAATGAGCAATAGTGGGAGAACTCCCTTGGGGCGAGATGTCGCCGGCTTACACCCTGGTCGGGAACCAGGTGGCTGAGTATTTTCATGAGAATGAGACTCAAGCGATCCAGTCTATACTACTATGACCCTCCATCCAATCTGGGGGTACAGAGGCTAATAATATTGCCTAGTCTTGTACAAGATACAGTGGTGGTGCGGTGTTTTTTACCGCCAGGCGCAGTAAGTGCAGATCATTCAATTCCAAGTGCGATCAATCTAGTCGTTGTCGCTAAGTGTTCCTTCCATACGCCCTGGAGTTTTCGTCTGCCGTTTGTTACCTGCGGCGTGTTTGGCAAATTTTAAAGCCGATTTAGCGTCCGTGAAGAAGTGTTGGTTTCCCTCATGATTAATTCTCAGCTTGGCCGGGTACAGCAGGGCGTATGTGATGTCTGCCTGTCTAAGGATACATTTAGCGGGAACAAATTCTCATCTCGCAGATTGTACCGCTGGAGAGAAGTCCGGAAAAAAGGAGATCTGGTTGCCCTGGTACGTTATCTGGCCCATTTCTCGTGCTGCCAGCAAGATAGTGTCTCTATCCCGATAGCTCAAAATACGGGCCAGGGTGGGTCTCGGTGTACCTCCCACTGGTGGTTTGGGGGCCAGGAATCTGTGGGCTCTTTCCACTATGAACAGCGGTGAGAGAGATGCTGCGAAGAGATCATGAAGGAGGGCCCGATTCACAGAACTAACTTAAGACAAAATCCTAAACTTACTACCATTTTGGTATTCACAGAAGGCACTTACTCATTTTGGTATTCACAGAAGGCACTTACTTACTCATTTTGAGTAACTTACTCATTTTGAGTAACTTACTCATTTTGAGCAACTTACTCATTTTGTGTAACTTACTCATTTTGGTATTCACAGAAGGCACTTACTCATTAATGAGTAAGTGCCTTCTGTGAATACCAGAATGAGTAACTTACTCATTTTGAGTAACTTACTCATTTTGGTATTCACAGAAGGCACTTACTCATCAATGAGTACGTGCCTTCTGTGAATACCAAAATGAGTAAGTTACACAAAATGAGTGTTACTCAAAATGAGTAAGTTACTCAAAATGAGTAAGTAAGTGCCTTCTGTGAATACCAAGATGAGTAAGTGCCTTCTGTGAATACCAAAATGGCAGTAAGTTTAGGATTTTGTCTTAAGTTAGTTCTGTGAATCGGGCCCGGAGAGTTTAAACAAAGTCCTCCACCGTACCCATGGCTGTTGTTTCAGGGATCCCGGTTATGCGGATGTTGTTGCGGCGGGACCTAGCCTCCAAGTCCTCATTTTTGGCCATAATAACTTCCAGCACTTTTTCCATATTCAGTAATTGTTCTCTTGACTCCGTGTGGAACTCATGTCCGTCGGAGACCCGGTTTTCCAATTTATCTATCCGGAGTTCGTGCGTATCTACTTGTTTTTTAACTTGATCCAATCAATCCGTGAGCTTGTCGATTTTAATATCAATTGTTTTGAGGATTGATTGCACCTCGAGCAGGATAGACCGCAAGTCATCACTCCCCTCCACCGCGCCCGAGCCATGCTCAGTTTCGGGTCAAGTTTCTGATTCTGCGGATCTGGTGTGCCTTTTATTGTCAAACATTAGTTTGGTCTGTCTAGCGTCTGTCTTCCCCATTTGCTTGTTGGGCTGCTCCACCTGTATGCAGTAGCGGTCGGTGGTGGGAGTGCATGCCGGGTGGTGACGTGGGGTGGGGGAGGGGCAGGGTGGGGGGTAGTAAACCATGGAATACGGCCAAATGCAGGTAAGTAAACATATAAATAAAAAAAACGAATTTCGTTGCGCGCACTGCATCGAATTTGGCGATGCAGGGCACGCAACGAAATTCGTTTTATTTATTTATATGTTTACTTACCTGTATTTGGCCGTATTCCGTAGTTTACTACCCCCCACCCTGCCCCTCCCCCGCCCCACGTCACCGCCCGGCAGCACTCCCACCACCGACCGCTACTGCCTGTATGTAGTGGGTCGCAAGGGTGCGATCCACGTGGCCAATATCTAGGACGCTGCCCGGATTTGGCGCACCCTACGGTCCTTCCACTTGAATAGCACGGCAATTGAACTATGGTAGAGCGTCGCACCTCGACTTCAGAGCTGCTGATGAATATGCGGGTCAATTAAGGGGAACCGCAGCCTCCCACCTGTGGTTGAGTTTAAATTTAGCACCGCAGAACACCACCAAGGCTCCGGGTGTGAGATGATATATGGGCGCAAGATATTGTAGTCACCTTCTCAGCCGCCCTATGCGATTGCTGCCGTTCACTCACTGAGCTTGCCTTATGTGGTAGGTCGTGTTGTAGGCGGTTTCCACAGCAGAGTGGTAGCCCAAAGCACGTGAGGCCTCCAAACATGATCTCTTGATGCGCACCTGAGGTTAGGCCCATGGCCTCAGCACTCCTCCACAGTCGCGCGTGTGTGGGGCCTCCCTTCGCACATCTTGGCCTCCCCTTCGCCCCGCCGCCCGGGCCTTTTCTTCACTTCGCGGCTAAGGCTATCCCACACGCCAACAGCTATGGCGCGCAACGGGTCTCGAGTGCCACACCAGCCGGCTCTCTCTGCCTCCGCCCAGCCGGCAGCTCCAACTCTCGGCAGCCGAGTCTGCCACCGGAGCCCCCAGCGCGATGTCAGCTAGCGCGGGTGCACCGTCTCGCAGGTCGCAGGTTTGTCCCCGGCGCCGGGGTCGTGCTAGCCCCGCTGACGCAGCCGGAACTGTCCCGCTGGGCCCCCTCGTTCCTCACGTGCAGACCGGAGCATCCCCTCCGTTGAAGAGCCAGCCTCCCAGTCCCGGTCTGACCCCTGGGCACAGCGTCTCTCGCCCAGTGGGACACAGGCAGGCCTCGATACAAAGGCTCCGGGGCCTCCGCAGATGCCGCGTGTCGATTTACACGCCGAGGCGCTCCGGGCCCGCAGCTCTCACCCACAGCCCCGAGCGCGGCACGGATCAGCCCACAGCAGCGCGATCTCGCCTGGTACAGCCTCTGGACCAGGCTCAATCAACTCCCCAGTGGACGGAGAGTCATTTACAGGTGGGTTACAGCAGTCACATTCTCGATTTCAGGCGGATTGTGAACGGATATTGACTCAGCCGGCGGAGCCCACTCAGAGAGCGGCCATTTCGCAGCTCAGCTAGACCACGCCCCCCGGTGTATACTCTTAATCTTATACAGGGTTAGTATGTACGATGTAGGAAATGGAAGTGCGTCGAATGGAACCCAGCTTTGCTTTATATTTTCTTAGCCTGCTGTTAAGTTACTTCCCATTTTTTATGTTAATGGTTCCTGAATGCCTTCCTCCCATAGTTGTCTTACCCGAAAAGGGTTGCCCGTTTCTCTCTACCTTCAAAGCCTTGTATAATTGTGAGACCAATGTATGTCTCCCTCCTGTGTGCAAAACCACTACAAGTGTTGGTGATGACTCAGACACCTTTGGGGATTCTGCCCAGATCTCCCTCACCATACTGGACAGCTTTGCAAACTGCAAGAAATGGCCTGATCGCACCCGAAGTGCTTTCTGGGCTTTCTTAAATGTTATGAAGGTTTCTCCTGAATACATGTCACCCAGTGTGCAACATCCTCCTCCCTCCATTCTGCCACAGCCATGTTGTAACTCATTTCTTGGAATTGTTGCAAGGACCAAAATACCAGGCTTCCAGTGAATGGGCTTCATTTCAGGAGTCTCTTCACTGCCACCTCCCAGGCTCATCCTGTCTGCTGCACTATATATGGATAACCAGTCAAATGTCTTACTTCAGTCTCTGTGTTTGCTTTGTTCGCCCTAAGTTGGCAGGGTATGCCCAGACGTGGGTCACTTGCTCACTTTGCCACTGGATTCAAGCTAGCCTGGCTGATGAAGGGTGTTACCCAGAAACCGGTCCCAGGATGCTTGTTTCCGGTTCAGGTAAGACCTGGCTTGGCAGTTCGGGCTGGACTGTTCCCATGAGGCACAGGGTCAAGACTTATTTGCATATAGCTGGGTCTGAACTGAGGTGGTGAAGTGAGCTAAAGAATGATGATGGATTCAACCCAGATCTGTGACTGGGGGTGAGTGTCTGAAAAGTTTCAGCGCTCCGTCCATCATCTCTTTGTGTTCGCCCTAAGTTGGCAGGGTATGCCCAGACGTGGGTCCCTTGCTCACTTTGCCACTGGATTCAAGCTAGCCTGGCTGATGAAGGGTGTTACCCAGAAACCGGTCCCAGGATGCTTGTTTCCCGTTCAGGGAAGACCTGGCTTGGCAGTTCGGGCTGGACTGTTCCCATGAGGCACAGGGTCAAGACTGATTTGCATATAGCTGGGTCTAAACTAAGGTGGTGAAGCGAGCTAAAGAATGATGATGGATTCAACCCAGATCTGTGATTGGGGTGAGTGTCTGAAAGGTTTCACCGCTCCGTCCATCATCTCTTTGTGTTTGCTTACTTCAGTTGATGTCATCATAGGCGGACCAAGTTCCTTAAATCAGATGGTCGTTAAATGGCTATTCTTCATTTTTTACCTGTGAGGATCTCCGTTTTGGGTGACTAGAGTTGTATGTGGTTGGTTAGTATCCATAGGTCCATTGCTTAAATGCAGTCATCTCTGCTGGAGCACTGTAGGTCCAGTTGGTTTTCCAGTTTTAGGATGATCTAGGCATCATCTGTGTGGTTTTAACAGGGTAAATTGAAGTACCTGAGGAGGATGGAAATGAAGTGAAGTAAGCATTGAAGAGGTTTGGCAAGATGAGAGTACCTTGTAGCATCCCAGAGTTAGTATAGAATGGAGGCAGGGAGTACGGTGGGAGCACGATGGTGCTTTATCTGCCAAAAAGGTAAGGGAAGATTCTGTTTAAAACGAATCCTTCTATGATAAAATTTTCTAGCCTCTGTAGTTGGGTGAAGTGGTGGACTGAATAGCAGACAATCCCTGGTGTAGTATGTGGCAACTCCATTCCTATCAGCTGTGGTCTTCAGGTGGAAATGAGGGGTGTAGCATTCCTCTGCCAGGATAGAAGCCATTTTGACAATTAGTGAGAAGGTTGTTTTCTTCTAGGAATTTGGAGACTTAATTAAAGCAGCTCTTTCAATCAGTTTGCAAAGGAAGTTTATATTGTTCAATATCAAGCTGAGTCACCTGAATCAAGGTTATTCTCCTGTATGATTGGCTTGGTGTTGGAGATATTGAGGTCATTTGGAATGATGTCTTTGTGTTGGAGGTGTTCAGGTCATTTGGATGATGTCTTGGTGTTGGAGAAGTTGAGGTCATTTGGAATGATGTCTTGGTGGTGGAGACATTGAGGTCATTTGGAATGATGTCTTGGTGTTGGAGATGTTGAGGTTATTTGGAATGATGTCTTGGTGGTGGAGACATTGAGGTCATTTGGAATGATGTGTTGGTGTTGGAGACATTGAGGTCATTTGGAATGATGTCTTGGTGGTGGAGACATTGAGGTCATTTGGAATGATGTGTTGGTGTTGGAGATGTTGAGGTCATTTGGAATTATGTCTTTGTGTTGGAGGTGTTCAGGTCATTTGGATGATGTCTTGGTGTTGGAGAAGTTGAGGTCATTTGGAATGATGTCTTGGTGGTGGAGACATTGAGGTCCTTTGGAATGATGTCTTGGTGGTGGAGACATTGAGGTCATTTGGAATGATGTGTTGGTGTTGGAGACATTGAGGTCATTTGGATGATGTCTTGGTGTTGGAGAAGTTGAGGTAATTTGGATGATCTCTTGGTGTTGGAGATGTTTGGAGACGTTGAGTTAATTTGGATGATGTCTTGGTGTTGGAGACGTTGAGGTCATTTGGCATGGTGTCTTGGTGTTGGAGACATTGAGGTCATTTGAATGATATCTTGGTGTTGGAGACGTTGAGGTCATTTGGATGATGTCTAGGTGTTGGAGATGTTGAGGTCATTTGGATGATGTCTTGGTGTTGGAGACGTTGAGGTCATTTAGAATGATGTCTTGGTGTTGGAGACGTTGAGGTAATTTGGAATGATGTCTTGGTGTTGGAGACGTTGAGGTCATTTGGAATGATGTCTTGGTGTTGGAGATGGTGAGGTAATTTGGATGATGTCTTGGTGTTGGAGACATTGAGGTCATTTGGAATGATGTATTGGTGTTAGAGACGTTGAGGTCATTTGGAATGATGTCTTGGTGTTGGAGACGTTGACGTCATTTGGAATGATGTCTTGGTGTTGGAGATTTTGAGGTCATTTGGAATGATGTCTTGGTATTGGAGATGTTGAGGTCATTTGGAATGATGTCTTGGTATTGGAGATGTTCAGGTCATTTGGAATGATGTCTTGGTGTTGGAGATGTTGAGGTCATTTGGAATGATGTCTTGGTTTTGGAGACATTGTGGTGATTTGGAATGATGTCTTGATGTTGGAGACGTTGAGGTCATTTTGAACGATGTCTTGGTGTTGGAGACGTTGAGGTCATTTGGAATGATGTCTTGGTTTTGGAGACATTGAGGTCTTTTGGAATGATGCCTTGATGTTGGAGATGTTGAGGTCATTTTGTACGATGTCTTGGTGTTGGAGACGTTGAGGCCATTTGGAATTATGTCTTGGTGTTAGAGATGTTGAGGTCATTTGGAATGATGTCTTGGTGGTGGAGATGTTGAGGTCATTTGGATGATGTCTTGGTGTTGGAGACATTGAGGTCATTTGGATGATTTCTTGGCGTTGGATATGTTGACGTCATTTGGAATGATGTCTTGGTGTTGGAGATGTTGAGGTCATTTGGAATGATGTCTTGGTGGTGGAGATGTTGAGGTCATTTGGATGATGTCTTTGTGTTGGAGACATTGAGGTCATTTGGATGATGTCTTGGCGTTGGATATGTTGACGTCATTTGGAATGATGTCTTGGTGTTGGAGATGTTGAGGTCATTTGGAATGATGTCTTGGTGGTGGAGATGTTGAGGTCATTTGGATGATGTCTTGGTGTTGAAGACATTGAGGTCATTTGGATGATGTATTGGTGTTGGAGATGTTGAGGTCATTTGGAATGATGTCTTGGTGTTGGAGACGTTGAGGTCATTTGGAATGATGTCTTGGTGTTGGAGATGTTGAGGTCATTTGGAATGATGTCTTGGTGTTGGAGATGTTGAGGTCATTTGGAATGATGTATTGGTTTATGGAGTTGTGGGGGATGCCTCTTGCATAGATAGCGGTGTTCGTGGAGAGTTGGTTGTATTTGAAAGCTCAAGATGGACAAGTGTCTGATGGGGAGCCAGCTGGGAGGCTGGTCTTGGGCAGGTTCTTGAACTGGATGGAGAGGAGTTGTTTGCCACAATGTGTGCCTGCCACCACAGATTCTTTTGTATGGTCCAAGGATAGAGGCTACTAGGTGATTTACTCCCGAGGTAATGTGTCAGTGTATTGGTTTTCACGACAACTTGGTATGCAGGGGATCATACATGGTTTGGAGGGAGTGCGATCTTGATAGTGGTGTAGGCAATGATGTGAACTTCCGAGTTGAGCCTGCGAAGTTACTTCTAGTGGAAGGGGAGCTTGTCAGCGCAGTCATTTCACTTCCGTCAATTGATATTCCAAGGTTCTGTTTTCTGTCTTCAACGCCTTTCTTTTTCTGTTGAGCCACATTGTCTTTGGTCCGTGGTCTAGGCAATAGGAGGTCTTGACTAGCATTAATCTATTGGAGTCTCTGAAATGCCTTTTCTTCTTTTATACATTTGGAATAACAATGATGTGATGAGGCGAGAGCTGAGTGTGATGAAGGTGAGCTTATTCTAATATATGTAGAAGGTATAATCCTGCCTCAAAATGCTAAGGGGGGGTATAGGGAAAAGAAAAGGAGAATGCAAGGCAGAGGGAATGACCCCAAGACATTATTACCTCCCTGGGCAGGGCAACAGTGCTTTAAATGCTTCTACTTATAAACATCAAGCCAAAATGAAGGGAGCAGAAAGACAAGTTTCCATCCTTTCTATCAAGGCCACCCATCCAGACGAGCTCCAAGAAGAACTAATCAAACTATCCCAGGCACTTCCAGCCCTCAACAGATGTACAAATCTACAACACCACTTTAAAGAATCATGTAAAATGCTATGCTCCTCTGAAAACCTGTGCCCCCAAGCCATCAGCACCCTGATAAACCCAAGAACCCATGGAAAACAAGCATAGACCGGAGATGAACTGGAGATTGAAATGCCAGGAGGACCTTACCCTTCTGAAAGAATTCTGCTCCAGCCAGCATAGCCACAGCTAAAGCCACTAACTACAAGACCATTATTAATGCTGAAATTAACAAAAGCAAAGCCATCTTTAAGGCAGTCAAACAGTGTGACAGCCCAACCTAGAACCCACCATCTCACCATCAGCCCACAGAAGCAATGTTATCAACCCCTTCTTCAGGAAGAAAATTAATGAAATCACATCTAATTTCACAAGTTCACCATCATCAACACTTCCACCTTTACCCAGTCGCCAGGCCACTAACAGATCAAACACTATCTCCCACACAAACCTCTCTGATATTCTCAACACACTGAAGCCACCTCCTACAAAAATAATGTGCTCCTCTCCTCCATCATCAAGTCTCTGCAAGGAAAAGCCCTCACACCCCTTCTCCACATTGTCACTGCCCAGCTCACCCACAGCACCTTTCCGAGAGCCTCAAGACTGCTAATAAAGCCCAGACTAGATCCAACTGACGAGGTACAAACTGCGTTCTACCCATACAGAACTCAGATGGGACTTAGCAATCAACACTCTTCAGTCACAGTATTGCGTTACCTGGACCACAAACAAGAGGTGGGGGTTGAACTCTCTTCTTCGGGTTACCAATATAGAACATTGGTTCCATCTTACCCATTTTAGATTAGGTATGGCTCACTTCTTGGTAGCGCACCCCCAGCAGGGTTCATGGTTTTCTAGTCTACCACCCTGTCCGTGTGACGGCACAGCGAAACAAACACTTGCCCACTTCTTGTTTTGTTGTGGGTTCTATATTCAACCTAGAAGGTCTTTTTCACGACCCATCCTGTATTCTTTTGGTGCCAGATCCCACAGCACATGTCTGTCTCGTCTTTTCTGTCTACAGTCAGAACTCTGCTGTCTCACTAGTATTAGCTTTATCTGTGGGGCCTTAAACCTCAGGAAATCACTGAGATAGAAAGTTTCAATAATATCCGTAGCATTTTAACATGACATGAATATTGTATTTACACTTTGAGTATTGATCATTTTAACTCTACAATGCATTTTCTATGATTGATTTTTATTCTTCAGGGTTTTAACTCATTGTCGTTCTTTTTAACATGTTTTTGTCGATGCGGCATGTTTTGTTACTATGGATCAATGCAAATCTAAGTAAAATTGATTGATAAATTGTCTGATAGTTAGCCGTCTAGACATCCTGAGTAACTTGGCGGACCCTTTACCTGTCCTTTCATGGACAATTTGGAGGTTTTTGTTTCCTGGGGTTTGTCTTAACCATAAGGCACTTTTATAGAAGCATTATAATGAACGTAATTTATCCTATACATTTCGCACTTTGATCTGCATTTTATTTTGTTTTAAACTTCTATATTGTGTACTTTTATGGTTCATTGAACCGAAATAAAGATGATTGACTGACTTGATAAAGCCTCTAGGCCTAACCTTGCTGATGTGCAAACTTGTATCTATTTTAATTGGCTCATCCTGGGCGTTGCTGGTCTCGAGGGAAGCAGCCTTCTGTGTGCAGATTGTCACAGCCAAGATATTCCGGCTGTGTGGGTTGTATGATTTGCACCGTACAGTTCTGCGAGGCACCTTTAGCAGGGGCTCCAATTTGCAATTCCACTTGAAATCTTGTAAATATTTGTAATTGTGTGGGTAGTATTTAGTTCTGTGTTCATTACAGCACTTTTCCTTTTTAAGGAAGCATTGACTGGGCATTGATTTATTGTTATTTTATTGTGTGTGGATGAGTTTTAATTTTCTAGGCACAGCCGCCTCCCTGACTTCTCCTCTGGCTACTTGTCCTCATTACTCTGAGGTCAAACTAACAAAAGTGGTACTTGGGTCCCAGATTTAGGGACTGAGGTTAGGGGCTCCAGGACACCGAAGGCGAAAGACCTCCATTGGCACAATTGGACCCTGCATCTGCCGCCTGCCCTGGGACATTCAAACTGGATCAAATACAATAGGAAGGGGCTTTGTGTTGTGAACTCTCTGATAAATACAATAGGAAGGGGCTTTGTGTTGTGAACTCTCTGATAAATACAATAGGAAGGGGCTTTGTGTTGTGAACTCTCTGATAAATACAATAGGAAGGGGCTTTGTGTTGTGAACTCTCTGATAAATACAATAGGAAGGGGCTTTGTGTTGTGAACTCTCTGATAAATACAATAGGAAGGGGTTTTGTTTTGTGAACTCTCTGATAAATACAATAGGAAGGGGTTTTGTTTTGTGAACTCTCTGACAAATACAATAGGAAGGGGCTTTGTGTTGTGAAATCTCTGACAAATACAATAGGAAGGGGTTTTGTGTTGTGAACTCTCTGATAAATACAATAGGAAGGGGCTTTGTGTTGTGAACTCTCTGATAAATACAATAGGAAGGGTTTTGTTTTGTGAACTCTCTGATAAATACAATAGGAAGGGGTTTTGTTTTGTGAACTCTCTGACAAATACAATAGGAAGGGGTTTTGTGTTGTGAACTCTCTGACAAATACAATAGGAAGGGGTTTTGTGTTGTGAACTCTCTGACAAATACAATAGGAAGGGGCTTTGTGTTGTGAACTCTCTGACAAATACAATAGGAAGGGGTTTTGTTTTGTGAACTCTCTGACAAATACAATAGGAAGGGGTTTTGTTTTGTGAACTCTCTGATAAATACAATAGGAAGGGGTTTTGTTTTGTGAACTCTCTGATAAATACAATAGGAAGGGGCTTTGTGTTGTGAACTCTCTGACAAATACAATAGGAAGGGGTTTTGTTTTGTGAACTCTCTGACAAATACAATAGGAAGGGGTTTTGTGTTGTGAACTCTCTGACAAATACAATAGGAAGGGGTTTTGTTTTGTGAACTCTCTGACAAATACAATAGGAAGGGGTTTTGTTTTGAGAACTCTCTGACAAATACAATAGGAAGGGGTTTTGTTTTGTGAACTCTCTGATAAATACAATAGGAAGGGGCTTTAGCTTGTCCAACATAACAGGAAGGAATTTTATATTGTGAACTTGTCACGTATAAAATTGGAATGGGTTTTACATCGTCAATTCTCTGACATGTGTAAGCAAGGACTGGGCCCGAACATTTTCAAAAATCTCTATTTTCTCTTATTTATCATTAGGTTTTATTGTATTTATTTTTTTCACATTTCCATCTGTATAAATCCATATTTATTTTCTGTCCATCTTATTTGTATTAATCCATATTTATTTTCTGTCCATCTTTATTAATCCATATTTATTTTCTGTCCATCTTTTTTGTATTTATCCATATATATTTTGTGTTTTGAGAATAAATGAATTTATAAAATTGTATATTTCCACGTTTATTTAACTGATAAAAATGGACTCATACTGTGATGCCTGCCACGTTTTAGCAAATTAAGCAGCCAAATATAACAAAACACTGCACCCACAGGAGGTAAATATTAGCATAATATACAAATATATATTAGAATAATGCCGGTATTTACTGAACTCTCGTCCTGTTTTTTAACTGCCAATGATGTCTATCTGCTTATCTATTGGCCTAGAACTCATGAAGGACAGCTTGGAGAGTCACTCACACAAAGCATTTCTGTTTTTTTGCTTTTAAAAGTAAATGCAGACAGGAAACACATTGTTTTCTCTCTGTATTTATCAACAAACATCAGTAAAAACAGAAAACTGGGAGCCTTAATTATAATATTAACAGTATTCTACCTCTTGATGGACCCTGGAATGTTGTATTAGAAGTCAAGGAGTATAATTAGACATTACAAACTTGAATAGTATTAACAGTTTTAAGATCAGAAAAGGATGAGAATTTAGATACATTTTTCCAATACCTTTATTCTCATTTCGAGAATAGTAAAGTTATTCTCTTTTTTTTTGTCTTTATTTCAGTTAGTCCATAAATCAATTAGGTTTACAGAAATCTTATTGATAGAATGGTTAGAACAAGTATCACAAATATAAGGCATTGAGAGCGTTACATGAGGAAATAGATTCCCTATTCTAAAGATCAGAATCAGAGTTTTAGAGCTCGAGAACCCACGAAGAGTTCTAATTTCGAGGAAAAGAGTGAGATCCGAGGAGCATAAAGCTTCCGAGCCAGATTAGAGCAGCAGAACTTCCCATAAAGAGTAGCTCATAAGACTCAGCCGAGTCTTAATAAATCCAAACAAATCAGCACACAGTTGCAGCAGCAATCTGTTGAAAAGCAGATAGCAAAGAGGCAAAGGGAAACAGATGCAGTAGTACCCACATCCGTCGAGGGTCTGGGCAACCCTCTTCAGAGCTCAGCAAGAGGGGCTCACCCACCCAGGAACAGTAGAGAAAACATGTTGAAAACATTGTATCAGGCTTCTTCCCTCCATGAGCCAATGGGGTGGCAGTCCTCTTCGGTGAGCAGGTTCAGCTCTTCCGGTCACACGAGATGACATGTGGCTTGTACACTTTATGTGACGTTAGCTACAGTCAGTCTTTGCGTAGCTAGATTCTGGAGACATTGGACTAGGTTCCCATAGGCCTCAATACACAGATCGACCTTCTACATCTACGTTTGTTTCGCTGCGAGAACGATGAACGATTAACTAAAAGGCAAAATCACTGCTAGGTAATGTGTTTTTGTTACTATGAGCAAGCATCATTGTTTAAAATGCACAAATTGTTCTATTCAAACGTTATACGGAACATGAGAAAATAGGAAGTTCATGACATTTAATGAATAAAGTGTTGCTTATAAAATAATTCATTTGTTAAACCGGAACATTATGCAATTATGACAACATTTCTAAACATTTCAATTTAAGGTCAAACTTCTAATTCACATTGTGCACATTTCCGCAATGTTAGATTTGCCTCTAGTTAAAGGAAAATTGCTTCATAGCTTTTGTGTAGCCTACAGGGGTAACCAAGACTGCCTATTGTTATCAGCACATTTCAAACGCATGTCCTTTTCTGCGCCACATTTGTTAAACTACTAGATTAGGTATTTTCATGTGAATTAATTAACCCTCCCACATGCAAGTTGTCAACTCTGACAAACAGAATAAGAAGGGGTTTTATAAGGTGAACTCTTTGACAACATCAATGGAAAAGTATTCCAAATGGAACAGGAATGGCTCTTTGTGAACTCTGTAACAACCACAATAAAAAGGGCTTTACCTTGTGAACCCAAACAAATACAACATGAAAAGGTTTTACTTTGTAACCTCCTGGACAAGCTCTGTAGGAAGGGGCTTTACACTGTGGACTCCTGGACAATCCGTGAACTCCTGTACAAGTTCCAAAGGAAGGGGCTTTACATTGTGGACTCCTGGACAAGCTCCATAGGAAGTGACACACACATAAATGCACTTGCACACACACATGCATGAACACACACAGATGCACTGGCACACACCCACACATGCATGCACACACACAGATGCATCAGCACACACACAGTTGCACTGGCACACACCCACATACATACACACATGCATGCACACACACTGATGCATCAGCACACACACAGATGCACTGCCACACACACACAGATGCATGCACACACACAGATGCACTGGCACACACACACAGATGTATGCACACAGATGCATGCACACACACACACACACGCATGCATGCACACACACAGATCCACTTGCACACATACAAACATACATGCACACACACAGATGCACTGCACACACACACACATGGATGCACACACAGATGCACTTACACACACACACATGCAAGCACATACACAGATACTTGCACACACACCGATGCACTGGCACACCCACATGCATGCACACACACAAATGCATGCACAGACACACATGCACATACACACACAGATGCACTGGCACACACACACACACATACACAGATGCACTGGCACACACACACACACATACATGCACACACACAGAGGCACTGGCACACACACACATGCACACACATATGGATGCATACACGAATGCACTGGCACACACACACACACATGCATGCACATACACATATGCTTGCACACACACAGATTCACTGGCACACACACATGCACTGGCACACACATATGCATGTGCACACACAGATGCACTGGCACACACACACATATGCACACACACAGATGCACTGGCACACACACACATGCATGAACACACAAATGCACTGGCACACACCCACACCCACACATACATGCACACACACAGATGTACTGGCACACACACTGATGTGTGCACACAGATGCATGCACACACACAGATGCACTGGCACCCACCCACACACACATGCATGCACACACACACACATACACTAGCACCCACCCACACACAAAGATGCACGCACACACACAGATAAATGCACACACACAAATGCACTGGCACCCACCCACACATGCATGCACATACACAGATGCACTGACATACATACATATGCATGCACACACACACACAGATGCACTGGCGCACACACACATGCATGCACCTACACAGATGCACTGGCACACCCACATGCATGCACACACAGATGCATGTACACATACAGATGCACTGGCACACACACACACCCATGCATGCACACACACAGATACACTGGCACACACCCACCCCCAAATATATGACCAGGGCAAAATGGGAGCACTGTAAGCCCAGAAGTGAAAGGACTGTGCTCACTTTCCAGGGCTGACCCCAGGCTGTGTGGTATTTTCACAAGCACGTGCCTTGAGCAGGTGTAACACATGTTGTTATAGCTGCACTAAAGCTGCCAGCGTTTCTTACCCCTGGGGTGTTCTTTAGCTGCCCTTTGCCATTCATTTGTAATGCTTTTGAATATGTTGTGTCTATTACCCAACCTACCCTCTCTGTCCACTTAGTCCAGCCTCCTCACTCTCTTGTCATGCTTCTCTCTTATTCCAATTAAGGCCTGTAAAACCCCTTCCTGACTCTAACTGAACGTTCTGATTAGTCATTGGCTTGAAGTACCCACTCATGCCCCCTTCATTCCATGCCACAGATTGTCCTTGTGATTAGTTGAGGGTGTTTTTATTGAGTAGAGTTTCCGTCATTAAGTGACGCAGCAGCACTCTGCGCCATAATGCCTCTTGACTCCCACTCCGCTAGCGATCATTAACCGAGCAGAGGAAGTGATGCAGCCTAGTTTCCAGCATTGAGATACGCAGCAGCACGCTGCGCCATAATGCCTCTTGACTCCCACCCCGCTAGCGATCATTAACCGAGCAGAGGAAGTGATGCAGCCTAGTTTCCAGCATTGAGATACGCAGCAGCACGCTGCGCCATAATGCCGCTTGTCTCCCACCCCGCTAGCGATCATTAACCGAGCAGAGGAAGTGATGCAGCCTAGTTTCCAGCATTGAGCTACGCAGCAGCACGCTGCACCATAATGCCGCTTGTCTCCCACCCCGCTAGCAATCATTAGCCGAGCAGAGGAAGTGACGCAGCCTAGTTTCCAGCATTGAGATACGCGGCAGCACGCTGCGCCATAATGCCTCTTGACTCCCGCCCGCTAGCGATCATTAGCCGAGCAGAGGAAGTGACGCAGCCTAGTTTCTGGCATTGAGAGACGCAGCAGCACGCTGCGCCACAATACCTCTTGACCCCCACCCCGCTAGCGATCATTAACCGAGCAGAGGAAGTGATGCAGCCTAGTTTCCGGCATTGAGAGACGCAACAGCACGCTGCGCCACAATACCTCTTGACCCCCACCCCGCTAGCGATCATTACCCGAGCAGAGGAAGTGACGCAGCCTACGTGACCAGCACCCTGAACACAGGAAATGAGCTAACTCACACCAAAACCATGAGCTGTGAGTGCCAAAGACCCCAGCTGGGTCTATGTGGTGCGTGGTCACTCAGACTGTAGTATCTCATAGTATTAGGATGAATGTAGTTTACAATGGGTTTTTGATAGTGTATTCCTGTGGTGTAGAATTCTTCTGCTGTCAGGTTCCATAGAATGTATAATGCTACAGACGTTAATTTGAGACGTAAGCAAGTGGTGGCACTTGGTGCCACGCTGGCTGCCTCTGCACTTCCTTGTGGCACGTTTCCTGCATTTCTTGAAAATTAGGGGAAAAAAGGCCCTAGTCTTAGCACTAAGGACCAAAAATTGTCTTTTAATTAGAGAATCTAGGAAGAATTATAAAATCTCTGTCTCTCATGCGAAGCGTGAGTGGGACGAGTCCCACTGGCAGAATTTAAAAGACGCTAGCACAGCTAGAGATCCCAAACTCTTTTGGAATATGGTCAGGTGGTCCGGTCATAAAGACCCTGACCTTATCCCTAACCACATTACCTGTCAAGATTGACATAGCCACTTTGGAAGTCTCTACTCTGGGCCCAATTTATCTCTTGAATCAGGGCCTCTCCATCAAATAAGCTTTCATCCCATAATGGACCCCATCGATCTCTTCACATTAGATGAAGTAGAGGCGGCTGTTAAGAAAATTGTTCCATCAAAAGCCCGGGACCTGACGGTATTCCTGGGGATCTCTTTTGGCTGACCCCCATAACTGGGCTAGTTATATTACGCTTTTAATCAATTGCCTCGCACAGGGCAGCCCAGTACCTGAGTCATGGAAGGGGGCTGAGGTGATTCCTATTTATAAGAAAGGCCCCAGAGATGACCCTGCCAACTACCGCCCAATCAGTTTGATTGACGCTATGCAGAAAGTAGTTGGCAGGGTGTTATTACAGAGAATTCACTGTTGGGTGGATGAAGAAAATATTCTTTCCAAATACCAAGCGGGATTTAGGGCTTGTATGGGGACAGTGAACCAAGCATTTAGGTTGCTCCTTATCTATTGGAAGGTGGTCCTCATTGGCAAGGGCAGTCTTTATTTGGCATTTATTGACTTAAAGACTGCCTTTGACCTGGTCCCTCGCGAGCGGCTGTGGTTCATCTTGGGTGAAATGGGGATTCCCCTGTTGTTGCTGAACCTGTTGATCCGCCTACACGAGGGCACTTTTGCGCAAGTGAGGTGGGGGTCGCAAGGCCAGAAAACAGACAAAATCCCGGTTAAAAGAGGAGTCCGCCAGGGCTGTGTCCTGGCGCCTACTCTGTTCTCCTTGTACATGAATGCGGTGGTCGATTTTCTCCAAGAGTGCCCAGCTGATGCCCCAGCTTTGCTGGGTGATAGGGTCCCCACCCTCCTCTTTGCGGATGACACTTTGCTCATCTCAAAGACGCCAGCAGGGCTACAAAAGCTTTTAGATAGATTTAATCTCTTCTGTGAATCCAGGGGGCTTATTGTTAACACCTCCAAGACTAAGCTCATGGTATTTAACCCTTACAGGCCATATAGAAGCAATTTTACCCTTGACGGAGTTGGTTTGGAAAGAGTCTTAACTTTTGACTATTTAGGAATCAGGCTCGCTGAGAATATGCAGTGGAGAAATCATGTTGATAAAATGCTTTTAAATCATAAGCGCACGACAGGAGTACTAACTAGAGAACATCGCTCCTCAGCGAGTAGACCTGTAGCCCCTGCACTTACCATCTATGCAGCTAAAGCAGTAAGCTCAGCCCTTTATGGTGCTGAGCTATGGGGCTTCGAGAACGTAGATTGTATTTGTAGATCTGAACATAAGTTCCTAAGAAGCTTAGTGTCGCTCCCTTCCAACGTCCCATTGAAACCTTTGATGAGCGATATGGGTAGACGCTCTTTCAAAGACGTAGCCAGGTTGCGGCCACTATTATTCTGGGCTCGTTTGTGTAGGACTCCTGAGCTATCCAACTACGCCTCAGCATTGGCAGAAGTGATGACCCTTGATGGCTGTCAAAAAATTAATTGGGTGTGTACCATAAAGAAAATACTAACTGTGCTAGGCTTTAAGGAATCGTGGGACTCACAAATCCCGCCCTGCAGGGAGGAGCTTAAAAAGACGCTATTGGGCCTGGATAGATGACCAAGAGCTTAACTATGCTGGGGTAGGTAGGCTTACAGATGAATTTTACTTTCACAAACAGGTTATCTCATTTGAACCCTACCTAGATTTCATCCAGGCACCGCGCGACAGAACACTCTATATACAGTTTAGGATAGGATCACTTCCAGTTCGAGAGTTTACTGCAAAGTGGAGTGTGCCACATCAAACATTAAAGGAGTGTCCCTGCTGTAAGGCGCCTGCTGAGAGTGTAGCGCATCTTATGTTCGCTTGCCCCTTTTATAAAAATGCTAGGTCAAGATGGCTTAAACCCATCTGCAGACAATTGGGAACTCAAGAACATTGTATTGCCTTGCGCATTTTAAAATCAGACACACGGACCCTTTTTGTCTGCGGTGTGGCTAAGTATCTCGGCCGCGCCTGGATAACAAGACATACATTTTTAAGTGGGGTTTCAAGATGAATGTTTATGTTTTGATGTTAGTTTTAACGTAAATTGTTTGTATATCTTAAATTCCATTGTCATTTTATACTATATCTTGTGAGGGTCATTTTGATGAATCTTACATTTTTATGTTATTTTTTAACTAAAACAATTTACACAAGTTGCACTGTCACTTTAGATGATGAGAGCTGGTATGGAATGTTTTTTTTTTGTTGTTTTTTTTTCCCGTTCTTCCCAGCTCTGGGCTATCATGAAACATAAGAATTGATGGATTTTTAAAGTTTTTATGTCCCGTTTTATATTCTGTATACTGTTTATGGATGGAAATAAGAATGTTGATGCTTTTAAGATACTTTGGGGCCCATTACGATGGCGGGCGGAAGCACAACCGCCGTGCTGGCGGATGCAAAAACCACCAGTTACCGCCGGCACGCAGCAGTCCACACGCCCGCCCAATTATGATGCGAAAAGCAGGCCAAACACCGCCGGCAAGCCAGCAACACCGTCCGCCATCAAAGTGCGCCCGCACACGTAGCGGCGCAGCATAACTGACACACACCGTCCGACGAAACACGTCCCGCCCGGCGCATAAATTACGATGCCGCAAACAAACGGCTCCCACGGCAAAGAGACACCGCACGTGAAAGAGAGGCGGAAACACGGACGCAGAGCACGGACAACGAAGAAGCGGCACCCCGGGCATGAATCCAGCACTGCAGGCCCTTCCCATGCTTCTGCTGATGCACCACCAAGGACGCAACGTACCGCGGAGACGCAGGTAGGCACACACACAACAAGTGCACGCAAACAGCGCACACAGTGCAAGGGCGGAAAAAGCGGACAACCCCCCACCAGCGCGTGCACACTACACATCCACCATTGCATCCACATATGACACACAGGCCAAATCCTAACATCGCAGAACACATGTGTACACACCACATGGGACTAGGAACCAAATACCCCGTCACGGCCCCAAAGCGCCGATGACGCCGCCACACATGCACACAACGCAGAGGCCAACCGCAGCGCCATGCATGCGTCGCACACAGACACAGGGACACAACCAAGCAGCACACACATCAGCCCCACCCCGAACGCACATGACACGTGACAGGCCGGCCACAGACATGTCCCCAACGCCCAATTCACGGACAACACCCAACGCCACACAAACGACGCACACATGTCAGTGAAGACACGCAACTGCAGGACACACCCCAGTGTAACAAACATGGCGTAGCACACAGCGGCGGCAACACCAACTAGGAGAAGCAGGGCCCCTTCGGGAAGAGGAACGCCAGTACCACACTGAAAAACCCATACCACCCTGCACATATGAACAAGACACATGAAACGGAACACCAAAGAGCCCGGGGACCGACAACAGGTGGCCCAAGAATTACATCCACACACAAGGCCCAACGCAGAGCGGAAAGGCAGCCTGCCGCCCACACAAGGGAGAGCAGACAGCACTGAATGACCTTCCATTCCAACACCGAAACCACAGCCCTACGACAGAAGCCGGTGAATACAGCCATTGTCCAAGAATAGACCAACACAGGCATGCCGAGGAGACCGACCACAGGGCAGATAGCGCATATCACAGAAGCACACAACGGACGGGGAAGAAAGAAGAAAACACTCCCCCATGTCGGCCACATGCAAGTTAATTGGAAGGAGTCACACAGCACTGACCTTGAACTGTCTGAGAAGCATGTGGGAAGAGGGCCCGTGTCCTCCAAACAAGCCAACAGAACACAAGTCCTGTCTCCCCACGACTACACAGAGCTCACAGCAACCCCGGAGCGTGCACATTGCAGACTGCACACACAGCCGGAGCACGCCACCTCTACGAACCGCTGCGAAATGGCAACCGCAACACACCTACCCAACTACGCCGAACAGCTCAAGCTGTACCAAACCAACACGATACATACATTGGGATGCGATCTCCTGTCCCTGCTGAACGTAAGTTACCGACTGACTTACCGCATCACATTGTTCAGCTGCGTCATGCCCGTCTTCTACTGTCGGAGGTGTCCCTACCAGCATCCCGTCGAGATATGCCTCTCCAACCCGGCATGTCTGAAGGCGGACCTGCTACCACTACTCCTCCCTCTGGACGCACACGACAGGGCCTGCTCTGCCTATGGGGGCATGGCGTATGTGGCCAACATCGCACGCGCACTGAAATGGAACCACTGTGCCTCCACACGACGGATCATCGAGAACAGCTACATCGAATGTCACCCTGCATGCCCCATCATGGTCCTCAAAGGGACAACCTACGAACAACACCTTGACAGCCACCATCCGCTTCATTGGCTGGCAAACATGTACACCACCAATGACATGGAAGCCCTGCTGGACGGCATCGCATACCTGACAACCTGTAAATACGTCGGACCACAACGCAGGTTCCCCGAGTGACCTATGAAGTCCAACCCCGCACCCATGCTCAGCTTCCGCACGGACTGGCCAGTCACCACCACAACAGCCATACCAAACGACCGGCAACTGTAACCACACCATCAACGACATCGCCATGACATCGGATATGACCGGGACATGCACACTGTTCCCCATCACATCCAGGAACACCGCATGCATCGTGGGAGGCAGTGGCATGGGCTCTGTGCATCGCACCCACATGGACGGAACTGCACGAACAACCAGGACACGACATGGATCCAGCGCACATGGACACACACACCGCTCAGTGGACATGAATAGGTCGCCTGGAGTCTGTGGGTGCTGCACCCCTCCCACCCCCGCCCCGGGAATCCCATACCAGGACCTTTGCATGGACGACAAGTGCATACAACAACAACACGACCCCAGTGACTGTGACATGTCCAGTAACCACCACAGTGCAACAACAAGTGGCACGCCGCTGCATGCACGCAAGCACATGCCCTGATGTCATCTCACATGCACGCGTGCATGAGGAACAACCGCAGCAAACCTGTCACATGGAACTGAGATGGACTGTGCCCATGATGCCGAGCGGTCTGGTAGGCTACATGTATACCGTCTGTGTCAAAGTCCGCAGCTCCGCAGCTATACGTAAATGTACATTAGCACAGCCTTGGCCAAGCAGATGTAACCCCACACCCTATCCCATTTGTTATCATGCTCAGTATATCCTCAACATGTATTCCGCTGCCAGTAGTGTCCACTATACTGCATCACAGAGGACAGAAGACTCAATATAATGTTTGAAACCAAAACTGTCTCCGCTGACTCATTTCACAAGTACGAATGAGAGAGGATGAGAGTATGTGAAGTACACGGCAGTCGTGACATGACCATGTAGTCCACTGGTATTGGATGTCAACGCAAATGAGTAGCACTACTGTGGAAGACACACATGTGTCGTGTGAAGTCGTATGGACGCAGTGCTCAGGTGGGTGGGTGCGACGGGTAGATGCGCACATGCCAAGTTGGAGCACGCCGTGTTGGGAGGGGTCATGAACAGTACACCACCGCTTCCCTGGGCATTGTGAGAGGACACCTGTCGGTTGGGAGTGAACACGTGTGTGCACAGCAGCCGGGCACACGTACAAAGCGGTACCAGGCGCACCTCAGCCCACCCTCTGTGGACAAGCTGGATCCTGTTGTGCGCCCGCCATGCCCCTTGACAAGGCACACACAGCCCCAGTCGACCAGGTGCAACCCCAACATAGTCAATCCGCACAGGCGATACAGGGCACGGGATGGCAGTGGAGCATGGTGTGTGAGAGGTCTCCTCGCGCTCCTCCTGGTCATATCACGCAGGCAATAGAACCTCAACGTCTAGCATGGCACAAGTCAAATGGAAGTGTAGGGGGACGCACCACAGCACGAGCAGCACTGACGTCACGGGAGGTGGCTCGCACCATCCCATCCATTGCCCATCATACCAACCACGCCACATGCCATTGCGACTAAGTGCAAGCGCGTGCGCCACCACCCCCGAGCCCTCCCCAGAGAGGCCAAAGAGTGAATGTGTGGGCCATCAGCCACAGACGGACGCGGCCTGGCCGCAAGGGCAGCCACAGCCACTGGGTGTCGCAGGTGGCGGATCCGGAAGGCGAAGACTGTGATGCATAGTCCATGCAGGCCGGGTCTCCATTTGGGGCACCACGCAGGTGGACGGCGTCCCGCCACACATCATACCCTGGACCCACACATACACTCCTTGCCCTCTCTGGTGCGAGCTTGGGGCTGCCTGTGCAAGCGCTAGCCTCGCAGGTGAGCATGCATATTGGGGGCGAGGGGAGGACATGAGGGCTGGGGCGAAGATGACTGTATCACTGTCAGTTAGTACAAGGGATGACCCAGATGTGGAAAGGAAGAGACGTGTCCCGTGTGTACTGCAACTAGTCGCCAATCCAACTACCCCCCCATGTCCGGAATGTAAGCCCGCACCTAGGCCCGCCCATCCGCCACATCGAACATACCACCAGCACGACAACCTTCCCATTCGAAACACTGACTGGGGGTGGCGACCAGTGAACAATCATGTGTAGCCTACCCACGCGTACATGTGGGCCCTCCATGATCCATGTCACCTGCGGCAAAGACATGACATGCGCAATGAGGGAAGTGAGGAGAGCTGTCCGCCCCACGCGCAGAAGGTGCATCAGCTCCACAGACCCAGCAGCGAGTCCAGCAGGGGTCACATGTGCAGGGGCAGCTGTGCCTGGTGTGAAGGCACATGCATATAGACAGCACATCGACCAATGTGTAGTCTGCCCACATCCACAGTCCATCATCATGCGGACATAGGAATCGAACACAGGGCAACACATCTTAGTTGGTGCACCCACCATGACCAACAATGCGCAATCATCGACGTACCCGCCCTGTGCATGGCCCCCCACCCAACGGAGGCACATCCAGTGCCACCATCCCACACACACAAGCCTTCCACGGAACATGCTGTGTCCAATGGTCAGTACAGAGTCAGCGCCCATCTGGTGGATCCTGAACAGGAGACACATGCACACACATGCCAGCTCCCACTATGTACGTCTGCCACCTGGCACGTGCAATGTAACCTCTCACCTGTGACGTGTGACTGCAAGCACACAGCCGTCTTGGCATGGGGCTGTCAATGTGGACACCAGTCAATGTTTCGGGAGCTGTGATCCGTACAGTGCTGTACATAGGGTGCAGTGCTGACACCTACTACTGTCTCATATCCCCTCGTGCCACAGGTCCCACTTGTATTGGCCGCTCAGCCCGTGCCCACATCGTCGTCGTCGTGTGCCATACTCATCCAGCCTCGGAAGCAGTTCCATGCTCAGCAGACACTCATGTTGCCGTGGCGTTGCCGCTTGACGAATATGCAGTCAGTCCCCATCAGCACGCCCCGCAAGTCATTGGGGCCTAGATCCCCATGTGCATGCACATGGCAGTGGTATGTCTCACTTGCCATTGCCATTGTTGGGAGACCTGTGTAAGTGTATTGTGGCCGTGCCGTCCCAGCTTGACAGCTGGGCTGTGGCTCATGTGCTTGCTCAGTCATGTCAGTGATGTGTATGCGAAATTGCTATGTGCCGTGTTGCTTTGACATGTGTCCTCTGCCATTTAACCCAGGCGGAGACCGAACATTGACCGCCCATACCAATTGCTGGCGGACATGGACGATACAGAGGTAATCAGGAAGTTTCGGCTGGACAGGCCAACTCTGCATCGACTGTGTGCCATGTTAGAGCCCCATCTCCGTCCCCGCAGGGTGTATCCGACTGCTGTCACCCCCACGGCTAAGGTGATGGCCGCCATGCATTTCTTCGCCACTGGGTCATTCCAGCACACAGTGGGCAGTGGAGGAGGGATGTCCCAGCCCATGTTCAGCAAGGTGCTGAGGGATGTACTGGCAGCCATGATGCTGTACCGGAACAGGTACATCAGATTCCCCAGGGCTCGTGAATTGGCGGCAGTGAAGGGTGCATTCTATGCCCTTGGCAGAATCCCACACGTCGTGGGAGCCATTGACTGCACTCATGTTGGCCTTGTTCCACCACAGGCCACTGAGCACCTGTACCGCAACAGGAAGCACACGCACTCCCTGAATGTGCAAGTGGTGTGCCTTGCGGACATGGTGATCACCCACGTGTGTGCCAAGTTTCCAGGCTCGGCACATGACGCACACATAATACGCAACAGCATCTTGCCACGACTGATGGCCAATCTGCAACAGGATCGTGCCTGTATTGTCGGTGAGTATGTGGAGTGGTGTAGCGTGCTGGTTGTGCGATGCTGTCCCCTGTCCAGTTGGAATAGCTATGGTTCTCTGTGTCCCTCACACCCAGGTGACTCTGCGTATCCGAATGGGGCATGGCTGCTCAGTCCATTGAGGAATCCTCGCACCCCAGCAGACGATCGATACAATGAGGCACATGGGAGGACCAGACGTGTGGTCGAGCGTACCTTTGGCCTCCTCAAGTCCAGGTTCAGGTGCCTGGACCGCACCGGGGGTGCACTGGCGTACTCCCCACAGAAGGTGTGCCAGATAGTGGTGGCGTGCTGCATGCTGCACAATCTGGCCATTCGGAAGCAGATCCCCCTCATTGTGGATGACGGAGATCAACCAGGGCCCCAGCCCGCAGACCAGGACAGCTCGAGTGAGGTGGACAGCGGAGAGGAGGAAGCTGGGAATGTGCGCCAGCAGCTCATCGCCCGCTACTTCACTTGACGGTGAGTGTCCATGTACGACGGATGATGTGTCTGTATCTGTGCAGGTGTGTGTGTGCTGTGTCAGGGTGGCCGTATGTTCACTGCGTGCAGTGTGTCAACGCTCCATGGCCAGGGTAGTATGCCACTGTTGGTGACTGTGGCATTGTGCCCTATTGCTCCGTGCGATGTGTGTACATTGCTTGTAGTTGTTGACATGTACTGTGTGATGGGTGTGTGACACACTCATTGAATGTGCTCCTGTTCTGTCTCCCACCCCTAGGTCCCTACAGGCCCTCCGGATTCCATTGCCATGCCACGCATCAGGTGCCCTTCCGCCCAAGGTGGCCGTTGTATTCCGTACAAATAAAACACAGGGCACAAACAGCAGTTAGTGAAAAAGGTGCATTTATTACAAACTGTGACATGTGATTGTGTGTAAGGTGATGACAAAAGTGGTGCGTGCAGTGACAATGAGCTGTCGGTCATGGCTGCGTGATGATCAGGGTGTACCCACTGGTTCTATGTCCATAGTCCAACACACACATGCCATCCAGCTGGCTGTGTGGAGTGGGATCGTAGAGCAAGTCAATGCAGTGGCTGGTCAAGGAAGGCTGGCGGAAGGCTGGCTGGCTGCCTCACTTGCGACTGGAGCGTGCAAAGTCCTCCCGGGAGATCTGTTTCCTCTTCGGACGGCCCCTTCCACGTTTGGGAGGGGGTGTGTGGTGGCGACCTGCTGGTGGTGGGTGAGGTGTGCTCACTGGCTGTGGACGCAGGGGAAGTGGACACTGCTGGCCGACCCTGCGCCCTAGCAGGTGGTGGCGGAGGTGGTGTTGCTGGCCTTGCCTGTGACCCCACCGCCACCACCAGCTGGCCCATGAGGTCCACGAGTTGGTCCATACGGGACACGAATTGGCCCATATGGGCGTCCATGGACCTCAGCACCCCCAGCACCTCCCGCGTGTCAGTAGCAGACCTGGCCCATTGTCCTTGGGCCTCTTCATAGGCCCCAAGGACTCTGGCCATTTGAGGCAGGGCATGGCTCCCAGGGAGGCTGGCGTTTCCCTGACCCTGCTCCTCCTACCAGTCCTGCTGCCACCGGCCTGCCCACTAGCCACATTGCACACCACGGTCCTCGCTGTGGCTCCCAGGGTGGATCCAGTCGGCCGGGCCACCACCTGCGCTGGGGCTGGTGCCAGCGAAGACGTGGTGGTGGTGGAGGCGGTGGTGGTCGGTGCGGCGATGGTGGCGGTTGCGGCAGTGGTAGTGGCCGCAATGACCGTGGGTGTGGCCGCAACGACAGTGGCAGCAGGGGACTGGGACTGTTCAGCATCCCTGGATGATGGGTTGGTGGGTAGGAGGGGTCCTGGGGAGCGGCTGGGCCCTGCCACGCCAGATGGGCCAGCTTGGTGGTCCGTGTCCGAAGAGGTGGACAGATCCTCCAGATCCGTGTGTCCTCATTGGGGGCTTGTAGGCTGGCTGTGCTGGCTGCTGTCTCCATCCCCAGCGTCCAGCAGTTCGTCACCTGTGGAGAGAATGAGATTTGTTATTGTGTTGCACCTGGCGAAGTATGTATTAGTCGTCTGACATTGGCAGTTCGTGAAATCTCGTACATGGGTTTCCCGGAGGCGAGTGTGTGGCTGTGGCATCTGTAGTTGTGTGTGCTAGGCAATGGGACTGTGTGCTGTGCACATGTGGCATGGGACGGATTGGCCATGCCGATGGGTGTGTTGCTGTGCCCCTACTCATTGTGACTCTGGTGTATGCGGGCTCCTGGCCCATCCTGGATCTGGTTTGTACTTTGCTTTTGGAGTTCATATGGAACGCTTAGGAACGCATATGGCAACATGGGGGCCATGCCCCAGATTCGCATTTGGGAGGGATATGCTTTTGGGGTTCAAATGGAACGCTTAGGAACGCATATGGCAACATGGGGGCCATGCCCCAGATTCGCATTTGGGAGGGGATATGCTTTTGGGGTACATGCTGTGAGCCATGGGTGCCGAACGTGACATGTGTTGTGGCAGCATGACAGTGCATGGTCTGAGGTGTGTGCATGCCTGACATGCCCTGCATATTTGCTGTCTGTTGTGGTTACTGGACATGGCATTGGACGCATCGTTATGAGTGAGTGATAGTTGTGTGCCAGCCAACGTATTGCAGTTGTCCCATCTCCTTGGTGTGCGTGCTGCCCTGTGCCATGTGCATCACTGCAGTGCTCGGGGGGGTGTGGCCCATGTTGTGTGTTGTTGCTCACAGTGTGTCGTGCGCTTAATTGACTTCTGGCACATGGTTGGTCATGGGCATGTGTCTTAGCGTGACTGCTGTATGTGTGGCAGCTGTGCGGATGACATGCCTTTCATGTGACTGGGGCTGACGGATGGGATGGATGGTATGTTGTATGTGCATGGTGTGTCTGTGAGTTTGATGGGTTCAGTGGTGTTCGTGTGCATTTCTGTTGTTCCGCTCTGTTGCGTCTAGTGTTGTTTGTCTTACATAGGCGTAGTTGTGGGGTGTGGGGTTGACAGGCAGTGGGGGCTACATGGACAGGACTTCAATGGTGTTTCGGTTGTGTGTGATGAGTTGCACAGTGGCTGCCGTGTGGGACTATATTCAGTGTGGCTTGTGCATGCAGACGTGGCTCCTTGGGTGTTGCTATGTCTGTGATGGGTCATGTGGGGTGTGAGTCTGTTGTTCATGTCCGTGTGCACATTGTTCACTTGTTCGTGACGGTGGGCGGTGCTGCGTGTTCGTGTGCTACGTGACATGTCCCATGTGTTGGTGGTGTTATGGTCCTCATGCCTCCAGTAATCCAGCCCTGTCCAGTTTCCCACCTACAAGTTGTTCGTGCGTGCACTGTACTGGATGCCACATGGCTCTAAGCGGGGGTGCTCCATGTTGCAGGTCTGTGGGGGTGGGGGGTGTAGTGGGTCGTGGGGGTGGCTGTACACCCACTGACACCGATTGCTGTGGACCGTGATGTCTGCCTTTCGGCTGTCGTTGTGCACTGCGGTGGCTGACACGTGGCTGTGGGGTGTGGGGGATGCTCCTCCTTGCTGTGCTGTGGGACTGGGGCCTGGTGTGTGTTGTACTTGGGCTGTCCACCGTCCCACCCACTGCACTTTGTGTTCCTGCCACTTACCTGTTACTTGTCGGTTAGTGCAGCTGTGGCGGACACATGGGTGTGGTGGGTGCTCGTTGTGGCGCTTCTGGCATATTTGGGGACCTGTTGGTGGTTACGTGGCTGGCTTAGTGTACACATGTCCCCACGCATCTTACAGTTGTTCGGTTTGGGCTGTGTGTGGTAGTGTCTGTTGCATGTGCGTGTGATGTGTTGTGTATTGTGTGCTGGACATGGGGGTGTTTGTCCCTGGGAGCTGTGGCATGGTAGTTGCGCATGTGAGTACATAGCGGTGTGCTAGTATACATTAGTTTGTACTTACCAGCCTCCACTCCCCCTGCTAATCCGGCGAGGATCTCCGGATGGATTACGACTCGCACCTTCTCCTCCCACGCTTTGAAGGTCTTAAAGAGCGCGGGATTCCCTCCGCCAGTGACGGCAGCCAGCTCTCTGTTTTTGCCCTCCTTCTTCTTGACCAGGCTCTTTACGTCATTCCAACGTTTGTTTATCTCGACTCTGTTCCTGGGCAGGGTCCCGACTGCATTGACCTGGTCTACGATCCGGTTCCACATTCTGTTTCTGGTGGCTAGTGGTGTGTGCTGGACCATGTTCCCATAGATTTGTGGGTACACCTTGATGATCTCGTCGACCATGACCGTCAGCTCCATGGGCGTGAACTTGGGCATCCTTTGTGGTGCCATGGTGTTTGTGGTGCTGGTGCGGTGTGTGTTGTGTAATGTGCAGGGGGTTTGTGGTGCCGGTGTTTGGTGGTGGTGGTGGTGGTTGTGATGTGTGCGTTTCTGTGGTGTGCTGCTGTCCTTGCTGTGTCACTGTGTCCTCTCCTCTCCTCTCTGGTTTGCAATGTAGCAAGGGGTTGTGGTCTGTGGGAGTGCTGCTTTTGTACTCACCTATGTGGGTGTGTCCTCATGGTCTGTTGTTTTCAGGTGTGTTGTGTCTGGGGTTCTGGCCTTTGTATTTTTTGTTTGTCCGGGGGGTGTTTTCGGGATGTGTACTGTGCTTGTGTATTTGTGTGTGCCTTGCTGTGTGGACTTATTGGCCATGTTGTGTGCTATTGATTTTGTGTGCGGATGGTTTCTGTGCAGGTACGTTGGCGCCATGGCTTCTGCCGTGTCGATTCTCATCGGCGTTGTTTGCGCTGGCGGACGGTATATTTGTTGTTTTCCGCGCTCATGGCGGTGCGATCGTAATTTCACGTGCGGTGTGTCGGCCGTGTGGGCGGGCGGTTTTGTGTTGTCGTGCGTGTTTCCGTCCGTGGCGGGCGGTTTGACTCCGACTCGGACGATGGCGGGCGGTATTTTGTGTGATTTTTCCGCCGATGGCGGTTTTCGGTTTGTGTACTCATAATGGCGTGGTCGGTGTTCAGGCGGTGTGTGCGGGCGGATTTTTGCCGCTTCCATGCCTGGCGGATTTTTTTACGCCGGGTATCGTAATGGGCCCCTTTGTTATCGAATAAAGCTTTAAGAAAGAAAAATTTAGGGTCATATTTACAATGAAATATCAGAGCATAGAGCTGCACCAAATTTGGCAGCACCACGCTCTGACATTTCCAAAACGCAGGGATGCGTCGTATTTAATACAATACAGAGCACCCCTGGGTTCTCCATAGTGCTGGCGCTAAAATTAGCTGCCTAACGCCAACACAGGCACCCTTGCACCACAGTGCAAGGGTGTCTGCGTTGCAGGGAATGCTTGTTTATGTACAGGAAGGTGTCCCTTCCTGCACATAAACAGTCATTAATGTCATTTTGCTCCTTCTAGGTGAGCTGCAGAATGCAGCACACATAGAAAAAGCAAAAACGAGGAGAGATAAAAGTCTTTCTCCTCACTGAGCCATTCTAACGCCTGCTCTTGCTGTGCTTCAGATTTACATATCATATGTAAATCTAGGACCGTGTCAAAATGCAATTGGTGTTGGAGTTGAACGCCCACAGCAACACCCATTGCAAACCCCGTTCATGCTAAGTGATGCGTGTACAGGGGCCGTATTTACATGGCAGTGTTAAGCCACTCAAAGTGGCTTAGTGTCGCTTTGTAAATACAGAGAAGGGCATAGCGCCACCAGAACGTTGCTAAAAGTGATGTTTTGGGGGCGCTATCCCCTTGGAAATATACCCCAAAGTGTCTAAAAGAAGACTGGTCAACTGGATTACTATATGATATCTGTAGCAACCCTGCCGGCGAGCCGCCACCCAGCTAAGAATCACAGTCCCGTCCACCTAAGAACCACGATCCAGCTGAGAATGCCAGCCCAGCTGAGAATCACAACCCAGCTGAGAATCAAAGTCCAGCTGAGAATCACAGCCCAGCTGAGAATCACAACCCAGCTGAAAATCACAGAACATCTGAGAATCACAGTCCAGCTGAGAGTCACAGCCCAGCCGAGAACCACAGCCCAGCTGAGAATCACAGTCCAGCTAAGAATTACAGTCCAGCTAAGAATCACAGTCCAGCTAAGAATCACAGTCCAGCTAAGAATCACAGTCCAGCTAAGAATCACAGTCCAGCTAAGAATCACAGTCCAGCTAAGAATCACAGTCCACCTAAGAACCACAGCCCAGTTGAGAATCACAGTCCAGCTAAGAATCACAGACCAGCTGAGAATCAAAGTCCAGCTGAGAATCACAGCCCAGCTGAGAATCACAACCCAGCTGAAAATCACAGAACATCTGAGAATCACAGTCCAGCTGAGAGTCACAGCCCAGCCGAGAACCACAGCCCAGCTGAGAATCACAGTCCAGCTAAGAATCACAGTCCAGCTAAGAATCACAGTCCAGGTAAGAATCACAGTCCAGCTAAGAATCACAGTCCAGCTAAGAATCACAGTCCAGCTAAGAATCACAGTCCAGCTAAGAATCACAGTCCACCTAAGAACCACAGCCCAGTTGAGAATCACAGTCCAGCTAAGAATCACAGACCAGCTGAGAATCAAAGTCCAGCTGAGAATCACAGCCCAGCTGCTAATGACTACCCAGCTGATTGAAAATTGAAAAAATCAAAGTAAACTAGGGAAGTTGTAGCCTCTGCTGAGATCCACGACCATCTCATGCAAAGGCAGGATTTAAGTGACACTGCTGTAACACAACTTGCAGCAGCAACAAACAGGATAGAGATACCAAGCTATGGTTCACCTAACATGATCTTGGACAGCCCAATGTTTAACAAGATTTGCGATCAGTCACTGTCCAACCTACAGTATGCCAGAAAAAAGAAAAAACACACAAACCTCCATGAAAAAGCCTGGGCTTGTAGTGGAAGATTCATCACCCAAACTCAACAATGAACCTAATGCCTTTGGCAAACGAGTCTGCAAATGCAATGGCAACAAGCAACAGACTAAAAAAGAGGGGGACTTTGCTGCAGCAGAAAATCAAGGACACTAGCTGCACGATGATAAATTAAAAGAATAATTTAAGTCATACATTTAAAAAAACAATTACATTCATATCCTAATCATGTTGAAAGCTGTGATCAACAACTTTAGAGGTTGCGTTGGAAAAAGAATGTACTTTTTTCAATAACACAACCAACAAGACCCCCTAATGGGGAGTAAGAGCCAAATCAACAGAAAAAAGAGTTAAAGGGACCTCCTGTAACTAAATCCATTGCAATCTGCGAGGTACTGCAATGCATCCTTTTTATAAGGCACAAGATAACTACAGAAATAGTGCAAAAAATCTCCATCAAAACACCTCAGCTCTACTCCTGCTCTATCAGTCCATGAAACTGCGCTACCTGGATCTGCGGAAGAGCCCTCTCCGCATCCCCTGCACATGGATTCTTGCAGGGTAGGCTCCCGCTGATCCTATTACGCCCTTTCTATTTAAATCAAAACCATTTTTAAATCGATTGCGTTACTGTATTAATGATGTGCTTAAAAAGCAGCCTTACGCGCGCGAACTTTTTACATAACAACCACCTATCTGATCTAATACCTAATCACAAACCCCTTTAAATATATAAATCCAGCTCACACACACTGCTTCTAACAAAAAGAAGCTTGTAAAACTTATTCACTTCTCATCTTCCCACATATTCATTCAAAAAAAGATCATCAGTGAAAAGGTGCTTATCTGACCAGGAGCCGCATCTACAAGGGGAGGAGCTCTAAGTCAGGGTTATTCATGGAGTGTTAAAGCTCCAGTTCTGGATTGTTTTTATTGTAGTTCTTTAAAGGTGCTGCAGGATTGGCAATTAAAAGGTTCATGCGTAATGGCAGCCTCTGGTCTTGTAATGAAATCACTGTGGTTGTATTTTGCTTGTTTTTTGCTGTTTGTGCTATATGTTGGGGTAGTGTCTTTCATTTAGTTTGTTGCTGAGCGTCTTAGCCTCAGATTTACAATCCTTACTGTCTGAGCAATTGTGTCTTTTTCTTAAGAACTGACAGAATGGCAAGTTCACCTTAAGACGCAGCAAGCCGTTCTTGTCTATAGGTTTGTCACATGCTTCGTATGTAGTGTGCCGCCTAGAGCCATTATGGATCAGTCAAGAAATTAGACTTTGTGTGCCTGATTACGAGTTTGGTGGTCCATCTGACCACCAACCTCGCGCTGGCGTGGTGGGAACCACGGCACTGGCGGTCGGCCACCGCATTACGAGTGCGGCGGTCCCACCGCCACAGGAGCGCTGCAACCGCCACGGATCCATGATCCCGCGGCTGTCTGGCCCAGCAATATGCTGATGGTGCCTCTGCGGCACCGGCAAGCATATTATGAGTATTCTCACAGCCACAGTTTTCATGGCGGGCAGACCGCCATAAAAACTGTGGTTGTGAGGAAACTAAGGGCCCCCCTGTTGCCTCTGGGCCAGGGGATGCATGCAGAGCGCACATGGCGTACCCTGTTGCCTGCATTAACCCCAAGTTCCTGCCCGGCATGGACTTCACAGTCCATGCCATGCAGGAACGTGCTTTGGTGCTCCCATTGCGGTCCCTTTCTAATGGGCACTGCTGTGGGACTACCAAAGCACCGCCCACCAGATCACAAATTAACTCGTAATCTAGTGGGTGGTGTGTGGACAAGTGTGGCAGTGTGGGAGCGGGTCGGTGGCATGTCGGCCCGCTCCCACACCACCAAACTCGTAATCAGGCACTTTGTTCGTAGATCTTGTGAATGTAAGTATTGGTTCCTTTGGTTAAGTAAATGGACTGTAGTGAATGTACTGCCCATTGAGGTACCATGTTGTTGCAGATACAAAGGGGGATATTTACAAAGAAGTCGCGGAGTGAGGCATTAGCCGTCATGGCTTAACGCCTCACTCCGCCACTTCAGAAACGCAAGGCTGCACCACATTTACAAGGATATGGTGCAGCCTTGCGTTTCCCTCTGCACTGGCACTACACTTATCAGTACAGTGCCAACGCAGACACCCTTGCACCATAGTGCAAGGGTGTCTGCGTGCAGGGGAAAATTGTTTATGTACAGGAAGGTCCCCCTTCCTGCACATAAACAATCTTGAAATGCCATTTTGTCACTTCTATGTGTGCTGCTTAATGCAGCACACATGGAAGTTACAAAATGTGTTTTTTTAAAGATTGTTTATGTGCAGGAAAGGTCACCTGCCTGAACATAAACAATCCAAGGCGTTTTGCTTTTTCCATGTGTGCTGCACAAGGCAGCACACATGGATAAAAGAAAAAACGAGGTAAAATAAAGCATTTCTCCTTGTTTCACCAAGTTAAGACCAGGTTTTTCCTGGTCTTAATTTTGGCGCTGGCTCCTATTTACGCTGCCCTTGTAAATGGGGGCAGCGACAAAATCAATGGGTGTTGCGCTGGAACGCTCACCGCAACACCCATTGCCTCCCCGTTCAAGCTAAGCATAGCGTGAAAGGGGGCCTTAGTTACAAGGCCGCGTTGAGCCATGTTAAGTGGCTTAATGCTGCCTTGTAAATAAGGCAAAGCCCCTATCACCACAGGAACGTTGGAAAAAGTGACGTTCCTGTGGTGTTAGGGGCTTGAACATATGCCCCAATGTTTCTTTTAATTCAAAATAGTTCCTGGTGAGTTCTGGTCTAGCTAATTTCATAACAAATTTGATAGGTGTGTGAAAGTTCCATTTGCCCTCATTTAACAACTCTAATATAGTTTTTAAACTTTCTTCCTGTAGTATGTTTGTATATAGTAGTTCCGCGTCTAAGGGGCCGATTCCGATCTCGGCCGGTAGGGCTCCGAATCGGATTCGGCTTTACCGGATCCGATTCGGAGCCCTGTTTCCCGACCGAACCGTACGCGGGTCCGGCCGAGCGAGTACGATGCGAAATCTCCGACCGACTCGCTCCCGGCTCGAACCGCTCCGACCGACTCGCTCGGACTCGACTCGCACCGCGCAATGGAGACGTTTCCCGGCCGGGTAAGTACGATGCGCGCCGCGAGCAGTCCGACCGAGCCGCGCCGTCCGGCTCGTAAGAGCTGTCGGAGCCGTACTTTGGGGGTCCGTGTCGGACCCCCTGTACGCGTAGCCGCGCGAGTCGCACACAGGGGGACCCATGGGTCCCCCTACCTGTGCGTGTACGGCGCGAATCGCTTCGCCGCGTACCCGCTGTAGGGGCGCCCTTGTCCGACTTCGCACCCATTGAGGCAATGGGAGCCCGCGTACGCGTTGTACGACCGGCTCCCATTGACTTCAATGGGAGTCCGACTCGACTCGAGTCCGATAACATACGGACGCATCGTACTCGTTCGGTCGGACTGCACGGGTCCGATTCGGTCGGAAATCTCTCCGGGTCCGGCTCGGTCGGAGAAATTTCCGGCCCGAATCGGAATCGACCCCTAAGTGTATCATTATTTTAATGGTGAGGTGAATGGTCATGTCTTTGATTGTTTTAAGCATGTCTTTTGTGTCTTTAACATAGGATGACATTTTAATAGCCAAAGATTGTAGGAAACAATCAACAAAAGTTGATAGAAGTTCCAATATGGAGGGTATCCATGAAACAATGGGGTGGTCCACTCCAAGATAAGCCACATTGGGGAAAGTCTACTTATTAATGTCATACCAATGTGATAGTATTAAAAAATAAATATAACTAATACTATAACACTAAAAACAATATCAGATTTTAAAATAACACATTGCAATACTAAACAAATACAATAATTGAATCAAATATTTAAACCTAGTTTAAAAAATACAATTAGAAAATATATATATATTTTTTTAAATAGCTTTTAAAAAATCATTAGGAAATTTTTCAAAATCTACAAATAATAAAAATGTAAATTCTAAACAATAAATTAAGTTATTAATAGCAAAAATAAATTCTGAAAATAATAATGTCATTTATAAAAGTGAATATATGGGAAAATGCTAATACATTCTAAATATATTTTAATATTATTCTAAAACTAAACAGTAATTATTTACACTATGCTACAAAAATTATAAAAACATTTAAATAAATATGTATTTAAAATACCCCAGGTATAAACAAATTATTAACAATTTTACAAAAATATAAAACTTCACAGCTAAACATGAATACATATAGAAACAAATATTTTCAAATAAATGTTAACAATATTGTGAACAAATTTATGTTAACAACTTTTAGATTTTTTCTAATAATTACAAAAATCTTTATTTTTTGTTATTAAATGCCATGAAATATATTTTAAACATTATTCAAATTTGAAATTCTCCTGACCATATTCACATACAAACCCTACATTCCCCTCCTAAAATATTTTGCACATTTGAAACAATTATAAAAACATAAAATTAAAAATAAAAATTAACAGAGAAATATTTAAAAAACAAAGATTTTAAATTGAATTTATAATTAAAATATTATCAATTTTTAAACTAAATACTTTACATAAAGTACAAATAATATATATTTTTTTAAATGTAAAAACAATCCACTTTTAAAATTATTCCTGATGCTCTGTGGAAGATTTTTATGAGTTTATATTTTTGTGCATTGTTAAAAATGTGCGGAATGTATTTTCACACTTCATTATGCATTTTTACATGGAAACAGTACTGTTACCTTTGAAACAAATTCTTTAGGATGTGTAGAAGTGTGCTTTCGTAACATGTTTTAACTGGGCCTAAGGATAGACATCTTGTCAAAGATGGAAGCCACCCCTGTCACTCATGTCTCTTCCACCCGCCCATTTTTCTTCTTGCAAACTCTGCAGCACGCAATCTGAAATGTACTAGTTTATTTCCACTGTTATTGTTGTTGTTGCTCTGCTCTCAATTCACTTTCAGTCACAACTTGATACATTACCAAGGTCTTTCCCCCTAGTTTACTCTGGCCATTCATATTACCCATTATTACTTATGCATCTAGATTTGTTCTAGAATCTCCGTTTCACATGAGCATAGAGGGTGCTGAATAATTATTCATGTAGTGGGGCTGAGGCATTAAGACAATGTGATGTTCAGTTTTTCATGTGCTCTGGTTTGCTGAAAAATGCTACATTCGCTCACACCACAGCGAGTCTGCAGATTTTTGTAATTTGTTATGGAAAAAACATTTATAAAAACCATCAGTTTTGGGGGTGACCCTGAGGATTTTCCTGTTCTACTAAGGATGCTATCAATTACTCTCCCGATTTGGCTCCCCACTTGGGATTTAGAATAATTTCTTATTGTTGCATTCTCTGTTTAATTTCATTGAGAGCCTTTGTGGCATTGATTCTGAACTACTAAATCTTTGAATTCAGTAATAAAATCCTTTAACCTTTCCATTTATCTAGAACTCAGTTATTGGGTGGGCCCATTAAATCATATTCCATTATTAATTTGATTGTATTTTCTTGATTTTGATATGTTGGGAGGAGCCTTAACACGGGACACATTGCCTCATGAAATTGTGGTTCAACTCTGATCCAGTAAATGTGAGCATTTTGACTGATTTTTGGGGTGTCTAAAATGTCAGGGTTCCCTGTGTTTACAGTTGTTGGTAGCAGAAGAAGGTTGCATGTTAAAGAGCACCTCCTTTCTGCTTTTTCTCTTTATAAAACAAATCCTTTGCGCCCGGTCCTTAGTGATAGTGGATTTTCCGGTGTGGATTATCCTGGAGGCTTTTGCCAAGATCCTGAATGGCAGTGCTGTTCCTAAACAATGTGCATTGTAAGTATGTATGAGGCTGAATGAATCTGGAATCTGTGAGTGTTTGGGTGTGTTGTTGAAGTGTTGAGTCCTGTGCTGAGAAATGGATTGTTATGCTGTGTGGAGAATTTTAGATCAACGATGTTGATTCTGGGTTCAATTGGTGGTTTTATCATTGTTGTTTTGATGTACTTTTGTTATTTGGGATTTGTGTTGAAAAAGTTTTTTCTATGATTGGTGGGTTTGATTATTGGATTAGTCAAAATCCAAGATCTCGAGATATTGTGGTTTTACTTGTCTGTAATCGGTAGAGTGAATTGTGAAGTGTCACATTCGTACAAGATAGGGTTGCCTAAATGAATTACATTTCTTTTCGAGGAGTTTGTGTCTCTCCTAGGTTGGTGTCCTTTGCTCCTACGTGCACAGGAGTAAGTTCATTAGCCAGGGATAGATTGCCGCTGGATGGGGTTTTGCTTAATGTGAATTTGGTTTAACCAGTGTCAAAACAGTACTGTTCTTGTTTCTATTGTTTGTGCGATTTGCCTTATTCTAACTTGCTGATTTTCTCCAATTTAGGTTGAGGAGTCAAGATTTATTTTGTTTTATTTAGTGTATGTTTTTTGAGAAGGGCTGTGTAGATTGTTGTCCTCATTCACTGTGATTGCTTAGCCAGCCGAGGAGCCACACTGGGATTGATGAGACGTCACCACAAAGTTGCGCTGTCATCGGTTGATAGAGCCGTGCTGGAATTGATTGTTGTTCACTAGTTTATTCTGTATGATTTTGGATCTTTTTGAGTGAAAATAATGGGTGCTGTGTGGAAAAAAACGAAACTCTTCAAAAGGGACAGGGTCAGTATGTAGTGAAAACAAGAAGGCGTCCCTTTCGTGTCACTCACTCTAATTATCCGTTCTATACGATAATTCTATACAGTCTCATTCAGGCTCAATATGTCCTTATTCCCAGTCACTCCATAATCTAAACTCTGAACATAGTTATATGTAAAAATGTCTCATTTATTAAAATTATTTTCTTGTGCAAAATATTTTCACTGTGATTCTTGTTATGCAACAAATACATTAATCCATATGTATAACAGATAGACTTTATTCAACTATAAAATTAGATATATACATCATCAAAGTTAAAAACAAATATCATATAAAGCCCAAGGGCCATATGTATCAAAATGACAAGTTGCGATTCTCAAATTGCGAAAATTTGAGAATCGCAATTTAAGAATCGCAAACCGCGATGTATCAAAATATTCGGTAATGGTTTGCGATTCGCCAAATATCGCAAAACAGGAAAGCGAATACCTAAATAGCAATTTCTTAATTGCGAAATCGCAATTAAGAAATCGCAAATTTAGCGAATCGGCAAATCGGGTGCAGCTTGATGACATCACAACCAGGAAGTGTGACTGCCCATTCTGCACCTGATTGCCAACAGCTGAGTGAGAGGCTGGGAGGAGAGGGAAAGTACTGTGCTGTGCCATTCAGAGAAGGAGCAATGGATCCCCAGGAGAAGGAGAGGGAGAGGGAGGAGAATGCAAGGAAAAGGAACATCAAATACAGTGAAAGGAGCTGGAGGTGCTCATACAGGAAATGGCTGAAAGTCATGAACTACTTTTTGGGAAGAAATCACTGCGTGTGCCGGAGGCACGCAAGAGGAAAATTTGGGCAGGCATACAAGAAAAGGTAAGTGCCATTGGCATCTCCCACCGCACCGTAGAAGAACTCAGGAAGCGGTGGTATGACATGCGCACCCCGCCCTCGGAAACCCGCCAACCCCCACGGACCACGCACGCAACCTGGGAATCATCCTGGACTCCGAGCTCAAAATGGACCGCCAGATCAACTCTGTCTCGTCTTCCTGCTTCCACACCCTCCGCCTCCTTCGTAAGACCTTCAAATGGATCCCTCTCGAACACCGAAAGACCGTCACTCACGCCCTGGTCACCAGCAGACTCGACTACGGCAACGCACTCTACGCCGGAATAAACAAAAACCTCACCCGCAAGCTACAGAACATCCAGAACGCCGCCGCAAGACTGGTCCTCAACCTGCCAAAACACTGCCACATCTCCCAGCACCTGCGCACACTCCACTGGCTCCCAGTCGAGGCGAGAATCACCTTCAAGATGCTCACCCACGCACACAAGGCCCTCCACGGCACCAGGACCAGCATACCTGAACAGCCGACTCAAATTCCACGCATCCCAAAGGACCCTACGATCAGCCCAGCTCTCCTACGCCGTCGTCCCCCGCACCAGAAAGACCAGATCGGGAGGCCGCTCCTTCTCCTTCCTCGCGGCCAAAGCATGGAACGCCCTTCCGCTCCACCTCAGACAGACAACATCGCTCCCCATCTTCACAAGAAACCTCAAAACCTGGCTCTTCGACAGACCCCCTCCTTGATGGATGGAACCTGCACCCCCCCCCCCACCCCTAGCGCCTTGAGACCCTTACGGGTGAGTAGTCGCGCTTTAACAAACCCCTGATTGATTGATAGGTCCAAAGAAAAGGTGGCTACCAGGCTGGCTGAGGGACGTAAGACCCGTGGTGGGACATCCACCGCAACAGATCCCACCCCTCTAGAGGAGTTGGTGGAGAGCACCCTGCTGCAGGAGAGTGTGAGTGGCATTGCTGACTTGGACAGCTCGGAGCCCCCAGGCACCAGACAAGGTAAGAAGCATGCTAACATTCCCCTGACACCCCACCACACCACCCACACACCCAGGAAACACACAGGCACCAAACATCATTGCTACTCCAGTGCATGCAGGCCAGCACACCCAGCAATGCATTCTGGGACCTGTAGTCACATCTAACAAGCAATGGAGCAGTGACACCCAGCAAGGCACATTCAGAATGTGTGCATCATGAGAGGCAACAAACAGACAGATAGGACACATGTAACTCCCAAATGAAACATTTATTGCTAAACAAATGTGAGGCAGGATAGCAAATTAATATGTGCATTTGCATCCACAGCAGCTCCAGTGACACAGGAACACATGGCAGAAGGGGAGGAAGAATCCCAACCAGGACAACAGTCAGGGCCAGAGGAGCATGATGAGGGCTCATCAGTGATCTCTGTGAGACAAAGGCGGCGCCGTGTTGTACCACCACTTACACCATTGGAGGCAGATGCAGATGACACAAGTGGCGATGAGCAGCCAGTCCAGGGCCAGCATGGTCCAACACGCACAGCACAGTCACCTGCACGTCACACAACAGGAATCCCGTTCTGGCGCAGGGCCCGTCCATCCACCAGCACCGCTGACGCAGGCGAAGGAACAGTATTTGCCAGCCTCGAGGCCCACATGCTTCACGTACAGCGACTGCAAGCAAAGGCAATGAAATCAATGCAGCGCAAACTAGCAGCACAGAACACTAATCTGACCCAAATTACGGATGGTGTCATGGCCATGGCTAGCACAATGGAAGCGAAGTGCGCGGAGATGCGGCGAGACCGTGCAGACAGGCGCAGAGAGAGACAGCGCTACTACAAGCGGCAGGACCTTTACACCAAGGCAGTGAACCATATGTCCACAGCCACATCTGTGCTGGCACGTCGTTGTGTCAGCTTGCAGCACGAGCTGGCACACTGCAGCCAGGATGTCGCAAGGGGGCTTGTGCAGGTCACGCATGCTGTGGATCAGCTGCGGGCAGCAGCCATGGGTGGGACAGGACCCCTCAGCTCACTGGAAGAGGATGGGCAGTCCAGCAGGAGCAGCATCACTCCCTTCTCCCACAAGACAGACGTCGCAGCGCGCGTCAGGGGAGATCACACGATGGCACAGGGGAGGACGGCGTGAACCCTGCGGGAGGAGCAACAAGCCGTGCACACCGGCGCTGAAGTGGCATGAGTGGGACATAGCACTGGGTGAGGCAACCCATTGCATATTGACTCATATTAAGTTGGAAGATTTGCACTGTGGTGTGAACAAGTGCTACCTACTGTTGTCTGACATAGTGTGCACATCAGGCTGTGTGAAGTTAACTTTCCTGCTGTGAAGGGAATAAACACAGTTGTGCACCAATACCTTGCATTGTGTCATTATTGCTCACCTAGAAATAGTTGCGCGTAATCTCCTGCCATCTCTGGCATCCGGCAGCTGCCCCAACACCACCTGCTGGTCCTGCACGGGGAGCTGGTCCCTCCTCGTCCGACGACTCTGAGTCGGTCAGCTCCACTGGGGTGCCCTTCTTTGTTGCTACGTTGTGCAGCATTGCACAAGCCACCACGATTTTGCAGCAGGTCTGCGGGCTGTATTGTAGGGCACCACCACTCTTGTGGAGGCACCGGAAGCGGCTTTTCAGGATGCCAAATGTGCGTTCGATGACACCACGTGTGGACCTGTGGGCGTTGTTGAATTGCCGTTCGGCAGCAGTTGTAGGATTGAGATAGGGCGTCAGGATGTACTCCCTCACCGCATACGCACTGTCACCTGCAGGGTGGGAAAAACATGGGTCACACACTGCCCTCCCTGTCCTGTCCTTCATCCCTTGTATGGATGTGAGCCATGGATTTACCCAGTAAGTAGCCATCTCCGAACTCACCAGCCACGAGCCGATGGTGTAGCCCACTGTGGCGGAAGATGTAGGAATCGTGTGTGCTCCCTGGATACTTGGCCACGATGTCTGTGATTACGTGGGCAGCATTGCAGACTACCTGAATATTCAGGGAGTGATAGCATTTCCGATTCCTATACACATACTCAGTCTAGGATGGAGGGGAGAGGGCGACATGGGTGCCATCGATGCAGCCGATGACATGGGGGAAGCGGGCGATCTGGTAGAACCCCTGCTTGGTTTGGTCGAGTGCCTGCTGCGTGTTTGGGAACTGGATGTGGTGATGCATCCGCAGCATCATGGCATCCAGGAACGCATGAAAGAAGCGCGAGAGGCTACTCTGTGTGACCCCTCCTACTGCTGCTATGACCCCCTGGAAGCTCCCAGACGCAAGCAAATGCAGTGAGCAGAGGACCTGCACATGGGTGGGGATGGTGCGTGTCCTGCGTGTGGGGTGCTCTAGCATGGGCTTCAACTCCTCAATGAGATCTAGGATGCTGTCTGGGTGCAGCCTGTATTTCTCCTGTATCTCCTCTGGAGTTTGCATTAACAAGGTGATGCGTGCCCTGAATATCCTCTCCTGGCGCCTCCTTCCCTGGGCAGCAGCTCTGTTCCTCAGCCTCCTCGCAATGACGTACAGTGCAGCCATTGTGGAAAACCACTGTGGCATTCTGGGCCAGTTTATATAGGTTGCACCTGGTTACCACCTGCTCTGAGTTGGTGGTAATTGTGAGGTGCAAAATAGCGAATTTTGCAAAATCGCAAAGGGGGGAAAAAAAGTAGATGGTGTACTATAATGGGTCACTTTCACGAGGGGTATAGGGGCGCCTTCATACAGACAATGCTGCCGGCTGCTAGAACACCTGGGAATACCTTCTCGTGGCTCTCCGAGAACAGGAGAGCCTCGTGACATCTCATGGAGAGGACACATTAATATACGAATTATATACTAATGATATAATTTTCAAATGCGCAATTGGGGCGCAGAGAAGAGTACTTGTGATCAGTAGGCCTATGTACATTTATACAGCCCAGTGAGGCGTTATAGGGATCGTTTCGGTCCTGAAGAAGAAAGCCTAGGGGATGGCTTCTGAAACATGTCGACCTTGTAGAAAGTGACCCATTATAGTACACCTTCTACTTTTTCCCCCCCCTTTTTTTTACCATTCTCAGCTAGGGATGCTTATAAAGTGTATTCTTTTCCACTAGCCAGGGAATTTTTAAACCATCACATATATTTATATTTCACGATCCCACGCACTACACATATACACTAATCACTAAAGTAAGTGCTCCCGCGTCCACGTAGGTAGTAGCACGCCCCGTCCCGTAGAGGGGCGGGAAGACCCCAATGATGAAGCATGACACTGAATCAGGTTTCAGTGTGTGAGGGGTATTTTACAATTTTTTGAAACATTGCCCTTCCTACAAGCATGAGAAGGTATTCCTTTTTTCTAATCACCACCGTTTTTTAAAAACACCGCAAGTAAGATTAAGCACACACTTACGTGCTTTTATATGTTTTTGTAGTGGAGTCTACACACCACCAACATATAAATAGTCCCCTTCGCCTCTTTTTTGGAAGTTTTAAGATCTCTAGCGGAATGAAACTGGAAAACCCTTCTGTGAGGAGCCTTTGAACAAAATTTCCACTGCAGAGAAGAATGTAGCGGGAGCTGCCGCAAATTTAGGCCAACCGGTGATGCACCTTAGGTGGACTGACAAGAAGGTAGATCCGGATCTCCTCTCCGTTCTTAGAGCACTTTTTTGTTGAAAATGTTCTAAGTCCCAGGTTTTGGATTTAGGCTGCCATTTCCGAGGGTCTAGGACTGGATGGGGGGTTCAGGACTCCATCAGGCTGGGTCCAGATGCACTTTGAAGGTGGTTGAAGCCTCTTATGTGCCTGAAGCTCTGATCAGGAAGCTAGCTAACTAGCCCTTGGACTCACACAGGTAGTCCTGGATTCAAGGAGAAGCACAGGGCATAAGCAGAAAGGTAGACCCATGGGTCTCAGGGCAGGCTTCAGGTAGCAGAACAGCCCTTCTTGGTACAGCAAAGCAGTCTTCTGAAGTACACAGCAGGCCACAGCAGCAGGCAGTCCTCTGAGAGTCCTGCTTCATGTCCAGAAAGTGCACCGAAGAATGGGTCTGAGGGTATTATTTTTATACCTGGTGCCTCCTTTGAAGTAGGAGAAGTTTCTAGAGGGTCCTCTTTAAAAAGTGCTTGCAATTTCCTGCCTCCAGGGCCTAGTCCCAGTCTCTCTGCAGGCACAAAAGGCTAATATGAAGTTCTTTGTGTGAAAAAATATCTCGCAACGCTCCGCAACCAGGATTAAAGGTTCTTTGTTTAGCGGGCCTACCTTAGTCCCTGTATCCGGCCCGTGCTCCATCACGGTCGGGCTGAACTCGTTCGTGACTTTGTCCACGTCTGGCACAACCAGATAAGCACAGTTGGCGCTTTTTGCTTTTAAGCGCTATTTTTATCTACATCTTTAAAATTGCAAATCTGTGGTTCTAGTAATGAGATTTTTGTCTTTTTTGTGTCCAATAATTTATTAGGTTCTTCTTTATTTTTCTAAATTGAGATGGGATTTTTGGTGTGTTGTGTTTTCACTTTATTAGTGTTGGAAATGCTGCATAAATACTTCACACACTGCCCATAAGTTAAGTCTGACTGCACAGGTTGATTCAACTTTGCTTGTGATCTCGCACTGACAGGAATTGTGGTGCTGTTTGGGTTTCAGCATTTCCCCCACAACCCATTGTCCCTCCCCCTGGCCCTACACCTATTCTTCTAGAAATCACACATCTCCCCCTCCTAAAACATTTCCTAATATAAATAACATGACAACTCAAATAAACATATCTAGAAAATACACAAAATATAGAAAATACCATAATTACATACAGAGATATTACGTACAATGATATACAAAAATGACGTTCTTTCCTGCTATATTTAGAAAGACGCTATTTTTGTCAACACCATGTACATGCCACCACAATAATAAACACAATATTATTTCGCTATTTTGGTAAAACCCCACAACACCGTCAGTAAGGCACAACTTGTAATGGAAACTACAATGCATGTTTGAACAATGAATGAACAAACATGGCTGCCTCAAAGGTGACTCACAGTGGGGGCGGGGCTCAAGTGATCATCTCATGCAATGTAGTGAAAAGAAAGGGCCACTGGAAGGAGCAATCAGTGGCCCCTATGTTTTCTAAATGAGAAGAGAGAGGGCAGGTTACTGTTCGCAGTTCTACTAGAACCCCTTACTCAGGGGCAATCACATCCCCACCACCCACCACCCACCACCCGCACATACACAAAAAGCCCTCAAACCTGTGATTGACAGAGACTGAGGGTAATGCGTTCATCGGACTGATCTCCTACGGTCCCGTTTGATCCCCCCTGTCTATCCCTTCGTTCTGCAAGTAACAAGCACGGGAACACTGTCACTTTGGTTTAATGACTCTCACATTTTGCTGTCATGTTTGAACTGGTGTCCTAGACGTGGTGTGTTGTTTCCTATTGGGCTGTCCTGGCTCGATCGGTGGCCCATGGGATGAGTGATTCACATAATTGGCACCCATTTTGCTCTCCTCTAATTGTGCTCTTGTATGAGGTTTGGTGTCCATTTGGGCCTCCTCCCTGGGGAGCCGAAGAATGTCCTTCCCCATCACTGCGATCCTATAGGTGACGCCCATTTCCATGCGGGTTTCCACACTGGGAGGTCCCAATCCCGGGTGGTAGGGTTTGTCCCGGTATGATCCCACACCCTCTCCACTGCTGGAGGCAAGCCAGCCTTCTATCCCACCGGTATGATGTCTTATTAGGGAGTTAGACCAGAGTCCCCGGCCCTGCATGTCTAGTCGTCTCCTGACCTCTATCTCATTGGATTATCCTCACTCGTCTTCCGGCTTATGTGCCCTCCTCTTCTTATTATTCTTCTTGGCTCTATCGCTACCCTAGTGGCCCCTCTTCTCCCTATCATGGCTTCCATTCGAATTAAGTCGGGAGTTAACTGCTTCAAAGTCATCTATCCCCCTAACCTGTCCAAAGCAGCAGCAAAACGGTTCAAGCACAACACCATTGAACACTTCCCCGATTCCCTCTTTGTGGATCAATTCCATAATGGGCACCTAGGGAAGCTAAATAATGACTTAATTTTTTTCACCCATGACATCCCTTCCTGGTCCACCAGCTTCCTCAATTTCTTCAACGTCTCCTCCTCCTCATCTTTCCCGCATGGACAGAGGCTAAAAATTTCCCCCTCCACGAGCTTTAAGGGCTCTCTCACCATTACACTCTACAATAATGGCACCGTCATGATTCAAGCGACAGACTCCTGTCTCTCCCTCTTTGACCATCTCTTCCACTCCATTCGTCCAACCCACACAACTATGATTTCCCTCGACTCTTCTTTGAACTCCTCTCCTTTCTCCCTTTCTCCCCCACTGACCCCCGATACTCCAGCAGGCCGCTATCCCGGGAGGCACAGGCCTACCCTTTGTTCCCCCTTGCCTCTGCTCCCTCATCTCCCTCTCTTCCCCCTTCCCAAAATGCCCCTCCCCTATCTTGTCTTTACGGCTTCTGGCCTCCACCCCCCTCCCCACCCTGCACCTGCTCGATTCTCCACCATTTTCGCCGCCCCCCAATCCCACTAAACCTACCCACCGCCCCCCTCTTAACTCACCTCTCTTACAACCTGGTCTACCGATCAACTTTCCTTACCTTCCCCCTTCCCTCCCCCTTTTGCCTCATCCCTTTCCGCTCTTCCCCGTACCCTAAATTCTTCTCTTCCACCTCCCATCTATCCTCAACCCCACCTTCCTCTTCCCTTGCTTCCCAACATTGTCTCCCTCCCTGACAATTCCTTCCTCGTCTCTCCCTCTGACCTTGCAGTCCCTTACTCCTCCCTCAGTTTCCCTCTAGTTAATTCCCCCCACTCCAACTGTTACCTGTCCCCCTACATTCACCTTTCATAGCCTACAGTACCTGTCTTGCACCATCCTCTCCTTTCCCCCCATTCCTCTGGCCTTTCTCGGACCCCCCGCCCTCCCCCCTTTACAGCCCCCTTTCCTCTAGTCTCCACGCACATTCGGACTTCATCTGACCCCCGCCCACCCCGCCCGGGTCAGTCTCGTCTCCCCTCTTCTCCCCTTACCTCCGGCCTTCATTCGTCCCCCTCCTACTCCTCAACTTCCTCCTCATACGTATGCCCCCTTCTCTTCCCCTCTGTTCAACTCCAGTAAAAATATTTCGCTTCCCACCACTGTTTCACCATCCACTCCTTCTGTCCACCATCTTTCCTCACCTTCTACCCTGGCTCCCCAACTCCCCACCCATTACCCCACCCCTCCCCTCCCTCCCTCACCCTCTGCACTACCTCCCTTATCCCGTTCCACCACCCCGCCCCGTCCTCCCTCACCCTCTGCACTCCCTCCCGTATCCTGCTCCTCCAGCCCGCCCTGTCCTCCCTTACCTTCTGCACCACCGCCATCAACCCGTTCCCCCACCCCTCCCTGTCCTCCCTCACTCTCTGCACTCCCTCCCATATCCATCGAGCCACCAAACACTCCGTGCTCAGCTCTCCTCTCTCTGGAAAATAAACTTGATTCTCTCATCTATTCCATTTCCCAGCTTGTAGCGTCCATCTCACGTTTAAGCGCCAAGTTGTACCCTGTCCCTAACAACCTCCCGAGGAGTTCCTTGCTCCCGCGCCCCAATAAAACCAACCACAGTCTGACCTCTGCAGACATCACCAACTTACTGGCCAGCTTCAAGACCTCCAACGTCACTCCCCCTCCGCCTTCCTCTCCTAATAATTCCACACAGTTTCCTATTCAGATCATCTCCTCTGTCAGACCTCACCAACCTCCCTCTCACCGGGCTCCCTCATTCAAGAATCTTATTCCTATCTCCCTGAACAACCCTAACACCCCCATCACCAAAACATCTGCGTCAGAGTTGCACTGTTTGCTCCACAACTGCAGATCTGCAATCAAACACAAAGTGGAAATCTCTGATACTATCTTACACCAAAATCTTGACATGTTCTTCCTCACTGAGACCTGGTTTAATGGCGCCTCTCATACTCTGTTTGATCTTCTGGTACCCACTGACTACTCTATCCTCAGAAATGACAGGGCTGACAAAATTGGGGGAGGTGTCGCTATCATCTTCAGAAACTCCCTTCAAATTAAAGCGGTCCCTACCACCCTCTTCCGTACATTCGAATGCCTATCCCTAGAACTTCAAATACATCACGGCTCACCCTTCAGATTCCATGCCATCTACCACCCGCCTGGTTACTGCTCTTCCTTTGTGGAGGAACTGACTGACTTCATCAGTGACCAGTTCTCTCAAAGTGACAGACAGATCTTCCTGGGGGACTTTAATCTACACTGGGGCTCTTTGGAAGACTCGGCTGCCAACAAGCTTGCCTCCTTTCTCTCAGCCAATGATCTCCTCCAACATTGCTCGGAAACCACACATTCTAAGGGCTCTATTCTGGACCTTGTCATATCCAAAGAAGACCTGCTGACTACTGCTCCCCCCATCCATGTAGACTGGTCTGACCACTTCCTCATTCCCTTCCGTTTTCACCTATCGCACGTTATAACTCTCGGCCAACCTAAAAGAGCTACTACCTGGTTCCGCAACACTAAGAACATTGATCTTGACACCTTTTGTGATTCCGCTATGCGGGCACTTCCTAGACTAGACCCTAGCGTGGATGTCAACGTTCTCACTTCTCAGTGCCTCTCAGTACTAGCAGTCGAAATCGACATTGTCGCTCCTCTCCAAAGCAAAAGGAAAAGACCCACCCCCTCAGCACCTTGGTTCAATAAAGCGCTCTACGATGAAAGGAAAAACCTTAGATTCCTGGAGAAACATTGGAGAAAATCTCCTTCCACCTCCAATCTCTCTCTTTTACGCTCAGCAAGATCCAAATATCACAACCACATCTTCCTTGAAAAAGCATCACATTTCAGATCCATCCTTGACTCAGCCAAAAACAGACCCAAAAACTTTTCGATCTCATCAAAAACCCAAACTGTTCTCCCCTAACCATTAAGCCTGAGGATTCCTCAAAGAAAGCAGCAGATTTCGCTATATTCTTCGATGAAAAGGTCAAAGCACTGGTGGATCAGGTCGTCCACCCCCCCCCATTGAGGAGCGGAAATCCTTAGTTACCTGGCAGAACTTTGATGTGATCTCGGAAGATGACCTCCTCAAATGCATCCTCGAAACTAAACCCTCCAACCATTCTTCTGACCCCATCCCTAGCGACATCGCCATCGATTTCTACACCTATACTCTCTCTTACTGGACCAGGCTAGTCAATCTCTTCCTCAGTCATGGCTCCCTCCCGGTTGCCCTCAAATCAGGTCAGGTCACCCTCTTCTAAAAAAACCCTCCGCCGATGCGAACGACCTCAACAACTTCCGCCCTATCACCAACCTCCCTTTTCTTTCGAAAATCACCGAAAAATGTGTTGCGAAACAACTTTCCTCACATATTATGGACAATAACTTCCTCGAAGTCTTCCAGTCGGGCTTCATCCAAAATTGCAGCACTGAAACAGCCCTGCTGCAAGTGATTGACGATGCGCTGCATATACTCGACTCTGGGGAATCATGTCTTCTGATTCTTCTAGACCTCTCTGCAGCCTTTGACACGGTTAATCATAGCACCCTCCTCAACACTCTTCAACAGAGAATGGGACTGGACGGCACAGTGCTCAAATGGTTTGCCTCTTTCCTCTCGGACAGATCCCAAATGATCAAGATAGGGAACAGTCTTTCATCTCCTGTGGCCGTAGGTCAAGGCGTCCCTCAAGGTTCTATCCTGGCACCCACCTTGTTTAATCTCTACCTGGAACCTTTAGGGAACCTCCTAAGCAACTCTGGGATCCTTTACCATCTGTATGCGGACGACATGCAAATCTACCTTAAGGTGTCTTCCGCACACGATCTCTCCCTACTCAATTCTACTCTCAACTCTATTCACAACTGGATGTCAGCTCACCAACTCATTCTGAATCCCGCCAAAACTGAATTCCTCCTCCTCTCTATCTCTCTCTCACCTCCTCCTGTTCAATCTTGGATGGATCAGCTGAACCTACTCAACAACAAACCCATCATTGTCGACAGCGCTAAATCCCTAGGTGTCATTCTTGACAAAAGACTCAACCTAATCTCCCACATCAACTCTATTGCTAAGAACGCACGGTACCAGCTGCGCCTTCTTTGGGGGATCCGTCGGTTCTTCCCGGAGAAAGACTTAAAAACCTTGGTACAATCTCTGGTTCTCTCAAGACTGGATTATTGCAATTCTCTTCTGACGGGCCTACCCAAATCCCACCTCTCCCCTCTCAAATCCATCCTCCATTCAGCAGCTCGCTTCATTTCAGAGTCTAAACGAAGCGACCACATCACTCCTATTCTGTCCTCTCTTCGATGGCTTCCGATCGAGGCAAGATCTATTTACAAAACTGCCTGCATCACACACAAAGCCTTACACACGTCCTCCCCTCGTTACCTGGCGAATAAATTGAAATTGTCCGGTGGCTCTCGCCCTTCTCGCAATGTGGAAAAGCTTCTGCTTGAGCCCCCCGTCTTCAAAAGGGAAAGATCGATGGCTCAATCCTTCTCGGGCAATGCGGTGAGAATCTGGAACTCGCTTCCCCCACTGCTCCGTGCCACCTCCTCTACCCGGATCTTCAAAGCTGACCTCAAGTCTCTTCTCTTCCAAAGACACTTCCAGAACTAATACTTTCGTTCTCAGGCCCCTCTAGGAAGTTCGCTCGTCAGTGTAAATTTGTTCTTTTTCCTGTTCATTCCTCACCTTTGCGTGTTGTGTTGGATTTTATGTGCGTGTTCCCTTCATTTCAAGTCCCCTGTTGAATTCACGCCTTCTCTACTACCGCAAGGAAGTTCTTCCACTATAGGAAATTCTGTACTCCAAGCCTATAGAAGTGCCTTCCCAGTGTGTTATGAGTGACTGCCACTTTCTGCAGTATTATACCTCTATTTGTATTTTGTACCCCATGTATCATATATTTTGTACCCCATGTACCCCCTGTGGATTTCACGCCCTCTCTACTACCTCAAGGAAGTTCTTCCACTATAGGAAATTCTGTACTCCAAGCCTATAGAAGTGCCTTCCAGTGTGTTATGAATGACTGCCACTTCTGCAGTATTATACCTCTATTTGTATTTTGTACCCCATGTATCATGCACACCTGTCACTTTTTCCTCTTGGAACGTATACCTCTTTTTGTATCTGGTTTGTTTGTTATCTGCACAATTGTCACTTTTCCTCATGCAATGTAATGCTTGCTTTTGTATTATGCTCACTGGTATCCTTCTCCTCATGTAATGTTACTGTTCCTATTGTGAAGCGCTCTGACACCCTCGGGTAAAGTCCGCGCTATATAAAAACGCATAAATAAATAAATAAATAAATAAATAAATAAATAAATAAATAAATATCCAAACACATGCTGACTCCTGCCAGATATTCTCAAACGTAATCAATCAGTCAATGAGAAAACTGGTGGTGCTCTCGCTTGCACTCTCCCTCTCACACACACACACACACACACACACACACACACACACACACACACACACACACACACACACACACACACACCACCCATACCCCATATTTTCCACTCATCAGCAGGTGCTATCGCCCTCCAACATTCGTACATTGCCATCAAGCCTGCAGTAGCATGCAGCAGCCACAATGAGGTGCTCAAGGGCCTGTGTAGAAATTCTGTATTTACACTGCCCACGTCCCTAGGAGACTGGGAAAAAACCCCTTCTTGTAGTGCACGTGCACACCACACGTGGTTAATGCCCCACGGGCTTTCATGCTGTGCTGTTTGCAGTGCACGTAACAACTTGCAGAGTTCGTGCGCTGCCAGATGTGCAACCGTAAGCGTGGCTTGTTCAAACAAGCATTTGTGAAGTTAATAGGCTTGGCGTTGTCTAGTGTGGCTTTGCCAGTGCTTCCTTGTGCACAGGAGAGCAAGCGCAGACAAAAGCATTTGAAAAATAGATACTAAAGAAAACAAGCATAGGCAAAGGTAATAGGTCTCAGCAATGCCCGAGCTATTGGTCGTCACAGTGAATGACTTTTCGGCGGTTTCCTGTAGTAGTCTGTAAGGTTTGCGAGGCAAGCTTCAATATGGGCTAGCCAGGCACTTACCGGCCGTCTCTGACTGGCAGGATCTTCCACTCATCTGGAAGTTATGGAGTGACTGACTGACAGCCAACTTGAGCCAAGGATGCTAACCAGCGCAAGCCCAAACATTTTTCAAATGCTGAGTTGTCAATAAGTAGTATTTATCTTAAAGGAGTGATTTGCGTTCCTGATTTCAAATCTACATATTCAATTATCACATAAGAAGTAAGCTTCACTGTCTCCCACCTAGGAACCTAATCCTTTTCAAAGCCCTATCTATGTATGGAGCATAAAGCCCTGCACAGGGCAGGGCCTCGGGCTGAGATCCAAGTGTCATCGGTACCTGTCGACTGGGTCACTTCGTTCTGCCGAACATACTCGGGTGGTGATTCCGAAGTTTCTGAATGCGAGGCGGGGAGGCGGATCTTTCTCAGCGGCCACAGATAAGCTGTGGAAACTATTCCTCGCCACTTAACGTGCCTTGAAAATCACGTGTCCTTTAAAAAGGCTCTTAATCCTGGCTGTTTGCCTCATAGTGATTTATGGTTCCCCAGGCCCTCTGTGGTGAGTGTCCGGTCCCTGGCTCAGGTGCATCTAGTGGCTATAGCGCCTTGATGCCATGTATTGTGTGTGCACTTTACGAATTTGTTTTCATTTAATTTAATTTCATTACTAAAGAACAGGAAAGCACGTTTTGTCAAGAATAAATGGATATGTTGGAGCTGCTTCTTCGTGTGCATTGGATTCGATAAATCCACTCGTGAATCACGGCAGCGACATTTGTTTGCAGAGAGGTGGAGCTTCTCTGGAATGTTCCATATGTCTCCCAAGATGGGGACTACATGTGGCGCAGCCTGTCACACGCGCTCCTGGGACCCATCGTCTAACATGGCGGCTCACACTGAATAACAGTAGGTAACAAGCATTTGCAATGCAATAGGTCTCGCACTTACAAGGTTTTGAGCTATTGGCATTGTAAATAACAATGCCTTTTAATTATGTGTTTAAAAAACTTGCAATAATGAAAGGCATTGTAATTTATAATACCAATAGGTCAAAGTTTCTAAAATGCGAGACCTATTGCATTGCAAATGCTTGATGTTTACAAGCGCCCCATGCTGCACTTTCACGTTAATAGAGGCCATGCCCCTTTCTTTAGACGAGCCGTGTCTAAAGAAAGGTCTGCGGCCGCTATTAAAGTGAAAGCGCGGTATGGGGCGATTTTACCCAAAAAAGCATTTGTTTGTCAAGTTGACAAACACATTTTTTTTGTAAAAGCGCCCCGTGAAAGCACGCATGGGGCGCTGAATGTTGCAGGAAAGCATGTCGTGCCTGCAGTACGAGAAACTCAATAAAGACAAGGTGGTACTAAGGAGGGACTAACAAGTCCATTAACGAATAAGAAGCCAGCATTTACGAAGGACAATGACACAAGCCAATGACAAATATGGGCGGAGTGTGGGCGGGGCTTCAAGTCCGTACTCCAATACAGCATGCCTCGCAGAGCAGCGCATGTGCTGCCCAGGCTCGACCTAAAAAATAAAGAGGGACAAGTGCCTCACACATCTTAGGGCAATGTGGGGGTCAGACAACCCTTCCAGCCGATTCTGAAGGCTGTAGAGGTGAAAGGAGAGTAAGAAAAGGGCCATTTGTAAGGGCAAGATACATCAGCCAATCCAAATGCTCGTCTAAAACCGAAAGCTCCAATGAGAACTCTTGTTTCTCATTCTGAAATGTTAACACTCATATACAGAAGTGATTCTTATTCAATGGCCAGCTTGTTTTTCGTTTATGTCTCCAAACCGACTGAAAAACCTCAACAAAACCAAAAAAAGCACCAAATATAGGAAAGCACTATAAAATGGCCGAATTGTGTATACCTTGATTCACAATTTTTGTTTTTATGGCTAAATTTGCATATGCAATTTACACGTTCGATCACAATTTCACATGCTTTGGGAACCCTCATATTACTACGAATCCCATTTGCCCGAGTAATCTGTCGCAAAGGTGGCACGACAACATATGTATTATGATTTCTAAAGTTGTAAAGTTGACTGTAGAGGTTGGCAAAGTTATTCACAACATGCTAAATTGATCTTTGCTACGAGTGTTGTGCCAACCTTAAAACTAGAGGTGTGAATGGCACACGTGTGTTCTATATCCGTGTATTTAGATGTATTTATGAAGGCATTGTAAAAAGCACTGAATGTTGCCTTATGTGTGCAGGAAATGTCTTCCAGTTGTGTGCATTCCGTGGGACACTGCTCCTATAGCTTTTTTTTGTCTCCAACGGCATTATATGCATTGTAAGAGTTAGGAATTGCAATTCTTAACCTACATTATTGGTTTATGGTCCTATAAACATAACTCATTTGCAGACCTGTACATTTAGAGAGTTCGTGTTTCAATAGTCTTTAGCTCTTTTTATTTCCAATTGCGTTGTTTTGATTGCGGCATTATTGTACCTTAACATTAGTTTACATTCTTATTAATGCATGTGCTTGCTATCTGGAAACATATTCGTGCCACATATGCATAACACATAGACCTGTGCATAAGTATATATACATACATATACAAAGTACATACGTGACTTAAGAAGATCGGATGGGTGGGTTGATGATTGGCTAGATGGATGCAGGTGTGAATTGGGTAGATGGTAGGCCTGGGCGGTAAATTCCGTTCCGCTCGCGGAATTTGGGTAATTTTGCGTTCCGCGGAGAACGCGGAATTGCCAAAAATTCCACGATCCGCAGCTTCGCAGAATTTTTTGCTTGTTCGCACTTTCAAAATGCGTGTTCACGAGATAATTCTCCCCGAGCATGCAAACAGCGTTCACGAACAGGAAAAAACCATCGCGAACGGGCGGAACAAGCAATTCGCATGTTCGCGGAACTTTTGCGTGCTCGCGAAGATTTTTTACCGTTTCGCGGAGCTTTGCGTAGCGCGACTACGCAAATTCCGCCCACCCCTAGTAGATGGGCGAATGGATGGATCGATGGATGAACAGAAGGACGAACGATGGATGGATGCATGGATGGCTGGATGGATAGATGGATGGATGGACTGGTGGGATGGTGGATATGTGAGTTAAGTAGATGTGCAGATGGATTGATCAATGGATGAACAAAAAGACGGACGATAAATGGATGGATGAAGGATGGACTGGTGGGATGGTGGATGTGTGAATTGGGTAGATGGGCGGGTGGATCAATGGATAAAGAGAAGGACGGACGACAGTTGGATGAATGGATGGATGGATTGATGGACTGGTATACTGAACAGTTTCAGTTTATACGTACACGCATGAAAATTATTTGATTAACACATCATGATCAACTTATAGCCAATTATACGGCTCTACTGTCTTGGTTGTTTCATTGAATTTAGAGCACAAGAGAAACCAAACTCGATTATTTTAGTAAACGCCGTGTTAAACAGTATGTTAGTAATCCAATTCAAGTTGAGAAGTTAGTTGGTTTGTGTATTTATTTCCGGAGAGTGCTATGTGACTTCTTATCACTGCCTTTTGAATGTCACCTTTTTGTCATGTGTAGGCAGCCGACAGGTACCCCTTTATATGGCATGACAGCCAAGTGTTTTGTACATCTATCGGCAACCGCACAGAAAGAATCAGTTTTAAAAAAAAGCCTTTAGTTTGAATGAATGACAATCAAATGGCATTCGCGCAATAGCTACACTCCATGCTGGTTTGAAGCGTAAAAGGCCATTTATTAGGACATGGTGATCAAAACTCCCCCAACGTTTATTAAACATAACAATCCAAATCTTATAACTCTAATCCACAATAACCCATCCCCCTCATCCATTCTCCATCCGTTTCTCCACTCTCACTCCTCCCATTCCTGCTGCAAAGTTCCCATACATCCCTTCTCACCTTCACAACCCTCTTAAGCATCCTCTCCTGCCTTTCTTAGGCTGCTCCTTGCATCCTGCGCTCTGCCCTCCTTCACCTGGGTACCTTCCCCCCCGTGGGGTGGCTCCGCCCGTCCGTGACTCACCACCCCTCCAAAGATCCGCCACCAAGGTAACCCCCGTAGGGCGGTTACCTGCCCCACACTGTCTGGTGCACCTTTCGACCTCACAGTTCCCTTCGACACCAGATGGACTCAGTCCACAGCTTACTGATGGTATCCCTCATCTCCATCATATAGTATGCATTACCCATCCTCGAAAGGTGCACCCCATCGACCCTGAAAAGGACCGGCTCTTCCAGCCTCAAACCCCCATGGGCAATCAACTTAATGTTCCTTGGTAAGCAAAAGACCCTCATTGATCTATTCAGTTTTCTCCTCGCTTTATCAATAGCTGCATGATTGGCAGGTCCTCTCCAAACTCTCCTTGGCACTAGTTCAGTCCACACTATACATGTGCCTGCAAGGTTTTTCTTCAGAACCTCCAAGTCCCTTTGCATGTCCTGCAGCAATGCCAGGCCTGACAGCCGCACCAAATTGTTCTCCCCTAGGTGGATAACCAGCATATCTGGGCAGCCCCTCTGAGACACCATCTTGGTTAGCCAAGGCAGCAGCGCACCCCAACGCATTCCCCCTTTCCCCCATCAGCTAACTTCATGGTGGCTGCTCCTCAGTCCCAAGTTTCGTCCGTACAGCTGCTGATCTGAATACTTGGCTGCCCAGTGCACAAACGAGTGTCCCACAATCCAGGTGACCGTCTTGGTCCCCGGTCCTCTCACGCACCCTAAGGCATAAAGAAAAACATTGTTACTGCTGAAACCAACCGTATGACAGAAAACAATCCCCCTTTCCCTTCCCGTGGACCCAGCAACACAAACTCCCCCCCCCTTTATTTCCTCACATATCTCTTACAACAGCGCGACCACCAACGCCCAATCCGGCCCTCCCCAGGACCACCCCCGCCGCACCGCCGAAGTAGCCGCACCTATTCTGAAGGAGTGTGTCCCATAGTCAGCCGGCTCCCTTCCCACCCTCCGTAGTGTTCTGCGCAATACTGCCAACAATTGAAAGGACGTAACCCTTTCCCCAGCCGCATGACAAAATATCTCCGCTCCTTCCCGGAGACTCTTAAACTCATACTCCTGCCACTCCCGAACCGGGCACACCTCGCTGGAGCCACTTTCCCTCAACCATACCCATCTACCCCTCCCCGCCTGATCTGTCTTCGATTGCCTCAACCAAATTCCCAGAGTCCCGTGAGTCAAATTCACCTCCCTCCATAACAACCCAGCCCGCCGTGCGGAGCCCAGCAGTTCCGATACTCGGAAAGCTCCGAAGAACATCCACACCATGCACAAGCTGAATAAACGCGCCTCAAAGGCATCATAACATCAAAACGGTAAAACCCCCAACAATTCCCTCAACAATTCAAAAGTAATGGCTCCCCTCAATGTCCCCCACCTGCCCCCAGCTCCCTCCCCCACCCTTTCAACGCTCTGTTCAGCAATTCATCCTTTGCAGGATCAAACCCCAAGTACAATTTACTGTAGAAGGATATCCCTGCCAACTTCCCAGCTATGGTTGTCTGCGAAAGTCCCCTGTCAATACACCGCAACACAAAATTCAGGACTCCCTGTTCCGCCTCTTGACGAGTGATGCTCCATGACGCCACTCCGGGACCCAAGGATTCTCCAAACTCAGACCAAGCCAGCCTGTAACTCCGCCGCGTCGAGTCTGCCAGCGACTTCTCAACCAGACCTATCAGCCTCATTCCCCCCAGGCCCAGATGTCGTCCGGCAACTGCGTCTTGCACTGCTCCGCTCCCGGTGCCAGAGCCCGAAACCGCTGCCACTGAAAACGAGACAAAGCATCCGCCACATCATTGCTGGCCCCTGGCACATGCTTGGCACAAAAAACAACATTTAAGCGTAAACAATTCAACATGAACCTACGCAACAGTCTCAGAACTCTCAAGTCCTTTGCTCTCTGCCCATTCACCAGTTCCACCACTGTGGTGCTATCCACATGGAACAGTACCGTCCTGTTCTGCACCTCCCTGCCCCAGACAACCAAAGCCACCAACAAAGGAAAGAACTCCAGAAAGGCAATGCTCCGACCCCGGCTCAACCAATGCGCCGGCCACTTCTCCGCACACCAACGCCCATCCCAAAACAGACCGAAACCCGCAGCACCCGCAGCATCAGAAAATATCTGCACTTGCCAGACCGTGTTCTCTTCCACAAAATTCAGCGAAACACCATTGAAATCCTCCAGCAACATTTGCCAGACCCCCAGATCCGCCCTGACCCCCATGGAGATCCTGGCCCTGTGATGGGGGAAAACCACGCCTGACATGGCCATGCCAAGCCGCCTGCAAAACGTCCTTCCAGCTCTCACCACCCTGCACGCAAAATTCAGAAAGCCTAGCAACTTCTGCACTGCCCGCAATTCAATCTTCTTTTCCCCCATCACCTTCGCCAAGAAAGCCTGCATGTCAGCTACTTTGTCTTGGGGGAGATGTGCCACCCACTGCACGGAGTCCAGTTCAATGCCGAGGAATGTCAACGTACAGCTGGGCCCAGCTGTCTTCTCAGGCGCTAGGGGAACTCCAAACGTCTTTGCCAAGTCCTCAAATTGCATCAGCGCTCTTCCACAGTCCCCCGTGCCACCTCTGCCCACGAACAAGAAATCATCCAGGTAGTGCGACACCTCCCTGTGACCGCTCCTCTTGACGAACGCCCATTGTAGAAATGTACTGAACATCTCGAAGAGCGCACAGGATATTGCACACCCCGTGGGCAAGACCTTGTCCACATAAATGGTCCCAGCAAACTGTATCCCCAGCAGCGGGAAATCCACCGGATGAATAGGCAACAGGCGGAAAGCAGACTTGACATCACACTTGGCCATTTCTGCTCGCCCCCGCACACCATCACCAGTCGGATCGCATCGTCCACTGACGCATACAGCACCCTAGAGTAATCTACTGCAATGAAATCGTTGACTGACTCCCCCCCGGCCAGGGCAGATGATGTATCATTCGAAACTCCCCCGGGTCTTTCTTGGGCACCACCCTCAATGGTGACACAATCAAGTCCTCACATGGCCAGTCCACAAACAGACCCGCCATCCTCCCCTCCGCCACTTCCTTTTTCAGTTTTGTTGTCACTACGTCAGGTAGTTCCTTGGCTGATTTCAAATTATCCGCCCAACGCCTGACCCGAGGACCTTGGTAACCCACCTGAAACCCTTCATGAAAGCCCCATTGCAGACGCAGAGCCACCTCCCTGTCAGGGTAGACCGAAAGCCATGGGCCCATTGCTTTCAACTTAATTGGAGTAGAGGCCTTTCGGTCCAGGCTGCCCCCTTCCTTTCGCTGCCCTCCACTGCTCACTTGGTGTGGCCAGTGTAAAGCATTGGACCAATGGGTGTCTGCCCCCGCACTTTGAACATTCGGGCTTGAACTTACAAGGGTGCCGTGTGCAGAACCCTTTGTTAAAATTCCAGCAGGCTCCTGTTGTGGTCCCTGGCGGTTTGGAAAGCCCTCCAGTAGTCCCTGCTCCCCCACTGCTCCCACCCGCCCCATGTTGGCGCCTGAAAGGACCGATAGGTCACCGGCAGACCGCTCGCCGTATCGTATGGGTGGACGCGGACGATTGAGTGGAAGACATCCACTGCATCCACAACTCTTGATCCACCTCCCCCCACGGCTTATCAGGATTGATGCTCACTCTCGCCCGGAATTCCTCTTCCTAGCTAAGCCATGCGGACCCCCGAAATGCATCTGAGCATTGCGGATTATGTCCATGTATTTTAACAAAGCTAATGCTCTGTCCAAGTACTTTTCGCAGTATATACTAGCGAAAATCAAAAATGCCGATGTCCAATTTTCCATGGTGATGGGCACCCTCGGCCGTCTTGTCAATTCCCATTCCTCCTCTTTGGAACCCTCTTTAGACTGTAGCTCCCTGTGTAACAGTTTGAACACATCTACATACTCATGTTTCCATATCCTAGTGCGTGTCTTCTCTGATAAATGGGAACCCAAAGGCATCGCCAAACCCATATAAGGCAATTTCTTCTGATGTTTGTCCCCCGTCTTGTCCTCTTTGTCCTCCGACCCTTCCTGTTTGTCCATCTGGACACCAGTCCCCACCATCTTGTCCGTCTGGACAGCGGCCCCCACCAAACGTGGCCGTCCCCCGCCTGTCTCCCGGTCTTGCGGCACCATCACAGGCTCTGCCCTGAGGCCTACTTCCCGCACCTTCCCGTCCCCCACACCCACTGACCGGCAGGATTTACCTGTCGGGCCAATCAGCCCGTCACCCCAGGCTGACCACCACTCCCCCGTACCTGAGGGTCCTCCTTGTGTGCCCTTGTCGTTGACCCGGCAGCTGGTCTTCTTCTGCAGCACTGCTTTCCCTTTGCTCGTAGACTTCCCCTGAAAAACATCAATTTTTTTGGTTGCCCCCCTGCTCCCTGGGGGATCTCTCTCCCTTTCTTCTTCATCACGCAACTCCCCTTCCTCCCACTCATCACTCTCCTCCTGATAGACCAACACCAACTCCTCTTCCGTCACCACTTGCTCACTCACTCGCTCCTGCACCCTTCTCTTTTGCTCACGCACCACACTGTCGCTCTTCTTCGCCCCCTTTCCCCCCACTGCCTGTTGTGCGCGTTCCCTCGGCGGCAGGCTGGCTGCCGCAGACCCCCCTGCTGCTTCTGACCAACATGCCGAGGCCGTATTGCGCCCCGCCGGTACCACCCTCCCCCTCCCGGCTTCAACTGCCGGGTAGAGCCCCCCCCCAGGCTGCATCAACCTGGAGGGTCCCCAGCACCACCGGGCCTCACCGCCATGCAGGCTGTCCCTGACCCTGCCCCAAACTGCCATTTGGCAGGGACCCACACCCACTGACCCCCTAATGCTCCCTGCTCCCGTGCATTGACCGGGGGGCCCTTCCACATATCACCCGCAGCCTCATCCCCCCACTCATGGTCACCCAGGCCCGCCCGCTCCCTGGCCTCGCACATGGCCGCCTATCTTCTGTCTCCTGGATCAAGCGCCTCTGCTCCCTGATTTTCTCTTCAACAGTTAGCCCAGCCCCTCGAGGCAATAAGGGGGGTAAGGCCTCCCCAGCCCCATCCCCACTGGCAGCCCTGGCCCCTGACCCCTGATCCCTGGAGTATGAGGCTCCCGTAGAGCCTGCACTCTGGGGGCCTGCTTTGTTGGCCTTCTTTAATGCAGGGCCCGGCTGGCTGTCCACATCTCTCCCCCCTGTCCCTGCGTTGGCCTTGACAGACAAGTCCAATGGTATATGGCCCTCATCCAAGGCTCCCACCCCTACTACCAACATGCCGCCACCAGTCTGGGCCCCCCTCAGGTCCTGACATAATTGGGCCCATGCCTAGCCGCCCTGCAGCCTCACGCGATGGCCCCGCACCTCCCCCCCCCTCACCTTCCCCGTCGTCATCGCTGAGACACGCAGGCAGGCTTTGCCTCCTGCCACCGCGTTTCTGTTTTGGGCCCTGCCCCCTGGGCTCAGGGGGCTTCTTTACATCCGCGCTCTCATCCTCGCAGGCCGCAACCATCGCGGCCACGCCCACCGAGGCTGCACGTGTGGGCCGGACCATGCCGACCCATGCCTCGCTCAGGATGCCGGGATGGAGGAGATCCGCCCAGCCCGCCTGGCCGATGACGCGCAGTGCCTCCCGCACCGCATCCTGCTCCGGGTCTGCCATAGCCCCGACGCACAGGTAATCGGCCGTTACTACGCGGGGGAGGAGTGATTGAAACCTGTCGGCCCTAACACTGCCCGGCCTACCCCAACCACTGACACTATCAATAAAACTCTTCCTAAACCCTCCCTAACCCGGTGGTGCGAGGTGCTAAGAAAGAGGCCGGAACCTCTCCCTCAGCACCTTTTATGCGCACCGCCGGCCCGCCCATAACCCCACCCCTTGACCTCCCACCCCCCACCATGTCCTTCCGTGCGCGAATAACCCCGGGGGAAGACTGGTCTGCGACCCTGCTTCCCCCGGGGCCCGATATTCTCCTAAATTCCTCCTTGTGGCTGAATGGGTTTAAAATAGTTCAGCCGCCCACATAGCCTCTCCCAGGATGTCCTTAGAAAGCTTTCTTTCTTTCCGACTCACACGCCTCGGAGCTCGTTTAATTGCACCTGTTAAACGCTGACTCATGAAAAGTGATTCTTGCACGGGGCTCGCCGGATGGCTCACTGGCGCGCACTGTCTTTGCAGCATGGATTCACACTTCTTTCGAGGGATGTGGGTGGGAGTGCTGTGCCAGATGACAGCTCCAAGGGGGGCAGCCCCGAGAACTAGCTTTCGGTGACACTTTCGATGGAAGCTAAACAGAGCGCGAGAACAGTTTAGAGGAGCAGAGAACCGGAAATATGTTGTATTTTAATGCCGCTTGCACTGTGCTTACAGTATAGTCACATTATGGATGCTCAGAGTCGCATTTCTTAAGTTTCTGAACTGCGGCGTAAAATTCAGTCCACGTCGAACTCTGCAGCGCGCCCTTAGCTCACTAGCTGGAGCGCTTGTTTACCTTCTTCGTTTCCCCTCCTCCCCCTGGAGACTCAGCTTGGCATCTGTGCAATGTTGACACTGCCGGGGCGGGGCCCGAGGCCCAATCCGGAGCATTGGAGCCTGGTGAAGACACGACTAGAGGGAGGGGGACTAATTGAAGGAGACAGTGTAACTCCGCAAGTAAAAGATCCAGTCCTGATGGGCGGTCCCAAAAGGAGACAGGGCGGTAACAAGGAGGGACTAAGAAGCCTCATTATTAATCGGAAGCCAGCGTTTACCATGGACGATGACGCCAGCCAATGAAAAATAGGGGTTTGGCTTCCACCCCACTTCTAAAATATACTCTAATACAACATGCCTCGCAAAGCGAAGCAGCGCGTTGCGCTGCAACACCACGCGAAACCTAAAATGGATCGTCTGGACTCACTCTCAATGATTGTGAAGATGTGGGGTTGGCAGACTAAGGGTCAGCAGTAAAGAAGGATACTCAAACTTTGCCTACAATGCAACACCGATAGGGGAGGGCGGGAGGGGAGAGAAGCAACAGGGATAGGGGAGGGCGGGAGGGGACAGAAGCAACAGGCATAGGGGAGGGCGGGAGGGTGTGAGAAGCAACAGAGATAGGGGAGGGCGGGAGGGGAGAGAAGCAACAGAGATAGGGGAGGGCGGGAGGGGAGAGAAGCAACAGAGATAGGGGAGGGCGGGAGGGAACAGAAGCAACAGGGATAGGGGAGGGCGGGAGGGGGAGAGAAGCAACAGGGATAGGGGAGGGCCGGAGGGGAGAGAAGCAACAGGGATAGGGGAGGACGGGAAGGGGAGAGAAGCAACAGGGATAGGGGAGGGTGGGAGGGGACAGAAGCAACAGGGATAGGGCAGGGCGGGAGGGGACAGAAGCAACAGGCATAGGGGAGGGTGGGAGGGGGAGAGAAGCAACAGGGATAGGGGAGGGCGGGAGGGGTGAGAAACAACAGGAATAGGGGAGGGCGGGAGGGGAGAGAAGCAACAGGGATAGGGGAGGGTGGGAGGGGACAGAAGCAACAGGCATAGTGGAGGGCGGGAGGGGGAGAGAAGCAACAGGGATAGGGGAGGGCGGGAGGGGGAGAGAAGCAACAGGGATAGGGGAGGGCGGGAGGGGAGAGAAGCAACAGGGATAGGGGAGGGCGGGAGGGGGAGAGAAGCAACAAGGATAGGGGAGGGCGGGAGGGGAGAGAAGCAACAGGGATAGGGGAGGGCGGGAGGGGAGAGAAGCAACAGGGATAGGGGAGGGCGGGAGGGGGAGAGAAGCAACAGGTATAGGGGTTGGCGGGAGGGGAGAGAAGCAACAGGGATAGGGGAGGGTGGGAGGGGGAGAGAAGCAACAGGGATAGGGGAGGGTGGGAGGGGAGAGAAGCAACAGGGAGGGCGGGAGGGGGAGAGAAGCAACAGGGATAGGGGAGGGCGGGAGGGGAGAGAAGCAACAGGGATAGGGGAGGGCGGGAGGGGGAGAGAAGCAACAGGGATAGGGGAGGGCGGGAGGGGAGAGAAGCAACAGGGATAGGGGAGGGCAGGAGGGGAGAGAAGCAACAGGGATAGGGGAGGGCGGGAGGGGAGAGAAGCAACAGGGATAGGGGAGGGCGAGATGGGGAGAGAAGCAACAGGGATAGGGGAGGGCGGGAGGGGAGAGAAGCAACAGGGATAGGGGAGGGCAGGAGGGGGAGAGCGGGAGGGGGAGAGAAGTAACAGGAATGGTTTACGGAGCGAATGAAAGCACAAGCACTCGTATGAAGCGCTTGAACACAACAAAATAAATAGCTCCAAAAAACGGGAGCAGTGGATGGACACAAGTAATTGGTCCATGATCTAGGAGTGGTCCAAACGCAAGGAGAGGCATGACGCATGCATGACATGACAAATGGGAGCGAAGGATATTAGAGCGACATGTAAGCAAACAAATGGTAAGCCTGTGTGAGGGCTGTAGCCCACTAACGTTAAACAACATGCCTAAAAAGACAGTGCATGCATTGTCTAGCAAGACCTAAAAAAGGACTGCTCTCTTTTCTGTTGCATCGATTTTTTCAGATGCTTTTGTCTGTGCTCAATTTGCAGTGCTGACAGCCACTCACCAACTGATTACAGATACAAAATAGTCCCTCATGCATTCCAAATAAGTCAGAGGGACACATATACACAACCAATAGAAACATGGTGAGAATAAAATACTCCTGTGGACTGATCCAAGATGTGATTGGCAATGCCTCAAAACATTGACTGAAGGTTCTAGACCGAAAGAAGCCAATGGCTGAGGGAGACTGACCCAAAGCCCCTTAAAGTAAGCATAGATGAAAATATGTTTGCCATAAATGGAGAAAACTTCATACGAGACTTAAATAAGCATTAGCAAAGCCAGTAGGTCTGGCCATTGCAAGCTAGCAAGATGGTTATTGAATTATGTATTTTTATTTGAAACCTTATGTGTAGGAAAGCGCCCCTTTTTTGCATGGTTACCCCCCACTTTTTGCCTGACATCTGATGCAACCTGACTTGAGGTGCCCTGGGTCCCCGCCAACCAGGTCCCGAGGACCTGTCTTCTTTCCCAAGACTGTACCTTTGTATCCACAATTGGCACATCCCTGGCCACAGGTAAGCCCCTTGTAAAAGGTACCATGGGTACCAGGGAAGGCCTCTAAGGGCTGCAGCACCTATTGTGCCACCCTTAGAAGCCCTGCAACTTAACACACACACACTGCCACTGCAGGCTGCATTTTGGTGCAGAGAAACGTGAAGAGTCGACATGGCATACACAATCGCATAAGCATCAAATATATATTCATTAGTAGAGGAAACCAGATCATTCAGTACAAAAGGAGGATCTATCACTCAACGACTAAAACAGCTTGAATTAATTTCCAGAAGAGCATTGATTGCATGAGTCAACTCTTCTTCAGTACCACAAAGTTCAAAGAATCGCACTTGGATTAAGGTTACCAATCAAACCAATGTTAATTAGATTTCAATTCCACAAGCATTTATGGATAAGTGGCACGCAATATTAAATAAATGTTCCTTAGATCTCTGTAGGAGAGTAGGATCTGCCTCTTATGTTGCCCCCACTTTTTTTTCTGATGTTTACACTGGTTTCTGGCTATAGTCTGGCTGGGACCCTGCCAATCAGGGCCCCAGCCTCTCTGTTCTCTCTAAACGATTTGGAGTGCACTCTAGGTGCACTAATGATTGGATACTGTGGTACCTTATGAGTCCCTAGTATATGGTACCTTAGGTGCTAAGGGCATAGGTACTTCACAGGCCTACCAGAGGCTGCAGCATGTATTATGCCACCCCTGGGAAGCAGACTAAATCTGACATCACAGGCCTGCTACTGCAGCCTGGGTGAGGAGGTGCTAGCACCCCTCACTGAGATATAGGTCCCCTATATCTCCCCTACACACACATATAAACCTATCAGTCACCCCTAAGGCAGGCCCTATCAATCCTGAGGGCAGGGTGCTTGCCTTCTATGTGAGGGGGTGCCTCTGCCTGAGCAGGGCCCCTCTGCAGCTCTCAGAGTCCATTCTCTGGTGCTGTTTGTGGATGCGGTTAAACCATATACTTTTAAGTGCATTATATCCTCGCGGTAAAATGCTAACTTTGGAATGGCTGCATCGAAACATGTCGTGTTTGGTGTCAAACATCATGGAATACTACCCCCGCCAGTCCTGGCGGCGGGGGTAGCATTCCACCCTTCTAGAGGGATAGACATGTACCTACTGTGGAAACGCGGTAGAATCCTGCAGAGCCCTGGCATCACAAAATGGATGCCACCAGTCACAGACACTGGGCTGCCCTCCTGCTGATGACCAACACTCGCAGTGGAGGAAGCCCAACAATAGATATCCTGTCCCAAGGGGGTGTGACCACCTTCCAGACAGGGTTTAGTGTATTGGGGCTGGGTGGGTGCACTCTTAGAGTGCTTTGAAGTCCTGCACTGGGGGAGCAGAAGGCTCCTCTGTGCATATGCCAGTTCAAACCGGCTCAGGGGCTACCTGTCCCTGCTCTGGTGCGAAACTGGACAAAGGGAAGTGGGTGTAGCCACCCACTCCCCTGACCCTCCCATAGGTAGGGTCATAGAGCTAGTCCCTCCCTTTCTTTTAGTATAAGAGGGGGAACCTGTGCATTGCACCCTAGATTTCCCTGGACGACGCTCTGAAGAAGAATCCCAGACCTTCGACGTTCCACTACCTTTGGAAGACTGAAGAATCTCCCTTGGAGTCAAGGAGTGACTCCTGCTTGGCAGGCACCAAAAACTACAAACAACGGTCGCAAACTACGCCGCTCCCGCCCGAGTCCGAAGTCCCTGCAGCCCAAGAAGTGGATTTCCTGACTTCTCAAAGGCCATCGTGAGTCCCCAGCGAAGCTGAGGCCAGTGGACCCCAAGAGTAACGAGGAACCGCGACCCCTGGGTACCGTGCACTATTGTCGAGTGCAACCCCTTCACAACGTTCCACGAACTTGTGCTTTGGACCACGTGTGGTCCTAGCCTCCAGCAGGAATCCCTCCGAAGATCAGAGGCCTACCACGTCCCGAGAGACCGTGGGCCCCTGTGAGCGAATCCTCCCGAGGCGTCTTCGCGATCCCTTGCCAGCCGGCTTGTGGGTCCCCAGAAGACTTTCTAAAGACACCAAAGGGCTCCCCTGGTTGCTCCAGGCCTGCCCTGACTTACCTTCGCTGGGTGAGTCCCACAGACCTTGCTGGTCTGCGCCATTGTCTCTTCACACTTTCCCCGAGACTTGCTGTTACCAAGGCTCGTTGGCTCCAATCGAGTTGACGACACCGCAGTGAGCTGCAGACATTGTGGGACATGCCGAATCCAGCTCCTGGTCGTCGTCGACGCCTCCTGGACCTCGTGGCTGAAGAGTCAAGGCAACCGCGAACGACCTGAATCTTGCGACGACGGTGGGCATCCATCTTCCTTGCCCCGAGTCACTGCCAAGTGACTTTGAACACTGTCCCCTCTGCTTTCAGGTCTTCCATCTTCCGAATCCAGGCTTGGATTCCTCCGGACACTTCTCCTGTCGCCGCAAGCAGCAAGTCTTCACTGGCTCCCATTGAAAACGACGCCGCGACCCGACACCAAAGAACACCTATGCACCCGGCTCCCCTGGGTGAGGTAACTTCAGCACTACGGTGCTCCTGTGGGTGTGGGCCCTAGAACTACTTACCCTGTAAGTGACTTGCTTGTAGCTTCCCTAGAAGTGCCCTAAAATTCCTATTTTCTAAGTGCGACAATTGCGCTGACTCGTACAGGGTTCGCGTCTGTGTTAGACAGTGTGAAACAGTATTCTTCAATATGCATGTGACCTTGTTTACTTAAGTTGTTCGCTTAGATCATCAAGTATACGGAGAAGTGATATTTCCTCCTCCTCATTATTGTACATTTATATCTTTTACAGTGTCCCCCAAAGAAGGGACAGAGATCCCAGCAACATTATACTTGTGAAATTACACAAAAAAGTTTTTGTAACAGAAACTACTATTTTGTTAAATAGGCCATTTGTTCTGTGATTTACATTCATTGTACACTGTTAAATACATTAACATGAGACTTTAGCAGTGGCATACTGTTTATGAATTGTTACATTAAAAAAGAATACAAAAGATGAAGGTGGTGAAATACATAGATAGAATCTTAGAGCTGTGCGGCCAGGTGACGTGTCACTTGAAGCATTGAACACATCCCTGTGTGCCATGCCTGCAATTCACTGCCTAAGGCCTACGTGAGTCACCCCTCTAGCAGGGTACACTAGACCACAGGTGAGGGTACAGTTGCATGAGCGCTGTACCCCTGCAGTGTTAGACATTGTAAGTGTAGTAAAGCCATAAAGAGTATATGGTCTGGGAGTTGGTCATTACGAACTCCGCAGCTCCATAATGACTTTACTAAAAACTGGAACGTTTGGTAGCAAACATCTCAGCACATTAAATCCACACTGATGCCGGTGTGGAATTTAATGTAAAAAGCACTCAGAGGGATCCTTAGAGATGCCCCCTGAAAATCGACCAGCCCTGGTGTGGTTCCTGAATGGCTGCCTGCCATTTGCCGCCACACGACAGGTTTCTGGACCCCTGGGTAGGGGGCCTCCACTCTCTGGGTCCAGAAAAAAAGCCCATCCTGGGCTGAGTTGTCATGCCTCCTCCCCAGGATGGGCTGGGTCCTGGAAAGGGGAAGCTTCAAAGGCCTGCCACTTTTGGACGCTTCCCTGCCTTCTGCTGCCCCCAGCAACTGGCTCCCACTGGTTATGGCCCCCACATTGTGTGGGAGAATCAGCGGGAAATCCAAGCTAGGAAGAGAGGTGTGCCCATCTTTGCCATCCCCAGCCCTCAGTTGGGGGAGGCAAGGTGAAGCACAAATCTCAGTCCCCTCCATCTTGAAGATGAGGGTACCCCAGTCAATTAGGAAGAGGCTCCTGCCCCCTCCCACTAGGGGCACCCTGAACCTTGCCTCCTCAGATTCGAGGAAGAAAGAAGAAGGACCAAAGAGCTGTGCTGACTCAGGAAGGAGAAGAAAACACCAACTGCCTTGGCACCAACCCTACTGGCCTGTCCCACCTATGACCTGACTGCAGCAAGAACCCTGGCGAGCCCAGCAGGCAGCAACCCCCAGAGCCCAGAGGACCTGCCCTGCGACCTTCCTACAGACTCTGTCTCGCGTTAGTACCGGATTTGCTCAAACAAAGACTCACCTCCAGAATCCGGATACCGGTGTCTCCGCAATTCTGCACTACTCTGCACCCGACGCCCATGGCCCAAGTTCGGGTGGCCCAACACTTCAAGGTGGTCTCCCCAGCATTCCTGACCTGGGAACAGGTGATCCCCGACCTCCCTCAAGACTCCTGACGACGCCTGCAGCCTCAACCTGAAGGGTCCACAGAACCGCGACCAGAGCTGGTAAGAAAACTCAACACCAGAAGACACCCCTGCACCTGATGCCCCACGGCCCTGGGTGGCTCAACCGAATGTGTCCAGGCATCCCCCAAGATCCAAACTTACCTCTCCAGCTGGTGGTCACCTTCAGGAAGTCTCCCTGCCCGAGCCTGCAACATCTTTCCAAAACCGAAGGTCTCCATTGGGAAACACAGAGTCCCTGACGCCCTTTTTGCACCCTTCACCCAGCCACCCCAGTGTCGCTGGTGGTGCAGCTCCTGTGCTGGTCGTTGGATCCTGCAGTACTGACCTTAACCCTAGGAGGTTTTCTCCCACACCTGAGTGGCCTGCTCATCAGGAGTCCCTATCCGAAGGCCCCCTTAGCCCCATTGGCTAACAATGGGCCCCTGCGCTCTGCTCCTGGCCGCCCCAGTGCCACTGGTGGTGCAACTCGAGGGCCCATCTAGGCCTCGGGAAACCTTGGCCCTAACCTCCTAAGCTCACCCTCGTGAGACGAGTACTTACCTCCAAAACCGATAACCATTTTGTCCCATAGGAACCCATGTTATAAGATTTTGGGCCTAAAACTATTTTAAGTGTGGAACTGTTAAAGTATGACGAAAAGTGAACCCAATTGCAAAGTATAAAAAGTCATACTTACCTTGTATGTAGAGATCCTAAGGTGTGGTATCTAGGCATACCACCCCCAGTACTCAAAGTAATCCAAAGTAACTCAAAAGTAATTTGAAAGTACTTACTGTATGATACAAACTGCATTAAAAAAGTGATACAAACCTGTAACAATTGTAATTTCAAGCACAACTGCATTACCTTGAACAGACTTGCATTTTGAAAGTATATTACTCACCGGTGCCAAGTCCTGCTTGGTTCTAAATTAAAACATAAGTACATCTTTTTTTATACTTACCTAATTGGTCTGGATTCTGTCTCTGAGTGTGTGTGTGTCAGTCTTTAATTTAGTGATTACAATAAATGCTTAACACATCCTCTGGATAAGCCTAGCTGCTCGCCCACACTACCACAAAGAGAGCTGTACAGCTTACCTAATTTAGCCTCTGCCATACCTCTGGGGACTCCTTGGACTCTGTGCACACTACACCTCATTTTGGTATAGTATATACAGAGCCAGCTTCCCATAATTAGTGATTCTGTTGATAATCTCCGCAAAATGTTTTATGCAAAGCAAACGCAGTCGCTAAAACAGATCACCCATAGTACCACTAGTTTCGACTCAAGTCTATCGACTGTCGTTAAATCCATATTCCAAATCTCCTTAACAAAAACTACATTTGGAACTAATGTATTATAGTGAACGATCTTTGATTCAATCTATTCCCATTTCTCAACACCCTTGATGAGCCAACTCACTTTCCTTTTTTTGCAATGCATAGATGCATACTTCACATCATCACTGTGAATTCAATTAAATAACCTAGAACTGTATGAGCTACATAAACAAAGTCACAGAGAGAACATGGTACTCAGTGATTCACTATAGTGACAGGAGAACAGTCTGTAATGGCTTCTTAATTAATCAGTCAAAGCGAGCGCCTGATGAGTGCGATTAGGTAGCGGCACCTGCCTCGCAGAAACGAGAAACTGGATCGCACAATAATATACCAGTGTAAACTAAACATAACTTACCTGTGAGTGTGAGCAGCATGCTATTAGGATTTTATTTTTTAGCATTGTACAACACAAACACAACAATTAATTATTTGTTGTGTTTGTGTTCTACAATGCTAAAAAAAAAAAGTCACCGAGCCCCGGAATCTCAATGCTTAGCAGGTGGAGCAGGTCCTGTTCGCATTCCGGAATGTCCGCCCAATGGTGCTTCAGCTGCTGGACGGTGCGCCGGACATGGCTGGTGCACAGCACGCACCGGCGCACCATCCCTCTGCACCGCCGACGATCCTGAAGGGTGTACCCGCTACCGGGCCTGCCGCCTGCTGCCAACATAAAGGGGAGGTGGCGCTGCACAATAAAAACTAGTGCTGCCACCTCCTCCTCTCCAAAGATCACCCGGGGCTGCACACCTGGGTGAAGGCGCCGCCCACACGAAAGTCACCCCTCTGCCATGGCGCTGGGTGGGAAGATAAATAATAAGAAGGGAAAGGAAGAGAAAGTAAAGAAGAAAGAAATAAGGAAAGAAGGGGAAATAAACGTAGTCAAAAACTCACAAAACACAAAGCAATTTACACAAAAACATAAATTACACAAACACAATGACACACACTGTTATAAAAAATAAAAATTAGGGGTAGAAAAGTATTAAAGGAGAAGGATTACAAAGATTAACAACAGATTAAAATTTAGGCCAAACACCATAACAGAGAGCAGAAAAACAAGATGGCCGCACCCATGTTCACACGTGATTTAGGACATGATCACACTTGAGGACCGTCTAGTTCCATTCACATGCAATTTTGAAGCACGGTCGCACTCCGCATTCCCAAAGCAATGTGACGGTGCACGCCGGAAAACTCCGCCAGAGTTTTTTTGTAACCCCGCGGAATTCCGCATAGTAGGATTCTGCGAACTCCACCCACCCCTTGGTGGTGGGTGAAGTCACGAGCGCTGAGTCTGACAGTCAACTTACACATTTATATTAAAAGCCTTTACCCCAAGAAATTAGCAACAAGGACAAATGTGATAGTAAATCTGTTCTGGGTCACTTGATTGGTTACAAACAGATATTTTAAAACATTTTAAGGATTAAGGCACCTGCTGCAGGAACCTTTGAGTACCCAGAAATGTTAAGGGTGTGATAACAATAAGATAACTCAGATGGTGAATGCACTTTCTGGAGAAATCTGTGTGCTGTCCAGTCAGAGACATAAAATAGCATAGAAGGTTAATGTGCCTGATGCCAAGCACAAAATGTAGCATGCAGATCACAGATTTGCATTATATGTAGACATCTCAGTGGGTTACTGCTTTTGCTGCAAGGATCCCTGGGTTACCTTGAGGTCACATTTATAATCTCTGTAATATAGTTCAGTGGCTGGCACTGTGTCTAATAACATTTTACACAAGAAATCCCCTGGTGGCACTACTGTCTCTATTCACGCTGCCAGATTATGGAATAACGTACCTGCAAAGAGTAGAGCCACTGAGAATCACTTGGCATTCAGAAGAAGGGTCACGAGTTGACTCTTCCCAACGTGAGCCAACAGAGAATCTATAGGATCTTGGTCACACAGACAAGAACCAACACAAACCCTGGCCCCACTGACTATAGACAGATGTTCTGGCAGGACCCTCTAAGATCAGGGGAGACCTCAATCAGCCACCTTTCCATCATCCTCTTACTAGGGTCGGGTGAGAACCTGTACATAACAGAAGGATCACTCCAGTCATGGAGATGACTCACTTCTACAACCCTTACTAGTCCGACACAAGGGACCCGCTGTTCGGACTCGCGACATAACACGGCATCTCACATTAGGAAGAGCCAAGGCCAGACGTAAGAAAGAACTGGAATAATCTTCACTATCATTGTTACCATCAAAAGAAGAAGTCTCAACACCAGAAACATTAAAACAGAACACCAAAGGCACTACAACATTTTGCACCTGCCCTTGTGTGACCACCATCAGCCCTCCTACAGTTTTACATCCTTAGACGGATTGCTTTCTCAAAAAGTTTCTTTCCACTATATTATAAATTCCTGCAAGAAACACTGGCCTTGGCTTAAAACTATTGGTTGTTCAAGCTCTTCCTTTCTAATTAAACAAGCTCTTCTTGGTGTCCCCCTCTGCATGCCTTACTCTGTCTGAGTGTAGCTCACTCTGTCTCATGCCTATCTCCCTTATTCTCTAGTACTGTATCTCTGCAACCTCTCCACGTCATGCCACAGATCAGAACATCTTCATTTCATACATATCCACGTAATAAAAAAATAATTAACCTCCTCTTCAACATCCAACTCACTTCACAACCACACTGATGGTCACACCCAGCTCCTACGCATACCACAACCACACTGATGGTCACACCCAGCTCCAACTCACTCCACAAACACGCTGATGGTCACACCCAGCTCCTACACATCCCACAACCAGATTGATGGTCACACCCAGCTCCTACTCATACCACAACCGCACTGATGGTCACATCCAGCTCCAACTCACTCCACAACCACGCTGATGGTCAGACCCAGCTCCTACACATCCCACAACAACATTGATGGTCACACCCAGCTCCTACTCATACCACAACCACACTGATGGTCCTACATAAGCCACAACCATTCCACACCACATTGAGGGTCACCCTGAGCTTCTAGTCATTCCACAACCACACTGATGGTCATACCTAGCTCATACTCAATCCACAGCCACATTGATGGTCACACCCAGCTCCTACACAACCCACAACCGCACTGATGGTCACACCCAGCTCCTACTCATCCCACAACCACACTGATGGTCACACCCAGCTCCTACTCATCCCACAACTTCACTGATGGTCAAATTCAGCCAGCAGCGGCCGGCTCAGGTAAGCGCGGTGTGGCAGGGCAGGGCGCGGCAGGGGGGAAGCCGACAGATGATGGAATTGGTATTATGTATTTATTTAATTATACCTATTCCATCGTCTGTTGACTTCCCCCCCCTCCAACCCCGCCCGCCTCACCGCATTTACCTGTGCCGGCCGCTGCTGCATTCAGCTCCTGCTCACTCCACAACCACACCACACTGATGGTCACATCCAGTTCCTACTCATCCCACATCACACTGATGGTCACACCTAGCTCCTACTCAACCCACAATCACTCGGATGGTCATACCCAACTCCTACTCATTCCATAGCACACCACACTGATGGTCACACACAGCTGTTACTCATCCCACAACCAAACTGATGGTCACCCCCAGCTCCTGCGCATCCAACAACCACACTGATGGTCAAACCCAGCTCCTACTCAACCCACAATCACACTGATGGTCACACCCAGCTCCTACTCATTCCACCCTACACTGCTAGTCAGATGCAAGTCCTACTTATCCCACAACCACACCACACTGATGGTCACCCCAAGCTTCTAGTCATTCCACAACCACATTAATGGTCACACTCAACTCCTACTCAACCCACAACTACTCTGATGGTCACACCCAGCTCCTACTCATCCCACAAACACACTAATGGTCACACCCAGCTCCTACTCATCCCACAACCACACTGAGGGTCACACCCAGCTCCTACTCATCCCACAACCACACTGATGGTCACACCCAGCTCCTACTCATCCCACAACCACACTGATGTCAAACTCAGCTCCTGGTAATCCCACAACCACACTGATGGTCATAAACAGCTCCTACTCATCCCACAACCACACTGATGGTCACATCTGAAGATCATACCCAGCTTCTACTCATCCCACAACCACACTGATGGTTACACCTAGCTCCTACTCATCCCACAACCACACTTATGGCTAGACCCAGCTCCTTCTCATCCCACAACCACACCACACTGAAGGTCACAGCCAGCTCCCGCTCAAGTCACAATTACACCACACTGATGTTCACACGCAGCTCCCACTCATCCCAAAACCACACTTATGGTTACACCCAGCCCCTACTCATCCCACAACCACACCACACAGATGGTCACACCCAGCTCCTACTCATCCCACAACCACACCACACTGATGTTCACACCCAGCTCCCACTCATCCCACAACCGCACTAATGGTCACATCCAGCTTCTACTCATCCCACAACCACACTGATGGTCACACCCAACTCCTACTCATCCCACAACCACACTGATGGTCACATCCAGCTCCTACATATGCCACAACCACACTAATGATCCCACCCAGCACCTACTCATCCCAAAAACACACCACACTGATGGTCACACCCAGCTCCTACTCATCCCACAACCACACTGATGGTCACGCCTAGCTCTTACTCATCTGACAATCACACTGATGGCCCCACCTAGCTCCTACTCAACCCACAATGATACTGATGGTCACACCCAGCTCCTACTCATCCCACAACCACACTGCTGGTCACACCCAGATCCTAATCATCCCACAACCACACTGGTAGTCACACCCAGCTTCTACTCATACCACAACCACACTGATGGTCACACCCAGCTCCTACATATGCCACAACCATACTGATGGTCACACCCAGCTCCTACTCATCCCACAAACACACAGATAGTAATACCCAGGTCCTACTCAACCCAGAACCATTTGGATGGTCACACCCAGATCCTACATATGCCACAACCACATTGATAATCACACTCAGCTACTACTCATCCCACAATCACACAGATGGTCATACCCAGCTCCTACTCAACCCACAACCACTCGGATGGTCACACCCAGCTCCTATGTATGCCACAACCACACTGATGGTCACACCCAGCGCCTACTCATCCCACAACCACACTGATGGTCACACCCAGCTCCTACTCATCCCACAACCACACTGATGTTAAACTCAGCTCCTGGTAATCCCACAACCAAACTGATGGTCATAAACAACTCCTACTCATCCCACAACCACACTGATGGTTATACCTAGCTCCTACTCATCCCACAACCACACTGATGGTCACATCTGAAGATCACACCCAGCTTCTACTCATCCCACAACCACACTGATGGTTATACCTAGCTCCTACTCATCCCACAACCACACTTATGGTTAGACCCAGCTCCTTCTCATGCCACAACCACACCACACTGAAGGTCACACCCAGCTCCTACTCAACTCACAGTTACACCACACTGATGTTCACACGCAGCTCCTACTCATCCCACAACCACACTGATGGTCACACCCAGCTCCTACTCATCCGACAACCACACTGATATTTACACCTAGCTCCTACTCATCCCACAACCACACCACACTGATGGTCACACCCAGCTCCTACTCATCCCACAACCACACCGCACTGATGTTCACACCCAGCTCCCACTCATCCCACAACCACACTAATGGTCACACTCAGCTTCTATTCATCCCACAACCACACTGATGGTCACACCCTGCTCCTACTCATCCCACAACCACACTGATGGTCACACCCAGCTCCTAAATATGCCACAACCACACTAATGGTTACACCCAGCTCCTATTCATCCCACAACCACACTGATGGTCACACCTAGCTCTTACTCATCTGACAACCACACTGATGGGCCCACCTAGCTCCTACTCAACCCACAATGATGCTGATGGTCACACCCATCTCCTACTCATCCCACAAGCACACTGCTGGTCACACCCAGCTCCTAATAATCCCACAACCACACTGGTGGTCACACCCAGCTCCTACTCATACCACAACCGCATTGATGGTTACACCCAGCTCCTACTCATCCCACAACCACACTGGTGGTTACACCCAGCTCCTACTCATCCCACAACCACACTGATGGTTACACCCAGCTCCTACTCATCCCACAACCACACTGATGGTCACACTCAGCTCCTACGCATCCCACACCCACACTGGTGGTCACACCCAGCTCCTACTCATCCTGCAACTGAACTGGTGGTTACACTCAGCTCCTATGCATCCCACAACCACACTGATGGTTACACCCAGCTCCTACTCATCCCATCGCACTGATGGTCACACCCACCTCCTACTCATCCCACAGCCACACTGGTGGTTACACCCAGCTCCTACTCATCCCGCAACTGCACTGGTGGTTGCACCCAGCTCCTACTTATCCCAAAACCACACTGATGGTTACACCCAGCTCGTACTCATCCTACAACCACACTGATGGTTACACCCAGCCCCTACTCATCCCACAACCCAACTGATGGTTACACCCATCTCCTACTCATCCCACAACCACACTGATGTTCATACCCAGCCACTAGTCATTTCATCCACCACAAACGGATTGGAGGAAATGCATGGAAGCACATCCTTTCAGTCAACCACTCGCCTTGGGTTTCAGGAGAACCACAAGGAGTTAGACTTGAGGTCTCTACGTGAAGATTGAATAAACACAACAGGCATAGAAACAGGAGGTTTGACCAACCAGAGCAAAGGTGCTCCTTTAGCCCTGTGAATATTCTCTTCTCAGGAGCTAGAATTTAATGATAGTTTTAAACTGTGGAGGGGGGAGAATCGATATCGGTGTAGAGAGTGTTCCAGGGTAAGAGGCTGAACAATATAAAGGAGTTTATAAGATGCACAAAAGGTGTCAAGCACTACAAGAAGGTTGTGGCCTGCGGGAGTCAAGATTTGAGATTTGTAGTCTGGGGATCTGTCCAAGATAACCTTGAAGACCAGTGGGAGTGGATGTGCAAAGGGGGTTCGTGGGAAACAGCAGAGTCTTGGTATCAAACCTAGGGGTGTAAGAATGTTTTGGAATACTGACACGAAGATAATTGCAGTCCTTGTGTTTACTCATAACTAGCATGTTCTTCAGTCAATAAAAGGCACACAATTCAAGCCACTGCGCAGGAGAAAATTAGCTTTTTTTGCAGACAATCCGATTTTTAATCATTGTTTGGCGAGATTTCTGTCCCATTGCTCGTTCATGACTGAGGGCCCCATTACAATGTCGGGCAGAGTTTCCTCCTTACAACATCGTTTCGGTCATGGGACCGACCAACACCCGGTCGGCGGTCCCGACCGACTAATTAGGATGCGAACAAACACTGTTCGGTCGCATTCCTATACTTTACAATGGCAGCATGTATTCAGGCCGGAATGCATGCTCCCATTGTGAAATAGGAGGTGCAGTTCATCCCTGCACCCCGTGGCAGGCACCTCCATTCGGATTCCTTTCTGACTGCCTCCGTCGTAATGAGGTGGTCAGAAAGGAATCCGACCAGCATATTTCGATGGGGTCGGAAAGGCTCCGACCAATGGTCGGAGCTGTTTCCGACCGCATTGTAGTAGGGCCCTGAATCTTTGAAGTAAATAAGTCGGGGTGACTTTCGAGTTTTAAAAATCAGTCTCTTAATCCGATGAGGTGGAAGAACTATGGTCTTTCATCAATCATTCTCTGGCTATTGAACATTTTAGAGAAGGCTGCCTATATCCAGGATGGCTCTGTGAGTTGAACATTTTGGAGAAGACTTATTGCATCCAAGATGGCTTAATGAGTTGAACATTTTATGCTGAAGCATGGAGTAATCAGCAGTTACAAGCTTGAACCTCAGCAGGGCTGGCTCATCTTTTCATTGTTCCAAGGCCAGTATCCTGGATATCATTACACTGGGTAATAGTAACATCTGTTATTTACAGCGCTTTGATACAGTAGAAATGCTATATCCGAATCTCGAGGCTAAGGAGTCCTAGTTGTCTAGCAGTCACTCTTTCAGCCCAGTAGAAAGACTGCCCGACTAGATCTTCCTTCAGTCCTCTGTGGACTCTTTCAGCACCTGTGTCCTCTTTCAGCCCCTGTGGTCTCTTTCAGCACCTGTGTCTTCTTTCAGCCCCTGTGGTCTCTTTCAGGCCTCTGTGGCCTCTTTAAGCCCCATGTGGCCACTTTCAGTGCTCCATGGCCTCTTTCAGTCTTCTGTGGCCACCTTCAGCCCCATGTAGCCTCTTTCAGTCCTCTGTGGCCGCTTTAAGCCCCATGTGGTCACTTTCAGTGCTCCATGGCCTCTTTCAGCCTTCTGTGGCCTCCTTCAGCCCCATGTAGCCTCTTTCAGTTCTCTGTGGCCTCTTCCATGCCTCTGTGGCCTCTTTCAACCCTCTGTAGTGTCCTTCAGCCCTCTGTGGCCACTTTCAGCCCTCCGTGGCCTCCTTCAGTCCTCTGTGGACTCGTTCAGTCCCTGTGGGCTCTTGCAGGCCTCTTTCAGTATACCGTTACCTCATTTCAGTCCTCTGTGCCTCGTTCAGTCCCTGTGGCCTCTTTCAGGCCGCTGTGGCACCTTTCAGGCCTCTGTGGCCTCTTTCAGCCTCTGTGGCCTCTTTCAGTCCTGTGTGGCCTTTTTCAACCCTTCTCTCTTTCAGCCTTGTGTGGCCTCTTTAAGCCCTCTGTAGCCTCTATCAGCCATCTGTGGTCCCCTTTCAGCCCTCTGTGGCCTCGTTCAGTCCTCTGTGGCCTCTTTCAGCCCTCTGTGGCCTTTTTCATCCCTCTGTGGCCTCTTTCAGTCCTCTTTCAACCCTCTGTGGTCTCCTTCAACCCTCTGTGGCCTCTTTCAGCCCTGTGTGGCCTCTTTAAGCCCTCTGTAGCCTCTATCAGCCATTTGTGGTCCCCTTTCAGCCCTCTGTGGCCTCGTTCAGTCCTCCGTGGCCTCTTTCAGCCCTCTGTGGCCTCTTTCAGTCCTCTGTGGCCTTTTTCAACCCTCTGTGGTCTTCTTCATCCCTCTGTGGCCTCTTTCAACTCTCTGTGGCCTCTTTCAGGTCTCTGTGACCTCTTTTAGCCGTCTGTGGCCTCTTTAAGCCCCTGTGGCCTCTTTCAGTTCTCTGTGGCCTCTTTCAGGCCTCTGTGGCCTCCAGGACGTGGGTGATCCTCCCTTAGTGATGCCTCTAGACTTATCAACCACACATGAGACCTTAAATAACGGTTTATTTTTATACGGGAGGTAATGTGTGTGGGAGAAACAGCTTCTCCCTTCTTCTGTTAGTTGTGGGGTACTCCATAGTGGTGTTGACTCCATCATCATGTAATATATATGTTCAGCCCCTCCAGCAGCTGCTGCAGTTCTTGGGGGTCAGCTTCTGCAAGGACGCTGATAGCACCTAGGTGCTGTTTAGGCCAATGAACAATCCTTGACTGGTTTACTTTTTATTTTAAAATGTATTTCAAACAATCTAAGTTTGAATCGGTTAAGCATGAATGAAAGTAAACTTTGTTGCAGGTAAGGTAAAATTAAGAATAAATAAGGACACCTTTCACATCATCCAATAGGGGCCCACCTGCTTTAAGAGAGTTGAAAAGGGTTCAGAGTCAAGGAGGAGGGCTGGAGTGATGTGGCCATTGAAGACCAAATGGATTCCATTCTCACCTCATCTCATTATAAGGACAAGAAACCACTTCAATGTATTTGGCCCTTTCTCACAGAACCGCCTACAATCCCAACTGTAACCAATCACAGCCTTTCTCACAGAACCGCCTACAATACCGACTGTAACCAATCACAGCCATTCTCACAGAACCGCCTACAATCCCGACTGTAACCAATCATAGCCTTTCTCACAGAACCGCCTACAATCCTGACTGTAACCAATCACAGCCTTTCTCACAGAACCTCTTATAATCCAGATTGTAACCTATCACAGCCTTTCTCACAGAACCACCTACAATCCCGACTGTAACCAATCACAGCCTTTCTCACAGAACCGCCTACAATCCCGACTGTAACCAATCACAGCCTTTCTCACAGAACCGCCTACAATCCCGACTGTAACCAATCACAGCCTTTCTCACAGAACCGCCTACAATCCCGACTGTAACCAATCACAGCCTTTCTCACAGAACCGCCTACAATCCCGACTTTAACCAATCACAGCCTTTCTCACAGAACCTCCTACAATCCGGACTGTAACCAATCACAGCCTTTCTCACAGAACTGCCTACAATCTCGACTGTAACCAATCACAGCCTTTCTCACAGAACCGCCTACAATCCCGACTGTAACCAATCACAGCCTTTCTCACAGAACCGCCTACAATCCCGACTGTAACCAATCACAGCCTTTCTCACAGAACCTCCTACAATCCGGTCTGTAACCAATCACAGCCTTTCTCACAGCACCTCCTGTAATCCTGAGTGTAACTATATAACTATATTTTAGCCCGTAATGCGTCCCTCCATCAATTTTTGACTCAAGGAAGCATTGAATCTTAAGCATCACAAACAACTGCCATTCGTGTTCTGCTGTTCCCTCATGTTCGCGATAATCTTTACCACGACTGGCACCATTCGCAATACAGTTTTACTGAGAATAGTGCAGAATTGTGAGAAGTGGCATAATGGCGTCATTTCTGGAATTTTATTTAACAAGCGTAACGCAAAATTTATGAAATTACTCCGGTGTAATTTAAGTGTGGGCCAGGCCTAAGTAATCTAACATACTGGTGTGAAATATGCAGTCAAGTTATCTAAAAGAGATTCCTATCACTGAGTTAAATCGGAGGCCACAATTCTATTTCAGGACTGGAGGCTCCGATTATTGCTTCTCTTTCTTCTCTTTCTTTTACTGCAAAAACACAGCAGCCAATGAAAAACGTTTTAACATTACATAAACTACATTTCCCATGATACTCTGCTTACAACCACCATCATGGTCCAACAGTCCATATAAGTGTAGCCATCACCATCTTAAGAGCCTCTTTCTTTGCTGCTCGCAGCTGAGATAAGTGGCTCTTCATTATTTTATTTATAAATGTTAAACCTTAATGTGTACGATGGTGTTTTAAAATTGAGCTCCTTCCCCGAACGCTTGCGCCACGGGAGCACGAGCTGTATGTAAGGCTCTCCCGACTTCGAGAACATTGGTAATCTGCCCGGTTTTGCTCGGCGAGCAAACCGCATCAAGGTCATTTTGCCTCACTGTTTTATTACTGCCCTCCCGTCTTCTGGAGAGTTTGTTGGTTGTCCCATCCCCGCTCCTTGGAGCGGTATGCTTCGCGGTCTCCGTGTAGTCTCTGATCGGCGCCTTCCTTCATAACGGGCCTGATATCACATTAGAGCCGTGCGGACTTGCGTAGCCCAAATAGGCTATTTTGGGGCATTTTTGGGCTACGCACCTTTCTACCTTTTTATGTCCTCCTTGCATTAGCGTTCTTTCAACGCTCGGCTTCCCGCTGTCGAGTAATTTGCAACGTGAAGTTCTGATGCCGGCTCAGGCTGCAATAATCAGGCTGCCCAAATGAGCACGTGCACGCTCAAGATAATTCTTTGGCTCTTGAGGTCCTGGCTGCACTGGGGCTGGAATAATAGCACATCTAAGCTGAGGAGCTCAGTGTAAAATGTGTTGCTTTATTTTGGTGCATGTAGGGTTGGCTCCCCACTGAATGATCCCTTGGGGGATAGCTTGGCAATTCTCCTTATTGCAAGACAGGATATCAGTAATAATGGAAGATTGGGCCCTCTTTCAGGAGGAAGAGTACGTGTCCTATTATGAGGAAAACAGGGGCCCCTTTTGGAAGATAATTTAGTTGATGCTCTGGATGCTTCTTTCCAGCAATCATTCAACAGGGCAAGTGCTGTCCCCATTACAGTGAATCAGACTCTGGCCGCTGCCGTTAATCCTATCGCTTGCCAATTGGAGAGTTTTTCAAAATGTTCTGGCTTTCAAAATCCCGCATCACCGGACCCAAAGCCCGGCTCTTCTGAGGTACCCCGTAAAGCTAAAGCCAAGTCTTCTGAGTGGCCTCACGCTGATGCTCTGGCTAATCTTTCACAAGGTCCTTTGGGTGACCAGGGCTTCTCGGTCCCCTCGGCCTCCACAAGTGTACCATCCAAGCGCAAGGATGGGACTTATACTGATACTGACACTACAACTACTGACTCCACCCATTCAGATCATGATAATCCCCCTAAAAAGCAAAAGGTGAAGAAGTCTGCCTCAGCCAGGCCACATGTTTCTTATCTGAGTCCCTCGAATGCCTTTACCTTTAATCCTCGGGATATTGCCCATCCGTGTTCTTCTGATTGGGCGCCTGCTCCCGAAGTGTCAGAATATCTCTATGAGAATTTAAGACGTGGTTTTGACAAGGAGTTCCGTAATGTCTTGGTCGGAATGTCCCAGGCATGATATCCCTGACAAGGTTGCAGAGACCCCAGAAATCGACCTGAGCATGTTAACCTTCTTGAAATAATTTGCACAAGATCCTAAGAAGGGTATTGACTGCACTTGGCGCGGGTGTCAGGACAAATTACTGGATTTGGCTGGACCTCTAGCGAAGATTTTGGATATGGCCTTTGTGGCCAAGGAGACAGGCGCACAAGTTGACCCGATATATTAGCTGGTTGGACCCAACAGGATATTTGTTTGTTGGGGAACATGAACTGCGCTGTGTCAACCGAATTGCGAAAATTCCTCCTTATGCGCATGGATTCCAACCTTACTGAACTCACTTCGGCCGAAGCGGGCCCCTTGGCTGAGGGTCATCTATTTGGAGATAAATTTGTCAAAGACATAGCTAAGTATGTGGGTACCTTTACTTCACTGGATAAAACCCAATCAAATATCAAGCTGGCCTTTTCAATCGGGCCGGACGAGGCAGGGGACGCTCGTCAGGCCATTACTATTATCAAGGCCTTGCAAAAGGTGGATACGGTCGAGGTAGAGGATATTGACAGGACTCCACCAGGGGAAGCACATTGTACCCCACCAGACAAAGATTCTCCGGACTCCGCTTCAACCGAGGCGGCCATAGAGCGGGATTCCAATCCCCAAATTCCGCAATTAAGACTGCTCAATGCCTCAGTTATGCCTTTGGGGGGTCATGTTCAATTTTTCCTCCACAATTGGAGGACTCTTTCCCAGGATGTGTGGATTTTGCAGAATGTTCAAGGGTTTCACCTAGAGTTTTATCAGACCCCCACGACAAGTGTCTCTCCCTCAACATTCACATTTTTGCCAACAAGAGTGTTTCTTTTATAGACGCAGAAATAGAAGACCTGCTACAGAAGCATGCAGTGGCATATTGCGACAACTGCGCTGGGGGTTTCTGCAGTAACGTCTTTTTGGTTCAGAAACAGGGAGGTGGCCACAGGTTGGTTCTGAATTTGAGAGAGTTCAATCAGTACATAGTGTACAAACATTTCAAGATGGAGAGCATCCATCTTTTACCAGATCTATTATGGAAACGGATTGGATGGTCCGGGTGGACCTCAAGGATGCTTATCTGACCGTTCCATCTTCCATCCGCATCAGAGATTTCTTCGATTCCGGTGGAACGGCAGGTGGCTGCAGTATTTGGTCCTTCCTTTCGGGCTTTCTTCAGTGCCATGGTGTTTTACCAAGGTGATGAAGCCAGTGGCAGCCCATCTCAAGGAGCAGGGAATACGCATAATAGTCTATTTGGATGACATTCTCATCATGGCCCAATCCCAATCATTGGCCAACTTTCACTTACAGATGACAACGTCACTCTTACAGGAGTTGGGTTTCGTCATCAGATGAACCAAGTCCATTCTCTGTCCATCTCAGATGATAGACTTTCTGGGGTTTGTGATCGACTCCTGGTCGGCACAGCTGAAGCTTCCCAAAACAAAATTGCGAGACATTAAGAAGGAACTGAAGTCTTTACCAGTGACTGCCTGTTTGGTAGGTCTGTTGAAATCCTCAATGCAAGCCATTTTCTAGGGTCCATTTCATGACCAGGCTCTCAAAAGGTTGAAAATTCAACATCTTCAGAAAGGCCTGTCTTATACAGATCAGATTCTCCTTACAGAGGAAGTACTGGAGGGACTCCGCTGGTGGTTGGGACACGTGGATGCATGGAACGGCAGGGCCATCTTCGGTTTCCAACCAGAGGTAATAATAGTCAAAAGCCAGCCGGTTGCGGAGATATCTCCACCGGCAGAAGGTGGTCTCTCCAAGAATTGTCCCTTCATATCAACTGTCTAGAGACGTCTGTTGGAGATAGCAAAGGACTTTTGGCACTATAGCCTGAGTCATTAGATATCTGTGATAGTGGAGTACATTCCGGGTCAGTCCAACGCTGTGGCGGAGTGGAACTCTAGGTACCTGGCAGATTAAAGCGACTGGCAGCTCCAGCCACGTCTGTTCCAATGGGTACAGGCCCTCTGGGTTCCTTGCATGGTAGATCTTTTCGCCTTCAGATTGAATCACCAGTTAGAGACTTTATTCAGCTGCAGGCCAGATACGTTAGCGAAATGACGGATGCCTTTTCGCAGGACTGGTCCGCAACTCTGAACAATGCGTTTCCCCTGTTCATTCTCATTCCTAGAGTGACAACCCAGATCAATTGCCAAATGGCGGAAGTAGTGTTGGTAACTCTTCTTTGGAAACCTGAGCCTTGGTTTCCGTTTCTGTTGGAACTGATGTGCGATTACCCCCAGCCCCTGCCCTGCTCTCAGATGATGCTCCAGGTCCCTCACGGAGAACTGCACCCACTGATAATGTCGGGGCAGTTGTCACTGATGGTCTGGAGGCTTACAGGCAACAGTGGGATGTGCCAGGCATTTCGGACACAGCTTCAAACTTCACACAACAGCCCTTGGCTCCTTCCATCAGGAAACAATACTCCTCAGTGTGGCGATGCTTGGAACAGCACGTGGATCCCATGGGGGCAGAGTTATCCCACGTCGTAAATCTTATGTCTTAAAAGGCTTCAACAGGTTTGTTTTACAGGTCTGTAAATCATTTTCTTTCTGCCATTTCTGTGGGTCATACACAGGTTGATGGTAAGCGGGTAGGTATGCACCCGGTTGTGTGCAAACTTCTTAAGGGTATGCGGGTGGCTAATTGTCCCAAGACTAAGTATTCCTTTTTGAGGGATGTATCATTGGTTCTGGTTCTCTTTGAACGATGGACAGACAATTCTCATTTGTCTATGAAACAGTTGTCAGCTAAGCTGGCTATGCTCTTATGTTTATCCGCATGTAGACGTACTTCGGATGGGAGAGTTCTGGACTTAACAGGTAGAGTATTTACTCCAGAAGGAGTTTCCTTTACCATCAGGGGCAGAATGAAAACGTTTTCTCGCTGTACAGAGTATAATGCATTTCCTGCTAATGTTAAATTGTGTCTGGTTCAATGTTTGAAAGCTTGTGAGGAATGTACTCGTACTTTGCCACCTGAAGGTTCTACATATTTATTGATTGCTTTGCAAAAGCTGTTCAAACCTGTTTCCTCCGCTACAATTGCTAGATGGTTGAAATCAATCATGACAGAAGCTGGTGTTGATACTCAGGTCTTTGGAGTTGACTGTTCGAGGAGCAATGGCCTCTAAATCCTTTATGTTGGTTTCTACCATTCAAGATATTATGAAATCGGCTGATTGGTCGTCTGAATCTACTTTTAAACATTTTACTATAAACCTGTGGGCGATATTACTTCTGTGGTTTTTGATAAGCGTTAAGCTAGCAATAATCGGAGCCTCCAGTCCTGAATTAGAATAAAAAATGTGCTAGCGTTCGCGCCAAGAAATTTCTATTCTATTAAGGACACGGAGACGAGGATTATCCCTCCTAATATGTCATTATATGATCGTTATGACTTGTTGACCCACCCATATGTATAGTCTGTGTTATATGGGTTTTACAGGTCTTCGTTTTATTTCCAGGTTCGGATCAGAAACCAGAATGATCATGTCCTGTTTTCATGTCGTGGTTGACACTTCATGTTCCGGTTCCTGGATGAGATGTTGCTCTCATATTGGATGGACGTTGGAGTTGGCCCTACTCGTAAATGCCCTTTGTGAATACCAAGGGCCCGATTCATTTCATTTCATTTCAAATAGCTTTATTCGACAGCATATGTCATAAAAGCATCGAATAGCATCTGTACAATAAAAAGAGAAAAAGATCATGTAATACAGAGGGTTGTTTAAAAGTCTCATAAGATAAAATTAATAGCAGCATATTTGGTAAAAAACAAGTATCATAAAAGAGATTTCATTCTGGGACACTATGTACATATAGGGGACAAGTCAGTTATAGTGAGCAGTATATAACAATGTATGTATAAGGTGCTAATGCTATCTATATCATAATTAATATTTTAAGAGTTACATTGCAGACCAATATAGTATATGGTTTAAACACCTATAATAAATCGTGTGTCTACATTAGGGTCACACTTTGTATGGCTCTAATTCTGATTAGCCAGGCTCGGCCTAAGAACCTGGCCACTCCGCATGAAAAAAGGACACTGGGATCAGATTTTAGAATGCGCAGAGCAGACCGGAAGTCGCGGGTGCCCATGTCGCTACATATTGGTTTTATCCACTTGCTCCTAGCTGTAGCGTATGCGGGGCAAGCAAAGAGGACATGGGCAATGCACTCGACCAACGCTCCGCAGCACGGACAGTGCTCTGTCATGTTCTCGGCTGTATGCCACTTGGTAATATAGGTGTTAACAGGGAGCGTGCCGAACCTAAACTGAGTGTACAGGGTCCTATCTCGTGGGACCTGGATCACATCTAGGTAAGGCTCCAGACATCTGGCTTGCTTAAACAAGAGGAACTCTTCTGACAATCTACCCAACATTGGCTTGCATAATTCTTGCCTGTCAAACCAGTCCCAATAGCATCTCTTAAGTTCCGCTTTACACGGCGGTATCTGGGTATCCCATGAATCTTTAAGGCCAAGTTGCATCATTGTTTTCTTCACATATGATAGCCACTTGACATTATGGTTCACATCCAGATTCATTACCTCCGTTAGAGCTAAGGCGTAGTTGGTAAGCTCTTCGGTACGCCGTATGCGAGCCCAGAAGAGCAAAGGTCGTAGCCTGGCTATAGCTCCAAACGGACGCCTACCCATGTCATACATTAATGGTATTAAAGGGGTGTTTCGTGGGAGCGTCACCAAATCCCTCAGAAATTTGTGCTCTCACCTACTTATTTCGTCCACATTTTCGAACCCCCATAGCTCGGCTCCATACAGAGCTGAGCTGACTGCTTTTGCTTCATAGACTGCGAGCGCAGGGGCAACTGGCCTACTATATGAGGAGCGATGTTCTTTGCTTATTGCCCCAGTCACGCGTCTATGATTCAATAGCATTTTGGCTATATGGGGCCTCCAGAGCATTTTATCCGAGAGTCGTATGCCCAAATATTCAAAATTCCCGACTCTCTCAAGGGGGGTGCCATTTAGTAAGAAGTTGTTCCTGAAGGATTTAGGAGGGTTGAAAGCCATAAGCTTTGTCTTCGTAGTGTTAATAACTAAGCCCCGAGCATCGCAGAAGGATTGATACCTACTCAACAATTTTTGAAGCCCAACTGGAGTCTTTGCCACCAACAAGGTATCGTCGGCGAACAGGAGTGTTGGTACTTTGTCACCCACTAAGATAGGCGCGTCGGCTGGGTCCTCCTGGAGAAACTTCACCACCCCGTTCACATACAAAGAGAACAGGGTGGGAGGCATCACGCAACCCTGGCGCACTCCCTTGCCAACAGGGATCTGCTCCGTTAGCTGCCCTTGGACACCCCATCTCACTTGAGCATAAGTACCCTCATGGAGACGTATTAATAAATTAAGAATTAATGGTGGGATGCCCATATCATTTAAAATCTGCCACAGTTTAGCCCTAGGTACCAGGTCAAACGCTGTTTTAAGGTCAATAAATGCCATATAGAGACTACCTTTCCCAATTACAACAACTTTCCAATATATGAGCATTAGCCTAAAAACCTGATCAATTGTCCCGGTATTGGCCCTAAAGCCCGCCTGGTATTGCGAGAGGATATCCTCCTCTTCCGCCCATGATTGTATTCTCTGCAGGAGGACCCTACCTAGCACCTTTTGCATTTCATCAGTTAGGCTTATAGGCCTATAATTCGAGGGATCTTCCTTGTCTCCTTTTTTATAAATAGGAACCACTTCTGCGCCTTTCCAAGAGTCTGGAACTGGGCATCCTGCAGCTATGGCATTAAACAAAAAGTAGAAATAACACGACCACCCTCTAGGATCAGACAAGAATAAATCACCCGGCAGGCCGTCCGGTCCTGGGGCCTTAGCAGGAACTAGCTTCAGAATTGCTGACTCTATTTCAGCCCGCGAGAAGCGTTCTCTATTGTTCCCTATAGGAGGGATGTCAGGGGTGCCGCATAGCTCCTCCAGACATCCATCCTCTGTAGGGGAATATAGTTTCACAAAATGGTTATACCAATCAAGTCCAGCAATATGATTGGGTATGGTATTTAAGTTCCTATCTTTTCCCCGACTCACTAGGGACCAAAAGAGATTCTTGTTTTTACTCAGACTAGCGTCCTTCAGCTCTAACCAATATCGTTCGTCCCACTCAATCTTAGCTTTATGTAGGGCTACTTTGTAATCTTTCCTAGCACTTTTAACTCTAGAACAGTTTTTATTTCTAATAGCTAGGTACAAAGATTGTCTTTTGAGTTTGCAATCTAAGTTATACCAAGGATTTTGTGTTTTGTGGTGGACACGCAAAGTCCTGTCCTTACAAGGAGCCTGAAAATACGAGCTGAGTGTCTCTACAGTACTGACATGGACTATCGAGATCATATCACACTTAGATTTATCTGAAGCCACAACACTAAGTTCTGCTGTTTTCTCGGACAAGATTTTACAAATAGCCAATAAGTTTTCTTCGTGCAGAGAGACCCTGTCCCACTTAAGATGCCTCTTACAATTAGAGGGAATGATGTTAGTAATACAGGTTGCTGCCCTACTGGTCGAGGGATTTAATGTGGGAGCCCAAGGGTTAGTCATGGTCATGCATAAGGGATTATGATCACTATCCGTCGTAGCACCTACAAACATGTCAGTCTTCTCGTCCCATAAGTTTACATCCAGTAAAATATAATCGATTCGAGAAGGACAGCCAACTCTATTAAAGGTGTTTGCCCCCTGTTTGTCTGAGGGAGTCCTTCCATTTGTTGCCCTAAGATCAAACTCTGTGACCAGTGCATTGAGTTGAATGGCTAGGCTAGTCGATTTTTTCATGGGGGATAAGTTAAGTCGAGGGAATATCCTTTTACCATCAGCCCTATCATACTCCAGCAAATCATCTGAGCTCAAGGGCTCGAAAGTGCAATTTAGGTCACCTGCAATCATAATACGATTTCCTGGCGGGCAGCTAGATAATGCCTGCTCTAAAAGCGTGATAGTGGGTGATTGGTTACCCCCCTTAGTTCCTCTGCTAAAAAACATTGAACAACTCTAAAGTAACCCCGCCATTTGGGCCCCTGATAGTCAGTCTCAAGATGTCATGAGTTGGAAGTGGATGCATGTGAACTTGGCAACCTATGGCAATATTCACCCATACGATCAAACCTCCTGAGGGGCGCCCTCTCCCCACAGTGGTAGCTGGAATGCAATAACAAGCAAAACCTGTTTTGTGTAGAGGCGCAAGACTCCATGGGCCTGATTCACAGAACTAACTTACGTCAAAATCCTAAACTTACAACAATTTTGGTATTCACAGAATGAACTTACACATTTGGGTATTCACAGAATGAACTTACACATTTGGGTATTCACAGAATGAACTTACACATTTGGGTATTCACAGAATGAACTTACTCATTTTGGTATTCACAGAATGAACTTACTACCATTTTGGTATTCACAGAATGAACTTACTCATTTTGGTATTCACAGAAGGCACTTACTCATCAATGAGTAAGTGCCTTCTGTGAATACCAAAATGAGTAAGTTACACAAAATGAGTAAGTTACACAAAATGTGTAAGTTACACAAAATGAGTAAGTTACACAAAATGTTAAGTGCCTTCTGTGAATACCAAAATGAGTAAGTTCATTCTGTGAATACCAAAATGAGTAAGTTCATTCTGTGAATACCAAAATGAGTAAGTTCATTCTGTGAATACCAAAATGGTAGTAAGTTTAGGATTTTGTCGTAAATTAGTTCTGTGAATCGGGCCCCATGTCTCTTGGAAAATACAGATATCAAATCCCTCAATTAATTTATTAAAATGAGGGAGTATAAGTTTGTTTTGCAAACCTGCAACATCCCACGATAAAATCCTAAGTTTGCTGGACGAGGGAGTCAAGGCTAAGCTATCATTTGTCAGTTCAAGCAGATTTGGTTGTATTTGCGAACCAGACGCTTCAGGGTGAGCTAAAAGTTTGTCTAACCCCGTCTCACATGTCTTCTGGCTGAACTCAGTGTGCGGACTTAGTCCCATGTTCCCACCAGTTTCCAATACGTTGTTATGTTCATCGGAAGTTAATAAGGAGTTTTGTACATTATCTAATGTGTCAGGATTTAATAGAGAGGTTTGTGTGTCGTACTTGGAGCTACAGGAGTTGGTATTTGGAGCTATGTTAGGGGAATGGATGGTTTCTAGTCAGTCTACTGCTTCTAAGCACGACCCTTGTTCCGAAGTGCCAGTTGTACCACCCCTAATGTGCGAGCAGATGCTCCTAAATTGTATAGATGAGGCAGATGGGGGACAAGTTCTAAATTCTAAAGCAAGAAGATTCTCTGCTAAGTCCGTAGAACATAATGTAAGTTCTATAAAATCATGTGTTTGAGCTGGGGATGAACATCTGCGAGTGCAAATAATATCCTCCCGTATCAAGGAGCGACAGCCCCTTACTTGTCGAATCCAGTGTATCACTTTATTTTTTAGGGAGTCTGAGCTCTCGTGAACAACATTTGGACTAAGTTTGGGGACGTTAGTCATATGAATAGTTTGGCTCGATAGATATGGGGTAATAGACGAATAACGAGTCTGCTGGTATGAATTAACAACAGAGTTTCTGTCCAAGGGTATGCCAATAGGTATAACTTGCTCCGGTCTCAGACTGGGTATCATCTCTAGATGTCAATTCCCGTGAGACAGAATGACTTTTAGGTACAATATTATTTCTATTGTTATTTGGTTTCTGACTTTTGGAGACTGGGGTCGTACAGGATGTGGGGCATGAACTAACGAATCCGCTTGGATTATCCCTTTCGATTGGAAGTGTCTTAGCCGTTAATTCCTTATTCTTATTAGGAAGAGAAGGGTTACTTGGGTACTGCGGAAGAAGTGTGGCCAGAGGTAATAAAGTTTTAACCATTGCAGTGAGATCTTCAATCATCTGTCTCATGGTGGATATTTCCCCCTTGAGTAAATCAATAGACGTATAATCACCGTGAAGAACAGAAGTCCGTAAATCTACACTGACTCGCAGATGTGGCAGTACTTGGACTGTATTTGTTAGCTGTATATCTGTACCTGCACCTGGATTAGAATCAGGCGCAGCTAGCACAGCAAACCTATTTGAACAAGGAACTGTGGGATAAGAAACACATTCATCCAAGTCAGTGATAGGAACTGAATCTTTATTAGCCTCATCCTGTGAACCTTCTATTAGAACAAGTGAGATATTGCTGCTGTTATCGGAATTGCCCTTTCTAGAAACTTTCTGGAACATAGCGGGGATGGTGACTGGGCATGGCGGACTTGCATGGGCAGGTGAGGAATAACCACTACTACGTGGTAATAAGGGTTCTGAGGCCAGGATGTCCTCACACTCAGTGATGAGAGTGTCAATTCTATCGATGACACAATTACCAGCTGAGTGCTTCTTATTTTTCCTAGCTTTCTTTCCCTTCCCTACACCACTATTGGTATTACCACCTGCCTCTATGCTTTCCATAGTTTTCCGTTTCCCCATGGCCCAGACGGAAGAAAGGCAGTTCCTAGGCGGTAACCCTAACACTGAAGGTAAAGGGAAACACCAATGACCAGCAACAGAGACGAGATACAGAAACCAGTTCAGGATTTACACAGTCCAAGCACAATGAGCATCTGCAGGCCAATTACATTGACTTCGACTTCGACAACCCCATATAAGAATGGAGTTTGGCACAGTACCTTGTCCAGATGAAATATAAATGTAATGGGGAGTGTTCAATCCGACTTGTAAGGGGGGTGGCCCTGCCCTGCCTCTTCCTGGCAAGGACGGGCCCACCCTTGGCCCGGGCGCGTCCCGCGCTGCGGGAGGGCAGCAGCGCTTTTAATGAGGCTGCAGGCGCTGTTGTGACGCTGCTTCCCCGCGCCGGGCAGGGGCTGCCGGGAATTGTAGGCCGTTCACCTCACGGCGATGTCAGTATTCACGCAGCCGTTCCCCTCACGGCGATGCACTGTTCTGCCAGGCCGTTCCCCTCACGGCAAGTGTCGAGCCCCAGTGAGCGCGTCCCGCGCTGCGGGAGGGCAGCAGCGCTTTGATGAGGCTGCAGGCGCTGTTGTGATGCTGCTTCCCCGCGCCGGGCAGGGGCTGCCGGGAATTGTAGGCCGTTCACCTCACGGCGATGTCAGTATTCACGCAGCCGTTCCCCTCACGGCGATGCACTGTTCTGCCAGGCCGTTCCCCTCACGGCAAGTGTCGAGCCCCAGTGAGCGCGTCCCGCGCTGCGGGAGGGCAGCAGCGCTTTTGATGAGGCTGCAGGCGCTGTTGTGATGCTGCTTCCCCGCGCCGGGCAGGGGCTGCCGGGAATTGTAGGCCGTTCACCTCACGGCGATGTCAGTATTCACGCAGCCGTTCCCCTCACGGCGATGCACTGTTCTGCCAGGCCGTTCCCCTCACGGAAAGTGTTGAGCCCCAGTGAGCGCGTCCCCCGATTCATAAAGGTAAACTGAGACGAAAATCTAACTTTACGACTTTTGGTATTCACAAAGGGCATTTAGGAGTAGTAAAGTTAGACTTTTGTCTCAGTTAAACTTAAGTTTTGGTCTTTTTGGTTTCAGTTTAACTTAAGACTTCACAAGTACACCGAAACAGGGAAGTAACCTAAGAGGCCCAGGCAACGCATGCATGGCAGAGATGCTGTCAGAAGAATTAAATGATGTCAGATGGTCAAGAATGGGTGTTGAGGACATCAGCAGTAGCCATGGATACTGCCTCGCGCTGGACAAATACACACCTCATGGAACCGGAAGAGCAATCCAGGCTGGAAACTCGGGAAGAAACTACCCGGTCTCCAGAGGCCCGGATTTCACATGATCCTGTTAGACTGAAGGAAGCCAAGGCATTGAGTCCAAACTTTGATTTCTTATAAAAGTTGTAGGTTTGTCTTCATGACTGCATCCTCTCTTGTGAGGAGTCGAACTGTGCAATTTGGGAGGGAGATCTTTCATGAGTAATGACAAGAGAGTCCCCGCTCCAGTCCCCGAGAAGGCACTCTACATTGGACCCTTGCAGAGTCCCCGCTCCAGTCCCGGAGAAGGCACTCTACATTGGACCCTTGCAGAGTCCCCGCTCCAGTCCCGGAGAAGGCACTCTACATTGGACCCTTGCAGAGCCCCCGCTCCAGTCCCGGAGAAGGCACTCTACATTGGACCCTTGCAGAGTCCCCGCTCCAGTCCCGGAGAAGGCACTCTACATTGGACCCTTGCAGAGCCCCCGCTCCAGTCCCGGAGAAGGCACTCTACATTGGACCCTTGCAGAGTCCCCGCTCCAGTCCCGGAGAAGGCACTCTACATTGGACCCTTGCAGAGCCCCCGCTCCAGTCCCGGAGAAGGCACTCTACATTGGACCCTTGCAGAGCCCCCGCTCCAGTCCCGGAGAAGGCACTCTACATTGGACCCTTGCAGAGCCCCCGCTCCAGTCTCGGAGAAGGCACTCTACATTTGACCCTTCCTGCATTTCACTTTTACTTGCTGTTACAAGGGGCGGTCTCGGGGCTTCCCTGCCCAGAAATCCCCATGGTTGCTCTTTGCAAGGAGTTTAAAGTTCTTAAAACGTTTCCTGGAGGTGGTGCATTTCTCCTTACGCTTGTCTTTGGGCCCTGAGACCTTAACCCCTTCCTTACAGGAGGAGTGAGGTTTCATTGTTCAGTCCTGTGCAATACCTTGCTCTGTTTGTCTGAAGGACTGACTGCCCACTGTGACTCACGCCTCTATCCTCGGAGTCATTCGGTGAAGGGAGCCCCTGTTCTCAGAATGTTTGCAGCCGACGTCCAGGGCCCAGACGCCACGTGTGGTGAAATGTCACTGTTGCCTTTCTTCTAGGCATTGTGTTGCAGGTTCCACCTTTGCAGTCATTGTTTTCACTGTGAGGTGTGTGTGCATAATCCCACTAATTGTTCCGGATGAAAGCACTTTCCTCCTTTCAGCAATGTGCTCAGATCTGAGCTGACAGCATCCTTTGAGCTGCTCCGGGGCTGACATTTCACATCACTTCGCATCCATTCTTCTGAAGTTTACAGTAGTTATACACTGCTCAGGTAATAGCCACGTAGAACACGTTCATTGACTTCACAAAACAAAACAAACTCCTTGCGTCTGTGCGTAATCAGACCTCGGTGCTGAAGCGACATCAGCAGTTACTGCAGACAGTTTGTTAATTAAGTGTTATTGCCCTTGACTGAGGGCCTTAACAGCATAAATTGGCCGCCCATCGATTTTGGGCCAAAACTGAAGGCACAGCTTCCAAAAACGAGACAGGACAATTCTGTTCACGCCTGGCAGCATGGTGGCTTGTGGCCATGAAGGCTAGCAGCACAGGTAGTCCACACCTCATCCTATACACCCAGACACACCCAGAGCCCCTGACTGCTACACAGACCTCTCCAACACTGTCCTATCTTTTTTAGGCCTAGGCAGTGAACTCCGCTCCGTTTGCGGAGTTGCAGAGTTTTCTGCACTCCGCGGAGCAAGCGGAGTTCCGAAAATTAGCGGGGCAGAGTTTTTTCCTCACTCGCGCTCGCCAATGTTAAGTTGGCAAATGCGAGCGGGGAAAATCCAATGTTAGACCACCTCCCATTGAGATAGCTCAATACGGGCGGTTGCGGATGGTCGCAACGGCTTGCATTGAGAAACCTTTCGTTCGCGTTGAGGAAGCTGCAGCTCGAGCAGAACATCTACTTGAGCGGCAGAAAGAAGCAGCGCCGTCTAATGCTGCACTTGGTGCGTTCACACAGATTTTCCAGCACGGGACAAACAGCCGGTGCTAAACATCAGCGCGAACGGCGCGACCTAATGCACTCCGTCGCTTGTGAAACTCCGCGTAGCGCAGTAGAGTTTTTCGGTCTCTGGTGGAACTCTGCAAACTCCGCCCAGGCCAAAATATGTGAGGAATCTCCGCTAAGAGTGCAGAGACTCTGCAGTCTTAAAGTTACTACTCGTAAAATTGTTTGTGAATAGCAAAAAATCGTAAACTTACACAAAAGTCTGTTTACCTTTGTGAATAAGGCCCAAAGACTGTAAATTCAACTTTTTATTCAAAAAGCACCAATTTGCACTCCTAAAAGGATTTTCTCACTCATAAAAAGACGCAGTGGCGTCATGAGATGTGTGAGTAAATCTCCTCACAGGCCCTGCTTGAATGCGAAGAGAAGACCATGGCTCAGATCTCTCTCCAGCCTCAAGAGGCACCTGTATGCTGCCTCTAAATAAGATATCCGTGCAGTGACGTGACCACAGGAGACACAACCCCCAGGGACAGGCACAGAGAAACTCACACTACAACGTTAAGCATCTGGAAGATCAACCACATGATGGTTGTAAGATAACAGGGTTTTTACTCCTGTGGGGAGAGATCGATGCCGTCGTTCTTCGGATGTGCGGAGGAACTAAAGATTGGGGCGATGCAGTGTCGTGGACCCTGGAATGTAGGATCCTTCGAGCCTGGAGACTATTGAAGGAGATGGAAGGACACTTGGAGCTGAGACTGGATGGGGGTCAAGGATGTGAGACAACCTCTCCCAGAAGCAAAGAAACAAGGAACCAAGCAGGGATTAGCGGACATAGTTAAGAGATATTCATATTTGATACATGAGGTGGGTGTTATTTATCAATCCAGCACTTCTTACCCCTTTCTAGAGTCCAGGGGAAGAAACATCGAAACCATTCGCTAAGTTTGCAGTGAGTTTCAGACCCTCTGTGCACTGCCCTGTAGAGTCTCCAAACTCAAGGCAGGAAGTGGAGTTCAGAGTGTGAGCCGTACAGATTGGGATATCATCGCTGGGTCCTAGTGTCCTCAATACGGCCCCACATCTTCTCCTTGAGTCTGGGATTGTGCTCATCGGGGCCTTTGCCAGGTATGGGTGACGCTCAAGTTCGCATGTGGCTTCAGCAGTGGTACATTACCCACCATCGCTTCAATCCACCTTCAGAGCAGTGGAGTAACATTAACCCACCATCACTTTAATCCATCTACAGATGCGTTACTTTCTTGTAAATCTGCCCCGCCATCTGCAAACCCCAAGATCTTGGCAAACTACTATCCAATTTTGAACCCACCATTGCTCAGCAAAATGATAAAAGTGGAGGCTGCTAGACACTTCCAACGTTACGTGGTATAGAACCACCTCCTCGCTGACCACCCATCACGTTTCTGCAGCCAGGCCCTGCGCCCAACCCTCAACTATCGCCCACCTCCATCTGTAGAACAGAGGGACTATATGTTTCTGTGTTTCTTTGTGCTTTTCACTTTAAAAACATTTTTTATGCAGTTTTACTGTTTTTATATCATTGTATTATTTTGCTCTTATAATTTTTTAACTACTGTCTTTGAAAAACATGTTGATTTTTAAAAACTTTATTTTATTACTTATTTCATTTTATATACAAGGCTTTGTAGTCTTTTTACAGGTGCTGTTCCAGGGCCCATGAACATATTCTGGCGTTTACTTCACCGCAGGCTGCAACGCTGTGAGCGTGTCTGCGGTATATCCCGCGTGCTGCATGTTGTCATCATTTCCATTCTTTTCTTGCTGGAGCACTTCCTCCGGAGCAGCTGGGTGTCTTTCAACCGCTCGTTTCTTTTGTACCTCTGCACACTCAATGCCATTGGGGGGCATAGTGTTGCAAATAAAGATAGATCCTTTGTAGGTTATATGATGTAGGTTTAATTAAAGAGCTAGCACTCCTTACATAAAAAGTTACAGGTCCACGGTAACGCCCCACCAGGAATCCGCATCCTTGCTGCTCAGCCCACTCTCACCAACTCACATTCACACCACCCAGGCACTCAACAACCCTTTGTGACCTCACACACACACTGGCTGAGCAGCGGGGACCTGGGAACCATGGCGAGGATGCACAGCAATCATGACAAGTCACCACACATCCATGACAAGTCACAACACATCCATGACAAGTCAGAACACATCCATGACAAGTCACAACACATCCATGACAAGACAGAACACATCCATGACAAGTCAGAACACATCCATGACAAGTCACAACACATCCATGACAAGTCACAACACATCCATGACAAGTCACAACACATCCATGACAAGACAGAACACATCCATGACAAGTCACAACACATCCATGACAAGTCAGAACACATCCATGACAAGTCAGAACACATCCATGACAAGTCAGAACACATCCATGACAAGTCACAACACATCCATGACAAGTCACAACACATCCATGACAAGACAGAACACATCCATGACAAGTCACAACACATCCATGACAAGTCACAACACATCCATGACAAGTCACCACACATCCATGACAAGTCAGAACACATCCATGACAAGTCACAACACATCCATGACAAGTCACAACACATCCATGACAAGACAGAACACATCCATGACAAGTCACAACACATCCATGACAAGTCACAACACATCCATGACAAGTCACAACACATCCATGACAAGACAGAACACATCCATGACAAGTCAGAACACATCTATGACAAGTCACAACACATCCATGACAAGACAGAACACATCCATGACAAGTCACAACACATCCATGACAAGTCAGAACACATCCATGACAAGACAGAACACATCCATGACAAGTCAGAACACATCCATGACAAGTCAGAACACATCCATGACAAGTCAGAACACATCCATGACAAGTCACAACACATCCATGACAAGTCACAACACATCCATGACAAGTCACAACACATCCATGACAAGTCAGAACACATCCATGACAAGTCAGAACACATCCATGACAAGTCAGAACACATCCATGACAAGTCACAACACATCCATGACAAGACAGAACACATCCATGACAAGTCACAACACATCCATGACAAGTCACAACACATCCATGACAAGTCACCACACATCCATGACAAGTCAGAACACATCCATGACAAGTCACAACACATCCATGACAAGTCACAACACATCCATGACAAGACAGAACACATCCATGACAAGTCACAACACATCCATGACAAGTCACAACACATCCATGACAAGTCACAACACATCCATGACAAGACAGAACACATCCATGACAAGTCAGAACACATCCATGACAAGTCACAACACATCCATGACAAGTCACAACACATCCATGACAAGTCACAACACATCCATGACAAGACAGAACACATCCATGACAAGTCACAACACATCCATGACAAGTCAGAACACATCCATGACAAGACAGAACACATCCATGACAAGTCAGAACACATCCATGACAAGTCACAACACATCCATGACAAGTCACAACACATCCATGACAAGACAGAACACATCCATGACAAGTCAGAACACATCCATGACAAGTCAGAACACATCCATGACAAGACAGAACACATCCATGACAAGTCACCACACATCCATGACAAGTCACAACACATCCATGACAAGTCACAACACATCCATGACAAGTCACAACACATCCATGACAAGACAGAACACATCCATGACAAGTCACAACACATCCATGACAAGTCACAACACATCCATGACAAGTCACAACACATCCATGACAAGTCACAACACATCCATGACAAGTACATAGCACACAGCGCTCAGGCGCTTCTGCCTTCCTGCATTTTTTTAAAATGGGCACCAAAACACAAAGAGCATGCTTTCTGAGTAAAGATCTATCTTTCTGCCAAGTTTGGCATCATTATGTTCAGCATTTTCTTTTCTGCATTGCTTCCCAAAATTCCTATGAGAAATTGCATGGGAGAAGGACGTTTTGAGACTACCCACCCTTTTCTCAGCCCTCGCCTGACGGATCGCCCTCAAACTTTCTAGTAAGGTGCTCTGAGGTGGATCAACTTTCTTTTGGAAAGTTTTGTGACAATTTGTCTTGGTAAAACATAAATTAAAATGTTAAACTTTCATTAAAAATGAAAATGCAATATATATTAATTAAGCACACTTTTTAATTACATTTAGAAAATATTAATTAAAAAGGTGATTACTAGGTAAGGTGTTTTTATTTTATTTTGGTTACATGTAGGTGGAGACATGAAAGTCTACACTTAGGGATACATCTTGCCCAATTCTTTCGCAAAGGGTGATTTCCACCACGGTGGCAAAGATCCGTACTACGGAGGCAGGGATCTCCACGATGGTGGAGGAGACAACTGCCTACATGTGAAACGTTACAAGAAGTAACTTTATTAATTTTACACTTGTACATTTGTGTCCACCCCCTAGTTTCAGGTAATGGAAACAGTAAGTCTACATTTAGGGGTAAATCTACATTCAGAAATAGCGAATAGCAGAAACGTTTAGATTTGAACCTACATGCAAGAGTAACTTTACATGTGTAGATATACTCATGTGTAAATTAACCTTTGTGAATAGGCCCTTAGAGTTTTCCACCACAGACACTGCCCTGTAACCACCTACTGTGTACCAGATGACTGCCTTGTGGGAATGGCTACACTTCATAAAGTAGGCCCGAGTCGGTTCTTGTGAGAAGCCCACGATAAAGGCTGCAGGCCTGATTGAGTTTTTGAGGAAGTATTTGTCGGAAGCGTAGGTCTTATCTCTTATATTTGAAATGTTATGACAAAGGCAATAGGCTGATTTATTGTGATTAACATATTCTAAAGCCAGTAGGCCATTAATGGTGGATTGCTATTGTACTGTATTAAAGCCTGTATAAAGGTATTTTGGTACATGTTATCTCACTATTTACCATAGTAGGCAAGGGTTTGGTGTTGGACACCCCCTCTGACAAATGCTGACGGTAAAAGATCCGCATTGTGAGAACCCTTGTTAGGCTTCCATAAGAGGGGCTGAATGTTGTTCTGCTAACTGTAGTTTTGTGCCCATTTGAAAGATTCTGACTGTATGTCTGATGTGTGACTTGTGGGAAAGTTTCACCTCAATACCGCAGGCCTGGGTTGGCAATGGTGTGAAACTAATGATACGCCTGATTGGTTCTCTGAGAAAAGTTATGTCAGATGTCAAAGGTTTGATCTGTTTATTATGAAAAGTTGCTACAAAGACTGAAAACTGACTTATTATTATTAAAGACATATCTTAAAGCAAATATCCCTTTAATGGTGGATTATTGCACCATGTTTAAGATTATAAACAAGTATTTTGTTACATGGATTCCCCCCAATTACCATAGTGGTCAAGGACTTTTTAAGTTGTTTTACCCCTTTGACAAATCACAAGGGTAGAGGTTTTGACTGTGATCCTTGCTAGACTCTGTCAACAGGAACTAACTGGTTTAGTTGTCTGCCAGGCTCATGAAATTCAATTAGTTTTTTAAAAATCCATACATGTACATCCATAGATGGCCCTATTGTGCCATTGGTCTGCTTCTGCTCTTCATAGCATACAGCACGGGGCAATGGGTCCGCCCATTCAGTCATTGGCTCTTTTACCAGGTGAGTGACAGCATTCTGCCTGATCACATGTGCACATCAGTCTGAAAATGAGTGCATGTGAGTGCTAGCGTTGGTGAGTGAATTCTTTAGTATTCCATTGAGGACTTATTGAGTGCCTAAACTCACCATTGACTGGAGAAGCATTTTCACACCATTAACCAGACTTATTGGCACTGTCAATGCTTGGTCTCCAATGGGAACATAATTCCCCTGTGTAAAACTTTCTTCTTCTACTTCTCAGATAATTTGGGAAGGATCCCTTTGCCGTTCCCACCCTACAAACACATGGCATCCTTGTGCTGGTGTGTGTCTAAGAGTTGTTAAAGGTGTGGTAAAGCCTCTACCGGGTGTTACCTGCAACCTATGCAAGTGATACCTGCTAGAAGAATTATTTACAAACTATGTAAGTAATACCTCCTAGAGGTATTATCTACAAATTATGTAAGCAATACCTGGTAGAGGAAATATCTATAAATTCTGCAAGTAATAAGTGGTAGCGGCATTAGCTACAAATTATGCAGGTAATACCCGCTAGAGGTATAATCTACAAACTATTCAAGTAACAACTCCTAAAGGTATTATCTACAAATTATGCAAATAGTACCTGCGAGAGATAATATCTATAAATTTTGTAAGCAATACCTCCTAGAGGTATTAGCTACAAATTATGTAAGTAATACCTGCTAGAGGTATTATCTACAAATTATGCAAGTAATGCCTGCTAGAGGTAACATCTATAAATTATGCAAGTAATACCTGCTAGAGATAATATGTATACATTATGCAAGTAATATCTGCTAGAGGTATTATCTACAAATCATGTAAGTAATATCTGCTAAAGGTATTATCTACAAATCATGTAAGTAATGCCTGCTAGAGGTAGTATTTACAAACCAAGCAAGTAATGCATCCTAGAGGTATTATCTACAATTTATACAAGTAATGCTCCGTAGCAGTAATAATGCTGCCAATTAAAAGTTATCTCCAAATTTAACTTTTTACAAATGAATGTGGACTAATATGCAAGAACATTACTGCATATTTTACCACAGTAACTGCGTTTATTCATGATGGGCCTGGTTCACAAATATAGATGTATGAGTAAGTTTTATTTGCTCTTTTAGCACTCAAGACTGTCAGGAATAAGCCAGAAGTCGTCCTGGCTTACTTCTGGATTTCATGAGTACGACAAGAGCAAACCACAGCAAAATCAGCGGCTGTATGAGACAGCCGCATACATCAGGTTCATTGTCTGTAGGTGCAGGAAGCCGTTCATGGTAATGCTTGAAATAATGTGCAGACAGAGGCGGTCGACACACATAGCATTGCTACCCATAGCCCTTGAAGGATGCGAGGACAATTGAGAACTTATAATGGTAATATTACTGTGCATGTGTAACAAGAAATGACACAGACAAATTAGTTGTGGATGAAATATGTTGCAAGTTGATTTATTGCACAGGTTGGGTTAGCTTACTGGCGATCCGTGTGTCGTCAGTGAGTTCTTCGAACAGTTGACACCCATCCTGAGAAAGCTAGAGCTCTTCTGTTGGAGATATCAACACCAAGGTGTTTGGATTCTTTACAGCTCGTTCACTTAAAGTAGACTGCACTGTACTTTTCCCTTTGGCCTCTGCCCCTGACAAGTCGAAGCGAGAAAGCGGCCGGTCTCCACAGATGCTCAGGATGTCAACTGTCCGTTGAGGGATTTGGGAGTGTTGTTACATCATCTCAGGCCCGCCGTACTGACTCCCTTTGACTTGAGGAGTTATCCTTTGACTCCAAGATCCACCAACTGGAGGCCTTTGTAGCTGTTTGAAGCTTGAGGATCCACTGTAACCCCCCTTGCAACTCTGAAAGAAACCTTCACCGAAAGTCTTCTGTTTTCACCCTCCCTCACCCAGGTACCGGGGAACATGGACCACAAAGACCTGTCTGCCGAGCACTTAGAAGAACCCCTTCTGGCCTCACTGCTCCCTGCCTCATGCTACATCTCAAGAAACAGAAAGGGAGCCCTCTCAAGCCGTGGTGGCCCTTTCTGGTCAAAGAGGAGCAACAGTTGGATGCGGCAACGTGGGCACTGAAGCCCAGAGCCCAAGGACCATGGATGTGTGTCCTGGAATATTCTGACTCTTAATAAGTGCAGCAGCACCTTGGGAGGATGTATCATGGGCAGAAGGATAACAAAGTGTCTCATCTTCAGTAACACCAGTGCTGACTGGACTACGGGGGAGAGAGACGCTTCACTGGCCCAGGTGGAAATAAATAATTCAGTGACCAGACGCCGACCCTGGATTTAAGATGCTGAAACTGGGTCTAAAAATGGCTTAAATTAGGCATACATTTACGCAGTAATAACATGTGGTTCTGGGCGCCTTTGTTCACCAGGAAGGATTGTGGAATTACTCCTGTGGTACCTCATCTAACGGGTGATTAGCCGCGCTCTATAAGAACCCTGATTGATTGATCTAACAGCAGCCAAGCTCCTGCCATGTACACGAAGCAAGATGTTTAGCACGCCCTCATGGGCGCCCATCTCCGAAGAGAGATCCATAGGAGGCGCCTCTGGACATTATCAAAGGCTCATCGAAGATCCACGATGACAACACATAAAGGAACTCTTTCCAGCTTTACAAACTTTTCCAAAATTCAGTGTAGACTAAAGGACTGATCAATGGTGCATAGCTTCTCCCTAAAACAGAGCCGGTTTCTAGACACGATCAGATTGGACTCTACCCATGCCTCGAGTCTGGACACATGTTTTCAGATTATCCAGAGGTCTGATAGGGCGGCAGTCGGCAGGATCACGTCTATCGCATTATTTCAGGACCAAGCCATGATGGAGGTATCAGAGCCCCTCTTAAGGTGGCATTAAAGATAAATATATCATATACGTCAGCAGCGACATTATGAAGCCCGGGAGCCTGGTCCCTCCTTTGCTTACTGATAGCAGTCAGGATTTTTAGTGTAAAAGGGTCAGTATATTAAGACGGACCCTGAGAACCTCCAGATTCCTGCCCGTTCCCTGCATGTACGACCAACCAAGGTCCATCTCTGTGAAGTGATCGAACCAGTCATCTTTAGAAATATTAACTTCAGCTTTTCCAGAAGATGTTTTCTGCTATTGGTGTTCATATGCCAAAAGTTCTGTAAATCCTTCCTTTTTAAGATCTTGCTACTTAGAACATTCCATGACATTTTTTATCCAGTCTGTGGTCTACTACCTATAATAAGTGCTTTATCATTCCTTTTTAGGACCATAAGTAAAGGTTCCTTGGCACAGCTGCAGTCAGACCAACGGTGTCTTCTTTGTCTGGCGGTGAAGTGATGGGCAATAGGTTTAGAGGTCGTTCAGATATATGATCAAAATTGGACATATGCAGTTTCAAACTTTGCTGAGGGTCCAGTAGTGGCAGAATTGATGAATCCAAAATGTTAGCTATTGAATATTTTATTGGATTGGCAGTGGATGCAAAATGCACCGGTCTCAACTGTATTCTTTTTCAGGTGTTTAGTGTATCTACTGAGAACATCTTCTGGAGCCCACAGATTTCCCAGGCAGCAGGTTGAAAGCTTGGTGTCACAGCTGGAGAACTAGAGCTGATGACGCTTCAGGCCACTCTGTCATCGACGTATCGACAACAAGATGTCAGCTAAGGAGCTCAACCAGTCTGCAGCTTATGATGCTCTTGCAAAGACCACTGTCAAAGGTAGAAGGTCTACGGGAGTCTGATCCGGTTCTGCCCTTGCACACCCGCAGGCGCTACGCTAGGTTTGGATCTCCCGTCTGGACCCCCTTCGGGAGCTGTGTTTGAGATCCCACTCCTGTACGCCAGAGACACCTGTAGCCTGGTCCTCCTCTTCCATGACCATTCTATGCTGGTTTATTGGTCCAAAGGGAGTCTTAAAATCGCTGCTAGAACTAGCGAAGGGTTCCCTTTCTTCCTGAAGCCTGCGGTGGACATTGAAGACCAGAGTCTGGATGGTGCCGAATCGCAGACTCTGCCCTGTTCTGTTGTAAACACCGAAGAGCATAAAATGCATCCAGTTTTGAAGGTTACACTTACTAGATGTCTGTGGGATTAGTGATTACTTCAGTAGTAGTACAGGTCACTCTGGTGTGCACCTAGATCCACCCGTCCCTCCGAGAGTCCACCTCCGGTGCCGCCCTCACTACAGGGATAGGGAATGGAAACCTACCCTGAAATATAAACCGGATCAGTAGCCCCCTTTCCTGGACGATACAAACAGGTAAATCTGACACACAATCGCACCAATCGGGAAATCTGAGTTTCTGTGCAAGGCCGGCTACTCCCAACATAAGCCAACATAAGATTTCTAAGGGACTGCTGACAAATTGATGCTCTCACCCAACCAAGTATAGCCTGGGAGCTGGTACCGGTGGAGATCGTTGTTATATGGCAAGTAGTACATATAAGCAGAGATGATGCAATAAAGTTGACTCCGTGAGGTTTGAGGCCATTGTAAAGGACGGATGAGTTTCTCCAGATCATCCGTCATGAAGGACACAGGGATCTTCCAATCAAGTAATAAACAACAAAGTCCCCTTCTTTATGGGCGTCCTGTTCTGAGATCCTTCTGCTGACCTCATATGAGCCGAAACCTATTTGCAGCCTTGGCCCATCATAGTCGGGTCACACTCAGGACCCCTTAGATGAATGACTCTACAACTGACTGGGCTTCCACTTCAGTGATCAGCACTAGAGTAGTAGTCTTTGGGTGCTACAACTTGTGTGAAGTCTCTCCTCAGAGCACCTCCTTTGTACTTCCTTTCGATGCACCCTTAGTCGGTGCGAGTGCGGCTGGTGGAATTGCCAGGCTGGATAATTAGGAGGGTTCAGAATTGATGCTGCCCTAGTCCAGAGATTTTCTTGCATTTCTCATTTGTTTTTGGATGTTAAGGTAAAAAGTGGGATACACTGGCTGTGGTGGACAGTTTACCAAACAGGTTGAACCGGTTTCTCTCTGGGTCTGTCAGATCCAACCAAGTTTCTTCGATTTGTGAAGCTTCCTCAACCTGGTTCTGTTACAGATCTGTATAAATTCATCATTTGTCAGTAAAACGTTATCACCGACCACAGGGTCCATGTCCAGATTCTTGTTTTTTAGCTCAGTCAATTCGCTGTAATTTGGGTCTCTTATTTCCTGAGTGTTCTAGATAAAGATTTCTGGCTCTAATGGGACAGCGTGAAGGCCCTCTGTTTCCGCATAGTCCTGGCACCTTTTTTCCAGAACTTGGCTTGGTTCATTTTCTATAGATGGAACAACATCGGGGCCATCGTTCACCGCATGGTCCTTGGATCTATCGGGAAGACAAAAGAGGTACTGTGTTCCTGGGTGGCAAGTTGGCCACCTGGTTAGTACTCAGAGTGGTGGGGAGGTGGGGAATACCTCCTTTCGGAACTAGGACCCTCACACACCCAGCAAGCTAGGTGTCATGCTTCATCATATGGGTCTGCTCCTCGTCGAGCCGGCGCTGCAATGCTCGACGGGCACCCATAAAGGGGCTCTTTATCGGAGATCTTTTGTTCCTTGCCGTATAGGTGCCGTGGGTGTGAGGGGCCTGGTAAAATGTAGATGTGGTGTGTGGGTTAAAACAGGTAAGGGAATCCTCTATAATTATTTTTATTCTGGAGAGGTCACAACCTGAATAAAAAGTAAAAAGAAGAAGGAGGGCGACTATTTTGTTTTAATCTGACAAAAATTACGCTCTACCCCTTAGTGGTCCTTGGATCTATCGAACAGGATTTGTCTGGTTTCATTTCGCTGACTTAGATCGTGAGCAGACGAGGGCTGGGCTTAGGGCATAAAAGACTCCCGCGTATGGCTCTCGTAGCAACCACGGGATTGAAGCTGCCTTGGTAGCTGTAACGGCAGCATCGGGTGCTTGGTCGACGTAGGGAAGCCACATCACTGATCCCGGTAGATCCTTCAGTGGCTTTCAACACCATCTCTCCCTCCTTGCTGTCGGATCACTTGATGACACTGGGTACCAAGGTCAAAGCTCTGAAGCTGCTGCCCTCCTTTCTTTCGGGTAGATCACAGAGGGTTGCTCTGAATCAGTTCCATTCAGAACCTTTTTCACTGCCTTGTGGGGCTCCTCAGGGCTCTTCTCTGAGCCCTACACTCTTTAACATGTATATTTCCCCACTGGCCAAACTCATTCACTCTTTCGGATGGAAGACTGTATCATATGCTGATGACAGGCAGATTAGTGTGTCCTTTTACAAAGATTCTGAGGAGTTTTCAGCTAATTTCAATCTTTGTGTGACGGCCATAGCTGCATTGATGGGCAAGAACTTCTTGAAACTTAACGGAGATAAGACAGAGGTCTTGCTCTTTGGCTGTCAATCTTCGGTCTGGAATAGCACTTCGTGGCTGGAGACTTTAGGTACCCTACGAGGCCAGCCGAAACAGTGAAGAATCTGGGCATTATCCTAGATGGCGAGCTGTCATTGACCAGCCAGGCCAATCGCGCAGTCAACTTGCTTTTGGACGATCAAAATGTTGAGGAAAATCTTTCCTTCCATGACCCATCCAGTTTAGGAAACAGGGTGTGATTACTTTGGTTACCTCTAGGACAGATCACTGTAATGCACTCTACCTCCAGGCCAACAAGACGACCAGTGCAAAGTTGCAACTGGTGTGGCAGCTAGACCGACGTTGGCTATACCTAAGCAGCGGTCGGCATCAAAAGGTCTTGGTGATCTGCATTGGCTTTTGGCAGAAAAATGCATATCGTTTAAAGCAGGGGACCTTCCTGCCCTAGCACTGCCTATGCAGGGGACCTTCTCACCGTGGCACTGTGTATGCAGGGGACCTTCCCGCCCTAGCACTGTGTATACAGGGGACCTTCTCACCCTGGCACTGTGTATGCAGGTGACCTTCCCGCCCTAGCACTGCGTATGCAGGGGACCTTCCCGCCCTAGCACTGTGTATACAGGGGACCTTCTCACCCTGGCACTGTGTATGCAGGGGACCTTCCCGCCCTAGCACTGCGCATGCAGGGGACCTTCCCGCCCTAGCATTGCGTATGCAGGGGACCTTCCCGCCCTAGCACTGCGTATGCAGGGGACGTTCCTGCCCTAGCACTGCGTATGCAGGGGACCTTCCCGTCCTAGCACTGCGTATGCAGGGGACCTTCCCCCCCTAGCAATGCGTATGCAGGGGACCTTCCCGCCCTAGCACTGCGTATGCAGGGGACCTTCCCGTCCTAGCACTGCGTATGCAGGGGACCTTCCCGTCCTAGCACTGAGTTTGCAGGGGACCTTCCTGCCCTAGCACTGCGTATGAAGGGGACCTTCCCGTCCTAGCACTGCGTATGCAGGGGACCTTCCCGCCCTAGCACTGCGTATGGAGGGGTCCTTCCGGCCCTGGCACTGCGTATGCAGTAGACTTTACTGCCCTAGCACTGTGTATGCAGGGGACCTTCCCGCCCTAGCACTGTGTATGCAGTGAACCTTCCCGCCCTGGTACTGTGTATGCAGGGGACCTTCCCGCCCTAGCACTGCGTATGCAGGGGACCTTCCCGTCCTAGCACTGCGTATGCAGGGGACCTTCCCGTCCTAGCACTGAGTTTGCAGGGGACCTTCCTGCCCTAGCACTGCGTATGAAGGGGACCTTCCCGTCCTAGCACTGCGTATGCAGGGGACCTTCCCGTCCTAGCACTGAGTTTGCAGGGGACCTTCCTGCCCTAGCACTGCGTATGAAGGGGACCTTCCCGTCCTAGCACTGCGTATGCAGGGGACCTTCCCGCCCTAGCACTGCGTATGGAGGGGTCCTTCCGGCCCTGGCACTGCGTATGCAGTAGACTTTACTGCCCTAGCACTGTGTATGCAGGGGACCTTCCCGCCCTAGCACTGTGTATGCAGTGAACCTTCCCGCCCTGGTACTGTGTATGCAGGGGACCTTCCCGCCCTAGCACTGCGTATGCAGGGGACCTTCCCGTCCTAGCTCTGCGTATGCAGGGGACCTTCCCGTCCTAGCACTATGTATGCAGGGGACCTTCCCGTCCTAGCACTGCGTATGCAGGGGACCTTTCCACCCTGGCACTGCGTATGAAGGGGACCTTCCCGCCCTAGCACTGCGTATGCAGGGGACCTTCCCGCCCTAGCACTGCGTATGCAGGGAACCTTCCCGCCCTAGTACTCCGAATGCAGGGAACCAACCTGCCCTAGTACTCCGAATGCAGGGAACCTTCCCACCCTAGCACTGTGTATGCAGGGGACCTTCCCATCCTAGCACTGCATATACAGGGGACCTTCCCATCCTAGCACTGTGTATGCAGGTAACCTTCCCGCCCTCGTACTGCATATGCAGGTGACCTTCCAATCCTAGCACTGCATATACAGGGGACCTTCCCATCCTAGCACTGCACATGCAGGGGACCTTCCCGCCCTAGCACTGCGTATGCAGGGGACCTTCCCGTCCTAGCACTGCATATACAGGGGACCTTCCCATCCTAGCACTGCGTATGCAGGTATCCTTCCCGCCCTAGCACTGCATATGCAGGGGACCTTCCCGTCCTAGCACTACATATACAGGGGACCTTCCCATCCTAGCACTGCATATACAGGGGACCTTCCCATCCTAGCACTGCATATGCAGGTAACCTTCCCGCCTTAGCACTGCATATGCAGGGGACATTCCCGTCCTAGCACTGCATATACAGGGGACCTTCCCATCCAAGCACTGCACATGCAGGGGACCTTCCCGCCCTAGCCCTGCGTATACATGGGACCTTCCCACCCTAGCACTGCGTATGCAGGGAACCTTCCCACCCTAGCACTCCATATGCAGGGGACCCTCCCGCTCTAGCACTGCGTATATAGGGTACCTTCCCACCCTAGCACTGCGTATGCAGGGGACCTTCCCGCCCTGGATCTCTATGTCCAAATTAAAAAAAAGTAACCAAGATATATTTCCAGTCTACGTATGTCCAATGTATGGAATATCTAGATTGGGAGTTCTGCTGTTATTGTCTTGTTCATGTAGGTGTGCACACACCTGGATCTTATAACAACTTTATTGAATGAATCAAACATTTAATATTTTATGCCCCTTCCATAAGGCCCTAAGGAAGGGCTGCCTTGGTGCTGTTGGGTGTTTTTAGATATAATTGAGATGCTTCAATATGGGACAATATGAAGTTTGTATTGTTCAATAATCCAAACTAAGGGGAAACTAGCTTTCGACAGAATGATGACAACAGTTGTCGCTCCAGGAGATGGGGTGACAGAAGGGCGCAAGGTGTAAGGATTTTGTGGGAGAGGCCTACTAGTGGTACCTGTGATTCAAGAAGGGATTTCAATCACTTCCCAGTGTTGTGAAAAAGGGGGGGTTGGAGGCACATGGAAGCGTCAACAAAGGAAGGGGTGGAGCCGCCATATTGAAAGCTGTGCTACTTCGAGAGGCACAGTCACTGCGCGGTGCAATTCTTCCATTAGGGTACCAAGCCAGACCTGGTCAAGGGTGGTGTCCAACTGATGGCCGGGCTGACAGCTGAAGGAGATGGGAGAGGGGTGACGAAGCCAGTGGGGCCACAGGGAAGGGTCTATACAGGAAGAAGTGGAGCCGCCATATTGAAAGCTGTGGTACCTCGCGAGGAATGGTCACTACGCAGTGCAGTCCTTCCATTAGGGTACCAAGCCAGACCTGGTCAAGGGTGGTGTCCAACTGATGGCCGGACTGACAGCCAGAGGAGGTGGGAGAGGGGTGACGAAGCCAGTGGGGCCACAGGGAAGGGTCTATACAGGAAGGAGTGGAGCCGCCATATTGAAAGCTGTGCTACTTCGAGAGGCACGGTCACTACGCGGTACAATCCTTCCATTAGGATACCAAGCCAGACCTGGTCAAGGGTGGTGTCCAACTGATGGCCGGACTGACAGCCAGAGGAGGTGGGAGAGGGGTGACGAAGCCAGTGGGGCCACAGGGAAGGGTCTATACAGGAAGGAGTGGAGCCGCCATATTGAAAGCTGTGCTACTTCGAGAGGCACAGTCACTACGCGGTGCAATCCTCCCATTAGGGTGCAATGCCAGAGCCGGTCAAGGGTGGTGTCCAACTGATGGCTGGACTGACAGCCAGAGGAGGTGGGAGAGGGGTGGAGCCGCCATATTGAAAGTTGTGGTACCTCGCGAGGAATGGTCACTACGCAGTGCAGTCCTTCCATTATGGCACGAAGCCAGACGTGGCCAAGCACAGTGTCTCACCGATGCCAAGGGTGACAGCAGAGGAGATGGGCGAAGGGTGGAGAAGCCAACAATCAAGACTGAGATGCCTCAACCTTTGATCCCAATAAGTTCTCAATTGAATTTCCTGGCTTTTGTGAAACCTTTTGTTTGACCAATAAAAAGTACAAAGATCATTTTGTACATCACCCTTAAGGGCTGGTTCTTTCTTCGAATGTGTGACACGCCCAAGTCTGTGATACAACCTCGTCATGGGTGCCTTCAGCTCTTTACATCTCACGAAGTTCAACAAACATGATCTCAAACAAACCTTTTCACTGTATCTAACTTGGCACGAACCACATGTTCGATTCATAAAAACTCACTCCTCGTTCTTTGAAATAACCCGAAAGGAGCCGTAAATGTTTCCAAGAAACAGTCCGTCGAGGAAGTCGGAGGACGTGCAGGTGAGTCACGAGGACTCACAGAAGATTTATTGAAATCTCCCTCAAGCACTTTTGCGAATGTCCTGGACTCCATGGAGGCAGGAACTCTCAAACAAGCATTGACAAGTAAATAGGTTTAACTTTTTTATATTGCTCGCACTCATTCACCAACCAGGCACACACTGACAGACATCACACATAGATGCACACATCCGCACACACTCCTCATACATCCAACATTCATGCACACATCTGCACACACACATACATCACACACACATGCACACATCTGCACACACTCCTCATGCATCACACATTCTGCACACATCTGCACACACACATACATCACACACACATGCACACATCTGCACACATCTGCACACACTGACATACATCGCACATCCATGCAAACAGCTGCATTCACTAACATAAATCACATTCATGCACACATGTGCACACAGTGACATACATCACACATCCATGCACACATCTGCACACACTGACATACATCACACATCCATGCACTCATCTTCATACACTGACATACATCACACATGCATGAACACATCTGCACACACTGCTCATACATCACACATATATGAACACATCTGCACACATTCCTCAAACATCACACATACATGCACACATCTTCACACATACATCACACATCCATGCACACATCTGCACACACATACATCACACACACATGCACACATCTGCACACACTCCTCATACATCACACATTCTGCACACATCTGCACACACACATACATCACACACACATGCACACATCTGCACACACTGACATACATCACACATCCATGCAAACAGCTGCATTCACTAACATAAATCACATTCATGCACACATGTGCACACAGTGACATACATCACACATCCATGCATACATCTGCACACACTGACATACATCGCACATCCATGCACTCATCTGCATACACAGACATACATCACACATGCATGAACACATCTGCACACACTGCTCATACATCACACATACATGAACACATCTGCACACATTCCTCATACATCACACATACATGCACACATCTTCACACACACACATACATCACACATCCATGCACACATCTGCACACACTGACATACATCGCACATCCTTGCAAACAGCTGCACACACTAACATACATTACACAGCTGTTCACATATCTGCACACACTGCCATACATCGCACATCCATGTACACATCTGCACATACTGACATACAGCACACATCCATGAACACATCTGCATACAGTCACATACATCGCAGATTCATGCACACATCTGCATACACTGACAAACACCACACATCCATGCACACATCGGCACACACTGACATACATCACACATACATGCACACATCTCTGTAGACAACATACATGGCACATCCATGCACACATCTGCACACACTCACATACATCACACAGACATGCACACATCTGCACACACAGACATTTCACATTCATGCACACATCTGCAACCACTGACATAGATCACATAGGCATGCACACATCTGCACACACATACATCGCACATCCATGGACACATCTGCACACACTCACATACATCACAAATCCATGCACACATCTGCATACACTGACAAACACCACACATCCATGCACACATCGGCACACACTGACATACATCACACATACATGCACACATCTCTGTAGACAACATACATGGCACATCCATGCACACATCTGCACACACTCACATACATCACACAGACATGCACACATCTGCACACACAGACATTTCACATTCATGCACACATCTGCAACCACTGACATAGATCACATAGGCATGCACACATCTGCACACACATACATCGCACATCCATGGACACATCTGCACACACTCACATACATCACAAATCCATGTACACATCTGCACATGCTGACATACATCACACATCCATGCACACATTTGCACACACTCACATACATCGCAAATCCATGTACACATCTGCACACGCTGACATACATCGCACATCCATGCACACACTCACCTGCATCACACATCCAAGCACACATCTGCACACAGTGACATACATTACACATCCATGCACACATCTGAACAAGTGACATGCATTACATGTCCATGCACACATCTCCATACACTCACACATATCACACATCTATGCACACATCTGCACACTCTCACATACATCACACATCCATGCACACATCTGCACACAATCACATACATCACACATCCATGCATATATTTGCAACACTCATACACATCACACATCCATGCACACATCTGCACACACTCACATATATCGCACATCCACACACACATCTGCACACAGTGACATACATTACACATCCATGCACACATCTGCATACACTGACATATATCACACATCCCTGTACACAACTGCACACAATCACATACATCACACATCCATACACACATCTGCACACACTGACATACATCACACATCCATGCACAGATCTGCACACACTCACACAAACTGACCAGAGATCAATCAGACACAAACACACACAGACCTTCAGGCAGCTACGCACATTGACGACAAGCAGTACCAGACCTTGATGGTATTAATGAGCATCAGTTGCTGCTGCTATTAATGAGTCTTGGACCCCAAGCTATAAAAGAGTCTAATCTGCCCCAGGCAGTATGAACATCAGTGGCCGCAGGCAATAATGAGCATCAGTGGCCGCAGGCAATAATGAGCATCAGTGGCACCAGACGGTATGAACATCAGTGGCCGCAGGCAATAATAAGCATCCGTGGACCCAGGCGGTATGAACATCAGTGGCCGCTGGCAATAATGAGCATCAGTGGCCACAGGTAATAATGAGCATCAGTGGCCCCAGACGGTATGAACATCAGTGGCCGCAAGCAATAATAAGCATCAGTGGCCCCAGGCGGTATGAACATCAGAGGCCGCATGCAATAATAAGCATCAGTGGCCCCAGGCGGTATGAACATCAGAGGCCGCAGGCAATAATAAGCATCAGTGGGCCCCAGGCGGTATGAACATCAGAGGCCGCAGGCAATAATAAGCATCAGTGGCCCCAGGCGGTATGAACATCAGAGGCCGCAGGCAATAATAAGCATCAGTGGGCCCCAGGCGGTATGAACATCAGAGGCAGCAGGCAATAATAAGCATCAGTGGCCCCAGGCGGTATGAACATCAGAGGCCGCAGGCAATCATAAGCATCAGTGGCCCCAGGCGGTATGAACATCAGAGGCCGCAGGCAATAATAAGCATCAGTGGCTGCTGAAATGTCAGAAGCATCTATGGCAGCAGGGAGCAGACATTTTCTGGGGTCCTTATTTGTTTCCAATCCAAGTTACAGCTCATAAGTAAGGAAACAAGTAAGCTGGGGAAGTGAAAAGCACATTACCCGGCACCACTGCGGAAAAGAGGTCTGTCTGCCCTCCCCTGGTACCGCCTTGGGAAGCAACCAGCATCAGTATTGCACCACCCAGTATTGAGCATCAATGGCCCCAGGCAATAATTAGCAGCATCAATGTCCCAAGCCGGTAATGAATGCGAATCGCTCCAAGCGGTAATGATCATCAATGCCCCAGGCATTAAAGAACATTAATGGCCCCACACGATAGAGAACCTCAATCACCCCAAGCAGTAATGAGCAATAATGGGCCCAAGAATGAATGTTCATCGAATAACATCAGACATGTAGTGCCCCAGACAATAATAAGGGTAACCCTGGGCGGAGTTCGCGGAGTTGCAATACGCTGCACTACGTGAAGTGCAAAAAAAAACTCCGCCGCACTACACGGAGCTACGCGAGCGGCGGAGTACAATAGAAAAATGCTGTTTGCAGTAATTGCACAGTGCCGGATGCTTGCCCACACTGTGCAATCATTGCGAACGCACCATGCACAGTGCAAGCGGTCCCTGCTTTCCTTTTCTGCCGCTCAAGTAGATTTTTACTCGAGCTGCAGCTTTCTCAACGTGAACGGGCAGTTTCTCAACGCGAGCTGTCGCGAGCATACGCGACCACTCGCAATGAGAAACCTGACCCCCCCGCGTTGAGAAATCTCACCGGGATGTTGATTTTCCATGCTCGCGCTCGCCAACTTGACGTTGACGAACGCGAGCGAGGAAAAAAACTCCGCTACGCAACGCGAAGCGGAGTTTTTCGGAACTCCGCGATCTCCGCGTAACGCGGAGTGCAGGAAACTCCGCGAGCGGAGCGGAGTTCACCGCCCAGGGTTAAATAAGGGTCAGTGGCCGAGGCAGTAATAAACATCAGTGGCCTAGACAATAATGAGCATCAGTGGCCCAGGCAGTAATGAACATCAGTGGCCTAGACAATAATGAACATTAGTGGCCCAGGCAGTGATGAACATCAGTGGCCTAGACAATAATGAACATTAGTGGCCCAGGCAGTAATGAACATCAGTGGCCCAGGCAGTAATAAACATCAGTGGCCCAGACAATAATGAAAATCAGTGGCCCAGGCAGAGTTGAATATCAGTGGCCTAGACAATAATGAACATCAGTGGCCCAGGCAGTAATGAACATCAGTGGCCCAGGCAGTAATGAACATCAGTGGCCCAGGCAGTAATGAACATCAATGGCCTGGACAATAATGAGCATTAGTGGCCCAGGCAGGAATGAACATCAGTGGCCTAGACAATAATGAACATTAGTGGCCCAGGCAGTAATGAACATCAGTGGCCTGGACAATAATGAGCATTAGTGGCCCAGGCAGTAATGAACATCAGTGGCCTAGACAATAATGAACATTAGTGGCCCAGGCAGTAATGATCATCAGTGGCCTAGACAATAATGAACATTAGTGGCCCAGGCAGTAATGAACATCAGTGGCCCAGGCAGTAATGAGCATCAGTGGCCCAGGCAGTAATGAACATCAGCGGCCTAGACAATAATGAGCATCAGTGGCCCAGGCAGTAATGCACATCAGTGGCCTAGACAATAATAAACATTAGTGGCCCAGGAAGTAATGAACATCAGTGGCCCAGGCAGTAATAAACATCAGTGGCCCAGACAATAATGAAAATAAGTGGCCCAGGCAGTAAAGAACGTCAGTGGCCTGGACAATAATGAGCATTAGTGGCCCAGGCAGTAATGAACATCAGTGGCCTAGACAATAATGAACATTCGTGGCCCAGGCAGTAATGAACATCAGTGGCCTAGACAATAATAAACATTAGTGGCCCAGGAAGTAATGAACATCAGTGGCCCAGGCAGTAATAAACATCAGTGGCCCAGACAATAATGAAAATAAGTGGCCCAAGCAGAGTTGAATATCAGTGGCCTAGACAATAATGAACATCAGTGGCCCAGGCAGTAATGAACATCAGTGGCCCAGGCAGTAATGAACATCAGTGGCCTGGACAATAATGAGCATTAGTGGCCCAGGCAGTAATGAACATCAGTGGCCTAGACAATAATGAACATTAGTGGCCCAGGCAGTAATGAACATCAGTGGCCTAGACAATAATGAACATTAGTGGCCCAGGCAGTAATGAACATTAGTGGCCCAGGCAGTAATGAACATCAGTGGCCTAGACAATAATGAACATTAGTGGCCCAGGCAGTAATGAACATCAGTGGCCTAGACAATAATGAACATTAGTGGCCCAGGCAGTAATGAACATCAGTGACCCAGGCAGTAATGAGCATCAGTGGCCCAGGCAGTAATGAACATCAGCAGCCTAGACAATAATGAGCATCAGTGGCCCAGGCAGTAATGCACATCAGTGGTCCAGGCAGTAATAAACATCAGTGGCCTAGATAATAATGAACATCAGTGGTCCAGCAGTAATGAACATCAGTGGCCTAGACAATAATGAACATCAGTGGCCCAGGCAGTAATGAACATCAGTGGCCTGGACAATAATGAGCATTAGTGGCCCAGGCAGTAATGAACATCAGTGGCCTAGACAATAATCAACATTAGTGGCCCAGGCAGTAATGAACATCAGTGGCCTAGACAATAATAAACATTAGTGGCCCAGGAAGTAATGAACATCAGTGGCCCAGGCAGTAATAAACATCAGTGGCCCAGACAATAATGAAAATCAGTGGCCCAGGCAGAGTTGAAAATCAGTGGCCTAGACAATAATGAACATCAGTGGCCCAGGCAGTAATGAACATCAGTGGCCCAGGCAGTAATGAACATCAGTGGCCTGGACAATAATGAGCTTTAGTGGCCCAGGCAGTATTGAACATCAGTGGCCCAGGCAATAATGAACATCAGTGGCCTGGACAATAATGAGCATTAGTGGCCCAGGCAGTATTGAACGTCAGTGGCCCAGGCAATAATGAACATCAGTGGCCCAGCAGTAATGAACATCAGTGGCCCAGGCAATAATGAACATCAGTGGCCCAGGCAGTAATGAACTTCAGTGGCCACGGCAATAATGAACATCAGTGGCCCAGCAGTAATGAACATCAGTGGCCCAGGCAATAATGAATATCAGTGGCCCAGGCAGAAATAAACATCAGTGGCCTAGACAATAATGAGCATCAGTGGCCCAGGCAGTAATGAACATCAGTGGCCCAGGCAGTAATGAACATCAGTGGTCCAGCAGTAATGAACATCAGTGGCCCAGGCAGTAATGAACATCATTAATGGCCTCAGTGAGACGTGAATTTGAATGCTCAAGTAACCCCAACCTCCATCTGTCTGAAAGAGTCATCAGCAGCACCGACCCACAAGCACATACAGGGTGCTCAAAATATGCATATTGTCAACGTAACCACACAGGGAACCTTCAGGGCGCTTATCTGCCATTGACTTCTGCATGGTCTGTGCTGCTGAACTCTGTCTCATTCCACCCACTGTGGTGCTGAGCCAAGAGGAGGCGTGTACGTCTGGTTTCCCTGCCAGGTGGTTGAGGATGAATTTTACTTGAATATTCAGCCATTGCTCGCCTACAGGGGCATTGATGTGTGAACTGAATGCCACAAGAGGTAAATGGCTGTTTTTGTTTGCACTTACTCTGCTTCAGTAAGGCCAAGTCAAGACAGGCTTAAGAAGGAGGCCTGTCTTCCCAACTCTATAAAACGTTTGCAGCAGATGGTGTGCACAGCTAGGATTTAATGTACAAAGAGCAGCTTTATTAGTTTATTGACAAACCATAGATGGGATGGGGCTGCCTTATTCTGGCCACTATCTGCACGTAATCATTATAGGATCCCAGAGGTGTTCATAAGATAATAATGATACAGCCCCAGAGGTTCATTCTGTCTGCAAGCGCCGTAAGGTGTCCTGCATGGATGCTCGCTCAAGTGCACCTGGGGTGGAGTGTCGGGAATGCTGCCTTTGCCGGTAAAAAGGACCAGTGCCCAATACTGCTATGAATAATACGTGCGCAAAAAGAAAGAACTACAGTGAGTGGATTATGGTTCTTGGCCAGCTACAGGCACAGCTGTCAGCAGGAAATTTATTTTCATCTCCTTATTAACGGAATCCTATTCCAAGATGGCCACCAAATAAAGACACCACTCCAAGATGTCCACCAAACATGAACACAATTTCAGCCTGTCCAAAACTCGATACAGCCTCCTTCTGTCAGGTGTCTCCTGTTCTACCAGTACATAGAGGGGCATGTTCTCAAGGGCTCATCGCCAAGTTAGCAGCACTTTAGCGCAGCCAAAGTGGTGATAAATTCATCGCACCATTCACAAGCTGGTGCTAATAGCCGATATCACCAGTATTCCTGCGATAGCAGCCGCAAAAAAACATCGCCACGGATGACACCGGCAACTAACGCTAATGAGATGCAGAGTAGGCGTTCCCGTGCAAAAACCTGCGGAAACACCACTTCGCAACATTCACAACGACCAGCCAGAACGGCGATAAGAATCAAAAACATGCGATAAGGCGCGTTAGCAGCATGGATTTAACACCTGCTCCTACCTGGTGTTAAGTCGGACGACAACCTGCACCACAAAAGGGAGCCCAGACCACAGCCACACCAGAAGAACAACAGATGCCATGGAGCTACTGATCATGCAGCTCGGAGCGCCAAGAGGGCCACAACACCCACCGCCACCACACCCAGGACCCCCACCCCCCCAGGATCCCCCCCTCCCCGGACTACCACAGAGGCAGCGCAGACAAAGACACAGGAACTTCCGAATTCGCACCAGCCTGGGAGACTTAACGCTAGAGGAAGTCATTGCCCACTACAGGCTCAAAAGGGCAACCATCCTACGCATCCTGACCATCATTGCCCACAGGCTGACGGTACCAACACAGTGGAGAACCAACATCCCTCCGTAGACAAAGCTGCTGGCCGTGCTGCACCTGTTGGCCTCTGGGACCTTCCAACCAACAACTGCCAGAGTCGGAGGAGTCTCACAGCCAGCCCTGTCAAAGTTTCTCACACCTGTCCTGGATGCCATCATCAGCTTGGTACCCCAGCAACTTTACTTCCCACACACTGCGCAGGAACAGCTGGAGATCAAGCAAGGCTTCTACGCCATAGCTGGCTTCCCGCATGTCTTGGGGGCAATCGACTGCACACATGTACTCCTCATGCCCCCTGCCGCCACTGCACACAATTACCGCAACAGGAAACACACGCATTCCATCAATGTGCAGGCAATAGTGGACCACCGGGGACTCTTCACCAATGTCGTCGCCAACTACCCAGGCAGTGTGCATGATTCCTTCATCTTCCGACAGTCCATCATCAACCAGCGCTTCCAGGATGCCACCTATGGGAATGCACTGCTCGTCGGTAGGTACCAACGGAACACACCACACACCTCAACAACACATTCAGACAACTCACAACTCTGGGAATGCACACGTCTCAAAATCACATACAACATGACAACCAACATCCCCACATTCCAAACACGACAACACTACTTACTGTGGTAACCTGGGCTAGCCATCTACACAAGCCAACAACTGCATGGCACCTCAGCCACACAATTGCAGAATGTGGGGAGAGGTGGGAACCCGGCATGTGCGAAGGAGGCAAGTGACCCATGAATAAGAATGCACACAATGCCAAGTGTGGAGTGGATGTGCTGGACAGACCGCAGTATGCAGACCACAGACACTTCCATGTCGACATACACTGCTGGTGTCTGGAGTGTACTGAACAGTGGACGCAACCATGTAACCGCAGCCAGCGGGGAACAATGCGGAAATGTAGCTTGTTACGTCCCCCCCTGTAAGCGTGCGCGGAGTGGGCTAGCCTGGCGTTCGCCAGGGCAGCATAGGGGTGTGAATAAAAGCCTGTTACTCTGGGCGTGGTTCTCTTCCGGAATGGCCAACGTGTCTGCCAGGGCTGCGCCTCTCACCCCGCCACGAGGCTGATGTCGTGAGCGGCGGTGCCTCCGATCCTGTCTGCCTGCTGCACCCCAGGCCTCTGGTCCCAAAACGCGTCATGCCCGACCCAGCGCAGCCAGGCCGCACTGCTCACCTGCCGACACCGGCGTGTGTCAAAGAGGGCCCACCACGTGCCGGTGCAAGCTCCAAGCCCGAGGCCCGCGACCATGGCAGCCTCCTCAGACCATCACGGCCTCCGCGACACAGGCCCCCCATTACTCCTTTCTCATTGACGTACTCCACCGCTGCCTCCGGCCTACACTGTGGTCCAGTAGATCACATATTTGGAACTGAGTCTTGATTATTCAATGGCAGAATACATACGTTTATTGCAGGGTTTATATCACCGTACTCCCTACGATGTGGTGCCACCGACTGTGCATAGCATTCCAATGACACGTGTATGTGGGCCCATGCTGACTACTGCCTGTAGGAGAGTAGGATCTGCTTCTTATAGTTACCCCCACTTTTTGCTGATGTATCACTGTTTTCGACTTAGACTGGCTGGGATCATGCTATCCTGGACCCCAGCCTAGCTGCTTTCTCCGCTAAATTGATTGCATGTACTTTAGGTACACTCCAGATTGGATACTGGGGTACCCTTATAAGTCCCTAGTATATGGTACACCATGTACCCAGGGCATAGGTACACCAGAGGCCTCCCAGGGGCTGAAGCATGTATTGTGCCACCCCTGAGAGGCCATTCAAAATGACACCACAGGTCTGCTACTGCAACCTGTGTAAGGAGATGCATGCACCCCTTACTTAGATATAGGTCACCTATATCTATTCTAAATCACTACACATATAAACCTATCAGTCACCCCTATGGCAGGCCTTATCAATCCTGAAGGCAGGGTGCTGGGTTTTGTGTGAGAGGGTGCCCCTGCATGAGCAGAGCCCCTCTGCAGCCTTCGGAATCTATTCTCCGGGGTTTTCTGTGATGCAGCCAACCATAAATACTAAAGTGCATTATAACCTCGCGGTAAACGCTAACTTTAAAACGGCTGCTTAGAAACATGTCGTGTTCGGTGTCAAACACCTTGGAATCATACCTCCACACCAGTAACTGGTGTGGGAGGTATGATTCCTCCCATGTAGTACCACTACTATGGGGCACCGGTCTACCCGGTACCAGCTTTCTCGACCTGGGCATCACAAAATGGATGCTGCCAGCCACAGACACGAGTCTGCCCTCCTGCTGCTGAGCCAAGCTCGAGCAGGGGAAGGCTTGACAATAGGTTTCCTGTCACAGGGAGGTGTGACCACCTCCCAGACAGGATTTAGTGTATTGGGGCTGGGTGGGTGCACTCTGAGAGTGTTTGAAGTCTGCACTGGGGGCACATTTGGTGTCCCTGTGCATAGTCCAGTTCAAACCGGTTGCAGGAGCCATTTGCGAAACTGGACAAAGGACATGGGTGTAGCCACCCCTCTGTCCTGACCCTCCCATAGGTGGGTCCCCAGAGTTTGTCCCACCCCTTCCTTGGGTATAAAGTAGGAACCCTGACTACAGGACTTTAGATTTTACCTGGACTAAACTCTGCTACAGAAACCAAGTACGTTGACGATCTACACTACGCTGGATGACTGAAGACTCTCCCTTGGAGTAAAGGAGTTACTCCCCTGCAGCAGCAGGCACCTAAACGCATCTGACCAGTTTGCATCTCCTGAGCTCCTAAGGACTCCGAAGATTTCTGCAATACAGGAGGTAGGTTCCAGAGCGTCCCTGAGGTTGATCTGACCTCTCAGCAATTCTGAGACCAGTATCCCTCGTGGGGACCGTGCAACCCGAACTCCTGTGCATCGTGTACTTTTGCAGCAGCATATGCTTTTGGCGATCCCTGAGGCTGTGCTTTGGGCTACGTGTAGTCCTGACCCCGCGCAGTATTTCCACTGAGTGTTCCGTGGGCTGGTATTTCGTGATTCAGCTCGAGGTCCCTTTGCGATCCCTGGTCCGTTGGCCTGTGGGTCCCTGTGAAGGTAACTTTGACTTTCCTTGGGTTTCCCTGGTTGCTACAGACGTGCCCTGACTCTCCATAGCTTGGAGAGTCCCCAGGACCTTGCTGGTCCTCACCGTGACTTGTTTCCTCTACCCACATGGGTTGCAATTGCCAAGGCTTGTTGGTGTTCAATCCGGGCACTGATCCCCCAGCACTCGACATCCTTTGTGGGACAGCTCACCTCCGGACTTTGGTTGTCGTCGACGTCTCCTGGTCCCCGTGGCTGCAGAGTCAAGCATCCCGTCATCTCACCTGAAACACCCGACATCGGTGGGCATTCGTCTACCGAGCCCCTGGTCACCCTGAAGTGACCCAGACTCTGTCCCCTCTGCTTTCAGGTTCTTCTCACCTCGGATCCAGGCTTGGATTCCACCGGACACTTTTCATCTTCCCAGAAGCAGCACTTCTTCGCATCACGCCATTCAAAACAACGAGGGTTTCCGACACCACTTGACCCCTATGCACCCGGCTCCTCTGGGATAGGTTACACGTGTACCTCGGTACTCACAAGGGTGCTGGCCTTAGAACCTTCTATGTTCCAAAGGGTTTGCTTGAAGTCCTCTCCGAAGTGTCCTTAAACTGTAATTTTCCAACCGCGACTTTCCCATAGAGTTGTACGGAGCTCGCGTCTGTGTTCACACACTGCACCCGTCCTCCGTGGGCCCCCTGTGTCACTACTTTGGGTGGTTCCTTGGGGTCCCAGCGATTCTACGTGCTCTAGGCACTGTGTCTAGTTAAGTCGTGGTTGTTATACCACTTTCTTAGTATATGGTTCGGTCTCCCCCTGGAGCCCGCTGTGTATTGTGCTATTTACTGTCGTTCTATTGATTTAATATTGTGTACTGTGTGCTCTAATCTCATAAAGAGGTTAGTAGAGAGTGTTTAGTAATAAATACATATATTTTATATATCTCTTGTGTGGTTCTCCTTTCATTTGGTGATTCAGGAGGTTCTGATCTGGTAAAACAAGCTGCTTTACATTCCTTCGAGACTTAGCCTGAAGGCTGCTCTCCACAGCTACCACTAGGATAGCTTTCTATAAAGGTTGTCTTTAACCTAATCATGATAAGGGTCGTTTGGACTGGTGCAAGGTGCCCACTTTAATTAGTGGACAGCATATACCAGGCCAACTTCTCACACTGCCTTCGGCCTACACTGAGGCCCTGCACCGCGGGGTCACCTGTGTACTGCCTACACTGCGGTCCAGCAGGCCTCACACAAATCCAATACAATCCGTATCAGGCAGGACACGGCATCGTCGCAGGCTGCACACATGCACAGCTCTGGTGCCACTACCTCCGTCAACCACAAATCATTGCCACATGGCATTGCAACGTCGTATGTGAGAGTACCAGGAGGAGCTGCCTGAACAGCGGTTGGCCCGCGCTGACCGCTGCCTCCGGCCTACACTGCGGTCAAGTAGGTCACACATTTGGAACTGAGTCTTGATTTTACAATGGCAGAGTCCGTATCATTGCACGCTAGGAGTGGAGTAAGAGGAAGACGCGGCAGAGTCCGTATCATTGCACGCTAGGAGTGGAGTAAGAGGAAGACGCGGATATTCCGGATGACAAACAGGATCCTCGTTACGGAGGTGACCGAACCCCACCAACAACTGCCCTGGTGCCACTGACTCTGTGCATCGCAAGCCAAGGACACGTGGCTGGGGGCCCCTGCTGACCGCTGCCTCCGGCCCACACTACGGTCAAGTAGGTTACACATTTGGAACTGAGCCTTGATTTAATCATGGCAGAGTTTATACCATTGTACAGGCCTCATCGCAGACTGCATCCCCTTTCAGCTCTGGTGCCACTAACTCTGTGCCCCGAAATTCATGGACACCCTCCGGTTGAATTTTGGTGGCGTGTCAGTCAATGGCCTGGGGGTTGTCTTCATCATCATGTGGCTGGTAATGACTTGGTGTTAAACATGAGTCTGTAGCATTCATCTTCTCCATATTGCCTGTGTCTGCTTGGTACTGCCCTCTGTATCATGCCCTAGAAGAACACCTTCCACTGTCCCCCGAAACCCTCTGCGACATTCACCTTGGACATCGATGAGAACCCGCTCAGTTCTCGTGGCCCTACCTCAGAGCACCGGTAGTCACCGTCCCGTGGCGGTGTGCCTGTGCCGGCCGCAGTGCATCCGTGGCCACTAACTCTGTGCAGCTCAAGTCGTGGACCATTGCTGTTTGAACTGTGAACTTCTGATTGTCTGATCACTGTTGTAGTTGTTGCCAGCGCCAACAACTCCCTGAGGGCTGGCTTACACTCACCCCACACCCATACAGCACAGGCGTCACTGGACATGTGACCCTGGCAATAAAGGGTCCGGGCGCACGTGCCCGTAGCCAGTTCCACAAACTATCTAAGTGTGTCCGTGTGGTCATTGTGTGTGCATGAGGGCCCCGGGCCCTACCACATTGCATTGTGCTGTGTACAGCGGACGCAACCATGTTACCTCAGGCAGTGCGGTAGACCTGGGACATGTAGCTGTGTCTCACCCCCCTGTAGGCTTTGCCGGAGTGGGCTGGCGTACGGCAGTCCAGCGTAGGGGTGTGGATGATCACCCCGGGACTCTGGGTGTGGTTAAGTGTTGGGCTTGCCAATTTAGTACCTAATGCGTGTGTCTTTGTTGCGGTGTCGGCGCCACCCATCCCGCAATGGACAAAGTTGCAATGTAACATGTCCCCGAGTGTGGGCTCGGATGAAGGGATTAATGAATGAGCGCAAGCCTGCTGGGGGTCCGGGATCATACATGCCAACTGTTGTGTGTGTATCACTATTACCGCAGCATGAGCCAAAGGTCTTGCCTCGACCGCATCGCGACTTCGGCCAGCCATGAACTCCACATCTGTGTCCGCCCTATCCTTACCATAGGCCCACACACACGTGGCCGCCCACCTTCAACGCACAACATCACAGTGTCGTTGTCAGGCTTGTGAACATGCGCAGACAGGCATGACAATGGTGTGCCGTAGGAGTGCAGGTGATGCAAGCGCGCAGCGCACACGAGGAAATAGGCTCGGGGGAGGGAGGAGCAGCAGTGAGGCTACGTAATACACATTGATGGCGCTCATTTGCTACTAGCAGTACATGTCAAACCAGAATCACTATGACACACATATCACATGCCAATGAACTAGTGAGCCTGCCAACACATCATGCAGAACCAACTATTGACTCATGTCTCTCTGCACTGTCACAGGTGATCAGGGATATGCACTCTGCCCTTGGATGATGACACCCCTCCGAGCCCCGAACACACAGGCCCAGAGGCAGTACAATGCGGCCCACAAACGCACCAGGGGCATTGTGGAACGCACATTTGGCGTGTTGAAGTCACGTTTCAGGTGCCTGGACATCACAGGTGGGAGGCTCCTGTACAGCCCAGTCATCGTGTGCAAGATGATCGTTGCATGTTGTGTGTTGCACAACATATGTGTACGCACCAATCCCCCATGGTTACGAGTGCCAGATGCACCGGACGATGATGAGGAAGATGAGGCAGGTGGACCACACCCCACTGCAGCTGCAGCAGGAATAGCCCGTAGGAACAACATCATTGACAATTTCTTCACATGAGGACGTCACATTGTGGCAGTGCTTGGCAATCATGAGACAGTGCAAAATGACCACAGGCACAGCATGTGCAAATAAATTCAATGCAACACACATTCCAGGAGTTTCTATATGTGTGCTGCTGTGTGACACGGGGATCAGGGACATGTTCCAGAGTCATTGTGGGTGTGCAGTGTGCTGTACTTAATTGTGCATGTGTGCCATTGTGCCCATCTCCCCCCGTCCCCCCAGTCCCTGGTCGGTACTCACCCTGTTGATGTTGTGTCAGGTCATGTTGAGCAGTGTCCCGATCCCCAACTCCTGGCACCGTATCCCGACTGATGACTGTGGCCACCATTTTCTCACTGTCATCCAGCTCCTGGTGTGCCGCTGGTCCCCCACCTCCAATCTGCGTTGCTGCTTTCAGGTTGGCATAGTGTTTCTTCTTGGTTTTGCCCTTCACATCATTCCAGCGCCTCTAGACCTCTTCCATTGTCCTCCTCGACACTCCGACTGCATTCACGTTGTTCACGATGTACTGCCATGTTTCCGTTTGTGTTGCCGATGACCCAGTGGAGGTGACGTACAGTTGTTGGTTGTGTTCTGTCTCCTCCGTGACGATGATCTGGTTTTCCTGCGGACTGAACCCCGTCTCCCTCTTCCTCTTCTCCTTGCCCTTCCCCGGTCCCGGGGTTCCTGGCTGGTCATCTGTGGGGCTTGTGGGGTTCGCGTTGTCCTGTGCACTCGGTCCGGGTGCGTCCATGGTGGTACGCAGTTAAATTTTTTTCTCTCTGCTTTTATGGTGCATTTTCCCGCATGTCGCGTGGGAATCGCAGGCCTGTCGCTGGTTATCGCTGCTTTTTGATTCGCTATTTGGGACTTCGCAACTTTTTTTGCGTTGGGGTTTCGCATTTTTTCGGCGTCGCGTTGATTTTAACGCCGACATTTGTCGCGTTATCGTGAGGCTATCACATGGTGCCGCCGGGTTGTGAATGCTGCGTTAACACGGTGTTGTTTTCCCGCGATGGACTGCGATGTGAGAAGTTGCGTTAAGCGATTTTGGCGATAGTTAACACGCGTTCTTGAGAATATCCCCCAGAGAGTCTCAGATCACTATACCAGTGTGTTGCAACTCCTCTGGCTTGCTTCTGCTGTTGGTGTCTTCATTCCCGCTGTGCTCTAGTCCTGGCCTGGCAGTTCGGGCTGGACTGTTCCCATTGGGCACAGGGTCAAGACTGATTTGCATATGGCTGGGTCCAAACTGGAATGCATGGTGAGCAAAAAAACGATGGCTTTAGGCCCAGATCTCTGTACTGGGGTGAATGTATGACATTGTTCTGCATTCTGTCCATCAATTGTTCTTTTTGCATTTGTCACCCCGAGTGGGACGGGTATGCCCAGACGTGGGTCCCGTGCTCTCCATGCCACTGGAGTCAAGCTATCCTGGCTGATAGGGGCTGAAAGCCCGAAACCGGTCCTAGGATGCTTGTTTCCAGTCCAGGGAGGACGTGGCCTGGCAGTTCGGGCTGGACTGTTCCCATTGGGCGCAGGGTCAAGACTGATTTGCATATGGCTGGGTCCAAACTGGAATGGCATGGTGAGCAAAAAAACGATGGCTTTAGGCCCAGATCTCTGTACTGGGGTGAATGTATGACATTGTTCTGCATTCTGTCCATCAATTGTTCTTTTTGCATTTGTCACCCCGAGTGGGAGGGGTATGCCCAGACGTGGGTCCCGTGCTCTCCATGCCACTGGAGTCAAGCTATCCTGGCTGATGAGGGCTGAAAGCCCGAAACCGGTCCTAGGATGCTTGTTTCCAGTCCAGGGAGGACCTGGCCTGGCAGTTCGGGCTGAACTGTTCCCATTGGGTGCAGGGTCAAGACTGATTTGCATATGGCTGGGTCCAAACTGGAATGGCATGGTGAGCAAAAAAACGATCGATTTAGGCCCAGATCTCTGTACTGGGGTGAATGTAGGACATTGTTCTACATTCTGTCCATCAATTGTTCTTTTTGCACTAGTGCTCTAGTCCTGGCAGCTCGAGCTCCTACTCCAGCCCTGCTCCAGTCCTGGTATTAACCAGATCGAAAATTTCAATCTTGCATGAACTGTTCTACCGTTCAGTTCCAGACACACAGGGCCACATTTACAACAATTTGATGCAGGGCAGCGCTGCACGTCACTTTGCTGCGCTGCCCTGCCCTGCATCAAAGAAAAGGGCAGGAATGCAGTGTATCTATAAGACACTGCGCATTCCTGTCCTCTTACACTGCGTTGGCACACAAATGTCTGCCTAGCGCCAATGAAGGCACCCTTGCACCATGGCGCACGGGTGCCTGCATTGAAATCAGGTAGTTTTTGTGCAGGAAGGGACACCCTCCTTGACAAAAACAACCGTTGTGCCACCCCTGGAAAGGCGCAGGGTTTTGACCCATTCTCAGATTTACGCTATGTTGTAAATCTGGGAATGTGCCAAAAACACCCACTGCAATGCCCAAAGCATGCGTCACTGATGCAGTATGAGGCAACGCTGCGTTGCCTTACACCATATCTACGAGGTCATGAAAAACCACGCACAGTGGCTTTCCGTGGCATCATAGATATGGTTCTGCACTCTACGCCACTGGTGCGTCAAAAAAAGTGACTTTCCGGCAGTGCACTGGGCTTGCAAATAGGCCTTTTAGAGGATATTTGTAACTCTGTTTTCTTTTTCTTGTGGTTGTCAGCAATAAGAGGATTCCTTGGAGACAGGGATTCGTTTCAAAGAAAAGATGCAAAGAATCTGCATTAGAAATCCTGTGAGGTTGAGTCTGTGTCATTTGGGATAGCACTACTGGCACAGGTCAAAGAGCAGACTTCCAGGTCATGCGTGGCTGCAGACCTTTATAAGGAGTTCACTTTCCTAGGAAAGGTGCCTGGCAAACTTCTGTGTTGTATTGGCTCCGTTACTTTTGATCTGGTTCGTTCACGGTATTGGTGTTCCTCATCTTTGTTGTTTTGTTTCCCTTTTCAGTTCCCTCAGTTCCCTGACCCTTTCGGACTGAACTCTAACTTGCCTCTGGATTATGATTTGATATTGGTTGCTGACCAGTTGCCTGAACTCTGACTTGCCTCTTGATAACAATTTGGTTTTGGTTTCTGTGTTTGCACTTCCTCTTCCTACCTGAATTCCAGATTTGCTTTTGACCCGGAGTCCCACCATCATTAATACCGGCTTCCTCTGACTTTTTCTTAGGTTCACTGCAGCCCTCCTTTTTGAAGGCGGTCAGAATTATCACCAATACGTTATTTTCTAAGACTATTTCAATGTTTATGAATCATAGTGAAATTTTGCTTGTTTCTCATACCTTCAGTGCTTGGGATTCACCTTTGAAAACACTACCGTGAATCCTCTGAAGTCCCAGTGATCTGTGCTTGACGACATTGCAATACCCTAGCTGTCTCTTTTAGCTCTCACTCCCATTCACCATTCCCTCCAGGGTTTAGTTCTGCTGTTCATATTCACTCACACACAGGTGGAGCTCCATTCTGGGGAGTGAGGGGGACTGCCTTCAGACTCTGTGGATCAAGACCCAGGAAACCTGAGAGTTTTACAAACCTCTACGGTCTTCGACATGAGTTCAGAAAAGAATCTGCTGCAGATCATGGCACAGACTTTACAGATATTGAGGAGGATTGTCGGCTCGTAGGATCAAGCAGATTCACTCAGTCTTCAGAATCAGATTTCCTCAGGAGATTCCCATAATTCAGCTTCCAGTACATCCAGTTCTCATAGTACTCTAGAATCCATGTCTGCTCCAGTGCTCTCCCCCTCCAGGACTACTAACCTGGAACTACTTGAGAAATTCGAAAGATACTCTCAGGATTTTCAGTCTTTTGTGGCTCTCAGTAATCTATATTATTTAACACGAGCACCTCAACTGTCCACCAATGCTGCTAAAGTTGCCTTTATTTTGTCATATTTGTTTAATGATGATTTAATCTGGGTTAATACTCAATAAAGTTTCTTGTTTCCAACAATATGCATCCTTTTTAGACCAATTTATAGCTGTGTTTGTTCAGAGGCAGTTATACAAGCAGACAATTCTGGCTTATAATACTTCAACAAGGTTCAAAGGATATTATCATTTACATAAGTCAGCATACTCAATTACAGTAACAGCAGCCAGGATGGATGAGGCTTCAGCCACAGCTTTTTAAAATGGGCTATGAGAAGAACTTAACGATGTTGATTCATTGGTAGCCAACAGACCAAATGCATCAAATGCATTATTTGATTTATTGCTTCAGATTGATCATCAGCAACTAGAACAGTGTGCGGAAAGATGTGGAACCTGGTGTCGATGGTTTCTACTGGTTCCGTTAGATGCTGTGAAAACTCTATTCACTGAAGAATCTATGCAAATTGGGAAATTACATAAATCTGTGTCTTTAGAAGAAAAGGATTAGAGAAGAAAAAAGGCTTATGTATCCACTGTGGAAAAGTGGGACACTTTATGAGGAAATGCCTCCATTTGGATTGAAACAAGAATGCTTGATCATAAGTGGCAGATCAAGGTTGAGCAATTTCAGTTTTCAAGTGTCTGCTGAAAGTAGAGCACATTTCTTAAATTGACCTTAAATTGACTCATATTTATGATATTCTTGCAAAACAAAAAAATGAAACCTCTGAACCTCTTAAAGGCATAGATGGCACACCGTTGACTTCAGAGGAAGTCAGACAAGAGTCTTTGGAACTCATAATAGATAGCAATCTACAACATAGTCAGAAAATCTGCTTTAATTTGATTGATAATCCCAGCTTTCATATCCTTTTGGGAAACTCTGGGTTATGGCAACATAACACAGCAATAAACTGGAAATTGACAGTTCACTACAGAAGATTATTGAAAAAGACACTGTTTCCCAAAGATTAGAGTCCACCACTGCTTCCTTTATTGGGATGTTCTATTTTGAACACAACCCACAATTAAAATGACATTCCAGTAGTGTATGCAAATTTTTAGGATGTGCTTAGTGATATGTTCTCTGACCATTAAGTCAGATGAATATTTTAAAAAATATATTGAGGAAAACTTAACTATAGCCTTTATTAGACATTCAACATCGCCTAACGGTGCACCTATATCCTTTGTCCTGAAAACCAATGGGGAGCTGAGACAATGTGTAGATTGCAGAGAATTGTATAACATCAAAATAAAGAATTTCTACCCCTCACTATTGATTTCAGTAGTAACAGAACAAGTTTGCAGAGCCAAGATTGCCAAGGCAAATGATGAATGGAAAAGCATGTTTAATACTAGATATGGTGTAGCATCCACTCATGTGTAGCGGATGGTAGGTTTATCGATGGTGCTGGCTCAGCCATTGGGAGACCTTCCTGGCAGGGCCAATACTGGAGAGATGGCACTTGTGCACAGTATGCTTCAAAGATTAAAAAAAACAGCAACAATTTTGGTGTTTTTACTGTCTGAATCCACAACATAAACCATAGTAGATCTGCCACTGATGCTTTCTGTATCCCTCAAGACGCTCCAACCATGAAGTCAGGTCCCATTTTGAAGAAAATGTATGCCTCTAGTACAGTACAGTGGTTGTTGAATGACATTTAGGACCCAGGAAGATTGTTCTCACTAAAGGAGGATATTAATGAGATGAATATTTACCCTACTGGCACATCCAGTAAAACCTGTGAGGAGACAGCAATAACTTCTTGTAGATGTGAGTAGGATGTTACAATGTGCAGTGAATGCCCCGCATGGACCAATGATTTTCTATTACATACAGTCACAACACTCTCATAGTTAGAAGCTGCTACAGCCACACATGCGCTTCTGAATACACACCCATGCTTGTAAATATGCTCACAAATGCACATTACCCATACACAGCCCACACACATGGGGAAGGGGATTGGTGTTGCCTCAGTCTTGCAAAGATGTGTTCAAAAAAGAGCCTTCCAGCGCATGCATGAAGGACTCCCATTTGCGACTTGTTTGAGGCCAGAGCAGGTGGTTTGTGGGGTGGAATCCAAGCAATAGTGACAAGAGAGAGAGAACTGAGTTCCTGAAAAGATGGTGCATTTTGAGGTGCAAGGAGGGTGGATCCTACACAAGTCTCAAGAGTAGAGACCATGATGTCAGCAGCTCTAGAGTTGACAATTTAAATGACTGGTGTGCAAGGAAAGTACTCTAAGGTGGCAGATGTTGACATGTCATCAAGGCTCAGGTAGAAGTTATGCCAGCTGAGCATTTGGGTCACTTATCACCGACCCTACCCATCCACACTACCGACATCACAGGACACATGCTTGACACCATTTTCGGGTCCAGTGACAGAGTCAAGTGCAACAACTTCTCACAGCTCATGTGGACTAACCACCATAGCATTCACTTCTCCATCTCAGGACCTACTAAAACTGACACCGTGCTCCCCAGCTCTGCATGCAGAAACTGGAAAAATACATCAGAAGACCAATGGAACAACACTCTCAAATCCCACCTCCTAGACACAACATCCAACCCTGAACAGCTGCGAAGAACTTCTCCCAGTGGATTACAGAACGCACCGACACAATCGCTCCCACCAAGCCAGCCAAATCCAAAGGACCTGCCAGAAATGCCAGCTGGTTCACTGCAGAGCTGAAATCCACCAAACGCAACTGCGGGCAACTAGAAAGGAAGTGGCTCACCAGCATAGAGGCAGGAGACCACACCACCTTCAAGACAGCACTCAACCAGTACCACCGCCTCCTGAAAGAAAAAAAGACGAATGCCTAAGCAGACCTCAAAGAAGCAAGCACAAACCAGAGTAAGGAGCTCTTCACCATCGTGAAGGAGTTCTCCAAACCCGCAGCCACTGAGAATAACATCACCCCCTCACAAGAACTGTGTGACACCCTGTAGGACTTCTTCCACGACAAGAGCTCAGCCATCTACGAAAACGTCAGACCCAAACCCCCCGCTGCCGACAGCATCAGCATACTCACACCCACAAACACAAACCCCAAACACCTGCTCACCCACTGGGACCATTTCACAACTCAAGCCACTATCCCCATCATGAACTCTGTGCATTCGGGAGCACCCATGGACCCCTTCCCCCAGCACATCTTCAACCTCAGGCACACGACGATTGGCGATGAGCTTAAGAAAGTCCTGAACACCTCCATCATCTCAGCCTCCTTTTGTGAGGGCTGGAAACTCGCTGAAGTGAGACATTTCCTGAAGAAACCATCCGCCAACCCAGCAGAACCGAAGAACTACCAGCCCATCTCCCTGCTCCCCATTCCAGTGAAGGTCCTCAAGATGGCAATCAACCAACAACTCATCAACCACCTGCAACACAACAACCTCCTGGACCCCTCCCTATCCAGATTCCAAGCCTACCACAGCCTTGGGGCAGCCTTGACAGCAGCAACAGACGACATCAGGGCCCTTCTGGACTGCAGCGTAATGGCAGCCCTCATCCTCCTGGACCTGTCAGCTGCCTTCAACACCGTCTCACATCACATCTTGATCAACAGACACTACAACATCGGAATACAGGGAGATGCCTTCAAATGGATCGCCTCATACCTCACCGGAAGGACCCAGAGAATCTGTCTCCTCCCATTCACCTCAGAGCCCAAGAAGATCCTCTGCAGCATCTCCCAAGGATCGTACCCCCCCTACCCTCTTCAACACGCACATGACCCCTGTGGCCAACACCGTCAGATCGCACGCACTCAACATCATCTCCTATGCTGATGACACCCAGCTCATCCCCTCACTGTCAGAAGACCCCTCTACCACCAAAGCCAACTTCTACAGATGTATGATGATCATCGCAGACTGGATGAAAGACAACTGTCTCAAGCTCAACATGGACAAGGCGGAAGTCCTCATCTTTGGGAACAATTCCTTGCCATGGAATGACACATGGTGGCCTGCTGAACTTGGCCCATCTCCCGCCCCGACAGACCACACCCGCAACTGCGGCATCATCTTGGACAGCAAGCTATCTATGAAGAAACAAGGAAACGCTGTCTTTTCTGTCTGCTTCCACACCCTATGCATGCTCCGCAAGATTTTCAGGTGGCTCTCATTCAACACCAGAAGGACCGTCAAGCAGGCCATCATCACAAGCAGATTGGACTACAGTAGCACACTCTATGTAGGAATAACCACATGCCTCTTGAAGGACTACAGACAATAAAAAACTCAGCGACAAGACTCATCCTTGACCTCCTCAGGCGGTCCCACATCACAGCCCACCTCAAGAAGCTACGCTGGCTCCCAATCCAGAAGAGATGCCAGTTCAAGATGTTGGCCCACACATACAAAGCCCTACACAACGAAGGACCAGCATATATCAACAAACGCATGACCTTCCACCAACCATCAAGACACCTACGATCCACCTCCCTCTTCCTCGCCGACACCCCCCTGATCTGATGAAGCAACAGAGGATGATGCTCCTTCTCACACCTGGTGGCCAAAGCTTGGAATGACCTTCCCATGCACCTCAGGACCGCCTCATCACTCCAGCAATTCAGAAAAGCACTCAAGACCTGTCTGTTTGAATGAGCAGATCACCATGAAGAAGGTAGCAAACTCCAGCACCTTAAGGCCCTCACAAGTGATTTGTCACGCTCTATAAATCCTTGATTGATCGATTGGATTTGCTATGACTTGTAATACAGGGGCTCCTATTAAGATGGCTTGCATGGGCATGCTATTGAGGCTCAGGTGGACATTATGCCAGGCTGAGCATCAAGGTTGGGTTTGCACTGACCCTTGCTGAAGAGGCTTGGAGTAAGGTGGCATGCATGGCCAAGCCACTGAGGACCAGTTGGAAGCTATGCCAGGCTATGAATCAGAGTTGGATTTGCGATGACCAGTGACACAGGAGTTAGGATAAAGGTGGCCCATGTGATCATGCCATTAAGGCCCATGCGGATATTACACCAGGATTAGCATTGGGGCTGGTATTGCAATGACAGGTAATGCAGAAGCTCAGAGTAAGGTGCTACGTTTGGGCATGCCACTGGGGTCCAGATGGATGCTACGCCGGGATGAGCATTCGTGTTGGCCTAGTGATGACGGACACATGGCGAAGGGTGCACAAGAAGACTACTGAAATATGCTGTTGATAGACGGAGTCAACGTCTATGTGTAGGATGCTCTGTTTGCTTCCACTGCACTAGAAAAATATAGGTTGATTTTCCTTACAAATCATGCACATTTAAAACAGAGAAATATCAAGCTTTGTATCTTGCCAATAGGCCAGATTCCCATAAGAGTTTGATTTATAATCACATCTTAGGCAACAAGCATTCGTTCCACGATGGTAACATGACTGATGGTGTTCAGACCTCCAACAGCCCCTTTTTATTCTACTCTGAATCAGTCTCTCTGGAATATTCATGCTAATATTCACTTCAGGTACATCCAAAAAGAATGACAGAGTTAAAGGTAGAGAGTGGTAGTGACAGGCAAAGGGAAAGGGAGGCATGGTGAAAGGAGGAGCATACATAGAAGAGAGGATGGGAGAAGAGAGCTGGAGTGAAAAGTAGAAGAAGTGAAAGGACATGGAAGAGGTTCTAGAAGGGAATAGAGAGCCACAAAAGCCTGACTTACTGCAGGATGGTCGAGGTGGGTGTTGGGCCTGGGTGGAGTTTGCGGAGTTTGCGGAGTTCAGCTACGCGTAACTCTGCAAAGTGACAAAAAAAGTCTGCGGAGTTCCCCAAGTGGCAGAGTGTAGCGCGAACGGCAGTCTTCCTGCTGCTCTAGTAGAAATTCTAACTGAGTGGTAGCCCGCGCTCACCAACATTCCATTGGAGAGCGTGAGCGAGGAAAGAACTCTGCTGCACTACATGGAGCAGCGTTTTCTGCACTCCGCGAGCTCCGTGGAGCACAAAAAATTCTGCAAACTCCACGAATGGAGCGGAGTTCACCACCCAGGCCTAGTGGGTGTGCAGGCCCTGCGATGCTGCCTGCATATGTTGTGGTGCATTTGCAATTGGTGTCTTGGTGTCTGTTTACAGCAGGCTTTAAAACTCACCCAATCTTAACTGATGGTTTTGATCAAATACAGTTGGAATATTCACCTGTTGCTCATCTTGACTTAAAATGAATTGCGGGAGATTCCTTAACCTGAACTTCCCCCCTTAAGGTTGTAATTGAATACATCCTCCTGTTGAGTCATGTTTCTAGGCAAACGTCCTTTAAAACCCACCATGACTCACTCATGTTCACACAATGTTCTTGTGCTTAAAACACGCTACTTGCCACCAGTGAAAAGTGACAACAGTGGAGTAGCTAGCCCTCTGGCCGCCCGTGGTGGTCCCTGTGTTTGCCACCCGCGGCGGCCGCAGTGAAGAGCAGGGGGTGCTGGCGAGAGTTTAGTCTGTTTGCCGCCCCGCGCTGCAAATGCATTAAGGCGCGGGGGTTGCCATTGCCGCCCCGAGACGGCAGATAAGAGCGGGGGGGAGGCCACTGCCCCCAAAACTTGTGCTGCCCGGGGCGGACCGAACCCCCGCCCCCCTAGCTATGCCACTGAGTGACATCTAATGCAAACTGGGGTCAGCAACATAGACCTGGCCGAATTAGAACCCCAAGTTTCACCCAATGCCAAGTCACTTGGATTCACCCTGGACACCAACCTCACCCTCAAGGAATGCATTACCGGGGAAAACAAGTCAGCCTGGGAACAGCTCCCTCTGCTAGAGGAAGGGAAGCCATTCACCCCAGAAAGCAGCTTCAGACCTGTGGTCCATTGCATCTGGATGGTGGCAGCACCCTGCTGCATGGCCATCCAAACTAACATTGACTGCCTATGAAGGAATATAGCATCGCCCCACCCTGATGGAAGACCACCGGCTCCCCTTGCCAGCTCGCACCATCTTCAAAACTAGCTCTACCGTCGACAAAGCCATAACAATCGACATCCCTACTTATCTGGCTACCAATCTCACCATATCTGGCAGTACCATCAGATCTCCAGCTAGGACACCATCAGACTTGAGGCAAAAATATACAGAAAACAAAACAGAAGGCAAGTGGCCTCTTCATCTGTAAACCCAAGAACTGTGCTGGTCTAGGGCTTGTGTCTGTGAATGAAGGGCCCTGTGTCAGTCTAGGGCTGGCTGCTATGAATAAAGGGCCCTGTGCCTTCTACGACTGGCTGCTATGTCTGAGGCTTGCATCTATGAATGACGGGCCCTGTGCCTGTCCGGAGCTTGCATCTGTGAATGAAGGGCCCTGTGCTTGTCTAGGGTGTGTGTCTGTGAATGAGGGGCCCTGTGTCTGTCTAGGGCTGGCTGCTATGAATAAAGGGCCCTGTGCCTGTCTATGACTGGCTGCTATGTCTGAGGCTTGCATCTGTGAATGAAGGGCCCTGTACCTGTCTAGGGCTGTTTGCTATGAATGAAGGGCCCTGTGCCTGTCTAGGACTGGGTGCTATGTCTGAGGCTTGCATCTATGAAGGAAGGGCCCTGTGCCTGTCTGGGGCTTGCATCTGTGAATGAAAGGCCCTGTGCTTGTCTGGGGCTGGCTGCTATGAATAAAGGGCCCTGTGCCTGTCTGGGGCTTGCATCTATGAATGAAGGGCCCTGTGCTTGTCTAGGGATTGTGTCTATGAATGAAGGGCCCTGTTCCTGTCTGGGGTTTGCATCTGTGAATGAAGGGCCCTGTACCTGTCTGGGGCTGGCTGCTATGAATAAAGGACCCTGTACCTGTCTGGGGCTGGCTGCTATGAATGAAGGGCCCTGTGCCTGTCTGGGGCTTGCATCTATGAATGAAGGGCCCTGTGCCTATCTGGGGCTTGCATCTGTGAATGAAGGGCCCTGTACCTGTCTGGGGATTGTGTCTATGAATGAAGGGCCCTGTGCCTGTCTGGGGCTTGCATCTGTGAATGAAGGGCCTTGTGCCCTCTGGGGCTGGCTGCTATCTATAAAGTGACCTGCCCCTGTCTGGGGGTGGCTGCTATGAATGAAGGGCCCTGTGCTTGTCTAGGGATTGTGTCTGTGAATGAAGGGCCCTGTGCTTGTCTAGGGATTGTGTCTATGAATGAAGGGCCCTGTGCCTGTCTGGGGCTTGCATCTGTGAATGAAGGGCCTTGTGCCTGTCTGGGGCTGGCTGCTATGTATAAAGTGTCCTGCGCCTGTCTGGGGCTGGCATCTATGAATGAAGGGCCCTGTGCCTGTCTGGGGCTTGCATCTGTGAATGAGGGGCCCTGTGTCTGTCTAGGGCTGGCTGCTATGAATAAAGGGTCCTGTGCCTGTTTAGGACTAATTGCTATGAATGAAGGGCCCTGTGCTTGTCTATGGCTTGTGTCTGTGAATGAGGGGCCCTGTGTCTGTCTAGGGCTGGCTGCTGTGTATAAAGGGCCCTGTGCCTGTCTGGGGCTGGCTGCTATGAATAACGGGCTCTGTGCCTGTCTATGACTGGCTGCTATGTCTGAGGCTTGCATCTATGAATGAAGTGCCCTCTGCCTTTCTAGGGCTGATTGCTATGAATAAAGGGCCCTGTCCCTGTCTAGGACTGGCTGCTATGTCTGAGGCTTGCATCTATGAATGAAGGGCCCTGTGCCTGTCTGAGGCTTGCATCTGTGAATGAAAGGCCCTGTGCCTGTCTACGACTGGCTGCTATGTCTGGGGCTTGCATCTGTGAATGAAGGGCCATGTGCTGTCTGGGGTTGGATGCTATGAATAAAGGGCCCTGTGCCTGTCTGGGGCTTGCACATATGAATGAAGGGCCCTGTGCCTGTTTTGGGCTTGCATCTGTGAATGAAGGGCCCTGTGCCTGTCTACGACTGGCTGCTATGTCTGAGGCTTGCATCTATGAAGGAAGGGCCTTGTGCCTGTCTGGGGCTGGCTGCTATGAATAAAGGGCCATGTGCCTGTCTGGGGCTTGCATCTATGAATGAAGGGCCCTGTGCCTGTCTGGGGCTTGCATCTGTGAATGAAGGGCCCTGCGCTGTCTGAGGCTGGCTGCTATGAATAAAGGGCCCTGTGCCTGTCTGGGGCTTGCACGTATGAATGAAGGGCCCTGTTCCTGTTTTGGGCTTGCATCTGTGAATGAAGGGCCCTGTGCCTGTCTGGGGCTTGCATCTGTGAATGAAGGGCCCTGTGCCTGTCTGGGGTTGGATGCTATGAATAAAGGGCTCTGTGCCTGTCTGGGGCTTGCATCTGTGAATGAAGGGCCCTGTGCCTGTCTGGGGCTTGCATCTGTGAATGAAGGGCCCTGTGCCTGTCTGGGGCTTGCATCCGTGAATGAAGGGCCCTGTGCCTGTCTGGGGTTGGATGCTATGAATAAAGGGCTCTGTGCCTGTCTGGGGCTTGCATCTGTGAATGAAGGGCCCTGTGCCTGTCTGGGGTTGCATCTGTGAATGAAGGGCCCTGTGCCTGTCTGGGGCTAGCATCTGTGAATGAATGTTTAATAGGCGCTGTCTGCTCTTTTGTGCATTGCTGCTAGGGACCGGCAGTATTAAAGGCTCTTGTAATGATTCATTGGATTATGTGTCTAATCCCTCAAGGACAGGAAATGAAAGCCAAGAAGAACAATACTGAGATAAGATGGTGTCTACCTGGCATGTTTGCTCTAGCAGGCCAGTTCAGACTTGATCTTAGGGTGGGGCGAGGAAGGTGTTTGTGGGCAGCGTCCGAGGGTGCCAGGGCTGGGCGCGGACATGCTGCCGGATGAATCTTTTATAGAAGAAATCAAAACCGGGCGAGGGAGGGGCTGCCTTGGGGGTAACCAAACGTTTAGAGGTTGGGAAGAGGGCATTCAGCAGACTGGAGCCCTTGGCATAAGCACAGAGTGACCGAGTCACAAAGGCGTTGTGTAGTGTGAAATGGTGCTCACAGGCCTTGTGCATTGGTCCTGAACAGAAACAAAACGGGAATATTCACATACAATGAGCACAAATAGAAAGTACTGGGCCCTCCTTGCACTTTTACTAGTAGGGAGTGGATGTTTCGTGCCACGTGAGAGGCCCTAAAGAGCCCTCCTGTAGCACTGCATCCTGTACTGTAAAGCACCCCCCCTCCCCTGTATCTTTCTTTAGTTATTAACGGCCGCAATCATTTTGGGCTCGCCGATGTGTGTGTCCGTGTTGCCCTTTAGCCAGGGCTTTAAGTGGGCCGGGTCTCACAGGTGCTGAGCACCGGCAGTTATTTTAAGGAGGCCTCGAAACGGGTCTCTATCGGGCTCTGTTTTGAGCCCTGGCACAGGCGGTCCGTTTTTTCCCGGACTGCAGTGACAGCAGGCACATCGATGTGCGTGTGCTTACACTGCTCACTTCTCACTAGTGGAGACGTTACGGCATGACGTCATGCCAGGCGAGCATTGTAGGGGAAGGGAAATCCTTTCAAGAGAGTCATTTTCTCTCTGGATTTCCCTTCTCTTTCTGAAACTCAGGAGCAGCAACATCGCCGTGGTGTCACCAGGGCTTTAAGTGGAAGCTTTTTCAATATTATACAAGCCATAGTTGCTGCTTATTTATCTTATGCAACTAACAACCATTGACAAAGCAAATAGTCCTGACTTGTTGTAGGTATGATGTCACTTGTTGTATCATATATCTGGATGCAGCGACAGAAACAGCAAAATACAAGTCGGGCGGCACACTATGCTAAGCATAGATTTTTAGCTTATGTGTTTTTAAGCCACACCCTTTATTATATTGGCCACGCCCCTTTAAGAGCCCCCCCCCCAGTTTTTTCATCCCACTTAAAGCCCTGCCTTTAGCCCCTTCCTTCCTTCGCCATGCCGTTCATTTGCATTGTGTTTATGCCGGCATCACAGTTTTGGGGCGTACTTCTCTGCGCCTTTATTTAATAACAGCGCTGCAATGATTTTGGGCTCAACGGTGTCCTTGTCTGTGTTGCTTTAGCCCCTCCCTGCCTCGCGTTTCGTAGCCATGTATGTTAGATCAGTGGCCATAATGGAACGGAACAAAAAGGTGTTTTTTCAGAATAACAAGAGTATAAAATGTAATTTAGAAATAGTTCTGGTGATCCACTTCTCTTTACATTTGTGTTCACTATAAGTATTAAAGATACATTTCCTTATGGAAGACTTCACCTTTCCAATGTAGCCGCTCCCTTATCCATCCTTGGATGTCCGACCTTCTATTCCTAAATACAGGAGCCCGGTGGGTCCTGGCGAGTAAAGGTGCGTCCCGTGTCCCCGGAATTGAGACTTTTTAAATAAAAAAGATTTGTCCGCTTTCAATGAAAAATGCTTCAGTTTTTTGGTAACTCAGAACGTGATAAGATTGGTGCACGGTATTGGGGAGAAAACGTGGAGAGGGAGTCACGTAACGGCCAGAGCTGCCTGGGGCAGGGCCAGCTTTAGCACTGTTGGCGCCTGGTGCGACCATCGTTTTTGGCGCCCCAAACCCCTATGACCTTCTCCTCGGATTCTCGTACTACCACTAGGCAAAAGTGCCACTTATCTCTCTAATCATGAGTTATTGCTAAACCCAGCGCCCGTCCTGAGGTCAGCGCCCCCCTCCACAGGTCAGCGCCCAGTGCGGCTGCACCGGTCGCACTGCCCTAAAGCCGGCCCTGGCCTGGGGAACCAGGTTCGAGTCTCGGCGTCGGCTCAACGTCCTGTTTATTGTCGGCAAATCACTTATTCTCCCCGTGTCCACAAATGATTGTACCCTTCTTTCTGTAAGGTAAGTGGTGCTCATGTAAAGGGCTCCAGGGCCTCTAGGTCGAGTTCACGCCCTATAAAACTTAAAGAACATGGGACATGAACAACAATAGGTCTAATGGAATAGATTGTGGGACAGGTTAGGAAAACCTGGAGCAGAAGCAGAGCTCTGGCCATACTTGGTGAGGGGTGGAGGAAGCAGGGAACCGGGAAAGTGACATGGGAAGCTGGGAGAGTCATGGGAGTCAGGAAACCTAGATCTTCTCTGCTTGGTGTTTTTTAAAAGCCCCTGTGCTCCAGTTTGAATTTACCATTGAAAAACAGCCAGGTTAGGTACTTTGAAACGTTGGATTGAAATATATTTAAAAGCTACATCTTTTACTTGTTGTAAACAATAATTTACAGATAAATATTGTCAAAGCTAACAGATCAACACTTGTGTTTGCCAATGCTTGTTTATTGTGTTAACCGAGCACACAGCCCACATCTGCTCGCTCACAGTTTGCTTTATAAGTGTGTAATGGAGGTGCAGGCGGGCGGATGTAACACTTTGCTGAAGGTGTTGCTGAGGGTGGAAGGGAAAGCAAGGGACCTTTTGGGGAGTGACACAAGCAGGTTTGGACAAACAACACGCCTTACAGAGGTCAAAGACTGTTATATTCAGCGGGGGATGTTTGCTTTCAGGCGAACTTGAAGTCAAGGTGTGTAAGGAACACGTGCTGCATTGTAGGGTGCACTGCAAAAAGCCCCGATTCACTGGCTGCTGTTAAACACTATGAACACATCACCTGTGGTTGTGTAGTCGCTTCTTGTGATTGTGTGAGCATTGCTGTGTAAAGCGCCGAGAGGACAGCACTTGCTCATAAAGCACTGGTGCACACAAAGCATCCCGACCGCACACAAGGAACAGTACTCTGCTGCGCGACTTGAAGTGGTTGTTGCAGTTGTAAAGGGCTAAGCGTGGGGTGTGTGACTTCACGTTATACTCAAAAAGTTACGTTCTAAAACTTCCCTTATTAACCATGCGGAATCCAAGCTCAATGTGTGGGAAGCATTACAATGATTGGCGTTCATTTACATTTAAACTACATTTGTCTTTGGCAGTTGTGAGTAATGGTGTCATTTTGAGCAGCTTGAGTGAAACACGCCCTCCCCCCTTTCTATAGCCACACTTCTTTCTTTGTCAGCCTTTTTCTCCCTAATACATACTCACGTTGGTGTTACCGTATGATTTGTTAGGCACTAGGGGGCATATTCTCAAGGAGCCATCGACGATTTATCGGCACTTTAGCGCCACAAAAGAAGCGATAGACTTATCGCCCTATTCACAAGCTGGTGCAAACTGTCGACATCGCCAGTTTTCCTGCGATAGCTGCCGCAAAACACATTGCCAAGGATGAGAGCGACAGACAACGCTAATGACATGCAGAGTAGGCGTTCCCGTGCAAAAACACACGAAAACCCCACTTTGCGATATTCTCAACGACCAGCCAGATCTGCGATGCCGGACAAAAACAGGCGATAAGGCGCGTCAGCAGCAGGGACTTAACACTTGCTCATTACTGGTCTTAAGTAGGACGAAAACCTGCAGTACAGAGGGAGCCCAGGCCAGAGACACATCTGAAGACCAACAGATGCCATGGAGCTACTAATCATGCAGCTTGGAGACCCAAGAGGGCCACTGTGTAGGAGAGTAGGATCTGCTTCACATGGGTACCCCCACTTTTTGCTGATGCTTCACTGTTTTTCGACTTTAGTCTGGCTGGGGCCCTGCTAATCAGAACCCCAGCCTAGCTGCTTCCTCTCTAAAATGGTTTCCATGTGCCTTAGGCACATCTCTGATTGGAATCTGGAGTGCCCTTATAAGTCCCTAGTATATGGTATACTATGTACCCAGGGCATAGGTACCTCAGAGGCCTACCAGGGGCTGCAGCATGTATTGTGCCACCCCTGGAAGGCCATCCAAACTGACACCACAGGTCTGCTACTGCAGCCTGGGTAAGGTGGTGCATGCACCCCTTACTGTGATATAGTCTACCTATATCACTAAATACATACACACATATAAACCTATAAGTCACTCCTAAGGCAGGCCTTATCAATCCTGAAGGCAGAGTGCGTGGTTCCTATGTGAGAGGGTGCCCCTGCATGAGCAGGGCCCCTCTGCAGCGTTCGGAGACCCTTCTCTGATGCTGTTTGTAGTGCAGCCTGACCATATACTCTTAAGCGCATTATAACCTCGCGTTAAATGCTAACTTTGGGATGGCTGCACGGAAACATGTCGTGTTTGGTGTCAAACATCTTGGAATCCTACCCCCCGCCAGTTCTGGCGGCGGGGGTAGCATTCCACCCTTCTAGAGGGAAAGACATGTACACACCGGTATACCCGGTACTGACTTTCCAGAGCCCTGGCATCACAAAATGGATGCCGCTGCCACAGACACGAGTCTGGCCTCCTGCTGCTGACCGAAACTCCGGCAGGGGAGGCCTGGACAATAGGTTTCCTGTCCCAGGGAGGTGTGACCACCTCCCCAGACAGGATAGTGTGTATTGGGGCTGGGCGGGAGCACTTTCGGGTGCTTTGAAATCCTGCACTGGGGGCACACTTGGTGTCCCTGTGCATACCCCAGTTCAAACTGGCTCAGGGGCTTCCAGCCCCTGCTCTGGCGCGAAACTGGACAAAGGGAAAGGGGTGTAATCACCCCTCTGCCCTGGCCCTCCCATAGGTGGTGCCACAGAGTATGTCCAACCCCCTACCTTAGTATAAGTAGGGGACCCCAGTCCTTAGGACTTTAGATTAACCTGGACGAAACTCTGACACAGAATCCTGGACCTTCGACGCTCTACTTCAAGATTAGAGCACTGAAGAATCTCCCTTGGGGTCAAGGAGTGACTCCCCTGCTTGGCAGGCACCAAAGAAGCAATTGTCCGGTCTGCATCGCTGAAGCTCCCGCTGGATGCCGAAGTCTTTGCATCACCAGAGGTGGATTTCCAGACTTCCCCGAGGCTGCCCTGAGTTCCCAGCAAAGCTGAGGCCCGTAGCTGTCGTGGGTAACGTGGAACCGTGACCCCTGGACACCGAACGCATTTGCAAGTGCATCCTCTTCTGGGTCTCCCACGAAGTCGTGCTTTGGGCTCCAAATAGCCCCAGCCTCCAGCACCAAGTGCACCGAAGATCACTGGCCTCCACTCCACGAGTGTCCTGTGAGCCAGCTCCACGTGCACCGTCTTGAGGCTCCTTCGCGGTCGCTAGTCCGTTGGCTAGTAGGCCCTCCCGAAGGCCAATCTTTTTCTGCTTGGGCTCCCTGGTTGCTCCAGGTGTGCCCTGACTTACCTTCGCTGGGTGAGTCCCACAGACCTTGCTGGTCTGCAACATCGTCCTTCTTCCATTTCCACAAGATTTGCCGTTGCCAAGGCTTGTTGGGTCCAATCCGGTCGCCGACACCCCTGCAACCGACAGACATCGTGGGACAGCTCAAATCCAGCTCCTGGTCATCATCGACGCCTCCTGGACCTCGTGGCTGAAGAGGCAAGACGACCGTCAAATTACCTGAAGCACTCGACATCGGTGGGCATCTGCTCATCGCCTTCCTGGTCACTGGCTAGTGACCCAGACTCTGTCCCCTCTGCTTTCAGGTTCTTCAGATCTTCGATCCACCTTTGGATCCACCCGAACACTTTCGACTTGGCCGCCAGCAGCACTTTGCACCAGATCGCCATAGAAAGCGACGACGAAACCCGACCCCGAAAGACACCGGCTCCCCTGGGTGAGGTAACTCGAGTACTCCGGTGCTCCCGTGGGTATTGACACTAGAACAGCCTAGTTCTCAAAGGGTTTGCTCCAAGTCCTCCTCTAAGTGTCCCTTTTCTTTTAAATTCTAATCGCGACTTTCCCCATAGAAGTTAACGGTGGTTCGCGGCTCTGTTCATACACTGCACGCGTCCCCCGGGGGTCCCCTGTGTCACTGCCTTGGGTGGTTCCTTGTGGTCCAAGCACTTCTACAGGCTCTAGGCCTTGTGTCTAGCTCAGTCGTGGTTCTTATACCACTTTATTGGTATATGGTTTGGTACGCCCCTGGGGCTCAAACGTGTATTTGTGCTATTACTGTAGATAACTAACTTATAACTTATGTACTTTGAACTCTAGCCTCATAAAGAGACTAGAGGGGTGTGTTTAGTAATAAATACATATATTTTGAATATATACCTGGTGTGGTCCTCTTTCATTTGGTCACTCAAGAGATTATAGACTGGTAAAACAAGCTGCTTTACATTCCTTCAAGACTTAGCCTGAAGGCTGCTCTCCATAGCTACCACTAGGATAGCTTTCAATAAAGGTTGTCTTTAACCTATCTCCAATAAGGGGTTGTTTGGACTGGTGCAAGGTGCCCACTATAATTAGTGGACAGCATATGCCAGGCCAACTTCTCACATTGGTGTGCAGCGTGTGGGATTCCAGCTTGCTATTGTTTTACCAGATAATCTCAATTGAATTGATCAACTGAAAACCACTAAGGGTACCTAAGGTACATATAAATCAAGCTTAGTAATACAGTAAGTTCTACTGAACTTAGAGTTGTGTGTAAAGGGACAGCACACCCTTTCTACAACTCAAGAGAGTTTAGTAGGCCACACTACAGTAGGTAGTGCATACACCACACCTCACTAGTAATGTCTTCAAAGCCAGGACCCAGTGAGTCCTTGCCAGAAGCCAGTGGGCTTCTTCCCTCCAAGTATGATAAACTCCCATTCTTGGAATTGAGAGCATTATGCAATACTAGGAAGTTGAAGGCAGGCAAAAGTGCCAGCACCCAACACCTCAGGGAGGTGTTACTAGCTGATGATCTCAGCAGGCCCCTAGGGTCTGAAGGGGTAGGCAAAGAGGGTGGGGCAGAAGATGAGGAAGGGGCCAGGGGTGAAGAAACCCAGGCCCCCCTCTGAAACTGGCCAGGAAGGTGAAAATGACCTTGTCCTGGAAAACCCAATTCCTCCTGTGGAGGAGGAGGAGGGAGAGGATCAGACTGACCTCCCCTTTGTCCCCCAGGAAGAGTTCTGAGTGTGCCCAGAAGGTCTAGGTCTCCTTCTCAGGAGTCTAACCACTCTGACACCTCAATAGGGACCTCTGTCTCCTCTCATAGGAGGGAATCTTCTCATGAGAGGAGAAAGAGACTGATTCAATATGAGCAAACTCAGCTTGAACTCAGGAAACAGCAATTGGCTATAGACAGGGAGTCCCTAGATCTCTATAGAGAGAGACAAAAGTTGGGACTAGAGTCCCATGGTGGCAGCAGTTTCCCCAAAGATAGGGAAAGGTCTTATGACCATAGAAACCTGAGCAAGATTGTCCCTCCCTACCAGAGTGGGGATGACATCCACAAGTGGATAACTGCACTGGAGAGGGCCTGTAAAGTACAGAGGGTCCCTCAGGAGCAGTGGGCAGCAATCTTGTGGCTCTCCTTTGCAGACAAAGGTAGAGACAAGCTCCTCACTGTTAGAGAGGAGGATGCTGATAATTACAAAGTCTTGAAGAGTGCTCTAATTGATGGGTTTGGCCTAACCACTGAACAATACAGGTTAAAGTTCAGGGATACCCAAAAAGCACAGACTCAAGACTGGGTGGACTTTGTTAATTGTTCTGCCAAGGCTCTGGAAGGTTGGTTATTGGGCAGTAAGGTATGTGACTTCACAGGATTGTACAATCTGATAATGAGGGAGCAGATTCTTAATAACTGTCAAGATCAGCTGTTGCATCAGCACCTGGTAGACTCTGATCTGACCTCTCCCCAAGAATTGGGAAAGAAGGCAGACAAATGGGTCAGAACCAGGGTGAAGCAGAAGGTACAGAACCAAGGTGGTGACCCTAAGAAGCAAGATTCGAAAACCTCTGATAAGGGTGGGGAGAAGGGTAAAGATCAAAAGTCTTCACAAGGCCCCCAACAATCTTCTTCAGGTGGGGATTCACAGTCTACCAAAGGGAAAGGCCAAAGGAAACCATGGTGCAAGGTCTGTAAGCAAAAGACCCACTGGACCAGTGATTGCACCAAGTCCAAAGACTCGACTCCAGCCCCCACCAATGCCCCTAAGGCACCTGCTCCCCCTAGTGCAGTTACAGTTGGTGGTGGGACTACACAAGCCAAGGGTTTAGTAGGGTTGACCCTGGGTAAAGAGATGAGCTCTGACCTAGTCAGAGAACTCACTCATGCTGTTCTAGTCTGTGATGGAGGCATGGATATGACCTCCTCTGTGAGTCCCAGTAATCTGGGCAAGTACAGACAACAGCCTTTAATCAATGGAAGAGAGGCTTTGGCATTTAGGGACACAGGGGCAAGTGTCACCATGGTGACACAAGACCTTGTGAATCCTGGGCAGATTATACTTGGTGAAATGTACCAAGTGACCAATGCTAGCAACGACAGAACAGACCATACTCTGGCAGTTGTTAACTTCTCCTGGGGAGGGGTAACTGGCCTTAAGAAGGTTGTGGTAAGTGCAGACCTACCCGTTGAATGCTTGCTTGGCAATGACTTAGAAACTTCAGCTTGGGCAGAAGTGGAGCTCATGACCCATGCAGAAATGCTGGGCATCCCTGCAGATGTGTTTGCTGTGACCAGGTCACAAGCCAAAATGTCTAGCACTGAACAGGCCTTGGATTCTGGAATAATGGACCAAGTGCCCTCCAAGAAGAGGAGTAGTAGCGTAAAGGCAGTGCCTTCCCCTTGGCTCAGAAGGAAGATCAGTCCCTTGAGGGGGATGATCTCAGTCCTGAGGAAGGAACTGTCCCAGAGGAGCTTGAACCTGAACAGGTTGAGTTCTTGGGGACAGGGGGACCTTCCAGGGCAGATCTGAGCCAGGAGCAGCAGAGCTGCCCCTCTCTTGAACCCCTCAGACAGCAAGCTGCTGCTGAGGCTGCTGGGAAAGCTAGTGGTCCCCATACTGTGTATTGGGATGATGGACTCATGTGCTCAGAGTGTAGAGACCCCAAGCCTGGTGCTACCAGGAGGTTGGTTATACCTCTGAATTTCAGGGGCTTCCTATTGACCCTAGCCCATGATATTCCCTTAGCAGGTCACCTGGGCCAGAACAAGACTTGGGACAGAATTGTCCCTCACTTTCACTGGCCCCACATGTCTGAAGACACCAAGGAGTTTTGTCGCTCCTGTGTAACCTGCCAGGCCAGTGGCAAGGCAGGTGGCACTACAAAGGCCCCCTGATACCACTACCTGTGGTGTGGGTTCCCTTTGAAAGGGTGGGGATTGACATTGTTGGTCCCATGGATCCCCAAACAGCATCTGGGCACAGGTTTATCCTGGTGGTAGTGGATCATGCCACCAGGTACCCAGAGGCTATTCCCCTTAGGACCACTACAGCACATGTGGTGGCAAGGGCCCTCCTGGGAATTTTCTCAAGAGTGGGCTTCCTAAGGAGGTTGTATCAGACAGGGGTGCAAACTTTATGTCTGGATACTTAAAAGCAATGTGGAAGGAGTGTGGAGTGACTTACAAGTTCACCACACCCTATCACCCACTAATGCAATGGTTTAGTTGAGAGATTCAACAAAACCTTGAAGGGCATGATTAAAGGGCTCCCAGAAAAGCTTAGGCGAAGATGGGACATACTCTTGCCCTGCCTTTTATTTGCGTACAGGGAGGTGCCTCAAAAGGAGGTTGGCTACAGCCCTTTGAACTTTTGTTTGGTCACCCTGTCAGGGGTCCATTGTGCTTGGTGAAGGAAGGATGGGAGTTACCTCTCAAGCCCCCAAAGCAAGACATAGTGGACTATGTACTTGGTCTCCGCTCCCGGATGGCTGAGTATATGAAAAAGGCAACTAAAAACCTTGAGGCTAGCCAGGAACTTCAAAAAGCCTGGCATGACCAAAGGCTGTACTGACTGTTTACCAGCCAGGACAGAAGGTGTGGGTGTTGGAGCCAGTGGCCCCAGCAGCTCTCCAAGACAAATGGAGTGGACCCCATACCATTGTTGAACAGAAGGGTGAGGTTACCTACTTAGTAGACCTAGGAACACCCAGGAGTTCCCACAGGGTTCTCCATGTCAACAGGTTAAAACCATATGTGGACAGGGCAGACATGGGCTTGCTCATGGCTACTGATGAGGGACAGGAGGAAGAGAGTGACCCACTCCCTGACCTGCTCTCACAGAACCCTGGTGATGGGTCAGTGGATGGTGCAGCCTTGGCAGGCAGCCTCACTACCCAGCAGCAGACTGATTGCAGACAGGTGCTCAATCAGTTCAGACACATATTCTCACTGACACCCAGTCAGACTACCTGGTGCACTCATGAAGTGGACACTGGGGACAGTCTGCCTATTAAAAATAAGATTTATAGGCAACCTGATCATGTCAGGGACTGTATCAGGAAAGAAGTCCAGAAGATGTTGGATTTGGGAGTTATTGAACCCTCAGATAGCCCTTGGGCTAGTCCAGTGGTCCTTGTGCCAAAACCTCACACCAATGGTGGGAAAAGAGAGATGAGGTTTTGTGTGGACTACAGGGGTCTCAATGCAGTCACTAGGACTGATGCCCATCCAATACCAAGGGCAGATGAGCTAATAGACACTTTGGCCTCAGCCAAGTATCTAAGCACATTTGACCTGACAGCTGGCTACTGGCAGATCAGACTAGCTGATGATGCAAAGCCAAAGACAGCATTCTCAACCCCTAGTGGGCATTATCAATTTGTGGTGATGCCCTTTGGTCTGAAGAATGCCCCTGCCACTTTTCAGAGGTTGCTGAATACAGTCCTTACAGGTCTGGAAGCCTATAGTGCAGCATATCTAGATGATATTGCTGTCTTTAGCTCCACCTGGGAGGATCACCTGGTCCACCTCAGAAATGTTTTACAGGCCCTGCAGAAAGCAGGCCTGACTATCAAGGCCACCAAGTGCCAGATAGGGCAGAGTCAGGTTGTGTACCTGGGCCACCTTGTGGGTGGAGGCCAGTTTCAACCACTGCAGAGCAAGATCCAGACCATCATGGACTGGACTGCTCCAACTACCCAGACTCAGGTGAGAGCCTTCTTAGGCCTGACTGGGTACTATAGGAGATTTGTCAAGGGGTATGGATCAATAGTGACACCCCTGAATGACTTAACTTCCAAGAAAATGCCCAAAAAGGTTCAGTGGACAGTTAGCTGTCAAAAGGCATTTGATGACCTGAAGCAGGCCATGTGCACTGCTCCCATTATACAGAGTCCTGATTACTCCAAGAATGTCATTGTTCAAACTGATGCATCTGAATTGGGGGTAGGGGCTGTACTGTCACAATTTAATGATGAAGGTCAGGATCAGCCAGTAGCTTTAATTAGCAGAAGGCTGACCCCTAGAGAGAAACGTTGGTCAGCCATTGAGAGGGAGGCCTTTGCTGTGGTCTGGGCTCTGAAGAAGTTGAGGCCATACTTGTTTGGTACTCACTTCCTTGTTCAAACAGACCATAAGCCCCTCTTATGGCTAAAACAAATGAAGGGTGAAAACCCCAAACTGCTTAGGTGGTCCATTTCCCTACAGGGGATGGACTTCACAGTGGAACATAGACCTGGGAGTAACCATGCCAATGCAGATGGACTCTCTAGGTACTTCCACTTAGAACATGAAGACTTAACTGGGCAAGGTTAGTTTAATGTCCCTACGTTTGGGGGGTTGTGTAGGAGAGTAGGATCTGCTTCACATGGGTACCCCCACTTTTTGCTGATGCTTCACTGTTTTTCGACCTTAGTCTGGCTGGGGCCCTGCTAATCAGAACCCCAGCCTAGCTGCTTCCTCTTTAAAATGGTTTCCATGTGCCTTAGGCACATCTCTGATTGGAATCTGGAGAGCCCTTATAAGTCCCTAGTATATGGTATACTATGTACCCAGGGCATAGGTACCTCAGAGGCCTACCAGGGGCTGCAGCATGTATTGTGCCACCCCTGGAAGGCCATCCAAACTGACACCACAGGTCTGCTACTGCAGCCTGGGTAAGGTGGTGCATGCACTCCTTACTGTGATATAGGCTAACTATATCACTACATACATACACACATATAAACCTATAAGTCACTCCTATGGCAGGCCTTATCAATCCTGAAGGCAGAGTGCGTGGTTCCTATGTGAGAGGGTGCCCCTGCATGAGCAGGGCCCCTCTGCAGCGTTCGGAGACCCTTCTCTGATGCTGTTTGTAGTGCAGCCTGACCATATACTCTTAAGCGCATTATAACCTCGCGTTAAATGCTAACTTTGGGATGGCTGCACGGAAACATGTCGTGTTTGGTGTCAAACATCTTGGAATACTACCCCCCGCCAGTTCTGGCGGCGGGGGTAGCATTCCACCCTTCTAGAGGGAAAGACATGTACACACCGGTATACCCGGTACTGACTTTCCAGAGCCCTGGCATCACAAAATGGATGCCGCTGCCACAGACACGAGTCTGGCCTCCTGCTGCTGACCGAAACTCCATCAGGGGAGGCCTGGACAATAGGTTTCCTGTCCCAGGGAGGTGTGACCACCTCCCCAGACAGGATAGTGTGTATTGGGGCTGGGTGGGAGCACTCTCGGGTGCTTTGAAATCCTGCACTGGGGGCACACTTGGTGTCCCTGTGCATACCCCAGTTCAAACCGGCTCAGGGGCTTCCAGCCCCTGCTCTGGCGCGAAACTGGACAAAGGGAAAGGGGTGTAACCACCCCTCTGCACTGGCCCTCCCATAGGTGGGGCCACAGAGTATGTCCAACCCCCTACCTTAGCATAAGTAGGGGACCCCAGTCCTTAGGACTTTAGATTAACCTGGATGAAACTCTGACACAGAATCCTGGACCTTTGACGCTCTACTTCAAGATTAGAGGACTGAAGAATCTCCCTTGGGGTCAAGGAGTGACTCCCCTGCTTGGCAGGCACCAAAGAAGCAATTGTCCGGTCTGCATCGCTGAAGCTCCCGCTGGACGCCGAAGTCTTTGCATCACCAGAGGTAGATTTCCAGACTTCCCCGAGGATGCCCTGAGTCCCCAGCAAAGCTGAGGCCCGTAGCTGTCGTGGGTAACGTGGAACCGTGACCCCTGGACACCGAACGCATTTGCAAGTGCATCCTCTTCTGGGTCTTTCACAAAGTCGTGCTTTGGGCTCCTAGTAGCCCCAGCCTCCAGCACCAACTGCACCGAAGATCACTGGCCTCCACTCCACGAGTGTCCTGTGAGCCAGCTCCACGTGCACCATCTCGAGGCTCCTTCGCGGTCGCTAGTCCGTTGGCTAGTAGGCCCTCCCGAAGGGCAATATTTTTCTGCTTGGGCTCCCTGGTTGCTCCAGGTGTGCCCTGACTTATCCTCGCTGGGTGAGTCCCACAGACTTTGCTGATCTGCAACATCGTCCTTCTTCCATTTCCACGAGACTTGCCGTTGCCAAGGCTTGTTGGGTCCAATCCGGTCGCCGACACCCCTGCAATCGACAGACGTCGTGGGACAGCTCGAATCCAGCTCCTGGTTGTCATCGACGCCTCCTGGACCTCGTGGCTGAAGAGTCAAGACGACCGTCAAATTACCTGAAGCACTCGACATCGGTGGGCATCTGCTCATCGCCTTCCTGGTCACTGGCTAGTGACCCAGACTCTGTCCCCTCTGCTTTCAGGTTCTTCAGATCTTTGATCCACCTTTGGATCCACCCGAACACTTTCGACTTGGCCGCCAGCAGCACTTTGCAGCAGATCGCCATAGAAAGCGACGACGAAACCCGACCCCGAAAGACACCTATGCACCCGGCTCCCTGGGTGAGGTAACTCGAGTACCCCGGTGCTCCCGTGGGTATTGACACTAGAACAGCCTAGTTCTCAAAGGGTTTGCTCCAAGTCCTCCTCTAAGTGTCCCTTTTCTTTAAATTCAAACCGCGACTTTCCCCATAGAAGTTAACGGCGATTCGTGGCTGTGTTCATACACTGCACGCGTCCCCCGTGGGTCCCCTGTGTCACTACCTTGGGTGGTTCCTTGTGGTCCAAGCACTTCTAGAGGCTCTAGGCCCTGTGTCTAGCTCAGTCGTGGTTCTTATACCACTTTATTGGTATATGGTTTGGTACGCCCCTGGGGCTCAAACGTGTATTTGTGCTATTACTGTAGATAACTAACTTATAACTTATGTACTTCGAACTCTAGCCTCATAAAGAGACTATAGGGGTGTGTTTAGTAATAAATACATATATTTTGAATATATACCTGGTGTGGTCCTCTTTCATTTGGTCACTCAAGAGATTATAGACTGGTAAAATAAGCTGCTTTACATTCCTTCAAGACTTAGCCTGAAGGCTGCTCTCCATAGCTACCACTAGGATAGCTTTCAATAAAGGTTGTCTTTAACCTATCTCCAATAAGGGGTTGTTTGGACTGGTGCAAGGTGCCCACTATAATTGGTGGACAGCATATGCCAGGCCAAATTCTCACACACAACACCCACCGCCACCAGCCCCAGGCCCCCCCCTCCTCCCCCGGACTACCACCGAGGCAGCGCAGAACAAGACAGCTGACCTTCCAAAAACGGCATGGCCCCTCAGCCACACAATTACAGAATGTGGGGAGAGGTGGGAACCAAGTATGTGTGAAGGAGGCAAGTCACCCATGAATAAGAATGTACACAATGCCAAGTGTGGTGGTGATGTGCTGGAGAGACTCCAGTATGCAGAGCACAGACATGTCCCTGTGACACATACTGCTGGTGTGTGCAGTGTTGTGGACAGTGGACGCAACCATCTTACCTCAGGCAGTGGGGAAGACCTCGCTCATGTAGCTGCGTCGTCCCCCCTGTACGCGGAAGCGCAGTGGGCTGGTCAGGCGTATGCCACACCAGCGTAGGAGTGTGAATAAATAGACCGGGGTACTGGGCGTGGTTCACTTCCGGGATGGCCAACGCGTCTACCAGGGTGGCGCCCCTCACCCTGCCACGAGTCCGCCGCCGTGACCGCCAGCCTCCTCAGCCGAATGCTGGCTTCCACGACACAGGCCCCCAGCGCATCCCAGCAGCACAGCACCGCGGAGTAATGTGTGTGCTGACTACTGCCTTCTGCCTACACTGCGGTCAGCAGGGCTCACAATTCAAATTGAGTCTTGATTTATTTATGGCAGAGTCCAGAAGGCAACAGACATTGCTTCCAGGGCGGCCCGCCCGGACGACGCATCATCGCAGGCCGCGCACCCGCCGAGCGCTCCAGGTGCCACTAACTCTGTGCAGCTCAAGTCATCGCCACGTGGCTGTGGGCCCTTGCTGACCGCTGCCTCCGGCCTACACTGCGGTCAGCAGGGCTCACAATTCAAATTGAGTCTATATTTATTTATGGCGCAGTCCAGTAGGCAACAGACATTGCTTCCAGGGCGGCCCGCCCGGACGACGCATCATCGCAGGCCGCGCGCCCGCTGAACGCTTCTGGTGCCACGAACTTAGTGCAGCTCAAGTCATGGACCCTTCATGATGTAATATTCTGTGTGTGAGACCAGTTCTGGTGCCCCTACCTCAGTGCACTGCAAGTCATGGACCCTTCATGATGTAATCTTCTGTGTGTGAGACCAGTTCTGGTGCCCCTACCTCAGTGCACTGCAAGTCATGGACCCTTCATGATGTAATCTTCTGTGTGTGAGACCAGTTCTGGTGCCCCTACCTCAGTGCACTGCAAGTCATGGACCCTTCATGATTGAATCTTCTGTGTGTGATGTCAGAGCTTTTGCCCCTGCCTCAGTGCACCACAAGTCATGGACCGTTTATGATTGAGTCTCGTGTGTGTGATGTCAGAGCTGGTGCCCCTACCTCAGTGCACTGGCGTAGCAAGGGGGGGGCGGAGGGGGCGGTACGCCCCGGGCGGCACGAGATTTGGGGGCGGCAGGTAAATTTATCGTCAGCACCCCCCCCCTCCTGCTCTTAGGCGCTCGGCGGCGGCAAAGGCAGGGACCGCCACGGGCGGCAGAGTGCCCAGCTACGCCACTGCCTCAGTGCACTGCAAGTCATGGACCCTTTAGGATTGAATCTGTGTGTGTGATCCGATGATCACTGTTCTAGTTGTTGCCAGCACCAACCACTCCCTGAGGGCTGGCTTACACTCACCCCACACCCATCCAGCACAGGCGTCACTGGACATGTGACCCTGGTAATAAAAAGGGGACGGGCACACGTGCCCGTAGCCAGTTCCACCATACATCTAAGTGTGTCCGTGTGGTCATTATGTATGCGTGATGGCCCCTCGCCCTACCACATCACATCGTGCTGTGGACAGCGGACGCAAGCATGTCACCTCAGGCAGTGGGTAAGACCTTGGACATGTAGCTTTCTCCTCCCCCCCTGTAAGTGTAAGCGGAGTGGGCTGGGCCGGCGTACGTCAGTCCAGCGCAGGGGTGTGTAGAATTTGCCTGGGGCGTGCTTCAGTTCTGGCCTGGACAAGGAAGTAACTAATGCGTGTGTCTCTGTTGTAGTGTCGGCGCCACCCGGCCCGCAATTGACAATGTTGCAATGTAGCATGCACCCGGAGGGCGGTCTCGCACGAACGGAGAAATGAAGGAGCGCAAGACCGCTCGGGGTCTTGGCTCATACATGCCAAGTGTTGTGTGTATCTGTATTGCCGCAGCATGAGCCAAATGTCTAGCCTTAATCGCTGCGCGAGTTCAGCCAGGCATGAACTCTACATCTGTGTCCGCACTATCCTTACCATAGGCCTACACTCACGTGGCCGCCCACCTTCAACGGCCAACATCACAGTGTCGTTGTCAGGCTTGTGGACATGCGCAGACAGGCATGACAATGGTTTGCCTTTGGAGTGCAAGTGATGCAACAGGCGCAGCGTACACAAGTGAATAGGCTCGGGGGAGGGAGGAGCAGCTGTGAGGCAACGTAACACACTGTGATGCCGCTCACTTGCCACATGCAAGTCATGTCAAACATGAATCCCAAAGTCACACACATCCCTCCCCACACCCAACAAGCCACATCACAATTCCTGAATGCAAGCAGATGACAAACTGACATTAGGGATGAAAGCTCCTTTGTCTGAACTATCAGGCGGAAGCACATCTGCACATCCGACCTTGGAATTGCATGTGCCCGGCATCCCCTGACAAATACGATAGCAGTTGAGGGCGACTCCCACACTACGCACAGCCCGACAAAAGACCAACGCATACACACCCCACACACAGAAGTCCTTTCTCGGAGTTATCTTGCATGGAATGGCCTTCACACTTACTCCCACTCCATCCCAGGCGTACAACCGTTGCACACTTAAACAACTCATTGATCCGAGCTGTGGCATTTCATCGACAGAACTGGCGCAGGTCAGAACAGTGCCGCTTCAACCAGGGCCACTAACGCAATGGCAGAACATCCCGGACACATGCACAACCCCTGTCACGTGGAACTGTACCGTGCGCGTATGCTGCATTTACTGGGGGCACTGCCATTGGTAGTGCTGCGGGTCAGTGACCGGCTGAGCTTCCTCCTTGCCAACGTCACGTGCGTTCAGCCTGTGTTGCATTGTCGATCGTGCATATTCGAGTGGTCCATGGATGTCTGCCTATCCAACAGGACGGTAGCCGAACTGGATTTCGACATGTGTGTGCGCCCCCTGTTGGCCCACGACCATGAGTGTCACTGTGATTCCCGTCTATGGGATGCTTGGATACTTGGCATACACGCTGGCAGCTGGACCTGGGAAATTGCAGAACTCCTCGTGTACAGTGACCACATTGAGCCGCTCCCCTATTGGGCTGTAGTGCTAATTGGTGACAGGGGGTGGACGCAGCACATCTGTCCGGACCTGCTAATGGCTAGCCTCGCCATCCTGTTCGATGGAGTCGACTACGACCTCATGTTGGAAATGATTGCCTACTAAGATGCACTCGCTTTCATGGACGTGTTACTACGTACCTGCAGCCACAACAGTTTGGAACCCATTGCACATGTCCCAACACCTTGTTGCATCTTGGGGTTCTGGTCACATATCTCACGACAACTGTGGACATGGCTGCATTCGCCTCGACCCCGAATACGTGGGCGTACAACCACGCGGGGTAACACACACCTGTGAAAGGTGAGGCACTCCCCCGGAGTGGACAGCGGCGCTTGGCAACGTTCCTCATTCTGACATACTGCTGCATTGGTCCGCATGTTGTGGCACTTCTCTTGCCCGTACTGGCACGCATATGCTAATAAAGTCTACGCACATTCACTTGTATTCAACTGTGATGTGAGTTGTTTTGAATGACGATGTGTGTCTCACTGCCTATCTGGGTCACGGCCATACCTGCGCATTGATAGCATTACCCAGGGAGTACCATTTATGTGGAATCACTGTCCCTACATTCATCAATACTTTCATGCTTAATTGATCAGGGCCATGACACATCAGTGTGAATTTGAATGTTTTATTTGCATTCAGTGGGGTGTTTCAGCTGGACCAGTACAGGGCCATGCAAACCCCACTTTCCATTGTCGCCCGTGGAGGGCCAGCCAGAGTCCTTTAGGGATGGACAGGTTTATCGGGAGAGGTAGACTTCAGTCCGCAGTGTTATTGCTGTGTCATTGGTAACCAATCCAAATATGGCAGTCCATGTCGAGGTCCAAGGTGAGTGTCGCTGAGTGTAACGGGGGACAGTGGAAGATGTTATTCCAGGGCATGATGCAGAGGGCAGTAACAAGCTGAAACAGGCCATATGGCGGTGATGTATGCTACCACTTCAATCTTGCCACCAAGCCAGATTCATCGTCATCTTCGTCCTCTGATGTGTCAGGTGCCTCACATGTGGGTGGTGGTGTTTGGTCTGCCGCACTGTGTGGCACGGACACTTCAGGGGGCGGAGATGTGGATGGAGTAGTAGCAGCAGCAGTCATCCGCGCCAGGCCGTGTGGCGGCAATGCCATGACGAGGTTCTGCAGGGCATGGAAGTTCCCAGTTACATCTCGCTGGTGTGCAGCCGTGGCAGCCAATCGTTCCGCATGCATCCGCTCCATGTTCTCCATGATCCTCCGCATGTGCCCCAACTCCCGGCTGACATCGCTGGAGCCACTCTGACTAGACAGTTGTTCTTGTCTCCGAGTCATGACTCCAGCGATGTCAGCCATGTATTGTTAGAGAGCATGGAGCGGACAGTGGGTGTCCGTTAGGGACTGTAAGTGGACCCTGATGGCATCTAGTTAGGCTGCCATGAGGACGAACCCCACCCGCAGCTGGTCAGCCATCTTCTCCTGGCACCCTAACACACGGCATTGGAATGCCATGTGTTGGTCATGGGGGTCCTGGGAGCCAGCCGTGGTGGTGGGTGCTTCCTGCTGTGTGGTCTGTGCAGGGGGTGGGGTCTCCTCGATGCAGCTGGGCTGCCCTGCTCCTGGAGGTGGGGTGCCGAAGCTGTCCATGTGCTGTTGGAGGGTGTCAGTGTCGATGTTGGGGAGGTCGTCTTCGTCATCAGTGCTGAGTTGTTGTGTCTGCTCTGCAGGAGGTGTTGATTCTCCCTCTGCAATGTGAAGGGGAGATGCAGATTGACACTGTGTTCACATGTATGTCCGCGCATTGTACAAGTTTACTAACAGACTGCATGCCAATGTACATTGTGAATGTTTGTGATGAGATGCCTATTTGATGCGGGACAGTTGACATTCCTACACCATCAGGGATGTGTGGTTGTACTTGTCCATTGTCATCTCACATTTTCCTGCTATGCCAAATGCGAATGGCCATTTACTACACACAAGAGGCAGCAGTTGTGTCCTCTGTTCTGTTGTGAGCGTGTTGCAGTTTGTGCCACATTGTTGTCAATGTTGAGGTGCTCTGATTCTTATGTGTGTGTGCTGCATTGTGGTTGTGTTGCCCCTTCAGCTCTGATTTGGCTGGCCCTTCTCCCTTTCAGGCGGTGTGCCTTTCACTTCTGTGCTTATACAGTGCTGAGATGTTGCAGACTTGGGTAAATTGGGCTCTTGGTCGGTGTTGTGACTCTTGGGCATGGTTTGTCCGCAGATGTGCTCTGCTTAGTGTGCATGTGTGCCATTGTGCCCATCTCCCCCCGTCCCCCCAGTCCCTGGTCGTTACTCACCCTGTTGCTGTTGGCTCAGGTCATGTTGTGCAGTGTCCGGTCCACCAACTCCTGCCACCGTCTCCCCAATGATGACTCGGGTCACCATTTCCTCCATCTCATCCAGCTCCTGGTGTGTCGCTGGACTCCCACCTCCAGTCCGCATTGCTGCTCTCAGGTTGGCAGCGGTTTTCAGCTTGGTTTTGCGCTTCTCATCAGTCCAGCGCTTCTTGCAGTCGTCCACTTCCCTTCTCTTCACTCCGACTGCATTCACCTTGGCCAAGATGGACTGCCATATTGTATTTTTAGTTGCCATTGTCACAGTGGAGGTGATGAACAGTTGGTGGTGGTGTTCTGTTACCTCCGTAATCAGGATCCTGGTTCCCTGCGGACTGAGATGCGTCTTCCTCTTCTTCTTCTCCTTGCCCTTCCCTGTCCCCGAGGTCCCAGGCTGGTCCTCCGTGTGGCTTGTGGGGTTCTGGTTGTCCTCTGTACTTGCTCCGGCTCCCTCCATGGTGCTTCGCAGTTGTTTGTGTTTTGTAGGTGTTTTTTTTGCAGCTTTTGTAGTGTTTGTTCCCGCCTTGCTTGTGGGACTTGCGGGCCTGGCGCTGCTTTTCGCTGGATTTATCGCAGTTGGGCCCATCGCAGCTTTTTTCACGTTCGGGTTTCCTTTTTTATCGCCATCGCGGTAGTTGTATCGCGGACATTTGTGGCGTTCTCGGGAAACTATCCCATGTTACGGCCGTATTGAGAATGAGACGTTGACACAGAGTTATTTTCCCGCGATAGACGGCGATATGAAAAATTGCGTTAACCTATTTTGGCGATGATTATCGCACGTTCTTGAGAATATCCCCCCAGGTCTTACAGTGTCGCATTTTAAGTCCTCATGTATCAAAGGAACACATGAAAACCAAATGCACAAAGGAAACGTTGCAATTCCATTTTCCTCTCTCGGATAAGTGTAATGTAAGTTCATAAATGGAATATATCATGTAAAATGCATATAGTTTTTTTCATTACTTGAAATCATTCAAGAACACAACAATCTTGAAAGCACCTGAGAGGCCTTGATGGTATGATTTACGAGGCAATGCACACAGCAGTTTTAAAAACAATTTTAGGATAATTAACAAATCATTCATTCCAATAACTCCAAATATTCAAACACCAGTTTTATTATTTACATCAGTCCTGCTGACCTGGAAGATAATAGTCCAATAACTGTCTTCCATATATAGAGAACAGCGTTTCCTTCTGCTGTGCAATGTATGTGTTTCATGGGACTTACCTCCATTCTATCTAGGCAAACGTCACATGGAATGCAAAGCCCCACAAAATACTGGAGCTGCTCTTCAGTGACGATGGTTGGAGCTGCTCTTCAGTGACGATGGTTGGAGCTGCTCTTCAGTGACGATGGTTAGAGCTGCTCTTCAGTGACGGTGGTTGGAGCTGCTCTTCAGTGACAATGGTTGGAGCTGCTCTTCAGTGACGATGGTTGGAGCCGCTCTTCAGTGATGATGGTTGGAGCCGCTCTTCAGTGATGATGGTTAGAGCTGCTCTTCAGTGACGGTGGTTGGAGCTGCTCTTCAGTGACGATGGTTGGAGCTGCTCTTCAGTGACGATGGTTGGAGCTGCTCTTTAGTGACGATGGTTGGAGCTGCTCTTCAGTGACGATGGTTGGAGCCGCTCTTCAGTGACGATGGTTAGAGCTGCTCTTCAGTGACGATGGTTGGAGCTGCTCTTCAGTGACGATGGTTGGAGCTGCTCTTTAGTGGCGATGGTTGGAGCTGCTCTTCAGTGACGATGGTTGGAGCTGCTCTTTAGTGACGATGGTTGGAGCCGCTCTTTAGTGACGATGGTTGGAGCTGCTCTTTAGTGACGATGGTTGGAGCCGCTCTTCAGTGACGATGGTTGGAGCTGCTCTTCAGTGACGATGGTTGGAGCTGATCTTTAGGGACGATGGTTGGAGCCGCTCTTTAGTGGCGATGGTTGGAGCTGCTCTTCAGTGACGATGGTTGGAGCCGCTCTTTAGTGGCGATGGTTGGAGCTGCTCTTTAGGGACGATGGTTGGATCTGCTCTTCAGTGACGATGGTTGGAGCTGCTCTTCAGTGACGATGGTTGGAGCTGATCTTTAGGGACGATGGTTGGAGCCGCTCTTTAGTGGCGATGGTTGGAGCTGCTCTTTAGTGACGATGGTTGGAGCCGCTCTTTAGTGACGATTGTTGGATCTGCTCTTCAGTGACGATGGTTGGAGCTGCTCTTCAGTGACGATGGTTGGAGCTGATCTTTAGGGACGATGGTTGGAGCCGCTCTTTAGTGGCGATGGTTGGAGCTGCTCTTCAGTGACGATGGTTGGAGCCGCTCTTTAGTGGCGATGGTTGGAGCTGCTCTTTAGGGACGATGGTTGGAGCTGCTCTTCAGTGACGATGGTTGGAGCTGATCTTTAGGGACGATGGTTGGAGCTGCTCTTTAGGGACGATGGTTGGAGCTGCTCTTTAGGGACGATGGTTGGAGCTGCTCTTTAGGGACGATGGTTGGAGCTGCTCTTCAGTGACGATGGTTGGAGCCGCTCTTCAGTGACGATGGTTGGAGCTGCTCTTTAGGGACGATGGTTGGAGCTGCTCTTCAGTGACGATGGTTGGAGCTGCTCTTCAGTGACGATGGTTGGAGCCGCTCTTCAGTGACGATGGTTGGAGCTGCTCTTTAGGGACGATGGTTGGAGCTGCTCTTTAGGGACGATGGTTGGAGCTGCTCTTTAGTGACGATGGTTGGAGCTGCTCTTCAGTGACGATGGTTGGAGCTGCTCTTCAGTGACGATGGTTGGAGCCGCTCTTTAGTGACGATGGTTGGAGCTGCTCTTCAGTGACGATGGTTGGAGCTGCTCTTCAGTGACGATGGTTGGAGCTGCTCTTCAGTGACAGTGGTTGGAGCTGCTCTTTAGGGACGATGGTTGGAGCTGCTCTTTAGTGATGATGGTTAGAGCTGCTCTTCAGTGACGATGGTTGGAGCTGCTCTTCAGTGACGATGGTTGGAGCTGCTCACAGTGACGATGGTTGGAGCTGCTCTTCAGTGACGATGGTTGGAGCCGCTCTTCAGTGACGATGGTTGGAGCTGCTCTTTAGTGACGATGGTTGGAGCTGCTCTTCAGTGACGATGGTTGGAGCTGCTCTTTAGTGACGATGGTTGGAGCCGCTCTTCAGTGACGATGGTTGGAGCTGCTCTTCAGTGACGGTGGTTGGAGCTGCTCTTCAGTGACGATGGTTGGAGCTGCTCTTCAGTGACGATGGTTGGAGCTGCTCTTTAGTGACGATGGTTGGAGCTGCTCTTTAGTGACGATGGTTGGAGCCGCTCTTCAGTGACGATGGTTGGAGCTGCTCTTCAGTGACGGTGGTTGGAGCTGCTCTTCAGTGACGATGGTTGGAGCTGCTCTTTAGTGACGATGGTTGGAGCCGCTCTTTAGTGACGATGGTTGGAGCTGCTCTTCAGTGACGATGGTTGGAGCTGCTCTTCAGTGACGATGGTTGGAACCGCTCTTTAGTGACGATGGTTGGAGCTGCTCTTCAGTGACGATGGTTGGAGCTGCTCTTCAGTGACAGTGGTTGGAGCTGCTCTTCAGTGACGGTGGTTGGAGCCGCTCTTTAGTGACGATGGTTGGAGCCGCTCTTTAGTGACGATGGTTGGAGCTGCTCTTCAGTGACGATGGTTGGAGCTGCTCTTCAGTGACGGTGGTTGGAGCTGCTCTTCAGTGACGATGGTTGGAGCTGCTCTTCAGTGACGTTGGTTGGAGCCGCTCTTTAGTGACGATGGTTGGAGCTGCTCTTCAGTGACGATGGTTGGAGCTGCTCTTCAGTGACGGTGGTTGGAGCCGCTCTTTAGTGACGATGGTTGGAGCTGCTCTTCAGTGACGATGGTTGGAGCTGCTCTTCAGTGACGATGGTTGGAGCCGCTCTTTAGTGACGATGGTTGGAGCTGCTCTTCAGTGACGATGGTTGGAGCTGCTCTTCAGTGACGATGGTTGGAGCTGCTCTTTAGTGACGGTGGTTGGAGCCGCTCTTTAGTGACGATGGTTGGAGCCGCTCTTTAGTGACGATGGTTGGAGCTGCTCTTCAGTGACGATGGTTGGAGCTGCTCTTCAGTGACGATGGTTGGAACCGCTCTTTAGTGACGATGGTTGGAGCTGCTCTTCAGTGACGATGGTTGGAGCTGCTCTTCAGTGACAGTGGTTGGAGCTGCTCTTCAGTGACGGTGGTTGGAGCCGCTCTTTAGTGACGATGGTTGGAGCCGCTCTTAGTGACGATGGTTGGAGCTGCTCTTCAGTGACGATGGTTGGAACCGCTCTTTAGTGACGATGGTTGGAGCTGCTCTTCAGTGACGATGGTTGGAGCTGCTCTTCAGTGACAGTGGTTGGAGCTGCTCTTCAGTGACGGTGGTTGGAGCCGCTCTTTAGTGACGATGGTTGGAGCTGCTCTTCAGTGACGATGGTTGGAGCCGCTCTTCAGTGACGATGGTTGGAGCTGCTCTTCAGTGACGATGGTTGGAGCTGCTCTTTAGTGACGATGGTTGGAGCCGCTCTTCAGTGACGATGGTTGGAGCTGCTCTTCAGTGACGATGGTTGGAACCGCTCTTCAGTGACGATGGTTGGAGCTGCTCTTTAGTGACGATGGTTGGAGCCGCTCTTCAGTGACGATGGTTGGAGCTGCTCTTCAGTGACGGTGGTTGGAGCTGCTCTTCAGTGACGATGGTTGGAGCTGCTCTTCAGTGACGATGGTTGGAGCTGCTCTTCAGTGACGATGGTTGGAGCTGCTCTTCAGTGACGATGGTTGGAGCTGCTCTTTAGTGACGATGGTTGGAACCGCTCTTTAGTGACGATGGTTGGAGCTACTCACAGTGCAGACGCTCCCACCACAGCACATTCGGATTTGGTAAAGTAGTATACCAGCATTTCAGCCTGATTTCCCTCTATTTTCTTTGTTATTATAATGCCTTTACCACAAAATTTTCCTGCAGGTCAGGTGCTCATAAGCTTTTCGCCTCTGATTTTGTACCTTTGACAGTCCCATTGTCCCCTCGTCGTGCATGTCTCAACCAGTATCTCATTGTGTCCCTCTGTCCACGTCTGTCCATCCCTCCCTCATCTCAATCCAACAAAGGGTGCCCTTCCTCAACAATTTTAGACCTCTATTGTTCCTTCCTTTCCATATGCATCGTTCATTCTCTTCATCCATCCATCTATTCACCCCTCTCCAAACAACCAACAATCCATCCATCTGTTGATCCACACACCCATTGATTCACCCATCATCCTTCCATTCTTCTCTTCATCCATTCATCTATTCACCCCTCTCCATCCAACCAACAATACATCCATCTGTTGATCCACACACCCATTGATTCACCCATCATCCTTCCATCCTTCTCTTCATCCATTCATCTATTCACCCCTCTCCATCCAACCAACAATTCATCCATCTGTTTAACAACACACCTATTGATTCACCCATCATCCTTCCATCCTTCTCTTCATCCATTCATCTATTCACCCCTCTCCATCCAACCAACAATCCATCCATCTGTTGATCCACACACCCATTGATTCACCCATCATCCTTCCATCCTTCTCTTCATACATTCATCTTTCCCTCCATCCCTCTACCCACTACTTCATCATAAAAATCCTTGCAGTGGTATTAAGGACCTACTTTTTAGAGGCCAGTGTCTCCATCAAAAGAGAGACGAAGGGCATTTTAAAAAATTGTATTTTACACACACTTCCCAGTGGTACACCCCTTCTCCCCCAATCAAGCTGCTAACGTGCATGGCTCATGATGCTCCTATGTAGGGTCCCTCTCCTCCTACTGCCATCGTTTACTAGCAATCTGTGCATTAGGAGCAAAGACACCTTTTATACTGCACGGTCGCATGCTGCTGAGCTCTCGCATCTTCTCTCCATTCACTCCTTCCTTCCCTCCCTACTTCTCACTCACAAGCTTGCATGCCTTCTTTCAAAAGAGGCCGCCCCCACCACACACATGGAAGCCCATGGGTGCAGTTGCTAACTAACTTTTTGGCTGATCCACCCACCCCAAAATTAATGTATCTATGCACTATTTCTGTAGTGAAAACCTATTGCATGACCCAGTGTGTAGTAATTGTATAGCTATTCAATCCCTGGCGGCATAGCACCCAGGATAATGTGCTGCATGGATACACACTTATAAGGTCCCAAAGACGAGGCCTATTGGCTATGCCCTAACCCTACCCTTTAAAGTCAAGATTATCACTTCCAATACGAGTGATCTGCATTTAGGATTTAGCTTTTGTACAGGGTATAAGCCTCACTTCGTGCATCTTCTCACTGGCTCAGTATAATTTATGCAAAAACATTAATAGGAAAGGAGTACATTTTATTCCCAACATTTGCACCCGGTGTCCCTCCTGTCTATGCAGTTATGTTTCCTCTGGCTAAAACTGCTCTCTCGTTGTTTTGTAAGTACGAGGTGTAAATATATGGACGTGTTCGCTGTGGTGTTTCAAGTCCAAACTGTCGCTATTATTTTCTCTTTTCCAAACACAAGTGATGTGCTTTCAGGGTTTCGCTTCTGTAGAGGGTATAAGCTTCTACTCCTACCATCCCTACGTTCCACTGTTTTCTCGCCATTCTCTTTCCTCCTATATTTTTAAAGAGGTCAAATAATAACTTCACTGCAAACAAAAAAAAATAACTAAAAAATATTCTCATTTGCAACACCAATAGCTCTAACTTTCACTACAGCGAGACCTATTGCATTGCAAATGCTTGTCATATCCTGTATTTAATACTTTTTGAGGGGTGGCCAATCACTTTACAAGAAAGATGCCTCAGTCTATGATCAGAAGGGAGGTGTGTTGTTGGGTGTGAGCCCCCCAGGTAAGGCAGGTGGGGGATACAATATTATAGTCCGGATCATCTTGAAGGAGAAGCTGCAGAAAGTTGTGTACATTCGAAGTAAGGGTACATGGGTGACGCGGCAGACAACTGGTGCCTCGAAAAGGGGGGGTGTAGGACGCTGGCTCTCTATATAGTGCACTAAAATGAAGTACACAGTGCAGAGTCCAGTGGGTCTCAGATTGGCAATTAATGCTTTTTCTCAAATCGAACACAAACTGTATATAAACGATTTGAAAAAAAGCATTAAGTGCATATATCATGATTGGGAGAAAAAAAATATTATTGTTTTGTAGCCCTGAAGTGAGGTATTCCCTCACTGACGAAACACTTGTTGGCTGGCTATAGAAACAAGAGAAGAGGCCAATGGGCCGAAAATAAACCAAGGAGAAATACGAGAATCACAAAAAAAAGAATTGGTTTCATTTTTTCACTGTACTGACAATACAGTTTTTGAATTTACTGAATTATTACAAGAGCTTGTGCAAGTCTACTGGTGAGCAGTGTTTGCATTCATGGATACTAGCGAGCAGTCTCTGCATTCATGGATACTGGCTAGCAGTGTCTGCATTCACGGATACTGGCTAGCAGTGTATGCATTTACTTATACTGGCTAGCAGTGTTTGCATTCACTTATATTGCCTAGCAGTGTATGCATTCACGGATACTGGCTAGCAGTGTTTGTATAGATGGATATTGGCTAGCAGTGTATGTATTCACGGATACTGGCTAGCAGTGTATGCACTCACTTATATTGGCTAGCAGTGTATGCATTCTCTTTTATTGGCTAATGGCTAGCAGTGTTTGTATTCACGGATATTGGCTAGCAGTGTATGCATTCACTTGTATTGACTAGCAGTGTTTGTATTCAAGGATATTGGCTAGCAGTGTTTGTATTCATAGATACTGGCTAGCAGTGTTTGTATTCACAGATATTGGCTAGCAGTGTATGCATTCACTTGTATTGACTAGCAGTGTTTGTATTCACGGATATTGGCTAGCAGTGTGTGTATTCATAGATACTGGCTAGCAGTGTTTGTATTCACGGATATTGGCTAGCAGTGTATGCATTCACTTGTATTGACTAGCAGTGTTTGTATTCACGGATATTGGCTAGCAGTGTATGCATTCACGGATACTGGCTAGCAGTGTTTGTATTCACAGATATTGGCTAGCAGTGTATGCATTCACTTGTATTGACTAGCAGTGTTTGTATTCACGGATATTGGCTAGCAGTGTTTGTATTCATAGATACTGGCTAGCAGTGTTTGTATTCACGGATATTGGCTAGCAGTGTATGCATTCACTTGTATTGACTAGCAGTGTTTGTATTCACGGATATTGGCTAGCAGTGTATGCATTCACGGATACTGGCTAGCAGTGTTTGTATTCACGGATATTGGCTAGCAGTGTATGCATTCACGGATACTGGCTAGCAGTGTCTGCATTCACAAATGCTTGCAAGCAGTGCATGCAATCTCGGATACTAGCAAGCAGCGTCTTAATTCACAGATAGTGGCTAGCATTGTTTGTATTTATGAATATTGGCTAGCAGTGTATGCATTCAAGGATACTGGCTAGCATTGTTTGTATTTATGAATATTGGCTAGCAGTGTATGCATTCACGGATACTGGCTAGCATGGTTTGTATTTATGAATATTGGCTAGCAGTGTATGCATTCACGGATACTGGCTAGCATTGTTTGTATTCACGGATATTGGCTAGCAGTGTATACATTCAGGGATACTGGCTAGCGGTATTTGTATTCACGGATATTGGCTAGCAGTGTATGCATTCACTTGTATTGACTAGCAGTGTTTGTATTCATGGATATTGGCTAGCAGTGTTTGTATTCATAGATACTGGCTAGCAGTGTTTGTATTCACAGATATTGGCTAGCAGTGTATGCATTCACTTGTATTGACTAGCAGTGTTTGTATTCACGGATATTGGCTAGCAGTGTGTGTATTCATAGATACTGGCTAGCAGTGTTTGTATTCACGGATATTGGCTAGCAGTGTATGCATTCACTTGTATTGACTAGCAGTGTTTGTATTCACGGATATTGGCTAGCAGTGTATGCATTCACGGATACTGGCTAGCAGTGTTTGTATTCTCGGATATTGGCTAGCAGTGTATGCATTCACTTGTATTGACTAGCAGTGTTTGTATTCACGGATATTGGCTAGCAGTGTTTGTATTCATAGATACTGGCTAGCAGTGTTTGTATTCACGGATATTGACTAGCAGTGTATGCATTCACTTGAATTGACTAGCAGTGTTTGTATTCACGGATATTGGCTAGCAGTGTTTGTATTCATAGATACTGGCTAGCAGTGTTTGTATTCACGGATATTGGCTAGCAGTGTATGCATTCACTTGTATTGACTAGCAGTGTTTGTATTCACGGATATTGGCTAGCAGTGTATGCATTCACGGATACTGGCTAGCAGTGTTTGTATTCACGGATATTGGCTAGCAGTGTATGCATTCACGGATACTGGCTAGCAGTGTCTGCATTCACAAATGCTTGCAAGCAGTGCATGCAATCTCGGATACTAGCAAGCAGCGTCTGCATTCACAGATAGTGGCTAGCATTGTTTGTATTTATGAATATTGGCTAGCAGTGTATGCATTCACGGATACTGGCTAGCATTGTTTGTATTTATGAATATTGGCTAGCAGTGTATGCATTCACGGATACTGGCTAGCAGTGTTTGTATTCAGGGATATTGGATAGCAATGTATGCATTCACGGATACTGGCTAGCATTGTTTGTATTCACGGATATTGGATAGCAAAGTATGTATTCACTGGCAAGCAGTGTCTGCATTCACGAATACTGGCAAGCAGTGTATACATTCACGGATTCTGGCTAGCAGTGTCTGCATTCACGGATTCTGGCTAGCAGTGTCTGCATTCACGGATAGTGGCAAGCAGTGCATGCAATCATGGATACTGACACAGAATCTAGAAATGTTAAGGTATGTCTCAGTTATGTTGCAACTATTTCAGGTCTGGAGTCGTTAGGCAAACTGTCAGGTGGAAGGTTGTTTGGTTACCTCCGGAACAATAACATTTATTAACGTGACTGGAACAAACCTTTACCTTTAGAGTTCTTTTGCCGAAGGGCCATGGATCATGTGATTCAAATACCAATTTTAGGAATGAGAAAGGGATCATTCTAAAGAGGATTGTCTGCTAATGTTCATGCATCTAATTCCTTCAACACATCCTGAAACCCCAAATGTTTTAGATTACAGCACCAAGATCTATTTTCTAGATCATTCCATTTCAGTTCTTGCTGGGCAGGTGTGCATTGAAAGCTTATTAAACTAACAAGAGGTTCCATCCCTTAAGGAATGTTAGCTTCAAGGTCCTCACCCACTGTGCCCAGCTCCACGACTAATGTAATGACTTGAACTTGGAAGTTTCGGCTCCAGCTCGACACATCACAGTTAACATAAGTACAAACCCAGAGCTGTGGTGTCAATGAGGACCTGTAGAACATGGAGGTGTGGCAAGCACCTTCAACCGAAGGTCAGCTTAGACTTCCTGCGATACTTCTCTCCTGATGGTCTTGTCCAAGCAGGGTTATGTTAACGGGACTCTGGCTGTAGTGTATTGATTCCTTCTGCTGCAGATTTTAGTTTCCTTTGTTCCTCTCAGATATATTAGTCTTTTTGCTGCTTGCACATTTTTATTCTTTTTCTTGATGACTGCTGAGCACTGTCCTTCCTCTTACACCAATGTTGGGCCTCGGTTACTGATTGGATGGAGGGTGACTGCGTCACTTGTCCACCTGTCACCTAGTCTTCATCCTCTGTCGCTGTTGTGTTGAAAGGCTGAAGAATCTCCAGATCCAGGTCTGTCCAGACTCCTGTCCTGACGGCAGCCAACCCTGGAGGATGTTCAACGATTATAAACAAGAGCCAAGGCAAGCAGTATGTCCTGCTGCATGCGGGTGACTCATGATCCTGTGAGAGAAAGTTTCTCAATCCAGTATCTTAAAAAATAATATCATGTGTATGATAATTCTGCTCGGACCACTCATCATCTCAAGGGCTCTGTGGCATAAGAAGAAGATATTTAAAAAAAACTTGATTTGGATCAGGAGACTGAATTCTCAGATGTTAATGCTAAAGGTCACCTCACTTGATGATGTTATATGTGCGCTTAGAATTGACCTAAATCTCTAGATTCATCTACTTGTGAGATGCAGAATTCTGCTGGTCTGGATCCAGCTAAAGCTGCTTGGGAAGGTTATGGGGCCAGATGTACGACCATTTGCTTTTGTGACTCGCAAATTGCGAAAAATTGCGAGTCGCAATTTGCAAGTTGCAAAAGCAAATGTACAACAGTGTCAGAGACACTGTTAGCGATTCCCAATGGGGTCGCAAAATGAGAGGCTCATGAATATTAATGAGCCACTCGCAATTTGCGACCCCATTGGGAATGGCTGGCCCTCCCAGGTATGGTGGCCTGCTGGGCTCAGCAGGCCTTCATGTCTGGGACTGCTTTTAAATAAAGCAGGTTTTTTTTAAAATGCAGCCCGTTTTCCTGAAAGGAAAACGTGATGCATTTAAAAAAATATAAATGAAACGTTTTTTTGTTTTTTTTCTTTTTTTATTAAAGTTTTATTGAAACAACAAAGGATCTGCACATACAGTCATTTGGTATACAGTTTCATAGAGACAACACCAGTTATATGCCCGCGGTAATGTTATATGTCCTCGTCCGAGTCATGATCCAACCCCGGAGGTGTACAGATGTTCCACCTATATACGTTCCATTTGCCCCACACCCTACCCCATTTCTTTGGGCATTTTCTGTGAATGAATGTGGCCTTCTCCGCTACCATGGCTATATCCATATCTCTACACCAGTCCATTAAAGTCGGTATACCTCCTGCTCCCCATTTTTGTGCTATGTTTCGTTTGGCTATCATCATGCCTGTCGTTGCCCACTGACGTTCAGCGTGATTAAGGTCTGTTGGTCCCCAAATGTTGAGGAGGCAGCATTTAGGCTCAGGCGGGGCTTGCTTCTCAGTGACCTCTGTGATGGTTCCCATCACTGCCGCCCAGTATGGTGTAAGCTTTGTGCATTCCCACAAGGTGTGATAAAAGGTACCTATGTCGCCACAGAGGCGCAAACAGTACGGATCAGGAGTTCTTCCCATCTTGTGCAGTGTTACCCGCGTATAGTATGTCCTGTGTAATATTTTAAACTGTACCAACCGCAGTCTAGAGGAGATTGCCACCTCTTTGGACAGTCGGGGTCATCCATGTCTCCAACCGCCGTCTGCCAGAGCGCCCTAAGTCGGTCAAGTGGATCTGTTCAGTTATTGATGATTTTTTTATAGGTGAGTGAGGTTGCTTTTTTGTGTAGATAATCGGTAAGCAGTCGGTCCTCTAAAGGGGATGATTCAGGGAGTGCTTCTGCTGTTGGGAGGGCTGCATCTATCGCATGTTCAATTTGCATATATCGGAATTGTTCGCCCGGAGCCATCGTGTATTGTTCTTGTAGGTAGGCAAAACTGACGACCTCTCCATTGCGCCAGAGGTCCCCCAGCCGGGAGATTCCTATCAGATCCCATTTTTGAAACCCTTTGCTTTTTCCCAATGTTCCTAATTTGCCTCCGTCCCACAGTGGAGTGTGTTGTGTCAGTCTGTCTGTCCAGCCCAGGTGCTTAGTAACCGTGTGCCATATACGAATTGTGTGTGCTGTTGGGCCCAAAAGGTCACGGACTTTCCGTTTATTGTAGAGTGCCCCATTAACGCCTCCTTTCCCAAGGGTCAATTTGTCTAGGCGATAGGCAGGGTCTGTGTCGGGTACATGAAGCCATTGATTGATGACTGTGAGTTGTGAAGCCCAATAATACGCCTTGATATCAGGTAGGGCTATCCCGCCATCGTACCAACTTCTGACTAGTTTATTCGCTGCCACTCTTGCCGGTTTGTTATCCCATAGGAGAGCAGAGACCTCCGAATTTACTGTTCTAAAAAATGAGTCGGGGACTGGATAAGGCGTGTTGTGTAGTGCATATAAAAATCTGGGCAGGGCCATCATTTTGAAAAGAGCCGCTCTACCCAATAGGGTGAGTGGCAGTGCTCTCCAATGCTTGATGTCTTGCTTCAGCCTTTGCAGTGGGGCCTGCAAGTTAAGTATTATGAATGTGTCCGGATCTGACGTCACGTGTATGCCGAGGTATTTGAAACTATCCGTGACTATCTGGACCTTGCATCCCTTTGGGAGACGTGGAGGCCATCCATGTATTATGTAAAGTACGGACTTATCCCAATTAATGGCATACCCGGATACCGATCCAAACACTGCGCAGATGTTGAGTAGTGGGTGGAGGGATCGCATGGGTGAGGCTATATATAATAGAACATCATCGGCGTAGAGGGAGATACGATCTTCCCATCCCTCCCTCCATTTTAGACCTCGGACCACGGGATCCCACCTAATCCAAGCCGCCAGCGGTTCCAGGACCAATGCGAACAATAAGGGCGATAATGGGCAGCCCTGTCGCGTTCCCCTACCCAGGGTAATCTCCCGTGATATGTGTCCATTGGCGACTACATGCGCCACAGGGTTGGTGTAGAGTAGGTGTATCCAAGAGCAGAACTTCGGTCAAAACCCTAAATGCTGAAGGACCGCAAATAAGAAGGCCCATTCCACCGAGTCAAAGGCCATTTTTGCGTCCAGCGAGAGGACCGCAGAGTCTTCCTGTACAGTATGTTTCCGACCCAGTACGCCATGCAGGCGCCTGAGATTCAAGGCTGTGTTTCTGCCCGGCATAAAGCCCGATTGGTCCGGGTGTACCAGTTTGACGAGATGGGGTGTTAGCCTAAGCGCCAACGTTTTGGCCAAGATTTTTGCTTCTGCATTGATTAAAGAGATCGGTCGATATGACGTGCATTCCACCGCCGGCTTGCCCGGCTTGTGAATGGCTACAATGGTTGCCAGACGCTGATCTCTGGGGAGTGTTCCTGCGGCACGACTCGTTTCGAACATTTTCAGCATATATGGGGCTATCTTGTCCACCGTATGTTTATACTTGTTAACCGTGGTGTGTAGACTCGTTCATAGTGTTGCGCTAGTGCAGCCACTATTTCTTGTGGGTCTGATGTAACATCTCCAGCTTCCATTCTAATCTGTGCTATCCATCTATTCGCCCGTTCCCTCTTGTCTAACCAGGCAAGAAGTTTCCCTGCTTTGTCCCCAGATTCATAGATCCGGTGTTGGACTGCTTGTAGACGGGACTTGGCATCTTCCCAAAGGTATTCTTTGTATTCCTGTCTTTTCATGCGCAGTGTATGCGCTGTAGCATCAGTGGGACCCACGGCATGTTGAGATTCTAACTGCTGTACCTCATGCTCCAAGGTCTCTATTGTATTTTCCTTTTCTTTTTTATGTCCCTCGATGAGGGAGATGGCCTGTCCACGTATCACTGGTTTGTATGCCTCCCACAGCGTTAACGGGGAGGAGACTGACGTCTCATTTTCTTGAAAATATTGCGTGGTTGCAGTGACTAAACTTTTTTTGATTTTTGAGTTTAGAAGGAATCCTGGATAGATGGGGTACATACGAGTCTGAATAGTGCAGCGCGCCCGAATCTCTGCCAGTACCGGGGTGTGATTAGAGATCCCTCTTGGTAAGTGTGTGGTCGTCCCCATCCTCCCCATGTTATCTAGTGCCGTGAATATGTAGTCTATGCGGGAGAGGCTATTATGAGCTCACGAGTGAAAGGTGTATTGTCTCTGAAGTGGGTTTTGGAACCTCCATATGTCCAATAGACCGTGGGCTTCTAAAAAGTCGGCCAGCGGTGAGCTTAAACGATGTTGGGGGCGGGCAGGCGTACGGTCCAGTGCATCATTTATAGTCATGTTGAAGTCTCCCCCTAGTATTAAGTCCCCTTCTGGTAATGTTAGGAGGAATTTACCCAGATCTTGGAAGGCGGGGGAATGTAGGGCGGGCGGGATAGAGACTGTCACTAAATTAAGCAGACGTCCCTCCCATTGAATCGAGATTGCTGCAAATCGGCCCTGGTCATCTTTGAAAGTGCGGTGAACAATGAGGGGGAATCGCTTACGAACTAAGATCCCCACCCCCCGGGATCCTGTGGTGAACTCTGAATGTACTGCCAATTGAAACCCCCACAGGTCAAGGGCTTTACACATAGATCCCATCAGGTGCGTCTCCTGTATCAGTATAACTGCTGGGGTCATGCGTTTCAGATATTTTAGCACCAGTCCACGTTTTATCTTGTCCCTCAGTCCATTGACGTTCCAGTAGAGGAACGATAACGTTGGCGTTGTGTTGCGTTGTGTCATTGGATCAAACGAGGCCATAGAAGGTGTGGGTGTTTGTGACATGTTGGATAGCGAAGGTCGGTGTGAGGCTATTCCCGTAATGACTGTGTGTCAGTGTTTGCAGATCGGTAACTATCAAAACGTTAACATTCAAAAAAGCCCCGTATGGCAGATATACATTACTTACATCTAAATTCGTCACTCCTCCGCCCCTACTCAGGCGGAGTGATGTCATAAGCATAGAAACACATTTCCCATTCCTACGGGGGTTAAATGAGAGTTCCATCATCATGACAATACACAATAATAACATTACCCTCCCTACCTCACCCATGAAGAACAAATCCCCTCCCTGCATCCCTGCCTAGTAGGTTCAGAACTACCCACCACCCCAATAGCAGAGTGCCTATGATCCCAAAAATAAAGAACATTAAACGTAGGGTCGTGCGGTGTTAGCGCCCAATAGTCTCTCCCTCCCAGGCCCGCAACAATGCCCCAACAGTTTCGAGGGTCAATAATACTTTCTAAAGTTCCATTGTCCCTTTGGCACTTTGCCAGTCAAGTATGGAGGTGTCAGAGAGGAACATATCGTGTCCTAAGGACGGGAGACCCCCACCCCCACAATGCAAAGGGACAATAAGATAAATAGCTACAGACCAGTGGAGTTCATGCAGTCTTTCATTTTCCAGTGCACGCTGTATCACTGCCAGGGCTGCCAGAGCAAGAACTTCTGGATCGTGATGGCGAGCGCATTCTGTCTCCACGCCAGTGTAGAGAGTCTTTAGGGCGTTGGCCAGTGATCTCACGGTCTTTCTCTTCTCTGCGGCGATGCGTCTGTGATGGGCCATCGTCGAGCCAGCGTTGTGCCTCCTCCGGCGTCAAGAAGAACCAAGATTTGTCCCCGTCAATTACTTTCAACTTGGCTGGAAAGAACATCATGTACTTGAGCCCTTAGTCCCTTCAAAGGAGCGTCGTTCTCGCTGCACTTTCAGAGTGAAGTCCGGGAAGAAACGGATCGTCGCGTTATCGTAGGGGAGGTCTCCATGGACTCTAGCTGCCTGCAGGATTGCATCCCGGTCGCGAAAATTTAGAATGCGCGCTATGATGGTTCGGGGCGGCGCACCAGGTTTTGGCTTCGGGATGGGGGCTCTATGTGCCCTTTCTATAGAGAACAGTGGGGACAGTCTTTTGGGCTTGAGGTGATGCAGGATGAGGTCTTCGAGGAAGAGATCCATACTGGGACCCTCCGTCCCTTCAGGCACCCCTACCACCCGTATGTTGTTGCGATGGGCACGCCCTTCCTGATCATCCAGGTGTAACGCCATTTCTTTATGTTGGTGGACCCATTTTTGAACCTTTTCTTCCAGCTTACGCATTGCAGTCTGTAGCTCCCCTATAGTTTCTTCCGTGGCAGTGATCCTTTCAGACGTTTTCTGCATATTAGCTCGCATAAGGTTCATCTCGATCGTGACCTTGTCAATTTTCGTTTCCAGGTTAGTTCCAACTGTTTGTATCGCCGCCATTATTGAACTGAGGGATGGTTCTTCTGCGGTTATGGCTTCATCCCGCGCCCTATCTTCCGCAGCGAGCTGCCGCGGTACCGTGTATTTGTCCATCTTGTTGACTTGGACGGAGGCCGCACCTCCCTTGGGCTTCGTCATAATGCAGTGCGATACCTAGGCCAGGAGTCGTGTAGTGGACAAGGATCGTCGCGTCACCCCAAGCCAGTATCCGTTGCCGTCCAAGGAGTCCGCTTTCTGAGGAGGGTTCCAGCCTCCCTTAGGGTGGGAGTGCAACGGCCCTCAGGGAACGTTGATCTGATAGTGTAATTGGTCACTCGCGGGCAAGCAAGGGGGGGGGGCCCGCAGAGCACACCTATACACTCTCTTCGCTTGGGCCCAGTGGTGTGCCACGTGCGTCACTTCATCCCCGTCTGGATCGTCCAAAGCCAACGTCTTATGTTGCACTGCACAATCTGACTATCGTATCAGGCTCAGTGGACTAAGGCTGCCATTCATGGGCGGCGATATCTGGCTGCAGGTCAAGTTCTCGTCAGCGTTCTCCCTCCTTTAGCACCCCCCCCCATTCAGGCTCCTGTGTTCTCACTATGTAGCGTTACCGCGCCATGCGGGATCAGGCGTTTCTAACACGTCGGGGGGTGGGGGGGAAGCCGAAAGTCTCACTAGGTCTCACCACCCCCGGTGCGATGGCCGAGTCTAACACTGTGTAGGCCGTCACTCACGGTAGTAGGCGCTCCGGTGGTCTGAAGCTGCCGCTCGTATGCCGGGGTATCTGGCTGCAGGCCAAGTTCTCGCATACGTTTATTGCACTTTAGGATATTCCCATGGATGCCCCCCGTTCAGTGTCTGGTGCCCCCGTGGTGCAGCGTTGCCATGCGAGGCGGATTCAGGCGTTCATCACGTGGGGGGGGGGGGTTTGGGACAGCCTCACCGGGTCTCACCTCGTGAGATATTATGGCCGAATAGAGCTTCTCGGGAATCCGCCTCCATCCGCGATGAGCGCTCCAGTACCAGGCCGCGGGCCGCGGACCTCGCGCAGTTCAGAGCCCCAGCCTCCCGTTCTCAATGCAGGCCGATGTGTTACGCGACTCTGCCTCCTTCTTTCCGGGTCCGCTGCGTCGCTGTCGGATTGAGTGCCGGTGCGATGTAGCGGCTATTTTGCACCGCTAAGGCTAAAAAAACGTTCCCTCCACCGCACCTTGCTCTCGGGGACTTTTTGCTGTGTTATTTTCCCCTCAGGCTGCCGAAGTCCTGTCGGATTTTACGGGCTATGTCGCAGGCCCTGACGGAGCTCAAGAGCAACGCCGCCATCGCATTCGGCGCCAAGCCACGCCCCCCTTTCTTTAATTTTTTAAGGGCAGGTAGTGGTCCCTGGTCCACTGCCTGCCCTTAAAAAATATTTTCCCATGCATTCCCAAAGGGGAATGGGTCCCCTTGGGACCCCTCCCCGTTTGCGAATGCTTTACCACCTACTTGAAGTAGGTGGTAAATTGCGACTGTTTTGCGACCGCAAGTGCGGTCGCAAAACAGTCATACATAGGGCTCAGACTCGCTATTAGGAAGGGTCGGCCTTGAAACACCCCTTCATAATAGCGAGTCGCAAATCCTAATTAGCGAGTCGTAAATAAATTGCGACTCGGTAATTAGGGTTTGTACATGGCCCTTAGGTATCTTTGCATGCGCAAACGGGTCGCAAACCCGTTTGCGCATGCAAAAATACATCGTACATCTGGCCCATGGCTCCTTCTGGCAGGGAGCCCAGAAACAGCTTCTGACTGGTTAGACCTCTTGATGGTTCTGCCTCCAAGCCGGGAGGCTGCAGCGTCAAAGGCAGTGCCCGGTGGTGGCACAGAGGGAGAGGTGTGTGTCATTTCTACAGATCTGTTACCAATTGGTCATTCCGCAAGAGCTGTTTCATCCTCCACATTAGCACATCACTGTGGGATGATGTTCCAGAAAGGATGCCTGTGAAGTGGACTGTGCTGCAGCACAGGGAAGGGGTTGCAAGAAAGAGGAGAACTTTGCTTCAACCATGTGGGATGTACCATCTGTTGAAGTTGAGGGTAATGGGGAGGACAACAGGCCTGCCCTTGGGGCAGGACTCACATCCAGTGCAGGGAAAGTTGGAGGATAAACCACAGATCCTTTAGAGGATGAGAACTAGCCTGGAAGTGGAGGAAGATGGGGGATCTCCCACCTGCTGAAGATACCTGAGCAGCCTGGATGAAACAGCAGCCCCTGGCACTGGATAAACTGGTAGGAACCGGCAGTCCCTGGCACTGGATAAACTTGCAACCCCTGGCACTGGGATGAGGGATGTATGATGTAACAACGCGATCATTTAGATCGTGGTACATTACATCGCTGTTTTTACAACGCAAGTCGTTACCACGACTTGCGCTGTAGGGCGCTGGACTTAGGAATAGTATGATTTACTATTCCAACTCCAGCCTCCGTACAGTGGGGAAGGTGTTGGAATAGTAAATCACACTATTCCTTAGTCTAGAGCGCCCTCCAGTGCAAGTCGTGGTAGCGACTTGCGTTGTAAAAGCAGCGATCTAAATGTACCGCGTTGTTAAGGTCGTTTCCCGGGATGAGTTGATTGGACCTGGCAGCACCTGGCACTGGATAAACTGACAGGAACTGGCTGTACCTGGCACTGGATAAACTGGCAGGAGCTGGCAGACCCTGGCACTGGATGAACTGATAGGAACCGGCAGTCGCTGACACTGGATAAACTGGCAGCCCCCTGGCACTGGATGAACCGGTAGGAACTGGCAGCCCCCGCACTGGATAAACTGACAGGAACTGGCAGCCCCTGGCACTGGATGAACTGTCAGTCCCTGACACTGGATGAACTGGCAGCACCCTGGCACTGGATGAAATGATAGGAACTGTCAGCCCCTGGCACTGGGTGAGCTGATAGGAACTGTCAGCCCCTGGCACTGGATGACATGATAGGAACTGGCAGCACCCTGGCACTGGATGAACTTCAGGAACCAGCCCCCTGCCTGGCACTGGATGAACTTCAGGAACCAGCAGTCCCTGGCACTGGATGAATTAGCAGGGACTGGCAGCCCCCTGTCACTGGATCCAAGAGTAGGGACATCTCTGCACCAGTTCTGGAGTCAGCGGATGACACTACATCAGTGTATGGAAATGCCTCTTTTTGCATGTTCACCCCCATATTTTTGGACTGATGCTGGTGGTTTTTCGATTCTGATAGTGCACTGAGGCTTGCTAACCAGACCTCAGTGCCAGTAGCCTAGCCCTATTCCAAGTTATGTTGAATTGGATGCACCCAATTGGCAAGTACTGACTTACTTATAAACCCCTAGTATATTGTACCCATGAACCTAAGCCATGTAAGACAGGGTGTTGACCCAGGGCTGCAGCACTGGTTATGCCACCCTGCATGTGACACAGACAAAATGGACCCCAGCCTGCCACTGCACACTGACTGGACAGTGTGTGACACTGCCAGTTTGACTTTGCTATTACACCCAATGGCAAAGCCACCACTTCTCTTAAGTAATATATGTAAGTCTCTCTACGGGAGGCTTATAGAGTCCTTTGGGAGGGAGAAATATATTACTAAGTAAAACATATGATTTTCTATATGTCTTAGAAGCAACACCTCTAAATTATCATTTTGCTGTGGAAAGGTTAGGACCCCCATTTGCTAAAACAGGATTAAACGGTTGGCACTCCAGTCCGTCTAACTTCTGAATGGGACCACCTAACATTGACAAGTAAGGTATCAAATTAATTAGGACATTTATTCTGACCTGACGTGTGAACGACTCTAGGCTTGGGAGGTGAATTCCGCTCCGCCGGCGAAGTTTGCAGAGTTTTTCCTACTCCGCGCTCCGCTGGGAGCACGGAGTTCGGCACTGTTGGAACCGGGTTTACCGAGTCCGCCACGGTAGCATGGCGTGAAGCGGGGAAGGCACGCGAAGGCAATGTGTAAGGCAGTTGTGCAGCACACTCTTACTTTGACTCAGAAATGCGAACGCAATAACATGACACCACACCAGGCTTTTGTATTTAAAATCAAGATCTTTTATAAATAAATTAAGTTGGCATTAGATGAGGCAGATTAATTCAGACCTACATTCAAATTCATTGCATTACTCAATTGGTGCACATTTTAAATAAAGCATCATAGCTCATCAACATTGTAGGCCACTAAGAGGCCGCAGGAATTATCTCCTACACGTAGCACTTAATAATGATCTCAAGGTACGTTAATAAAACAGGGGCCTAGACATGCAGTTCACTTTAGCATATTCAATTACTTAAAAGAAGGCTTTTCACTTTACATTTAAATAGGCCTGCATTAATCTAGGCGCGCCCACATTCAGTACAGTGGGCGTCGCAATTCCAGTACACCTGTAACATAAAACACTTCAACTCAATTCAATTAAATACTTTCCCCTGTGGTAAAAGACTTCGCAGTTAAAAGCATGGCCTAGGCAGTAATTACAATAGGCATCTGCAATAAGTTATTAAATACTATAGGGAACCCTCGACATGTCCAGTATCCTGGGGCTTCTATGACCCTTAGGGGTTAACTTTAGGCTAGGCCCACTCCTCTCCGGGGCCTCGCCTCATGGGGAAAGTTATACAATTACTTATGGGGTTAATGGTGGCCCCCGGCCCCCAGTGGCGTTTGTGGGCCCTAGGGGCCTCCTGGGCTCACCTGTGGTGTTGGTCGTTGGTCGCGCTTCAGGGCGACTGGCACTCCCCAGGCCCTGCCCGTGTTCTGGAGGACGGGGCCCGGTAGGGGTACCTCGGCCTTCAGGCCGGACTAGCTGGACGTTGCGGGGCCGGTATCACCTTACTCCGGCCCCCGGGATCAGGGTATGCCTGCACGGCACGCTGCGGGCTTCCGGGACTGTGAACGGGACGTTGCGGGGGCCGGGATCACCTTCCTCCGGCCCCCGGGATCAAGTAGGGTAAGTGCGCGGGCTCAGGGTCACGGGGGAAGGGTGCGGGAACCGGCAGTCCTCTCCGGCCGGCTCCCCGTCTCCCTCTGCACTGCCGGGGCTCTTCCCGGGCTTCCGTCGGCGCTGGGGGCGTGACCGGGGCCGGCGCCCAATCGTTGCGCAGCCTTCCTGGGTCACGCCCGGCGACCCCGGTTGCTCGGCAACGGCGTCTGCGGGGCCTGGAGGCCTCGCTGGTGATCGCGCTGGCGATTTCTTGGGCCGCGACGGCGGCGGTGGCACTTCTTCGGCCGCGGCGGTGGCACTTCTTCGGCCGCGACGGGGGCAATTCTTTGGCCGCTTCGGTGAGGGCGCGGACGGCGCACCTCACCACACACACCTGAGGGGCTTCCCTCACCTCAGCGCTTCCTCCGGTGAGGGCGCGACGGCGCACCTCACCACATGGTGCCTCTTCTCAGGCGGCGGCGGCCGCGATCTCCTCACAAGGTCAGTGACCTGAGGGGCGACAGAACGCAGGGGGCACCAGCAGCCTGTGGGCAGGGCTGTCTGGCAACGTACTTGGGGGCAGCCCAGCAACAGGCAGAAATGAATCGGGGGTGAAGGTCTAGCGCTTCAGGGTACGGCGCTTTACCTGGTGATCCCCAGTTGGGCAGTTTGGGCTTTAGGCCTGGCTGGACGGTCAGGCCTCCTCAAGTTAAGGTGTCTTGCGACTGCTCCAGATTGGTTGCTTCTTAGGCGCTTCTTGTTAGGAGTTTCTTGTCAGAAGTTCCTTATTATAAGTTTCTTGTCAAAGTTTCTTGTCAGAAGTTTCTTCTTATGAGGGGGGGGGAATGAGTTGGTGGTCTGGGAGTGCTTGATGTTCCTCCCTGCACGCTGAAGGTGGTTCCCTGGGTCCCCTCACACTGGGCAAGGTCAGTGGGTGGTGGGCGTTCCTCAGCTATCTTGCTCCCGCAGGGCCTCAGCCCTGTCAGCAGCAGTAGTGTAGGTCTCCCCCCTAGGCCCTAAAGCCTATACTCCGGCGGAGGTTCTCCCAGGATCAGTGGTGCCTCATCAACTGACTCCAACTGACTAAAAGTTTTCCCTCCAAGCCTTTTATACTCCTAGGTCAGGTGACTCTCCCAAAGGCGGCAAAACATAACTCCTCCCACAGCCCGGAAGGTTCTGGAACCTTCTACATGCCTGGCTATGTGGCCCAGAGGCGGGGACGGAATGGATACTGTATCCCTATGTCCCAGCCTGACCCTGGCTACTAGTGTGTATGCGTGTAAGGCCCCTCTGCAGTAGCAGGGGCCTGTGGCAGCCATCTTGAGTGAGTTTCACACATGGTAAAACGGCTAGGGGAAAAACGAAAAATTTCTGGGAAAAAAGGGCCAAGTCCAACAGGCACAAAACTAAGCCTGGGCGGTATTCGCAGAGTTCCGCTATGCAGAACTCTGCGAAGTGCAAAAAAACTCTGCCGCGCTACGCGGAGCTCCGCAAGCAGCGGAGTGCATTAGATAAATGCTGTTCGCGGTGATTTTCAGTGCCAGGTGCTTGTCCGCACTGTACAATAATCGCGAACGGCACCATGCACCGCGCAAGCGGGCGCTGCTTCCTTTCTGCCACTCAAGTAGATTTTTACTCGAGCGGCAGCTTGCTCAAAGTGAACAGACAGTTTCTCAACGCGAGCGGTCGCGAGCATACGCGCCCACTCGCAATGAGAAATCTGACCGCCCGCGTTGAGAAATATTGCCGGGAGGTTGATTTTCCACGCTCGTCAACTAGATGTTGATGATCGCGAACGAGGAAAAATCTCGCCGGGAGGTGGATTTTCCTTGCTCGCACTCGCCAACTTGATGTTGATGAACGTGAGCGAGGAAAAAAACTCTGCTACATGGAGCGGAGTTTTTCGGAACTCTGCGAGCTCCGCGTAACGCGGAGTGCGGAAAACTCTGCAAACCACGAGTGGAGCGGAGTTCACCACCCAGACTTACACAAAACTTTAATTCCACCGCATAGCAGAGTTCGTCCCCTCCGCCCACCCCTAGACAACAATAATAATAAATGTGTGTCACGCACGACTGTCTTTAAATAATAACCAAACTGAAAACGGATCACTCTTTTGTTATCCAATGACCATAGAGCAACCTTTCAAAAGTAACATTAAGCTTGCGCAGTTTAATTCATGCATATGACGTCTTATCTCTGAAGTAAATGTAGTTGATAAGAACCAGCACAGTCCTTGTGTCCAGGCTGTTGAGCAAATCGACAATTTTGCCTTTTGTTTACTCCTCAATGTAACCATTCATCTGCTTCTTGGCCTTCTTCTTATTTTGGAAATCGGTGTAAAAAGCTTCGGACTGATAGTTCTGCTTCAGCTCATCCAGGAAGGGTTACAGCAGGTCGACACTCTCTCAGATGAAGAGGGCGTTTCCCATGTGCAGGTGCAGCTGACTGTCGGGGTCGTTGAGTACCTGGAGCAGGTATGAAATCTGGCGTGCACCTCCTTTAAGGGCAACTTATCTTCACCCAGCCTCTCAGCCGGTCTAGGGGCTGCTCTGCACGCTGGCACGGGTGCTGCCACCCCTCCTGCCGCTGTGGCGGTGATCCGTGGTGTTTCTTTTTGTAACCCCTTCGCTGCAGGACCTGCGGGGACTGCGCATGTGCGCGTATGGAGAGCAGAGACCTTCTAACCTGGTCTCCACTCTACATGTGCGCGCATATGCAGTTTCCGCGAGTCGTACAGTGAAGGAATTACAGAAACACCGCGGATCACCGCCATGGCGGCTGGAGGGGTGACAGCACCCATGCCGGCATGCAGAGCAGCACCTACACCGGCCGAGAGGCTGGGTGAAGGTAAGCCATGTGAGGTGGAGAGCTGGAGGCAGTCTGAGGGTTAGGGGAAGGGGAGAACAGTCTCTGACAAGCGAGCTGTGCGTTAACCAGGCCTGGGTGCTGCCTAGGACGGGGTGGAACTCTGCAGAATTCCACTGAGTTTTTATGCAACTCCACGGAATTCCATGTAGTGCAAATCTGTGAATTCCACCCACCCGTAAATGACTCCCAGGCCTGGGAACAAAGGCAGTTGCCACAGAGAGAGGTGTTACATCCTCTCCCAGGATGGCCACTCAGGGCGTTAGCCAAAAATCAGGCTTCAAAAGTGAAGCCACCTTTGAAGGGCCAGTTGTGACAGCATCCCTGAGCAAGATGCCTTTTGATTCTTCAGACAATTAGGAGACAGAGTTAAGGGCAGGAAACCTGTGTCCAAACTAATTTTCCTGTGGGTGTGTAGCCCACTGGAAGCCACACCTTTTGGGTGGGCTACCTTGCTCCTGATGACTGAGGAAGGGTCGTGCCATCTTGAAGGAGGCAAGAATGGGGCACTCTGGGATAGCAAGGTACCATACATCACAGAAACTTCATCACAAGAGAGGAGGGGACTGAGTAGCCTATTAGCTAGTGACAGCGTGGTCCTCTCAGGGCATTTTCCTGGGATAAGTAGGGCACCCCTGCCCTCAGTTCACATTCGAGAAGAGGAGAAGACCGAAGAAGGACTGACCTGCTGCCTTTGAATCATGCAAATAAAGGCTGCACCATCTGGAGGACTGAACCTACTGCACTTTTGGGCTAGTGAGACTGGGACTCTGCCTGCCGCTCCTGACCCCGGGTACAGTTGATTTCCCAGCTCCACCAAGACCAGTGACTCCGAGGATCAGGTTGCTGATCACCTGGAACCAGCTCCAAGACAACAAGAGCTGAAAGAGCCCAAACGTAAAAAAGTGGTAGCCACCGCAAATGTTTTGCTGCAACCAGTCGCCGGGCACAACAAAAGATAAATCTGAAATAGCCAAAATCCTGCACCCGAGTGTGGCAGACCCAGGAGTGCTGCTGACCATGTTCAAATTCGTCGTTCACAAGGGACACCAGCCCCCACCAAAGAGTTTGCATCCAACTACGGTGCAGCATTGGCTGTCCAGCTACTGCAACATGGAGGACTTCAAGGGACCCTGATCTGTGGCCAAAGTCGCCCCAAATCACCTGTGGACCGAGGAACCCTCAGCATTAGGACCACTCTATTGTCTTCTACGACGGTTGTCCTGTAAAGTTTGGAACTTGCTTCAAAAATGCTCTGGTGGCCATGTAACTGTCCAAAGTATCCCTTCTGGCACCCTAGACCTTATCCCTGCTAGATTTGGTCACCCAAGTAGGGTCAGAGTAAAAAAAAAAAGACAACACACAACTCATCCTCTCGCACACCGAAGGCCCCTCCACCACCAGAACAAACTTCTGCAACGCCATGACCAGCGTCGCCGACTGTATGAGGAGCAACTGACTGAAGCTTCACATGAACAAGACCAAAGTGCTGATCTTCAGGAAGAACACCTCCCCGTGGGACTACACCTGGGGGCCCTCCAAACTTGGAACCAACCCCACAGACACACCTTCAACCTTGGTATAGTCCTCAACAGCAAATTCCCCATGAAGTGTCAAATTAACGCAGTCGCCTCCTCCTGCTTTCACACCTTCCGCATGCTCCGAAATGGATCCCTGTCAACACCAGGAAAACCATCACCCAGGGCCTCATCACCAGCCGGCTCGACTACGGGAACGTACTCTACTCCGGCATCCCCAACCAACTCCACAAGAGTCTCCAGACCATACAGACCGCAGGAGCCAGACTCACCCTCGACCTCCCCAAACGCACCCATATCACCCCTCAACTCAAGGAACTCCACTGGATCCCCGCCCAGAAGTAATGCCAGTTCAAGCTTCTGACTCACGCTTACAAGGCCCTCCACCACCAGGGTCCAGCATACATCAATCACCACCGAACATAGAGAAGGTTACCGGCTGCTACTTTGGGGACATCCTCTGAGGTGGGGGAACCCACACTGCTCTTTTGCACTCTCGCTATTTTTTGCACAGTTCAACAGCTACGCTGGATTTTAGAAGCGGATCCGCCGCTTGTTTTTAATATTTCTAGTGGTTTTAAGTTGATTTTTACGCCGGCTGGGCTTACCTTTAATTTTTGTCCGCTCCTTCCCGCTCCACCGCAGCTCTTGCCGGCTGTTTGCGTGGAGGGAGGACCGGTTAGGCATTAGCGCACTTCCGCTTGGCCATTCCACGGCGGCCATTACTGAAGTTGACGCTCTAGTTGTTCTGCTCGGCTCTCCTCCCATCCCGCATTTAAGCAGGGGATGGCGCCGACGCGCTGTGGACGGGCGCAGCGGGCGCACCACTGCCGCGCCGAAGGCGCGCCTAAGGCAAGCCCGTCTGCGCCCTTCCACGCCGGGACGTCGCCAGGAGCCAAGAACCCTGCCGTTTATCCCCACATTGTGCTCCTAGGCTCTCGTACTCAGCCTCTCAGCTTCTGCAAGTAAGAAACAGTCTGACATTGTGCCCACAAGCTTCTACTTTTGCTAATCTCGAAGGTCCTATTGCCTGCTCACGTTGCCACTTCCACACAGGGGATATGATGTGTACTTCCTTGGATACACGAAACAATATTACTAGCAGTGAGAGACCAATAGGGGGGAGTGGGGTGTCTCACAGTCAAATTAGACCTCACAGATCTAACCAGTTGTGTTCATGGAGGGGGTTCTTATCTAATGTACGTTCATTAACCAAACATGCTTTGGAGCTCTGGGATCTGGTGAGCTCAGACTCCCCAGACCTTGGTTTCCTGACAGAGACTTGGCTGAGACCCACTTCTATGCCCGATATTGCCCTTGCCCTCCCTGAGAACTACCGGATCCTTAGACTAGACAGAGAAGGGAAAGTGGATGGTGGCGTGGCCATATTATACAAAGAGGGGTTAAAGGTCACAGTTATAGACTCTGCTGTAGACAACACGATGGGAATTTGTACATTTAAAATTGAGTTGACACCCCAGGAAAACTTAAACGGCGCTCTTATCTATCGCCCACCTGGGCCATTGAAAGATTTTAATTTAAAACTGATGGAGAAAATTGTCCCCACACTATTTCCTCCAAACATTTTTTGCTCTTAGGGGATTTTAATATTTATAGTGAAGATAATGAGAACGCAGATGCTGTCAACTTTTTAGCTGATATGGCCTCCCTGGGCTTGGGTAAGATTAATTCTGGCCCTACTCATTTGGCCGGTCATACCTTGGATATTATTTTAACTAATTCCTCCCTCATATCTGCTGAACCTCCCTGCCCGCTGATGTGGTCAGATCACTCTATGATTCCATTTAGGATCAACGGGCGCTCTAGGACCCAAAATAATATAGGTACCATGAAAGGCCTACATAGGCAATGGCACAAAATCACGTATAACTCTTTTAACAAAATATACGTGCCCCCTGTGTTTGATGGACACATGGATGGAACTGAGAAATTGAGGGTTTTTAATGAAGCCATCAGTGCAGTAATAGACACGTTGGCCCCACAGAAATGTCGTCATAATAATCCCCGGAAAAAAAGTGAAGATTGGTATACGGCAGAGTTACGCAGTGAAAAAACCAGATGCAAACATCTGGAAAAAAGCTGGCGCAAATCCCACTCAGAAATAGAGAAGCTTAATTTTAAACTGGCACTCACTGCGTATCATAAGAACCTAAGAAAGGCACGTAAAGCCCATATCATATTAAAACTAAACCAGGCCGGGAATTCTACGAAGGATCTTTATAAAATCCCTAATTCCTTTACTAATCCCACAGTTGGTGCCCAGCAGATGCTGCCCTCACAAGGATTATGCGACAGTATAGCGGTATACTTTGATGATAAAATTAATTTAATTTATAACCAATTTCTGCAAACTCCATGTTACATGGAGCATTCTAACGATAGTCCATCCACTCCAAGAGGGTCTGAGGAAGGCCTAAAATATTTTAGTGCCATCCAGGTCTCTCAGGTGGAAACCATGCTTAAAAGTGCGAAATCTGGGTCACCTCTTGATGTGATGCCGGCATATTTATTTGCTCTTCTCGCACCTCTCCTGGCCCCCGGTATCTCGGACATTTTGAACACTTCTTTGCGTGAAGGAGTTATGCCTCTGGTCTGGAAGGCTGCTCAAGTGATACCAATCAAAAATAAAGCTCAGTTGCCTGCTGAAGTGCTCTCTAATTATCGTCCCATTTCACTTTTGCCTCTGCTGAGTAAAATGGCTGAGGGGTATGTCAACACTCAGCTAATGGCTTGTCTTGACTCTCAAGGCATTTTAGACCCGTCCCAGTCTGGGTTTAGACCCAATCACTCTACAGAGACAACTCTTATTGGGGTCACGGATCACATAAAAATGGCCTTGGATAATAATAAAGCTGTGCTGCTGATTTTGTTGGATCTAACAGCAGCCTTTGATACGGTCTCTCATGAGAAATTGATTTTTCAACTAAGAGAGGCCGGTCTGCAGGGAAAGGCTCTTGATTGGTTCGTTAGCTTCTTAGATCAGCGGTCCCAGACCATCAATCTGGGTCCCTTTCGATCCCAAACCTTGAAGCTGAACAAGGGGTGCCACAAGGCTCTTGTTTGAGCCCCACTTTGTTCAATATTTATGTGGCCCCCCTAGCCAAGATCATCCGTGAGTGCGGTTTTACTCCATTCTCCTACGCGGATGATACGCAATTACTCCTGTCCTTTGATAAAGACACAGAGTTAATTGAGCAGCGTTTTGCAAAGGGCATGTTAGCCATATCAGCGTGGATGATGGAACATTGTCTCCAGCTGAATGCGGCCAAGAACAAGATCCTGCTGTTTGGCCCGGCCCTGGCGTCTTGGTCTCCGAAGTGGTGGCCTGAAGTGTTAGGCCATGCCCCGGCTCCTACTTCTGTGGCTAAAAATCTAGGGGTCCGTTTGGATGTAGCGTTATCAATGAAGGATCAGATCATGACCACTGCAGGGACCTGCTACCATACTTTGAGCCTTCTGCGTAGAGTGTTTCCATGGTTGCCTCTCTCTTTACGCAGAACTCTGATTCAGGCTCTGATCATTGGCCGCCTGGATTATTGCAATGCTCTACTGGCCTCGGCAAATGAATCGCTTCTCAGTAGACTGCAGATCGTACAGAATGTTGCTGCTCGCCTGGCTCTCAAAAAGACTCCGCGCACCTCCCCTGGAGCTTTGTTAAAACAACTCCACTGGCTCCCTATCCGCCAGAGAATTAATTCAAGCTTTGTTGTCTCGCACATAAAGCTCTTTACGGCACAAGCCCGAGTTACCTGGCGGACAAGTTTAAAGTTTATTGTCCGAATCGTAGACTCAGATCGGAAGGCAAAGGGCTGCTGGTGGTCCCCCGCTTCAGGAAAACACGAACAGGAGGCAAAACGGTGGCCTACCTTGCCCCGAAATACTGGAACTCTCTGCCGGAAGATTTGGGCAAATGCTCCTGTTTGTTTCGCTTTAGGAAACTCCTGAAGACTGTATTATTCCGGGATTGATCTGTGTCTGTCTTACACCTTGTCTATGATAGCGCGGAGATACCCCTCCGGGGGTGATTCCTGCGTTAACAAATCCCTTACATACATACATACCTTCCACCAGCCTGCCAGACACCTGCGCTCCACCTCTCTGGCTCTCGCTCGCCCCACCCGCATCCGCCGCAGCCACAGAGGAGGTCACGCCTTCTCCTACCGCGCCGCGAGGACCTGGAATGACCTGCCCCTCCTCCTATGAACATCACCCTCCCTGGTGGAGTTCAGAAGAGAACTCAAGGCCTGGCTCTTCAACTGAGACCAGTGATGCCTCAGCGCCTGGATACCCTCAGTGGTGATGAGCAGCGCTTTATAAAACTGACTGATTGATTGATCGATTAATTAGCCATATTTACCAAGTTAACAACATTTCCAAGCCTTGTGCCTGTGTGTAGAGAGAATTCCCAAACATGTTTGTAATTCCCCAAGGCACACCTGTGCAAGGGCTTTGCTGTAACCCCGCCCTGTATGAATATGTCAGTCCCCACAGCCCCACCCCCTTTCAGTCTGACATATTAACTGAAAACCAGGCTGGAATGTCTTCTCAATGCAATCACTCTAATGAGCAGGAATCTGTCCGGGGGGGGGGGGCGGTGGGCAGGGGGCAGGCTCTCATGCTCAGAGAGGCCGGCAGGGGGCAGAGGGAGTTAATTAAAGCAAGCTGCCTGGCCCCCACCCCCTTACTAATTATCAGAGTATACACAGACATTGCAGTTTGAGACCGCTTTACCCTTCCCCTCGCAGGGGTGCCATTGGACCACAGAGAGACAGCGACACCCAGTGGAACTGGCGCGCGGTGCACGAGGTCAAAGGTTAAAGGAAGGTTCAGGGTACAGGGGAGAAGGTTCGGATGGGGAATGGGGGCATTTGTGGCAGCCAGTGCTTCTGAAGGGCTGGCTGGGGCAGGGTCAGTCATACATCGTGCTACCCCCGGTCTGGGTGAAGTAGGATTTCACATTGAACCGTCTCTCCAACCTCTTCTGGTTCCATACCTGAGCGTTTTGTCCTCAAAAGTGCACGTGCGAGTTTATATTAACAAGTTTCTTGACTGCATGGCCTGCTGTGACGGAAAATGTAGGACTGAACTACCTATAGGCTCTAACTCAGTCATGTAGGAACTCTCCGGGTGGAAACCTCTGGAGCTATGATTCCTGAAGGGGTCTGTCCCGCCTGATACCAGTCCCATGTGGAAATATATGGGAGTGGGCGTGGCCCCACGTCTGGCATGTTCTTGTAGGACCCAGCATTGCTTTCACCCTTCAGTTTCCAGCTCTTGCCCAGGAGTTCAGTGTCCCACCTAGGTTTCATAGCGCCTCTATCGCCAGGTACTAGAGTCCATGCGCTGTAATCTGACGTCATCTGTCGTGCCAGCTTCATGTATTCAGACCACTGTTGTTGACCCCGACTCGAGAACCACGCTCTTTAATTACCCTCATTGCAATAAAATGTCCTTAAATTCCAGCAGATGGCCTAGCTGCCGCTTGAGAGCAGGCTTTAATTTGTGCAGGTGCTGGTCGATGGTGGGCTTCAGCGCTTCTTCCTGGGGTCTCCGACTTCATCAGACAAAAATAGAACAACCGGGAAAAACAGATCCGAAAAGGGAGATAAAAGGAGGAAGAGAAAGCAATGGAAACGGCAGCAAAGGGAGGTAGCAGGGATTTAAAGGAAGGTCCGAGAGTGAAAAAGAGACAGAAACTGTGGGGCAGTGCAAGAAAGAGAGAGGCGTGAGGTGGAATCAAGTCTAGGCCACTTTGGTATTAATGAGATAAAGAGGCAGGAAGTGTAGGGAGGTGGAAGAAAGAGGCACAAAGTGGAATCAAGACTAGACCAATTCGGTATTCATGAGATAAAGAGACTGAAAGTAAAGGGTCGTGGAAGAAAGAGGCAGGGGGTGGACTCAAGACCAGGCAGCCTCGGTGTTCATGAGATAAAGAGACAAGAAGTGTAGGGGGGTGGAAAAAAGAGGCACGAGTTGGAATCAAGAGTAGACTGCCTTAGTATTCATGAGACAAAGAGGCAGGAAGAGTAGGGTGGTGGAAGAAAGAGGCACGAGGTAGAATCCGAACTAGGCAGCCACTTGTTCATGAGATAAAGATATAGGAAGCTGGGGCGGTGGAAGAAAGAGGCATGAGGTGGAATCAAGACCTGGCAGCCTCGGTGTTCATGAGATAAAGAGACAGGAACGGTACGGCGGTGGAAGAAAGAGGCATAAGGTGGAATCAAGTCTAGGCAGCCTCGGTGTTCATGAGATAAAGAGACAGGAACGGTACGGCGGTGGAAGAAAGAGGCATGAGGTGGAATCAAGACCTGGCAGCCTCGGTGTTCATGAGATAAAGAGACAGGAACGGTACGGCGGTGGAAGAAAGAGGCATGAGATGGAATCAAGTCTAGGCAGCCTCGGTGTTCATGAGATAAAGAGACAGGAACGGTACGGCGGTGGAAGAAAGAGGCATGAGATGGAATCAAGTCTAGGCAGCCTCGGTGTTCATGAGATAAAGAGACAGGAACGGTACGGCGGTGGAAGAAAGAGGCATGAGGTGGAATCAAGACCTGGCAGCCTCGGTGTTCATGAGATAAAGAGACAGGAACGGTAGGGCGGTGGATAAAAGAGGCATGAGGTGGAATCAAGACCAGGTAACCTCAGTGTTCATGAAATAAAGAGACAGGAAGTGAAGGGTGGAGGAAGAAAGACTCACAAGGTGAAATTAAGACCAGGCAACCGTGGTATTCATGAGATAAAAAGACAAAAAGTGCAGGGCGGTGGATAAAAGAGGCATGAGGTGGAATCAAGACCAGGCAGCCTCAGTATTCATGAGATAAAAAGACAAAAAGTGCAGGGCGGTGGAAGAAAGAGGCATAAGGTGGAATCAAGTCTAGGCAGCCTCGGTGTTCATGAGATAAAGAGACAGGAACGGTAGGGCGGTGGAAGAAAGAGGCATGAGGTGGAATCAAGACCAGGTAACCTCAGTATTCATGAGATAAAAAGACAAAAAGTACAGGGCGGTGGATAAAAGAGGCATGAGGTGGATTCAAGACCAGGCAGCCTCGGTGTTCATGAGATAAAGAGACATAAAGTGAAAGGTGGTGGAAGAAAGAGGCATGAGGTAGAATCCGAACTAGGCAGCCTCGGTGTTCATGAGATAAAGAGACAGGAACGGTAGGGCGGTGGAAGAAAGAGGCATGAGGTGGAATCAAGACCAGGTAACCTCAGTGTTCATGAAATAAAGAGACAGGAAGTGAAGGGTGGAGGAAGAAAGACTCACAAGGTGAAATTAAGACCAGGCAACCGTGGTATTCATGAGATAAAAAGACAAAAAGTGCAGGGCGGTGGATAAAAGAGGCATGAGGTGGAATCAAGACCAGGCAGCCTCGGTGTTCATGAAATAAAGAGACAGGAAGTGAAGGGTGGAGGAAGAAAGACTCACAAGGTGAAATTAAGACCAGGCAACCGTGGTATTCATGAGATAAAAAGACAAAAAGTGCAGGGCGGTGGATAAAAGAGGCATGAGGTGGATTCAAGACCAGGCAGCCTCGGTGTTCATGAGATAAAGAGGCAGGAAGTGTAGGGCGGTGGAAGAAAGAGGCATGAGGTGGATTCAAGACCAGGCAGCCTCGGTGTTCATGAGATAAAGAGACAGAAAGTGAAAGGTGGTGGAAGAAAGAGGCATGAGGTGGAATCAAGACCAGGCAGCTTCGGTGTTCATGAGATAAAGAGACAGAAAGTGAAAGGTGGTGGAAGAAAGAGGCATGAGGTGGAATTAAGACCAGGCAGCCTTGGTATTCATGAGATTAAAGACAAAAAGTGCAGGGCGGTGGATAAAAGAGGCATGAGGTGGAATCAAGACCAGGCAGCCTCGGTGTTCATGAGAGAAAGAGACAACAAGTGAAGGGTGGTGGAAGAAAGAGGCATGAGGTGGAATCAAGACTAGGCAGCCTCGGTGTTCATGAGATAAAGAGACAGGAACTGTAGTGTGGTGGAAGAAAGAGGCATGAGGTGGAATCAAGACCAGGCAGCCTTGGTATTCATGAGATAAAAAGACAAAAAGTGCAGGGCGGTGGATAAAAGAGGCATGAGGTGGAATCAAGACCAGGCAGCCTCTGTGTTCATGAGATAAAGAGGCAGGAAGTGTAGGGCGGTGGAAGAAAGAGGCATGAGATGGAATCAAGACCAGGCAGCCTCTGTGTTCATGAGATAAAGAGGCAGGAAGTGTAGCGCGGTGGAAGAAAGAGGCATGAGGTGGAATCAAGACCAGGCAGCCTCTGTGTTCATGAGATAAAGAGGCAGGAAGTGAAAGGTGGTGGAAGAAAGAGGCACGAGGTGGAATCCGAACTAGGCAGCCACTTGCTCACTAGATAAAGATATAGGAAGCTGGGGCGGTGGAAGAAAGAGTCACAAGATGGAATCAAAACTAGGCAGCCTCGGTGTTCATGAGATAAAGAGACAACAAGTGAAGGGTGGTGGAAGAAAGAGGCATGAGGTGGAATCAAGACCAGGCAGCCTCGGTGTTCATGAGATAAAGAGACAGGAACTGTAGTGTGGTGGAAGAAAGAGGCATGAGGTGGAATCAAGACCAGGCAGCCTCTGTGTTCATGAGATAAAGAGGCAGGAAGTGTAGGGCGTTGGAAGAAAGAGGCATAAGGTGGAATCAAGACCAGGTAACCTCAGTGTTCATGAAATAAAGAGACAGGAAGTGAAGGGTGGTGGAAGAAAGAGGCATGAGGTGGAATCAAGACTAGGCAGCCTCGGTGTTCATGAGATAAAGAGACAACAAGTGAAGGGTGGTGGAAGAAAGAGGCATGAGGTGGAATCAAGACTAGGCAGCCTCGGTGTTCATGAGATAAAGAGACAGGAACTGTAGTGTGGTGGAAGAAAGAGGCATGAGGTGGAATCAAGACCAGGCAGCCTCTGTGTTCATGAGATAAAGAGGCAGGAAGTGAAAGGTGGTGGAAGAAAGAGGCATGAGGTGGTATTTGGCAATCCTGGTATTCGGCACCACCAGCAGCGGACTCCTCAGAAAAACGTTTGGCTACTGCACTTATTTTTTTTAAAACAAATTAAACACTGTTTAACAGCTGGCACCGTCATGTATAGGTTTCTAAGCTAGTGTTGTTTACTCTGGTTGGGACTCATGGCAACACCAATTTGAAAAGAACGATTTTAGGACAGAGACCAGGAAGGCTCCTCGAAGGCACTGACTCCAGAATCATTCAGATGTTTGCTCTTGATGGCTCAACCTTCCTTTTGGTTCCATGGGGGCCAAGGATGGCAGACTGCAGGATCTGCAGGTGAAGCAGGGTGGATGGCAGGGCAGCTTGTGAGGGTATTTGACCCCTTTCATCTCGCCATCCTCAGAGGCGATGCATGGAATGGGCTTCTTCCACCATGAATCGTTGGAGTGTTCCATAGCGGGTGATGGGCAGACACACAGTAGTTGTGTATATTTCTTATTCTGCTTCAGAAATCGATTGATAAACGACAAAATGTTTATTTTGTCCAATTACACATCACAGGAAATTCTTTGACAAAACCTTTCTTTGCAGGAGATATCTCCAGCAAAAAGACAATTTCTTCATTTATTTCCAACAAAACTTATTGTACGAAAAATACAATGTTCTTCTATTTTATTAAGATGTTTATAGCGTGTAATCGCCTGTGAGGGTATTCTGGTGCTTAGCAGGTATGTGGTGCTGGCCTCAATGGCCCTCACTCAAAAAGCCAGGTCATCAGCTTCTTGCGGGATTCAAGAAGTGATAAGGAAGCTGTGATTTGGTGTGGGTTGTTGTTCCATGCTTCAGGAGCGATGTATGAGAAAGCACAATCGCGTGCTTGCCTATGTGTCGTATGTGTGCACGTGAGTGTCCGGCTGAGCAGAGGTGCCTCGAGGTTTGGTGGAACTGCATGTGACTGCTCAGCAGGAGTGGACATGTGTTGTGTAGAGCTTTGTATGTGTGAGTAAGGAGCTTGAACCGTGTGTGCTGATGTATATGGAGCCAGTGTAGCTCTCGTAGGTGTGGGGTGAAGTGAGACCAGTGTGGGAAGTTAAGGACCAGTTTGGTTGCTGCATTTTGGATGATCTGAAGTCTGTTTGTGAGTTAGTTGGTGATTATCGCGTAAAGGGTGTTCACGTGTCCAATCACCTGGTGATGAGGACTTAGGTGATGGTTTTCCTGTTGTTGTCAGGTAGCCACTTGAAAATCTCTTTCAGCATCTTCAGGTTGTGGAAGGAGGCCGTGGCTAAGGAGTTGACCAAGGTGGACATGTCCAGCTTGTTGTAGATGATGATCCTGGGGTTTCTTGCTTGTGTGCAGGGGGTGGAATTGGGTCAGTAGGCGGAGTCCCATGGCGAGGCATCTTTTCTGAAGATAAAAAACTTGTCACTTCATATATTGTATTGACATCTTTCAAGTATTGCTATGGCAAGGAACAAGCGACATCTGTGTCAAAAATTCAGCCCCTTCACTTTGAACAGATTACAAGAAGTTCCACTATAGGAATAAAGACAATTCTTAATTGCCAATCTATCAGTATTTAATATTGATTGTATTCTGTGCAATGTATCTTTTGCTGCAGCCAACACGTTTCGTTCTTTTTGAACTTCTTCAGGGCTTCAAAGAACCTGTGCTTTAATTAGGTCCATGAGGATGTAAACCGTCAGATCACCAATATTTAAATCAAGCAACATGGTCTATCATTATCCTCCTCTGATAAGGAGCAATGCAAGTAACCGCGTACGGTGAGAGCGCAATATGACGCATGGCACTATAGCTATATGTGCATGGCAATGCAGCTCTATGTAGCTCTATGTATGCAAATCTTCTTCTTGTTTGCATGATGGTTCAGGAAAAAACACTGGAAGGTCCAAATCCCTAGAGCAATGGAAAGATGGAATTACTTTAGGCGCAAAAGATTCACTCGGTCTTAGAATCACATTATCAGGGAAGAATCTAAGATAAGGCTTGTTACACAATAATGCATCACATTTTCCTATTCTTTTCCACAAGCAGAGAGCCACCAGGAATATTTAAGATGTGAAGATAGAGGTTCAAATGGCGGATTCTGAAGTGCTTGAAGCACTTGCGGAAGGACCCATTAAGGACACAGGTTATTAGACACCGGTCTCTTCAAGAGGAAAGTTCTCAGAAAACAACAAACAGGAAGTGGTCATGGGAGTTTCCTCTTTAGAGGATTACTGCTAGACTGCTAACTGTGCACCATGTTGGGAAGGTGGGAAGTGTGAATTTGTTTCTTGATAATGTTCTGTCCAGGGAGCGACTGCTCATGGATAAGGACTGGGACGAGGAAGGCAGACAAGGAGGTAATGGGAGTTACAAGGTGGTACATGTTGGTGTCTTAACGATGCCAGGTTAACAACCATTTCAACAAACTTGCCTTAAACAGAACTTGATGGCAAAAAAGAAATACCTTAGCTAACATATTTTTTAAGCATTTATTTCAAACTGTAATATTACAACAAAGCTGTAAACTGATAAACAATACGTACATCTTTAGAATGACAAGGTTTGGACTTCCTGGTACTCTGCACTTCATTGATTAAGACATCACATTAACCGAGAGATCATGTGTCCTGACAGCTGAAAAGGTACCGAGAAATCAGTGCGACAAGTCCCATCTGTGGCTCTCTGACCGTCGTGCATAACACGGAACTCTGGGTCTTTGTTAATTTAATTAAAGCACTTACTGTATCTGTCACCTTCAATCCGACAAGGATGCCACGGGCTAGGAATATGGCAATTTGACTGCTGTCTGGAAAGTAAAATACAGCAACTAACAAGATTGAATGGGGCCCCTAAGACTCTGGGCCCCGGTTGAACTGCACCTGCTGCACCAATGGAAGCTAAACCCCTGAGGCAGGCACATTCACCAGGGGGTGATGCATTACTTGTTGGGTAGAATTATAATCAGGGAGGTGGAGACACGATGCACTTGTACTCACATGGATCGGAAGTGTGATGGTAAATTACTCACTCTTAAGGAAGAAAGCAAAGTCTGGTCTTCCCTGGATCCAAGTGTGAATCGAACCACTGGTGTGATCACACGCGAGTGCAGCTCAGTTTCACTCAAAACGCCCCAGCGCCCCTGACAGCCTCACTCAACGCCTCCGTGGTCCTCCCCTGTCCCATTGCTCATCGACACTTTCACATGTCCTCTGGTTGAGTCCTCATGAAGTCCTTCATCGAAGAGGTGTATCCTACCTGAAGAAATCTCTGTGGTCCTCCCCTGTTCCATTGCTCATAGACACTTTCACGTGTCCTCAGGTTGAGTCCTCATGAACTCCTTCATCCGAGAGGTGTATCCTACCTGAAGAAATCTCTGTGGTCCTCCCCTGTCCCAGTGCTCTTCAATCAATCAATCAATCAATCAATCAATCAGGGAATTGTAAGCGCGCTACTCACCCGTGAGGGTTTCAAGGCGCTGAGGGGGGGGGTCCGCAGATCTGTTTAGCCGAAGAGCCAGGTCTTGAGGGTCTTCCTGAAGGTGTTTAGGGAGGGGGCGCATCTGATGTCTGCCGGTAGCTTGTTCCAGGTCTTGGCTGCAATGTGAGAGAAGGATCTTCCGCCTGCTCTGGCTCTGTGGATGCGCAGGTTTCGGCCAGTGCGAGGTTGGAAGATCGGAGGTTTCTTTTGGATACGTGGAAGTTGATTCTATCGTTAAGGTATTTGGGTCCGTTGTTGGGTAGGCATTTGTAGGCGTGATTGAGGGTTTTGAAAGTGACTCTTTTCTCCACGGGGAGCCAGTGGAGACTTAGTAGGTGTTGGCTGATGTGTTTGTGTCGGGGGATGCCGAGGACGAGTCTGGCGGCGGTGTTCTGTATTGTTTGGAGTTTGCGGAGTAGGGACTTGTTGATGCCAGCGTAGAGTGCGTTTCCACAGTCCAGTCTGCTGGTGATGAGTGCGTGGGTGACTGTCTTCCTTGACTCAGGGGGGATCCACTTGAAGGTCTTGCGGAGGATGCAGAGGGTGTTGAAGCAGCTGGAGGTGACGGCGTTGACCTGTCGGTTCATGGTGAGTGAAGAGTCGAGTACGATGTCGAGGTTCTTGGCGTGGTCTGAGGGGGTAGGTGGGCTTCCAAGGGTGGTCGGCCACCAGGTGCTGTCCCATGCAGAAGGGGTGGTACCGAGGACGAGGACTTCTGTCTTCTCGGCGTTGAGCTTCAGGCAGCTGTTGGTCATCCAGACTGTGACGTCTTGCATTCCTTTCTGGAAGTTGAGTTTGGCAGTGGTGGGGTCTTTGGTGAGGGAGAGGATGAGCTGGGTGTCGTCGGCGTAGGATACGATGTTGAGGCCGTGTTGTCGGACGATGGCTGCGAGGGGGGCCATGTAGATGTTGAAGAGGGTAGGGCTCAGTGATGAACCCTGTGGGACTCCGCAGGTGATTTTCGTGGGGTCGGAGAGGAAGGGTGGGAGTCTGATCCTTTGGCTTCTTCCGGTGAGGAATGATTGGATCCAGTCCAGGGCTGTTCCTTGTATGCCTGCGTCGTGTAGTCTGGCGACTAGTGTGCGGTGGGAGACGGTGTCGAAGGCTGCTGATAGGTCGAGTAGGATGAGGGCTGCGGAGTGGCCTTGGTCCAGGATGGTGCGGATGTCGTCTGTGGCGGCGAGTAGGGCAGTCTCTGTGCTGTGGTTGCTTCGGAATCCGGATTGGGACGGGTCGAGGACGGCGTTCTCTTCAATGAATCGTGTCAGTTTCCTGTTGACTGTTTTCTCTGCAACTTTGGCTGTGAAGGGGAGGAGCGAGATGGGCTGATAGTTCTTGAGGTCGGTGGGGTCAGCTGTGGGCTTCTTGAGCAGGGGTCTGACTTCTGCGCGCTTCCAGTCGTCTGGGAAGGTGCCTTTTTTGAAGGTGGTGTTGATGGTGCATTGCAGTTCGGGTGCGATGGCGGCCGCGGCTCTGTGGTAGATGTGAGGGGGGCAGGGGTCGGTGGGGGCCCCCGAGTGGATGTTTTTCATGGTCGAGGTGGTGTCTTCGGCCGTGATCGGTGTCCAGTTGGAGATGGTGGGCTGGCTGGTGTTTCTGGGGGGCGGGGGGGCGGGGGCCGTCTGTGGCGCCTGGTGGATGGTCGATGAAGTTGTCGTAGAGGTTTTTGATCTTGAGGTGGAAATAGGTTCCAAGCTTGTCGCAGAGGTCTTGGGATGGTGTGATGTCTGTGGCTTCGCTGCGTGGGTTGGTGAATTCCTGAATGACACTGAAAAGTTCCTTGGAGTTGGTGGAGTTGGCCAGGATTTTGTTGTGGATGAAGTTCCTCTTGGTGGCTCTGATCTGGTTATGGTAGTCCGTCATGGCGTCCTTGTAGGTGGTGTGGTTTTCGGTTGTCTTGGTGTTTCTCCAGTTCTTCTCCAGGTGTCTGCAGGTGCGTCTGGCTTCTTGGAGAGCGGTGGTGAACCAGGCGGCTTTCCTGGGGCGTTGTCTGTTGGGGTTGCGTAGCGGGGCGAGCTCGTCTGCGCAGTTGAATATCCAGGTGTGGAGTTCTCTGGCTGCGTTGTTTGCGTCGTTTGCGTCGGGTGCCCAGGTGTGGTTGTCTCGGGGGAGGGTGGAGTTAAGTTGCTCATCGGTAACCTTGCTCCAGTTCCTTCGAGGTTGGCGTGGGGCTGGTTTGGGTACCTTGGGTTTGTTGATAGCGAAGTGTACGCAGTGGTGGTCGGTCCATGGCGGCTGCGTTGTGTGGCTGAATTGGATGCTGTTTCCTGCCGCGAAGATGGGGTCGAGGGTGTGTCCTGCTCTGTGGGTCGGTGTGTTGACGAGTTGTTTAAGTCCGATGCTGGCGAGGTTGTCACGAAGGATAGTGGAGTTGGGGTCGCTGGGGTTGTCGAGGTGGAAGTTCAGGTCTCCAATGAGTATGTAGTTTGCTGAGGCGATGGCGTGGGGTGTGATGAAGTCGGTGATGGTGGTGGTGAAAGGTGTTTGGGAGCCGGGGGGTCTGTAGATGAGGGTTCCTCGGAGTGTGGCTTTGGGGGTGATCTGGATCTGGAAGTGCAGGTGTTCGGTGGAGGGGAAGGTTTCGCTGGAGGTGGTGAGGCGGAGGGTGCTCTTGTGGGTGTTGGCGAGGCCCCCTCCTGGGTGGTTGGGGCGGTCTTTCCTCTGGATCTTGTATCCGTCTGGGATGGCAGTGCTGATGTCGGGGCGGAGGATGCGTTGGTCCAGGTCTCTGTGAAGAAGGCGATGTCGGGCGAGAGAGAGTCGAGTAGGTTCCAGATTTCCATGGCGTGTTTGTGTACGGAGCGTACGTTGAGGAGGATGCATTTTAGGGTGTCCCCGGTGCTGGCGTCGGTGGTGTTGGAGGCGGGGGTGGCGGTGAGGGTCTGGCGGCAGTGGAGGCAGGAGAACTGGCCATGGGTCATGTTCGGCGAGGCCTGTTGGCATTCTCTAAGTCTTCCAGGGTTGAGTGCGAGGAGGGTGGTGGTGTCGTAGCGATGGGTAGTGGGAGGTCCAGGGTTCCTGGCGCTGGCCGCGGTCAGGTCACAGACGGGCGCAGATGGGCTTGCCTTTGGCGGACCTTCGGCGTGCCGGCGGCACGACCGCGCAGCGGCCGCCATTAAGTAGGGGAGGTGGGAGGGAGGAGAGGCGGGAGTGGGGGAATTCCGGAGGGGAATTCCGGGGGGAATTCAAGGGGGGAATTACGGGGAGGAGGGGCCGCAGGGGCAGCAGCGGCGAAAGGCGAAAGGAACAGGCAGGCACGAGAAAATTAAAACAGTGGTGGAATTAGAGCAAGACTCAGATGGGCACAATAACAGTGGCACAACATGGAAAAATTAAGAAAAAAACGGCTGAGAAAGGTTACGGTGGTTGCAGGCAGTCTGGTCCCAGTTGGAGCGGGCAGAAGGCGCAGGAGCGGGCAGCAGCCTCGAACCTCCCAAGGAGTAGGTCGGGGTCTGGAGGCAAGAGACGGCACAGCGGAGCTGCGGGGAGAGAGTGGACCTAGACCGAGGGTCTACACTTTCATGTGTCCTCTGGTTGAGTCCTCATTAAGTCCTTCATCCGAGAGGTGTACCCTACCTGAAGAAATCTCTGTGTCCCCCCCTGTACCAGTGCTCTTCAACGCTTTCACATGTCCTCTGGTTGAGTCCTCATGAAGTATGGACAGAGGCAGTGACAGTGTGCATCAGAGCCCAGAACAGCTACAGCTCAGGCAGAAGCTGGGCAAGTGTCCATTACACACCCACAGGACAGCTACAGCTCAGGCAGGAGCAGTGCAAATGTCCTTCACACCCACAGGACAGCTACAGATCAGGCAGGAGCAGTGCAAGTGTCCTTCACACCCACAGGACAGCTACAGCTCAGGCAGGAGCAGTGCAAGTGTCCCTCACACCCACGGGACAGCTGCAGCTCAGGCAGGAGCAGTGTAAGTGTCCTTCACACCCACAGGACAGCTACAGCTCAGGCAGGAGCAGTGCAAGTGTCCATTACACACCCAGTACAGCTCAGGCAGGAGCAGTGCAACTGTCCTTCACACACACAGAACAGCTCAGGCAGGAGCAGTGCAACTGTCCTTCACACACACAGAACAGTTCAGGCATGAGCAGTGCAAGTGTCCCGCACACCCACAGGACAGCTACAGCTCAGGCAGGAGCAGTGCAAGTGTCCTTCACACCCACAGGACAGCTACAGCTCAGGCAGGAGCAGTGCAAGTGTCCATTACACACCCAGTACAGGTCGGGCAGGAGCAGTGCAAGTGTCCATTACACACCCACTACAGCTCAGGCAGGAGCAGTGCAAGTGTCCCTCACACCCACAGGACAGCTACAGCTCAGGCAGGAGCAGTGCAAGTGTCCTTCACACCCACAGGACAGCTACAGCTCAGGCAGGAGCAGTGCAAGTGTCCATAACACACCCAGTACAGCTCAGGCAGGAGCAGTGCAAGTGTCCATTACACACCCAGTACAGCTCAGGCAGGAGCAGTGCAAGTGTCCATTACACACCCAGTACAGCTCAGGCAGGAGCAGTGCAAGAGTCCCTCACACCCACAGGACAGCTGCAGCTCAGGCAGGAGCAGTGCAAGTGTCCTTCACACCCACAGGACAGCTACAGCTCAGGCAGGAGCAGTGCAAGTGTCCATTACACACCCAGTACAGCTCAGGCAGGAGCAGTGCAACTGTCCTTCACACACACAGAACAGCTCAGGCAGGAGCAGTGCAACTGTCCTTCACACCCACAGGACAGCTACATCTCAGGCAGGAGCAGTGCAAGTGTCCTCACACACACATGACAGCTCAGGCAGGAGCAGTGCAAGTGTCCTTCACACACAAACAGCTCAGGCAGGAACAGTGCAAGTGTCCTTTACACACCCAGTACAGCTCAGGCAGGAGCAGTGCAAGTGTCCCTCACACCCACAGGACAGCTACAGCTCAGGCAGGAGCAGTGATCCTAAGCTCAGGCAGGAGCAGTGCAAGTGTCCTTTACACACCCAGTACAGCTCAGGCAGGAGCAGTGCAAGTGTCCTTCACACCCACGGGACAGCTGCAGCTCAGGCAGGAGCAGTGCAAGTGTCCTTCACACCCACAGGACAGCTACAGCTCAGGCAGGAGCAGTGCAAGTGTCCATTACACACCCAGTACAGCTCAGGCAGGAGCAGTGCAACTGTCCTTCACAAACACAGAACAGCTCAGGCAGGAGCAGTGCAACTGTCTTTCACACACACAGAACAGCTCAGGCAGGAGCAGTGCAACTGTCCTTCACACACACAGAACAGCTCAGGCAGGAGCAGTGCAAGTGTCCCTCACACCCTCAGGACAGCTACAGATCAGGCAGGAGCAGTACAAGTGTCCTTCACACCCACAGGACAGCTACAGCTCAGGCAGGAGCAGTGCAAGTGTCCATTACACACCCAGTACAGCTCGGGCAGGAGCAGTGCAAGTGTCCATTACACACCCACTACAGCTCAGGCAGGAGCAGTGCAAGTGTCCCTCACACCCACAGGACAGCTACAGCTCAGGCAGGAGCAGTGCAAGTGTCCTTCACACCCACAGGACATCTACAGCTCAGGCAGGAGCAGTGCAAGTGTCCATTACACACCCAGTACAGCTCAGGCAGGAGCAGTGCAAGTGTCCATTACACACCCAGTACAGCTCAGGCAGGAGCAGTGCAAGTGTCCATTACACACCCAGTACAGCTCAGGCAGGAGCAGTGCAAGTGTCCCTCACACCCACAGGACAGCTGCAGCTCAGGCAGGAGCAGTGCAAGTGTCCTTCACACCCACAGGACAGCTACAGCTCAGGCAGGAGCAGTGCAAGTGTCCATTACACACCCAGTACAGCTCAGGCAGGAGCAGTGCAACTGTCCTTCACACACACAGAACAGCTCCGGCAGGAGCAGTGCAACTGTCCTTCACACACACAGAACAGCTCAGGCAGGAGCAGTGCAAGTATCCCTCACACCCACAGGACAGCTACAGCTCAGGCAGGAGCAGTGCAAGTGTCCTTCACACCCACAGGACAGCTACAGCTCAGGCAGGAGCAGTGCAAGTGTCCCTCACACCCACGGGACAGCTGCAGCTCAGGCAGGAGCAGTGTAAGTGTCCTTCACACCCACAGGACAGCTACAGCTCAGGCAGGAGCAGTGCAAGTGTCCATTACACACCCAGTACAGCTCAGGCAGGAGCAGTGCAACTGTCCTTCACACACACAGAACAGCTCAGGCAGGAGCAGTGCAACTGTCCTTCACACACACAGAACAGCTCAGGCAGGAGCAGTGCAAGTGTCCCGCACACCCACAGGACAGCTACAGCTCAGGCAGGAGCAGTGCAAGTGTCCTTCACACCCACAGGACAGCTACAGCTCAGGCAGGAGCAGTGCAAGTGTCCATTACACACCCAGTACAGGTCGGGCAGGAGCAGTGCAAGTGTCCATTACACACCCACTACAGCTCAGGCAGGAGCAGTGCAAGTGTCCCTCACACCCACAGGACAGCTACAGCTCAGGCAGGAGCAGTGCAAGTGTCCTTCACACCCACAGGACAGCTACAGCTCAGGCAGGAGCAGTGCAAGTGTCCATAACACACCCAGTACAGCTCAGGCAGGAGCAGTGCAAGTGTCCATTACACACCCAGTACAGCTCAGGCAGGAGCAGTGCAAGTGTCCATTACACACCCAGTACAGCTCAGGCAGGAGCAGTGCAAGAGTCCCTCACACCCACAGGACAGCTGCAGCTCAGGCAGGAGCAGTGCAAGTGTCCTTCACACCCACAGGACAGCTACAGCTCAGGCAGGAGCAGTGCAAGTGTCCATTACACACCCAGTACAGCTCAGGCAGGAGCAGTGCAACTGTCCTTCACACACACAGAACAGCTCAGGCAGGAGCAGTGCAACTGTCCTTCACACCCACAGGACAGCTACATCTCAGGCAGGAGCAGTGCAAGTGTCCTCACACACACATGACAGCTCAGGCAGGAGCAGTGCAAGTGTCCTTCACACACAAACAGCTCAGGCAGGAACAGTGCAAGTGTCCTTTACACACCCAGTACAGCTCAGGCAGGAGCAGTGCAAGTGTCCCTCACACCCACAGGACAGCTACAGCTCAGGCAGGAGCAGTGATCCTAAGCTCAGGCAGGAGCAGTGCAAGTGTCCTTTACACACCCAGTACAGCTCAGGCAGGAGCAGTGCAAGTGTCCTTCACACCCACGGGACAGCTGCAGCTCAGGCAGGAGCAGTGCAAGTGTCCTTCACACCCACAGGACAGCTACAGCTCAGGCAGGAGCAGTGCAAGTGTCCATTACACACCCAGTACAGCTCAGGCAGGAGCAGTGCAACTGTCCTTCACAAACACAGAACAGCTCAGGCAGGAGCAGTGCAACTGTCTTTCACACACACAGAACAGCTCAGGCAGGAGCAGTGCAACTGTCCTTCACACACACAGAACAGCTCAGGCAGGAGCAGTGCAAGTGTCCCTCACACCCTCAGGACAGCTACAGATCAGGCAGGAGCAGTACAAGTGTCCTTCACACCCACAGGACAGCTACAGCTCAGGCAGGAGCAGTGCAAGTGTCCATTACACACCCAGTACAGCTCGGGCAGGAGCAGTGCAAGTGTCCATTACACACCCACTACAGCTCAGGCAGGAGCAGTGCAAGTGTCCCTCACACCCACAGGACAGCTACAGCTCAGGCAGGAGCAGTGCAAGTGTCCTTCACACCCACAGGACATCTACAGCTCAGGCAGGAGCAGTGCAAGTGTCCATTACACACCCAGTACAGCTCAGGCAGGAGCAGTGCAAGTGTCCATTACACACCCAGTACAGCTCAGGCAGGAGCAGTGCAAGTGTCCATTACACACCCAGTACAGCTCAGGCAGGAGCAGTGCAAGTGTCCCTCACACCCACAGGACAGCTGCAGCTCAGGCAGGAGCAGTGCAAGTGTCCTTCACACCCACAGGACAGCTACAGCTCAGGCAGGAGCAGTGCAAGTGTCCATTACACACCCAGTACAGCTCAGGCAGGAGCAGTGCAACTGTCCTTCACACACACAGAACAGCTCCGGCAGGAGCAGTGCAACTGTCCTTCACACACACAGAACAGCTCAGGCAGGAGCAGTGCAAGTATCCCTCACACCCACAGGACAGCTACAGCTCAGGCAGGAGCAGTGCAAGTGTCCTTCACACCCACAGGACAGCTACAGCTCAGGCAGGAGCAGTGCAAGTGTCCCTCACACCCACGGGACAGCTGCAGCTCAGGCAGGAGCAGTGTAAGTGTCCTTCACACCCACAGGACAGCTACAGCTCAGGCAGGAGCAGTGCAAGTGTCCATTACACACCCAGTACAGCTCAGGCAGGAGCAGTGCAACTGTCCTTCACACACACAGAACAGCTCAGGCAGGAGCAGTGCAACTGTCCTTCACACACACAGAACAGCTCAGGCAGGAGCAGTGCAAGTGTCCCGCACACCCACAGGACAGCTACAGCTCAGGCAGGAGCAGTGCAAGTGTCCTTCACACCCACAGGACAGCTACAGCTCAGGCAGGAGCAGTGCAAGTGTCCATTACACACCCAGTACAGGTCGGGCAGGAGCAGTGCAAGTGTCCATTACACACCCACTACAGCTCAGGCAGGAGCAGTGCAAGTGTCCCTCACACCCACAGGACAGCTACAGCTCAGGCAGGAGCAGTGCAAGTGTCCTTCACACCCACAGGACAGCTACAGCTCAGGCAGGAGCAGTGCAAGTGTCCATAACACACCCAGTACAGCTCAGGCAGGAGCAGTGCAAGTGTCCATTACACACCCAGTACAGCTCAGGCAGGAGCAGTGCAAGTGTCCATTACACACCCAGTACAGCTCAGGCAGGAGCAGTGCAAGAGTCCCTCACACCCACAGGACAGCTGCAGCTCAGGCAGGAGCAGTGCAAGTGTCCTTCACACCCACAGGACAGCTACAGCTCAGGCAGGAGCAGTGCAAGTGTCCATTACACACCCAGTACAGCTCAGGCAGGAGCAGTGCAACTGTCCTTCACACACACAGAACAGCTCAGGCAGGAGCAGTGCAACTGTCCTTCACACCCACAGGACAGCTACATCTCAGGCAGGAGCAGTGCAAGTGTCCTCACACACACATGACAGCTCAGGCAGGAGCAGTGCAAGTGTCCTTCACACACAAACAGCTCAGGCAGGAACAGTGCAAGTGTCCTTTACACACCCAGTACAGCTCAGGCAGGAGCAGTGCAAGTGTCCCTCACACCCACAGGACAGCTACAGCTCAGGCAGGAGCAGTGATCCTAAGCTCAGGCAGGAGCAGTGCAAGTGTCCTTTACACACCCAGTACAGCTCAGGCAGGAGCAGTGCAAGTGTCCTTCACACCCACGGGACAGCTGCAGCTCAGGCAGGAACAGTGCAAGTGTCCTTCACACCCACAGGACAGCTACAGCTCAGGCAGGAGCAGTGCAAGTGTCCATTACACACCCAGTACAGCTCAGGCAGGAGCAGTGCAACTGTCCTTCACAAACACAGAACAGCTCAGGCAGGAGCAGTGCAACTGTCTTTCACACACACAGAACAGCTCAGGCAGGAGCAGTGCAACTGTCCTTCACACACACAGAACAGCTCAGGCAGGAGCAGTGCAAGTGTCCCTCACACCCTCAGGACAGCTACAGATCAGGCAGGAGCAGTACAAGTGTCCCTCACACCCACAGGACAGCTACAGCTCAGGCAGGAGCAGTGCAAGTGTCCATTACACACCCAGTACAGCTCAGGCAGGAGCAGTGCAAGTGTCCATTACACACCCACTACAGCTCAGGCAGGAGCAGTGCAAGTGTCCCTCACACCCACAGGACAGCTACAGCTCAGGCAGGAGCAGTGCAAGTGTCCTTCACACCCACAGGACATCTACAGCTCAGGCAGGAGCAGTGCAAGTGTCCATTACACACCCAGTACAGCTCAGGCAGGAGCAGTGCAAGTGTCCATTACACACCCAGTACAGCTCAGGCAGGAGCAGTGCAAGTGTCCATTACACACCCAGTACAGCTCAGGCAGGAGCAGTGCAAGTGTCCCTCACACCCACAGGACAGCTGCAGCTCAGGCAGGAGCAGTGCAAGTGTCCTTCACACCCACAGGACAGCTACAACTCAGGCAGGAGCAGTGCAAGTGTCCATTACACACCCAGTACAGCTCAGGCAGGAGCAGTGCAACTGTCCTTCACACACACAGAACAGCTCCGGCAGGAGCAGTGCAACTGTCCTTCACACACACAGAACAGCTCAGGCAGGAGCAGTGCAAGTATCCCTCACACCCACAGGACAGCTACAGCTCAGGCAGGAGCAGTGCAAGTGTCCTTCACACCCACAGGACAGCTACATCTCAGGCAGGAGCAGTGCAAGTGTCCTCACACACACATGACAGCTCAGGCAGGAGCAGTGCAAGTGTCCTTCACACACAAACAGCTCAGGCAGGAACAGTGCAAGTGTCCTTTACACACCCAGTACAGCTCAGGCAGGAGCAGTGCAAGTGTCCCTCACACCCACAGGACAGCTACAGCTCAGGCAGGAGCAGTGATCCTAAGCTCAGGCAGGAGCAGTGCAAGTGTCCTTTACACACCCAGTACAGCTCAGGCAGGAGCAGTGCAAGTGTCCTTCACACCCACAGGACAGCTACAGCTCAGGCAGGAGCAGTGATCCTAAGCTCAGTCAGGAGCAGTGCAAGTGTCCATTACACACCCACAGGACAGCTACAGCTCAGGCAGGAGCAGTGATCCTAAGCTCAGGCAGGAGCAGTGCAAGTGTCCATTACCCACCCAGTACAGCTCAGGCAGGAGCAGTGCAAGTGTCCTTCACACCCACAGGACAGCTACAGCTCAGGCAGGAGCAGTGCAAGTCTCCCTTACACCCACAGGACAGCTACAGCTCAGGCAGGAGCAGTGCGAGTGTCCCTCACACCCATGTTAGAATAAAAATGTCTTGGCTGTGTTGCTTATTTATTGTACGTCTTAAGTTAGCATTCGCGGCACCATTTTATGTTTGGCCGCCATTTTGAGCCATGATCAAAACTAATTCTCTCTCTGTCTCTGCGAGAAGCAGCTTTGGTAATTTTCGTTTCCTTTAAGGTTGGGCCTTGCTGTACTAATGAATACACTGTTCTTATTAGCTCATACCTTTCCCACTAGATAGAGGCCTGCTCCCACTAGTCCAGCGATGGGCTGGGCGCAGGCAGAACGACCTTGGCATAGAGATAGTGTGTGCCCTGTCCCAGGATCGAAACTTACTGTACCTCCTTTGTGTAGCTGCCTCCATCTGGAAATTTCCAGTCTGGGCGTGCCTTTATTGGTTCTGAATCGTACATAATGTATCACCATGCTTGCTGATGCCAGTCCCTCTGCAGCAATCCACAGAGACTGGGCAGACTGGGCTCCACTCGAGTGAATAAATATACTTGGTTTGTATTCTCTACTGTCTGACCGACTCTTCATTTGTATCGAAGGTTGAGAGTTGGTCGCGAGTGACCCGGGTAGCCCTAATCGGGTCACTTCCTTCAGTTGGCGCCCGAACAGGGACTCCATCGTGTGACTCATCCCCTCCCGCGGACGGGTGGGGAGGTCGGGGCCATCGTCGGGTCGGACGGACGGATCAGGGATCCCTGTACGAGGAGCATTGTTTGCTCGCAGCTGCCCCTTCAGTCCCGTCAGATGGTGCCTCGCCCAGCGGTCATCCCGACTGGGGTCCTGAGCGGCGAAACCCTTGGATCTGACCGTTTGGTCCGAAGAGTCGGCAGTGGAGAATAAATTCGTTTGACCTGTGTGCACCAGGTGAGTTTGTTTTGGTTCTTTGTGGATATGGTACCATTTTGGTTTGTATTTGGTACGGTCTGAGGACCGATTTTGGTACAAGGTGTTTGTGAGCACTTTGCCAGGCAACATAAGGAATTTGGCCCACTTTTGAAAATGCCTTGATTTAGTAGGTTTTTGGTTTCTTGTTGTCGTTATTGCTCTGCAGATGCTCAATTGGAAGAAAGTCAGCCGGCACCTCCAGAAGGCACTCTGAACTTTGATATGTATGTGAAGCATGGCCTTGGCCCTATTATGTTTAGTACGCTATGGCACAAATATACGAGGGACAATGCCGAGTTGCAGTGATCGTTGACGGGCACTTTTGATGAACAAAAAATTGTTTTTTTACAGGAGAAGTTGTTTGCAAAAAGAAGTAGACAGTCTATGTTTGATTCTCTTCGAACGTGGCAAAAGGAGGCTAAACAGAGGCGAATGTAAGCAGAGAAAGAGGCCCGGAAGGGGAGAATGCAAACATTGACTCAGAAAGCTGTAGCACATGATAGAGAGAAACAAGAGATAGGAATTGAACGTGAAGATAGGAGGTTTTGATTGAATATTGATATATCTTATGTGACCCAAGAAGAAAATGATAAGTTTGTGGAACAATTGTTAGATACTCGACCCCCACCCCCATATGCCCCGCAGAGGATATATCCTGCTCTTCCCTCCCAGGCTCAGCTGCCCAGTTCTTCTGTCTCTGCTGTTTCTGCTTCTGTTACTGTTGATCGGACTGCCTTGGCCACGGCACCTCCTGTCCTTTCTTTGTCCTCGCCATCTGTGGCAACTATGACTGTTAGTACTCCTGCAACACCTTTTGCTTCGGCGTCGCTTTCGCCAGCTTTTACACCTGCGGCGCAGCCCGCAGTGACATTAGTGCCTGCTACTTCTGTTGCTACTCCCACTGTGTTCTTCCATCCCCTGACATTACTGAGTAGTGGAACACCAGTACGTGGATTTGAGGATAGAGACTGGACGAAATTTAAGGAACGTATGGGGCAGACGTTAGTCCGATCTGATGTGGGAGATGAGGAGAAAAAGGTAGTGGCTAATCAGGCAGCACAGTGGGCTCGAAACCCCATTTATGGTGTGGAAGATGTGTGGAGTGTGATGAAAGACTATAAGCCTTTTGTACAACAGCATGCCCTTAAGCATATGTCCGCTACTTTGATCGGTCTTTGGGAGCAGTGCTTCAATGATGCAGCACCGCAGATTCTATATGATATTAAGGATCATGTATACGTTACAGATATGGCGACTGTTCACATTTTTTGGTAATGTTGCGACATTGGTTGCTTATCGGGGTAGACTGCTTGCGAAGAGTCCCACCCCGGTATCCCAGTTTCCGATGTGGGAGGTTCATCCTATCTATCACCCCGAAATACCAGAGCTAAGCGATCAGCACAATGTTGTTACTAGACCTGGGGCAGCAGCCCGTTCCCAAGAACAATGGGTCTATACTCCATGTAAAAGGAGTGAAGTCTTGTCTCTTAAGACTCAGGTACCTGATCCTAGGAAGAATCCGACTGCTTATTATAAAGAATTGACTGAAGCTGCCTCTTCGACAGTGATGACACTTGCTGATATTGAAATGTTCTCTGGCTTACTAGTTCCGGTTGATATTTGGAGATAAGTACACACACAGGATCATGCTGCAGAGTTGGGTGGTACCTGGGATCAAATTAAGGTATGGGATCAGGAACGGAAGCTAGGTGATAAGCCTAGACCAGAGATACTTGCTTTGCCCGGCCGTATCATTACGTATATGCATTCTCTTAACCCTCCGAGAAAAGTTGATTGGGACAAATTATGGGCTTGTTGTCAAAAGAAAGATGAGATTGTGTCTGGTTTTTTCACTCGGTTTGAAGGTGTGTTTCTAGATTATAGTGGACAGAAATTGTCGATCGAAGGTGGCGTTCGATTGTTTGTTAATAGATTTGTTTCCAATTTTCTTCCTGAGATTGCGACCCAATTACAGGCTTCAGAGAGCACCTGGTCTACATCAACCCCTTCTGTTATTTTGAATATGGCGCAGTATTATGAACACGAGGAAAATGAGGATAGGGAGAGGACGGAGAAAAAGCACAAGGATTTAAAGATGAAAGTGTTGTTGCAGCAGGTTTCTAGGGGACTGGTAGAGGACCTGGTGGTTCGACCCGACAGCTACCATGCACTAGCAAGCCTACAAATACCATGCCTTTAGGGCCGAATCAGTGTGCGTATTGTAAAGAGGAGGGACACTGGCGTAGCGAGAGCCCTGTGTTGTTGCAGAAGATGGAGGCCCCCAGAGGACGAGGTTCTCATGGGCGGGGTCGTGGAGCTGGAGGAGCGGACAGGGTTCAGAATGCTTTGGCCTCGCAGGGTCGTTCTGTTCAAAATTACTTTGATGACCCTCGGGGAGGACAGTATTATCATGATGATTATGACACGGATGAGGTGACAGGGATGTCTTACAGCTAGGACAGCCAGGGACAGAGTGAGGGGCCAGTTCCGATACCTGTAGATCAACGCAGTCCGTACGTTAGTGCGGATGTGCATGGTTCGGCTAAGGAGCTTTTGGTGGATACAGGTGCAATAAACAGTTCTATTTCTCGTTCCTTGGTCGCTGGGTCGCCGGCTCTGTCTGGCCATAATAATGTTTCAGTAGTTTTTTCTGATGTACCGGTTGTGAACCCCATTTCAAAGCCTCTTGCGTTGACTATTGGTCCTTTCACTGTGGATTCGCTGTTCTTGTTGACGTCTAATTGTGGAGAAAATTTGATGGGTTTGGACTTGTTGAAGAAATTGCATGCTACGATCTATTGCTCGCCGGCAGGTGTTTACATGACAATGGGTCCGGATGTAGTGCATGCTACACAGTGCCTGTCCAAAGATGCGCCTCTTCCTGCGGAGTTTAAAGATGTACCATCCACTCTCTGGGCGACAGGTGACACAGATTGTTACAGATACCGCCAGTTTCGATCCGAGTTAAAGACAATGCTATTTTACCTCGCGTCCCTCAGTATAAAATACCGCAAGTAGGTGAGCGAGCTTTATTGCAAATTATACAGGACTTGATTGAGAAAGTATTGGTTAAGGAGACGACTGCTAATGTTTGTAATAGCCCTATTCGGCCCATTCTCAAACGGACACCTACGGCTTCCTCTGATGATCATGCAGATGTTTATCGCTTTGTGATTGACTTGCGGGAAGTTAATAAAATAGTGATCCCCCAGTTTCCGGTGGTCCCTGACATTACGACTCTTTTGACAATGAGTCCTTCTTCTGCTACTTTCTTTTCTGTCATTGATTTGAAAAATGCGTTCTTCAGTATTCCAATTCATCCTGACAGCAGGTATCTGTTTGGGTTCACCCTAGCTGGTAGAAGCTTTAGATTCTATTGCGCTCCTCAAGGCTATACAGAGAGTCCGAGTATCTATAGTCAGGCATTGAAAGGTCAGCTGGACTCCTTGTCGCTCCCTACAGGTAATGTGTTGCTTCAGTATGTCGATGACTTGCTCATCGCCTCGGATACAGAACAAGGTTGCAGAGACAGTACGGTTAAATTGTTGTTACATTTAGCTCACCATGGCCATAAGGTTTCCCTTTCCAAATTTCAGTATCGTCGACAGGAGGTCACCTACTTAGGTCACCTACTGTTGAAGGAGGGTAGGAGATTGACGCCTGAGTGCATCAGTACCATTGTTAAAATGCCCATTCCGCAAACTCAGAAAGATGTGCGCGCTTTCATAGGTATCACTTCCTATTGCAGGCAGTGGATACCTAGCTATTCGCTGTTAATCAAACCCCTGCTTGCTTTAACACTAAAAGATGTGCATGAACCCCTGCCCTGGACGTCTGAATGTCAGCAGTCTTTTGAGCAATTGAAAACTGCGCTTTGTTTGGCTCCAGTACTTGGCAACCCCCGACTATGCTAAGCAGTTTGTGTTGTACGTCCATGAGTTTTGCTGGTTGCGCGCTTTCTGTTTTAACACAAAAATTTGGAGATAAGCAACGGCCGTGTGCTTATTTCTCTGCTGTGCTTGACCCTATCGCACAAGCCCTCCCGAGCAGTCTAAGAGCGGTCGCAGCCGTGGCTGTCTCGATAAGGCAATCGGCTGGACTCGTACTTGATACTGATCTCACAGTCATGGTACCCCATGCTGTGGATACACTTTTGAATAAGACAAAGACACAGCACCTCACCAGTGCATTTCTGACAGGTTACGAGTTGACGCTGTTTGCCAAACATATCACGATCAAACGATGTGCCACTCTGAACCCAGCCACGTTACTACCCCTCCCTTCTGAGAATGAGGAGATTGACATACATGATTGTATCTTCCGGACAGAAGAAGAGACGAAAGGACGGGTAGACCTGACTGATGTTCCCTTATCTGAACCTCAAGGGAAACTATATGTCGATGGCTCTTGTTTTAAATTACCAGATGGCACTACAACTGCTGCGTACGCTATTACTACGCTGCGTACAGTAGTTGAAACATCACGAGTTCCCTATCAGTCAGCCCAAGCTGCAGAGCTTGTTGCCCTTATTTGAGCCTGCGAGTTGAGTGAGGGACTAGTTGTTAATATTTATACTGACAGCCAATAGGCCTGTGGGGTCGCCCATAATTTCGGGCGACTCTGGGCAGAGAGAGGGTTCCTTATTTCTCATGGTACAAAAATCCAGCATGGTCATCTTATATATAGGCTTCTGTCCGCTTTGACACTCCCTAAGAAATTGGCAATAGGGAAGTGTAGCGCCCCTAGGAAAGTTACCGATGATGTAGGTAAAGGGAACGCTTTTGCAGATCAGACAGCTAAGGAAACAGCCCAGACTAAGATGAAAAGAATGTTCGTAGCATGCCCCGCTAGGTGGGTGCCCGGGGTCACCATGTTTGAGGATACACTTGAGAATATGAAGGAAATACAGAGTGAGGCCACAGTGGAGGAATTAGCAGTGTGGCAAGAAAGTAAGAGCACAATTGAATGACGAGGGATGTTGGATTGACAAGTCAGGGAAGCAAAGATGGATGTTGCTAGATGCATATGTTCTTCCTGTAGTCACGATGGCCCATGGCCCAGCCCATGTCAGTGCTAAGGGTATTTGCAAGTTGTTAGACCCTGTATGGCAAAATGACAACATTTCGAAGACAGCTGCACATTTAGTGAAATACTGCATGGTGTGCATGATGCACAATCCTGGGAATGGTACCCCTACACCACCCGGCAATTTTGCACCACCTACTTTCCCTTTTGAGGTCCTTCAGTTAGATTACATTGAATTGCACAGGGTCAATAACTTGAAGTACGTGTTGGTGGTTGTCTGTGCGTTCAGTAAATGGGTTGAGGCTTACTCTACTAAAGACAATACAGCCATTGCGACTATAAAGGTACTCCTGAAGGAGTTCTTTCCTCGTTTCGGCTTGCACCGTTTGATCTGGAGTGTTAACGGAAGTCACTTTAATGCCAAGGTCATACAGTTAATTTGTGATGGTTTGCACATAAAACAGAAGTTCCATGCTGCAAACCACCCACAGTCAGCAGGTTTAGTTGAGAAGTGCAATGGTACACTCAAACTGATGTTAGCAAAGATTCAGGAGACAACAGGGTTACAGTGGCCACATGCTTTACCATTAGCTCTTTTGTCGACAAGAACAACAGCACATTCTAGAACAGAATTGTCACCCTACAAGGTTGTGTTTGGACGCCCGGCAAATGTCTGGGGCGTCCCGCACCCCTGCAGATTTTCTGATATTGAGTATCCATTGTTGACAGACTATCTTTACCAGTTAACTGAAAATTTGCGTTCTATTCACCAACAGGTCTGCGAGTCCCTTCCACCCATACCCGAGGGGCCAGCACATGATATTCGGCCTGGAGACTTCGTTCTGGTGAAGTACTTTCAGCGGAAGAAGAGTTTAGAGCCCCGCTGGAAGGGACCTGACCAGGTCCTCCTTGCCACTTGAACCGCTGTAAAGGTCGCCGGCCGAAAGAACTGGGTGCATGCCAGTCACTGCCGCAGGATACCCTTACCCTTGCCCTATGACCAGTGGGTGAGGGACGGCATTGGGGACGCTGAGTGTGAAAAGGTGCCTCAGTTCGTCCCCTTTAGTGTCGCAAAATTAACGTGGGCCCAAACGGATGCAGAGAATGATGACGCGCTAAATGAGTGGTCCCTCCAGAAATTTGAGCCATTAAGGAGCTGCTGTTTGTTGACCCCTCTGTGCGTGTAGTCACAGGTACAATTTGTGTTCTCGGCTGAGGAATAGTGCACCAAAGGAGAAGTCAGATTAGTCAGGGATGGACTGTATAAGTTAGGGTGTACTTTGCTATAGTACCAACGGTGTTAGTTCAGGGTGCCGTGAGATTGATGCACTGTTCTGACTTTGGACAGGATAAATAGAACGTGCTCCCTATGAAGGGGGTACATTATCCTATGCAACGTGGAATTCATCGTGAGCTTAGGACTGAGCAAGCTCCACCGCCTGTGCTCAAGAGCGCCAACGTTGATGAACAATAGGAGCCTGTACCAGTGAGGCTCTGACGGACACTGGGAACACTTACCTTTGCTATCAGTTTATTGCATTCATCTTCTTGTTTCATAATGCATCCATTTGGTCGACCTATTGAGGAGAAGGAACAGTCGTTTGCATCACCACGTTTAGCGCGGGGTTGGTCAACAAAGAGTAAAATAGTTTGCATATTAATTGTTGTGATTACGCTAATAACAATACTTGGAATATCCTGGTTTCTAGAGGAGAAATATCATGTACATTCATTGGTTGGTACAACGCCCACTCCCCCTGAGCACATTTTTGTTACTTTGGCTCCACACAAGACAGCGCATAGGTTGTCCTACACCGATAATGTTTTTATACAAATGTTGCATCAAGCTCATAATGTATCCAATACAACTAATTGTTGGGTTTGTGGATTGCTCCCCTCAGTTACTCATAAGAGCGACAATTTGTTGTCCCTATCATTGTCATATATTGATAGCTGTGAAGGTTGGTTTGAATTGTTCGTTATGGTGCACTATCATTTCCAACTCTCTACTCTGGTTATGACACCTGCTGATTCTCACACTGTGGTAGAGTATGTACGTTTCCATCATGGGTTTACTCCCATAGCACTGGCAGGACAAGGGACCTTCGGTACATTGTCCCCAAAATCCTGTGTGAGCACATATGAAAAAGTAAAGAACGAAACATGGCTTCCAATGGAAATGGCTGATTTCCAAAGGTTCAACACCTCTGAGTATTTTCAATCTTTCCAAGCTCGCAATATTACTAAGGACAAACCGATGCCGGTGTCCGTGGTCAACACAACAGCTAGTTTCTGTGTCCAGGGCACTGGGGAGGTAAAGGTGGGGGAGAGTAAATGCAGTTTCACTTACAGACTGAGAACGATTAATAGTCTGCCTTGGATCCTACCCCATAATGCCTATTTTGTCTGTGGATTCCAAGCTCATGTCTGGCTTCCGAGGGTATGGTAAGGCAGATGTTACCTCTCTTTCCTCCTTCCCCCGGTGTATGTTGCCCCGTCCAATTATCATAAAGATCATCAGCTGCATCGTAGGAGTACATACTTGTCCCGAGTCAGAAGGGTTGTTGACACAAAGGATATAGATCAGACAGATACCACTGCCCAACAGTTTGAGTATGCCATAAAGGGTCTCCTACCTTTTTGGGGCCCCATGGCTAATATTCTTCAACTTCGTCGATCAACAAGAGTTGTGGAGGGGGTTATTAATACAACTGCTGGAATAATGACAAATGTCACTGCTGAGCTCCAGGCTATGAGATTAGTCACTTTGCAGAACAGGATGGTGGTAGACGTCATCCTTGCAGATCGGGGAGGAGCCTGTTGTGTCATTGGCAGCAGCTGTTGCGTTTACATACCTGATCACGCTCCCACTGTGTATGCAGCTATACAAAAGTTGCATAGACTTTCCTCTGACATACACCAAGAGAAAGGTACTTGGACTCTTATCGGGTGGTTCTGGAATATGCTAACAACATTGGTTTGGAAGATTCTCATCTTTCTGATTGTGGTTTCTAGTATTATTTTCACATGTTGCCTCTCTATAAACTGTCTCCCGACTTGTTGCACCTATTGCGTTAATGCTCTCCCCCCCAAACAGAAAATATCAGTTCATGATACTAATGCTGCGATCATGTTGCAGAAGGACATTGATGACATGATGCAGATCGACTAGGGTGTCTTTGAATACTGATTATGTAAGCACCAGTTCAAAGTGATGTTTCTTATCCTTGCAACATGTTATCCTTTTCTTTGGTAGTAACATAAAATTATTAGTTTCTGCTAAAAGGAGGGTCTGTTAGAATAAAAATGTCTTGGCTGTGTTGCTTATGTATTGAACGTCTTAGGTTAGCATTCGCGGCACCATTTTATGTTTGGCCGCCATTTTGAGCCATGATCGAAACTAATTCTCTCTCTGTCTCTGAGAGAAGCAGCTTTGGTAATTTTCCTTTTCTCCAAGGTTGGGCCTTGCTGTACTAATGAATACACTGTTCTTATTAGCTCATACCTTTCCCACTAGATAGAGGCCTGCTCCCACTAGTCCAGCGATGGGCTGGGCACAGGCAGAACGACCTTGGCATAGAGATAGTGTGTGCCCGGTCCCAGGATCGAAACTTATCCTTCTGTACCTCCTTTGTGTAGCTGCCTCCATCTGGAAATTTCCATCCTGGGCGTGCCTTTATTGGTTCGGAATCGTACATAATGTATCACCATGTTTGCTGATGTCAGTCCATCTGCAGCAATCCACAGAGACTGGGCCCCGCTCGAGTGAATAAATATACTTGGTTTGTATTCTCTACTGTCTGACCGACTCTTCATTTGTATGGAAGGCTGAGAGGTGGTCGTGACCCGGGTGACCCTAATCGGGTCACTTCCTTCACCCACAGGACAGCTGCAGCTCAGGCAGGAGCAGTGCAAGTATCTCCCACACCCACAGGACAGCTACAGCTCAGGCAGGAGCAGTGCAAGGGTCCCTCACATCCATAGGACAGCTACAGCTCAGGCAGGAGCAGTGCAAGTGTCCCCCACACCCACAGGACAGCTACAGCTCAGGCAGGAGCAGTGCAAGTGTCCCTCACACCCACAGGACAGCTACAGCTCAGGCAGGAGCAGTGATCCTAAGCTCAGGCAGGAGCTGTGCAAGTGTCCCTCACACCCACAGGACAGCTACAGCTCAGGCAGGAGCAGTGCAAGTGTCCCTCACATCCACAGGGCAGCTACGCTACAGCTCAGGCAGGAGCAATGCAAGTGTCCCCCACACCCACACAACAGCTACAGCTCAGGCAGGAGCAGTGATCCTAAGCTCAGGCAGGAGCAGTGCAAGTGTCCCTCACACCCAGAGGACAGGTACAGCTCAGGCAGGAGCAGTGCAAATGTCACTCACACCCAGAGGACAGCTACGCTACAGCTCAGCCAGGACCAGGGCAAGTGTCCCTCACACCCACAGGACAGCTACAGCTCAGGCAGGAGCAGTGATCCTAAGCTCAGGCAGGAGCAGTGCAAGTATCCATTACACACCCAGTACAGCTCAGGCAGGAGCAGTGCAAGTGTCCATTACACAGCCACAAGGCAGCTACAGCTCAGGCAGGAGCAGTGATCCTAAGCTCAGGCAGGAGCAATGCAAGTGTCCATTTCACACCCAGTACATCTCAGGCAGGAGCAGTGCAAGTGTCCCTCTCACCCACAGGACAGCTACAGCTCAGGCAGGAGCAGTGCAAGTGTCCCTCACACCCATACGACAGCTACAGCTCAGGCAGGAGCAGTGCAAGTGTCCCTCACACCCACAGGACAGCTACGCTACAGCTCAGGCAGGAGCAGTGCAAGTGTCCCTCACACCCACAGGACAGCTACAGCTCAGGCAGGAGCAGTGATCTAAGCTCAGGCAGGAGCAGTGCAAGTGTCCATTACACACCCAGTACATCTCAGGCAGGAGCAGTGCAAGTGTCCATTACACACCCAGTACAGCTCAGGCAGGAGCAGTGCAAGTGTCCATTACACACCCACAAGACAGCTACAGCTCAGGCAGGAGCAGTGATCCTAAGCTCAGGCAGGAGCAGTGCAAGTGTCCATCACACCCACAGGACAGCTACAGCTCAGGCAGGAGCAGTGATCGTAAGCTCAGGCAGGAGCAGTGCAAGTGTCCATTACACACCCACAAGACAACGACAGCTCAGGCAGGAGCAGTGATCCTAAGCTCAGGCAGGAGCAGTGCAAGTGTCCATTACACACCCAGTACAGCTTAGGCAGGAGCAGTGCAAGTGTCCCTCACACCCACAGGACAGCTACAGCTCAGGCAGGAGCAGTGCAAGTGTCCATTACACACCCAGTACAGCTCAGGCAGGAGCTGTGCAAGTGTCCATCACACCCACAGGACAGCTACAGCGCAGGCAGGAGCAGTGCAAGTGTCCTTCACACACACATGACAGCTACAGCTCAGACAGGAGCAGTGCAAGTGTCCTCACACACACATGACAGCTACAGCTCAGGCAGGAGCAGTGCAAGTGTCCATTACACACCCAGTACAGCTCAGGCAGGAGCTGTGCAAGTGTTCCTCACACCCACAGGACAGCTACAGCTCAGGCAGGAGCAGTGCAAGTGTCCTCACACCCACAGGACAGCTCAAGCAGAAGCAGTGCAAGTGTCCTTCACATACATTGACCAGATACAGCTCAGGCAGGAGCAGTGCAAGTGTCCATTACACACCCAGTACAGCTCAGGCAGGAGCTGTGCAAGTGTCCCTCACACCCACAGGACAGCTACAGCTCAGGCAGGAGCAGTGCAAGTGTCCATTACACCCACAGGACAGCTACAGCTCAGGCAGGAGCAGTGATCCTAAGCTCAGGAAGGAGCAGTGCAAGTGTCCCTCACACCCACAGGACAGCTACAGCTCAGGCAGGAGCCGTGCAAGTGTCCCTCACACCCACAGGACAGCTACAGCTCAGGCAGGAGCAGTGCAAGTGTCCATTACACCCATAGGACAGCTACAGCTCAGGCAGAAGCAGTGCAAGTATCCCCCACGTCCACAGGACAGATACAGCTCAGGCAGGAGCAGTGCAGCTGTCCATTACACACCCAGTACAGCTCAGGCAGGAGCTGTGCAAGTGTCCCTCATGCCCACGGGACAGCTGCAGCTCAGGCAGGAGCCGTGCAAGTGTCCCTCACACCCACAGGACAGCTACAGCTCAGGCAGGAGCAGTGCAAGTGTCCATTGTAGGAGAGTAGGATCTGCCTCTTATGGTTACCCCCACTTTTTGCTGATGCTTCACTGTATTTTGGTTTAGTCTGGCTGGGGCCCTGCTATTCAGGTCCCCAGCCTAGCTGCTTCTCTCTAAATGAATTCCAAGTACCTTAGGTACTTCTCTGATTGGATTCTGGGGTGCCCTTATAAGTCCCTAGTATATGGTATACTATGTACCCAGGGCATAGGTATCCCAGGGGCCTACCAGGGGTTGAAGCATGTATTGTGCCACCCCTGGAAGGCTCTCCAAAATGACACCATAGGTCTGCTACTGCAGCCTGGGTAAGGTGGTGCATGCACCCCTTACAGTGGTATAGGCTACCTATATCACTAACATTGCACACACATATAAACCTATAAGTCACTCCTATGGCAGGCCTTGACAATCCTGAAGGCAGAGTGCTTGGTTTTTATGTGAGAGGGTGCCCCTGCATGAGCAGAGCCCCTCTGCAGCATTCGGAGTACCTCCTCTGATGCTGTTTGTGGTGCAGCCTGACCATATACTCTTAAGTGCATTATAACCTCGCGTTAAATGCTAACTTTGGGATGGCTGCACGGAAACATGTCGTGTTTGGTGTCAAACATCTTGGAATACTACCCCCCCCACCAGTTCTGGCGGCAGGGGTAGCATTCCACCCTTCTATAGGGAGAGACATGTACCAACCGGCATACCCAGTATTAACTTTACAGAGCCCTGGCATCACAAAATGGATGCTGCAGCCACAGACACGGGTCTGGCCTCCTGCTGCTGACCGAAACTCCAGCAGGGGAGGCCTGGACAATAGGTTTCCTGTTGCAGGGAGGTGTAACCACCTCCCAGACAGGCTGATGTGTATTGGGGCTGGGTGGGGTAACGTGGAACCGTGACCCCTGGGCCCCAAGAACTCTTGCAAGTGCATCCTCTTCCTGGTCTCCCACGAAGTTGTGCTTTGGGCTCCGAGTAGCCCCTGCCTCCAGCACCGACTGTACCAAAGATCACTGGCCTCCACTCCACGAGTGTCCCGTGAGCCAGCTCCAAGTGCGTCCACTCGAGGCTCCTTCGCGGTCGCTAGTCCGTTTGCTAGTGGGCCCTCCCGAAGGCAACACTTCTTCTGCTTGGGCTTCCCTTGTTGCTCCAGACGTGCCCTGACTTACCCTTGCTGGGTGAGTCCCCCAGACCTTGCTGGTCTGCATCACCGTCCTTTCTCTGTTTCCACGTGACTTGCCGTTGCCAAGGCTTGTTGGGTCCAATCCGGTCGCCGACACCGCAGCAATCGACAGACGACGTGGGACAGCTCGAATCCAGCTCCTGGTCATCGTCGACGCCTCCTGGACCTCGTGGCTGAAGAGTCAAGACGACCGTCAACCTACCTGAAGCACCCGACATCGGTGGGCATCTGCCCATCGCCTTCCTGGTCACTGGCTAGTGACCCAGACTCTGTCCCCTCTGCTTTCAGGTTCTTCAGATCTTCGATCCACCCTTGGATCCACCCGGACACTTTCGACTTGGCCGCCAGCAGCCTGCTGCAGCAGATCGCCATTGAAAACGACAACGACAAAAGACACCTATGCACCCGGCTTCCCTGGGTGAGGTAACTCGAGTACTCCGGTGCTCCCGTGGGTATTGACTCTAGAACTGCCTAGTTCTAAAGGGATTTGCTCCAAGTCCTCCTCTAAGTGTCCTTTCCTTTTAAAATTCCAACCGCGACTTTCCCCATAGAAGTCAACGGCGGCTCACGGCTGTGTTCTCACACTGCACGCGTCCCCCGTGGGTCCCCTGTGTCACTACCTTGGGTGGTTCCTTGGGGTCCAAGCACTTCTACAGGCTCTAGGCCTTGTGTCTAGCTCAGTCGTGGTTCTTATACCACTATTTTAGTATATGGTTTGGTACGCCCCTAGGGCCCAAACGTGTATTTGTGCTATTACTGTTGATATTTGACTTGTAAAGTATGTACTTCGAATTCTAGCCTCATAAAGAGACTAGAGGGGTGTGTTTAAGACTAAATACATATATTTTGAATATATACCTGGTGTGGTGCTCTTTCATTTGGTCACTCAAGAGATTATAGACTGGTAAAACAAGCTGCTTTACATTCCTTCAAGACTTAGCCTGAAGGCTGCTCTCCATAGCTACCACTAGGATAGCTTTCAATAAAGGTTGTCTTTAACCTAATTCCAATTTGGGGTTGTTTGGACTGGTGCAAGGTGCCCACTATAATTAGTGGACAGCATATACCAGGCCAACTTCTCACATCCATTACACCCACAGGACAGCTACAGCTCAGGCAGGAGCAGTGCAAGTGTCCATTACACACCGAGTACAGCTCAGGCAGGAGCAGTGCAACTGTCCCTCACACCCACATGACATCTACAGCTCAGGCAGAAGCAGTGCAGTGTCCCTCACACCCACAGGACAGCTACAGCTCAGGCAGGAGCAGTGCAAGTGTCCCTCACACCCACAGGACAGCTACAGGTCACGCAGCAGCAGTGCCAGTGTCCCCCACACCCACAGGACAGCTACAGCTCAGGCAGGAGCAGTACAAGAGTCCATTACAAACCCACAGGACAGCTACAGCTCAGGCAGGAGCAGTGCAACTGTCCCCCACACCCACAGGACAGCTACAGCTAAGGCAGGAGCAGTGATCCTAAGCTCAGGCAGGAGCAGTGCAAGTGTCCTTCACACCCACAGGACAGCTGCAGCTCAGGCAGGAGCAGTGCAAGTGTCCCTCACACCCACAGGACAGCTAGAGCTGAGGTAGGAGCAGTGCAAGTGTCCATTACACCCACAGGACAGCTACAGCTCAGGCAGGAGCTCTTCAAGTGTCCCTCACACCCACAGGACAGCTACAGCTCAGGCAGGAGCAGTGCAACTGTCCATTACACACCCAGTACAGCTCAGGCAGGAGCAGTGCAAGTGTCCATTACACACCCAGTACATCTCAGGCAGGAGCAGTGCAAGTGTCCCTCACACCCACAGGACAGCTACAGCTCAGGCAGGAGCAGTGATCCTAAGCTCAGGCAGGAGCAGTGCAAGTGTCCATTACACACCCAGTACAGCTCAGGCAGGAGCAGTGCAAGTGTCCATTACACACCCACAAGACAGCTACAGCTCAGGCAGGAGCAGTGATCCTAAGCTCAGGCAGGAGCAGTGCAAGTGTCCATCACACCCACAGGACAGCTACAGCTCAGCCAGGAGCAGTGATCGTAAGCTCAGGCAGGAGCAGTGCAAGTGTCCATTACACACCCAGTACAGCTCAGGCAGGAGCAGTGCAAGTGTCCATTACACACCCACAAGACAACCACAGCTCAGGCAGGAGCAGTGATCCTAAGCTCAGGCAGGAGCAGTGCAAGTGTCCATTACACACCCAGTACATCTCAGGCAGGAACAGTGCAAGTGTCCCTCTCACCCACAGGACAGCAACAGCTCAGGCAGGAGCAGTGCAAGTGTCCCTCACACCCATAGGACAGCTACAGCTACAGCTCAGGCAGGAGCAGCGCAAGTGTCCCTCACACCCACAGGACAGCTACGATACAGCTCAGGCAGGAGCAGTGCAAGTGTCCCTCACACGCACAGGACTGCTACAGCTCAGGCAGGAGCAGTGATCCTAAGCTCAGGCAGGAGCAGAGCAAGTGTCCATTACACACCCAGTACATCTCAGGCAGGAGCAGTGCAAGTGTCCCTCACACCCACAGGACAGCTACAGCTCAGGCAGGAGCAGTGCAAGTGTCCATCACACCGATAGGACAGCTACAGCTCAGGCAGGAGCAGTGCAAGTGTCCCTCACACCCACAGGACAGCAACAGCTCAGTCAGGAGCAGTGCAAGTGTCCATTACACACCCAGTACAGCTCAGGCAGGAGCTGTGCAAGTGTCCCTCACACCCTTAGGACAGTTACAGCTCAGGCAGGAGCAGTGCAAGTGTCCCCCACACCCACAGGACAGCTACAGCTCTGGCAGGAGCAGTGCAAGTGTCCCTCACACCCACAGGACAGCTACAGCTCAGCCAGGAGCAGTGCAAGTGTCCCCCCCACCCACAGGACAGCTACAGCTCAGGTAGGAGCAGTGATCCTAACCTCAGGCAGGAGCTGTGCTAGTGTCCCTCAGACCCACAGGACAGCTACAGCTCAGGCAGGAGCAGTGCAAGTGTCCCTCACACCCACAGGACAGCTGCAGCTCAGGCAGGAGCTGTGCAAGTGTCCCTCACACCCACAGGACAGCTACAGCTCAGGTAGGAGCAGTGATCCTAAGCTCAGGCAGGAGCAATGCAAGTGTCCATTACACACCCAGTACAGCTTAGGCAGGAGCAGTGCAAGTGTCCTCACACACACATGACAGCTACAGCTCAGGCAGGAGCAGGGCAAGGGTCCATTACACACCCAGTACAGCTCAGGCAGGAGCTGTGCAAGTGTCCCTCACACCCACAGGACAGCTACAGCTCAGGAAGGAGCTGTGAAAGTGCCCCTCACACCCACAGGACAGCTACAGCTCAGGCAGGAGCAGTGCAAGTGTCCGTTACACACCCAGTACAGCTCAGGAAGGAGCTGTGCAAGTGTCCCTCACACCCACAGGACAGCTACAGCGCAGGCAGGAGCAGTGCAAGTGTCCTTCACAAACACGACAGCTACAGCTCAGGCAGGAGCAGTGCAAGTGTCCTCACACACACATGACAGCTACAGCTCAGGCAGGAGCAGTGCAAGTGTCCATTACACACCCAGGACATCTCAGGCAGGAGCTGTGCAAGTGTCCCTCACACCTACAGGACAGCTACAGCTCAGGCAGGAGCAGTGCAAGTGTCCTCACACCCACAGGACAGCTCAGGCAGAAGCAGTGCAAGTGTCCTTCACATACATTGACCAGATACAGCTCAGGCAGGAGCAGTGCAAGTGTCCATTACACACCCAGTACAGCTCAGGCAGGAGCTGTGCAAGTGTCTCTCACACCCACAGGACAGCTACAGCTCAGGCAGGAGCAGTGCAAGTGTCCCTCACACCCACAGGACAGCTACAGCTCAGGCAGGAGCAGTGCAAGTGTCCCTCACACCCACAGGACAGCTACAGCTCAGTCAGGAGCAGTGCAAGTGTCCATTACACCCAGTACACCTCAGGCAGGAGCTGTGCAAGTGTCCCTCACACCCATAGGACAGTTACAGCTCAGGCAGGAGCAGTGCAAGTGTCCCCCACACCCCCAGGACAGCTACAGCTCTGGCAGGAGCAGTGCAAGTGTCACTCACACCCACAGGACAGCTACAGCTCAGCCAGGAGCAGTGCAAGTGTCCCCCCCCACCCACAGGACAGCTACAGCTCAGGTAGGAGCAGTGATCCTAACCTCAGGCAGGAGCTGTGCAAGTGTCCCTCAGACCCACAGGACAGCTACAGCTCAGGCAGGAGCAGTGCAAGTGTCCCTCACACCCACAGGACAGCTACAGCTCAGGCAGGAGCTGTGCAAGTGTCCCTCACACCCACAGGACAGCTACAGCTCAGGCAGGAGCAGTGATCCTAAGCTCAGGCAGGAGCAGTGCAAGTGTCCATTACACACCCAGTACAGCTTAGGCAGGAGCAGTGCAAGTGTCCTCACACACACATGACAGCTACAGCTCAGGCAGGAGCAGTGCAAGGGTCCATTACACACCCAGTACAGCTCAGGCAGGAGCTATGCAAGTGTCCCTCACACCCACAGGACAGCTACAGCTCAGGAAGGAGCTGTAAAAGTGCCCCTCACACCCACAGGACAGCTACAGCTCAGGCAGGAGCAGTGCAAGTGTCCGTTACACACCCAGTACAGCTCAGGCAGGAGCTGTGCAAGTGTCCCTCACACCCACAGGACAGCTACAGTGCAGGCAGGAGCAGTGCAAGTGTCCTTAACACACACAACAGCTACAGCTCATGCAGGAGCAGTGCAAGTATCCTCACACACACATGACAGCTACAGCTCAGGCAGGAGCAGTGCAAGTGTCCATTACACACCCAGTACAGCTCAGGCAGGAGCTGTGCAAGTGTCTCTCACACCCACAGGACAGCTACAGCTCAGGCAGGAGCAGTGCAAGTGTCCCCCACACCCACAGGACAGCTACAGCTCAGGCAGGAGCAGTGCAAGTGTCCTTCACACACAAACAGCTCAGGCAGGAGCAGTGCAGTGACCCTCACACCCACAGGACAGCTACAGCTCAGGCAGGAGCAGTGCAAGTGTCGTTCACACCCACAGGACAGCTACAGCTCAGGCAGGAGCAGTGCAAGTGTCCTTTACACCCACAGGACAGCTACAGCTCAGGCAGGAGCAGTGCAACTGTCCATTGCACACCCAGTACAGCTCAGGCAGGAGCAGTGCAAGTGTCCATTACACACCGAGTACAGCTCAGGCAGGAGCAGTGCAACTGTCCCTCACACCCACATGACAGCTACAGCTCAGGCAGAAGGAGTGCAGTGTCCCTCACACCCACAGGACAGCTACAGCTCAGGCAGGAGCAGTGCAAGTGACCCTCACACCCACAGGACAGCTACAGCTCACACAGGAGCAGTGCCAGTGTCCCCTACACCCACAGGACAGCTACAGCTCAGGCAGGAGCAGTGCAAGTGTCCATTACAAACCCACAGGACAGCTACAGCTCAGGCAGGAGCAGTGCAAGTGTCCCCCACACCCACAGGACAGCTACAGCTAAGGCAGGAGCAGTGATCCTAAGCTCAGGCAGGAGCAGTGCAAGTGTCCTTCACACCCACAGGACAGCTGCAGCTCAGGCAGGAGCAGTGCACATGTCCCTCACACCCACAGGACAGCAACAGCTGAGGTAGGAGCAGTGCAAGTGTCCATTACACCCACAGGACAGCTACAGGTCAGGCAGGAGCTCTTCAAGTGTTCCTCGCACCCACAGGACAGCTACAGCTCAGGCAGGAGCAGTGTAAGTGTCCATTACACACCCACAGGACAGCTACAGCTCAGGCAGGAGCAGTGCAACTGTCCATTACACACCCAGTACAGCTCAGGCAGGAGCAGTGCAACTGTCCATTACACACCCAGTACAGCTCAGGAAGGAGCTGTGCAAGTGTCCCTCACACCCACAGGACAGCTACAGCTCAGGCAGGAGCAGTGCAAGTGTCCATTACACCCACAGGACAGCTACAGCTCAGGCAGGAGCAGTGCAAGTGTCCCTCTTACCCACAGGGCAGATACAGCTCAGGCAGGAGCAGTGATCCTAAGCTCAGGCAGGAGCTGTGCAAGTGTCCCTCACACCCACAGTACAGCTACAGTTCAGGCAGGAGCCGTGCAAGTGTCCCTCACGCCCACAGGACAGCTACAGCTCAGGCAGGAGCAGTGCAAGTGTCCATTACACCCACAGGACAGCTACAGCTCAGGCAGAAGCAGTGCAAGTGTCCCCCACGTCCACAGGACAGACACAGCTCAGGCAGGAGCAGTGCAGCTGTCCATTACACACCCAGTACAGCTCAGGCAGGAGCTGTGCAAGTGTCCCTCACACCGACGGGACAGCTGCAGCTCAGGCAGGAGCCGTGCAAGTGTCCCTCACACCCACAGGACAGCTACAGCTCAGGCAGGAGCAGTGCAAGTGTCCATTACACCTACAGGACAGCTATAGCTCAGGCAGGAGCTGTGCAAGTGTCCCTCACACCCACAGGACAGCTACAGCTCAGGCAGGAGCAGTGCAAGTGTCCTTCACACACAAACAGCTCAGGCAGGAGCAGTGCAGTGTCCCTCACACCCACAGGACAGCTACAGCTCAGGCAGGAGCAGTGCAAGTGTCCTTCACACCCACAGGACAGCTACAGCTCACGCAGGAGCAGTGCAACTGTCCATTACACACCCAGTATAGCTCAGGCAGGAGCAGTGCAAGTGTCCATTACACACCGAGTACAGCTCAGTCAGGAGCTGTGCAAGTGTCCCTCACACCCACAGGACAGCTACAGCTCAGGCAGCAGCAGTGCAAGTGTCCCCCATGCCCACAGGACAGCTACAGCTCAGGCAGGAGCAGTGCAACTGTCCATTACACACCCAGTACAGCTCAGGCAGGAGCTGTGCAAGTGTCCCTCACACCCAGAGAACAGCTACAGCTCAGGCAGGAGCCGTGCAAGTGTCCCTCATGCCCACAGGACAGCTACAGCTCAGGCAGTAGCAGTGCAAGTGTCCCCCACGCCCACAGGACAGCTACAGCTCAGGCCGGAGCAGTGCAACTGTCCATTACACACCCAGTACAGCTCAGGCAGGAGCTGTGCAAGTGTCCCTCACATCCACAGGACAGCTCCAGCTCAGGCAGGAGCAGTACAAGTGTCCGCCACACCCACAGGACAGCTACAGCTCAGGCAGGAGCAGTACAACTGTCCTTCACACACACAGAACAGCTCAGGCAGGAGCAGTGCAAGTGTCCTTCACACACACATGACAGCTACAGCTCAGGCAGGAGCAGTGCAAGTGTCCTCACACACACAGGACAGCTACAGCTCATGCAGCAGCAGTGCAACTGTCCTTCACACACACACAGAACAGCTCAGGCAGGAGCAGTGCAAGTGTCCTTCACACACACATGACAGCTCAGGCAGGAGCAGTGCAAGTGTCCATTACACACCCAGTACAGCTCAGGCAGGAGCTGTGCAAGTGTCCCTCACACCCACAGGACAGCTACAGCTCAGGCAGGAGCAATGCAAGTGTCCATTACACCCACAGGACAGCTACAGCTCAAGCAGGAGCTCTGCAAGTGTCCCTCGCACCCACAGGACAGCTACAGCTCAGGCAGGAGCAGTGCAACTGTCCATTACACACCCAGTACAGCTCAGGCAGAAGCAGTGCAACTGTCCATTACACACCCTGTACAGCTCAGGCAGGAGCTGTGCAAGTGTCCCTCACACCCACAGGACAACTACAGCTCAGGCAGGAGCAGTCCAAGTGTCCATTACACCCACAGGACAGCTACAGCTCAGGCAAGATCAGTGATCCTAAGCTCAGGCAGGAGCAGTGCAAGTGTCCCTCACACCCACAGGACAGCTACAGCTCAGGCAGGAGCCGTGCAAGTGTCCCTCACGCCCACAGGACAGCTACAGCTCAGGCAGGAGCAGTGCAAGTGTCCTCACACACACAGGACAGCTACAGCTCATGCAGCAGCAGTGCAACTGTCCATTACACACCCAGTACAGCTCAGGCAGGAGCTGTGCAAGTGTCCCTCACGCCCAGGGGACAGCTGCAGCTCAGGCAGGAGCCGTGCAAGTGTCCCTCACACCCACAGGACAGCTACAGCTCAGGCAGGAGCAGTGCAAGTGTCCATTACACCCACAGGACAGCTACAGCTCAGGCAGGAGCTGTGCAAGTGTCCCTCACACCCACAGGACAGCTACAGCTCAGGCAGGAGCAGTGCAAGTGTCCTTCACACCCACAGGACAGCTATAGCTCAGGCAGGAGCAGTGCAACTGTCCATTGCACACCCAGTACAGCTCAGGCAGGAGCAGTGCAAGTGTCCATTACACACCGAGTACAGCTCAGGCAGGAGCAGTGCAACTGTCCCTCACACCCACATGACAGCTGCAGCTCAGGCAGAAGCAGTGCAGTGTCCCTCACACCCACAGGACAGGTACAGCTCAGGCAGGAGCAGTGCAAGTGTCCCTCACACCCACAGGACAGCTACACCTCAGGCAGGAGCAGTGCAAGTGTCCTTCACACCCACAGGACAGCTACAGCTCAGGCAGGAGCAGTGCAAGTGTCCATTACACACCGAGAACAGCTCAGGCAGGAGCAGTGCAACTGTCCCTCACACCCACATGACAGCTGCAGCTCAGGCAGAAGCAGTGCAGTGTCACTCACACCCACAGGACAGCTACAGCTCAGGCAGGAGCAGTGCAAGTGTCCTTCACACCCACAGGACAGCTACAGCTCAGGCAGGAGCAGTGCAACTGTCCATTGTGAGAAGTTGGCTTGGCAGTTCGGGCTGGACTGTTCCCACAAGGAACAGGGTCAAGACTGATTTGCATATGGCTGGGTCCAAACTGGGGTGGTGTGGTGAGCAAAAGAATGATGGATTTAGCCCAGATCCTTGTGACTGGGGGTGAATGTCTGCATTGTCCAGCATTCCGTCCATCAATTGTTTCTTTTGCATTTGTCGCCCTAAGTGGGAAGGGTATGCCCAGACGTGGGTCCCATGCTCACTACACCACTGGATTCAAGCTATCCTGGCTGAAGAAGGGTGATGCCCTGAAACCGGTCCTAGGATGCTTGTTTCCGGTCCAGGGAAGACCTGGCTTGGCAGTTCGGGCTGGACTGTTCCCACAAGGAACAGGGTCAAGACTGATTTGCATATGGCTGGGTCCAAACTGGGGTGGTGTGGTGAGCAAAAGAATGATGGATTTAACCCAGATCCTTGTGACTGGGGGTGAATGTCTGCATTGTCCAGCATTCCGTCTATCAATTGTTTCTTTTGCACTAATTATAGTGGGCACCTTGCACCAGTCCAAACAACCCCTTATTGGAGATAGGTTAAAGACAACCTTTATTGAAAGCTATCCTAGTGGTAGCTATGGAGAGCAGCCTTCAGGCTAAGTCTTGAAGGAATGTAAAGCAGCTTGTTTTACCAGTCTATAATCTCTTGAGTGACCAAATGAAAGAGGACCACACCAGGTATATATTCAAAATATATGTATTTATTGCTAACACACCCCTCTAGTCTCTTTATGAGGCTAGAGTTCGAAGTACATAAGTTATAAGTTAGTTATCTACAGTAATTGCACAAATACACGTTTGAGCCCTAGGGGCGTACCAAACCATATACCAATAAAGTGGTATAAGAACCACGACTGAGCTAGACACAAGGCCTAGAGCCTGTAGAAGTGCTTGGACCACAAGGAACCACCCAAGGTAGTGACAAAGGGGACCCACGGGGGACGCGTGCAGTGTGAGAACACAGCCGCAAATCGCCGTTGACTTCTATGGGGAAAGTTGCGGTTGGAATTTTAAAGAAAAGGGACACTTAGAGGAGGACTTGGAGCAAACCCCTTTAGAACCAGGCTGTTCTAGTGTCAATACCCACGGGAGCACCGGAGTACTCGAGTTACCTCACCCAGGGGAGCCGGGTGCATAGGTGCCTTTCGGGGTCGGGTTTCGTCGTCGTTTTCAATGGCGATCTGCTGCAAAGTGCTGCTGGCGGCCAAGTCGAAAGTGTTCGGGTGGATCCAAAGGTGGATCGAAGATCTGAAGAACCTGAAAGCAGAGGGGACAGAGTCTGGGTCACTAGCCAGTGACCAGGAAGGCGATGAGCAGATGCCCACCGATGTCCAGTGCTTCAGGTAGGTTGATGGTCGTCTTGACTCTTCAGCCACGAGGTCCAGGAGGCGTCGACGACAACCAGGAGCTGGATTCGAGCTGTCCCACGACGTTTGTCGATTGCAGTGGTATCGGCGACCAGATTGGACCCAACAAGCCTTGGCAACAGCAAGTCTCGTGGAAATGGAAGAATGACGATGGTGCAGACCAGCAAGGTCTGTGGGACTCACCCAGCAAGGGTAAGTCATTGCACACCTGGAGCAACCAGGGAGCCCAAGCAGAAGAAGATTGGCCTTCGGGAGGGCCTACTAGCCAACGGACTAGCAACCGCAAAGGAGCCTCGAGTGGACGCACTTGGAGCTGGCTCACAGGACACTCGTGGAGTGGAGGCCAGTGATCTTCGGTGCAGTCGGTGCAGGAGGATGAGGCTACTCGGAGCCCAAAGCACAACTTCATGGGAGACCCAGAAGAGGATGCACTTGCAAATGCGATCGGTGTCCAGGGGTCACGGTTCCACGTTACCCACGACAGCTACGGGCCTCAGCTTTGCTGGGGACTCAGGGCAGCCTCCAGGAAGTCTGGAAATCCACCTCTGGTGATGCAAAGACTTCGGCGTCCGGCGGGAGCTTCAGCGATGCAGACCGGACAATTGCTTCTTTGGTGCCTGCCAAGCAGGGGAGTCACTCCTTGACCCCAAGGGAGATTCTTCAGTCCTCTAATCTTGAAGTAGAGCGTCGAAGGTCCAGGATTCTGTGTCAGAGTTTCGTCCAGGTAAATCTAAAGTCCTATGGACTGGGGTCCCATACTTATACCAAGTTAGGGGGTTGGACATACTCTGGGGACCCACCTATGGGAGGGTCAGGGCAGAGGGGTGGTTACACCCCTTTCCCTTTGTCCAGTTTCGCACCAGAGCAGGGGCTGGAAGCCCCTGAGCCGGTTTGAACTGGGGTATGCACAGGGACACCAAATGTGCCCCCAGTGCAGGACTTCAAAGCACCAGAGAGTGCTCCCGCCCAGCCCCAATACACACTATCCTGTCTGGGGAGGTGGTTACACCTCCCTGGGACAGGAAACCTATTGTCCAGGCCTCCCCTGCCGGAGTTTCGGTCAGCAGCAGGAGGCCAGACTCGTGTCTGTGGCAGCGCCATCCATTTTGTGATGCCAGGGCTTGGAAAGAAGTTACCGGGCAGGCCGGTGTGTACATGTCTCTCCCTCTAGAAGGGTGGAATGCTACCCCCGCCGCCAGAACTGGCGGGGGTGTAGTATTCCAAGATGTTTGACACCAAACACGACATGTATCCGCGCAGCCATCCCAAAGTTAGCATTTAACGTGAGGTTATAATGCGCTTAAGAGTATATGGTCAGGCTGCACTACAAACAGCATCAGAGAAGGGTCTCTGAATGCTGCAGAGGGGCTCTGCTCATGCAGGGGCACCCTCTCACATAGGAACCAAGCCCTCTGCCTTCAGGATTGATAAGGCCTGCCATAGGAGTGACTTATAGGTTTATATGTGTGTATGTATGTAGTGATATAGGTAGCCTATATCACAGTAAGGGGTGCATGCACCACCTTACCCAGGCTGCAGTAGCAGACCTGTGGTGTCATTTTGGATGGCCTTCCGGGGGTGGCACAATACATGCTGCAGCCCCTGGTAGGCCTCTGAGATACCTATGCCCTGGGTACATAGTATACCATATACTAGGGACTTATAAGGGCACTCCAGATTCCAATCAGAGATGTGCCTAAGGCACATGGAAACCATTTTAGAGAGGAAGCAGCTAGGCTGGGGTTCTGATTAGCAGGGCCCCAGCCAGACTAAAGTCGAAAAACAGTGAAGCATCAGCAAAAAGTGGGGGTACCCATGTGAAGCAGATCCTACTCTCCTACACAACCCCCGCCCCCCAAACGTAGGGACATTAAACTAACCTTGCCCAGTTAAGTCTTCATGTTCTAAGTGGAAGTACCTAGAGAGTCCATCTGCATTGGCATGGTTACTCCCAGGTCTATGTTCCACTGTGAAGTCCATCCCCTGTAGGGAAATGGACCACCTAAGCAGTTTGGGGTTTTCACCCTTCATTTGTTTTAGCCATAAGAGGGGCTATTGGTCTGTTTGAACAAGGAAGTGAGTACCAAACAAGTATGGCCTCAACTTCTTCAGAGCCCAGACAACAGCAAAGGCCTCCCTCTCAATGGCTGACCAACGTTTCTCTCTAGGGGTCAGCCTTCTGCTAATAAAAGCTACTGGCTGATCCTGACCTTCATCATTCAATTGTGACAGTACAGCCCCTACCCCCAATTCAGATGCATCTGTTTGAACAATGAACTTCTTGGAGTAATCAGGACTCTGTAGAATGGGAGCAGTGCACATGGCCTGCTTTAGGTCATCAAATGCCCTTTGACAGCTAACTGTCCACTGAACCTTTTTGGGCATTTTCTTGGAAGTTAAGTCATTCAGGGGTGTCACTATTGATCCATACCCCTTGACAAATCTCCTATAGTACCCAGTCAGGCCTAAAAAGGCTCTCACCTGAGTCTGGGTAGTTGGAGCAGTCCAGTCCATGATGGTCTGGATCTTGCTCTGCAGTGGTTGAACCTGGCCTCCACCCACAAGGTGGCCCAGGTACACAACCTGACTCTGCCCTATCTGGCACTTGGTGGCCTTGATAGTCAGGCCTGCTTTCTGCAGGGCCTGCAAAACATTTCTGAGGTGGACCAGGTGATCCTCCCAGGTGGAGCTAAATACAGCAATATCATCTAGATATGCTGCACTCTAGGCTTCCAGACCTGTAAGGACTGTATTCACCAACCTCTGAAAAGTGGCAGGTGCATTCTTCAGACCAAAGGGCATCACCACAAATTGATAATGCCCACTAGGGGTTGAGAATGCTGTCTTTGGCTTTGCATCATCAGCTAGTCTGATCTGCCAGTAGCCAGCTGTCAGGTCAAATGTGCTTAGATACTTGGCTGAGGCCAAAGTGTGTATTAGCTCATCTGCCCTAGGTATTGGATGGGCATCAGTCCTAGTGACTGCATTGAGACCCCTGTAGTCCACACAAAACCTCATCTCTCTTTTCCCACCATTGGTGTGAGGTTTTGGCACAAGGACCACTGGACTAGCCCAAGGGCTATCTGAGGGTTCGATAACTCCCAAATCCAACATCTTCTGGACTTCTGTCCTGATACAGTCCCTGACATGGTCAGGTTGCCTATAAATCTTATTTTTAATAGGCAGACTGCCCCCAGTGTCCACTTCATGAGTGCACCAGGTGGTCTGACTGGGTGTCAGTGAGAATATGTGCCTGAACTGATTGAGCACCTGTCTGCAATCAGTTTGCTGCTGGGCAGTGAGGCTGCCTGCCAAGGCTACGCCATCCACTGACCCATCATCAGGGTTCTGTGAGAGCAGGTCAGGGAGTGGGTCACTCTCTTCCTCCTGTCCCTCATCAGTAGCCATGAGCAAGCCCATGTCTGCCCTGTCCACATATGGTTTTAACCTGTTGACATGGAGAACCCTGTGGGGACTCCTGGGTGTTCCTAGGTCTACTAACCTCACCCTTCTGTTCAACAATGGTATGGGGTCCACTCCATTTGTCTTGGAGAGCTGCTGGGGCCACTGGCTCCAACACCCACACCTTCTGTCCTGGCTGGTAAACAGTCAGTACAGCCTTTGGTCATGCCAGGCTTTTTGAAGTTCCTGGCTAGCCTCAAGGTTTTTAGTTGCCTTTTTCATGTACTCAGCCATCCGGGAGCGGAGACCAAGTACACAGTCCACTATGTCTTGCTTTGGGGGCTTGAGAGGTAACTCCCATCCTTCCTTCACCAAGCACAATGGACCCCTGACAGGGTGACCAAACAAAAGTTCAAAAGGGCTGTAGCCAACCCCTTTTGAGGCACCTCCCTGTATGCAAATAAAAGGCAAGAGTATGTCCCATCTTCGCCTAAGCTTTTCTGGGAGCCCTTTAATCATGCCCTTCAAGGTTTTGTTGAATCTCTCAACTAAACCATTGCATTGTGGGTGATAGGGTGTGGTGAACTTGTAAGTCACTCCACACTCCTTCCACATTGCTTTCAAGTATCCAGACATAAAGTTAGCACCCCTGTCTGATACAACCTCCTTAGGAAGCCCACTCTTGAGAAAATTCCCAGGAGGGCTCTTGCCACCACAGGTGCTGTAGTGGTCCTAAGGGGAATAGCCTCTGGGTACCTGGTGGCATGATCCACTACCACCAGGATAAACCTGTGCCCAGATGCTGTTTGGGGATCCATGGGACCAACAATGTCAATCCCCACCCTTTCAAAGGGAACCCCCACCACAGGTAGTGGTATCAGGGGGCCTTTGTAGTGCCACCTGCCTTGCCACTGGCCTGGCAGGTTACACAGGAGCGACAAAACTCCTTGGTGTCTTCAGACATGTGGGGCCAGTGAAAGTGAGGGACAATTCTGTCCCAAGTCTTGTTCTGGCCCAGGTGACCTGCTAAGGGAATGTCATGGGCTAGGGTCAATAGGAAGCCCCTGAACTTCAGAGGTATAACCAACCTCCTGGTGGCACCAGGCTTGGGGTCTCTACACTCTGAGTACAAGAGTCCATCATCCCAATACACTGTATGGGGACCACTAGCTTTCCCAGCAGCCTCAGCAGCAGCTTGCTGTCTGAGGGGTTCAAGAGAGGGGCAGCTCTGCTGCTCCTGGCTCAGATCTGCCCTGGAAGGGCCCCCTGTCCCCAAGAACTCAACCTGGTCAGGTTCAAGCTCCTCTGGGACAGTTCCTTCCTCAGGACTGAGATCATCCCCATCAAGAGACTGATCTTCCTTCTGAGCCAAGGGGGAAGGCACTGCCTTTACCCTACTACTCCTCTTCTTGGAGGGCACTTGGTCCATTATTCCAGAATCCAAGGCCTGTTCAGTGTTAGACATTTTGGCTTGTGACCTGGTCACAGCAAACACATCTGCAGGGATGCCCAGCATTTCTGCATGGGTCCTGAGCTCCACTTCTGCCCAAGCTGAAGTTTCTAAATCATTGCCAAGCAAGCATTCAACTGGTAGGTCTGCACTTACCACAACCTTCTTAAGGCCAGTTACACCTCCCCAGGAGAAGTTAATAACTGCCAGAGTATGGTCTGTTCTGACATTGCTAGCATTGGTCACTTGGTACATCTCACCAAGTATAATCTGCCCAGGATTCACAAGGTCTTGTGTCACCATGGTGACACTTGCCCCTGTGTCCCTAAATGCCAAAGCCTGTTTTCCATTGATTAAGGGCTGTTGCCTGTACTTGCCCAGATTACTGGCACTCACAGAGGAGGTCACATCCATGCCTCCATCACAGACTAGGACAGCCTGAGTGAGTTCTCTGACTAGGTCAGAGCTCATCTCCTTACCCAGGGTCAACCCTACTAAACCCTTGGCTTGTGTAGTCCCACCACCAATTGTAACTGCACTAGGGGAGCAGGTGCCTTAGGGGCATTGGTGGGGGCTGGAGTAGAGTCTTTGGACTTGGTGCAATCACTGGTCCAGTGGGTCTTTTGCTTACAGACCTTGCACCATGGTTTCTTTTGGCCTCTTCCCTTGTTAGACTGTGAATCCCCATCTGAAGAAGATTTTTGTGGGCCTTGTGAAGACTTCTGGTCTTTACCATTCTCCCCACCCTTATCAGAGTTTTTAGAATCTTGATTCTTAGGGTCACCACCTTGGTTCTGTACCTTCTGCCTCACCCTGGTTCTGACCCATTTGTCTGCCTTCTTTCCCAATTCTTGGGGAGAGGTCAGATCAGAGTCCACCAGGTGCTGATGCAACAGCTGATTTTGACAATTATTAAGGATCTGCTCCCTCATGATAAGATTGTACAATCCTGTGAAGTCACATACCTTACTGCCCAATAACCAACCTTCCAGAGCCTTGGCAGAACAATCAACAAAGTCCACCCAGTCTTGAGTCTGTGCCTGTTGGGTATCTCTGAACTTTAACCTGTATTGTTCAGTGGTTAGGCCAAACCCATCTATCAGAGCACTCTTCAAGACTGTGTATTTATCAGCATCCTCCTCTTTAACAGTGAGGAGCTTATCTCTACATTTGTCTGCAAAGGAGAGCCACAAGATTGCTGCCCACTGCTCCTGAGGGACCCTCTGTACTTTACAGGCCCTCTCCAGTGCAGTTATCCATTTGTGGATGTCATCCCCACTCTGGTAGGGAGGGACAATCTTGCTCAGGTTTCTATGGTCATAAGACCTTTCCCTATCTCTGGGGAAATTGCTGCCACCATGGGACTCTAGTCCCATCTTTTTCTCTCTTTGTAGAGATCTAGGGACACCCTGTCTATAGCCAACTGCTGTTTTCTGAGTTCAAGCTGGGCTTGCTCATACTCAATCAGTCTCTTTCTCCTGTCATGAGAGGATTCTCTCCTATGAGAGGAGACAGAGGTCCCTATTGAGGTGTCAGAGTGGTTAGACTCCTGAGAAGGAGATCTAGACCTTCTGGGCACATTCACAATTCTTCCTGGGGGACAAAGGGGAGGTCATTCTGATCCTCCTCCTCCTCCACAGGAGGAATTGGGTTCTCCAGGTCAAGGTCATTTTCACCTTCCTGGCCAGTTTCAGAGGGGGGGGGGGCTGGGTTTCTTCATCCCTGACCCCTTCCTCATCTTCTGCCCCACCCTCTCTGCCTACCCCTTCAGACCCTAGGGGCCTGCTGAGATCATCAGCTAGTAGCACCTCTCTGAGGTGTTGGGTGCTGGCACTTTTGCCTGCCTTCAGCTTCCTAGTATTGCATAATGCTCTCAATTCCAAGAATGGGAGTTTATCATACTTGGAGGGAAGAAGCCCACTGGCTTCTGGCAAGGACTCACTGGGTCCTGGCTTTGAAGACATTACTAGTGAGGTGTGGTGTATGCACTACCTACTCTAGTGTGGCCTACTAAACTCTCTTGAGTTATAGAAAGGGTGTGCTATCCCTTAACACACAACTCTAAGTTCAGTAGAACTTACTGTATACTAAAATTGATTTATATGTACCTTAGGTACCCTTAGTGGTTTTCAGTTGATCAATTCAATTGAGATTATCTGGTAAAACAATAGCAAGCTGGAATCCCACACGCTGCACACCAATGTGAGAAGTTGGCCTGGCATATGCTGTCCACTAATTATAGTGGGCACCTTGCACCAGTCCAAACAACCCCTTATTGGAGATAGGTTAAAGACAACCTTTATTGAAAGCTATCCTAGTGGTAGCTATGGAGAGCAGCCTTCAGGCTAAGTCTTGAAGGAATGTAAAGCAGCTTGTTTTACCAGTCTATAATCTCTTGAGTGACCAAATGAAAGAGGACCACTCCAGGTATATATTCAAAATATATGTATTTATTGCTAAACACACCCCTCTAGTCTCTTTATGAGGCTAGAGTTCGAAGTACATAAGTTATAAGTTAGTTATCTACAGTAATAGCACAAATACACGTTTGAGCCCTAGGGGCGTACCAAACCATATACCAATAAAGTGGTATAAGAACCACGACTGAGCTAGACACAAGGCCTAGAGCCTGTAGAAGTGCTTGGACCACAAGGAACCACCCAAGGTAGTGACACAGGGGACCCACGGGGGACGCGTGCAGTGTGAGAAGACAGCCGCGAATCGCCGTTGACTTCTATGGGGAAAGTCGCGGTTGGAATTTTAAAGAAAAGGGACACTTAGAGGAGGACTTGGAGCAAACCCTTTTAGAACCAGGCTGTTCTAGTGTCAATAGCCACGGGAGCACCGGAGTACTCGAGTTACCTCACCCAGGGGAGCCGGGTGCATAGGTGCCTTTCGGGGTCGGGTTTCGTCGTCGTTTTCAATGGCGATCTGCTGCAAAGTGCTGCTGGCGGCCAAGTCGAAAGTGTTCGGGTGGATCCAAAGGTGGATCGAAGATCTGAAGAACCTGAAAGCAGAGGGGACAGAGTCTGGGTCACTAGCCAGTGACCAGGAAGGCGATGAGCAGATGCCCACCGATGTCGAGTGCTTCAGGTAGGTTGACAGTCGTCTTGACTCTTCAGCCACGAGGTCCAGGAGGCGTCGACAACAACCAGGAGCTGGATTCGAGCTGTCCCACGACGTTTGTCGGTTGCAGGGGTATCGGCGACCGGATTGGACCCAACAAGCCTTGCCAACGGCAAGTCTCGTGGAAATGGAAGAAGGACGATGGTGCAGACCAGCAAGGTCTGTGGGACTCACCCAGCAAGGGTAAGTCAGGACACACCTGGAGCAACCAGGGAGCCTAAGCAGAAGAAGATTGGCCTTCGGGAGGGCCTACTAGCCAACGGACTAGCGACCGCGAAAGAGCCTCAAGTGGACGCACTTGGAGCTGGCTCACAGGACACTCGTGGAGTGGAGGCCAGTGATCTTCAGTGCAGTCGGTGCAGGAGGATGGGGCTACTCGGAGCCCAAAGCACAACTTCGTGGGAGACCCAGAAGAGGATGCACTTGCAAATGCGATCGGTGTCCAGGGGTCAAGGTTCCATGTTACCCACGACAGCTACGGGCCTCAGCTTTGCTGGGGACTCAGGGCAGCCTCGGGAAGTCTGGAAATCTACCTCTGGTGATGCAAAGACTTCGGCGTCTGGCGGGAGCTTCAGCGATGCAGACCGGACAATTGCTTCTTTGGTGCCTGCCAAGCAGGGGAGTCACTCCTTGACCCCAAGGGAGATTCTTCAGTCCTCTAATCTTGAAGTAGAGCATCGAAGGTCCAGGATTCTGTGTCAGAGTTTCGTCCAGGTAAATCTAAAGTCCTAAGGACTGGGGTCCCATACTTATACCAAGTTAGGGGTTGGACATACTCTGGGGACCCACCTATGGGAGGGTCAGGGCAGAGGGGTGGTTACACCCCTTTCCCTTTGTCCAGTTTCGCGCCAGAGCAGGGGCTGGAAGCCCCTGAGCCGGTTTGAACTGGGGTATGCACAGGGACACCAAATGTGCCCCCAGTGCAGGACTTCAAAGCACCAGAGAGTGCTCCCGCCCAGCCCCAATACACACTATCCTGTCTGGGGAGGTGGTTACACCTCCCTGGGACAGGAAACCTATTGTCCAGGCCTCCCCTGCCGGAGTTTCGGTCAGCAGCAGGAGGCCAGACTCGTGTCTGTGGCAGCGGCATCCATTTTGTGATGCCAGGGCTTGGAAAGAAGTTACCGGGCAGGCCGGTGTGTACATGTCTCTCCCTCTAGAAGGGTGGAATGCTACCCCCGCCGCCAGAACTGGCGGGGGGTAGTATTCCAAGATGTTTGACACCAAACACAACATGTTTCCGTGCAGCCATCCCAAAGTTAGCATTTAACGCGAGGTTATAAGGCGCTTAAGAGTATATGGTCAGGCTGCACTACAAACAGCATCAGAGAAGGGTCTCCGAACGCTGCAGAGGGGCTCTGCTCATGCAGGGGCACCCTCTCACATAGGAACCAAGCACTCTGCCTTCAGGATTGATAAGGCCTGCCATAGGAGTGACTTATAGGTTTATATGTGTGTATGTATGTAGTGATATAGGTAGCCTATATCACAGTAAGGGGTGCATGCACCACCTTACCCAGGCTGCAGTAGCAGACCTGTGGTGTCATTTTGGATGGCCTTCCGGGGGTGGCACAATACATGCTGCAGCCCCTGGTAGGCCTCTGAGATACCTATGCCCTGGGTACATAGTATACCATATACTAGGGACTTATAAGGTGTGAGAAGTTGGCCTGGTATATGCTGTTCACTAATTAAAGTGGACACTTGCACCAGAACAATTCGACTCTTATGGTAGATAGGTTTAAGACAACCTTTATAGAAAGCTATCCTAGTGGTAGCTGTGGAGAGCAGCCTTCAGGCTAAGTCTTGAAGGAATGTAAAGCAGCTTGTTTTACCACACAATCTCTTGAATCACCAAATGAAAAGACACCACACAGGTATATATATCAAATATATATGTATTTATTAATAAACACTCTCTACTAATCTCTTTATGAGATTAGAAGTCAGGAACATATGTACAAGTCAAATGTTATCAAAATAAGTTTAGCACAATCGAATATCACAATCTTAGTTTGGCTGGACCTAGGTCTAGGGCATCTAGAATCGAGGGACCCCCCAAGAACCACCCCAGGTAGTTGTAGGAAACCCACAGGGGACGGACACGGTGTCCTGGCACCGGTGCGAGTCCTGTACGAGTCTATGCGCACAGACGCGATTGAGATTTCAATGTTAAAGGTCCCTTGCGTGTTCGAGGCGAACACACCGATCGGTCCTTGTACGAGTCGAAGGACGCGGTTACAGATAGAGGTGCAAGGGAGATGGACGCGCTGTGTCTAACACAGACGCGAACCTTGTGCGAGTCAGCGCAATGGAGGTCTCAGTGTTACAGGCCCTTTGTGTGTTCGAGGCGAACACTGATCGGACTCAGTACGAGTCAAAGGATACAGTTCTAGATAGTGTTACAAAGGAGATGGACGCGGTGTGTCTAACACAGACGCAAACCCTGTACGAGTCAGCGCAATTGTCGCACTTAGAAAATTAGAGTTTTAGGACACTTCGAGGGAAGCTACAAGCAAGTCACTTACAGGGTAAGTAGTTCTAGGGCCCACACCCACAGGAGCACCGTAGTGCTGAAGTTACCTCACCCAGGGGAGCCGGGTGCATAGGTGTTCTTTGGTGTCAGGTCGCGGCGTCGTTTTCAATGGGAGCCAGTGAAGACTTGCTGCTTGCGGCGACAGGAGAAGTGTCCGGAGGAATCCAAGCCTGGATTCGGAAGATGGAAGACCTGAAAGCAGAGGGGACAGTGTTCAAAGTCACTTGGCAGTGACTCGGGGCAAGGAAGATGGATGCCCACCGTCGTCGCAAGGTTCAGGTCGTTCGCAGTTGCCTTGACTCTTCAGCCACGAGGTCCAGGAGGCGTTGACAATGACCAGGAGCTGGATTCCGCGGGTCCCATAATGTCTGCAGCTTACTGCGGTGTCGGCGACTCGATTGGAGCCAACAAGCCTTGGTAACAACAAGTCTCAGGGAAAGTGCGAAGAGGAAATGGCGGAGACCAGCAAGGTCTGTGGGACTCACCCAGCGAGGGTAAGTCAGGGCAGGCCTGGAGCAAGCAGGGGAGCCCTTTGGTTTCTTTAGAAAGTCTTCTGGGGACCCACAAGCCGGCTGGCAAGGGATCGCGAAGACGCCTTGGGAGGATTCGCTCACAGGGGCCCACGGTCACTCGGGACGTGGTAGGCCTCTGATCTTCGGAGGGATTCCTGCTGGAGGCTAGGACCACACGTGGTCCAAAGCACAAGTTCGTGGAACGTTGTGAAGGGGTTGCACTTGACAATAGTGCACGGTACCCAGGGGTCGCGGTTCCTCGTTACTCTTGGGGTCCACTGGCCTCAGCTTCGCTGAGGACTCACGATGGCCTTTGAGAAATCAGGAAATCCACTTCTTGGGCTGCAGGGACTTCGGACTCCGGCGGGAGCGGCGTAGTTTGCGACTGTCGTCTTTAGTTTTTGGTGCCTGCCAAGCAGGGGAGTCACTCCTTGACTCCAAGGGAGATTCTTCAGTCTTCCAAAGGTAGTGGAACGTCGAAGGTCCAGGATTCTTCTTCAGAGCATCGTCCAGGGAAATCTAGGGTGCTATGCACAGGTTCCCCCTCTTATACTAAAAGAAAGGGAGGGACTAGCTCTATGACCCTACCTATGGGAGGGTCAGGGGAGTGGGTGGCTACACCCACGTCCCTTTGTCCAGTTTCGTGCCAGAGCAGGGACAGGTAGCCCCTGAGCCGGTTTGAACTGGCATATGCACAGAGGAGCCTTCTGCTCCCCCAGTGCAGGACTTCAAAGCACTCTAAGAGTGCACCCACCAAGCCCCAATACACTAAACCCTGTCTGGAAGGTGGTCACACTCCCTTGGGACAGGATATCTATTGTTGGGCTTCCTCCACTGCGAGTGTTGGTCATCAGCAGGAGGGCAGCCCAGTGTCTGTGACTGGTGGCATCCATTTTGTGATGCCAGGGCTCTTCAGGATTCTACCGCGTTTCCACAGTAGGTACATGTCTATCCCTCTAGAAGGGTGGAATGCTACCCCCGCCGCCAGGACTGGCGGGGGGGTAGTATTCCAAGATGTTTGACACCAAACACGACATGTTTCGATGCAGCCATTCCAAAGTTAGCATTTTACTGCGAGGATATAATGCACTTAAAAGTACATGGTTTAACCGCATCCACAAACAGCACCAGAGAATGGACTCTGAGAGCTGCAGAGGGGCCCTGCTCAGGCAGAGGCACCCCCTCACATAGAAGCCAAGCACCCTGCCCTCAGGATTGATAGGACCTGCCTTAGGGGTGACTGATAGGTTCATATGTGTGTGTAGGAGAGATATAGGGGACCTATATCTCAGTGAGGGGTGCTAGCACTTCCTCACCCAGGCTGCAGTAGCAGGCCTGTGGTGTCAGATTTAGTCTGCTTCCCAGGGGTGGCATAATACATGCTGCAGCCCCTGGTAGGCCTGTGAAGTACCTATGCCCTTAGCACCTAAGGTACCATATACTAGGGACTCATAAGGAACCACAGCATCCAATCACTAGTGCACCTAGAGTGCACTCCAAGTCGATTAGAGAGAACAGAGAGGCTGGGGCCCTGATTAGCATGGACCCAGCCAGACTATAGCCAGAAACCAGTGTAAACATCAGAAAAAAAGTGGGGGCAACATAAGAGGCAGATCCTACTCTCCTACACAAGGGCACTCCAGATTCCAATCAGAGATGTGCTTAAGGCACATGGAAACCATTTTAGAGAGGAAGCAGCTAGGCTGGGGTTCTGATTAGCAGGGCCCCAGCCAGACTAAAGTCGAAAAACAGTGAAGCATCAGCAAAAAGTGGGGGTACCCATGTGAAGCAGATCCTACTCTCCTACATCCATTGCACACCCAGTACAGCTCAGGCAGGAGCAGTGCAAGTGTCCATTACACACCGAGTACAGCTCAGGCAGGAGCAGTGCAACTGTCTCTCACACCCACATGACAGCTGCAGCTCAGGCAGAAGCAGTGCAGTGTCCCTCACACCCACAGGACAGCTACAGCTCAGGCAGGAGCAGTGCAAGTGTCCCTCACACCCACAGGACAGCTACAGCTCACGCAGGAGCAGTGTAAGTGTCCCCCACACCCACAGGACAGCTACAGCTCAGGCAGGAGCAGTGCAAGTGTCCATTACAAACCCACAGGACAGCTACAGCTCAGGCAGGAGCAGTGCAAGGTCCCCCACACCCACAGGACAGCTACAGCTAAGGCAGGAGCAGTGATCCTAAGCTCAGGCAGGAGCAGTGCAAGTGTCCCTCCCACCCACAGGACAGCTACAGCTCAGGCAGGAGCAGTGCAAGTGTCCATTACACCCACAGGACAGCTACAGCTCAGGCTGGAGCTGTGCAAGTGTCCCTCACACCCACAGGACAGCTACAGCTCAGGCAGGAGCAATGCAGCTGTCCATTACACACCCAGTACATCTCAGGCAGGAGCTGTGCAAGTGTCCCTCACGCCGATGGGACAGCTGCAGCTCAGGCAGGAGCCGTGCAAGTGTCCCTCACACCCAGAGGACAGCTACAGCTCAGGCAGGAGCAGTGCAAGTGTCCATTACACCCACAGGACAGCTACAGCTCAGGCAGGAGCTGTGCAAGTGTCCCTCACACCCACAGGACAGCCACAGCTCAGGCAGGAGCAGTGATCCTAAGCTCAGGCAGGAGCTGTGCAAGTGTCCCTCACACCCACAGGACAGCTCCAGCTCAGGCAGGAGCAGTGTAAGTGTCCCCCACACCCACAGGACAGCTACAGCTCAGGCAGGAGCAGTGCAAGTGTCCCTCACACCCACAGGACAGCTACAGCTCAGGCAGGAGCAGTGCAAGTGTCCATTACACACCGAGTACAGCTCAGGCAGGAGCAGTGCAACTGTCCCTCACACCCACATGACAGCTGCAGCTCAGGCAGAAGCAGTGCAGTGTCCCTCACACCCACAGGACAGCTACAGCTCAGGCAGGAGCAGTGCAAGTGTCCCTCACACCCACAGGACAGCTACAGCTCACGCAGGAGCTGTGCAAGTGTCCCTCACACCCACAGGACAGCTACAGCTCAGGCAGGAGCAGTGCAAGTGTCCTTCACACCCACAGGACAGCTACAGCTCAGGCAGGAGCAGTGCAACTGTCCATTGCACACCCAGTACAGCTCAGGCAGGAGCAGTGCAAGTGTCCATTACACACCGAGTACAGCTCAGGCAGGAGCAGTGCAACTGTCCCTCACACCCACATGACAGCTGCAGCTCAGGCAGAAGCAGTGCAGTGTCCCTCACACCCACAGGACAGCTACAGCTCAGGCAGGAGCAGTGCAAGTGTCCCTCACACCCACAGGACAGCTACAGCTCAGGCAGGAGCAGTGCAAGTGTCCTTCACACCCACAGGACAGCTACAGCTCAGGCAGGAGCAGTGTAACTGTCCATTGCACACCCAGTACAGCTCAGGCAGGAGCAGTGCAAGTGTCCGTTACACACCGAGAACAGCTCAGGCCGGAGCAGTGCAACTGTCCCTCACACCCACATGACAGCTGCAGCTCAGGCAGAAGCAGTGCAGTGTCACTCACACCCACAGGACAGCTACAGCTCAGGCAGGAGCAGTGCAAGTGTCCTTCACACCCACAGGACAGCTACAGATCAGGCAGGAGCAGAGCAACTGTCCATTGCACACCCAGTACAGCTCAGGCAGGAGCAGTGCAAGTGTCCATTACACACCGAGTACAGCTCAGGCAGGAGCAGTGCAACTGTCCCTCACACCCACATGACAGCTGCAGCTCAGGCAGAAGCAGTGCAGTGTCCCTCACACCCACAGGACAGCTACAGCTCAGGCAGGAGCAGTGCAAGTGTCCCTCACACCCACAGGACAGCTACAGCTCAGGCAGGAGCAGTGCAAGTGTCCATTACAAACCCACAGGACAGCTACAGCTCAGGCAGGAGCAGTGCAAGTGTCCCCCACACCCACAGGACAGCTACAGCTAAGGCAGGAGCAGTGATCCTAAGCTCAGGCAGGAGCAGTGCAAGTGTCCCTCACACCCACAGGACAGCTGCAGCTCCGGCAGGAGCAGTGCAAGTGTCCCTCACACCCACAGGACAGCTACAGCTCAGGCAGGAGCAGTTCAAGTGTCCATTACACCCACAGGACAGCTACAGCTCAGGCAGGAGCTGTGCAAGTGCCCCTCACACCCACAGGACAGCTACAGCTCAGGCAGGAGCAGTGCAGCTGTCCATTACACACCCAGTACAGCTCAGGCAGGAGCTGTGCAAGTGTCCCTCATGCCGACGGGACAGCTGCAGCTCAGGTAGGAGCCGTGCAAGTGTCCCTCACACCCAGAGGACAGCTACAGCTCGGGCAGGAGCTGTGCAAGTGTCCCTCACACCCACAGGACAGCTACAGCTCAGGCAGGAGCAGTGATCCTAAGATCAGGCAGGAGCAGTGCAAGTGTCCATTACACACCCAGTACAGCTCAGGCAGGAGCTGTGCAAGTGTCCCTCACACCCATAGGACAGCAGCAGCTCAGGCAGGAGCAGTGCAAGTGTCCCTCACACCCACAGGACAGCTACAGCTCAGGCAGGAGCTGTGCAAGTGTCCCTCACACCCACAGAACAGCTCCAGCTCAGGCAGGAGCAGTGTAAGTGTCCCCCACACCCACAGGACAGCTACAGCTCAGGCAGGAGCAGTGCAAGTGTCCCTCACACCCACAGGACAGCTACAGCTCAGGCAGGAGCAGTGCAAGTGTCCCCCACACCCACAGGACAGCTACAGCTCAAGCAGGAGCCGTGCAAGTGTCCATTACACACCCAGTACAGCTCAGGCAGGAACTGTGCGGCTGCCCGCGGCCCCCGCAGGGGGCCACCCTAAACGGGCGGCCCTTTTAGTCCCATTTGGGCACTTCCCCACCCCCACTACGAATGCGGGACTCTAGGAGGAGTCCCCTTACCAGGCGCATCACTTCCGGGTCGCAGAGGAGGTGGGGAGGTATTTATGCCTCCCCCGGCCATCCTGGCATCCTCTTTGCGCCGGACACGCCGTCTCCATGGTTGTCCGATCGTCGCGGTTTGGTCGTGCCCGGTGTATTGGAAGCGAGGTTAGTGCTGCCCCCCCTTACCCTCTGCCCCGCCCGCCATCTGTTTCGGGCCGTCCCGACCGCATGAGGCCCTCGGGGTTATGCACGCTGGCATGTTTGCTGTGAGGGACCTCAATGGGGGCAGAGGGGAGAGGGGTTTTCATGCTGCTCGGCGGCATGCCGGGCAGCCTGGTCCCAGCCAGGGAGCTTTCCGTATGGCCATAGAGGCCGTCCGGCAAGAGGCGGCTGGCGGGCAGCGGACCTGTGGGGATACGGCCTGCCCCCGCTACCTTTCGCGCCGTCGGGTCGTGCTGCAGGGGGATTTGGTGTTTGTGGGGTCGTGCGATTTGTGCGCTGGGTTGTGAGGTGAGTTCTACCCCTCAACCCCCCCACGGCTCTGGAAGCATAGCATGCAAACAGGGCGGAGTTGTCCACGCACGGACACGGTTAGGGTCCCTTCTCTATCGCAAAACTCTCGGGAGGGGATGCGGTCCGTCGGCTAGACTGCCGACTTTGGTGCTGGAAACCAGGGTTCGAGCCTCGGGGTCGCGTCCACATCCGGTGATTCGGGCAAATCACTTTATCTCCCCGTGCCTGAATGTGTAATGTAAATACGGTGCTGGTGCTCATGTAAAGCGCTCCAATACCTTCGGGTCGAGTTCGCGCTATATAAATATGCAACAAAAATTACATGGTCACCCGATGTTGGACATTACGATTCAAACATATTTCACCACCCCTTCTGAACTCTCTACGGTGGCTATGGCCCGTGGGATCCGCCCAGCAGTAATTTCTCTGGCCCGGCCCCGCAGGAGGTCTGGGGGCTTGTGCCCGCGGTAGGGGCAGGGGGTAGGGTTTGGGACTGGGGCGGGTCAGGGGGCCCATGCTACACGGCCGCGCGCCCTGTCCCACATGCTAAGGAGCTTTCTTCATCTCGACCCCAACATCGCCCCGCCGGGCCATAGTCGCCGTACAACTGCAGGTTGGAGACCGCCTGGGAATACCAGGTGCTGTAAGATTGAGGTTTGCGGCCCGATCCGAGGCCGTAGGCTCAAGTGCCTGAGTCCGTCCATGCGCCCATTGATTTCCCGCCGAAATAGTAGTCGCGGATGTCCCACGGTAGATTACTTCCTCCACCTTCCCCGCCCTGGTTGCACGGGGGGGGGGGAAGTGAGCCTCGGGCTGCGGCGGAGCGCCCCCTCCCTCGCCGCTGCGAATGGTGTTCTTTGGTCCGGCCTGGGGGGGTCTCAAGCGATCCTGGTCGCATTTGTGGGGGAGCTATGCGTTTATGCCCCAGCTAGGGAGGCGGCACGGGCAGGGCGGAAGTTGGAGGCTGCCGAGGGACAATGTGGTCCGAGAGCCGAGGGGACGCATGGAGCAGCAGATGGGGCAGGGGCGGGGGCAGGGATATGCACCAATTGCCGATCCCCCCTGGCTGGTTTGCGTGCGTCCATGCCCGGGTGGTCCTTGCACGGGGTGGCCAGTGGGTCCAGCGCACCCACCCTACTCGCAGTAAAGGCTTTGTAGGGCCATTCGTCAGGGGGGCCGCATTGGGGGCTACTCCGCCATTGCGATATTGCGGTAGCGTTACAGGTGATGCGACCCAGCCCCCTGGAGCGGCATCCCAAAATCATGATTCGAGGTCAATTTGGGGAACTTTTGCAGGGTTTCGTGCCGTTGACGGTGCCTTGGTAATTATAAACTTGGTTTTGGACCTGTTTTGCAAAACTGCCGGCTGTTCATAGTAAAGGGCAGGCTATGTGACCAAAAACAGCGGATTCAAACCGAATGTCATAACCTTTGAACCAGGGGTCATGTTAGGGGTACAGGGGTTGGCTCACTTCCTCCCCCCCTGCTTTTAGACTGATCCTGCCCTCCATGGTGGTGTGGTCTTCCACGGGCCTGTGCTGGCCCAGCGCTGCCCACGGCTGGCCCCCCCTGCCCACATGGCAAATGCTGGTCCTCGAGGGCTGGGGCCGTGGACACAATGCGGCGAGAGGGTTCGGGCCCACAGTATCCGGGGTTTGGGCTGCGCCCCGCACCCACAGCTGAACCTGTATCGCGGGGGTGCTGTCGGCCCGGCTCACGCTTTAGGGGCCCAGGGAAACCCTGTTTTCGGCGGTTCACTGCGCCAACATATTTGCAATGCTGGGGCTAAATCTAGGCCGAACGGGAGCTTCAAAAGACACCCGACCGCTCAGCCGTCGTTAAATGGAGCGGGCCAGGCTCCCAGTCGGGCTGCGTATTGTCGTGGTTTCGACATGGTCCCTTGGTTCTCGCTGTGGTTCCCCCGCTGTTGTATTGCAGGGGACCCTGAGCTGGGAGGCAGCATCAGGCGACTGTGAGTTCTCGAGAAGGGCCTTTTTTCTATACTGCGAGGGTGCCATATAGGTGTTATGGCCACTGGGTGGCACTATTACCTACTTTGGCTGCACGTAAACGATTAAATCTATTTATCGCGGACGATCAAATGGGGTATTGTCAATCCTTTGTGGCACCTAAGGGAAGCGGTTCGGTATCCCTCTAATTTATTTGTTGGGCTAGTCGTACTAAGTTATCTCAGTTAAAGTGAATGCGGTGGTTTGAAGATGGTCCCATTTCTCATGCGTGCCCATTGTTTCTGATTTAGTCTCCAGTCATCCTACCTGAGTAGTGCCACTCCAAGAATAGGGATGCTATTTTACCATTGCTAGGTCTGCCATGACAACGTAGCTGCGTGCACTCCCATTGCTACCAATTCTTCATAATATACAGAGTTGACTGTGACTCACTGAGAGGGGTAGTCGCCTATCCTCAGGGGAGTGCCTTAGCACCAGATGGCACTGTCCCATGGTTGTGCTTTACGTTCGGTCGAAGGTGTCTACAGCTTGGCATGCTGGAGCCTACAGTGATCATAGTGGGGGCAAACCGCAGCAGGAAAACTACAGAGTCAGGCGCGATCTTATAGGCCCCAAAGTGCAGCTGCACGATTTAGAGGATTTCCGGCAGAGGTAGTGTGGACTTGTGCGATAGCTGAAGAAGTAAGGACACCCAATTCCCCCGGTGTTCCTCTGCAATTTGTTTAATTGTCTGGGTACTTGCGTTGCTCAGGCACGGGGTGGCGCAGAACATGCAGCGTCACAGGATATGTTCGGTGGTTCACGGACACGCTTTGGCTGCTGGATTATATGGGCGCAGCGCCCTTGCTAGGTGGAACAGCCCTAGTTCCTGCATAAGGGCGATAAAGCATTCTGTTCATAGCCAGTTTGTGGGCACAGGATTACTCACTGTGTTTGGGCAAAAGATTGAATTTTAATAGCACACAGGTTAGGTGTTTGATGTCACCGTGGACCGGCAGCTGTAAACTCCGGGGTATCGCTCCAGGTCTACCGGTGTTCGTTCTGCATGAAATGACAATGTATGAGCGACGGGAAGTCGTTTTCAGCCTTCATTATTCGCAAGGTGCACTGAAGGTTTATGTTGGGGCCGTGGTTAAGGTGGGGTCCTTTCAGCAGGGCCTTTGTGAGTGACCTGCACAGCGGATTGGCTGGTTGTGGTGCCTTTCCTTGGAGTTGGGATCCCCGGTACAAACTTCGGCTTGTCCCGTTGGCGGCTGTGGGGAGCGTGCGCTGTGAGCAATCAGTTTAGTTTTATTGCATTGAGTGAAGACTTTGCTGCTTTGACAACAAGGTCCTTGTGCCACCAAGGGATGGAACATGTGTAGATCTCGCAAGGCGCCTCCAAGCCCGGAAATGCGCACTAAAGCTGCCTTAAACCTTAGTGGTCTTAGAGTTTCTCGTTGGTCTAATGGGTGTAATTACTGATATCGACATGTCTCCCTCATCTTCATTGTTTGATTTTGATTTTGCTCGCAAGAAAGTGTCAGGCATAGTCATCTAAATGTCACTCATAGATGTTTTGGGATTATGAAAATGTAAGGCATAGCAATCTGAAACATTGGCAGCTATGGATGGGGCGGCTAAGCTCTTGGTTGGCTATGCAGCTGAGCTATAATTGTGGCTTTTATCTGATGCAAGTAGAAGCATTGACAGCCAATAGATGGGCTTGTTGTAGGTGCAGTGCTCCTTTTGTAATAAATATAGGGATGCAATGACAGCGGCTAAATACCAGGCAAGGCGAGGCACCGCCTTCCTCAACAAGCGTGGGGGGCGCTGACGCGTTAAAAACACGACATCCTGGAGGTTTGAGGTCAGGAGTGCATATACTTGTAATCAACAGCACAAGCTGTAGTACTACCAGCTGCTCTGGGGCCAAATTATTGGGGGCACCTGTTTGCAACAGCCTTTAATTGGCACAGCTCAGTGCTTTCTTGCCCACTGTGGGGAAGGTTCTGAAAGTGCACTTAATTGGCACCAATGCTTTAGACCTCTATTCCGTCCCACGAGTCCTAGTAGTGCTCCCACTAAGCGGACGCTATTGAGAAGTTGGAAACATGGCGACTAACATTGGCACGATTGCCGAACCTCGCGTGCGCCTTACAAATCCAGGTTCAACAGCATAGGTACTAGTGGAGAAATCCCAGCAAATGGAATTTGGTTGACCACAAAGGAGAGAACTGGTTGACATGTTGGGTAAGGGGTGATCTAGCCAGCGTTTTGGGGCGTGATCTCTGCCCCCCTCCCATTTGTGTTGTCTTGGCCGCGGACTGCTCTTTTGTGCGATTGTGGGGGGGGCAGCCTGAGGGGGTAGAAGCTGCACCCTAGTCCCGGCGTTACGCCAATTGTACACAACACTTTGGTGATATGTGATGCCTCAGTTGGGCTTGAGGTACTTATGATATGCGTCTTCAACCACAACAACCTGGAAGCAATCCAGGGTAGGGAACTAGAGGCACGGGGTATTAGGAGTAGGCAGCCTCCACCTGAAACTGATTAACACACAAAGCCTCTCCTAATTGTTGACCTAATTGCTAATATGTCTTCTATATGAGTGTAGACATCTCACAAAAGGTAAAAGACTGGTCTCACACACCACCTGGTGTCATGCTTCATCATCGGCCAGTCCTCGCCCTCTAAAAACTTGGTTTGATAGAGGGCGGGCATACACCTGAAGACAGGGATGCACTTCTAAGACTAAGTGGGGGCCCTTAACAAAAAAGTGAAATTTTAAAAAGCCATTACGAATGTCAAACCTCTTTTTAATATGACTGACATCTGTATGGTATTAAAAGAAATGACCGGTGTATCGGGGATATTATAGTCCCCCCACCGTATCCCTACTGGTCAACATGTTTCTGCCTATGATATGCGCCCTGCTACAAGTGTTAGTAGGGTACTACACTACACTACTAGGTAGTATGCTAAGTACAGTTCCTACCAGCAGCAACAGGGTTGTGCTAACTGAGCTGTAGGACGGTGGCCCGATCGACCTAGTGAGTTATGTAATCCCTGTGATGTCATGATGAGGTTTGGTAGCACAGGGTAATGGGGGCAGATGGAACTAAGTTTCTCTTGAATGGGCGATACGAAGGGTAATTAAAATAACCTGGTATGGAGTCTCTTCTGTAGTGTGCCACTGTGGGAGTGCGGTTGGCACATTAAATCTACACTGCCTCTGGGATAAGCCAAAGTCTCTGCCTAGCCACCTACCGGGTGGGCAGGTGTCAGCTTAAGTGTGTACTCCCTTCTCCTGACTAGAGAGGTGGGTTCGGCCAGGCTTAGGTGCATACCCTAGCCAACCAGAAACTCCATTTACAACATTGGTAGAGAATGCCTAGGGGTTGTTTGCAGTCCATTCGCAACCGCCCCACCGGGCGAATGTTTTAGGCCACAAGGTTTGTGGTGGGGCTCTTGTGTGGGAGCCTGGTGAAGAGCTAGGGTCAGGCTAGAATGTCTCACGCTTTCGCCGCACTGTTGAGTCCCAGTCATGAGCGGATTGTATCAGGGTGAGCTGGCTGTGGGTCAGGAAGCGCCAAAGCATAAGTGGCACTGAGCGGCTTACAGCCAGATGCGTTATCCGATGCAAGGGTCATCTGCTAGACCAGAGCCCTACTCAGGTACCGCCTTTAGTGCTTGGAGGTCTGTTGACACCGCCTTTCAATGGAAGCCATTGTCTAGCGGGTTGCTCTGAGCAGAGCATTTGCAGGCGTAAGTAACAGTATCAGCTACCAGTTCAGACGTGCATCTTTCACTAATTTACTCAGATTCTGGGACCGGAAGTAAGTCGGGCTGGATAACTCTTCTAACTGCATTGGCACATCTTGTCAGGAGTGATTACCAGGGATTACACTTCAGGCAGGTAATGTTAGCACCCATCCACACCAAGCCGATTGTTTAAGGTCACCCTGGGCCGCAGTTACACAGCCCAGTATTAGGCCCTTGTGGTGGTCAGTGCCATGAATTACTAAATTGAACTGAACAGGAGGCTTGACCGTGGGAAGCTCCAGCAGAAGTTTGGGGAGAGCTAGACTCCACTCATGGTCAAGGTGCAGGTTTAAGTAGTGGAGTTGGCACTCTTATTTGACCAGGGGTTCGATGCTACACGAGGGCATCGCCGCGTGCGGCCAGAGCACGGGCATTGTGTTTTTCCCAGGGGGCAGCAAGTGAAGGCAAGGCTCCTTCCAAATATGGCACCAGAACACAAGGTAGTCTGGGCCAACTTGTCTGTTGGGTGACTTGTGTAGGCTCCTGTGTAGTGGTCACTCCACGAAGGGGTGAGTTGTCTTCAATAGTGGGCACAATACATATATTGTTTCAAACCAGATTTGACACCATTGATGTGTTCACCAGGGTCTAGCAATCAAAGAGGTCTGTGGAATTGTCTGGTCAATGGGCGAAGTAAGTGCACTCAAGAACCAAGGTCAGGTGACACAGGAGGATGGAGGGTGATTAAAGGGACACAGGTGGTGTGACGGCAAAGCGAGACTGTCAGCTTATGCTGGGTAGGAGGTTCCGTATCACCAACCAGAAGGGTGCCGTGTGGCAAAACCAGTAAATAATGTTTAAGAATGATATAGATGATGGTCAGGAGAGGTTTGTCAAAGGTATTACACTTATGCCTGGCATTCACAACCCATCCACACCAAGCCTATTGCCCAGGTCCTGGGCCGCATACACACAGCCCGGTACTAGGCACCTGCGGTTGTCAGGCCATGAGTTACTAAATTACAACTGTACAATGGGCATACTTGCTGACCGGGCAGTATTGCTACGGCCTCCAAGGGCTGAATAGTCAGACACCGGTCGCCTCAATCACAAGGAACACGACCATCATAACTCGAATCTTTGCCTTGAGAAAGCCCTCGGCCGATCGGCCACACGTGCGAAACACGTGTCGGCTGTTTTTGTCTTATGCCTGTTTTTGTCTTATGCATTAGAATAAGAATAAACACTAGGCATTTGAAACCTACCAAAGAAATATTGGAAATTATTCCGTCTACTAAACAAATTAAGAAGGCACAACCCTCCACCCCCTACCTAAACCAGTAGCAGTGAGTGTGGTTTGCCCACAGTGCAGTTGTTAGAAGAATTTAAATTCCATGTACAGGTTATACTGAACTTGCTACCAGCGGGTCTAGTGTGTGAGCGGGTTAACTGCTTTGAAAAAGGCATAAAAGGAGTATGGCATAACGCATAGACCACCAGGAATTAAATCGGGGACCAGCTACTCTTACACATGGATTTCGGTGGAGGGCAATTAAGTCCGGGGTAACCAAGTGTACCGGGTCGAGTGCTTTGCATCTTGGGTCAAAGCGGGTTGGCACACAGGGGGTGTCTAGGATCGTCCAGGCACACTCTGCAGTGTCGATTGCAAAAGAACTGCACGTTGCCACTATTGTGAGTGTGACCGATGCAACAATTTGATCCCGGCCAAAGCAAACCAAGGTTCTTATGGTCAGATGCACAACATACAACCGTTCACTCCAGCTTCACTGAAGGTAGCCTGTTAGCAGAGGTATAGAACGGTGACGTCTTGCGCCCGGGTGCGGACATTGCACGGGCAGCACAGCACATAGTCTGCTGTCAGACGAGGGTGCTTGCGGGCTAGGAGGCCAGGCTTTGCAGCAGAACCAATTCTAAGGACCTCTCTCCCCCACCGGACTGCCCGAGAATGTGAGTGCAGTGGGATTTGCAATGTTACAGGTATTTTCCCGCCCACACAGGGGCAGAAGGGTACATTGCAAGTACCTGCATAAATCGAGTGGGGGCAAGACCTATAGACGATGTGCACCGGTAACCGCAAGAGGGTGGTGCTAAGAGCAAATCTCGCAGCGGCAAGTTAGCCAGGTGGCATGTGTCAGTTGGTTAGGCCAGAATGTGTGCCGTGGCTCCAAGAGCAGCTTGGAATGTGTCTGGAGCACCATCGCTGACAAATCCAGAGCACACACTGCACCTCGGCCCAGTAGGTGAAGGCCATGTGCTCTGGTGCGGCTTGCTCTTGTGGAAGGAAATATTCCCTGCGATAAAGTACTAGGTCATTAGCTGGGTTGGGCATCAAGGGTCACAGCTGGTTAGCAGGTATGTGTGTATCTGTGATCGAGCTTTAGTTAAGCAAGCCTGGTAGGCGGCGTAAGTTGTCACTCAAAATGGTTGCTATGACTGCAATGGTGTGCGCTATGCGAACAGTCGTGTTCGCCAGGGTATTAATCGCAAAGGTCTGTGCACATGTCTGGTCAACTTCAACAATGTAGGTGCACTCTGCTCCCTGGGCAGGTCACGGGTTGCTTCAGTGATGCATGAAATGCCCCGTCCGCATAGCCTGGTTGTGGAAGCGGTCTTCGAAGCAAGTGTGCTGCTGTTCCATAAATTGGGGAAACAGGTCTTGGGGAGCACGAAATGCTAGAAGGACTGCAACTACAGGTTGCAGGAGGTGGGAGCCACATCAGCTTGAAGGGTAATATAGCGATGTTTAAACGTAGAGCTCCCTCTAGGGAGGCCATCACATTCTTGCAGGTAATGCGAGGCACTGGTTCCTTCCCAGAGAAGGATAAACCGCTCCAGGCGCAAGTCGCAGAGCAAGGGGCTTTGGCTTCATCAGGCATGGGCTATGCCGGGCGAACACCAAAGGTTATTTTGACAAAGTTGGGTGCACTTGGCACAGGTGGGCTTGGATCTGTTCCTACTGGACATGAATGAGGCCCGGGAAATTGCAGGTTGCAGTGAGAAAGGAACTGTTTTGGTGGGGGGGCTCTTTAGGCGACGGGGGCCGCCTCCAGAGCTTTGGCGGAGTTACAGGGCGATCTGGAAGCAGATGGGTACAGAAGGGTACCTCTGCGTGGGCACAATAGGGGTGCCAGAGCCAAATCCCAGGAGCCTCATGGGAGGGTCCTGGAACAATTACGTCGGCGCCCCGTTAGTCCTTCGGGCGGTTGTGGGCCTGAACAACCGGGGGATTGCCTTGCTACGCTCCGCCCTGAAAGGGGCGTGAGTAATAAGGGACCAATGTGTCACGTGATCCAGTAAGGGGATCACCCCCATAAGGGTAGCGCTGATTGGATTCTCCACAGTGCTTGGCTCATCAGGCGGGCAGGGCAGCATAGAGTGGTACCGCTGCCTGCCCTTGGATCGCCCGTAAGATAACCCACCATATTTGCATACTTTTGTATGGAATAAACCTGCAGCAATATTTTTCCCAAACAAAAGTTGTGTTGTGTATTTATTTATGCATGCATACTCTGTTGTGGTGTGGGTGGGGTGTGTTGCCAATAATGGGACTATGCAAGTATCCCTCACACCCACAGGGCAGCTACAGCTCAGGCAGGAGCAGTGCAAGTGTCCTTCACACACCCAGTACAGCTCAGGCAGGAGCTGTGCAAGTGTCCTTCACATACACAGACCAGATCCAGCTCAGGCCAGAGAGCCACACAGGTGCTCATGCTGGGGCCAACAAAACTGGGCCTTACCCAGCTGTTAACGCCCTGATATTGCAATACTTCTAAGCTGGTGACGCAGAGATGCGGGTGTTCTTCTTGCGATGGCGGCAGAGGGGGGACTCCATACGAGGCCCCCACCCAGTGACTCAGGCAGGTCAAGCCCCTCCCACTCTGGATTCCGAGGGCGCGCGTGCTTTGGAAGGTGGCTTCCTGCACTTCTGGAGCCCACTGTCGGCTCTTCACATATTTGGTTGAACTATTTACCTTGAGACCCCAGTGATGTCTGGGCCGCCATCTCATCTACATTTGAGCTTGGGAAACACAACACATAATTGATTCCAATTTCCAGGTCATAAATTGTGCCACAAAGACGCACTGACACCCCAGGCTCTGGCACAGGGACACGTAAGTGCACAGCAGGGCCTGTCGTGAAGGTGCCGTGACATCCTTAATGGGCAACGGGTCCCTGTGAAGGATAAAGGATGCAACAACGCGCAGTGAGTCATGGTGGGCCAAGGGCTAGTGCCCAGCCCTGTGGCAAGGGCACCACAGTGCACCGCGCAGTGAAATGGAAGGTGCACAAAGGGAACACAAGGAGCGCCGAGGAGCGCTGTGATGTCAGCGTTTCCGCCCCATAAACGGCATTTCTGCTCTTTGTCGGCCGGAGAAGCGGAGACCAAGTGCGGCGGTAAATCACCAGTGTGGGAGGGGGGTCGGGGGTGGCGCTGAGGGACGAGCAGCCTCGGGATTATGGGGACAAACAATGTGCGCGTTTATTTCCGCCTGGCTGCGGGTGCCAGCATTACTCATGCTTTGGGCGGGCGCCAGGGCCGTTTGTTGTGTTGTTTAAGTGTAAAAGTGTTTATTTAGATTGGGCTGTCTGTGGTGATTGAGGCAGGGCACTGTGTGCACAGCAGGGAGGGAGATTTATTCAGGAGGTGGTCCTCATCCGAGGGAGACGGCCCTGGGCCTGCCTTCGAGTCTCTGCCCCGGAACGTGCTGAATCACCCTCAGAGGGCATTGTTGGCTGCTGATGAAACTCACTCTTGAGCTGGTGTGGTGGGTGTGAGATCCGTCACTCGTGCATTGAAGAGCCAAGGCTGCCCAGCCGGGGTGAGTGGTAGCTACAGGTCACTCGTGCATTAAGGAGCCAGGCTGCCCAGCCGGGGTGAGTGGTAGCTACAGGTCCGCCACTCGTGCATTAAGGAGCCACGGCTGCACACCCGGGGTCAGTGGTAGCTACAGGCCCGTCACTCGTGCATTAAGGAGCCACGGCTGCACACCCGGGGTCAGTGATAGCTACAGGTCACTCGTGCCTTAAGAGGCCATGGCTGCACAGCCGGGGTGAGTGGTAGCTACAGGCCCGTCACTCGTGCATTAAGGAGCCACGGCTGCACACCCGGGGTGAGTGGTAGCTACAGGCCCGTCACTCGTGCATTAAGGAGCCAAGGCTGCTCAGCCGGGGTGAGTGGTAGTTACAGGCCCGTCACTCGTGCATTAAGGATCCGCGGCTGGCGGCTGCACACGCGGGGTGAGTGGTAGCTACAGGCCCGTCACTCGTGCATTAAAGAGCCACGGCTGCACACCGGGGTCAGTGGTAGCTACAGGCCCATCACTCGTGCAGTAAGGAGGCACGGCTGCTCAGCCGGGGTGAGTGGTAGCTACAGGGCCGTCACTCGTGCATTAAGGAGCCACGGCTGGCGGCTGCACACGCGGGTGAGTGGTAGCTACAGGCCCGCCACTCGTGCATTAAGGAGCCACGGCTGCACACCCGGGGTGAGTGGTAGCTACAGGCCCGTCACTCGTGCATTAAGGAGCCACGGCTGGCGGCTGCACACCCGGGGTGAGTGGTAGCTACAGGCCCGTCACTCGTGCATTAAGGAGCCACGGCTGGCGGCTGCACACGCGGGTGAGTGGTAGCTACAGGCCCGTCACTCGTGCATTAAGGAGCCACGGCTGGCGGCTGCACACGCGGGTGAGTGGTAGCTACAGGCCCGCCACTCGTGCATTAAGGAGCCACGGCTGCACACCCGGGGTGAGTGGTAGCTACTGGCCCATCACTCGTGCATTAAAGAGCCACGGCTGCACACCCGGGGTCAGTAGTAGCTACAGGCCCGTCACTCGTGCATTAAGGAGCCACGGCTGCTCAGCCGGGGTCAGTGGTAGCTACAGGCCCGTCACTCTTGCATTAAGGAGCCACGGCTGGCGGCTTCACACACGGGGTAGTGGTAGCTACAGGCAGGGCCGGACTGGCTAGCGGACTTTCCTTAATAAACAATGCAAAACAAATGTTTAAAAAGTAGGCTTTAAAGCTATTTGTTTTGCATTGTTCATTTGGAAGCGCCTGCAGCTCCGCAGCAACAAAATCGGCCCCTCCGCAGTGAACCTGGACCCCACCCTGCCACCCCAGCAAAAAACGCCCGGTAGCCAGTCCGGCCCTGGCTACAGGCCCGTCACTCGTGCATTAAGGAGCCACGACTGCACACTTGGGGTGAGTGGTAGCTACTGGCCCGTCACTCGTGCATTAAGGAGCCACGGCTGCACACCCGGGGTGAGTGGTAGCTACAGGCCCGTCACTTGTGCATTAAGGAACCACGGCTGCACACCCGGGGTGAGTGGTAGCTACAGGCCCATCACTCGTGCATTAAGGAGCCACGGCTGCACCCATGGTGAGTGGTAGCTACAGGCCAGTCACTCTTGCATTAAGGAGCCAAGGCTGCACACCCATGGTGAGTGGTAGCTACAGGCCCATCACTAGTGCATTAAAGAGCCACGGCTGCACACCCGGGGTGAGTGGTAGCTACAGGCCCATCACTCGTGCATTAAGGAGCCACGGCTGCACAGCCGGGGTGAGTGGTGGCTACAGCCCCGTCTCTCGTGCATTAAAGTGCCAGGGCTGCACACCCGGGGTAAGTGGTAGGTACAGGCCCATCACTCTTGCATTAAAGAGCCAGACTTCACACCCGGGGTAAGTGGTAGCTACAGGCCCACCACTTGTGCATTAAGGAGCCACGGTTGCACACCCGGGGTAAGTGGTAGCTACAGGCTCATCACTCGTGCATTAAGGAGCCACGGCTGCACACACGGGATGAGTGGTAACTACAGGCCCGTCACTAGTGCATTAAGGAGCCACGGCTGCACCCATGGTGAGTGGTAGCTACAGGCCCATCACTCGTGCATTAAGGAGCCACGGCTGCACAGCCGGGGTGAGTGGTAGCTACAGGCCCGTCTCTCATGAATTAAAGTGCCAGGGCTGCACACCCGGGGTAAGTGGTAGGTACAGGCCCATCACTAGTGCATTAAAGAGCCAGACTGCACACCCGGGGTGAGTGATAGCTACAGGCCCGTCACTCGTGCATTAAGGAGCCACGGCTGGCGGCTTCACACCCGGGGTGAATGGTAGCTACAGGCCCGTCTCTCGTGCATTAAAGTGCCAGGGCTGCACACCCGGGGAAAGTGGTAGGTACAGGCCCACCACTCGTGCATTAAAGTGCCAGACTGCACACGCGGGGGGAGAGGTAGCTACAGGCCCATCACGCGTGCATTAAGGAGCCACGGCTGCACACCCAGGATAAGTGGTAGCTACAGGCCCACCACTTGTGCATTAAGGAGCCACGGTTGCACACCCGGGGTAAGTGGTAGCTACAGGCTCATCACTCGTGCTTAAGGAGCCACGGCTGCACACACGGGATGAGTGGTAACTACAGGCCCGTCACTAGTGCATTAAGGAGCCACGGCTGCACCCATGGTGAGTGGTAGCTACAGGCCAGTCACTCTTGCATTAAGGAGCCAAGGCTGCACACCCATGGTGAGTGGTAGCTACAGGCCCATCACTAGTGCATTAAAGAGCCACGGCTGCACACCCGGGGTGAGTGGTAGCTACAGGCCCATCACTCGTGCATTAAGGAGCCACGGCTGCACAGCCGGGGTGAGTGGTGGCTACAGCCCCGTCTCTCGTGCATTAAATTGCCAGGGCTGCACACCCGGGTAAGTGGTAGGTACAGGCCCATCACTAGTGCATTAAAGAGCCAGACTTCACACCCGGGGTAAGTGGTAGCTACAGGCCCACCACTTGTGCATTAAGGAGCCACGGTTGCACACCCGGGGTAAGTGGTAGCTACAGGCTCATCACTCGTGCATTAAGGAGCCACGGCTGCACACACGGGATGAGTGGTAACTACAGGCCCGTCACTAGTGCATTAAGGAGCCACGGCTGCACCCATGGTGAGTGGTAGCTACAGGCCCATCACTCGTGCATTAAGGAGCCACGGCTTAACACCCGGGGTTAATGGTAGCTACAGGCCCGTCTCTCGTGCATTAAAGTGCCAGGGCTGCACACCCGGGGTAAGTGGTAGGTACAGGCCCATCACTAGTGCATTAAAGAGCCAGACTGCACACCCGGGGTGAGTGGTAGCTACAGGCCCATCACTCGTGCATTACGGAGCCACGGCTGCACACCCGGGGTGAGTGGTAACTACAGGCACGTCTCTCGTGCATTAAAGTGCCAGGGCTGCACACCCGGGGTAAGTGGTAGCTACAGGCCCGTCACTCGTGCATTAAGGAGCCACGGCTACACACCTGGGGGTGAAACGTACCTGAGTGATGCTCCACTCAAACAGCAGTTCTCAAGCAGCAACCTGTTCCGTGAAATGAGGAGGGGGACAGACACGAATAAACAGGACCTCAGGATGGCCTCACAAGTCCAGGAGGGGATGAGGGAGGGCAGACTGCGGACCATCAGAGTAGAGAATGAGGAGACAGACTGTAGATAGTTAGATCGGAGGAGAGGACAGGCTGCAGACCACAGGAGAAAGGGACAGGACAGGCTGAGGGGACAGGGTGCTGACAATCAGCTCCCTCTGCCAATGCCGCATTCCGCAACGTATGCCTAGGATCTCAAAGCAAACTGTGGAGTCCGATTCAAGTATATTTCTGTCTAGATGCTACTGTACAATCTCAGCAGTGTACACTATTCTACAGTCCCAGCAGAGGAGAGGATGCGAGACAGGCCGGAGGACCATGGAAGAGAGACAAGCCGTGACAGGAGCTTCTAGGATGAAGGACACAGACAATAGAGCACTTTGGAAGAGAATGTGGGGGACACGCTGAAAACACAAGAGCAGAGTCTAATGTTAAGAGGGCAGTCCGTGCACAAAGAGAAAGCAGATGAAGGAAACAAGCCACAGACCATGAGAGGAGGCTGTAGAACATTGGAGGAGATAGTGAGATGTTCAGCTGTGGACTAAGGGATGAGAGGATATGGGGTCTCGACCAAGTGATAGTAGAACGAGGGATACAGGCTCTGGAGCATGGGAAGAGGGCATGAACCAGGAAGGCTCTGAAGCAAGGGAAGTAAGGACAAGGGATACAGGCTCTGGACCATGTGAAGAGCTATAATTCGCCGTAATACCGGCTCGACTCCCTTCCTGGTAGAAACGCCTACCTGAGCGCCAATCAGAGAAGAGGGGGAGGAGCTCAGGCTGACTACGGCTACTAATGCCGGTAGCAGCGCGGGAGCGCAGCGGACACGCCGGTGGCGCGCCAAAGGCAAGTCCGTCTGCGCCCGTCCGCGGCCGACCGGGGCAAGGGGCAAGTCTCTATGCCCAAATCATAACCTATTCTGCGAGCGAACTAAAAATGCTCCACTCAACTGAGCTAGCAGTCAACCGTCTCACTCATGCTAGTATAGCCAGGAACGAGATAACGGAAAAAAGATCCTCCTTTCCCGAAATTTGTCACCCTACACACCCTATAAAAGGCACTGATCTCCAGGCTATAAACAAGAAAAAGGCCCTATCGGTTATCTATCTAAACACCCGCTCTGTGGTTAAACACCAACTAGATATACACAACCTGTTGGTGACCGAGAAACCAGATATCCTACTGCTAACAGAAACCTGGCTAACACAGGATTCCTCCCCTGACATCCTAGCAGCGCTACCTAGCGACTTCTACATCCTACAAGCCAACCGCCCGCAGGGAAAAATGGGGGGGGTGGCAGCTATAGTACACCAAGATTTTAAATTCACAGCACTTACTTCCCTCGACTTACCACAAGTAGACAACCTAGTGATTCAACTAGAGTCTGACTTTGCCCCTTTGGTCTGCATTCTACACCACAGACCACCACAGAGCATGCCACAGTTCCCATAGTCTCTGAGTGAACAGATGACACATCTAATAACAAGTCATGCAAAAGTACTGCTGATCGGTGATTTCAATTACTGGGCCAACGATTCATCAGGTGGACCTCACTCAGCTGAATTAACAGACCTACTCACGGGGCTTAACCTCAGTCAGCATATCACCACCGCCACACACATTAAAGGGCACACACTAGACCAGGCATGGTCAACCACCCTGGTTATGACCAATCCAGCTGTCACTCCCTGTATATGGTCTGATCACCATCTCATCAAATTCTCCATAAACAATCTCACCAGACCTAAAACATCATCACCTGATCCTGGATCAATTAGGAGCTGGAACACTATTGACACATGTCAATTCTTAGAGACATTGACTAACACAATTCCCATTACCCAATCCTCCATCAATCAGAGTGAGAAAAACCTATCAGACTGGCTCCTGACAGCCAGTAATAAACACGCCCACTTAGAAAAGTACATCGAGCACGTCGCCATGAAGCCCAGAGATGGTTCTCCTATGAGTTAAAGAAATTAAAACTTGCTCTGCGTCAAGCGGAAAGGAAGTGGAGAAGTAAATACTTGCCTGATGACAAAAGCACCTATCTAGCAGCACTTAGAATTTACAAAAAAACTATACTGGATACAAAAGCCGAATATTTCTCATCAAAAATCATCACTTCCACAAATCGATCAAAAGAAATCTTCTGAATAATTAACAAACTATCCAACCCCGACAGAGTGACACTAAAATCAACACCGTCGCAATCCTTATGCGACTCCTTGAACAACTTCTTCATTGACAAAATTAAAGCCATTAAAGCAAGTATCCCCATATGCTCGAGTCCTGCATGCCCAACAAAACCCAAGAACTCATACAGGTTAGAACAGATTCCAGCGATAAGTCAAGAAATATTCACAGACCTACTGACAAACGTAAAATCTGGTTCTCCTAGGGACTGCTGCCCCCCCTGGATCCTAAGGGAAGCCTTTACTGCCTGCCCGAGTCCAGCCATGACCCTTTTAAACGAGTCATTGTCCCAGGGTTATGTACCTGACACCTTTAAGGAGGCGTCTGTTATCCCCCTCCTAAAGAAGCCAGGAGAAGACCCTAAAATCCTAACCAACTACCGACCTATATCACTGCTTCCTTACTTGGCCAAACTACTCGAAGCCCATATAGCCAAGAGCCTATCTGCCTTTCTGGAGCAGTCCGATTATCTGGACGCACATCAAGCAGGTTTCCGCCCAGCTCACTCTACAGAGTCAGTTATACTGTCAGTATTGGATACCCTGAGAGAGAAGGCAGACAGAGGCTACCCGCAAGCCCTGGTGCTGCTGGACCTTTCCGCTGCTTTTGACACGGTCGACCATAACATCCTGGTCGACCGTGTCAAGGATGCGGGAATCCAAGGAACAGCCCTCAAATGGATTGGCTCCTTCTTAACAAACCGATTTCAGGCGGTCCACCTAGGCCAATTCACAACCCCCAAGATTAGAACTACATGTGGTTTTCCCCAGGGATCCTCACTTTCCCCTCATCTATTCAATGTATACCTTCTCCCTCTGATCCATGCCCTGAAAGAAAGGAAAGTTCAAACTTTCAACTACGCGGACGACTTCCAATTAGTGTTCCCCATCAATAACTCCCCTACCACTGTTCATGAATTCCAGACTACGATGTTGTTAATCCGTGACTGGATGAACAGCAACCATCTGAAGTTAAATCCAGACAAGACGGAAGTGATTCTTACGGGAGGCTCCTTAAAGCCCTGGAGCTCCCGCTTCTGGCCTAAAGAGCTGGGACAGCCTCCCACTCCTTCCATATCTGCCAAAACCCTGGGAGTCATAATTAATAAAGATCTTACTATGAAAATTCAAATAGGATCCGTAATCTCAACATGCTTTTTCCAACTAAGAAAAATAAAGAAAATCAGCAGGTTCCTTACAGAGGAAGCAAAAACACAGGCAGTACTTGCTATGGTGATATCCCACATCGATTACGCCAATTCACTATACTTCGGCATCCCGGCTTATCTCACCCATCGTCTTCAAATAGTACAGAACCAGGCGGCCAGACTGATTCTTCAGGAAAACAGGCGCCAACATGTCACTCCTCTTCTAAAGAAGCTACACTGGCTCCCTATAACCCAGAGATGCGCCTTCAAGGTGGGATGCATCATCTTTAAATCTCTGAACGGCAGAAATCCTAAATTCATCAACAGCTTGATCAACAGGTACCCTCCGAACCGCAACCTGCGATCTGCCCATATGCATCTCCTGACTATACCTCCCTTTAAACTGAAACGCTTTGGTGGAACAAGGTTCTCCACACTAGGTCCCAGATACTGGAACTCCCTACCTCTAGAGATTAGATCCTGTACAGACCTCATGATTTTTCGTAAACTCCTGAAAACATGGTTATTTAGACAGGCATACGAGTAACATCTCAGTCCAACACCATCAGAGTAGCGCCAAGAAACCAATCTGGTGTACGTGCGCTCTACAAATTAAGTATAACATAACATAACATAACAAGAGAGGGCGAGGGATACAGGCTCTGGAACTTGGGAAGAGAGGGTGAGGGATACAGGCTCTGGAACTTGGGAAGAGAGGGTGAGGGATACAGGCTCTGGACCATGGGAAGAGAGGGTGAGGGATACCGGCTCTGGACCAAGGGAGAAGAGGCCAAGGGCTACAGGCTCTGGACCATGGAAGAGAGGGTGAGGGATACAGGGTCTGGACCAAGGGAGAAGAGGCCAAGGGCTACAGGCTCTGGACCATGGGAAGAGAGGGTGAGGGATACAGGCTCTGGACCATGGGATCAGAGGGTGAGGGATACATGCTCTTGACCATGGGATCAGAGGGTGAGGGATACAGGCTCTGGACCATGGGAAGAGAGGGTGAGGGATACAGGCTCTGGACCATGGGAAGAGAGGGCGAGGGATACAGGCTCTGGACCATGGGAAGAGAGGGTGAGGGATACAGGCTCTGGAACTTGGGAAGAGAGGGTGAGAGATACAGGCTCTGGACCATGGAAAGAGAGGGCGAGGGATACAGGCTCTGGAACTTGGGAAGAGAGGGTGAGAGATACAGACTCTGGACCATGGGAAGAGAGGTTGAGGGATACAGACTCTGGACCATGGGAAGAGAGGGTGAGGGATACAAGCTCTGGACCATGGGAAGAGAGGGTGAGGGATACAGGCTCTGGACCATGGGATCATATGCTGAGGGATACAGGCTCTGGACCATGGGATCAAACGGTGAGAGATACAGGCTCTGGACCATGGGATGAGAGGGTAAGGGATACGGGCTCTGGAACATGTGAAGAGAGGGCGAGGGATACAGGCTCTGGAACTTAGGAAGAGAGGGTGAGGGATACAGGCTCTGGACCATGGGAAGAGAGGGTGAGGGATACAGGCTCTGGACCATGGGAGGAGAGGGTGAGGCATACAAGCTCTGGACCATGGGAAGAGACGGTGAGGGATACAGGCTCTGGAACTTGGGAAGAGAGGGTGAGGGATACAGGCTCTGGACCATGGGATGAGAGGGTGAGGGATACAGGCTCTGGACCATGGGAAGAGAGGGTGAGGGATACAGGCTCTGGAACTTGGGAAGAGAGGGTGAGGGATACAGACTTTGGACCATGGGAAGAGAGGGTGAGGGATACAGACTCTGGAACTTGGGAAGAGAGGGTGAGGGATACAGGCTCTGGACCATGGGAAGAGAGGGTGAGGGATACAAGCTCTGGACCATGGGAAGAGAGGGTGAGGGATACAGGCTCTGGACCATGGGAAGAGAGGGTGAGGGATACAGACTCTGGAACTTGGGATTATAGGGTGAGGGATTCAGGCTCTGGACCATGGGAAGAGAGAGTGAGTGACACAATCCCTGGACCATGGGAAGAGAGGGTGAGGGATACAGGCTCTGGACCATGGGATCAGAGGCTGAGGGATACAGGCTCTGGACCATGGGATCAAAGGGTGAGAGATACAGGCTCTGGACCATGGGATGAGAGGGTAAGGGATACGGGCTCTGGACCATGTGAAGAGAGGGCGAGGGATACAGGCTCTGGAACTTGGGAAGAGAGGGTGAGGGATACAGGCTCTGGACCATGGGAAGAGAGGGTGAGGGATACAGTCTCTGGAACTTGGGAAGAGAGGGTGAGGGATACAGACTTTGGACCATGGGAAGAGAGGGTGAGGGATACAAACTCTGGAACTTGGGAAGAGAGGGTGAGGGATACAGGCTCTGGACCATGGGAAGAGAGGGTGAGGGATACAGGCTCTGGAACTTGGGAAGAGAGGGTGAGGGATACAGACTCTGGACCATGGGAAGAGAGGGTGAGGGATACAGGCTCTGGACCATGGGAAGAGAGGGTGAGGGATACAGGCTCTGGAACTTGAGAAGAGAGGGTGAGGGATACAGGCTCTGGACCATGGGAAGAGAGGGTGAGGGATACAGGCTCTGGAACTTGGGAAGAGAGGGTGAGGGATACAGGCTCTGGGCCAAGGGATCAGAGGCTGAGGGATACAGGCTCTGGACCATGGGAAGAGAGGATGAGGGATACAGGCTCTGGACCATGGGATCAGAGGCTGAGGGATACAGGCTCTGGACCATGGGAAGAGAGGATGAGGGATACAGGCTCTGGACCATGGGAAGAGAGGGTGAGGGATACAGACTCTGGAACTTGGGAAGAGAGGGTGAGGGATACAGGCTCTGGACCATGGGAAGAGAGGGTGAGGGATACAGGCTCTGGAACTTGGGAAGAGAGGGTGAGGGATACAGTCTCTGGCCCATGGGATCAGAGGGTGAGGGATACAGGCTCTGGAACTTGGGAAGAGAGGGTGAGGGATACAGTCTCTGGCCCATGGGATCAGAGGGTGAGGGATACAGGCTCTGGGCCATGGGATCAGAGGCTGAGGGATACAGGCTCTGGACCATGGGAAGAGAGGATGAGTGATATAGGCTCTGGACCATGGGAATAAAGGGTGAGGGATACAGGCTCTGGACCATGGGAAGAGAGGGTGAGGGATACAGGCTCTGGACCTTGGGAAGAGAGGGTGAGGGATACAGGCTCTGGACCTTGGGAAGAGAGGGTGAGGGATAGAGGCTCTGGACCATGGGAAGAGAGGGTGAGGGATACAGGCTCTGGACCTTGGGAAGAGAGGATGAGGGATACAGGCTCTGGACCAAGGGAGAAGAGGCCAAGGGCTACAGGCTCTGGACTATGGAAGAGAGGGTGAGGGATACAGGCTCTGGACCAAGGGAAAAGAGGCCAAGGGCTACAGGCTCTGGACCATGGAAGAGTGTGTGAGGGATACTGGACAACTGTTACTGAGTACAAAACAAAGGAGAGATTTCTCTCATGAGTTGACCTTTGATCTGTGTATGATTATGTGGCTATACCTGTGACTTGGAAACAATTTTCCTGCTCGTTCTCCCATATATGTTTTTTTGTGTTTTGTTTTTTTAATTGTATGTATTGATCTGCCCTCAAGATATGTGTGTCTAATCCTTTTTAACTTGATAAAGCTTCTTTGATTATTGTTTTATGATGAACGTTAGAAAAATACACTGAAGTTTTAAGATGAATTTTTAATTATTGTATACTGAATTTAATAAATTTGTATTATTCATTGAGAACTAACTTGATTTGTTTATTTCTTGGATCCTTTGTTTATTGTTAACATGTTGGTGATATAAGGTTTCTCGATTGAATGTGGTGTTGTATAGGTGTTTTTTACCCAAGGGGGGATTCTTTGTGACTTTTTGCCAAGGGAGAAGAGGCCAAGGGCTACAGGCTATGGACCATGGAAAGAGAGGGTGAGGGAAACAGGCTCTGGACCATGGGAAGAGAGGGTGAGGGATACAGGCTCTGGAACTTGGGAAGAGAGGGTGAGGGATACAGACTCTGGACCATGGGAAGAGAGGGTGAGGGATACAGGCTCTGGACCATGGGAAGAGAGGGTGAGGGATACAGGCTCTGGAACTTGGGAAGAGAGGGTGAGGGATACAGGCTCTGGACCATGGGAAGAGAGGGTGAGGGATACAGGCTCTGGAACTTGGGAAGAGAGGGTGAGGGATACAGGCTCTGGGCCATGGGATCAGAGGCTGAGGGATACAGGCTCTGGACCATGGGAAGAGAGGATGAGGGATACAGGCTCTGGACCATGGGATCAGAGGCTGAGGGATACAGGCTCTGGACCATGGGAAGAGAGGATGAGGGATACAGGCTCTGGACCATGGGAAGAGAGGGTGAGGGATACAGACTCTGGAACTTGGGAAGAGAGGGTGAGGGATACAGGCTCTGGACCATGGGAAGAGAGGGTGAGGGATACAGGCTCTGGAACTTGGGAAGAGAGGGTGAGGGATACAGTCTCTGGCCCATGGGATCAGAGGGTGAGGGATACAGGCTCTGGAACTTGGGAAGAGAGGGTGAGGGATACAGTCTCTGGCCCATGGGATCAGAGGGTGAGGGATACAGGCTCTGGGCCATGGGATCAGAGGCTGAGGGATACAGGCTCTGGACCATGGGAAGAGAGGATGAGTGATATAGGCTCTGGACCATGGGAATAAAGGGTGAGGGATACAGGCTCTGGACCATGGGAAGAGAGGGTGAGGGATACAGGCTCTGGACCTTGGGAAGAGAGGGTGAGGGATACAGGCTCTGGACCTTGGGAAGAGAGGGTGAGGGATAGAGGCTCTGGACCATGGGAAGAGAGGGTGAGGGATACAGGCTCTGGACCTTGGGAAGAGAGGATGAGGGATACAGGCTCTGGACCAAGGGAGAAGAGGCCAAGGGCTACAGGCTCTGGACTATGGAAGAGAGGGTGAGGGATACAGGCTCTGGACCAAGGGAAAAGAGGCCAAGGGCTACAGGCTCTGGACCATGGAAGAGTGTGTGAGGGATACTGGACAACTGTTACTGAGTACAAAACAAAGGAGAGATTTCTCTCATGAGTTGACCTTTGATCTGTGTATGATTATGTGGCTATACCTGTGACTTGGAAACAATTTTCCTGCTCGTTCTCCCATATATGTTTTTTTGTGTTTTTTTTTTTTATTGTATGTATTGATCTGCCCTCAAGATATGTGTGTCTAATCCTTTTTAACTTGATAAAGCTTCTTTGATTATTGTTTTATGATGAACGTTAGAAAAATACACTGAAGTTTTAAGATGAATTTTTAATTATTGTATACTGAATTTAATAAATTTGTATTATTCATTGAGAACTTACTTGATTTGTTTATTTCTTGGATCCTTTGTTTATTGTTAACGTGTTGGTGATATAAGGTTTCTCGATTGAATGTGGTGTTGTATAGGTGTTTTTTACCCAAGGGGGGATTCTTTGTGACTTTTTGCCAAGGGAGAAGAGGCCAAGGGCTACAGGCTATGGACCATGGAAAGAGAGGGTGAGGGAAACAGGCTCTGGACCATGGGAAGAGAGGGTGAGGGATACAGGCTCTAGACCATGGAATCAGAGGGTTGACGATAAAGGCTCTGGACCATGGGAAGAGAGGCTAAGGGATACAGGCTCTGGACCATGGAAAGAGAGGGTGAGGGATACAGGCTCTGGACCATGGGAAGAGAGGGTGAGGGATACAGGCTCCGGACCATGGGAAGAGAGGGTGAGGGATACAGGCTCTGGACCATGGGAAGAGAGGGTGAGGGATACAGGCTCCGGACCATGGGAAGAGAGGGTGAGGGATACGGGCTCCGGACCATGGGAAGAGAGGGTGAGGGATACATGCTCTGGACCATGGGATGAGAGGGTGAGGGATACGGGCTCTGGACAATGAGAAGAGAGGGTGAGGGATACGGGCACTGGACCATGGGTTCAGAGGGTGAGGGATACAGGCTCTGGACCATGGGATCAAAGGGTGAGAGATACAGGCTCTGGACCATGAGATGAAAGGGTGAGAGATACAGGCTCTGGACCATGGGATGAGAGGGTAAGGGATACGGGCTCTGGACAATGGGAAGAGAGGGTGAGGGATACAGGCTCTGGACCATGGTGTGAGAAGTTGGCCTGGCATATGCTGTCCACTAGTTATAGTGGGCACCTTGCACCAGTCCAAACGACCCTTATTGATGATAGGTTTAAAGACAACCTTTATTGAAAGCTATCCTAGTGGTAGCTATGGAGAGCAGCCTTCAGGCTAAGTCTTGAAGGAATGTAAAGCAGCTTGGTTTACCAGATTATAACCTCTTGAATTACCAAATGAAAGGAGGACCACACAAGATATATATAAAATATATGTATTTATTTCTAAACACTCACTACTAATCTCTTTATGAGATTAGAGTTCAAGATGCACAATATCACAGTATTAAAACGACAGTAAATAGCACAATATACACTGGGCCCCAGGGGGGGACACAACCATATATTAAGAAAGTGGTATAAGAACCACAACTTGACTAGACACAGTGCCTAGAGCACGTAGAATCGCTGGGACCACAAGGAACCACCCAAGGTAGTGACACAGGAGACCCACGAGGGACGTGTGCAGTGTGAGAACACAGCCGCGAGCGCCGTAGGATTCTATGAGGAAAGTCGTGGTTGGAATTTTAAAGCAAAAGGACACTTAGGAGAGGACTTTGAGCAAACCCCTTTAGACTTAAGGGGTTCTAGGGCCAACACCCACAGGAGCACCGTAGTACTTGAGTTACCTCACCCAGGGAAGCCGGGTGCATAGGTGTCAAAGGGTGTTGGGAATCGTCGTTGATTTCAATGGCGATCTGCTGCAAAGTGCTGCTGCCGTAAAGAAGAAAAGTGTCCGGGGTGATCCAAGCCTGGATCGAAGATGTGAAGAACCTGAAAGCAGAGGGGACAGAGTCTGGGTCACTAGCCAGTGACCAGGAGCGGAGCAATCGAATGCCCACCGATGTCGGGTGCTTCAGGTGCGAAGAGGTGAAGCTTGACTCTGCAGCCACGGGGTCCCGGAGATGTCAAGGACGACCAGGAGCCGGATTCGAGCTGTCCCACAAAGGATGTCGAGTGCTGAGGTGTCGGTGCTCGGATTGAACACAACAAATCTTGGCAACAGCAACCCACGCAGGAAGAGAAAAGATGCTTCTGTGCGGACCAGCAAGGTCCTGGGGACTCCCCAAGCAATGGAGAGTCAGGGCACGTCTGGAGCAACCAGGGAAGCCCAATCAAAGTTAGAGTTGCCTTCTTGGGGACCCACAGGTCAATGGACCAGGGATCGCGAAGGGACCTCAAGAGGAATCACAAAATGACGGCCCACGGAACACTCATTGAGTGTAGGCCTGCAATCGTCGAAGTGATCACTGCTCAGGATCAGGGCTACAAGTAACCCAAAGCTCAGCCTCAGGGGTTGCCGGAAAGCTGATACTTCTGCAAATGGACGTGGTGCCCAGGGGTTCGGGTTGCACGGTCACCACGAGGGATACGGGCCTCAGACTTGCTGTGGGCACAGATCGACCTCTAAGACCTTGGAAAACCCACCTCCTGTGTGGCAATATTCTTTGGAGTTTGTCAGAGCTTCAGAGATGCCAACTGGTCAGTTGCGTTAAAGGTGCCTGCCTTGCAGGGGAGTAACTCCTTGGGCCCGATTCACAGAACTAACTTACGACAAAATCCTAAACTTACTACCATTTTGGTATTCACACAATGAACTTACTCATTTTGGTATTCACACAATGAACTTACTCATTTTGGTATTCACAGAATGAACTTACTACCATTTTGGTATTCACAGAATGAACTTACTCATTTAGGTATTCACAGAATGAACTTACTACCATTTTGGTATTCACAGAATGAACTTACTACCATTTTGGTATTCACAGTATGAACTTACTACCATTTTGGTATTCACAGAATGAACTTACTCATTTTGGTATTCACAGAAGGCACTTACTCATCAATGAGTAAGTGCCTTCTGTGAATACCAAAATGTGTAAGTTACACAAAATGAGTAAGTTACACAAAATGTGTAAGTTACACAAAATGAGTGAGTTACACAAAATGTGTAAGTGCCTTCTGTGAATACCAAAATGAGTAAGTTCATTCTGTGAATACCAAAATGAGTAAGTTCATTCTGTGAATACCAAAATGGTAGTAAGTTTCGGATTTTGTCGTAAGTTAGTTCTGTGAATCGGGCCCGTTTACTCCAAGGGAGATTCTTCAGTCATCCAGCGTAGTGTAGATCGTCGAAGTACTTGGTTTCTGTGTCAGAGTTTAGTCCAGGTGTAATCTAAAGTCCTGTAGTCAGGGGTTCCTACTTTATACCCAAGGAAGGGGTGGGACAAACTCTGGGGACCCACCTATGGGAGGGTCAGGAAAGAGGGGTGGCTACACCCATTTCCTTTGTCCAGTTTCGCGCCAGAGCAGGGTCTGGCAGCCCCTGCAACCGGTTTGAGCTGGACTATGCACAGGGACACCAAATGTGCCCCCAGTGCAGACTTCAAAGCACTCTTGGAGTGCACCCACCCAGCCCCAATACACGAAAGCCTGTCTGGGAGTTGGTCACACCTCCCTGTGACAGGAAACCTATTGTCCAGGCCTCCCCTGCCGGAGTTTCGTCCAGCAGCAGGAGGGCAGACTCGTGTCTGTGGCTGCAGCATGCATTTTGTGATGCCAGGGTTCTGTTAAGCTGGTACCGGATGTACCAGTGGTGCCATTTTTCTCCCTCTAGTAGGTTGGAATCATACCTCCCACCCCAGTTACTGGGGTGGAGGTATTATTCCAAGGTGTTTGACACCAAACACGACATATTTCCATGCAGCCATTCTCAAGTTAGCATTTACCGCGAGGTCATAATGCACTTAAGAGTATATGGTCTAGCTGCATCACAAACAACCCCGGAATGAAGATTCCGAAAGCTGCAGAGGGGCTCTGCTCATGCATGGGCACCCTCTCACACGAAACCCAGCACCCTGCCTTCAGGATTGTTAAGGCCTGCCATAGGGGTGACTGATAGGTTTACATGTGCAGTGATATGGAGAGATATAGGGAACCTATATCTCAGTAAGGGGTGGATACACCACCTTACACAGGCTGCTGTAGCAGACCTGTGGTGTCATTTTAAAAGGCTTCCCAGGGGTGGCACAATACATGCTGCAGCCCCTGGTAGGCCTCTGGGGTACCTATGCCCTAGGTACATAGTATGCCATATACTAGGGACTCACAAGGGTACCCCAGAATTCAATCTGGAGTGTACCTAAAGTACATACAGTCAATTTAGAGTAAAAAGCAGATAGACTGGGGTCCTGATTAGCAGGGCCTCAGTCTGGCTAAGTCGAAAAACAGTGAAATATCAGAAAAAAGTGGGGGTAACTATAAGAAGCAGATCCTACTCTCCTACACCCCACCCCCCCAAACGTCAGGACATTAAACTAACCTTGACCAGTTGAGTCTTCATGTTCTAAGTGGAAATATCTGGAGAGTCCATCTGCATTGACATGGTTACTCCCAGGTCTATGTTCCACTGTATAGTCCACCCCCTGTAGGGAAATGGACCACCTCAAAAGTTTGGGGTTTTCACCCTTCATCTGTTTTAGCCATAAGAGGGGCTTGTGGTCTGTCTGAACAATGAAGTGAGTGCCAAACAAGTATGGCCTCAGCTTCTTCAAGGCCCAAACCACAGCAAAGGCCTCCCTCTCAATGGCTGACCAACGTTTCTCTCTCGGGGTCAACCTTCTTCTAATAAAAGCTACTGGCTGATCATGACCTTCATCATTCAATTGTGATAACACAGCCCCTACCCCCAACTCAGATGCATCTGTTTGGACAATGAATTGCTTGGAGTAATCAGAACTTTGCTGAATGGGAGCAGTGCACATGGCCTGCTTCAGGTCATCAAATGCCTTTTGACAGCTAACTGTCCACTGAACTTTCTTGGGCTTTCTTTTAGAAGTCAAGTCATTCACAGGGGTCACTATGGATCCATACCCTTTGACAAATCTGCTATTGTACCCAGTCAGGCCCAAGAAAGCTCTGACCTGAGTCTGGGTAGTTGGAGCAACCCAGTCCATGATGGTCTGGATTTTGCTCTGCAATGGTTGAACCTGGCCTCCACCCACAAGGTGGCCCAGGTACACAACCTGACTCTGCCCTATCTGGCACTTGGTGGCCTTGATAGTTAGGCCTGCTTTCTGCAGGGCCTGCAAAACATTTCGCAGGTGGACCAGGTGATCCTCCCAGGTGGAGCTAAAGACAGCAATATCATCTAGATATGCTGCACTATAGGCTTCCAGGCCTGTAAGGACTTTGTTCACCAACCTTTGAAAAGTGGCAGGTGCATTTTTCAAACCAAAGGGCATCACCACAAACTGGTAGTGCCCACTAGGGGTAGAAAATGCTGTTTTGGCTTTTGCATCATCAGCTAGTTTGAAATGCCAGTAGCCAGCTGTCAAGTCAAATGTGCTCAGAAACTTGGCTGAGGCCAAAGTGTCTATAAGCTCATCTGCCCTTGGTATGGGATGGGCATCAGTCCTAGTTACTGCATTGAGACCTCTGTAGTCTACACAAAACCTCATCTCTCTCTTCCCACCGTGGGTGTGAGGTTTAGGCATTAAGACTACTGGACTAGCCCAAGGGCTATCTGAGGGTTCAATCACACCCAAATCCAACATCTTCTGGACTTCAGTCCTGATGCAGTCCCTGACATGGTCAGGTTGCCTGTAAATCTTATTTTTAACAGGCAGACTGTCCCCAGTGTCCACCTCATGAGTGCACCAGGTAGTCTCACTGGGAGTCAGAGAGAACATATGTCTGAACTGATTGAGAACCTTTCTGCAATCAGTTTGCTGCTGGTCAGTGAGGCTGCCTGCCAAGGCTACACCATCTACTGATCCATCAACAGGGTTCTGAGAGAGCAGGTCAGGGAGTGGATCACTCTCTTCCTCCTGTCCCTCATCAGTAGCCATGAGCAAGCCCATGTCTGCCCTGTCAACATATGGTTTCAGTCTGTTGACATGGAGCACCCTATGGGGGCTCCTGGGAGTTCCAAGGTCCACCAGGTAGGTAACCTCTCCCTTCTGTTCAACAATTGTATGGGTGCCACTCCACTTGTCTTGGAGGGCTGCTGGGGCCACAGGCTCCAACACCCATACTTTCTGTCCTGGCTGATAAACAGTCAACACAGCCTTTTGGTCATGCCAGGCTTTTTGTAATTCCTGGCTAGCCTCAAGGTTTTTAGCTGCCTTCTTCATGTACTCAGCCATCTGGGAGCGGAGACCAAGTACATAGTCCACAATATCCTGTTTAGGGGGTTTGAGAGGTAACTCCCATCCCTCCTTCACTAGACACAATGGACCCCTAACTGGATGTCCAAACAGAAGCTCAAATGGGCTGTAACCAACCTCCTTCTGTGGAACTTCTCTGTAGGCAAAGAGAAGGCAGGGCAAAAGTATGTCCCATCTGCGCCTAAGCTTTTCTGGGAGACCTTTAATCATGCCCTTCAAGGTTTTGTTGAACCTTTCAACTAAACCATTGCATTGTGGGTGATAGGGGGTGGTAAATTTATAATTTACTCCACACTCCTTCCACATAGCAGTCAAGTAACTAGACATGAAGTTTGTACTCTGTCTGATACTACCTCCTTAGGAAAACCCACCCTGGAAAAGATTCCCAGGAGGGCCCTTAGTTGCCACCACAGGAGCTGTGGTGGTCCTGAGGGGAATTGCTTCTGGGTACCTAGTGGCATGGTCCACCACCACCAGGATAAATCTGTGCCCAGATGCTGTTTGAGGATCTAGGGGACCAACAATGTCAATCCCTACCCTCTCAAAGGGAACCCCCATCACAGGTAGTGGTATCAGGGGGGCCTTTGTAGTGCTACCTGCCCTACCACTGGCTTGACAGGTAACACAGGAGTGGCAAAACTCCTTGGTGTCTTCAGACATATGAGGCCAATGAAAGTGAGGGACAATTCTGTCCCAAGTCTTGTTTTGGCCTAGGTGTCCTGCAAATGGGATATCATGTGCTAGGGTCAATAGGAAGCTCCTAAACTTCAGAGGTATAACCAACCTCCTGGTGGCTCCAGGCTTGGGGTCTCTACACTCTGAGTAAAGGAGTCCATCATCCCAATAGATCCTATGGGTACCACTAGCACTCCCAGCAGCCTCAGCAGCAGCTTGCTGTCTGAGGGGTTCAAGAGAGGGGCAGCTCAGTTGCTCCTGGCTCAGATCTGCCCTGGAAGGGCCCCCTGTCCCCAAGAACTCAACCTGATCAGGCTCAAGCTCCTCTGGGACAGTTCCTTCTTTCAGGACTGAGATCATCTCCCTCAAGAGACTGATCTGCATTCTGAGGCAGGGGGGAAGACACTGCCTTAACCCTACTGCTCCTCCTCTTGGGAGGCACCTGGCCCATTCTTCCAGAATCCAGGGCCTGTTCAGTTTTAGACATTTTTGCCTGTGACCTGGTCATAGCAAACACATCTGCAGGGATGCCCAACATTTCTGCATGGGTCCTGAGCTCAACTTCAGCCCAAGCTGAGCTTTCCAAATCATTTCCAAGCAAGCATTCAACAGGGAGGTCTGCACTTACCACAACCTTCTTAGGGCCAGTTACCCCTCCCCAGGAGAAATTAACAACTGCCAGGGAATGGTCTGTCCTGACATTGCTAGCGTTGGTCACTTGGTACATTTCACCAAGTATGATCTACTCAGGGGCTACAAGATCTTTTGTCACCATTGTGACACTTGCTCCTGTGTCCCTGAATGCCAAAGCCTCTCTTCCATTAATCAAGGGCTGCTGTCTGTATTTGCCCAGATTACTGGGACTCACATAGGAGGACATATCCATGCCTCCATCACAGATCAGTACAGCCTGAGTTGGAACTCTGACTAGGCCAGTGTCCATCTCAGATCCCAGGGTCAACCCTACTACACCCTTATTTGGAACACCACCACTTGGAGCTGAACTAGGGGGAACAGTTGCCTTAGGGGCAATGGTGGCTGGAGTTGAGTCTTTGGTCTTGGTACAATCACTAGTCCAATGGGTTTTCTGCTTACAGATTTTACACCATGGTTTCTTTTGGCCTTTTCCTTTGTTAGATTGGGCCTCCCCACCAGATGCAGATTTTTGGGGCCCTTGAGAAGGCTTCTGGTCTTTACCCTTCTCCCCACCCTTATCAGAGTTCTTAGAATCTTGCTTCTTGGAGTCACCCCCTTGGTTCTGAACCTTCTGCCTCACCCTGGTTCTGACCCACTTGTCTGCCTTCTGACCCAATTCTTGGGGAGAGGTCAGATCAGCGTCCACCAGGTACTGATGTAACAGTTGATTTTGACAGTTGTTAAGGATCTGCTCTCTCATGATCAAATTATACAATCCTTTGAAATCACACACCTTACTGCCAAGTAACCAGCCTTCCAGAGCCTTAGTAGCACAATCAACAAAGTCAACCCAGTCCTGAGTCTGTGCCTTTGGGTATCTCTGATGAACTTTAACCTGTATTGTTCAGTGGTTAGGCCAAACCCTTCAATCAGAGCACTCTTCAGGACTTTGTAGTTGTCAGCATCCTCTTTTCTTACAGTGAGGAGCTTGTCTCTACCTTTGTCTGCAAAGGAGAGCCACAAGATTGCTGCCCACTGCTCCTGAGGGACCCTCTGTACCTTACAGGCCCTCTCAAGTGCAGTTAATCATTTGTGGATGTCATCTCCACTCTGGTAGGGAGGGACAATCTTGTTCAGGTTCCTATGGTCTCTACCTCTAGGGACACTGCTGCTGCCACCATGGGACACTAGTCCCAACTTCTGAGAAGCTCTCTGGAGCACCAGGGATTCCCTGTCTAAGGCCAATTGCTCTCTCTTGATTCTGAGCTTAGCTCTCTCAAACTCAAGCAGTTGGCATTTCTTCTCATAAGAGGATGCCCTTTTATGAGAAGCAGAGGACCCTATAGACGTACCAGAGTGATTAGATTCCTGAGAAGGAGATCTAGATCTTCTGGGTAGACTATTAACCCTTCCAGGTGGGGTAAAGAGAACCCCACTGGGGTCTCCTTCCTCACCTTCAGTAAGAATTGGATTTTCCAGGTTGGAATCATCTTGATTCCCCTGACCAGCATCAGAGTCTGGGTCATAGTAGTTTTCACTACCTGGCCTTTCCTCTTCTGCTGCCCCACCCCCTTTGCCAACCTCATCAGACCCTGGGGTATTTCTGAGGTCATCTTCAAGCAACATCTTTATGAGATGTTGGGTGGTTGGGCTTTTCCCTGTCTTCAATTTCCTTGAGGCACACATAGTCCTCAATTCTTGGTATGAGACATGGTCATACTTAGTTGGGAGAGACCCACTGGTTTCTGCCCTTGAAGACATGACTAGTGTGGTGTGGTGTATGCACCTACCTACTCTAGTGGGGCCTACTAAACTCTCTTGAGTTGTAGAAAGGGTGTGCTAAGCCCTTGACACACAACTCTAAGTTCAGTAGAACTTACTGTATTCTAAACTTGATTTATATGTACCTATGTACCTATAGTAGTTTTCAGTTAGTCACTGAAAGAGATTATCTGGTAAAGCAATAGCAAGCTTGAATCCCACACGCTGCACACCAATGTGAGAAGTTTGCCTGGCATATGCTGTCCACTAGTTATAGTGGGCACCTTGCACCAGTCCAAACGACCCTTATTGATGATAGGTTTAAAGACAAACTTTATTGAAAGCTATCCTAGTGGTAGCTATGGAGAGCAGCCTTCAGGCTAAGTCTTGAAGAAATGTAAAGCAGCTTGGTTTACCAGATTATAACCTCTTGAATGACCAAATGAAAGGAGAACCACACAAGATATATATAAAATATATGTATTTATTTCTAAACACTCACTACTAATCTCTTTATGAGATTAGAGTCCAAGATACACAATATCACAGTATAAAAACGACAGTAAATAGCACAATATACAATGGGCCCGGGGGACCCAACCATATATTAAGAAAGTGGTATAAGAACCATGACTTGACTAGACACAGTGCCTAGAGCACGTAGAATCGCTGGGACCCCAAGGAACCACCCAAGGTAGTGACACAGGAGACCCACGGGGACGTGTGCAGTGTGAGAACACAGCCGCGAGCGCCGTAGATTCTATGAGGAAAGTCCCGGTTGAAATTTTAAAGCAAAAGGACACTTAGAAGAGGACTTTGAGCAAACCCCTTTAGACTTAAGGGTTCTAGGGCCAACACCCACGGGAGCACCGTAGTACTCGAGTTACCTCACCCAGGAAGCCGGGTGCATAGGTGTCAAAGGGTGTCGGGAAACGTCGTTGATTTCAATTGCGATCTGCTGCAAAGTGCTGCTGCTGTGAAGAAGAAAAGTGTCCGGGGTGATCCAAGCCTGGATCGAAGATGTGAAGAACCTGAAAGCAGAGGGGACAGAGTCTGGGTCACTAGCCAGTGACCAGGAGCGGAGCAATCGAATGCCCACCGATGTCGGGTGCTTCAGGTGCAAAGAGGTAAAGCTTGACTCTGCAGCCACAGGGTCCCAGAGACATCAAGGACAACCAGGAGCTGGATTCAAGCTGAACCACAAAGGATGTCGAGTGCTGGGGTGTCGGTGCTTGGATTGAACACAACAAGCCTTGGCAACAGCAACCCACGCAGGAAGAGAAAAGATGCTTCTGTGCGGACCAGCAAGGTCCTGGGGACTCCCCAAGCAATGGAGAGTCAGGGCACGTCTGGAGCAACCAGGGAAGCCCAATCAAAGTTAGAATTGCCTTCTTGGGGACCCACAGGTCAATGGACCAGGGATCGCGAAGGGACCTCAAGAGGAATCACAAAATGGCAGCCCACGGAACACTCGTTGAGTGTAGGCCTGCAATCTTCTGTGTTATATCTGCTCGGGGTCAGGGCTACAAGTAACCCAAAGCTCAGCCTCAGGGGTTGCCAGAAAGCTGATACTTCTGAAAATGGACGAGGTGCCCAGGGGTTCGGGTTGCACGGTCACCACGATGGATACGGGCCTCAGACTTGCTGTGGGCACAGATCGACCTCTAAGACCTCGGAAAATCTACCTCCTGTGTGGCAATATTCTTTGGAGTTCGTCGGAGCTTCGGAGATGCCAACCGGTCAGTTGCGTTAAAGGGGCCTGCCTTGCAGGGGAGTAACTCCTTTACTCCAAGGGAGATTCTTCAGTCATCCAGCGTAGTGTAGATCGTCGAAATACTTGGTTTCTGTGTCAGAGTTTAGTCCAGGTGTAATCTAAAGTCCTGTAGTCAGGGTTCCTACTTTATACCCAAGGAAGGGGTGGGACAAACTCTGGGGACCCACCTATGGGAGGGTCAGGAAAGAGGGGTGGCTACATCCATTTCCTTTGTCCAGTTTCAGCACCAGAGCAGGGGCTGGCAGCCCCTGCAACCGGTTTGAGCTGGACTATGCACAGGGACACCAAATGTGCCCCCAATGCAGACTTCAAAGCACTCTTGGAGTGCACCCACCCAGCCCCAACACACTAAAGCCTGTCTGGGAGGTGGTCACACCTCCCTGTGACAGGAAGCCTATTGTCCAGGCCTCCCCTGCCGGAGTTTCGTCCAGCAGCAGGAGGGCAGACTCGTGTCTGTGGCTGCAGCATCCATTTTGTGATGCCAGGGTTCTGTTAAGCTGGTACCGGGTGTACCGGTGGTGCCATGTTTCTCCCTCTAGTAGGGTGGAATCATGATTCCAAGGTGTTTGACACCAAACACAACATATTTCCATGCAGCCATTCTCAAGTTAGTATTTACCGCGAGGTCATAATGCACTTAAGAGTATATGGTCTGGCTGTATCACAAACAACCCCGGAATGAAGTTTCCGAAAGCTGCAGAGGGGCTCTGCTCATGCATGGGCACCCTCTCACACGAAACCCAGCACCCTGCCTTCAGGATTGTTAAGGCCTGCCATAGGGGTGACTGATAGGTTTACATGTGCAGTGATATGTAGAGATATAGGGAGCCTATATCTCAGTAAGGTGTGGATACACCACCTTACACAGGCTGCTGTAGCAGACCTGTTGTGTCATTTTAAAAGGCTTCCCAGGGGTGGCACAATACATGCTGCAGCCCCTGGTATGCCTCTGGGGTACCTATGCCCTGGGTACATAGTATACCATATACTAGGGACTCACAAGGGTACCCCAGAATCCAATTTGGAGTGTACCTAAAGTACATACAGTCAATTTAGAGTAGAAAGCAGATAGACTGGGGTCCTGATTAGCACGGCCTCAGTCTGGCTAAGTCGAAAAACAGTGAAACATCAGCAAAAAGTGGGGGTAACTATAAGAAGCAGATCCTACTCTCCTACACATGGGATCAGTGGGTGAGGGATACAGTCTCTGGACCATGGGATCAGAGGGTGAGGGATACAGGCTCTGGACCATGGGAAGAGAGGATGAGGGATACAGGCTCCGGACCATGGGAATAAAGGGTGAGGGATAGAGGCTCTGGACCATGGGATCATAGGGTTGACGATAAAGTCTTTGGACCATGGCAAGAGAAGGTAAGGGATACAGGCTCTGGACCATGGAAAGAGAGGGCGAGGGATACAGGCTCTGGACGAGGAGAAGAGAGGGTGAGGGATACAGGCTCTGGACCATGGGAAGAGAGGGTGAGGGATACAGGCTCTGGACCATGGGAAGAAAGGGTGAGGGATACAGGCTCTGGACCATGGGAAGAGAAGGTGAGGGATACAGGCTCTGGACCATGGATAAGAGAGGGTGAGTGACACAAGCCCTGGACCATGGGAAGAGAGGGTGAGGGATACAGGCTCTGGACCATGGGATCAGAGGGTGATGGATACAGGCTCTGGACCATGGGATTAGAGGGTGAGGGATACAGGCTCTAAACCTGGGAAGAGAGGGTGAGGGATACAGGCTCTGGACCATGGGATCAGAGGCTGAGGGATACAGGCTCTGGACCATGGGATCAAAGGGCAAGAGATACAGGCTCTGGACCATGGGAAGAGAGGGTGAGGGATACATGCTCTGGACCATGGGAAGAGAGGGTGAGCGATACAGGCTCTGGACCATGGGATAAGAGGCTGAGGAATACAGGCTCTGGACAATGGGATCAGAAGGAGAGGGATACAGGCTCTGGACCATGGAAAGAGAGGGTGTGGGATACAGGCTCTGGACCATGGGAAGAGAAGGTGAGGGATACAGGCTCCGGACCATAGGAAGAGAGGGTGAGGGATACAGGCTCTGGACCATGGGAAGAGAGGGTGAGGGATACAGGCTCTGGACCATGGGAAGAGAGGGTGAGGGATACGGGCTCCGGACCATGGGAAGAGAGGGTGAGGGATACATGCTCTGGACCATGGGATGAGAGGGTGAGGGATACGGGCTCTGGACAATGGGAAGAGAGGGTGAGGGATACAGGCTCTGGACCATGGGTTCAGAGGGTGAGGGATACAGGCTCTGGACCATGGGATCAAAGGGTGAGAGATACAGGCTCTAGACCATGAGATCAAAGGGTGAGAGATACAGGCTCTGGACCATGGGATGAGAGAGCAAGGGATACGGGCTCTGGACAATGGGAAGAGACGGTGAGGGATACTGGCTCTGGACCATGGGATCAGAGGGTGAGGGATACAGTCTCTGGACCATGGGATCAGAGGGTGAGGGATACAGGCTCTGGACCATGGGTAGAGAGGATGAGGGATACAGGCTCCGGACCATGGGAATAAAGGGTGAGGGATACAGGCTCTGGACCATGGGATCAGAGGGTTGACGATAAAGGCTTTGGACCATGGCAAGAGAGCGTAAGGGATACAGGCTCTGGACCATGGAAAGAGAGGGCGAGGGATACAGGCTCTGGACCATGAGAAGAGAGGGTGAGGGATACAGGCTCTGGACCATGGGAAGAGAGGGTGAGTGACACAAGCCCTGGACCATGGGAAGAGAGGGTGAGGGATACAGGCTCTCGACCATGGAATCAGAGGGTGAGGGATACAGGCTCTGGACCATGGGAAGAGATGGTGAGGTATACAGGCTCTGGACCTTGGGAAGAGAAGGTGAGGGATACAGGCTCTGGACCATGGGAAGAGAGGGTGAGTGACACAAGCCCTGGACCATGGGAAGAGAGGGTGAGGGATACAGGCTCTCGACCATGGAATCAGAGGGTGATAGATACAGACTGTGGACCATGGGATCAGAGGGTGAGGGATACAGGCTCTGGACCATGGGAAGAGAGGGTGAGGGATACAGGCTCTGGACCATGGGAAGAGAGGGTGAGGGATACAGGCTCTGGACCATGGGATCAGAGGCTGAGGGATACAGGCTCTGGACCATGGGATCAGAAGAGAGGGATACTGGCTCGGACCTTGGGAAGAGAGGGTGAGGGATACAGGCTCTGGACCATGGGATCAGAGGGTTGAGGATACAGCCTCTGGACCATGGGAGAGAACGTGAGCGATACAGTCTCTGGACAATGGGAATAGAGGGTGAGGGATACAGGCTCTAGACCACGAGATGAGAGGTTGAGGGAGACAGGCTCTGGAACTTGGGAAGAGAGGGTGAGGTTTACAGGCTCTGAACCAATGGATCAGAGGGTGAGGGATACAGGCTCTAGACCATGGGATGAGAGGGTGAGGGATACAGGCTCTGGACCTTGGGAAGAGAGGGTGAGGGATACAGGCTCTGGACCAAGGGAGAAGAGGCCAAGGGCTACAGGCTCTGGGCCATGGAAGAGAGGGTGAGGGATACAGGCTCTGGACCAAGGGAGAAGAGGCCAAGGGCTACAGGCTCTGGACCATGGAAAGAGAGGGTGAGGGATACAGGCTCTGGACCACGGGATGAGAGGGTAAGGGATACAAGCTCTGGACCATGGGATGAGAGGGTGAGGGATACAGGCTCTGGACCTTGGGAAGAGAGGGTGAGGGATACAGGCTCTGGACCAAGGGAGAAGAGGCCAAGGGCTACAGGCTCTGGACCATGGGAAGAGAGGGTGACGGATACAGACTCTTGACCATGGGAAGAGATGGTGAGGGATACAGGCTCTGGACCATGGAAGAGAGGGTGAGGGATACAGGCTCTGGAACTTGGGAAGAGAGGGTGAGGGATATAGGCTCTGGTCCATGGGAGAGAGGGTGAGGGATACAGGCTCTGGACCATGGGATCAGAGGGTGAGGGATACAGGCTCTGGACAATGGACGAGAGAGTGAGGGATAGAGGCTCTGGCCCATGGGATCAGAGGGTGAGGAATAAAGGCTCTGGACCATGGGATCAGAGGGTGAGGGTTACAGGCTCTGGACCATGGCAAGAGAGGGTGAGGGATACAGGCTCTGGACCATGGGAAGAGAGGGTGAGGGAGACAGTACCTGAACCATAGGATCAGAGGGTGAGGGATACAGGCTCCGGACCATGGGAATAAAGGGTGAGGAATACAGGCTCTGGACTATGGGAATAAAGGTTGAGGGATACAGGCTCTGTTCCAGAGCCTGTATCCCTCACCCTTTATTCCCATGGTCCGGAGCCTGTATCCCTCACCCTCTGATCCTATGGTTCAGGTACTGTCTCTCACCCTTCTTCCCATGGTCCAGAGCCTGTATCCTCACCCTCTTCTGCCATGTGGTCCAGAGCCTGTAACCCTCACCTCGCTGGGATGAGCGGGTGAGGGATACAGGCTCTGGACCAAGGGAGAAGAGGCCAAGGGCTACAGGCTCTGGACCATGGGAAGAGAGGGTAAGGGATACAGACTCTGGACCATGGGAAGAGAGGATGAGGATTACAGGCTCTGGACCATGGGAACAAAGGGTGAGGGATACAGGGTCTGGACCATGGGATGAGCGGGTGAGGGATTCAGGCTCTGGATGAAGGGAGAAGAGTCCAAGGGCTACAGGCTCTGGACCACAGGAGAGAGGGTGAGGGATACAGGCTCTGGACCATGGAAGAGAGGGTGAGGGATACAGGCTCTGGACCATGGGAAGAGAGGGTGAGGGATACAGGCTCTGGACCATGGGAAGAGAGGGTGAGGAATACAGGCTCTGGACCATGGGAGGAGAGGGTTAGGCATACAAGCTCTGGACCATGGGAAGAAAGGGTGAGGGATACAGGCTCTGGACCACGGGAGAGAGGGTGAGTGATACAGGCTCTGGACCATGGGAAGAGAGGGTGAGGGATACAGACTCTGGACCATGGGAAGAGAGATTGAGGGATACAGGCTCTTGACCATGGGATCAGAGGGTGAGGGATACAGGATCCGGACCATGTGATCAGAGGGTGAGGGATACAGGCTCCAGACCATGGGAAGAGAGGGTGAGGGATATGGGCTCCGGACCATGGGAAGAGAGGGAGAGGGATACAGGCTCCGGACCATGGGATGATCTCTCATCCCTCACCCTCGAGGGATACGGGCTCCAGACAATGGGAAGAGATGGTGAGGGATACAGGCTCTGGACCATGGGATCAGAGGGTGAGGGTTACAGACTCTGGACCGTGGGATCAAAGGGTGAGAGATACAGGCTCTGGACCATGGGAATCAAAGGGTGAGAGATACAGTCTCTGGCCCATGGGATCAGAGGGTGAGGGATACAGGCTCTCGACCATGGGAAGAGAGGATGAGGGATACAGGCTCCGGACCATGGGAATAAAGGGTGAGGGATACAGGCTCGAGACAATGGGATCAGAGGTGTGACGATAAAGGCTTTGGACCATGGGAAGAGAGGGTAAGGGATACAGGCTCTGGACCATGGGAAGAAAGGGTAAGGGATACAGGCTCTGGACCATGGGAATCGATGGTGAGGTATACAGGCTCTGGGCCTTGGGAAGAGAAGGTAAGGGATACAGGCTCTAGACCACTGGAAGAGAGGGTGAGGGATACAAGCACTGGACCATGGGAAGAGAGGGTGAGGGATACAGGCTCTGGACCATGGGATCAGAGGCTGAGGGGGATACAGGCTCTGGACTGTAGGAGAGTAGGATCTGCTTCACATGGGTACCCCCACTTTTTGCTGATGCTTCACTGTTTTTCGACTTTAGTCTGGCTGGGGCCCTGCTAATCAGAACCCCAGCCTAGCTGCTTCCTCTCTAAAATGGTTTCCATGTGCCTTAGGCACCTCTCTGATTGGAATCTGGAGTGCCCTTGTAAGTCCCTAGTATATGGTATACTATGTACCCAGGGAATAGGTACCTCAGAGGCCTGCCAGGGGCTGAAGCATGTATTGTGCCACCCCTGGAAGGCCAGCCAAAAGGACACCACAGGTCTGCTACTGCAGCCTGGGTAAGGTGGTGCTTGCACCCCTTACTGTGATATAGGTTACCTATATCACTACATACATACACACATATAAACCTATAAGTCACTCCTATTGGAGGCCTTGTCAATCCTGAAGGCAGAGTGCTTGGTTCCTATGTGAGATGGTGCCCCTGCATGAGCAGAGCCCTCTGCAGCGTTCGGAGACCCTTCTCTGATGCTGTTTGTAGTGCAGCCTGACCATATACTCTTAAGCGCATTATAACCTCGCGTTAAATGCTAACTTTGGGATGGCTGCACGGAAACATGTCGTGTTTGGTGTCAAACATCTTGGAATACTACCCCCGCCAGTTCTGGCGGCGGGGGTAGCATTCCACCCTTCTAGAGGGAGAGACATGTACACACCGGCCTGCCCGGTAACTTCTTTCCAAGCCCTGGCATCACAAAATGGATGCCGCTGCCACAGACACGGGTCTGGCCTCCTGCTGCTGACTGAAACTCCGGCAGGGGAGGCCTGGACAATAGGTTTCCTGTCCCAGGGAGGTGTAACCACCTCCCCAGACAGGATAATGTGTATTGGGGCTGGGCGGGAGCACTCTCTGGTGCTTTGAAGTCCTGCACTGGGGGCACACTTGGTGTCCCTGTGCATACCCTAGTTCAAACTGGTTCAGGGCTGTCAGCCCCTGCTCTGGTGCAAAACTGGACAAAGGGAAGTGGGTGTAACCACCCTCTTCCCTGACCCTCCCATAGGTGGGTCCCCAGAGTATGTCCAACCCCCTAACTTAGTATAAGTATGGGACCCCAGTCCTTAGGACTTTAGATTTACCTGGATGAAACTCTGATACAGAATCCTGGACCTTCGATGCTCTACTTTAAGATTAGAGGACTGAAGAATCTCCCTTGGGGTCAAGGAGTGACTCCCCTGCTTGGCAGGCACCAACAAAGCAATTGTCCGGTCTGCATCGCTGAAGCTCCCGCCGGACGCCGAAGTCTTTGCATCACCAGAGGTAGATTTCCAGACTTCCCCGAGGCTGCCCTGAGTCCCCAGCAAAGCTGAGGCCCGTAGCTGTCGTGGGTAACGTGGAACCGTGACCCCTGGACACTGAGCACATTTGCAAGTGCATCCTCTTCTGGGTCTCCCACGAAGTTGTGCTTTGGGCTCCGAGTAGCCCTCACCTCCAGCACCGACTGCACCGAAGATCACTGGCCTCCACTCCACGAGTGTCCTGTGAGCCAGCTCTAAGTGCATCCACTTGAGGCTCCTTCACGGTCGCTAGTCCGTTGGCTAGTGGGCCCTCCCGAAGGCAACTCTTCTTCTGCTTGGGCTTCCCTGGTTGCTCCAGACGTGCCCTGACTTACCTTCGCTGGGTGAGTCCCTCAGACCTTGCTGGTCTGCACCACCGTCCTTCTTCTATTTCCACGAGACTTGCCGTTGCCAAGGCTTGTTGGGTCCAATCCGGTCGCCGACACCCCTGCAATCGACAGACGTCGTGGGACAGCTCGAATCCAGCTCCTGGTCATCGTCGACGCCTCCTGGACCTCGTGGCTGAAGAGTCAAGACAACCGTCAACCTACCTGAAGCACCCGACATCGGTGGGCATCCGCTCATCGCCTTCCTGGTCACTGGCTAGTGACCCAGACTCTGTCCCCTCTGCTTTCAGGTTCTTCAGATCTTCGATCCACCTTTGGATCCACCCGAACACTTTCGACTTGGCCGCCAGCAGCACTTTGCAGCAGATCGCCATTGAAAACGACGACGAAACCCGACCCCGAAAGACACCTATGCACCCGGCTTCCCTGGGTGAGGTAACTCGAGTACTCCGGTGCTCCCGTGGGTATAGACTCTAGAACACCCCAGTTCTAAAGGGGTTTGCTCCAAGTCCTCCTCTAAGTGTCCCTTTTCTTTAAAATTCCAACCGCGACTTTCCCCATAGAAGTCAACGGCGGCTCGCGGCTGTGTTCTCACACTGCACGCGCCCCCCGTGGGTCCCCTGTGTCACTACCTTGGGTGGTTCCTTGTGGTCCAAGCACTTCTACAGGCTCTAGGCCTTGTGTCTAGCTCAGTCGTGGTTCTTATACCACTTTATTGGTATATGGTTTGGTACGCCCCTAGGGCTCAAACGTGTATTTGTGCTATTACTGTTGATAACTAACTTATAACTTATGTACTTTCGAACTCTAGCCTCATAAAGAGACTAGAGGGGTGTGTTTAGCAATAAATACATATATTTTGAATATATACCTGGTGTGGTCCTCTTTCATTTGGTCACTCAAGAGATTATAGACTGGTAAAACAAGCTGCTTTACATTCCTTCAAGACTTAGCCTGAAGGCTGCTCTCCATAGCTACCACTAGGATAGCTTTCAATAAAGGTTGTCTTTAACCTATCTCCAATAAGGGGTTGTTTGGACTGGTGCAAGGTGCCCACTATAATTAGTGGACAGCATATACCAGGCCAACTTCTCACATTGGTGTGCAGCGTGTGGGATTCCAGCTTGCTATTGTTTTACCAGATAATCTCAATTGAATTGATCAACTGAAAACCACTAAGGGTACCTTAGGTACATATAAATCAAGCTTAGGATACAGTAAGTTCTACTGAACTTAGAGTTGTGTGTTAAGGGATAGCACACCCTTTCTACAACTCAAGAGAGTTTAGTAGGCCACACTAGAGTAGGTAGTGCATACACCACACCTCACTAGTAATGTCTTCAAAGCCAGGACCCAGTGAGTCCTTGCCAGAAGCCAGTGGGCTTCTTCCTCCAAGTATGATAATCTCCCATTCTTGGAATTGAGAGCATTGTGCAATACTAGGAAGCTGAAGGCAGGCAAAAGTGCCAGCACCCAACACCTCAGGGAGGTGCTACTGTCAGATGATCTCAGCAGACCCCTAGGGTCTGAAGGGGTAGGCAGACAGGGTGGGGCAGAAGATGAGGAAGGGGTCAGGGGTGAAGAAACCCAGGGCCCCCCTCTGAAACTGGCCAGGAAGGTGAAAATGACCTTGACCTGGAAAACCCAATTCCTCCTGTGGAGGAGGAGGAGGATCAGAATGACCTCCCCTTTGTCCCCCAGGAAGAATTGTGAGTGTGCCCAGAAGGCCTAGATCTCCTTCTCAGGAGTCTAACCACTCTGACACCTCAATAGGGACCTCTGTTTCCTCTCATAGGAGGGAATCCTCTCATGAAAGGAAAGAGAGACTGCTCAGATATGGAGAAGCTCAGTTGAGACTCAGAAGAGAGCAGTTGGCTATAGACAGGGAGTCCCTAGAGCTTGAAAAGCAAAGAAAAAGATGGGACTAGAGTCCCATGGTGGCAGCAATTTCCCCAGAGATAGGGAAAGGTCTTATGACCATAGAAACCTGAGCAAGATTGTCCCTCCCTACCAGAGTGGGGATGACATCCACAAATGGATAACTGCACTGGAGAGGGCCTGTAAAGTACAGAGGGTCCCTCAGGAGCAGTGGGCAGCAATCTTGTGGCTCTCCTTTGCAGACAAAGGTAGAGACAAGCTCCTCACTGTAAGAGAAGAGGATGCTGACAATTACAAAGTCTTGAAGAGTGCTCTGATTGATGGGTTTGGCCTAACAACTGAACAATACAGGTTAAAGTTCAGAGATACCCAAAAGCACAGACTCAAGACTGGGTAGACTATGTGGATTGTTCTGCTAAGGCTCTGGAAGGTTGGTTGATGGGCAGTAAGGTATGTGACTTCACAGGATTGTACAATCTTATCATGAGGGAGCAGATTCTTAATAACTGTCAAAATCAGCTGTTGCATCAGTACCTGGTGGACTCTGATCTGACCTCTCCCCAAGAATTGGGAAAGAAGGCAGACAAATGGGTCAGAACCAGGGTGAGGCAGAAGGTACAGAACCAAGGTGGTGACCCAAAGAAGCAAGATTCTAAGAACTCTGATAAGGGTGGGGAGAAGGGTAAAGACCAGAAGTCTTCACAAGGCCCCCAAAAATCTTCTTCAGGTGGGGATTCACAGTCTAACAAAGGGAAAGGCCAAAAGAAACCATGGTGCAAGGTCTGTAAGCAAAAGACCCACTGGACCAGTGATTGCACCAAGTCCAAAGACTCTGCTCCAGCCCCCACCAATGCCCCTAAGGCACCTGTTCTCCCTAGTACAGTTACAGTTGGTGGTGGGAATACACAAGCCAAGGGTTTAGTAGGGTTGACCCTGGGTAAGGAGATGAGCTCTGACCTAGTCAGAGAACTCACTCAGGCTGTCCTAGTCTGTGATGGAGGCATGGATGTGACCTCCTCTGTGAGTCCCAGTAATCTGGGCAAGTACAGGCAACAGCCCTTAATCAATGGAAAAGAGGCTTTGGCATTTAGGGACACAGGGGCAAGTGTCACCATGGTGACACAAGACCTTGTGGATCCTGGGCAGATTATACTTGGTGAAATGTACCAAGTGACCAATGCTAGCAATGTCAGAACAGACCATACTCTGGCAGTTGTTAACTTCTCCTGGGGAGGGGTAACTGGCCTTAAGAAGGTTGTGGTAAGTGCAGACCTACCAGTTGAATGCTTGCTTGGCAATGATCTAGAAACTTCAGCTTGGGCAGAAGTGGAGCTCAGGACCCATGCAGAAATGCTGGGCATCCCTGCAGATGTGTTTGCTGTGACCAGGTCACAGAGCCAAAATGTCTAACACTGAACAGGCCTTGGATTCTGGAATAATGGACCAAGTGCCCTCCAAGAAGAGGAGTAGTAGGGTAAAGGCAGTGCCTTCCCCCTTGGCTCAGAAGGAAGATCAGTCTCTTCAGGGAGATGATCTCAGTCCTGAGGAAGGAACTGTCCCAGAGGAGCTTGAGCCTGATCAGGTTGAGTTCTTAGGGACAGGGGGCCCTTCCAGGGCAGATCTGAGCCAGGAGCAGCAGAGCTGCCCCTCTCTTGAACCCCTCAGACAGCAAGCTGCTGCTGAGGCTGCTGGGAAAGCTAGTGGTCCCCATACAGTGTATTGGGATGATGGACTCTTGTACTCAGAGTGTAGAGACCCCAAGCCTGGTGCCACCAGGAGGTTGGTTATACCTCTGAAGTTCAGGGGCTTCCTATTGACCCTAGCCCATGACATTCCCTTAGCAGGTCACCTGGGCCAGAACAAGACTTGGGACAGAATTGTCCCTCACTTTCACTGGCCCCACATGTCTGAAGACACCAAGGAGTTTTGTCGCTCCTGTGTAACCTGCCAGGCCAGTGGCAAGGCAGGTGGCACTACAAAGGCCCCCTGATACCACTACCTGTGGTGGGGGTTCCCTTTGAAAGGGTGGGGATTGACATTGTTGGTCCCATGGATCCCCAAACAGCATCTGGGCACAGGTTTATCCTGGTGGTAGTGGATCATGCCACCAGGTACCCAGAGGCTATTCCCCTTAGGACCACTACAGCACCTGTGGTGGCAAGAGCCCTCCTGGGAATTTTCTCAAGAGTGGGCTTCCCTAAGGAGGTTGTATCAGACAGGGGTGCTAACTTTATGTCTGGATACTTGAAAGCAATGTGGAAGGAGTGTGGAGTGACTTACAAGTTCACCACACCCTATCACCCACAATGCAATGGTTTAGTTGAGAGATTCAACAAAACCTTGAAGGGCATGATTAAAGGGCTCCCAGAGAAGCTTAGGCGAAGATGGGACATACTCTTGCCCTGCCTTTTATTTGCATACAGGGAGGTGCCTCAAAAGGGGGTTGGCTACAGCCCTTTTGAACTTTTGTTTGGTCACCCTGTCAGGGGTCCATTGTGCTTGGTGAAGGAAGGATGGGAGTTACCTCTCAAGCCCCCAAAGCAAGACATAGTGGACTATGTACTTGGTCTCCGCTCCAGGATGGCTGAGTACATGAAAAAGGCAACTAAAAACCTTGAGGCTAGCCAGGAACTTCAAAAAGCCTGGCATGACCAAAGGCTGTACTGACTGTTTACCAGCCAGGACAGAAGGTGTGGGTGTTGGAGCCAGTGGCCCCAGCAGCTCTCCAAGACAAATGGAGTGGACCCCATACCATTGTTGAACAGAAGGGTGAGGTTACCTACTTAGTAGACCTAGGAACACCCAGGAGTCCCCACAGGGTTCTCCATGTCAACAGATTGAAACCATATGTGGACAGGGCAGACATGGGCTTGCTCATGGCTACTGATGAGGGACAGGAGGAAGAGAGTGACCCACTCCCTGACCTGCTCTCACAGAACCCTGATGATGGGTCAGTGGATGGTGTAGCCTTGGCAGGCAGCCTCACTGCTCAGCAGCAAACTGATTGTAGACAAGTGCTCAATCAGTACAGACATATGTTCTCTCTGACTCCAAGTCAGACCACCTGGTGCACTCATGAAGTGGACACTGGGGACAGTCTGCCTATTAAAAATAAGATTTATAGGCAACCTGACCATGTCAGGGACTGTATCAGGACAGAAGTCCAGAAAATGTTGGATTTGGGAGTTATTGAACCCTCAGATAGCCCTTGGGCTAGTCCAGTGGTCCTTGTGCCAAAACCTCACACCAGTGGTGGGAAAAGAGAGATGAGGTTTTGTGTGGACTACAGGGGTCTCAATGCAGTCACTAGGACTGATGCCCATCCAATACCTAGGGCAGATGAGCTAATAGACACTTTGGCCTCAGCCAAGTATCTAAGCACATTTGACCTGACAGCTGGCTACTGGCAGATCAGACTAGCTGATGATGCAAAGCCAAAGACAGCATTCTCAACCCCTAGTGGGCATTATCAATTTGTGGTAATGCCCTTTGGTCTGAAGAATGCACCTGCCACTTTTCAGAGGTTGGTGAATACAGTCCTTACAGGTCTGGAAGCCTATAGTGCAGCATATCTAGATGATATTGCTGTCTTTAGCTCCACCTGGGAGGATCACCTGGTCCACCTCAGAAATGTTTTGCAGGCCCTGCAGAAAGCAGGCCTGACTATCAAGGCCACAAAGTGCCAGATAGGGCAGAGTCAGGTTGTGTACCTGGGCCACCTTGTGGGTGGAGGCCAGGTTCAACCACTGCAGAGCAAGATCCAGACCATCATGGACTGGACTGCTCCAACTACCCAGACTCAGGTGAGAGCCTTTTTAGGCCTGACTGGGTACTATAGGAGATTTGTCAAGGGGTATGGATCAATAGTGACACCCCTGAATGACTTAACTTCCAAGAAAATGCCCAAAAAGGTTCAGTGGACAGTTAGCTGTCAAAAGGCATTTGATGACCTAAAGCAGGCCATGTGCACTGCTCCCATTCTACAGAGTCCTGATTACTCCAAGAAGTTCATTGTCCAAACAGATGCATCTGAATTGGGGGTAGGGGCTGTACTGTCACAATTGAATGATGAAGGTCAGGATCAGCCAGTAGCTTTTATTAGCAGAAGGCTGACCCCTAGAGAGAAACGTTGGTCAGCCATTGAGAGGGAGGCCTTTGCTGTGGTCTGGGCTCTGAAGAAGTTGAGGCCATACTTGTTTGGTACTCACTTCCTTGTTCAAACAGACCATAAGCCCCTCTTATGGCTAAAACAAATGAAGGGTGAAAACCCCAAACTGCTTAGGTGGTCCATTTCCCTACAGGGGATGGACTTCACAGTGGAACATAGACCTGGGAGTAACCATGCCAATGCAGATGGACTCTCTAGGTACTTCCACTTAGAACATGAAGACTTAACTGGACAAGGTTAGTTTAATGTCCCTACGTTTGGGGGGGTTGTGTAGGAGAGTAGGATCTGCTTCACATGGGTACCCCCACTTTTGCTGATGCTTCACTGTTTTTCGACTTTAGTCTGGCTGGGGCCCTGCTAATCAGAACCCCAGCCTAGCTGCTTCCTCTCTAAAATGGTTTCCATGTGCCTTAGGCACATCTCTGATTGGAATCTGGAGTGCCCTTGTAAGTCCCTAGTATATGGTATACTATGTACCCAGGGCATAGGTACCTCAGAGAACTGCCAGGGGCTGAAGCATGTATTGTGCCACCCCTGGAAGGCCAGCCAAAAGGACACCACAGGTCTGCTACTGTAGCCTGGGTAAGGTGGTGCATGCACCCCTTACTGTGATATAGGTTACCTATATCACTACATACATACACACATATAAACCTATAAGTCACTCCTATGGCAGGCCTTGTCAATCCTGAAGGCAGAGTGCTTGGTTCCTATGTGAGAGGGTGCCCCTGCATGAGCAGAGCCCCTCTGCAGCGTTCGGAGACCCTTCTCTGATGCTGTTTGTAGTGCAGCCTGACCATATACTCTTAAGCGCATTATAACCTCGCGTTAAATGCTAACTTTGGGATGGCTGCACAGAAACATGTCGTGTTTGGTGTCAAACATCTTGGAATACTACCCCCCCACCAGTTCTGGCGACGGGGGTAGCATTCCACCCTTCTAGAGGGAGAGACATGTACACACCGGCCTGCCCGGTAACTTCTTTCCAAGCCCTGGCATCACAAAATGGATGCCGCTGCCACAGAACATGGGTCTGGCCTCCAGCTGCTGACTGAAACTCCGGCAGGGGAGGCCTGGACAATAGGTTTCCTGTCCCAGGGAGGTGTAACCACCTCCCCAGACAGGATAATGTGTATTGGGGCTGGGCGGGAGCACTCTGTGGTGCTTTGAAGTCCTGCACTGGGGGCACACTTGGTGTCCCTGTGCATACCCCAGTTCAAACTGGTTCAGGGGCTTCCAGCCCCTGCTCTGGCGAAACTGGACAAAGGAAATGGGTGTAACCACCCCTCTTCCCTGACCCTCCCATAGGTGGGTCCCCAGAGTATGTCCAACCCCTAACTTAGTATAAGTATGGGACCCCAGTCCTTAGGACTTTAGATTTACCTGGACGAAACTCTGATACAGAATCCTGGACCTTCGACGCTCTACTTTAAGATTAGAAGACTGAAGAATCTCCCTTGGGGTCAAGGAGTGACTCCCCTGCTTGGCAGGCACCAACGAAGCAATTGTCCGGTCTGCATCGCTGTAGCTCCCGCCGGACGCCGAAGTCTTTGCATCACCAGACGTGGATTTCCAGACTTCACCGAGGCTGCCCTGAGTCCCCAGCAAAGCTGAGACCCATAGCTGTCATGGGTAATGTGGAACCGTGACCCCTGGACACCGAGCACATTTGCAAGTACATCTTCTTCCTGGTCTTCCACGAAGTTGTGCTTTGGGCTCCGAGTAGCCCCCACCTCCAGCACCGACTGCACCGAAGATCACTGGCCTCCACTCCACGAGTGTCCCGTGAGCCAGCTCTAAGTGTGTCCACTCGAGGCTCCTTTGCAGTCGCTAGTCCTTTAGCTAGTGGGCCCTCCCGAAGGCCAATCTTCTTCTGCTTGGGCTTCCCTGGTTGCTCCAGGCGTGCCCTGACTTACCCTCGCTGGGTGAGTCCCTCAGACCTTGCTGATCTGCACCACCGTCCTTCTTCTAATTCCACGAGACTTGCCGTTGCCAAGGCTTGTTGGGTCCAATCCGGTCGCCGACACCCCTGCAATCGACAGACGTCGTGGGACAGCTCGAATCCAGCTCCTGGTCATCGTCGACGCCTCCTGGACCTCGTGGCTGAAGAGTCAAGACGACCATCAACCTACCTGAAGCACCCGACATCGGTGGGCATCCGCTCATCGCCTTCCTGGTCACTGGCTAGTGACCCAGACTCTGTCCCCTCTGCTTTCAGGTTCTTCAGATCTTCGATCCACCTTTGGATCCACCCGAACACTTTCGACTTGGCCGCCAGCAGCACTTTGCAGCAGATCGCCATTGAAAACGACGACGAAACCCGACCCCGAAAGACACCTATGTACCCGGCTTCCCTGGGTGAGGTAACTCGAGTACTCCGGTGCTCCCGTGGGTATAGACTCTAGAACAACCCAGTTCTAAAGGGGTTTGCTCCAAGTCCTCCTCTAAGTGTCCCTTTTCTTTAAAATTGCAACCGCAACTTTCCCATAGAAGTCAACGGCGATTCGCGGCTGTGTTCTCACACTGTACGCGTCCCCCGTGGGTCCCCTGTGTCACTACCTTGGGTGGTTCCTTGTGGTCCAAGCACTTCTACAGGCTCTAGGCCCTGTGTCAACTCAGTCGTGGTTCTTATACCACTTTATTGGTATATGGTTTGGTAATTAGTGGACAGCATATACCAGGCCAACTTCTCACATGGACCATGGGATCAAAGGGTGAGAGATACAGGCTCTGGACCATGGGAAGAGAGGGTGAGGGATACAGGCTCTGGACCATGGGAAGAGACGGTGAGGGATACTGGCTCTGGACCATGGAATCAGAGGGTGATGGATACAGGCTCTGGACCTTGGGTTCAGAGGGTTGAGGATACAGGCTCTGGACCATGGGAGAGAACGTGAGCAATAAAGGCTCTGGACCATGGGACAAGAGGGTGAGGGATCAGGCTCTGCACCAAGGGAATAGAGGGTGAGGGATACATGTGAGAAGTTGGCCTGGTATATGCTGTCCACTAATTATAGTGGGCACCTTGCACCAGTCCAAACAACCCCTTATTGGAGATAGGTTAAAGACAACCTTTATTGAAAGCTATCCTAGTGGTAGCTATGGAGAGCAGCCTTCAGGCTAAGTCTTGAAGGAATGTAAAGCAGCTTGTTTTACCAGTCTATAATCTCTTGAGTGACCAAATGAAAGAGCACCACACCAGGTATATATTCAAAATATATGTATTTATTGCTAAACACACCCCTCTAGTCTCTTTATGAGGCTAGAGTTCGAAGTACATAAGTTATAAGTTAGTTATCAACAGTAATAGCACAAATACACGTTTGAGCCCTAGGGGCGTACCAAACCATATACCAATAAAGTGGTATAAGAACCACGACTGAGCTAGACACAAGGCCTAGAGCCTGTAGAAGTGCTTGGACCACAAGGAACCACCCAAGGTAGTGACACAGGGGACCCACGGGCGACGCGTGCAGTGTGAGAACACAGCCGCGAATCGCCGTTGACTTCTATGGGGAAAGTCGCGGTTGGAATTTTAAAGAAAAGGGACTCTTAGAGGAGGACTTGGAGCAAACCCCTTTAGAACTGGGTTGTTCTAGAGTCTATACCCACGGGAGCACCAGAGTACTCGAGTTACCTCACCCAGGGAAGCCGGGTGCATAGGTGTCTTTCGGGGTCGGGTTTCGTCGTCGTTTTCAATGGCGATCTGCTGCAAAGTGCTGCTGGCGGCCAAGTCGAAAGTGTTCAGGTGGATCCAAAGGTGGATCGAAGATCTGAAGAACCTGAAAGCAGAGGGGACAGAGTCTGGGTCACTAGCCAGTGACCAGGAAGGCGATGAGCGGATGCCCACCGATGTCGGGTGCTTCAGGTAGGTTGACGGTCATCTTGACTCTTCAGCCACGAGGTCCAGGAGGCGTCGATGATGACCAGGAGCTAGATTCGAGCTGTGCCACGACGTCTGTCGATTGCAGGCGTGTCGGCGACCGGATTGGACCCAACAAGCCTTGGCAACAGCAAGTCTCGTGGAAATAGAAGAAGGACGGTGGTGCAGACCAGCAAGGTCTGAGGGACTCACCCATTGAGGGTAAGTCAGGGCACGCCAGGAGCAACCAAAGAAGCCCAAGCAGAAGAAGATTGGCCTTCGGGAGGGCCCACTAGCCAACGGACTAGCGACCGCAAAGGAGCCTTGAGTGGGCGCACTTAGAGCTGGCTCACGGGACACTCATGGAGTGGAGGCCAGTGATCTTCGGTGCAGTCGGTGCTGGAGGCGGGGGCTACTAGGAGCCCAAAGCACAACTTCGTGGGAGACCAGGAAGAGGATTCCCTTTCAAATGTTCTCGGTGTCCAGGGGTCACGGTTCCACGTTACCCACGATAGCTATGGGCCTCAGCTTTGCTCGGGGAAGTCTGGAAATTCACCTCTGGTGATGCAAAGACTTCGGCGTCCGGCAGGAGCTTCAGCGATGCAGACCGGACAATTGCTTTGTTGGTGCCTGCCAAGCAGGGGAGTCACTCCTTGACCCCAAGGAGATTCTTCAGTCCTCTAATCTTAAAGTAGAGCGTCGAAGGTCCAGGATTCTGTATCAGAGTTTCGTCCAGGTAAATCTAAAGTCCTAAGGACTGGGGTCCCATACTTATACTAAGTTAGGGGTTGGACATACTCTGGGGACCCACCTATGGGAGGGTCAGGGAAGAGGGGTGGTTACACCCATTCCCTTTGTCCAGTTTCGCGCAGAGCAGGGGCTGGAAGCCCCTGAACCAGTTTGAACTGGGGTATGCACAGGGACATCAAATGTGCCCCCAGTGCAGGACTTCAAAGCACCAGAGAGTGCTCCCGCCCAGCCCCAATACACATTATCCTGTCTGGGGAGATGGTTACACCTCCCTGGGACAGGAAACCTATTGTCCAGGCCTCCCCTGCCGGAGTTTCAGTCAGCAGCAGGAGGCCAGACCCGTGTCTGTGGCAGAGGCATCCATTTTGTGATGCCAGTGCTTGGAAAGAAGTTACCGGGCAGGCCGGTGTGTACATGTCTCTCCCTCTAGAAGGGTGGAATGCTACCCCCGCCGCCAGAACTGGCGGGGGGGGGGTAGTATTCCAAGATGTTTGACACCAAACACGACATGCTTCCGTGCAGCCATCCCAAAGTTAGCATTTAACGCGAGGTTATAATGCGCTTAAGAGTATATGGTCAGGCTGCACTACAAACAGCATCAGAGAAGGGTCTCCGAACGCTGCAGAGGGGCTCTGCTCATGCAGGGGCACCCTCTCACATAGGAACCAAGCACTCTGCCTTCAGGATTGACAAGGCCTGCCATAGGAGTGACTTATAGGTTTATATGTGTGTATGTATTTAGTGATATAGGTAACCTATATCACAGTAAGGGGTGCATGCACCACCTTACCCAGGCTGCAGTAGCAGACCTGTGGTGTCCTTTTGGATGGCCTTCCAGGGGTGGCACAATACATGCTGCAGCCCCTGGTAGGCCTCTGAGGTACCTATGCCCTGGGTACATAGTATACCATATACTAGGGACTTATAAGGGCACTCCAGATTCCAATCAGAGATGTGCTTAAAGCACATGGAAACCATTTTAGAGAGGAAGCAGCTAGGCTGGGGTTCTGATTAGCAGGGCCCCAGCCAGACTAAAGTCGAAAAACAGTGAAGCATCAGCAAAAAGTGGGGGTACCCATGTGAAGCAGATCCTACTCTCCTACACAACCCCCCAAACGTAGGGACATTAAACTAACCTTGTCCAGTTAAGTCTTCATGTTCTAAGTGGAAGTACCTAGAGAGTCCATCTGCATTGGCATGGTTACTCCCAGGTCTATGTTCCACTGTGAAGTCCATCCCCTGTAGGGAAATGGACCACCTAAGCAGTTTGGGGTTTTCACCCTTCATTTGTTTTAGCCATAAGAGGGGCTTATGGTCTGTTTGAACAAGGAAGTGAGTACCAAACAAGTATGGCCTCAACTTCTTCAGAGCCCAGACCACAGCAAAGGCCTCCCTCTCAATGGCTGACCAACGTTTCTCTCTAGGGGTCAGCCTTCTGCTAATAAAAGCTACTGGCTGATCCTGACCTTCATCATTCAATTGTGACAGTACAGCCCCTACCCCCAATTCAGATGCATCTGTTTGGACAATGAACTTCTTGGAGTAATCAGGACTCTGTAGAATGGGAGCAGTGCACATGGCCTGCTTTAGGTCATCAAATGCCTTTTGACAGCTAACTGTCCACTGAACCTTTTTGGGCATTTTCTTGGAAGTTAAGTCATTCAGGGGTGTCACTATTGATCCATACCCCTTGACAAATCTCCTATAGTACCCAGTCAGGCCTAAAAAGGCTCTCACCTGAGTCTGGGTAGTTGGAGCAGTCCAGTCCATGATGGTCTGGATCTTGCTCTGCAAGGGTTGAACCTGGCCTCCACCCACAAGGTGGCCCAGGTACACAACCTGACTCTGCCCTATCTGGCACTTTGTGGCCTTGATAGTCAGGCCTGCTTTCTGCAGGGCCTGCAAAACATTTCTGAGGTGGACCAGGTGATCCTCCCAGGTGGAGCTAAAGACAGCAATATCATCTAGATATGCTGCACTATAGGCTTCCAGACCTGTAAGGACTGTATTCACCAACCTCTGAAAAGTGGCAGGTGCATTCTTCAGACCAAAGGGCATTACCACAAATTGATAATGCCCACTAGGGGTTGAGAATGCTGTCTTTGGCTTTGCATCATCAGCTAGTCTGATCTGCCAGTAGCCAGCTGTCAGGTCAAATGTGCTTAGATACTTGGCTGAGGCCAAAGTGTCTATTAGCTCATCTGCCCTAGGTATTGGATGGGCATCAGTCCTAGTGACTGCATTGAGACCCCTGTAGTCCACACAAAACCTCATCTCTCTTTTCCCACCACTGGTGTGAGGTTTTGGCACAAGGACCACTGGACTAGCCCAAGGGCTATCTGAGGGTTCAATAACTCCCAAATCCAACATTTTCTGGACTTCTGTCCTGATACAGTCCCTGACATGGTCAGGTTGCCTATAAATCTTATTTTTAATAGGCAGACTGTCCCCAGTGTCCACTTCATGAGTGCACCAGGTGGTCTGACTTGGAGTCAGAGAGAACATATGTCTGTACTGATTGAGCACTTGTCTACAATCAGTTTGCTGCTGAGCAGTGAGGCTGCCTGCCAAGGCTACACCATCCACTGACCCATCATCAGGGTTCTGTGAGAGCAGGTCAGGGAGTGGGTCACTCTCTTCCTCCTGTCCCTCATCAGTAGCCATGAGCAAGCCCATGTCTGCCCTGTCCACATATGGTTTCAATCTGTTGACATGGAGAACCCTGTGGGGACTCCTGGGTGTTCCTAGGTCTACTAAGTAGGTAACCTCACCCTTCTGTTCAACAATGGTATGGGGTCCACTCCATTTGTCTTGGAGAGCTGCTGGGGCCACTGGCTCCAACACCCACACCTTCTGTCCTGGCTGGTAAACAGTCAGTACAGCCTTTTGGTCATGCCAGGCTTTTTGAAGTTCCTGGCTAGCCTCAAGGTTTTTAGTTGCCTTTTTCATGTACTCAGCCATCCTGGAGCGGAGACCAAGTACATAGTCCACTATGTCTTGCTTTGGGGGCTTGAGAGGTAACTCCCATCCTTCCTTCACCAAGCACAATGGACCCCTGACAGGGTGACCAAACAAAAGTTCAAAAGGGCTGTAGCCAACCCCTTTTGAGGCACCTCCCTGTATGCAAATAAAAGGCAGGGCAAGAGTATGTCCCATCTTCGCCTAAGCTTCTCTGGGAGCCCTTTAATCATGCCCTTCAAGGTTTTGTTGAATCTCTCAACTAAACCATTGCATTGTGGGTGATAGGGTGTGGTGAACTTGTAAGTCACTCCACACTCCTTCCACATTGCTTTCAAGTATCCAGACATAAAGTTAGCACCCCTGTCTGATACAACCTCCTTAGGGAAGCCCACTCTTGAGAAAATTCCCAGGAGGGCTCTTGCCACCACAGGTGCTGTAGTGGTCCTAAGGGGAATAGCCTCTGGGTACCTGGTGGCATGATCCACTACCACCAGGATAAACCTGTGCCCAGATGCTGTTTGGGGATCCATGGGACCAACAATGTCAATCCCCACCCTTTCAAAGGGAACCCCCACCACAGGTAGTGGTATCAGGGGGCCTTTGTAGTGCCACCTGCCTTGCCACTGGCCTGGCAGGTTACACAGGAGCGACAAAACTCCTTGGTGTCTTCAGACATGTGGGGCCAGTGAAAGTGAGGGACAATTCTGTCCCAAGTCTTGTTCTGGCCCAGGTGACCTGCTAAGGGAATGTCATGGGCTAGGGTCAATAGGAAGCCCCTGAACTTCAGAGGTATAACCAACCTCCTGGTGGCACCAGGCTTGGGGTCTCTACACTCTGAGTACAAGAGTCCATCATCCCAATACACTGTATGGGGACCACTAGCTTTCCCAGCAGCCTCAGCAGCAGCTTGCTGTCTGAGGGGTTCAAGAGAGGGGCAGCTCTGCTGCTCCTGGCTCAGATCTGCCCTGGAAGGGCCCCCTGTCCCTAAGAACTCAACCTGATCAGGCTCAAGCTCCTCTGGGACAGTTCCTTCCTCAGGACTGAGATCATCTCCCTGAAGAGACTGATCTTCCTTCTGAGCCAAGGGGGAAGGCACTGCCTTTACCCTACTACTCCTCTTCTTGGAGGGCACTTGGTCCATTATTCCAGAATCCAAGGCCTGTTCAGTGTTAGACATTTTGGCCTGTGACCTGGTCACAGCAAACACATCTGCAGGGATGCCCAGCATTTCTGCATGGGTCCTGAGCTCCACTTCTGCCCAAGCTGAAGTTTCTAGATCATTGCCAAGCAAGCATTCAACTGGTAGGTCTGCACTTACCACAACCTTCTTAAGGCCAGTTACCCCTCCCCAGGAGAAGTTAACAACTGCCAGAGTATGGTCTGTTCTGACATTGCTAGCATTGGTCACTTGGTACATTTCACCAAGTATAATCTGCCCAGGATCCACAAGATCTTGTGTCACCATGGTGACACTTGCTCCTGTGTCCCTAAATGCCAAAGCCTCTTTTCCATTTATTAATGGCTGTTGCCTGTACTTGCCCAGATTACTGGGACTCACAGAGGAGGTCACATCCATGCCTCCATCACAGACTAGGACAGCCTGAGTGAGTTCTCTGACTAGGTCAGAGCCCATCTCCTTACCCAGGGTCAACCCTACTAAACCCTTGGCTTGTGTAGTCCCACCACCAACTGTAACTGCACTAGGGGGAGCAGGTGCCTTAGGGGCATTGGTGGGGGCTGGAGTAGAGTCTTTGGACTTGGTGCAATCACTGGTCCAGTGGGTCTTTTGCTTACAGACCTTGCACCATGGTTTCTTTTGGCCTTTCCCTTTGTTAGACTGTGAATCCCCACCTGAAGAAGATTTTTGGGGGCCTTGTGAAGACTTCTGGTCTTTACCCTTCTCCCCACCCTTATCAGAGTTCTTAGAATCTTGCTTCTTTGGGTCACCACCTTGGTTCTGTACCTTCTGCCTCACCCTGGTTCTGACCCATTTGTCTGCCTTCTTTCCCAATTCTTGGGGAGAGGTCAGATCAGAGTCCACCAGGTACTGATGCAACAGCTGATTTTGACAGTTATTAAGAATCTGCTCCCTCATGATAAGATTGTACAATCCTGTGAAGTCACATACCTTACTGCCCATCAACCAACCTTCCAGAGCCTTAGCAGAACAATCCACATAGTCTACCCAGTCTTGAGTCTGTGCTTTTGGGTATCTCTGAACTTTAACCTGTATTGTTCAGTTGTTAGGCCAAACCCATCAATCAGAGCACTCTTCAAGACTTTGTAATTGTCAGCATCCTCTTCTCTTACAGTGAGGAGCTTGTCTCTACCTTTGTCTGCAAAGGAGAGCCACAAGATTGCTGCCCACTGCTCCTGAGGGACCCTCTGTACTTTACAGGCCCTCTCCAGTGCAGTTATCCATTTGTGGATGTCATCCCCACTCTGGTAGGGAGGGACAATCTTGCTCAGGTTTCTATGGTCATAAGACCTTTCCCTATCTCTGGGGAAATTGCTGCCACCATGGGACTCTAGTCCCATCTTTTTCTTTGCTTTTCAAGCTCTAGGGACTCCCTGTCTATAGCCAACTGCTCTCTTCTGAGCTTCAACTGAGCTTCTCCATATCTGAGCAGTCTCTCTTTCCTTTCATGAGAGGATTCCCTCCTATGAGAGGAAACAGAGGTCCCTATTGAGGTGTCAGAGTGGTTAGACTCCTGAGAAGGAGATCTAGGCCTTCTGGGCACACTCACAATTCTTCCTGGGGGGACAAAGGGGAGGTCATTCTGATCCTCCTCCTCCTCCACAGGAGGAATTGGGTTTTCCAGGTCAAGGTCATTTTCACCTTCCTGGCCAGTTTCAGAGGGGGGCCCTGGGTTTCTTCACCCCTGACCCCTTCCTCATCTTCTGCCCCACCCTGTCTGCCTACCCCTTCAGACCCTAGGGGTCTGCTGAGATCATCTGACAGTAGCACCTCCCTGAGGTGTTGGGTGCTGGCACTTTTGCCTGTCTTCAGCTTCCTAGTATTGCACAATGCTCTCAATTCCAAGAATGGGAGATTATCATACTTGGAGGGAAGAAGCCCACTGGCTTCTGGCAAGGACTCACTGGGTCCTGGCTTTGAAGACATTACTAGTGAGGTGTGGTGTATGCACTACCTACTCTAGTGTGGCCTACTAAACTCTCTTGAGTTGTAGAAAGGGTGTGCTATCCCTTAACACACAACTCTAAGTTCAGTAGAACTTACTGTATCCTAAGCTTGATTTATATGTACCTAAGGTACCCTTAGTGGTTTTCAGTTGATCAATTCAATTGAGATTATCTGGTAAAACAATAGCAAGCTGGAATCCCACACGCTGCACACCAATGTGAGAAGTTGGCCTGGTATATGCTGTCCACTAATTATAGTGGGCACCTTGCACCAGTCCAAACAACCCCTTATTGGAGATAGGTTAAAGACAACCTTTATTGAAAGCTATCCTAGTGGTAGCTATGGAGAGCAGCCTTCAGGCTAAGTCTTGAAGGAATGTAAAGCAGCTTGTTTTACCAGTCTATAATCTCTTGAGTGACCAAATGAAAGAGGACCACACCAGGTATATATTCAAAATATATGTATTTATTGCTAAACACACCCCTCTAGTCTCTTTATGAGGCTAGAGTTCGAAGTACATAAGTTATAAGTTAGTTATCAACAGTAATAGCACAAATACACGTTTGAGCCCTAGGGGCGTACCAAACCATATACCAATAAAGTGGTATAAGAACCACGACTGAGCTAGACACAAGGCCTAGAGCCTGTAGAAGTGCTTGGACCACAAGGAACCACCCAAGGTAGTGACACAGGGGACCCACGGGGGACGCGTGCAGTGTGAGAACACAGCCGCGAATCGCCGTTGACTTCTATGGGGAAAGTCGCGGTTGGAATTTTAAAGAAAAGGGACACTTAGAGGAGGACTTGGAGCAAACCCCTTTAGAACTGGGTTGTTCTAGAGTCTATACCCACGGGAGCACCGGAGTACTCGAGTTACCTCACCCAGGGAAGCCGGGTGCATAGGTGTCTTTCGGGGTCGGGTTTCGTCGTCGTTTTCAATGGCGATCTGCTGCAAAGTGCTGCTGGCGGCCAAGTCGAAAGTGTTCGGGTGGATCCAAAGGTGGATCGAAGATCTGAAGAACCTGAAAGCAGAGGGGACAGAGTCTGGGTCACTAGCCAGTGACCAGGAAGGCGATGAGTGGATGCCCACCGATGTCGGGTGCTTCAGGTAGGTTGATGGTTATCTTGACTCTTCAGCCACGAGGTCCAGGAGGCGTCGACGACAAGCAGGAGCTGGATTCGAGCTGTCCCACGACGTTTGTCGATTGCAGGGGTGTCGGCGACCGGATTGGACCCAACAAGCCTTGGCAACGGCAAGTCTCGTGGAAATAGAAGAAGGACGGTGGTGCAGACCAGCAAGGTCTGAGGGACTCACCCAGCAAGGGTAAGTCAGGGCACGCCTGGAGCAACCAGGGAAGCCCAAGCAGAAGAAGATTGGCCTTTGGGAGGGCCCACTAGCCAACGGACTAGCAACCGCGAAGGAGCCTCGAGTGGACGCACTTAGAGCTGGCTCACGGGACACTCGTGGAGTGGAGGCCAGTGATCTTCGGTGCAGTCGGTGCTGGAGGCGGGGGCTACTCGGAGCCCAAAGCACAACTTCGTGGGAGACCAGGAAGAGGATGCACTTGCAAATGTGCTCGGTGTCCAGGGGTCACGGTTCCACGTTACCCACGACAGCTACGGGCCTCAGCTTTGCTGGGGACTCAGGGCAGCCTCGGGGAAGTCTGGAAATCCACCTCTGGTGATGCAAAGACTTCGGCGTCCGGCGGGAGCTTCAGCGATGCAGACCAGACAATTGCTTCGTTGGTGCCTGCCAAGCAGGGGAGTCACTCCTTGACCCCAAGGGAGATTCTTCAGTCCTCTAATCTTAAAGTAGAGCGTCGAAGGTCCAGGATTCTGTATCAGAGTTTCGTCCAGGTAAATCTAAAGTCCTAAGGACTGGGGTCCCATACTTATACTAAGTTAGGGGTTGGACATACTCTGGGGACCCACCTATGGGAGGGTCAGGGAAGAGGGGTGGTTACACCCATTCCCTTTGTCCAGTTTCGCGCCAGAGCAGGGGCTGGAAGCCCCTGAACCAGTTTGAACTGGGGTATGCACAGGGACACCAAGTGTGCCCCCAGTGCAGGACTTCAAAGCACCAGAGAGTGCTCCCGCCCAGCCCCAATACACATTATCCTGTCTGGGGAGGTGGTTACACCTCCCTGGGACAGGAAACCTATTGTCCAGGCCTCCCCTGCCGGAGTTTCAGTCAGCAGCAGGAGGCCAGACCCGTGTCTGTGGCAGCGGCATCCATTTTGTGATGCCAGGGCTTGGAAAGAAGTTACCGGGCAGGCCGGTGTGTACATGTCTCTCCCTCTAGAAGGGTGGAATGCTACCCCCGCCGCCAGAACTGGCGGGGGGTAGTATTCCAAGATGTTTGACACCAAACACAACATGTTTCCGTGCAGCCATCCCAAAGTTAGCATTTAACGCGAGGTTATAATGCGCTTAAGAGTATATGGTCAGGCTGCACTACAAACAGCATCAGAGAAGGGTCTCCGAACGCTGCAGAGGGGCTCTGCTCATGCAGGGGCACCCTCTCACATAGGAACCAAGCACTCTGCCTTCAGGATTGACAAGGCCTGCCATAGGAGTGACTTATAGGTTTATATGTGTGTATGTATGTAGTGATATAGGTAACCTATATCACAGTAAGGGGTGCATGCACCACCTTACCCAGGCTGCAGTAGCAGACCTGTGGTGTCATTTTGGATGGCCTTCCAGGGGTGGCACAATACATGCTGCAGCCCCTGGTAGGCCTCTGAGGTACCTATGCCCTGGGTACATAGTATACCATATACTAGGGACTTATAAGGGCACTCCAGATTCCAATCAGAGATGTGCTTAAGGCACATGGAAACCATTTTAGAGAGGAAGCAGCTAGGCTGGGGTTCTGATTAGCAGGGCCCCAGCCAGACTAAAGTCGAAAAACAGTGAAGCATCAGCAAAAAGTGGGGGTACCCATGTGAAGCAGATCCTACTCTCCTACAATACAGGCTCTATACCATGGGATGAGAGGTTAAGGGATACAGGCTCTGGAACTTGGGAAGAGAGGGTGAGGGTTACAGGCTCTGGACCAAGGGAGAAGAGGCCAAGGGCTACAGGCTCTGGACCATCCAAAGAGAGGGTGAGGGATACAGGCTCTGGACCATGGGAAGAGAGGGTGAGGGATACAGGCTCTGGACCACGGGATGAGAGGGTGAGGGATACAAGCTCTGGACCATGGTATGAGAGGGTGAGGGATGCAGGCTCTGGACCTTGGGAAGAGAGGGTGAGGGATACCGACTCTGCACCAAGGGAGAAGAGGCCAAGGGCTACAGGCTCTGGACCATGGAAGAGAGGGTGAGGGATACAGGGTCTGGACCAAAGGAGAAGAAGCCAAGGGCTACAGGCTCTGGACCATGGGAAGAGAGGGTGAGGGATACAGACTCTGGACCATGGGAAGAGAAGGTGAGGGATACAGGCTCTGGACCATGGAAGAGAGGGTGAGGGATCAAGGCTCTGGAACTTGGGAAGAGGGGGTGAGGGATACAGGCTCTGGACAATGGGAGAGAGGGTGAGGGATACAGGCTCTGGACCATGGCAGAGAGGGTGAGGGATACAGGCTCTGCACCACGGGATGAGAGGGTGAGGGATACAAGCTCTGGACCATGGGATGAGTGGGTGAGGGATGCAGGCTCTGGACCTTGGGAAGAGAGAGTGAGGGATACCGGCTCTGGACCAAGGGAGAAGAGGCCAAGGGCTACAGGCTCTGGACTATGGAAGAGAGGGTGAGGGATACAGGCTCTGGACCAAGGGATAGGAGGCCAAGGGCTACAGGCTCTGGACCATGGGAAGAGAGGGTGAGGGATACAGACTCTGGACCATGGGAATAGAAGGTGAGGGATACAGGCTCTGGACCATGGAAGAGAGGGTGAGGGATACAGGCTCTGGAACTTGGGAAGAGGGGGTGAGCGATACAGGCTCTGGACCATGGGAGAGAGGGTGAGGGATACAGGCTCTGGACCATGGAAGAGAGGGTGAGGGATACAGGCTCTGGAGCATGGGAAGAGAGGGTGAGGGATACAGGCTCTGAACCATGGGAAGAGAGGGTGAGGGATACAGGCTCCAGACAATGGGAAGAGATGGTGAGGGATACAGGCTCTGGACCATGGGATCAGAGGTTGAGGGATACAGGCTCAGGACCGTGGGATTAAAGGGTGAGAGATACAGGCTCTGGACCATGGGATGAGAGGGTGAGGGAGGGATACGGGCTGTGGACAATGGGAAGAGAGGGTGAGGGATACAGGCTCTGGACCATGGGATCAGAGGGTGAGGGATACATGCTCTTGACCATGGGATCAGAGGGTGAGGGATACAGGCTCCGGACCATGTGATCAGAGGGTGAGGGATACAGGCTCCGGCCCATGGGAAGAGAGGGTGAGGGATACGGGCTCCGGACCATGGCAAGAGAGGGTAAGGGATACAGGCTCTGGACCATGGAAAGAGAGGGCGAGGGATACAGGCTCTGGACCATGAGAAGATAGGGTGAGGGATACAGGCTCTGGACCATGGGAAGAGAGGGTGAGTGATACAGGCTCTGGACCATGGGAAGAGAGGGTGTGGGATACACGCTCTAGACCATGGGATCAGAGGCTGAGGGATACAGGCTCTGGACCATGGGATCAGAAGAGAGGGATAGAGGCTCGGACCTTGGGAAGAGAGGGTGAGGGATACAGGCTGTGGACCATGGGATCAAAGGGTAAGAGATACAGGCTCTGGACCATGGGAAGAGAGGGTGAGGGATATAGGCTCTGGACCATGGGATCAGAGGCTGAGGGATACAGGCTGTGGACCATGGGATCAAAGGGTAAGAGATACAGGCTCTGGACCATGGTAAGAGAGGGTGAGGGATACAGGCTCTGGACCATGGGAAGAGAGGGTGAGGGATACAGGCTCTAGACCATGGGATCAGAGGCTGAGGGATACAGGCTCTGGACCATGGGATCAGAAGAGAGGGATAGAGGCTCGGACCTTGGGAAGAGAGGGTGAGGGATACAGGCTCTGGACCATGGGATCAGAGGGTCAAGTATACAGGCTCTGGACCATGGGAGAGAATGTGAGCGATACAGGCTCTAGACCATGGGAAGAGAGGGTGAGGGATACAGTCTCTGGGCCATGCGATCAGAGGGTGAGGGATCAGGCTCTGGATCATGGGAGAGAGGGTGAAGGATACAGTCTCTGGACCTTGGGAAGAGATGGTGAGGGATACAGGCTCTGGACCAAGGGAGAAGAGGCCAAGGGCTACAGGCTCTGGGCCATGGAAGAGAGGGTGCGGGATAGAGGCTCTCGACCACAGGATGAGAGGGTGAGGGATACAAGCTCTGGACCATGGGAGAAGAGGCCAAGGGCTACAGGCTCTGGACCATGGAAAGAGAGGGTGAGGGATACAGGCTCTGGACCATGGGAAGAGAGGGTGCGGGATAGAGGCTCTCGACCACAGGATGAGAGGGTGAGGGATACAAGCTCTGGACCATGGGATGAGAGGGTGAGGGATACAGGCTCTGGACCTTGGGAAGAGAGGGTGAGGGATACAGGCTCTGGACCAAGGGAGAAGAGGCCAAGGGCTACAGGCTCTGGGCCATGGAAGAGAGGGTGAGGGATATAGGCTCTGGACCAAGGGAGAAGAGGCCAAGGGCTACAGGCTCTGGACCATGGGAAGAGAGGGTGACAGATACAGACTCTTGACCATGGGAAGAGAGGGTGAGGGATACAGGCTCTGGACCATGGAAGAGAGGGTGAAGGATACAGGCTCTGGAACTTGGGAAGAGAGGGTGAGGGATACAGGCTCTGGTCCATGGGAGAGAGGGTGAGTGATTCAGGCTCTGGACCATGGGATCAAAGGGTGAGGGATACAGGCTCTGGACCATGGACGAGAGAGTGAGGGATACAGGCTCTGGCCCATGGGATCAGAGGGTGAGGGATAAAGTCTCTGGACCATGGGATCAGAGGGTGAGGGTTACAGGCTCTGGACCATGGCAAGAGAGGGTGAGGGATACAGGCTCTGGACCATGGGAAGAGAGGGTGAGGGAGACAGTCCCTGAACCATAGGATCAGAGGGTGAGGGATACAGGCTCCGGACCATGGGAAGAAAGGGTGAGGAATACAGGCTCTGGACCATGGGAATAAAGGGTGAGGGACACAGGCTCTGGACCATGGGATGAGCGGGTGAGGGATACAGGCTCTGGACCAAGGGAGAAGAGGCCAAGGGCTACAGGCTCTGGACCATGGGAAGAGAGGGTAAGGGATACAGACTCTGGACCATGGGAGAGGATGAGGGATACAGGCTCTGGACCATGGGAATAAAGGGTGAGGGATACAGGGTTTGGACCATGGGATGAGCGGGTGAGGGATTCAGGCTCTGGACGAAGGGAGAAGAGTCCAAGGGCTACAGGCTCTGGACCACGGGAGAGAGGGTGAGGGATACAGGCTCTGGACCATGGAAGAGAGGGTGAGGGATACAGGCTCTGGACCATGGGAAGAGAGGGTGAGGGATACAGGCTCTGGACCATGGGAGGAGAGGGTGAGGCATACAAGCTCTGGACCATGGTAAGAAAGGGTGAGGGATACAGGCTCTGGACCACGGGAGGGAGGGTGAGTGATACAGGCTCTGGACCATGGGATCAGAGGGTGAAGGATACAGACTCTGGACCATGGGAAGAGAGATTGAGGGATACAGGCTCTTGACCATGGGATCAGAGGGTGAGGGATACAGGCTCTGGACCATGTGATCAGAGGGTGAGGTATACAGGCTCCGGACCATGGGAAGAGAGGGTGAGGGATACGGGCTCCGGACCATGGGAAGAGAGGGTGAGGGATACAGGCTCCGCACCATGGGATGACCTCTCATCCCTCACCCTCGAGGGATACGGGCTCCAGACAATGGGAAGAGATGGTGAGGGATACAGGCTCTGGACCATGGGATCAGAGGGTGAGGGATACTGGCTCTCGACCATGGGAAGAGAGGATGAGGGATACAGGCACCGGACCATGGGAATAAAGGGTGAGGGATACAGGCTCTAGACAATGGGATCAGAGGGGTGACGATAAAGGCTTTGGACCATGGGAAGAGAGGGTAAGGGATACGGGCTCTGGACCATGGGAAGAGAGGGTGAGGGATACAGGCTCTGGACCATGGGAAGAGATGGTGAGGTATACAGGCTCTGGGCCTTGGGAAGAGAGGGTAAGGGATACAGGCTCTGGACCACTGGAAGAGAGGGTGAGGGATACAAGCACTGGACCATGGGAAGAGAGGGTGAGGGATACAGGCTCTGGACGATGGGATCAGAGGGTGAGGGATACAGACTCTGGACCATGGGATCAGAGGGTGAGGGATACAGGCTCTGGACCATGAGAAGAGAGGGTGAGGGATACAGGCTCTGGACCATGGGAAGAGAGGGTGAGGGATACAGGCTCTGGACCATGGGATCAGAGGCTGAGGGATACAGGCTCTGGACCATGGGATCAAAGGGTGAGAGATACAGGCTCTGGACCATGGGATGAGCGGGTGAGGGATAAAGGCTCTGGACCAAGGGAGAAGAGGCCAAGGGCTACAGGCTCTGGACCATGGGAAGAGAGGGTAAGGGGTACAGGCTCTGGACCATGGGAATAAAGGGTGAGGGATACAGGGTCTGGACCATGGGATGAGCGGGTGAGGGATTCAGGCTCTGGAAGAAGGGAGAAGAGTCCAAGGGCTACAGGCTCTGGACCACGGGAGAGAGGGTGAGGGATACAGGCTCTTGACCATGGAAGAGAGGGTGAGGGATACAGGCTCTGGACCATGGGAAGAGAGGGTGAGGGATACAGGCTCTGGACCATGGAAAGAGAGGGTGAGGAATACAGGCTCTGGACCATGGGAGGAGAGGGTGAGGCATACAAGCTCTGGACCATGGGAAGAAAGGGTGAGGGATACATGCTCTGGACCACTGGAGAGAGGGTGAGTGATACAGGCTCTGGACCATGGGAAGAGAGGGTGAGGGCTACAGACTCTGGACCATGGGAAGAGAGGTTGAGGGATACAGGCTCTTGACCATGGGATCAGAGGGTGAGGGATACAGGCTCCGGACCATGTGATCAGAGGGTGAGGGATACAGGCTCCGGACCATAGGAAGAGAGGGTGAGGGATACGGGCTCCGGACCATGGGAAGAGAGTGTGAGGGATACAGGCTCCGGACCATGGGATGACCTCTCATCCCTCACCCTCAAGGGATATTGGCTCCAGACAATGGGAAGAGATGTTGAGGGATACAGGCTCTGGACCATGGGATCAGAGGGTGAGGGATACAGGCTCTGGACCGTGGGATCAAAGGGTGAGAGATACAGGCTCTGGAGCATGGGAATCAAAGGGTGAGATATACAGTCTCTGGCCCATGGGATCAGAGGGTGAGGGATACAGGCTCTCGAGAATGGGAAGAGAGGATGAGGGATACAGGCTCCGGACCATGGGAATAAAGGGTGAGGGATACAGGCTCTAGAGAATGGGATCAGAGGGGTGACGATAAAGGCTTTGGACCATGGGAAGAGAGGGTAAGGGATACAGGCTCTGGACCATGGGAAGAGAGGGTGAGGGATACAGGCTCTGGACCATGGGAAGAGAGGGTGAGGGATACAGGCTCTGGACCATGGGAAGAGATGGTGAGGTATACAGGATCTGGGCCTTGGCAAGAGAGGGTAAGGGATACAGGCTCTGGACCATGGGAAGAGAGGGTGAGGGATACAGGCTCTGGACCATGGGATCAGAGGGTGAGGGATACAGACTCTGGACCATGGCATCAGAGGGTGAGGGATACAGGCTCTGGACCATGAGAAGAGAGGGTGAGGGATACAGGCTCTGGACCATGGGAAGAGAGGGTGAGGGATACAGGCTCTGGACCATGGGATCAGAGGCTGAGGGATACAGGCTCTGGACCATGGGATCAAAGGGTGAGAGATACAGGCTCTGGACCATGGGAAGAGAGGGTGAGGGATACAGGCTCTGGACCATGGGAAGAGAGGGTGAGGGATACAGGCTCTGGGCCATGGGATCAGAGGCTGAGGGATACAGGCTCTGGACCATGGGATCAGAAGGAGAGGGATACAGGCTCTGGACCTTGGGAAGAGAGGGTGAGGGATACAGACTCTGGACCATGGGATCCGAGGGTTGAGGATACAGGCTCTGGACCCTGTGAGAGAACATGAGCAATAAAGGCTCTGGACCATGGGACGAGAGTGTGAGGGATACAGTCTCTGGGCCATGGGATCAGAGGGTGAGGGATCAGGCTCTGGACCATGGGAGAGAGGGTGAGGGATACAGTCTCTGGACCAAGGGAATAGAGGGTGAGGGATACAGGCTCTAGACCATGGGATGAGAGGTTTAGGGATAGAGGCTCCGGAACTTGGGAAGAGAGGGTGAGGGTTACAGGCTCTGGACCAAGGGAGAAGAGGCCATGGGCTACAGGCTCTGGACCAGGGAAAGAGAGGGTGATGGATACAGGCTCTGGACCACGGGATGAGAGGGTGAGGGATACAAGCTCTGGACCATGGGATGAGAGGGTGAGGGATGCAGGCTTTGGACCTTGGGAAGAGAGGGTGAGGGATACCGACTCTGCACCAAGGGAGAAGAGGCCAAGGGCTACAGGCTCTGGACCATGGAAGAGAGGGTGAGGGATACAGGGTCTGGACCAAGGGAGAAGAGGCCAAGGGCTACAGGCTCTGGACCATGGGAAGAGAGGGTGAGGGATACAGACTCTGGACCATGGGAAGAGAAGGTGAGGATACAGGCTCTGGACCATGGAAGAGAGGGTGAGGGATCAAGGCTCTGGAACTTGGGAAGAGGGGGTGAGGGATACAGGCTCTGGACAATGGGAGAGAGGGTGAAGGATACAGGCTCTGGACCATGGCAGAGAGGGTGAGGGATACAGGCTCTGGAGCATGGGAAGAGAGGGTGAGGGATACAGGCTCTGGACCATGAGAAGAGAGGGTGAGGGATACAGGCTCTGCACCACGGGATGAGAGGGTGAGGGATACAAGCTCTGGACCATGGGATGAGAGGGTGAGGGATGCAGGCTCTGGACCTTGGGAAGAGAGAGTGAGGGATACCGGCTCTGGACCAAGGGAGAAGAGGCCAAGGGCTACAGGCTCTGGACTATGGAAGAGAGGGTGAGGGATACAGGCTCTGGACCATGGGAATAAAGGGTGAGGGTTACAGGGTCTGGACCATGGGATGAGCGGGTGAGGGATTCAGGCTCTGGACGAAGGGAGAAGAGTCCAAGGGATACAGGCTCTGGACCACAGGAGAGAGGGTGAGGGATACAGGCTCTGGACCATGGAAGAGAGGGTGAGGGATACAGGCTCTGGACCATGGGAAGAGAGGGTGAGCGATACAGGCTCTGGACCATGGGAAGAGAGGGTGAGGAATACAGGCTCTGGACCATGGGAGGAGAGGGTGAGGCATACAAGCTCTGGACCATGGGAAGAAAGGGTGAGGGATACATGCTCTGGACCACGGGAGAGAGGGTGAGTGATACAGGCTCTGGACCATGGGAAGAGAGGGTGAGGGCTACAGACTCTGGACCATGGGAAGAGAGGTTGAAGGATACAGGCTCTTGACGATGGGATCAGAGGTTGAGGGATACAGGCTCCGGACCATATGATCAGAGGGTAAGGGATACAGGCTCCGGACCATAGGAAGAGAGGGTGAGGGATACGGGCTCCGGACCATGGGATCAGAGGCTGAGGGATACAGGCTCTGGACCATGGGATCAAAGGGTGAGAGATACAGGCTCTGGACCATAGGAAGAGAGGGTGAGGGATACAGTCTCTGGACCATGGGACGAGAGTGTGAGGGATACAGTGTCTGGGCCATGGGATCAGAGGGTGAGGGATCAGGCTCTGGATCATGGGAGAGAGTGTGAGGGATACAGTCTCTGGACCAAGGGAATAGAGGGTGAGGGATACAGGCTCTAGACCACGGGATGAGAGGTTTAGGGATACAGGCTCCGGAACTTGGGAAGAGAGGGTGAGGGTTACAGGATCTGGACCAAGGGAGAAGAGGCCAAGGGCTACAGGCTCTGGACCAGGGAAAGAGAGGGTGAGGGATACAGGCTCTGGACCATGGGAAGAGAGGGTGAGGGATATAGGCTCTGGACCACGGGATGAGAGGTTGAGGGATACAAACTCTGGACCATGGGATGAGAGGGTGAGGGATGCAGGCTCTGGACCATGGGAGGAGATGGTGAGGCATACAAGCTCTGGACCATGGGAAGAAAGGGTGAGGGATACATGCTCTGGACCACGGGAGAGAGGGTGAGTGATACAGGCTCTGGACCATGGGAAGAGAGGGTGAGGGCTACAGACTCTGGACCATGGGAAGAGAGGTTGAAGGATACAGGCTCTTGACCATGGGATCAGAGGTTGAGGGATACAGGCTCCGGACCATGTGATCAGAGGGTGAGAGATACAGGCTCCGGACCATAGGAAGAGAGGGTGAGGGATACGGGCTCCGGACCATGGGAAGAGAGGGTGAGGGATACAGGCTCCGGACCATGGGATGACCTCTCATCCCTCACCCTCAAGGGATATGGGCTCCAGACAATGGGAAGAGATGGTGAGGGATACAGGCTCTGGACCATGGGATCAGAGGGTGAGGGATACAGGCTCTGGACCGTGGGATCAAAGGGTGAGAGATACAGGCTCTGGACCATGGGAATCAAAGGGTGAGAGATACAGTCTCTGGCCCATGGGATCAGAGGGTGAGGGATACAGGCTCTCGACAATGGGAAGAGAGGATGAGGGATACAGGCTCCGGACCATGGGAATAAAGGGTGAGGGATACAGGCTCTAGAGAATGGGATCAGAGGGGTGACGATAAAGGCTTTGGACCATGGGAAGAGAGGGTAAGGGATACAGGCTCTGGACCATGGGAAGAGATGGTGAGGTATACAGGCTCTGGGCCTTGGGAAGAGAGGGTAAGGGATACAGTCTCTGGACCATGGGAAGAGAGGGTGAGGGATACAGGCTCTGGACCATGGGATCAGAGGGTGAGGGATACAGACTCTGGACCATGGGATCAGAGGGTGAGGGATACAGGCTCTGGACCATGAGAAGAGAGGGTGAGGGATACAGGCTCTGGACCATGGGAAGAGAGGGTGAGGGATACAGGCTCTGGACCATGGGATCAGAGGCTGAGGGATACAGGCTCTGGACCATGGGATCAGAAGGAGAGGGATACAGGCTCTGGACCTTGGGAAGAGAGAGTGAGGGATACAGACTCTGGACCATGGAATCAGAGGGTTGAGGATACAGGCTCTGGACCCTGGGAGAGAACATGAGCAATAAAGGCTCTGCACCATGGGACGAGAGTGTGAGGGATACAGTCTCTGGGCCATGGGATCAGAGGGTGAGGGATCAGGCTCTGGACCATGGGAGAGAGGGTGAGGGATACAGTCTCTGGACCAAGGGAATAGAGGGTGAGGGATACAGGCTCTAGACCACGGGATGAGAGGTTTAGGGATACAGGCTCCGGAACTTGGGAAGAGAGGGTGAGGGTTACAGGCTCTGGACCAAGGGAGAAGAGGCCAAGGGCTACAGGCTCTGGACCAGGGAAAGAGAGGGTGAGGGATACAGGCTCTGGACCATGGGAAGAGAGGGTGAGGGATACAGGCTCTGGACCACGGGATGAGAGGGTGAGGGATACAAGCTCTGGACCATGGGATGAGAGGGTGAGGGATGCAGGCTCTGGACCTTGGGAAGAGAGGGTGAGGGATACCGACTCTGCACCAAGGGAGAAGAGGCCAAGGGCTACAGGCTCTGGACCATGGAAGAGAGGGTGAGGGATACAGGGTCTGGACCAAGGGAGAAGAGGCCAAGGGCTAAAGCTCTGGACCATGTGAAGAGAGAGTGAGGGATACAGACTCTGGATCATGGGAAGAGAAGGTGAGGGATACAGGCTCTGGACCATGGAAGAGAGGGTGAGGGATCAAGGCTCTGGAACTTGGGAAGAGGGGGTGAGGGATACAGGCTCTGGACAATGGGAGAGAGGGTGAGGGATACAGGCTCTGGACCATGGCAGAGAGGGTGAGGGATACAGGCTCTGGAGCATGGGAAGAGAGGGTGAGGGATACAGGCTCTGGACCATGAGAAGAGAGGGTGAGGGATACAGGCTCTGCACCACAGGATGAGAGGGTGAGGGATACAAGCTCTGGACCATGGGATGAGAGGGTGAGGGATGTAGGCTCTGGACCTTGGGAAGAGAGAGTGAGGGATACCGGCTCTGGACCAAGGGAGAAGAGGCCAAGGGCTACAGGCTCTGGACTATGGAAGAGAGGGTGAGGGATACAGGCTCTGGACCAAGGGAAAAGAGGCCAAGGGCTACAGGCTCTGGACCATGGGAAGAGAGGGTGAGGGATACAGACTCTGGACCATGGGAATAGAAGGTGAGGGATACAGGCTCTGGACCATGGAAGAGAGGGTGAGGGATACAGGCTCTGGAACTTGGGAAGAGGGGGTGAGCGATACAGGCTCTGGACCATGGGAGAGAGGGTGAGGGATACAGGCTCTGGACCATGGAAGAGAGGGTGAGGGATACAGGCTCTTCAGCATGGGAAGAGAGGGTGAGGGATACAGACTCTGGACCATGGGAATAGAAGGTGAGGGATACAGGCTCTGGACCATGGAAGAGAGGGTGAGGGATACAGGCTCTGGAACTTGGGAAGAGGGGGTGAGCGATACAGGCTCTGGACCATGGGAGAGAGGGTGAGGGATACAGGCTCTGGACCATGGAAGAGAGGGTGAGGGATACAGGCTCTGGAGCATGGGAAGAGAGGGTGAGGGATACAGGCTCTGGACCATGGGAAGAGAGGGTGAGGGATACAGGCTCCAGACAATGGGAAGAGATGGTGAGGGATACAAGCTCTGGACCATGGGATCAGAGGGAGAGGGATACAGGCTCAGGACCGTGGGATCGAAGGGTGAGAGATACAGGCTCTGGACCATGGGATGAGAGGGTGAGGGAGGGATACGGGCTGTGGACAATGGGAAGAGAGGGTGAGGGATACAGGCTCTGGACCATGGGATCAGAGGGTGAGGGATACATGCTCTTGACCATGGGATCAGAGGGTGAGGGATACAGGCTCCGGACCATGTGATCAGAGGGTGAGGGATACAGGCTCCGGACCATGGGAAGAGAGGGTGAGGGATACGGGCTCCGGACCATGGCAAGAGAGGGTAAGGGATACAGGCTCTGGACCATGGAAAGAGAGGGCGAGGGATACAGGCTCTGGACCATGAGAAGAGAGGGTGAGGGATACAGGCTCTGGACCATGGGAAGAGAGGGTGAGGGATACAGGCTCTGGACCATGGGAAGCGAGGGTGAGAGATACAGGCTCTGGACCATGGGAAGAGATGGTGAGGTATACAGGCTCTGGACCTTGTGAAGAGAAGGTGAGGGATACAGGCTCTGGACCATGGGAAGAGAGGGTGAGTGACACAAGCCCTGGACCATGGGAAGAGAGGGTGAGGGATACAGGCTCTGGACCATGGGATCAGAGGATGATGGATACAGACTGTGGGCCATGGGCTCAGAGGGTGAGGGATACAGGCTCTGGACCATGGGAAGAGAGGGTGAGGGATACAGGCTCTGGACCATGGAAAGAGAGGGTGAGGGATATAGGCTCTGCACCATGGGATCAGAGGCTGAGGGATACAGGCTCTGGACCATGGGATCAAAGGGTAAGAGATACAGGCTCTGGACCATGGTAAGAGAGGGTGAGGGATACAGGCTCTGGACCATGGGAAGAGAGCGTGAGGGATACAGGCTCTGGACCATGGGATCAGAGGCTGAGGGATACAGGCTCTGGACCATGGGATCAAAGGGTAAGAGATACAGGCTCTGGACCATGGTAAGAGAGGGTGAGGGATACAGGCTCTGGACCATGGGAAGAGAGCGTGAGGGATACAGGCTCTGGACCATGGGAAGAGAGGGTGAGGGATATAGGCTCTGGACCATGGGATCAGAGGCTGAGGGATACAGGCTCTGGACCATGGGATCAAAGGGTAAGAGATACAGGCTCTGGACCATGGTAAGAGAGGGTGAGGGATACAGGCTCTGGACCATGGGAAGAGAGCGTGAGGGATACAGGCTCTGGACCATGGGATCAGAGGCTGAGGGATACAGGCTCTGGACCATGGGATCAAAGGGTGAGAGATACAGGCTCTGGACCATAGGAAGAGAGGGTGAGGGATACAGGCTCTGGACCATGGGAAGAGAGGGTGAGGGATACAGGCTCTGGGCCATGGGATCAGAGGCTGAGGGATACAGGCTCTGGACCATGGGATCAGAACATGAGCAATAAAGGCTCTGGACCATGGGACGAGAGTGTGAGGGATACAGTCTCTGGGCCATGGGATCAGAGGGTGAGGGATCAGGCTCTGGACCATGGGAGAGAGGGTGAGGGATACAGTCTCTGGACCAAGGGAATAGAGGGTGAGGGATACAGGCTCTAGACCACGGGATGAGAGGTTTAGGGATACAGGCTCCGGAACTTGGGAAGAGAGGGTGAGGGTTACAGGCTCTGGCCCATGGAGAAGAGGCCAAGGGCTACAGGCTCTGGACCAGGGAAAGAGAGGGTGAGGGATACAGGCTCTGGACCATGGGAAGAGAGGGTGAGGGATACAGGCTCTGGACCACGGGATGAGAGGGTGAGGGATACACGCTCTGGACCATGGGATGAGAGGGTGAGGGATGCAGGCTCTGGACCTTGGGAAGAGAGGGTGAGGGATACCGACTCTGCACCAAGGGAGAAGAGGCCAAGGGCTACAGGCTCTGGACCATGGAAGAGAGGGTGAGGGATACAGGGTCTGGACCAAGGGAGAAGAGGCCAAGGGCTAAAGCTCTGGACCATGTGAAGAGAGAGTGAGGGATACAGACTCTGGATCATGGGAAGAGAAGGTGAGGGATACAGGCTCTGGACCATGGAAGAGAGGGTGAGGGATCAAGGCTCTGGAACTTGGGAAGAAGGGGTGAGGGATACAGGCTCTGGACAATGGGAGAGAGGGTGAGGGATACAGGCTCTGGACCATGGCAGAGAGGGTGAGGGATACAGGCTCTGGACCATGGCAGAGAGGGTGAGGGATACAGGCTCTGGAGCATGGGAAGAGAGGGTGAGGGATACAGGCTCTGGACCATGAGAAGAGAGGGTGAGGGATACAGGCTCTGCACCACAGGATGAGAGGGTGAGGGATACAAGCTCTGGACCATGGGATGAGAGGGTGAGGGATGCAGGCTCTGGACCTTGGGAAGAGAGAGTGAGGGATACCGGCTCTGGACCAAGGGAGAAGAGGCCAAGGGCTACAGGCTCTGGACTATGGAAGAGAGGATGAGGGATACAGGCTCTGGACCAAGGGAAAAGAGGCCAAGGGCTACAGGCTCTGGACCATGGGAAGAGAGGGTGAGGGATACAGACTCTGGACCATGGGAATAGAAGGTGAGGGATACAGGCTCTGGACCATGGAAGAGAGGGTGAGGGATACAGGCTCTGGAACTTGGGAAGAGGGGGTGAGCGATACAGGCTCTGGACCATGGGAGAGAGGGTGAGGGATACAGGCTCTGGACCATGGAAGAGAGGGTGAGGGATACAGGCTCTGGAGCATGGGATGAGAGGGTGAGGGATTCAGGCTCTGGACCATGGGAAGAGAGGGTGAGGGATACAGGCTCCAGACAATGGGAAGAGATGGTGAGGGATACAAGCTCTGGACCATGGGATCAGAGGGTGAGGGATACAGGCTCAGGACCGTGGGATCGAAGGGTGAGAGATACAGGCTCTGGACCATGGGATGAGAGGGTGAGGGAGGGATACGGGCTGTGGACAATGGGAAGAGAGGGTGAGGGATACAGGCTCTGGACCATGGGATCAGAGGGTGAGGGATACATGCTCTTGACCATGGGATCAGAGGGTGAGGGATACAGGCTCCGGACCATGTGATCAGAGGGTGAGGGATACAGGCTCCGGACCATGGGAAGAGAGGGTGAGGAAACGGGCTCCGGACCATGGCAAGAGAGGGTAAGGGATACAGGCTCTGGACCATGGAAAGAGAGGGCGAGGGATACAGGCTCTGGACCATGAGAAGAGAGGGTGAGGGATACAGGCTCTGGACCATGGGAAGAGAGGGTGAGGGATACAGGCTCTGGACCATGGGAAGCGAGGGTGAGGGATACAGGCTCTGGACCATGGGAAGAGATGGTGAGGTATACAGGCTCTGGACCTTGTGAAGAGAAGGTGAGGGATACAGGCTCTGGACCATGGGAAGAGAGGGTGAGTGACACAAGCCCTGGACCATGGGAAGAGAGGGTGAGGGATACAGGCTCTGGACCATGGGATCAGAGGATGATGGATACAGACTGTGGGCCATGGGCTCAGAGGGTGAGGGATACAGGCTCTGGACCATGGGAAGAGAGGGTGAGGGATACAGGCTCTGGACCATGGGAAGAGAGGGTGAGGGATATAGGCTCTGGACAATGGGATCAGAGGCTGAGGGATACAGGCTCTGGACCATGGGATCAAAGGGTAAGAGATACAGGCTCTGGACCATGGTAAGAGAGGGTGAGGGATACAGGCTCTGGACCATGGGAAGAGAGCGTGAGGGATACAGGCTCTGGACCATGGAATCAGAGGCTGAGGGATACAGGCTCTGGACCATGGGATCAGAAGAGAGGGATACAGGCTCGGACCTTGGGAAGAGAGGGTGAGGGATACAGGCTCTGGACCATGGGAGAGAACGTGAGCGATACAGGCTCTAGACCATGGGAAGAGAGGGTGAGGGATACAGTCTCTGGGCCATGCGATCAGAGGGTGAGGGATACAGGCTCTGGACCATGAGAAGAGAGGGTGAGGGATACAGGCTCTGGACCATGGGAAGAGAGGGTGAGGGAGACAGGCTCTGGACCATGGGATCAGAGGCTGAGGGATACAGGCTCTGGACCATGGGATCAAAGGGTGAGAGATACAAGCTCTGGACCATGGGAAGAGAGGGTGAGGGATACAGGCTCGGGACCATGGGAAGAGAGGGTGAGGGATACAGGCTCTGGGTCATGGGATCAGAGGCTGAGGGATACAGGCTCTGGACCATGGGATCAGAAGGAGAGGGATACAGGCTCTGGACCTTGGGAAGAGAGGGTGAGGGATACAGACTCTGGACCATGGGATCAGAGGTTGAGGGATACAGTCTCTGGGCCATGCGATCAGAGGGTGAGGGATCAGGCTCTGGATCATGGGAGAGAGGGTGAAGGATACAGTCTCTGGACAATGGGAATAGAGGGTGAGGGATACAGGCTCTAGACCACGAGATGAGAGGTTGAGAGAGACAGGCTCTGGAACTTGGGAAGAGAGGGTGAGGTTTACAGGCTCTGAACCAATGGATCAGAGGGTGAGGGATACAAGCTCTGGACCATGGGAAGAGATGGTGAGGGATACAGGCTCTGGACCAAGGGAGAAGAGGCCAAGGGCTACAGGCTCTGGGCCATGGAAGAGAGGGTGAGGGATACAGGCTCTGGACCTTGGGAAGAGATGGTGAGGGATACAGGCTCTGGACCTTGGGAAGAGATGGTGAGGGATACAGGCTCTGGACCAAGGGAGAAGAGGCCAAGGGCTGCAGGCTCTGGGCCATGGAAGAGAGGGTGAGGGATACAGGCTCTGGACCAAGGGAGAAGAGGCCAAGGGCTACAGGCTCTGGACCATGGAAAGAGAGGGTGAGGAATACAGGCTCTGGACCATGGGAAGAGAGGGTGCGGGATACAGGCTCTGGACCATGGGAAGAGAGGGTGACGGATACAGACTCTTGACCATGGGAAGAGAGGGTGAGGGATACAGGCTCTGGACCATGGAAGAGAGGGTGAGGGATACAGGCTCTGGAACTTGGGAAGAGAGGGTGAGGGATACAGGCTCTGGTCCATGGGAGAGAGGATGAGGGATTCAGGCTCTGGACCATGGGATCAGAAGGTGAGGGATACAGGCTCTGGACCATGGACGAGAGAGTGAGGGATACTGGCTCTGGCCCATGGGATCAGAGGGTGAGGGATAAAGGCTCTGGACCATGGGATCAGAGGGTGAGGGTTACAGGCTCTGGACCATGGCAAGAGAGGGTGAGGGATACAGGCTCTGGACCATGGGAAGAGAGGGTGAGGGAGACAGTCCCTGAACCATAGGATCAGAGGGTGAGTGATACAGGCTCCGGATCATGGGAAGAAAGGGTGAGGAATACAGGCTCTGGACCATGGGAATAAAGGGTGAGGGACACAGGCTCTGGACCATGGGATGAGCGGGTGAGGGATACAGGCTCTGGACCCTGTGAGAGAACATGAGCAATAAAGGCTCTGGACCATGGGACGAGAGTGTGAGGGATACAGTCTCTGGGCCATGGGATCAGAGGGTGAGGGATCAGGCTCTGGACCATGGGAGAGAGGGTGAGGGATACAGTCTCTGGACCAAGGGAATAGAGGGTGAGGGATACAGGCTCTAGACCATGGGATGAGAGGTTTAGGGATAGAGGCTCCGGAACTTGGGAAGAGAGGGTGAGGGTTACAGGCTCTGGACCAAGGGAGAAGAGGCCATGGGCTACAGGCTCTGGACCAGGGAAAGAGAGGGTGATGGATACAGGCTCTGGACCACGGGATGAGAGGGTGAGGGATACAAGCTCTGGACCATGGGATGAGAGGGTGAGGGATGCAGGCTCTGGACCTTGGGAAGAGAGGGTGAGGGATACCGACTCTGCACCAAGGGAGAAGAGGCCAAGGGCTACAGGCTCTGGACCATGGAAGAGAGGGTGAGGGATACAGGGTCTGGACCAAGGGAGAAGAGGCCAAGGGCTACAGGCTCTGGACCATGGGAAGAGAGGGTGAGGGATACAGACTCTGGACCATGGGAAGAGAAGGTGAGGGATACAGGCTCTGGACCATGGAAGAGAGGGTGAGGGATCAAGGCTCTGGAACTTGGGAAGAGGGGGTGAGGGATACAGGCTCTGGACAATGGGAGAGAGGGTGAAGGATACAGGCTCTGGACCATGGCAGAGAGGGTGAGGGATACAGGCTCTGGAGCATGGGAAGAGAGGGTGAGGGATACAGGCTCTGGACCATGAGAAGAGAGGGTGAGGGATACAGGCTCTGCACCACGGGATGAGAGGGTGAGGGATACAAGCTCTGGACCATGGGATGAGAGGGTGAGGGATGCAGGCTCTGGACCTTGGGAAGAGAGAGTGAGGGATACCGGCTCTGGACCAAGGGAGAAGAGGCCAAGGGCTACAGGCTCTGGACTATGGAAGAGAGGGTGAGGGATACAGGCTCTGGACCATGGGAATAAAGGGTGAGGGTTACAGGGTCTGGACCATGGGATGAGCGGGTGAGGGATTCAGGCTCTGGACGAAGGGAGAAGAGTCCAAGGGATACAGGCTCTGGACCACAGGAGAGAGGGTGAGGGATACAGGCTCTGGACCATGGAAGAGAGGGTGAGGGATACAGGCTCTGGACCATGGGAAGAGAGGGTGAGCGATACAGGCTCTGGACCATGGGAAGAGAGGGTGAGGAATACAGGCTCTGGACCATGGGAGGAGAGGGTGAGGCATACAAGCTCTGGACCATGGGAAGAAAGGGTGAGGGATACATGCTCTGGACCACGGGAGAGAGGGTGAGTGATACAGGCTCTGGACCATGGGAAGAGAGGGTGAGGGCTACAGACTCTGGACCATGGGAAGAGAGGTTGAAGGATACAGGCTCTTGACCATGGGATCAGAGGTTGAGGGATACAGGCTCCGGACCATATGATCAGAGGGTAAGGGATACAGGCTCCGGACCATAGGAAGAGAGGGTGAGGGATACGGGCTCCGGACCATGGGATCAGAGGCTGAGGGATACAGGCTCTGGACCATGGGATCAAAGGGTGAGAGATACAGGCTCTGGACCATAGGAAGAGAGGGTGAGGGATACAGTCTCTGGACCATGGGACGAGAGTGTGAGGGATACAGTGTCTGGGCCATGGGATCAGAGGGTGAGGGATCAGGCTCTGGATCATGGGAGAGAGTGTGAGGGATACAGTCTCTGGACCAAGGGAATAGAGGGTGAGGGATACAGGCTCTAGACCACGGGATGAGAGGTTTAGGGATACAGGCTCCGGAACTTGGGAAGAGAGGGTGAGGGTTACAGGATCTGGACCAAGGGAGAAGAGGCCAAGGGCTACAGGCTCTGGACCAGGGAAAGAGAGGGTGAGGGATACAGGCTCTGGACCATGGGAAGAGAGGGTGAGGGATATAGGCTCTGGACCACGGGATGAGAGGTTGAGGGATACAAACTCTGGACCATGGGATGAGAGGGTGAGGGATGCAGGCTCTGGACCATGGGAGGAGATGGTGAGGCATACAAGCTCTGGACCATGGGAAGAAAGGGTGAGGGATACATGCTCTGGACCACGGGAGAGAGGGTGAGTGATACAGGCTCTGGACCATGGGAAGAGAGGGTGAGGGCTACAGACTCTGGACCATGGGAAGAGAGGTTGAAGGATACAGGCTCTTGACCATGGGATCAGAGGTTGAGGGATACAGGCTCCGGACCATGTGATCAGAGGGTGAGAGATACAGGCTCCGGACCATAGGAAGAGAGGGTGAGGGATACGGGCTCCGGACCATGGGAAGAGAGGGTGAGGGATACAGGCTCCGGACCATGGGATGACCTCTCATCCCTCACCCTCAAGGGATATGGGCTCCAGACAATGGGAAGAGATGGTGAGGGATACAGGCTCTGGACCATGGGATCAGAGGGTGAGGGATACAGGCTCTGGACCGTGGGATCAAAGGGTGAGAGATACAGGCTCTGGACCATGGGAATCAAAGGGTGAGAGATACAGTCTCTGGCCCATGGGATCAGAGGGTGAGGGATACAGGCTCTCGACAATGGGAAGAGAGGATGAGGGATACAGGCTCCGGACCATGGGAATAAAGGGTGAGGGATACAGGCTCTAGAGAATGGGATCAGAGGGGTGACGATAAAGGCTTTGGACCATGGGAAGAGAGGGTAAGGGATACAGGCTCTGGACCATGGGAAGAGATGGTGAGGTATACAGGCTCTGGGCCTTGGGAAGAGAGGGTAAGGGATACAGTCTCTGGACCATGGGAAGAGAGGGTGAGGGATACAGGCTCTGGACCATGGGATCAGAGGGTGAGGGATACAGACTCTGGACCATGGGATCAGAGGGTGAGGGATACAGGCTCTGGACCATGAGAAGAGAGGGTGAGGGATACAGGCTCTGGACCATGGGAAGAGAGGGTGAGGGATACAGGCTCTGGACCATGGGATCAGAGGCTGAGGGATACAGGCTCTGGACCATGGGATCAGAAGGAGAGGGATACAGGCTCTGGACCTTGGGAAGAGAGAGTGAGGGATACAGACTCTGGACCATGGAATCAGAGGGTTGAGGATACAGGCTCTGGACCCTGGGAGAGAACATGAGCAATAAAGGCTCTGCACCATGGGACGAGAGTGTGAGGGATACAGTCTCTGGGCCATGGGATCAGAGGGTGAGGGATCAGGCTCTGGACCATGGGAGAGAGGGTGAGGGATACAGTCTCTGGACCAAGGGAATAGAGGGTGAGGGATACAGGCTCTAGACCACGGGATGAGAGGTTTAGGGATACAGGCTCCGGAACTTGGGAAGAGAGGGTGAGGGTTACAGGCTCTGGACCAAGGGAGAAGAGGCCAAGGGCTACAGGCTCTGGACCAGGGAAAGAGAGGGTGAGGGATACAGGCTCTGGACCATGGGAAGAGAGGGTGAGGGATACAGGCTCTGGACCACGGGATGAGAGGGTGAGGGATACAAGCTCTGGACCATGGGATGAGAGGGTGAGGGATGCAGGCTCTGGACCTTGGGAAGAGAGGGTGAGGGATACCGACTCTGCACCAAGGGAGAAGAGGCCAAGGGCTACAGGCTCTGGACCATGGAAGAGAGGGTGAGGGATACAGGGTCTGGACCAAGGGAGAAGAGGCCAAGGGCTAAAGCTCTGGACCATGTGAAGAGAGAGTGAGGGATACAGACTCTGGATCATGGGAAGAGAAGGTGAGGGATACAGGCTCTGGACCATGGAAGAGAGGGTGAGGGATCAAGGCTCTGGAACTTGGGAAGAGGGGGTGAGGGATACAGGCTCTGGACAATGGGAGAGAGGGTGAGGGATACAGGCTCTGGACCATGGCAGAGAGGGTGAGGGATACAGGCTCTGGAGCATGGGAAGAGAGGGTGAGGGATACAGGCTCTGGACCATGAGAAGAGAGGGTGAGGGATACAGGCTCTGCACCACAGGATGAGAGGGTGAGGGATACAAGCTCTGGACCATGGGATGAGAGGGTGAGGGATGTAGGCTCTGGACCTTGGGAAGAGAGAGTGAGGGATACCGGCTCTGGACCAAGGGAGAAGAGGCCAAGGGCTACAGGCTCTGGACTATGGAAGAGAGGGTGAGGGATACAGGCTCTGGACCAAGGGAAAAGAGGCCAAGGGCTACAGGCTCTGGACCATGGGAAGAGAGGGTGAGGGATACAGACTCTGGACCATGGGAATAGAAGGTGAGGGATACAGGCTCTGGACCATGGAAGAGAGGGTGAGGGATACAGGCTCTGGAACTTGGGAAGAGGGGGTGAGCGATACAGGCTCTGGACCATGGGAGAGAGGGTGAGGGATACAGGCTCTGGACCATGGAAGAGAGGGTGAGGGATACAGGCTCTTCAGCATGGGAAGAGAGGGTGAGGGATACAGACTCTGGACCATGGGAATAGAAGGTGAGGGATACAGGCTCTGGACCATGGAAGAGAGGGTGAGGGATACAGGCTCTGGAACTTGGGAAGAGGGGGTGAGCGATACAGGCTCTGGACCATGGGAGAGAGGGTGAGGGATACAGGCTCTGGACCATGGAAGAGAGGGTGAGGGATACAGGCTCTGGAGCATGGGAAGAGAGGGTGAGGGATACAGGCTCTGGACCATGGGAAGAGAGGGTGAGGGATACAGGCTCCAGACAATGGGAAGAGATGGTGAGGGATACAAGCTCTGGACCATGGGATCAGAGGGAGAGGGATACAGGCTCAGGACCGTGGGATCGAAGGGTGAGAGATACAGGCTCTGGACCATGGGATGAGAGGGTGAGGGAGGGATACGGGCTGTGGACAATGGGAAGAGAGGGTGAGGGATACAGGCTCTGGACCATGGGATCAGAGGGTGAGGGATACATGCTCTTGACCATGGGATCAGAGGGTGAGGGATACAGGCTCCGGACCATGTGATCAGAGGGTGAGGGATACAGGCTCCGGACCATGGGAAGAGAGGGTGAGGGATACGGGCTCCGGACCATGGCAAGAGAGGGTAAGGGATACAGGCTCTGGACCATGGAAAGAGAGGGCGAGGGATACAGGCTCTGGACCATGAGAAGAGAGGGTGAGGGATACAGGCTCTGGACCATGGGAAGAGAGGGTGAGGGATACAGGCTCTGGACCATGGGAAGCGAGGGTGAGAGATACAGGCTCTGGACCATGGGAAGAGATGGTGAGGTATACAGGCTCTGGACCTTGTGAAGAGAAGGTGAGGGATACAGGCTCTGGACCATGGGAAGAGAGGGTGAGTGACACAAGCCCTGGACCATGGGAAGAGAGGGTGAGGGATACAGGCTCTGGACCATGGGATCAGAGGATGATGGATACAGACTGTGGGCCATGGGCTCAGAGGGTGAGGGATACAGGCTCTGGACCATGGGAAGAGAGGGTGAGGGATACAGGCTCTGGACCATGGAAAGAGAGGGTGAGGGATATAGGCTCTGCACCATGGGATCAGAGGCTGAGGGATACAGGCTCTGGACCATGGGATCAAAGGGTAAGAGATACAGGCTCTGGACCATGGTAAGAGAGGGTGAGGGATACAGGCTCTGGACCATGGGAAGAGAGCGTGAGGGATACAGGCTCTGGACCATGGGATCAGAGGCTGAGGGATACAGGCTCTGGACCATGGGATCAAAGGGTAAGAGATACAGGCTCTGGACCATGGTAAGAGAGGGTGAGGGATACAGGCTCTGGACCATGGGAAGAGAGCGTGAGGGATACAGGCTCTGGACCATGGGAAGAGAGGGTGAGGGATATAGGCTCTGGACCATGGGATCAGAGGCTGAGGGATACAGGCTCTGGACCATGGGATCAAAGGGTAAGAGATACAGGCTCTGGACCATGGTAAGAGAGGGTGAGGGATACAGGCTCTGGACCATGGGAAGAGAGCGTGAGGGATACAGGCTCTGGACCATGGGATCAGAGGCTGAGGGATACAGGCTCTGGACCATGGGATCAAAGGGTGAGAGATACAGGCTCTGGACCATAGGAAGAGAGGGTGAGGGATACAGGCTCTGGACCATGGGAAGAGAGGGTGAGGGATACAGGCTCTGGGCCATGGGATCAGAGGCTGAGGGATACAGGCTCTGGACCATGGGATCAGAACATGAGCAATAAAGGCTCTGGACCATGGGACGAGAGTGTGAGGGATACAGTCTCTGGGCCATGGGATCAGAGGGTGAGGGATCAGGCTCTGGACCATGGGAGAGAGGGTGAGGGATACAGTCTCTGGACCAAGGGAATAGAGGGTGAGGGATACAGGCTCTAGACCACGGGATGAGAGGTTTAGGGATACAGGCTCCGGAACTTGGGAAGAGAGGGTGAGGGTTACAGGCTCTGGCCCATGGAGAAGAGGCCAAGGGCTACAGGCTCTGGACCAGGGAAAGAGAGGGTGAGGGATACAGGCTCTGGACCATGGGAAGAGAGGGTGAGGGATACAGGCTCTGGACCACGGGATGAGAGGGTGAGGGATACACGCTCTGGACCATGGGATGAGAGGGTGAGGGATGCAGGCTCTGGACCTTGGGAAGAGAGGGTGAGGGATACCGACTCTGCACCAAGGGAGAAGAGGCCAAGGGCTACAGGCTCTGGACCATGGAAGAGAGGGTGAGGGATACAGGGTCTGGACCAAGGGAGAAGAGGCCAAGGGCTAAAGCTCTGGACCATGTGAAGAGAGAGTGAGGGATACAGACTCTGGATCATGGGAAGAGAAGGTGAGGGATACAGGCTCTGGACCATGGAAGAGAGGGTGAGGGATCAAGGCTCTGGAACTTGGGAAGAAGGGGTGAGGGATACAGGCTCTGGACAATGGGAGAGAGGGTGAGGGATACAGGCTCTGGACCATGGCAGAGAGGGTGAGGGATACAGGCTCTGGACCATGGCAGAGAGGGTGAGGGATACAGGCTCTGGAGCATGGGAAGAGAGGGTGAGGGATACAGGCTCTGGACCATGAGAAGAGAGGGTGAGGGATACAGGCTCTGCACCACAGGATGAGAGGGTGAGGGATACAAGCTCTGGACCATGGGATGAGAGGGTGAGGGATGCAGGCTCTGGACCTTGGGAAGAGAGAGTGAGGGATACCGGCTCTGGACCAAGGGAGAAGAGGCCAAGGGCTACAGGCTCTGGACTATGGAAGAGAGGATGAGGGATACAGGCTCTGGACCAAGGGAAAAGAGGCCAAGGGCTACAGGCTCTGGACCATGGGAAGAGAGGGTGAGGGATACAGACTCTGGACCATGGGAATAGAAGGTGAGGGATACAGGCTCTGGACCATGGAAGAGAGGGTGAGGGATACAGGCTCTGGAACTTGGGAAGAGGGGTGAGCGATACAGGCTCTGGACCATGGGAGAGAGGGTGAGGGATACAGGCTCTGGACCATGGAAGAGAGGGTGAGGGATACAGGCTCTGGAGCATGGGATGAGAGGGTGAGGGATTCAGGCTCTGGACCATGGGAAGAGAGGGTGAGGGATACAGGCTCCAGACAATGGGAAGAGATGGTGAGGGATACAAGCTCTGGACCATGGGATCAGAGGGTGAGGGATACAGGCTCAGGACCGTGGGATCGAAGGGTGAGAGATACAGGCTCTGGACCATGGGATGAGAGGGTGAGGGAGGGATACGGGCTGTGGACAATGGGAAGAGAGGGTGAGGGATACAGGCTCTGGACCATGGGATCAGAGGGTGAGGGATACATGCTCTTGACCATGGGATCAGAGGGTGAGGGATACAGGCTCCGGACCATGTGATCAGAGGGTGAGGGATACAGGCTCCGGACCATGGGAAGAGAGGGTGAGGGAAACGGGCTCCGGACCATGGCAAGAGAGGGTAAGGGATACAGGCTCTGGACCATGGAAAGAGAGGGCGAGGGATACAGGCTCTGGACCATGAGAAGAGAGGGTGAGGGATACAGGCTCTGGACCATGGGAAGAGAGGGTGAGGGATACAGGCTCTGGACCATGGGAAGCGAGGGTGAGGGATACAGGCTCTGGACCATGGGAAGAGATGGTGAGGTATACAGGCTCTGGACCTTGTGAAGAGAAGGTGAGGGATACAGGCTCTGGACCATGGGAAGAGAGGGTGAGTGACACAAGCCCTGGACCATGGGAAGAGAGGGTGAGGGATACAGGCTCTGGACCATGGGATCAGAGGATGATGGATACAGACTGTGGGCCATGGGCTCAGAGGGTGAGGGATACAGGCTCTGGACCATGGGAAGAGAGGGTGAGGGATACAGGCTCTGGACCATGGGAAGAGAGGGTGAGGGATATAGGCTCTGGACAATGGGATCAGAGGCTGAGGGATACAGGCTCTGGACCATGGGATCAAAGGGTAAGAGATACAGGCTCTGGACCATGGTAAGAGAGGGTGAGGGATACAGGCTCTGGACCATGGGAAGAGAGCGTGAGGGATACAGGCTCTGGACCATGGAATCAGAGGCTGAGGGATACAGGCTCTGGACCATGGGATCAGAAGAGAGGGATACAGGCTCGGACCTTGGGAAGAGAGGGTGAGGGATACAGGCTCTGGACCATGGGAGAGAACGTGAGCGATACAGGCTCTAGACCATGGGAAGAGAGGGTGAGGGATACAGTCTCTGGGCCATGCGATCAGAGGGTGAGGGATACAGGCTCTGGACCATGAGAAGAGAGGGTGAGGGATACAGGCTCTGGACCATGGGAAGAGAGGGTGAGGGAGACAGGCTCTGGACCATGGGATCAGAGGCTGAGGGATACAGGCTCTGGACCATGGGATCAAAGGGTGAGAGATACAAGCTCTGGACCATGGGAAGAGAGGGTGAGGGATACAGGCTCGGGACCATGGGAAGAGAGGGTGAGGGATACAGGCTCTGGGTCATGGGATCAGAGGCTGAGGGATACAGGCTCTGGACCATGGGATCAGAAGGAGAGGGATACAGGCTCTGGACCTTGGGAAGAGAGGGTGAGGGATACAGACTCTGGACCATGGGATCAGAGGTTGAGGGATACAGTCTCTGGGCCATGCGATCAGAGGGTGAGGGATCAGGCTCTGGATCATGGGAGAGAGGGTGAAGGATACAGTCTCTGGACAATGGGAATAGAGGGTGAGGGATACAGGCTCTAGACCACGAGATGAGAGGTTGAGAGAGACAGGCTCTGGAACTTGGGAAGAGAGGGTGAGGTTTACAGGCTCTGAACCAATGGATCAGAGGGTGAGGGATACAAGCTCTGGACCATGGGAAGAGATGGTGAGGGATACAGGCTCTGGACCAAGGGAGAAGAGGCCAAGGGCTACAGGCTCTGGGCCATGGAAGAGAGGGTGAGGGATACAGGCTCTGGACCTTGGGAAGAGATGGTGAGGGATACAGGCTCTGGACCTTGGGAAGAGATGGTGAGGGATACAGGCTCTGGACCAAGGGAGAAGAGGCCAAGGGCTGCAGGCTCTGGGCCATGGAAGAGAGGGTGAGGGATACAGGCTCTGGACCAAGGGAGAAGAGGCCAAGGGCTACAGGCTCTGGACCATGGAAAGAGAGGGTGAGGAATACAGGCTCTGGACCATGGGAAGAGAGGGTGCGGGATACAGGCTCTGGACCATGGGAAGAGAGGGTGACGGATACAGACTCTTGACCATGGGAAGAGAGGGTGAGGGATACAGGCTCTGGACCATGGAAGAGAGGGTGAGGGATACAGGCTCTGGAACTTGGGAAGAGAGGGTGAGGGATACAGGCTCTGGTCCATGGGAGAGAGGATGAGGGATTCAGGCTCTGGACCATGGGATCAGAAGGTGAGGGATACAGGCTCTGGACCATGGACGAGAGAGTGAGGGATACTGGCTCTGGCCCATGGGATCAGAGGGTGAGGGATAAAGGCTCTGGACCATGGGATCAGAGGGTGAGGGTTACAGGCTCTGGACCATGGCAAGAGAGGGTGAGGGATACAGGCTCTGGACCATGGGAAGAGAGGGTGAGGGAGACAGTCCCTGAACCATAGGATCAGAGGGTGAGTGATACAGGCTCCGGATCATGGGAAGAAAGGGTGAGGAATACAGGCTCTGGACCATGGGAATAAAGGGTGAGGGACACAGGCTCTGGACCATGGGATGAGCGGGTGAGGGATACAGGCTATGGACCAAGGGAGAAGAGGCCAAGGGCTACAGTCTCTGGACCATGGGAAGAGAGGGTAAGGGATACAGACTCTGGACCATGGGAAGAGAGGATGAGGAATACAGGCTCTGGACCATGGGAATAAAGGGTGAGGGATACAGGGTCTGGACCATGGGATGAGCGGGTGAGGGATTCAGGCTCTGGACGAAGGGAGAAGAGTCCAAGGGCTATAGGCTCTGGACCACTGGAGAGAGGGTGAGGGATACAGGCTCTGGACCATGGAAGAGAGGGTGAGGGATACAGACTCTGGACCATGGGATCAGAGGGTGAGGGATACAGGCTCTGGACCATGAGAAGAGAGGGTGAGGGATACAGGCTCTGGACCATGGGAAGAGAGGGTGAGGGATACAGGCTCTGGACCATGGGATCAGAGGCTGAGGGATACAGGCTCTGGACCATGGGATCAGAAGGAGAGGGATACAGGCTCTGGACCTTGGGAAGAGAGAGTGAGGGATACAGACTCTGGACCATGGAATCAGAGGGTTGAGGATACAGGCTCTGGACCCTGGGAGAGAACATGAGCAATAAAGGCTCTGCACCATGGGACGAGAGTGTGAGGGATACAGTCTCTGGGCCATGGGATCAGAGGGTGAGGGATCAGGCTCTGGACCATGGGAGAGAGGGTGAGGGATACAGTCTCTGGACCAAGGGAATAGAGGGTGAGGGATACAGGCTCTAGACCACGGGATGAGAGGTTTAGGGATACAGGCTCCGGAACTTGGGAAGAGAGGGTGAGGGTTACAGGCTCTGGACCAAGGGAGAAGAGGCCAAGGGCTACAGGCTCTGGACCAGGGAAAGAGAGGGTGAGGGATACAGGCTCTGGACCATGGGAAGAGAGGGTGAGGGATACAGGCTCTGGACCACGGGATGAGAGGGTGAGGGATACAAGCTCTGGACCATGGGATGAGAGGGTGAGGGATGCAGGCTCTGGACCTTGGGAAGAGAGGGTGAGGGATACCGACTCTGCACCAAGGGAGAAGAGGCCAAGGGCTACAGGCTCTGGACCATGGAAGAGAGGGTGAGGGATACAGGGTCTGGACCAAGGGAGAAGAGGCCAAGGGCTAAAGCTCTGGACCATGTGAAGAGAGAGTGAGGGATACAGACTCTGGATCATGGGAAGAGAAGGTGAGGGATACAGGCTCTGGACCATGGAAGAGAGGGTGAGGGATCAAGGCTCTGGAACTTGGGAAGAGGGGGTGAGGGATACAGGCTCTGGACAATGGGAGAGAGGGTGAGGGATACAGGCTCTGGACCATGGCAGAGAGGGTGAGGGATACAGGCTCTGGAGCATGGGAAGAGAGGGTGAGGGATACAGGCTCTGGACCATGAGAAGAGAGGGTGAGGGATACAGGCTCTGCACCACAGGATGAGAGGGTGAGGGATACAAGCTCTGGACCATGGGATGAGAGGGTGAGGGATGTAGGCTCTGGACCTTGGGAAGAGAGAGTGAGGGATACCGGCTCTGGACCAAGGGAGAAGAGGCCAAGGGCTACAGGCTCTGGACTATGGAAGAGAGGGTGAGGGATACAGGCTCTGGACCAAGGGAAAAGAGGCCAAGGGCTACAGGCTCTGGACCATGGGAAGAGAGGGTGAGGGATACAGACTCTGGACCATGGGAATAGAAGGTGAGGGATACAGGCTCTGGACCATGGAAGAGAGGGTGAGGGATACAGGCTCTGGAACTTGGGAAGAGGGGTGAGCGATACAGGCTCTGGACCATGGGAGAGAGGGTGAGGGATACAGGCTCTGGACCATGGAAGAGAGGGTGAGGGATACAGGCTCTTCAGCATGGGAAGAGAGGGTGAGGGATACAGACTCTGGACCATGGGAATAGAAGGTGAGGGATACAGGCTCTGGACCATGGAAGAGAGGGTGAGGGATACAGGCTCTGGAACTTGGGAAGAGGGGGTGAGCGATACAGGCTCTGGACCATGGGAGAGAGGGTGAGGGATACAGGCTCTGGACCATGGAAGAGAGGGTGAGGGATACAGGCTCTGGAGCATGGGAAGAGAGGGTGAGGGATACAGGCTCTGGACCATGGGAAGAGAGGGTGAGGGATACAGGCTCCAGACAATGGGAAGAGATGGTGAGGGATACAAGCTCTGGACCATGGGATCAGAGGGAGAGGGATACAGGCTCAGGACCGTGGGATCGAAGGGTGAGAGATACAGGCTCTGGACCATGGGATGAGAGGGTGAGGGAGGGATACGGGCTGTGGACAATGGGAAGAGAGGGTGAGGGATACAGGCTCTGGACCATGGGATCAGAGGGTGAGGGATACATGCTCTTGACCATGGGATCAGAGGGTGAGGGATACAGGCTCCGGACCATGTGATCAGAGGGTGAGGGATACAGGCTCCGGACCATGGGAAGAGAGGGTGAGGGATACGGGCTCCGGACCATGGCAAGAGAGGGTAAGGGATACAGGCTCTGGACCATGGAAAGAGAGGGCGAGGGATACAGGCTCTGGACCATGAGAAGAGAGGGTGAGGGATACAGGCTCTGGACCATGGGAAGAGAGGGTGAGGGATACAGGCTCTGGACCATGGGAAGCGAGGGTGAGAGATACAGGCTCTGGACCATGGGAAGAGATGGTGAGGTATACAGGCTCTGGACCTTGTGAAGAGAAGGTGAGGGATACAGGCTCTGGACCATGGGAAGAGAGGGTGAGTGACACAAGCCCTGGACCATGGGAAGAGAGGGTGAGGGATACAGGCTCTGGACCATGGGATCAGAGGATGATGGATACAGACTGTGGGCCATGGGCTCAGAGGGTGAGGGATACAGGCTCTGGACCATGGGAAGAGAGGGTGAGGGATACAGGCTCTGGACCATGGAAAGAGAGGGTGAGGGATATAGGCTCTGCACCATGGGATCAGAGGCTGAGGGATACAGGCTCTGGACCATGGGATCAAAGGGTAAGAGATACAGGCTCTGGACCATGGTAAGAGAGGGTGAGGGATACAGGCTCTGGACCATGGGAAGAGAGCGTGAGGGATACAGGCTCTGGACCATGGGATCAGAGGCTGAGGGATACAGGCTCTGGACCATGGGATCAAAGGGTAAGAGATACAGGCTCTGGACCATGGTAAGAGAGGGTGAGGGATACAGGCTCTGGACCATGGGAAGAGAGCGTGAGGGATACAGGCTCTGGACCATGGGAAGAGAGGGTGAGGGATATAGGCTCTGGACCATGGGATCAGAGGCTGAGGGATACAGGCTCTGGACCATGGGATCAAAGGGTAAGAGATACAGGCTCTGGACCATGGTAAGAGAGGGTGAGGGATACAGGCTCTGGACCATGGGAAGAGAGCGTGAGGGATACAGGCTCTGGACCATGGGATCAGAGGCTGAGGGATACAGGCTCTGGACCATGGGATCAAAGGGTGAGAGATACAGGCTCTGGACCATAGGAAGAGAGGGTGAGGGATACAGGCTCTGGACCATGGGAAGAGAGGGTGAGGGATACAGGCTCTGGGCCATGGGATCAGAGGCTGAGGGATACAGGCTCTGGACCATGGGATCAGAACATGAGCAATAAAGGCTCTGGACCATGGGACGAGAGTGTGAGGGATACAGTCTCTGGGCCATGGGATCAGAGGGTGAGGGATCAGGCTCTGGACCATGGGAGAGAGGGTGAGGGATACAGTCTCTGGACCAAGGGAATAGAGGGTGAGGGATACAGGCTCTAGACCACGGGATGAGAGGTTTAGGGATACAGGCTCCGGAACTTGGGAAGAGAGGGTGAGGGTTACAGGCTCTGGCCCATGGAGAAGAGGCCAAGGGCTACAGGCTCTGGACCAGGGAAAGAGAGGGTGAGGGATACAGGCTCTGGACCATGGGAAGAGAGGGTGAGGGATACAGGCTCTGGACCACGGGATGAGAGGGTGAGGGATACACGCTCTGGACCATGGGATGAGAGGGTGAGGGATGCAGGCTCTGGACCTTGGGAAGAGAGGGTGAGGGATACCGACTCTGCACCAAGGGAGAAGAGGCCAAGGGCTACAGGCTCTGGACCATGGAAGAGAGGGTGAGGGATACAGGGTCTGGACCAAGGGAGAAGAGGCCAAGGGCTAAAGCTCTGGACCATGTGAAGAGAGAGTGAGGGATACAGACTCTGGATCATGGGAAGAGAAGGTGAGGGATACAGGCTCTGGACCATGGAAGAGAGGGTGAGGGATCAAGGCTCTGGAACTTGGGAAGAAGGGGTGAGGGATACAGGCTCTGGACAATGGGAGAGAGGGTGAGGAATACAGGCTCTGGACCATGGCAGAGAGGGTGAGGGATACAGGCTCTGGACCATGGCAGAGAGGGTGAGGGATACAGGCTCTGGAGCATGGGAAGAGAGGGTGAGGGATACAGGCTCTGGACCATGAGAAGAGAGGGTGAGGGATACAGGCTCTGCACCACAGGATGAGAGGGTGAGGGATACAAGCTCTGGACCATGGGATGAGAGGGTGAGGGATGCAGGCTCTGGACCTTGGGAAGAGAGAGTGAGGGATACCGGCTCTGGACCAAGGGAGAAGAGGCCAAGGGCTACAGGCTCTGGACTATGGAAGAGAGGATGAGGGATACAGGCTCTGGACCAAGGGAAAAGAGGCCAAGGGCTACAGGCTCTGGACCATGGGAAGAGAGGGTGAGGGATACAGACTCTGGACCATGGGAATAGAAGGTGAGGGATACAGGCTCTGGACCATGGAAGAGAGGGTGAGGGATACAGGCTCTGGAACTTGGGAAGAGGGGGTGAGCGATACAGGCTCTGGACCATGGGAGAGAGGGTGAGGGATACAGGCTCTGGACCATGGAAGAGAGGGTGAGGGATACAGGCTCTGGAGCATGGGATGAGAGGGTGAGGGATTCAGGCTCTGGACCATGGGAAGAGAGGGTGAGGGATACAGGCTCCAGACAATGGGAAGAGATGGTGAGGGATACAAGCTCTGGACCATGGGATCAGAGGGTGAGGGATACAGGCTCAGGACCGTGGGATCGAAGGGTGAGAGATACAGGCTCTGGACCATGGGATGAGAGGGTGAGGGAGGGATACGGGCTGTGGACAATGGGAAGAGAGGGTGAGGGATACAGGCTCTGGACCATGGGATCAGAGGGTGAGGGATACATGCTCTTGACCATGGGATCAGAGGGTGAGGGATACAGGCTCCGGACCATGTGATCAGAGGGTGAGGGATACAGGCTCCGGACCATGGGAAGAGAGGGTGAGGGAAACGGGCTCCGGACCATGGCAAGAGAGGGTAAGGGATACAGGCTCTGGACCATGGAAAGAGAGGGCGAGGGATACAGGCTCTGGACCATGAGAAGAGAGGGTGAGGGATACAGGCTCTGGACCATGGGAAGAGAGGGTGAGGGATACAGGCTCTGGACCATGGGAAGCGAGGGTGAGGGATACAGGCTCTGGACCATGGGAAGAGATGGTGAGGTATACAGGCTCTGGACCTTGTGAAGAGAAGGTGAGGGATACAGGCTCTGGACCATGGGAAGAGAGGGTGAGTGACACAAGCCCTGGACCATGGGAAGAGAGGGTGAGGGATACAGGCTCTGGACCATGGGATCAGAGGATGATGGATACAGACTGTGGGCCATGGGCTCAGAGGGTGAGGGATACAGGCTCTGGACCATGGGAAGAGAGGGTGAGGGATACAGGCTCTGGACCATGGGAAGAGAGGGTGAGGGATATAGGCTCTGGACAATGGGATCAGAGGCTGAGGGATACAGGCTCTGGACCATGGGATCAAAGGGTAAGAGATACAGGCTCTGGACCATGGTAAGAGAGGGTGAGGGATACAGGCTCTGGACCATGGGAAGAGAGCGTGAGGGATACAGGCTCTGGACCATGGAATCAGAGGCTGAGGGATACAGGCTCTGGACCATGGGATCAGAAGAGAGGGATACAGGCTCGGACCTTGGGAAGAGAGGGTGAGGGATACAGGCTCTGGACCATGGGAGAGAACGTGAGCGATACAGGCTCTAGACCATGGGAAGAGAGGGTGAGGGATACAGTCTCTGGGCCATGCGATCAGAGGGTGAGGGATACAGGCTCTGGACCATGAGAAGAGAGGGTGAGGGATACAGGCTCTGGACCATGGGAAGAGAGGGTGAGGGAGACAGGCTCTGGACCATGGGATCAGAGGCTGAGGGATACAGGCTCTGGACCATGGGATCAAAGGGTGAGAGATACAAGCTCTGGACCATGGGAAGAGAGGGTGAGGGATACAGGCTCGGGACCATGGGAAGAGAGGGTGAGGGATACAGGCTCTGGGTCATGGGATCAGAGGCTGAGGGATACAGGCTCTGGACCATGGGATCAGAAGGAGAGGGATACAGGCTCTGGACCTTGGGAAGAGAGGGTGAGGGATACAGACTCTGGACCATGGGATCAGAGGTTGAGGGATACAGTCTCTGGGCCATGCGATCAGAGGGTGAGGGATCAGGCTCTGGATCATGGGAGAGAGGGTGAAGGATACAGTCTCTGGACAATGGGAATAGAGGGTGAGGGATACAGGCTCTAGACCACGAGATGAGAGGTTGAGAGAGACAGGCTCTGGAACTTGGGAAGAGAGGGTGAGGTTTACAGGCTCTGAACCAATGGATCAGAGGGTGAGGGATACAAGCTCTGGACCATGGGAAGAGATGGTGAGGGATACAGGCTCTGGACCAAGGGAGAAGAGGCCAAGGGCTACAGGCTCTGGGCCATGGAAGAGAGGGTGAGGGATACAGGCTCTGGACCTTGGGAAGAGATGGTGAGGGATACAGGCTCTGGACCTTGGGAAGAGATGGTGAGGGATACAGGCTCTGGACCAAGGGAGAAGAGGCCAAGGGCTGCAGGCTCTGGGCCATGGAAGAGAGGGTGAGGGATACAGGCTCTGGACCAAGGGAGAAGAGGCCAAGGGCTACAGGCTCTGGACCATGGAAAGAGAGGGTGAGGAATACAGGCTCTGGACCATGGGAAGAGAGGGTGCGGGATACAGGCTCTGGACCATGGGAAGAGAGGGTGACGGATACAGACTCTTGACCATGGGAAGAGAGGGTGAGGGATACAGGCTCTGGACCATGGAAGAGAGGGTGAGGGATACAGGCTCTGGAACTTGGGAAGAGAGGGTGAGGGATACAGGCTCTGGTCCATGGGAGAGAGGATGAGGGATTCAGGCTCTGGACCATGGGATCAGAAGGTGAGGGATACAGGCTCTGGACCATGGACGAGAGAGTGAGGGATACTGGCTCTGGCCCATGGGATCAGAGGGTGAGGGATAAAGGCTCTGGACCATGGGATCAGAGGGTGAGGGTTACAGGCTCTGGACCATGGCAAGAGAGGGTGAGGGATACAGGCTCTGGACCATGGGAAGAGAGGGTGAGGGAGACAGTCCCTGAACCATAGGATCAGAGGGTGAGTGATACAGGCTCCGGATCATGGGAAGAAAGGGTGAGGAATACAGGCTCTGGACCATGGGAATAAAGGGTGAGGGACACAGGCTCTGGACCATGGGATGAGCGGGTGAGGGATACAGGCTCTGGACCCTGTGAGAGAACATGAGCAATAAAGGCTCTGGACCATGGGACGAGAGTGTGAGGGATACAGTCTCTGGGCCATGGGATCAGAGGGTGAGGGATCAGGCTCTGGACCATGGGAGAGAGGGTGAGGGATACAGTCTCTGGACCAAGGGAATAGAGGGTGAGGGATACAGGCTCTAGACCATGGGATGAGAGGTTTAGGGATAGAGGCTCCGGAACTTGGGAAGAGAGGGTGAGGGTTACAGGCTCTGGACCAAGGGAGAAGAGGCCATGGGCTACAGGCTCTGGACCAGGGAAAGAGAGGGTGATGGATACAGGCTCTGGACCACGGGATGAGAGGGTGAGGGATACAAGCTCTGGACCATGGGATGAGAGGGTGAGGGATGCAGGCTCTGGACCTTGGGAAGAGAGGGTGAGGGATACCGACTCTGCACCAAGGGAGAAGAGGCCAAGGGCTACAGGCTCTGGACCATGGAAGAGAGGGTGAGGGATACAGGGTCTGGACCAAGGGAGAAGAGGCCAAGGGCTACAGGCTCTGGACCATGGGAAGAGAGGGTGAGGGATACAGACTCTGGACCATGGGAAGAGAAGGTGAGGGATACAGGCTCTGGACCATGGAAGAGAGGGTGAGGGATCAAGGCTCTGGAACTTGGGAAGAGGGGGTGAGGGATACAGGCTCTGGACAATGGGAGAGAGGGTGAAGGATACAGGCTCTGGACCATGGCAGAGAGGGTGAGGGATACAGGCTCTGGAGCATGGGAAGAGAGGGTGAGGGATACAGGCTCTGGACCATGAGAAGAGAGGGTGAGGGATACAGGCTCTGCACCACGGGATGAGAGGGTGAGGGATACAAGCTCTGGACCATGGGATGAGAGGGTGAGGGATGCAGGCTCTGGACCTTGGGAAGAGAGAGTGAGGGATACCGGCTCTGGACCAAGGGAGAAGAGGCCAAGGGCTACAGGCTCTGGACTATGGAAGAGAGGGTGAGGGATACAGGCTCTGGACCATGGGAATAAAGGGTGAGGGTTACAGGGTCTGGACCATGGGATGAGCGGGTGAGGGATTCAGGCTCTGGACGAAGGGAGAAGAGTCCAAGGGATACAGGCTCTGGACCACAGGAGAGAGGGTGAGGGATACAGGCTCTGGACCATGGAAGAGAGGGTGAGGGATACAGGCTCTGGACCATGGGAAGAGAGGGTGAGCGATACAGGCTCTGGACCATGGGAAGAGAGGGTGAGGAATACAGGCTCTGGACCATGGGAGGAGAGGGTGAGGCATACAAGCTCTGGACCATGGGAAGAAAGGGTGAGGGATACATGCTCTGGACCACGGGAGAGAGGGTGAGTGATACAGGCTCTGGACCATGGGAAGAGAGGGTGAGGGCTACAGACTCTGGACCATGGGAAGAGAGGTTGAAGGATACAGGCTCTTGACCATGGGATCAGAGGTTGAGGGATACAGGCTCCGGACCATATGATCAGAGGGTAAGGGATACAGGCTCCGGACCATAGGAAGAGAGGGTGAGGGATACGGGCTCCGGACCATGGGATCAGAGGCTGAGGGATACAGGCTCTGGACCATGGGATCAAAGGGTGAGAGATACAGGCTCTGGACCATAGGAAGAGAGGGTGAGGGATACAGTCTCTGGACCATGGGACGAGAGTGTGAGGGATACAGTGTCTGGGCCATGGGATCAGAGGGTGAGGGATCAGGCTCTGGATCATGGGAGAGAGTGTGAGGGATACAGTCTCTGGACCAAGGGAATAGAGGGTGAGGGATACAGGCTCTAGACCACGGGATGAGAGGTTTAGGGATACAGGCTCCGGAACTTGGGAAGAGAGGGTGAGGGTTACAGGATCTGGACCAAGGGAGAAGAGGCCAAGGGCTACAGGCTCTGGACCAGGGAAAGAGAGGGTGAGGGATACAGGCTCTGGACCATGGGAAGAGAGGGTGAGGGATATAGGCTCTGGACCACGGGATGAGAGGTTGAGGGATACAAACTCTGGACCATGGGATGAGAGGGTGAGGGATGCAGGCTCTGGACCATGGGAGGAGATGGTGAGGCATACAAGCTCTGGACCATGGGAAGAAAGGGTGAGGGATACATGCTCTGGACCACGGGAGAGAGGGTGAGTGATACAGGCTCTGGACCATGGGAAGAGAGGGTGAGGGCTACAGACTCTGGACCATGGGAAGAGAGGTTGAAGGATACAGGCTCTTGACCATGGGATCAGAGGTTGAGGGATACAGGCTCCGGACCATGTGATCAGAGGGTGAGAGATACAGGCTCCGGACCATAGGAAGAGAGGGTGAGGGATACGGGCTCCGGACCATGGGAAGAGAGGGTGAGGGATACAGGCTCCGGACCATGGGATGACCTCTCATCCCTCACCCTCAAGGGATATGGGCTCCAGACAATGGGAAGAGATGGTGAGGGATACAGGCTCTGGACCATGGGATCAGAGGGTGAGGGATACAGGCTCTGGACCGTGGGATCAAAGGGTGAGAGATACAGGCTCTGGACCATGGGAATCAAAGGGTGAGAGATACAGTCTCTGGCCCATGGGATCAGAGGGTGAGGGATACAGGCTCTCGACAATGGGAAGAGAGGATGAGGGATACAGGCTCCGGACCATGGGAATAAAGGGTGAGGGATACAGGCTCTAGAGAATGGGATCAGAGGGGTGACGATAAAGGCTTTGGACCATGGGAAGAGAGGGTAAGGGATACAGGCTCTGGACCATGGGAAGAGATGGTGAGGTATACAGGCTCTGGGCCTTGGGAAGAGAGGGTAAGGGATACAGTCTCTGGACCATGGGAAGAGAGGGTGAGGGATACAGGCTCTGGACCATGGGATCAGAGGGTGAGGGATACAGACTCTGGACCATGGGATCAGAGGGTGAGGGATACAGGCTCTGGACCATGAGAAGAGAGGGTGAGGGATACAGGCTCTGGACCATGGGAAGAGAGGGTGAGGGATACAGGCTCTGGACCATGGGATCAGAGGCTGAGGGATACAGGCTCTGGACCATGGGATCAGAAGGAGAGGGATACAGGCTCTGGACCTTGGGAAGAGAGAGTGAGGGATACAGACTCTGGACCATGGAATCAGAGGGTTGAGGATACAGGCTCTGGACCCTGGGAGAGAACATGAGCAATAAAGGCTCTGCACCATGGGACGAGAGTGTGAGGGATACAGTCTCTGGGCCATGGGATCAGAGGGTGAGGGATCAGGCTCTGGACCATGGGAGAGAGGGTGAGGGATACAGTCTCTGGACCAAGGGAATAGAGGGTGAGGGATACAGGCTCTAGACCACGGGATGAGAGGTTTAGGGATACAGGCTCCGGAACTTGGGAAGAGAGGGTGAGGGTTACAGGCTCTGGACCAAGGGAGAAGAGGCCAAGGGCTACAGGCTCTGGACCAGGGAAAGAGAGGGTGAGGGATACAGGCTCTGGACCATGGGAAGAGAGGGTGAGGGATACAGGCTCTGGACCACGGGATGAGAGGGTGAGGGATACAAGCTCTGGACCATGGGATGAGAGGGTGAGGGATGCAGGCTCTGGACCTTGGGAAGAGAGGGTGAGGGATACCGACTCTGCACCAAGGGAGAAGAGGCCAAGGGCTACAGGCTCTGGACCATGGAAGAGAGGGTGAGGGATACAGGGTCTGGACCAAGGGAGAAGAGGCCAAGGGCTAAAGCTCTGGACCATGTGAAGAGAGAGTGAGGGATACAGACTCTGGATCATGGGAAGAGAAGGTGAGGGATACAGGCTCTGGACCATGGAAGAGAGGGTGAGGGATCAAGGCTCTGGAACTTGGGAAGAGGGGGTGAGGGATACAGGCTCTGGACAATGGGAGAGAGGGTGAGGGATACAGGCTCTGGACCATGGCAGAGAGGGTGAGGGATACAGGCTCTGGAGCATGGGAAGAGAGGGTGAGGGATACAGGCTCTGGACCATGAGAAGAGAGGGTGAGGGATACAGGCTCTGCACCACAGGATGAGAGGGTGAGGGATACAAGCTCTGAACCATGGGATGAGAGGGTGAGGGATGTAGGCTCTGGACCTTGGGAAGAGAGAGTGAGGGATACCGGCTCTGGACCAAGGGAGAAGAGGCCAAGGGCTACAGGCTCTGGACTATGGAAGAGAGGGTGAGGGATACAGGCTCTGGACCAAGGGAAAAGAGGCCAAGGGCTACAGGCTCTGGACCATGGGAAGAGAGGGTGAGGGATACAGACTCTGGACCATGGGAATAGAAGGTGAGGGATACAGGCTCTGGACCATGGAAGAGAGGGTGAGGGATACAGGCTCTGGAACTTGGGAAGAGGGGGTGAGCGATACAGGCTCTGGACCATGGGAGAGAGGGTGAGGGATACAGGCTCTGGACCATGGAAGAGAGGGTGAGGGATACAGGCTCTTCAGCATGGGAAGAGAGGGTGAGGGATACAGACTCTGGACCATGGGAATAGAAGGTGAGGGATACAGGCTCTGGACCATGGAAGAGAGGGTGAGGGATACAGGCTCTGGAACTTGGGAAGAGGGGGTGAGCGATACAGGCTCTGGACCATGGGAGAGAGGGTGAGGGATACAGGCTCTGGACCATGGAAGAGAGGGTGAGGGATACAGGCTCTGGAGCATGGGAAGAGAGGGTGAGGGATACAGGCTCTGGACCATGGGAAGAGAGGGTGAGGGATACAGGCTCCAGACAATGGGAAGAGATGGTGAGGGATACAAGCTCTGGACCATGGGATCAGAGGGAGAGGGATACAGGCTCAGGACCGTGGGATCGAAGGGTGAGAGATACAGGCTCTGGACCATGGGATGAGAGGGTGAGGGAGGGATACGGGCTGTGGACAATGGGAAGAGAGGGTGAGGGATACAGGCTCTGGACCATGGGATCAGAGGGTGAGGGATACATGCTCTTGACCATGGGATCAGAGGGTGAGGGATACAGGCTCCGGACCATGTGATCAGAGGGTGAGGGATACAGGCTCCGGACCATGGGAAGAGAGGGTGAGGGATACGGGCTCCGGACCATGGCAAGAGAGGGTAAGGGATACAGGCTCTGGACCATGGAAAGAGAGGGCGAGGGATACAGGCTCTGGACCATGAGAAGAGAGGGTGAGGGATACAGGCTCTGGACCATGGGAAGAGAGGGTGAGGGATACAGGCTCTGGACCATGGGAAGCGAGGGTGAGAGATACAGACTCTGGACCATGGGAAGAGATGGTGAGGTATACAGGCTCTGGACCTTGTGAAGAGAAGGTGAGGGATACAGGCTCTGGACCATGGGAAGAGAGGGTGAGTGACACAAGCCCTGGACCATGGGAAGAGAGGGTGAGGGATACAGGCTCTGGACCATGGGATCAGAGGATGATGGATACAGACTGTGGGCCATGGGCTCAGAGGGTGAGGGATACAGGCTCTGGACCATGGGAAGAGAGGGTGAGGGATACAGGCTCTGGACCATGGAAAGAGAGGGTGAGGGATATAGGCTCTGCACCATGGGATCAGAGGCTGAGGGATACAGGCTCTGGACCATGGGATCAAAGGGTAAGAGATACAGGCTCTGGACCATGGTAAGAGAGGGTGAGGGATACAGGCTCTGGACCATGGGAAGAGAGCGTGAGGGATACAGGCTCTGGACCATGGGATCAGAGGCTGAGGGATACAGGCTCTGGACCATGGGATCAAAGGGTAAGAGATACAGGCTCTGGACCATGGTAAGAGAGGGTGAGGGATACAGGCTCTGGACCATGGGAAGAGAGCGTGAGGGATACAGGCTCTGGACCATGGGAAGAGAGGGTGAGGGATATAGGCTCTGGACCATGGGATCAGAGGCTGAGGGATACAGGCTCTGGACCATGGGATCAAAGGGTAAGAGATACAGGCTCTGGACCATGGTAAGAGAGGGTGAGGGATACAGGCTCTGGACCATGGGAAGAGAGCGTGAGGGATACAGGCTCTGGACCATGGGATCAGAGGCTGAGGGATACAGGCTCTGGACCATGGGATCAAAGGGTGAGAGATACAGGCTCTGGACCATAGGAAGAGAGGGTGAGGGATACAGGCTCTGGACCATGGGAAGAGAGGGTGAGGGATACAGGCTCTGGGCCATGGGATCAGAGGCTGAGGGATACAGGCTCTGGACCATGGGATCAGAACATGAGCAATAAAGGCTCTGGACCATGGGACGAGAGTGTGAGGGATACAGTCTCTGGGCCATGGGATCAGAGGGTGAGGGATCAGGCTCTGGACCATGGGAGAGAGGGTGAGGGATACAGTCTCTGGACCAAGGGAATAGAGGGTGAGGGATACAGGCTCTAGACCACGGGATGAGAGGTTTAGGGATACAGGCTCCGGAACTTGGGAAGAGAGGGTGAGGGTTACAGGCTCTGGCCCATGGAGAAGAGGCCAAGGGCTACAGGCTCTGGACCAGGGAAAGAGAGGGTGAGGGATACAGGCTCTGGACCATGGGAAGAGAGGGTGAGGGATACAGGCTCTGGACCACGGGATGAGAGGGTGAGGGATACACGCTCTGGACCATGGGATGAGAGGGTGAGGGATGCAGGCTCTGGACCTTGGGAAGAGAGGGTGAGGGATACCGACTCTGCACCAAGGGAGAAGAGGCCAAGGGCTACAGGCTCTGGACCATGGAAGAGAGGGTGAGGGATACAGGGTCTGGACCAAGGGAGAAGAGGCCAAGGGCTAAAGCTCTGGACCATGTGAAGAGAGAGTGAGGGATACAGACTCTGGATCATGGGAAGAGAAGGTGAGGGATACAGGCTCTGGACCATGGAAGAGAGGGTGAGGGATCAAGGCTCTGGAACTTGGGAAGAAGGGGTGAGGGATACAGGCTCTGGACAATGGGAGAGAGGGTGAGGGATACAGGCTCTGGACCATGGCAGAGAGGGTGAGGGATACAGGCTCTGGACCATGGCAGAGAGGGTGAGGGATACAGGCTCTGGAGCATGGGAAGAGAGGGTGAGGGATACAGGCTCTGGACCATGAGAAGAGAGGGTGAGGGATACAGGCTCTGCACCACAGGATGAGAGGGTGAGGGATACAAGCTCTGGACCATGGGATGAGAGGGTGAGGGATGCAGGCTCTGGACCTTGGGAAGAGAGAGTGAGGGATACCGGCTCTGGACCAAGGGAGAAGAGGCCAAGGGCTACAGGCTCTGGACTATGGAAGAGAGGATGAGGGATACAGGCTCTGGACCAAGGGAAAAGAGGCCAAGGGCTACAGGCTCTGGACCATGGGAAGAGAGGGTGAGGGATACAGACTCTGGACCATGGGAATAGAAGGTGAGGGATACAGGCTCTGGACCATGGAAGAGAGGGTGAGGGATACAGGCTCTGGAACTTGGGAAGAGGGGGTGAGCGATACAGGCTCTGGACCATGGGAGAGAGGGTGAGGGATACAGGCTCTGGACCATGGAAGAGAGGGTGAGGGATACAGGCTCTGGAGCATGGGATGAGAGGGTGAGGGATTCAGGCTCTGGACCATGGGAAGAGAGGGTGAGGGATACAGGCTCCAGACAATGGGAAGAGATGGTGAGGGATACAAGCTCTGGACCATGGGATCAGAGGGTGAGGGATACAGGCTCAGGACCGTGGGATCGAAGGGTGAGAGATACAGGCTCTGGACCATGGGATGAGAGGGTGAGGGAGGGATACGGGCTGTGGACAATGGGAAGAGAGGGTGAGGGATACAGGCTCTGGACCATGGGATCAGAGGGTGAGGGATACATGCTCTTGACCATGGGATCAGAGGGTGAGGGATACAGGCTCCGGACCATGTGATCAGAGGGTGAGGGATACAGGCTCCGGACCATGGGAAGAGAGGGTGAGGGAACGGGCTCCGGACCATGGCAAGAGAGGGTAAGGGATACAGGCTCTGGACCATGGAAAGAGAGGGCGAGGGATACAGGCTCTGGACCATGAGAAGAGAGGGTGAGGGATACAGGCTCTGGACCATGGGAAGAGAGGGTGAGGGATACAGGCTCTGGACCATGGGAAGCGAGGGTGAGGGATACAGGCTCTGGACCATGGGAAGAGATGGTGAGGTATACAGGCTCTGGACCTTGTGAAGAGAAGGTGAGGGATACAGGCTCTGGACCATGGGAAGAGAGGGTGAGTGACACAAGCCCTGGACCATGGGAAGAGAGGGTGAGGGATACAGGCTCTGGACCATGGGATCAGAGGATGATGGATACAGACTGTGGGCCATGGGCTCAGAGGGTGAGGGATACAGGCTCTGGACCATGGGAAGAGAGGGTGAGGGATACAGGCTCTGGACCATGGGAAGAGAGGGTGAGGGATATAGGCTCTGGACAATGGGATCAGAGGCTGAGGGATACAGGCTCTGGACCATGGGATCAAAGGGTAAGAGATACAGGCTCTGGACCATGGTAAGAGAGGGTGAGGGATACAGGCTCTGGACCATGGGAAGAGAGCGTGAGGGATACAGGCTCTGGACCATGGAATCAGAGGCTGAGGGATACAGGCTCTGGACCATGGGATCAGAAGAGAGGGATACAGGCTCGGACCTTGGGAAGAGAGGGTGAGGGATACAGGCTCTGGACCATGGGAGAGAACGTGAGCGATACAGGCTCTAGACCATGGGAAGAGAGGGTGAGGGATACAGTCTCTGGGCCATGCGATCAGAGGGTGAGGGATACAGGCTCTGGACCATGAGAAGAGAGGGTGAGGGATACAGGCTCTGGACCATGGGAAGAGAGGGTGAGGGAGACAGGCTCTGGACCATGGGATCAGAGGCTGAGGGATACAGGCTCTGGACCATGGGATCAAAGGGTGAGAGATACAAGCTCTGGACCATGGGAAGAGAGGGTGAGGGATACAGGCTCGGGACCATGGGAAGAGAGGGTGAGGGATACAGGCTCTGGGTCATGGGATCAGAGGCTGAGGGATACAGGCTCTGGACCATGGGATCAGAAGGAGAGGGATACAGGCTCTGGACCTTGGGAAGAGAGGGTGAGGGATACAGACTCTGGACCATGGGATCAGAGGTTGAGGGATACAGTCTCTGGGCCATGCGATCAGAGGGTGAGGGATCAGGCTCTGGATCATGGGAGAGAGGGTGAAGGATACAGTCTCTGGACAATGGGAATAGAGGGTGAGGGATACAGGCTCTAGACCACGAGATGAGAGGTTGAGAGAGACAGGCTCTGGAACTTGGGAAGAGAGGGTGAGGTTTACAGGCTCTGAACCAATGGATCAGAGGGTGAGGGATACAAGCTCTGGACCATGGGAAGAGATGGTGAGGGATACAGGCTCTGGACCAAGGGAGAAGAGGCCAAGGGCTACAGGCTCTGGGCCATGGAAGAGAGGGTGAGGGATACAGGCTCTGGACCTTGGGAAGAGATGGTGAGGGATACAGGCTCTGGACCTTGGGAAGAGATGGTGAGGGATACAGGCTCTGGACCAAGGGAGAAGAGGCCAAGGGCTGCAGGCTCTGGGCCATGGAAGAGAGGGTGAGGGATACAGGCTCTGGACCAAGGGAGAAGAGGCCAAGGGCTACAGGCTCTGGACCATGGAAAGAGAGGGTGAGGAATACAGGCTCTGGACCATGGGAAGAGAGGGTGCGGGATACAGGCTCTGGACCATGGGAAGAGAGGGTGACGGATACAGACTCTTGACCATGGGAAGAGAGGGTGAGGGATACAGGCTCTGGACCATGGAAGAGAGGGTGAGGGATACAGGCTCTGGAACTTGGGAAGAGAGGGTGAGGGATACAGGCTCTGGTCCATGGGAGAGAGGATGAGGGATTCAGGCTCTGGACCATGGGATCAGAAGGTGAGGGATACAGGCTCTGGACCATGGACGAGAGAGTGAGGGATACTGGCTCTGGCCCATGGGATCAGAGGGTGAGGGATAAAGGCTCTGGACCATGGGATCAGAGGGTGAGGGTTACAGGCTCTGGACCATGGCAAGAGAGGGTGAGGGATACAGGCTCTGGACCATGGGAAGAGAGGGTGAGGGAGACAGTCCCTGAACCATAGGATCAGAGGGTGAGTGATACAGGCTCCGGATCATGGGAAGAAAGGGTGAGGAATACAGGCTCTGGACCATGGGAATAAAGGGTGAGGGACACAGGCTCTGGACCATGGGATGAGCGGGTGAGGGATACAGGCTATGGACCAAGGGAGAAGAGGCCAAGGGCTACAGTCTCTGGACCATGGGAAGAGAGGGTAAGGGATACAGACTCTGGACCATGGGAAGAGAGGATGAGGAATACAGGCTCTGGACCATGGGAATAAAGGGTGAGGGATACAGGGTCTGGACCATGGGATGAGCGGGTGAGGGATTCAGGCTCTGGACGAAGGGAGAAGAGTCCAAGGGCTATAGGCTCTGGACCACTGGAGAGAGGGTGAGGGATACAGGCTCTGGACCATGGAAGAGAGGGTGAGGGATACAGGCTCTGGACGATGGGAAGAGAGGGTGAGGGATACAGGCTCTGGATCCTGGGAAGAGAGGGTGAGGGATACAGGCTCTGGACCATGGGAGGAGAGGGTGAGGCACACAAGCTCTGGACCATGGGAAGAAAGGGTGAGGGATACAGGCTCTGGACCACGGGAGAGAGGGTGCGTGATACAGGCTCTTGACCATGGGATCAGAGGGTGAGGGATACAGACTCTGGACCATGGGAAGAGAGATTGAGGGATACAGGCTCTTGACCATGGGATCAGAGGGTGAGGGATACAGGCTCCGGACCATGTGATCAGAGGGTGAGGGATACAGGCTCCGGACCATGGTAAGAGAGGGTGAGGGAAATGGGCTCCGGACCATGGCAAGAGAGGGTGAGGGATACAGACTCTGGACCATGGGAAGAGAGATTGAGGGATACAGGCTCTTGACCATGGGATCAGAGGGTGAGGGATACAGGCTCCGGACCATGTGATCAGAGGGTGAGGGATACAGGCTCCGGACCATGGTAAGAGAGGGTGAGGGATACAGGCTCCGGACCATGGTAAGAGAGGGTGAGGAATACAGGCTCTGGACCATGGGAAGAGAGGGTGAGGAATACAGGCTGTGGACCATGGGAGGAGAGTGTGAGGCATACAAGCTCTTGACCATGGGAAGAAAGGGTGAGGGATACAGGCTCTGGACCACGGGAGAGAGGGTGAGTGATACAGGCTCTGGACCATGGGAAGAGAGGGTGAGGGCTACAGACTCTGGACCATGGGAAGAGAGGTTGAGGGATACAGGCTCTTGACCATGTGATCAGAGGGTGAGGGATACAGGCTCCGGACTATAGGAAGAGAGGGTGAGGGATACGGGCTCCGGACCATGGGAAGAGAGGGTGAGGGATACAGGCTCCGGACCATGGGATGACCTCTCATCCCTCACCCTCAAGGGATACGGGCTCCAGACAATGGTAAGAGATGGTGAGGGATACAGGCTCTGGACCATGGGATCAGAGGGTGAGGGATACAGGCTCTGCACCGTGGGATCAAGGGTGAGAGATACAGGCTCTGGACCATGGGAATCAAAGGGTGAGAGATACAGTCTCTGGCCCATGGGATCAGAGGGTGAGGGATACAGGCTCTCGACAATGGGAAGAGAGGATGAGGGATACAGGCTCCGGACCATGGGAATAAAGGGTGAGGGATACAGGCTCTAGAGAATGGGATCAGAGGGGTGACGATAAAGGCTTTGGACCATGGGAAGAGAGGGTAAGGGATACAGGCTCTGGATCATGGGAAGAGAGGGTGAGGGATACAGGCTCTGGACCATGGGAAGAGATGGTGAGGTATACAGGCTCTGGGCCTTGGGAAGAGAGGGTAAGGGATACAGGCTCTGGACCACTGGAAGAGAGGGTGAGGGATACAAGCTCTGGACCATGGGAAGAGAGGGTGAGGGATACAGGCTCTGGACCATGGGATCAGAGGGTGAGGGATACAGACTCTGGACCATGGGATCAGAGGGTGAGGGATACAGGCTCTGGACCATGAGAAGAGAGGGTGAGGGATACAGGCTCTGGACCATGGGAAGAGAGGGTGAGGGATACAGGCTCTGGACCATGGGATCAAAGGGTGAGAGATACAGGCTCTGGACCATGGGATCAGAGGGTGAGGGATACAGACTCTGGACCATGGGATCAGAGGGTGAGGGATACAGGCTCTGGATCATGGGAAGAGAGGGTGAGGGATACAGGCTCTGGACCATGGGAAGAGATGGTGAGGTATACAGGCTCTGGGCCTTGGGAAGAGAGGGTAAGGGATACAGGCTCTGGACCACTGGAAGAGAGGGTGAGGGATACAAGCTCTGGACCATTGGAAGAGAGGGTGAGGGATACAGGCTCTGGACCATGGGATCAGAGGGTGAGGGATACAGACTCTGGACCATGGGATCAGAGGGTGAGGGATACAGGCTCCGGACCATGGGAATAAAGGGTGAGGGATACAGGCTCTAGACAATGGGATCAGAGGGGTGACGATAAAGGCTTTGGACCATGGGAAGAGAGGGTAAGGGATACAGGCTCTGGACCACTGGAAGAGATGGTGAGGGATACAAGCACTGGACCATGGGAAGAGAGGGTTAGGGATACAGGCTCTGGGCCATGGGATCAGAGGGTGAGGGATACAGACTCTGGACCATGGGATCAGAGGGTGAGGGATACAGGCTCTGGACCATGAGAAGAGAGGGTGAGGGATACAGGCTCTGGACCATGGGAAGAGAGGGTGAGGGATACAGGCTCTGGACCATGGGATCAGAGGGTGAGAGATACAGGCTCTGGACCATGGGATGAGCGGGTGAGGGATAAAGGCTCTGGACCAAGGGAGAAGAGGCCAAGGGCTACAGGCTCTGGACCATGGGAAGAGAGGGTAAGGGATACAGACTCTGGACCATGGGAAGAGAGGATGAGGAATACAGGCTCTGGACCATGGGAATAAAGGGTGAGGGATACAGGGTCAGGACCATGGGATGAGCGGGTGAGGGATTCAGGCTCTGGACGAAGGGAGAAGAGTCCAAGGGCTACAGGCTCTGGACCACGGGAGAGAGGGTGAGGGATACAGGCTCTGGACCATGGAAGAGAGGGTGAGGGATACAGGCTCTGGACCATGGGAAGAGAGGGTGAGTGATACAGGCTCTGGACCATGGGAAGAGAGGGTGAGGGCTACAGACTCTGGACCATGGGAAGAGAGGTTGAGGGATACAGGCTCTTGACCATGTGATCAGAGGGTGAGGGATACAGGCTCCGGACCATAGGAAGAGAGGGTGAGGGATACGGGCTCCGGACCATGGGAAGAGAGGGTGAGGGATACAGGCTCCGGACCATGGGATGACCTCTCATCCCTCACCCTCAAGGGATACGGGCTCCAGACAATGGGAAGAGATGGTGAGGGATACAGGCTCTGGACCATGCGATCAGAGGGTGAGGGATACAGGCTCTGGACAGTGGGATCAAAGGGTGAGAGATACAGGCTCTGGACCATGGGAATCAAAGGGTGAGAGATACAGTCTCTGGCCCATGGGATCAGAGGGTGAGGGATACAGGCTCTCGACAATGGGAAGAGAGGATGAGGGATACAGGCTCCGGACCATGGGAATAAAGGGTGAGGGATACAGGCTCTAGAGAATGGGATCAGAGGGGTGACGATAAAGGCTTTGGACCATGGGAAGAGAGGGTAAGGGATACAGGCTCTGGATCATGGGAAGAGAGGGTGAGGGATACAGGCTCTGTACCATGGGAAGAGATGGTGAGGTATACAGGCTCTGGGCCTTGGGAAGAGAGGGTAAGGGATACAGGCTCTGGACCACTGGAAGAGAGGGTGAGGGATACAAGCTCTGGACCATGGGAAGAGAGGGTGAGGGATACAGGCTCTGGACCATGGGATCAGAGGGTGAGGGATACAGACTCTGGACCATGGGATCAGAGGGTGAGGGATACAGGCTCTGGACCATGAGAAGAGAGGGTGAGGGATACAGGCTCTGGACCATGGGAAGAGAGGGTGAGGGATACAGGCTCTGGGCCATGGGATCAGAGGCTGAGGGATACAGGCTCTCGACCATGGGAAGAGAGGATGAGGGATACAGGCTCCGGACCATGGGAATAAAGGGTGAGGGATACAGGCTCTAGACAATGGGATCAGAGGGGTGACGATAAAGGCTTTGGACCATGGGAAGAGAGGGTAAGGGATACAGGCTCTGGACCATGGGAAGAGAGGGTGAGGGATACGGGCTCCGGACCATGGGAAGAGAGGGTGAGGGATACAGGCTCCGGACCATGGGATGACCTCTCATCCCTCACCCTCGAGGGATACGGGCTCCAGACAATGGGAAGAGATGGTGAGGGATACAGGCTCTGGACCATGGGATCAGAGGGTGAGGGATACAGGCTCTCGACCATGGGAAGAGAGGATGAGGGATACAGGCTCCGGACCATTGAAATAAAGGGTGAGGGATACAGGCTCTAGACAATGGGATCAGAGGGGTGACGATAAAGGCTTTGGACCATGGGAAGAGAGGGTAAGGGTTACAGGCTCTGGACCATGGGAAGAGAGGGTTACAGGCTCTGGACCATGGGAAGAGATGGTGAGGTATACAGGCTCTTGACCATGGGAAGAGAGGGTGAGGGATACAGGCTCTGGACCATGGAAGAGAGTGTGAGGGATACAGGCTCTGGAACTTGGGAAGAGAGGGTGAGGGATACAGGCTCTGGTCCATGGGAGAGAGGGTGAGGGATTCAGGCTCTGGACCATGGGATCAGAGGGTGAGGGATACAGGCTCTGGACCATGGACGAGAGAGTGAGGGATACAGGCTCTGGCCCATGGGATCAGAGGGAGAGGGATAAAGGCTCTGGACCATGGGAAGAGAGGGTGAGGGCTACAGACTCTGGACCATGGGAAGAGAGGTTGAGGGATACAGGCTCTTGACTATGTGATCAGAGGGTGAGGGATACAGACTCCGGACCATAGGAAGAGAGGGTGAGGGATACGGGCTCCGGACCATGGGAAGAGAGGGTGAGGGATACAGGCTCCGGACCATGGGATGACCTCTCATCCCTCACCCTCAAGGGATACGGGCTCCAGACAATGGGAAGAGATGGTGAGGGATACAGGCTCTGGACCATGGGATCAGAGGGTGAGGGATACAGGCTCTGGACCGTGGGATCAAGGGTGAGAGATACAGGCTCTGGACCATGGGAATCAAAGGGTGAGAGATACAGTCTCTGGCCCATGGGATCAGAGGGTGAGGGATACAGGCTCTCGACAATGGGAAGAGAGGATGAGGGATACAGGCTCCGGACCATGGGAATAAAGGGTGAGGGATACAGGCTCTAGAGAATGGGATCAGAGGGGTGACGATAAAGGCTTTGGACCATGGGAAGAGAGGGTAAGGGATACAGGCTCTGGATAATGGGAAGAGAGGGTGAGGGATACAGGCTCTGGACCATGGGAAGAGATGGTGAGGTATACAGGCTCTGGGCCTTGGGAAGAGAGGGTAAGGGATACAGGCTCTGGACCACTGGAAGAGAGGGTGAGGGATACAAGCTCTGGACCATGGGAAGAGAGGGTGAGGGATACAGGCTCTGGACCATGGGATCAGAGGGGTGACGATAAAGGCTTTGGACCATGGGAAGAGAGGGTAAGGGATACAGGCTCTGGATCATGGGAAGAGAGGGTGAGGGATACAGGCTCTGGACCATGGGAAGAGATGGTGAGGTATACAGGCTCTGGGCCTTGGGAAGAGAGGGTAAGGGATACAGGCTCTGGACCACTGGAAGAGAGGGTGAGGGATACAAGCTCTGGACCATGGGAAGAGAGGGTGAGGGATACAGGCTCTGGACCATGGGATCAGAGGGTGAGGGATACAGACTCTGGACCATGGGATCAGAGGGTGAGGGATACAGGCTCCGGACCATGGGAATAAAGGGTGAAGGATACAGGCTCTAGACAATGGGATCAGAGGGGTGACGATAAAGGCTTTGGACCATGGGAAGAGAGGGTAAGGGATACAGGCTCTGGACCACTGGAAGAGAGGGTGAGGGATACAAGCACTGGACCATGGGAAGAGAGGGTGAGGGATACAGGCTCTGGGCCATGGGATCAGAGGGTGAGGGATACAGACTCTGGACCATGGGATCAGAGGGTGAGGGATACAGGCTCTGGACGATGAGAAGAGAGGGTGAGGGATACAGGCTCTGGACCATGGGAAGAGAGGGTGAGGGATACAGGCTCTGGACCATGGGATCAGAGGGTGAGAGATACAGGCTCTGGACCATGGGATGAGCGGGTGAGGGATAAAGGCTCTGGACCAAGTGAGAAGAGGCCAAGGGCTACAGGCTCTGGACCATGGGAAGAGAGGGTAAGGGATACAGACTCTGGACCATGGGAAGAGAGGATGAGGAATACAGGCTCTGGACCATGGGAATAAAGGGTGAGGGATACAGGGTCAGGACCATGGGATGAGCGGGAGAGGGATTCAGGCTCTGGACGAAGGGAGAAGGGAGAAGAGTCCAAGGGCTACAGGCTCTGGACCACGGGAGAGAGGGTGAGGAATACAGGCTCTGGACCATGGAAGAGAGGGTGAGGGATACAGGCTCTGGACCATGGGAAGAGAGGGTGAGGGATACAGGCTCTGGACCATGGGAAGAGAGGGTGAGGAATACAGGCTCTGGACCATGGGAGGAGAGGGTGAGGCATACAAGCTCTTGACCATGGGAAGAAAGGGTGAGGGATACATGCTCTGGACCACGGGAGAGAGGGTGAGTAATACAGGCTCTGGACCATGGGAAGAGAGGGTGAGGGCTACAGACTCTGGACCATGGGAAGAGAGGTTGAGGGATACAGGCTCTTGACCATGTGATCAGAGGGTGAGGGATACAGGCTCCGGACCATAGGAAGAGAGGGTGAGGGATATGGGCTCCGGACCATAGGAAGAGAGGGTGAGGGATACAGGCTCCGGACCATGGGATGACCTCTCATCCCTCACCCTCAAGGGATACCGGCTCCAGACAATGGGAAGAGATGGTGAGGGATACAGGCTCTGGACCATGGGATCAGAGGGTGAGGGATACAGGCTCTGGACCGTGGGATCAAAGGGTGAGAGATACAGGCTCTGGACCATGGGGATCAAAGGGTGAGAGATACAGTCTCTGGCCCATGGGATCAGAGGGTGAGGGATACAGGCTCTCGACAATGGGAAGAGAGGATGAGGGATACAGGCTCCGGACCATGGGAATAAAGGGTGAGGGATACAGGCTCTAGAGAATGGGATCAGAGGGGTGACGATAAAGGCTTTGGACCATGGGAAGAGAGGGTAAGGGATACAGGCTCTGGATCATGGGAAGAGAGGGTGAGGGATACAGGCTCTGGACCATGGGAAGAGATGGTGAGGTATACAGGCTCTGGGCCTTGGGAAGAGAGGGTAAGGGATACAGGCTCTGGACCACTGGAAGAGAGGGTGAGGGATACAAGCTCTGGACCATGGGAAGAGAGGGTGAGGGATACAGGCTCTGGACCATGGGATCAGAGGGTGAGGGATACAGACTCTGGACCATGGGATCAGAGGGTGAGGGATACAGGCTCTGGACCATGAGAAGAGAGGGGGAGGGATACAGGCTCTGGACCATGGGAAGAGAGGGTGAGGGATACAGGCTCTGGACCATGGGATCAGAGGGTGAGAGATACAGGCTCTGGACCATGGGGAGAGAGGGTGAGGGATACAGGCTCTGGACCATGGGAAGAGAGGGTGAGGGATACAGGCTCTGGGCCATGGGATCAGAGGCTGAGGGATACAGGCTCTCAACCATGGGAAGAGAGGATGAGGGATACAGGCTCCGGACCATGGGAATAAAGGGTGAGGGATACAGGCTCTAGACAATGGGATCAGAGGGGTGACGATAAAGGCTTTGGACCATGGGAAGAGAGGGTAAGGGATACAGGCTCTGGACCATGGGAAGAGAGGGTGAGGGATACGGGCTCCGGACCATGGGAAGAGAGGGTGAGGGATACAGGCTCCGGACCATGGGATGACCTCTCATCCCTCACCCTCGAGGGATACGGGCTCCAGACAATGGGAAGAGATGGTGAGGGATACAGGCTCTGGACCATGGGATCAGAGGGTGAGGGATACAGGCTCTCGACCATGGGACGAGAGGATGAGGGATACAGGCTCCGGACCATGGGAATAAAGGGTGAGGGATACAGGCTCTAGACAATGGGATCAGAGGGGTGACGATAAAGGCTTTGGACCATGGGAAGAGAGGGTAAGGGTTACAGGCTCTGGACCATGGGAAGAGAGGGTTACAGGCTCTGGACCATGGGAAGAGATGGTGAGGTATACAGGCTCTTGACCATGGGAAGAGAGGGTGAGGGATACAGGCTCTGGACCATGGAAGAGAGGGTGAGGGATACAGGCTCTGGAACTTGGGAAGAGAGGGTGAGGGATACAGGCTCTGGTCCATGGGAGAGAGGGTGAGGGATACAGGCTCTGGACCATGGACGAGAGAGTGAGGGATACAGGCTCTGGCCCATGGGATCAGAGGGTGAGGGATAAAGGCTCTGGACCATGGGATCAGAAGGTGAGGGTTACAGGCTCTGGACCATGGCAAGAGAGGGTGAGGGATACAGGCTCTGGACCATGGGAAGAGAGGGTGAGGGAGACAGTCCCTGAACCATAGGATCAGAGGGTGAGGGATACAGGCTCCGGACCATGGGAAGAAAGGGTGAGGAATACAGGCTCTGGACCATGGGAATAAAGGGTGAGGGACACAGGCTCTGGACCATGGGATAAGCGGGTGAGGGATACAGGCTCTGGACGAAGGGAGAAGAGGCCAAGGGCTACAGGCTCTGGATCATGGGAAGAGAGGGTAAGGGATACAGACTCTGGACCATGGGAAGAGAGGATGAGGAATACAGGCACTGGACCATGGGAATGAAGGGTAAGGGATACAGGGTCTGGACCATGGGATGAGCGGGTGAGGGATTCAGGCTCTGGATGAAGGGAGAAGAGTCCAAGGGCTACAGGCTCTGGACCACAAGAGAGAGGGTGAGGGATACAGGCTCTGGGCCATGGAAGAGAGGGTGAGGGATACAGGCTCTGGACCATGGGAAGAGAGGGTGAGGGATACAGGCTCTGGACCATGGGAAGAGAGGGTGAGGAATACAGGCTCTGGACCATGGGAGGAGAGGGTGAGGCATACAAGCTCTTGACCATGGGAAGAAAGGGTGAGGGATACAGGCTCTGGACCACGGGAGAGAGGGTGAGTGATACAGGCTCTGGACCATGGGAAGAGAGGGTGAGGGCTACAGACTCTGGACCATGGGAAGAGAGGTTGAGGGATACAGGCTCTTGACCATGTGATCAGAGGGTGAGGGATACAGGCTCCGGACCATAGGAAGAGAGGGTGAGGGATACGGGCTCCGGACCATGGGAAGAGAGGGTGAGGGATACAGGCTCCGGACCATGGGATGACCTCTCATCCCTCACCCTCAAGGGATACGGGCTCTGGACCATGGGATCAGAGGGTGAGGGATACAGGCTCTGGACCGTGGGATCAAAGGGTGAGAGATACAGGCTCTGGACCATGGGAATCAAAGGGTGAGAGATACAGTCTCTGGCCCATGGGATCAGAGGGTGAGGGATACAGGCTCTCGACAATGGGAAGAGAGGATGAGGGATACAGGCTCCGGACCATGGGAATAAAGGGTGAGGGATACAGGCTCTAGAGAATGGGATCAGAGGGGTGACGATAAAGGCTTTGGACCATGGGAAGAGAGGGTAAGGGATACAGGCTCTGGATCATGGGAAGAGAGGGTGAGGGATACAGGCTCTGGACCATGGGAAGAGATGGTGAGGTATACAGGCTCTGGGCCTTGGGAAGAGAGGGTAAGGGATACAGGCTCTGGACCACTGGAAGAGAGGGTGAGGGATACAAGCTCTGGACCATGGGAAGAGAGGGTGAGGGATACAGGCTCTGGACCATGGGATCAGAGGGTGAGGGATACAGACTCTGGACCATGGGATCAGAGGGTGAGGGATACAGGCTCTGGACCATGAGAAGAGAGGGGAGGGATACAGGCTCTGGACCATGGGAAGAGAGGGTGAGGGATACAGGCTCTGGACCATGGGATCAGAGGCTGAGGGATACAGGCTCTGGACCATGGGATCAAAGGGTGAGAGATACAGGCTCTGGACCATGGGAAGAGAGGGTGAGGGATACAGGCTCTGGACCATGGGAAGAGAGGGTGAGGGATACAGGCTCTGGGCCATGGGATCAGAGGCTGAGGGATACAGGCTCTCAACCATGGGAAGAGAGGATGAGGGATACAGGCTCCGGACCATGGGAATAAAGGGTGAGGGATACAGGCTCTAGACAATGGGATCAGAGGGGTGACGATAAAGGCTTTGGACCATGGGAAGAGAGGGTAAGGGATACAGGCTCTGGACCATGGGAAGAGAGGGTGAGGGATACGGGCTCCGGACCATGGGAAGAGAGGGTGAGGGATACAGGCTCCGGACCATGGGATGACCTCTCATCCCTCACCCTCGAGGGATACGGGCTCCAGACAATGGGAAGAGATGGTGAGGAATACAGGCTCTGGACCATGGGATCAGAGGGTGAGGGATACAGGCTCTCGACCATGGGAAGAGAGGATGAGGGATACAGGCTCCGGACCATGGGAAGAGAGGATGAGGAATACAGGCTCTGGACCATGGGAATAAAGGGTGAGGGATACAGGCTGTGGACCATGGGATCAGAGGATGACGATAAAGGCTTTGGACCATGGGAAGAGAGGGTAAGGGATACAGGCTCTGGACCATGGAAAGAGAGGGTGAGGGATACAGGCTCTGGACCATGGGAAGAGAGGGTGAGGGATACAGGCTCTGGACCATGGGAAGAGAGGGTGAGGGATACAGGCTCTGGACCATGTGAAGAGAGGGTGAGGGATACAGGCTCTGGACCATGGAAAGAGAGGGTAAGGGATACAAGCTCTGGACCATGGGAATAGAGGGTGAGGGATACAGGCTGCGGACCATGGGAAGAGAGGGTGAGGGATACAGACTCTGGACCATGGGATCAGAGGGTGAGGGATACAGGCTCTGGACCACGGGAGAGAGGGTGAGGGATACAGGCTCTGGACCATGGGATGGGAGGGTGAGGGATACAATCTTTGAACCATAATGAAGAGGAGAGAAATAAATAGTGACTGGAATATTGCAGGAGTGGCCAGTATTATGTAAGTCTCAGCACACAGCAGAAAGCGAACTCTGCTCCCTTAATGTCATGCCTGTGGAGAAAGCACTATGTGCCAGAGGCCAAAGCCACTTATTTGGAGGCACTAAAAAAGTATCACGCTCTATGCAGATCAGCTCGTGCATCCTTCTACACGGCTAAAATTATGACCGCCCAAAACTATCAGAAAACCCTGTTTAAAGTTGTGGCGGAACTCTCTGCACCGGGTGCGTTCTTGCCAGCTCCTTGCATCACTGTAACGAACTTGCGCTGTTTTTTCATAATAAAGTCATGTCTTTTCACCGTGAGCTTGAGTTGGGTTGTTCTCCTCATGACAATTTCATCTTTCCCCCCACTCAACTTTCTGACCAGGTCATGACGGCTCCCCCTGACTTCACATCTGATGAATCCTGTCAAGTTAAGGCCTGGCTCCCAATTGACATAACCTCTTTGAGAAACCTACTGGGAAATATCAAGTCTGGCTCCCCACTTGATCCCCTCCCCCCATCTAAGCTCAGATGCTTGGACGAACCAGCCCTCGAGGTGATTGCTAAGCTCCTTAATTCCTCCCTAAATATGGGCCAGTTGCCTCGTAATTGGAAGCACGCCCTTGTGCTTCCATTGTTGAAAAAGACTGGTTTAGATCCCCTCTGCTGGTCAAATTACAGGCCTATATCTCTCCTCTCCATTTTTGCCAAAATATTGGAAAAACACATTAACTCTCAACTTTCAGTACATGTGACAAAATATGAGCTATTTCATCCATCTCAGTCTGGCTTTCGTCCTGGTCACAGTATCGAATCAGCTTTGTTGGGGGTCACGGAGAACCTTAGACAGCAGCTTGCCTGTGGGGTTACAGCAGCGCTCATCCTACTGGATTTGAGCGCTGCCTTTGACACGGTCTTCCATTCTATTCTGTTGGATCGCCTCGTAAGCTCTGGCATTGTAGGTGTAGCCTTGCAGTGGCTGACCTCGTTTTTAAAGAATCGCTCCTTTCAAGTTTTCTCTCACTCTGCAAAATCTAGTCCAGTGGCCTTAACATCTGGAGTTCCGCAGGGTTCAATCTTGAGCCCTCTGCTTTTCAACCTTTACGTTCGCCCTTTGGCAGATATTGCAGAAAAATCTGGGTTGACCATCTTTTCATACGCTGACGAGACGCAGATTATTTTCTCTTTATCGCCGGCTCAACACCAGGATCCTTCTTTACTCAAACTTGGTCTGCACAACATCTTCTTGTAGATGTCCAGAAATGCCTTGAGGCTGAATGGTTCTAAGACTGAGGTTCTCATCCTGGGGAACAATCCTGAGCTTTGGGGAGCCAGCCATTGGCCTGTCTCTTTGGGACCGTTGCGTACCCCGGTTCCTAAGGTTAAGAACCTGGGTTTTTCCATCGATAGCAAGCTTTCCCTCGCTGCTCAGATCTCAGGAGTCACCTCGGCCTGCTTTGCGGTCCTCAAGTGGTTAAAGAAAATTCTTTGGTTAATTCCACCAGCTGTTCAGAGGACTGTCCTGCAGGCCCTTGTGATCTCCAGGCTTGATTACGGTAATGTGCTGTAACTGGGTGCGGACAAGACCTCTGTACACCGTCTTCAGCTCATTCAGAATGCAGCAGCCCGCCAACTTTTTAGGTTGCCTCGGCACGCCTCCGCTTCCCCTCTGCTCAATCAACTTCACTGGCTCAGGGTCAGTAAGCGTATCGAGTTTAAGGCCCTCCTCTACATGTTTAGAGCTGAGCATGGCCTGGTCCCAGTGCACATACTCAATCTTGTCACCTTATCGACCCTCTTGCAACCTAAGATCGGCCAATCTCTCTCTTTTCTCTGTCCCTAGAGTACGTCTGACTCGCATGGGAGGCCGCTCGTTTTCCTTCCTGGGACCAAAATTATGGAATTCCCTTCCGCTAGATCTCAGGAATTGTCAATCTCTCCTCGCTTTCCGAAAAAAGCTAAAGACCTTTCTGTTTAGTCAGGCCTAATGCCAACTGAGCTCCACTCTCGTTTTTCCCGCTTTCAGCGCGCTTTATAAATCCTTCAAATAAATTAATAATAAAAGCCTGGCTCTCTCATCGTGTTTTCCTGTCTCTATGGAGGGTCTAGCATGAACAAGCATTGTTCCACTCAGGACTATTGATTACCCAGTGGCACCCACAGCTATGTCATTGCGACCAGTCACATGTTACATATCAAGACAGAGACACCATATCTGCCCAAGGACTCCATGCGTCTGCTGATGCTCCTGCTGACTGTCTGGTTCTATGTCTCGCAGGATCTTCACTTCCTGTTAGACTAACTAAAGAGTTTGGGGCTACGGACCATCTTGGGTGTGGAGCTATTTCCAAATCTCCACTCCTTTCTGCTTTTAGATTTTCTGCCATCAAGGTCAGCTTTCTTGCCTACTCCTGTTCAGTTTCCTCCATCTTTCAGACACTGTGTAAACTAGACTCCTCCCCTGCAGCTCTTCCAAGACCCCATAGAGCCTCATCTGCCAGGGGATATCTGCAAAGGGAGCAGAGAACAGAGACATCCCACTCATGCTAGTTCAATGGACTATTTCAAACAAGCAGTGAGGGTGCATTCTAAGAACTGGTAGGGTGACTGGAAAACTAAGACTTGAAGCCTGCTTGTCGAGCGAAAACAAGAAGGCAGGACATAGTGTCACAGAGAAGTACTCCAGAAGCGGTAAGTTAAAGACTCAAGGCCTTAACTTTCAGCACTGAGTAGAGAGCAAGAGGTGCTTCCCAGAGCCATTTAACTAAGACAAGTTGGAGCAAGAACCATTGTCTCTCCAAAGCAACAGTTTAGGAACTCCCCTTGTGACAAGAACATAGAATCGTCGTCCCATTGCAAACCATCACAATGCATTAACCATCCACAACTAATCGTCGCCCCATTGCAAACCATCACGATGCATTAACCATCCACAACTAATCGTCGCCCCATTGCAAACCATCACAATGCATTAACCATCCAGAACTAATCGTCGCCCCATTGCAAACCATCACGATGCATTAACCATCCACAACTAATCGTCTCCCCATTGCAAACCATCAAGATGCATTAACCATCCACAACTAATCGTCGCCCCATTGCAAACCATCACGATGCATTAACCATCCTCAACTAATCGTCTCCCCATTGCAAACCATCAAGATGCATTAACCATCCACAACTAATCGTCGCCCCATTGCAAACCATCACGATGCATTAACCATCCACAACTAATCGTCGCCCCATTGCAAACCATCACGATGCATTAACCATCCTCAACTAATCGTCACCCCATTGCAAACCATCAAGATGCATTAACCATCCACAACTAATCGTCGCCCCATTGCAAACCATCACGATGCATTAACCATCCTCAACTAATCGTCTCCCCATTGCAAACCATCACGATGCATTAACCATCCTCAACTAATCGTCTCCCCATTGCAAACCATCACGATGCATTAACCATCCACAACTAATCGTCGCCCCATTGCAAACCATCACGATGCATTCACCATCCTCAACTAATCGTCTCCCCATTGCAAACCATCACGATGCATTAACCATTCACAACTAATCTTCGCCCCATTGCAAACCATTACAATGCATTAACCATCCACAGCTAATTGTCGCCCTATTGCAAACCATCACCATGCATTAACCATCACAGCTCCACTTCCTAGCCTCATTTGTTGCATTTATGCTCATCTTTGCCTATGTACATCGATTTGTTACCTTTGTCTAGGTTCCAGCTACACAAATGCCATACACATACTTATATACAATCACACTGCCCCTTTACTCCAAGCGTTGTACAGCCCCAGCACCGGAACCAACTTATACTCGACCGATGAGCCCTAATAAGGGTAAAACCGATCTTGGGTGGCTTGGGTTACCGTTCAGGGAGGACCTGGGTGCAGGGCTAAGACGGATTTGCATATGTATTTGGACAAAATATTGGGTTAAAAATATCGAGTCACACAAATATCGAGGTTTTAAAATTATGATTCACAAATATCGTGATGCAGGAATATCACTGACAAAAATATCGATTTTCTAAGTTAAGTAATGTCAATGTGAAAACGATATATGTTGTTAACATCGTTTACAAAAATATTGTTGTAAATAATTTTGTTTTTTAATTATCTATGTATTTTAGTATATGTTTTAATTGTATACATTATAAATAGTTTGTACAATTATTGTTAATGTTTTTAAATATAGTGTTTAAATATTTACCGACCGAGCCGGACCCGGAGAGATTTCCGACCGAATCGGACTCTAGCAGTCCGACCGAATGAGTACGATGCGCACGTATGCCATCGGACTCGATTCGGTCGGACTCCCATTGAAGTCAATGGGAGCCAGTCGTACGACGCGTACACGGGCTCCCATTGAGTCAATGGGCACGACGCGAACAAGGGCGCCCCTACAGCGTGTTCGCGTTGGTGCGGGTCGCGCCGTACATGCACGTGTAAGGGGGACCCATGGGTCCCCCTGTGTGCGACTCGCGTGCCTACGCTTCCAGGGGGGTCCGACACGGACCCCCAAAGTGCGGCTCCGACAGCTCCTTGGAGCTGGACTGCGCGAGTCGGTCGGAGCGGTCGCGATGCGCATCGTACTTACCCGGCCGGGGAACGTCTCCATTGCGCGGTGCGAGTCGTCCCCGTGCGAGTCGGTCGGAGCGGTCGGGTCCTGCGAACGAATCGGTCGGAGATTTCGCTAGCGCACGCATCGTACTCGCTCGCCCGGACGCACGTACGATTCGGTCGGGAAATAGGGCTCCGAATCGGATTCGGCTTTACCGGATCCGATTCGGAGCCCTACCGGCCGAGATCGGAATCGGCCCCTAAGTTGTTTTTAACTTTTGTTGTAATTTTTAATGTTGTTTTGGGGTTTATAGGGGTGCAGGGCAGGAAGTAAATTAATTATAATTAATTAATACTTAATTTTAATTAATATTCATGAATTCATTGATAATTAATTATGTAAAATGTGTAATTACTTTATTTGTTAAGTTCTATTTTAGGTGCAGGTTGGGGGGTCTGTAGGGGTACAGGGTGGGAAGTAAATGTATTATAATTAATTAATAATTAATTTTAATTAATATTAATTATTTCATTGATAATTATATAACTTGTGTAATTAATTACTTTTTAAACTTATATTTTAGGTGTGGGTTGTGGGGTTGGTAGGGGTAGATGGTGGAAAGTTAATTAATTATAATTAATTAACAATTAATTTTTAATTAATATAAATGTTTTAATTGAGAATTCATTATGAAAATTGTGCAATTAAGACATTTCTTAAGTTATATTTCAGGTACGGGTTGTTGGATTTGTAAGAGTAAAGGTTCGGAAGTTAATTATGATTAATTAATGATTAGTTATTTTTATTAATTGTTTAATTGATAACTAATTATGTAAATTGTGTAATTATTATAATGTTTAAGATGTATTCTAGGTGTGGAGTTGTTGGGTTTTTAGGGATACAGGGTTGGAAGTTAATTTAGAAATAATTTATTGATGACTAATTATTAATTTGTAATAAAATATTTAATTGATAATTATGTAAATTGTGAAATTATGATATTTGTTAAGTTATATTTTAGGTGTGGGTCGTTTAGTTTGTAGAGGAATAGGGTGGGAGGTTATGTAAGTAATAATAAATCTAAAAATATTTATTCATTTATTAAAAGTTGTTTTGTTTATTACTTAATATGTTAATTGTGTTATTTGTTATTTCAATTACATTTTAATTGTTGGCTGGTATGTTTATGAGTATGTAATGTAGCATTTTAATTAAATTAATAATATTTGTTTTAATTGATAATAATTATTACAAATTGTAATAATTACATAATATGTAAAAGATTTGTTTAAATGTAGACATATTGTTTGTATATTTAGAATTATGTATTCTGGTTATTTAATAGAGTTGTTAAAATATTTCATTTGTTTGAAGTGAACATCTCTCTCTATACTGTTGCACAGACTGGAGTGGGAATAGTAAATTTGACCCCTCCTAAGTCCAACACATTCCCTACTGTTGTACAGACTGGAGTGGGAATAGTACATTTTACCCCTCCTGAGTACAACGCTTACCCTACTGTTGCACAGACTGGAGTGGGAATAGTAAAGTTGACCCCTCCTGAGTACAACGCTTACCCTACTGTTGCACAGACTGGAGTGGGAATAGTAAAGTTGACCCCTCCTGGGTCCAATGCTTTCCCTGCTGTTCCAAAGACTGGGGTGGGAATATTAAATTTTACCCCTTCTGATGCCAAAGCTTACCCTACTGTTGTACAGACTGGAGTGGGAATTGTAAGTTTCACCCCTCCTGAATCCAACTCTTTCCGTACTGTTGCAAAGACTGGTGTAGGAATAGTCAATTTTACCCCTGAGTCCAACGCTTCCCTACTGTTGCATAGATTGGAATGGGCATAGTAAATTTATTATTACTAGAGTTTAATCATTTTGTTAATATTGTTTAAATATATATTATTATTATGTTTTTGTGTATTTGATTTAATATTTTTTATATATATAAATGTATGTAATTTTTAAGCTATATTTTAGTAAAACGTATGTTTATCTATTTGTTACTTTTTATGTATAATCAAATTGGAAATATAAAAAGAAATTTCAGTTTATTTGTTACATTTTAAATGTTTTTATGTGTTTGGAAATAGGTATATATATTAATATTTTTATATCTATATTGTTTAAATAAATAAATCTTAAATATTTTAACGTATAACATTAATATAATGTAAATTAAATATCTTTCAATAATATTTAAAAATATATAGGTTATATATATACTTATACACAAACACACACACATATATATATGTATGTTTATATACACATATATAATGTAAAACTACTATAAAATATTAATTTTAATTTAGATTATAATTTTTATTTTATTTTATTTTACTAATATAACAAGCATATATACATATATACTTGTTATATTAGTAAAATAAAAAAATAAGAAAAAAGATATATATATATATATACATACATATATTTATATGCATACACACACACACACATATACATTTTCTGTTTAACGTGTAACAGTCAAATAGCAGTAATCAGCATTTAATTATAACTACATAGGGCCCGATTCTGATGCGGGTTGGAAAAGCTTCCCGACCGAGGGCCTGATTCTGATGCGGTTAGGAAGGCCTCCTAACGGCATTTGCTCCTTCCAAATCGGATCGGGAACGTGTCTTCCCGACCGAGGGCCCAATTCTGATGCGGTTAGGAACAAATGTTCCCATTGAAGTCAATGGGACTTCAACCAAATCGTATCTGGAAGCATCCGGATGCATCCTACTCCGCCGGTCGGACTTTCCCGATCCGAGTGGGTCGGAAACCATTTCCCAACCGATTCGGTCGGGAAGCTTTTCCAACCCGCATCAGAATCGGGCCCATAGTCTGTCTTCTGTGCCTATCCATTTTCAAATGGGGGGAAGGGGTATTTAACTAGGATTGTTGATGTCGCCAATTAGATTGATAAAGGCTGCTGCGCAGCCGAAACGCGTATCTCATCTAATGCGGGGTCGAGGGAGACCTGAAATACAATAAATGAGCCCTATTCCTACCTACCTCGAGTACGTGCCTCTTCTTCATTGGAGTTGGATGTTTCTTTTGATCAATTTCAGCGTTGACGGTCAACGCTGCACACGTACCACCAGTCATTTTGTGGCTCCACCATTTGACCGTAACTGTTGGAGGATCAGCATGGGAGTGCTATGCGGTGGAGCCCCCAGAGAGTGCGCCGGGAAGAGGAACAAGGATGACAGCTTCGGGGATTCCGGATCGAGCAGCGGGGCGGTCTCGTCGACTGCCAGCACTTGGTTCTACGTTTCTGAAGCAAGAAATGCCTTGCCCAGGATACTGGCGTCCTCTGGTGACTGGGCACCGTGGATGCCGAAGCAAAAGCGGTGAGGTCGGTTTTGGCATATCTGATTTGTGTGCATCGGTCTCCTCCGACCCTGTTACGTGCCCATTACACAGATGCATGTCGCGCTGCTGGAGGATATTGACATTGAGACATTTCCCGTAATCTCAATTATGTAAAAGACATACGGATTTTGGTTCTAGCACATACATGGAGCATTGACAATTCGAATTCTGGCACTGGTCATGTATTTACGGCTTTTGAACTTTGCACTGCCATCCAAATGGATTGTGGGCCTTGTAGTCTGGTTGGGAGTAATAACAATCACCCGGTGGCTGGCATTAGCGTCGGACACTAACACACTTTGTGTAACTAGAGCCCCGCAGTGCTGCCACTAATCTCTTGAATTTGAAGGTGTTTTTTCAGTGCACTTAACACGCATTTGCAATTGATATTCCAAATCATGTTCGATATTGTTACCAGTACGGTTTTTCCATTTGAAATTCGAGATGTCTTGACACATTTTAAATCAATTTAAGATCAAATGCAAAAGAAAGGGCATTTTATGTTTTTACAGAGAGTTGGCGCCACAATGTTAAATACCCAAATACCCTGGCTAGTCATTCTGTCAAGCTTCCATCAAGAGCAGGAGAGATATCATATCTTTTCAGGGCATATATCAGCAGGCGCACTATGTTTAAATGCTTGGTGTAACTATGTGGAATAATGCACTATGCTGGTATGCTGGTATTCATAGGTATAATTACGTTGCATTCAGCATTCAGCATTTTAGTTATTAGGCAACAAGAATGTTTTGCCAGTGACATTTTCTGTTTAACGTGTAACAGTCAAATAGCAGTAATCAGCATTTGATTATAACTACATAGTCTGTCTTCTGTGCCTATCCATTTTCAAATGGGGGGAAGGGGTATTTAACTGGCATTGTTGATGTCGCCAATTGGATTGATAAAGGCTGCTGCGCAGCCGAAACGCGTACCTCATCTAATGCGGGGTCGAGGGAGACCTGAAATACAATAAATGAGCCCTATTCCTACCTACCTCGAGTACGTGCCTCTTCTTCATTGGAGTTGGATGTTTCTTTTGATATATATCTATATGGGCTTTATCGCAAGCAGTAATTGTGCACAACAACATTGAAAGATTTAGTACTCCAACTCCCAGAATGCCAAAGAATGACGATGGCCCTATTCAAGGGCGGGACATGTTATAAATGCTGCTGGGGGAGGAGAAATAGCACCTACCTTCTTGAGCCTCTGAGGAAGACATTTTTGAAACGCGTCAGGCTAAAAGAAAGGCTGCCAATCATGTACCAGCTCCTGAACTTGTCAATATCTTTTTATTTTAGGTTGGTGACCTTGCACGTTTCCCGAGTGCTTCTCGAGTGAGTCACCGTGTGTTTGCCATTGATAAGCGGCCGCTCAGCTGCTGAGGATGCACCACCCCAGTATCCAGAGGGGGCCGCGTGGAGTGATTCACCCTCCGCATATGCGGGGAAACGTTGCAGAATTATGACTTCGATCAGCGGCTGGGGCCCAATCTGGGCTTTATCGCAAGCAGTAATTGTGCACAACAACATTGAAAGATTTAGTACTCCAACTCCCAGAATGCCAAAGAATGACGATGGCCCTATTCAAGGGTGGGACATGTTATAAATGCTGCTGGGGGAGGAGAAATAGCACCTACCTTCTTGAGCCTCTGAGGAAGAAATGTTTGAAACGCGTCAGGCTAAAAGAAAGGCTGCCAATCATGTACCAGCTCCTGAACTTGTCAATATCTTTTTATTTTAGGTTGGTGACCTTGCACGTTTCCCGAGTGCTTCTCGAGTGAGTCACCGTGTGTTTGCCATTGATAAGCGGCCGCTCAGCCGCTGAGGATGCACCACCCCAGTATCCAGAGGGGGCCGCGTGGAGTGATTCACCCTCCGCATATGCGGGGAAACGTTGCAGAATTATGACTTCGATCAGCGGCTGGGGCCCAATCTGTGCTTTATCGCAAGCAGTAATTGTGCACAACAACATTGAAAGATTTAGTACTCCAACTCCCAGAATGCCAAAGAATGACGATGGCCCTATTGAAGGGCGGGACATGTTATAAATGCTGCTGGGGGAGGAGATATAGCACCTACCTTCTTGAGCCTCTGAGGAAGAAATTTTTGAAACGCGTCAGGCTAAAAGAAAGGCTGCCAATCATGTACCAGCTCCTGAACTTGTCAATATCTTTTTATTTTAGGTTGGTGACCTTGCACGTTTCCCGAGTGCTTCTCGAGTGAGTCACCGTGTGTTTGCCATTGATAAGCGGCCGCTCAGCCGCTGAGGATGCACCACCCCAGTATCCAGAGGGGCCGCGTGGAGTGATTCACCCTCCGCATATGCGGGGAAACGTTGCAGAATTATGACTTCGATCAGCGGCTGGGGCCCAATCTGTGCTTTATCGCAAGCAGTAATTGTGCACAACAACATTGAAAGATTTAGTACTCCAACTCCCAGAATGCCAAAGAATGACGATGGCCCTATTGAAGGGCGGGACATGTTATAAATGCTGCTGGGGGAGGAGATATAGCACCTACCTTCTTGAGCCTCTGAGGAAGAAATTTTTGAAACGCGTCAGGCTAAAAGAAAGGCTGCCAATCATGTACCAGCTCCTGAACTTGTCAATATCTTTTTATTTTAGGTTGGTGACCTTGCACGTTTCCCGAGTGCTTCTCGAGTTAGTCACCGTGTGTTTGCTATATATATATATATATATATATATATATATATATATATATATATTCACTGAAAAACCATAGGTTTTAGGGACAGTTATAGTTAGTTGGACATTTCACTCGTACAAAACCATAGAAATTCCCCCGTTATAGTTAGTTCAGCTAACTATAACTCGCGCCCCCGCAATGCACTGCTGATGACGTCACATATTACATCACTCATGACATGGTCAGTGACATCACTGATGACATCACTGATGACATCTCAAATGACATCACTGATGACATCACTGATGACATCATCCAGTGACTGTGTGTTTGTATAAAGTTTAAATATGTTTTATATATATGCCAAGGTGTATTGAAGAATGAGTGGGTGTATAAGTGTCTGGATGGATGATTTAGTAGGTGCGTGACTGACTCTATAAGTGAGTGATTAAACGTATCTTACGTGAGCACCCCGGGACACTGCAGGAGCCGGCCCTGGGGGGTGGTGGTCCCCAGGGCCATCAATGGCTCCAGGAGGGGGGCCGCGCGGCCCCCCTCCCATCCAAATGAACAGCCCCGGGGAGGTGGTGGTCCCCATGGCTCGGGGTCCTTAACGGACCCCCTAATTTACATGTTAGTGCCCCGGGGAGGTGGCGGTCCTCGGGCGTGTGGGGGGCTCGAGCCCCCACACAGGTTATTTCAATTTTAAAAAGAAGCCCCGGGGGTGGCGGTCCCCGGGCTGCGGGAGGGCGGAGTGCCCTCTTGCACCATTTTTTTAAAGCCCCGGGGTGGCGGTCCTCGGGGCTTGGGGGCCTTAGAGGCCCCCACATAAAACATAAACCCACCCCCGCATGCCCCCGGGATTTGGCCCACCCGGGGGCAAAATAGCATCGAAGCGCGGGAGACCGCGCTTCGATTTTTTTTTTAATCGGCTGGATCCGCGCACCCAGCGCGTTTTTGCCGATTTAAAAAAAAAAAAAAAAAAATTTGGGGGGGCCTTGGGGGTCCTTGTGGGACCCCCTGAGCAGGCCTAGGGGGTCAGGGTGTTTCTACCCTGCCCCCTTTTCGCGTTTTTCGCATTTTTATCACTGCTTTCTTGTGCCTCGGTTCTACCGAGGGACAAGATGGCTGCCAACACTTCCTGTTTTGGAGTGTTGACAGCCAATTAGCATGCAGCTCGTGATCGGGAGGGTGCGCGGATCCACCGCGTCCATAGATATCGAAACTTTTATTTTGGATTTTCTCAGCAACTACTGAACCGATTTACACCATTTTTAAAAAGGGTGCTTTCTGAACCAAGCAATACCTTTTTGCCAAATTTGGTGTAATTCCGTTCAGCAGTTTTTGCTGTAGCCTTGCATAAAGTTTCCTATGGGAAATTGATTTTTCACTCTTATTTTTTTAATTTCTCCGCAACTACTGAACGGATTTACACCATTTAAAAAAAGGTCGCTTTCTGAACCAAGCGCTACCTTTTGCAAAATTTGGTGTAATTCCGTTCAGCAGTTCGGGCTGTAGCCGTGGCTAAAATTTCCTATGGGAATTAACATGGAGAAAACACGTTTTGGGACCCCCTTTTTCTCGGCCCGCTTGATGAATCACCCCGAAACTTTCAAGACAGGAGCGGACCGGAGCGCCCCACTAGTTTTGAAACTTTCGCGATGATTCGTCAAACGACGCCAAACTTATTGCGAATAGAATGTTGCGGATTTCCTATGGATAATAGGTCCTAACTATAACTATCTACTGGCGACCGCCAGTAGATAATATATATATATATATATATATATATACTTGAAGATGGAGGATCACAAGAAAACAACAGCCAGCCAGGGCAAAAATCTGGATCCCAAAGGATACAATGAGTCACAAAGAAATAAAATATCCAAGAAAGAAGTGACTCAAACAGATCATCTGTGCAGCCACTGAGCAAACCATCTTGTACTACCTGAGGAAGGCGGAAGCTGAAACGTTGTAGTTGAAATATATTTTTGTTCTTTGGTGAATCTATCTGTTTGAGTCACTTCTTTCTTGGATATATATATATATATATATATATATATATATATATATATATATTGAAAAACAACCCTGCTCGACCTTTCTACTTCTTTTAACACTGTTGACCATCCAGAATTGATTCACGCCCTAAAAACATGCATTAGCTTCACTTGCACACTCCTACAAAGGTTGACTATCTACTTCATCAACTGCAGTACCTCATTCAGGAAGGAACTACCAGACCCTGGACTCTACTTCATCAACTGCAGTACCTCATTCAGGAAGTAACTACCAGACCCTGGACTCTACTTCATCAACTGCAGTACCTCAGTCAGGGAGGAACTACCAGACCCTGGACTCTACTTCATCAACTGCAGTACCTCATTCAGGTAGGAACTACCAGAACCTGGACTCCCCCATCACCTGCAGTCACCCAGGGCTCCATCCTGTCAACCAACATTTTCAACCTTTATGTGGAACCCATGGGATCCACCCATGGAAACGTCAACATCAAGGTCTACTAGTGTGCTGATGGCACCCAACTCTATCCACTCAAACAACAACACGCAGAGACTCAAAGTCTACCTCGAAATCCATTCACACCTGGATGTCAACAAACTACCTGATGCTAAACCCCACGAAGACAGAATTCTTCCTGTTTGCCAATAAGGCCAAACATTCACTGATACACTCATGACTCCCTAATGTGCTTCACACCCCAACTGGCAGAACAGGCCAAATCCCTTAGATTCACCCTTGACCTGAGCCTCTCATTCAAAGAACGCATTGCCAAAAACACAAAACAGCTGCCTTCCAACCCTCTCTCATGAAAAAACTGAAAACTGAAAAAACTGACACCTTTCCTTCCACATGAAGTCTTCAGAATGACAGTCTAATCCCTGGTCCTGTCTCACCTGCATGAAGGGAGCGCAATGCCCAACCGTATCTCAGATATCACTCTCCCTCCCCTGAAAGACATCGCTTCACGCAGCAGCACGGCTCATCAAAGGGTTGAAAACATTACATTTATGCTAAAGGACTGTGGCACCTGAGCTTGGCTTCTCAGATCACCTTGTAGGTCATCAGGCTTCCTTCAGATGGGATTCTGTGTATGTCATAGGATTTGTCAAAGGAGGACTGAGGGAAGACTGAGGGAAGACCGAGGGAAGACTGTGGGAAGACTGTCAATCAATCAATCAATCAATCAATCAATCAATCAGGGGTTTGTAAAGCGCGCTACTCACCCATGAGGGTCTTAAGGTGCTGGGGGGGGGAGGGGTGCAGCTCTGGATCAATCGAAGAGACAGGTCTTGAGGCTTTTCCTGAAGGTGTGCAGCATGGGGGAGCGTCTGATGTTGACTGGGAGCTCGTTCCAGGTCTTTGCTGCGACGTAGGAGAAAGCTCTTCTGCCTGCTCTGGTTCTGCGGATGCGTGGGGTCTCTGCCAGGGCGAGGTCAGCGGAGTGGAGGTTCCTTTTGGGTACGTGGAAGGAGACTCTTTCGTTGAGGTATTTGGGTCCGATGTTGTGGAGGGATTTGTAGGCATGGGTGAGTAGCTTGAAGGTTACCCTCTTCTTGATGGGGAGCCAGTGGAGGTCTCGCAGGTGCTGGGTCATGTGCTCGTGTGGGGGGGCTCCGAGGACGAGTCTGGCTGTGGTGTTCTGGATGGTTTGGAGCTTGTGTAGCAGGGATTTGTTGATTCCGGCATAGAGGGCATTACCGTAGTCCAGTCTGCTGGTTATGAGTGCGTGGGTGACGGTCTTTCTGTGTTCTGGGGGGATTCACTTGAAGGTCTTGCGGAGGATGGGGAGGGAGTTGAAACAGGTGGAGGCGACGGCGTTGATCTGGTGGCTCAAGGTGAGGGAGGAGTCTAGAATGGAGCCAAGGTTCCGGGCGTGGTCCGTCGGGGTGGGTGGGTGTCTGAGGGCAGGGGGCCACCAGGAGCTGTCCCAAGCGGTAGGGGAGGGTCCGAGGATGAGGACCTCCGTCTTCTACGAGTTCAATTTTAGGCAAATGTCACTCATCCAGGCTGCGACGTCTTTCATTCCTTCTTGGAAACTGAGTCTGGTGTCTTCGGGGTTCTTAGTGAGAGAGAGGATGAGCTGGGTGTCATCGGCGTAAGATACTATGCTGAGCCCATGCTGTCTGACGATGGCGGCGAGGGGGGCCATGTAGATGTTGAAGAGCGTGGGGCTGAGCAAGGATCCTTGGGGTACTCCACAGTTGATCTCAGTGGGTCCAGAGAGGAAGGGAGGGAGTCTGATCCTTTGGGTTCTGCCGGAGAGAAAGGAGCGGATCCAGTCGAGGGCGGTTCCCTGTATACCGGCGTCATGGAGTCTGGCTGCGAGGGTGTGGTGTGAGACGGTGTCGAAGGCGGCAGAGAGGTCTAGTAGGATGAGGGCCGCCGTGTGGCCCTGGTCGAGTAGCATGCGGATGTCATCGGTGGCGGCGAGGAGGGCGGTCTCGGTGCTGTGGTTGCTGCGAAATCCGGACTGGGAGGAGTCAAGGATGGCGTTCTCTTCAATGAAGGTGGTCAGCTGGGCGTTGATGAATCTCTTGGTAACTTTGGCTGCAAAGGGAAAGAGAGAGATGGGCCGGTAGTTTTTCAGGTCCGTCGGGTCGCCCGATGGTTTCTTGAGGAGGGGCTTGACCTCTGCCCACTTCCAGTCATCGGGGAAGATGCCGGATTCGAGGGAGGTGTTGATGGTACGGCCTAGTTAGGGTGCTATGGCGGCGGCGGCTCTGTGGTAGATGTGCAGCAGGCAGGGGTCCGTGGGGGCTCCTGAGTGGGTGTTCTTCATGGTCGTGGTGGTGTCTTCTGTGGTGGCAGGTTTCCAGGTGGTGATGGTCGGCTGGTTGTCGGTGGTGGAGAGGGGGGTGGTGTCCGGAGTCTGTTCGCTGAAGTTGACGTAGAGGGCCTTGATTTTCAGGTGGAAGTAGGAGCTGAGCTTGTTGCAGAGGTCCTGGGATGGTGTGACGTCCGTGGTTTTGCTGGGGGGTTTGGTGAACTGCTGTATGACGTTGAAGAGTTCTTTTGCATTACTTGCTTTGGAGTGGATTTTGTTCTTGATAAAGGTCTGCTTGGTGGTCCTTATGCGCTGGTGGTATTCATTCATGGCGTTCCTGTAGTTGTTCTGGTCTTCGTGGTTTTCCTGTTCCGCCAGAGTTTCTTGAGGCACCTGCAGGAGTGCCTGGCTTCTTGGAGGTCGGTGGTGAACCAGGCAGCCTTCAGGGGGTGTTGTTTGACGGGGTGGCTGAGGGGTGCGAGCTGATCGGCGCAGTTGGAGATCCAGCAGTGGAGTTCCCTGGCTGCGGAGTTGGCGTCGGTTGTGGCTGAGGGGGGGTCTTGGAGGAGGGTGGTGTTGAGGTGTTCCTCTGTGATCTTGCTCCAATTCCTTCGAGGTGGGCCCGGGGCGGGTTTGGGTGCGGTGGTGGTGTTGAAGGTGAAGTGTACGCAGTGGTGGTCTGTCCAGTGTGGCTGCGTGGTGTGGCTGAAGTGGGTGTTAGTCCCTCCTGTGAAGATGGGGTCGAGGGTGTGTCCGGCTCTGTGGGTGGGGGTGGTGACAAGGTTGGCAAGGTTGTCAAGGAGGGTGGTGGAGTCTGGGTCGCTGTGGTTGTCGAGGTGGAAGTTCAGGTCCCCGAGGAGGATATAGTCCGTAGAGGTGATGGCGTGGGGTGCAACAAGGTCAGCAATGGTGGTTGCGGAGAGGGTGCGAGGTCCGGGGGGTCTGTAGGCGAGGGTGCCGCGCAGTGTGGTCCCGGGGCTGGTCTGGATCTGGAAGTGGAGGTGTTCAGTGTTTGAGAGGGGGGCGCTCATGCTGGAGGTGGAGAGCCGGAGGGCCCTCTTGTGTACAATGGCTAGTCCTCCTCCTGGGCGGTGGGGGCGGTCCTTTCTCTGGATCTTGTATCCGTCGGGCAGGACGTTGGTGATGTCTGGGGTGGAGGTGCCATTGGTCCAGGTTTCTGTAAGGAAAGCGACATCGGGCGAGAGCGTGTCGAGCTGGTCCCAAATCTCTACGGCGTGCCTGTGTAAGGAGCGCACTTTGAGGAGGATGCATGTCAGCTTTTCGGGAGTGCGGGCGTCCGGCGTGGTTATGGCGGTCGCGGGGGCGTTATCGACGGAGAAGGATTGTCGGCAGTGTCGACAGGAGAACTGGCCGTGGGTGGTGTTCGGTGTAGATTTTTGGCAGTAGTTGTTTCTTCCAGGGTTGAGTGCGTGGAGGGCGGCGGAGTTGTAGCGGTAGAGGCTCCTAGATCCAGGGTTCCTGGTGCTGGCCGCGGTCGGGTCGCGGACGGACGCAGACGGGCTTGCCTTAGGCGTGCCTTCGGCGCGCCAGCGGCGCGACCGCCATTAAGTAGGGGAGGGGGACGAGCAGCTGGGAGGCGGGAGCGGTCAAGAGGGAGGGGCCCCGGGGGCAGCAGAGGCGGCGGGAAACGAAAACAGACAACAACAACAGTAGGGCACAAATACAGAATGAAGCAACAAAATGGGCACAGAGTAGGACGAACTGAAAGCTAATAAAATATAACAACAGTGGGGCAAGCGCCGACACGAGCAGGAGCGACAAGATACAACAAGAAAAACGGGCACAGAGAGAGAACGAAACAAAAGCTATTTAAAGGAAATACCCAACAGAGGGGGCAGGCACAGTCACGAGCAGAGGCTGAGCAGTCTCGAACCCTGCTTGGGAGGGGAAAAGAGGATCAGCGGCGGAGCACACCAGAGCGGAGCTGCTGGGGAGAGAGCAGGTCCCAGGCCAGGGTCAGAGGACTTGTTCGCGCTCCCCCGCAGCGGCCGCCATTAAGTAGGGGAGGGGAGAGGCACGAGCAGCTGGGAGGCGGGAGCGGTCAAGGGGGATGCGTCCCTGGGGCAGCGGAGGCGGCGGGAAATGAAACAGACAACAACAACAGAAGGGCACAAATACAGAATGAAGCAACAAAATGGGCACAGAGTAGGACGAACTGAAAGCTAATGAAATATAACAATCAATCAATCAATCAATCATGTCACTTATAAAGCGCACTACATACCCGCGAGGGTCTCAAGGCGCTGGGGGAAGAGGGGGGTGGTGCTGCTACTGATCGAAGAGCCAGGTCTTGAGGAGTCTTCTGAAGGCCAGTAGGTCTTGGGTCTGTCGGAGGTTGGTGGGGAGGGTGTTCCAGGTCTTGGCGGCGAGGTGGGAGAAGGATCTGCCGCCGGCGGTCGTTCTCCGGATGCGGGGGACTGTGGCGAGGGCGAGGCTGGTCGAGCGGAGCTGGCGGGTGGGGGTGTAGAAGCTGAGTCGTCTGTTGAGGTAGGCTGGTCCGGAGTTGTGGAGTGCTTTGTGTGCGTGGGTGAGGAGCTTGAAGGTTATCCTCTTGTTGACAGGGAGCCAGTGCAGGTCTCTCAGGTGGGGTGTGATGTGGCTGCGTCGGGGGATGTCGAAGATAAGACGTGCAGAGGCGTTCTGGATGCGTTGCAGCCATCTCAGGAGCTTAGCCGTCGTTCCTGCGTAGAGGGCGTTTCTGTAGTCCAGCCTGCTGGTGACGAGGGCCTGGGTGACTGTTTTTCTTGTTTCGGTGGGGATCCACTTGAAGATCCTGCGGAGCATTCGGAGGATGTTGAAGCAGGATGAGGAAACGGCGTTGACCTGCTTAGTCATGGAGAGGGTGGGGTCGAGGATGACCCCTAGGTTGCGTACGTGGTCGGTGGGTGGCGGGGCTGTTCCCAGTGAGGTTGGCCACCAGGAGTCGTCCCAGGCTGAAGGGTTGGGACCAAGGATGAGGACCTCCGTCTTGTCCGAGTTCAGCTTCAGGCGGCTGGTCCTCATCCATTCGGCGACGGCCTTCATTCCTTCGTGGAGGTGGGCTTTGGCGGTGTGAGGGTCTTTGGTGAGGGAGATGATCAGCTGGGTGTCGTCGGCGTAGGAGATGATGTTGAGGTTGTGCTGTCGGGCGACGTGGGCGAGGGTGCCATGTAGATGTTGAACAGCGTTGGGCTGAGGGAGGAGCCTTGGGGTACGCCGCAGATGATCTTGGTGGCCTTGGATCGGAAGGGGCGAGGCGGACGCTTTGTGTTCTGCCGGAAAGGAAGGATGTGGTCCAGTCCAGGGCCTTCTCTTGGATCCCGGCGTCGTGAAGGCGTGTTCGTAGTGTGTGGTGGCAGACCGTGTCGAAGACGGCTGATAGGTCCAGGAGGATGAGGGCTGCTGTTTCTCCGTTGTCTAGCAGGGTCCTGATGTCATCGGTGGCGGCGATGAGGGCGGTTTCGGTGCTGTGGTTGCTGCGGAAGCCGGACTGGGAAGGGTCCAGGATGTTGTTCTCCTCGAGGTAGCGGGTCAGTTGTTTGTTGATGATTTTCTCGGTGACCTTCGCGGGGAACGGGAGCAGAGAGATGGGTCAGAAGTTCTTGAGGTCCTTGGGGTCTGCCTTGGGTTTCTTGAGTAAGGCGGTGATCTCGGCGTGCTTCCAGCTTTCCGGGAAGGTTGCTGTCTCGAAGGAGATGTTGATTATTTTCCGGAGATGGGGCGCGATGGCTGTACTGGCTTTGTTGAAGATGTGGTGAGGGCACGGGTCTAGCGGTGAACCGGAGTGGATGGTGTTCATGATCTCGCTGGTGTCCTCGTCGTTGATGTTGGTCCAGGAGAGCAGGCGGTTGGTGGTTGTGGGGGCAGTGGTCTCGGTGGTTGCCGGGGCGGTCGTGGTGTTGAAGCTGTCGTGGATGTCGGCGATTTTGCGGTGGAAGAAGGTGGCCAGTGAATCGCACAGGTCTCGCGACGGCTGGATGTCGTTGGTGTTGGAGCTGGGGTTGGAGAGTTCCTTCACGATGTTGAAGAGCTCTTTGCTGTTGTGTGCGTTGTTGTCTAGGCGGTCTTTGAGTGAGGCCCTTTTGGCGGATCTGATGAGGTGATGGTGACTGCGGGTGGCGCTCTTGTGGGCGGCGTAGCTGTCCGCTGTCCGTTCGTGGAGCCAGATCTTCTCCAGTTTTCAGCATGTTCGTTTGGAGGCCTGGAGGTCTTCGGTGAACCAGGTGGCTTTCTTGCTGGTGTGGCTGTTGGGCGGATTCTTGAGCGGGGCGAGGGTGTTGGCGCAGTCGTCGATCCACTGTCTGAGGTTGCAGGCGGCGGTGTCGGGGTCGGAGGGTTCGGCGGGTGGGCTCAGGGCGAGGGTTGTGGTTAGCTGGTCTTCCGTGACTCTGCTCCAGCAGCGGCGAGGCTTTTGTTCGGTGAGGTGGTGCGTGGTGGGCTTCCTGTAGGTGAAGTGGATGCAGTGGTGGTCAGTCCAGTGGGGTTCGGAGGTGTGGTTGAAGGAGACGTGTGGGCTTGCGGAAAAGATGGAGTCTAGCATGTGGCCGGCTGTGTGGGTGGGTGTAGTCACGAGCTGTCTGAGTCCGAGGGTGGCGAGGTTGTCGATCAGGGTGGTGGAGTTGGTGTCCTTGTTGTTCTCGAGGTGGAAGTTCAGGTCCCCGAGGAGGATGTAGTCCGTGGAGGCGATGGCGTGTGTGCTGACGAAGTCAGCGATGGAATCGCTGAACTGTGGTCGGGGTCCGGGGGGTCTGTAGATGAGGGTTCCTCTGAGGGTGGTGTTGGGATCGGTGTGGATCTGGAAGTGCATGTGTTCGGCGGTGCTGAGGGTGTCGTCGGTGTTGGTTGAGACTCTGAGGGTGTTCCTGTGGACGATGGCGATGCCTCCTCCGACTCCGTTGGTGCGGTCCCTGCGGGTGATCTTGTATCCGTCCGGGATGGCAATGGCGATGTCGGGGGCTGAAGTCAGGAATGCGACGTCTGGGGAGGTTGAGTCGAGAAGGTCCCAGAGTTCGATGGCGTGTTTGCGGGCGGAGCGGGTGTTGAGGAGGATGCATCTGAGGTAGTTGGGTTCTTTCCTGGGCGGTGGTTTGGCGGGGCGGGTGCTGGCGAAGCTGCAGTTCCGGCAGGTGAAGGGCCCTTGGGTGCGCTTCCGGGTGGCCTGGTAGCAGGCGTGATCTTTTCCGGGGTTGAGTGCGTGGAGGGTGCTGGCGTCGTATCGACGTCTGTTGATGTGGCGGGCGCGGGGGATGCCCGGACCAGGGGGTCTGGCGCTGGGCGCGGTCACGGCGCGGACGGGCGCAGACGGGCTTGCCTTAGGCGCGCCTTCGGCGCGCCAGCGGCACGCCCGCTGCGCATGTCCGCTGCTCGGCCGCCCAGCGGCCGCCATAAATGGGGAGGTGGGAGGGAGGAGCAGGGAATGGGGCAGCGAATGGGCAGTGAGGGGGTGGGGCCGCAGGGGCGCAGCGGCGGGAAACAGGCACAGAAGGGAAAACGAGCACAATCAGGGCATCAAGGGGGCACAGAGAGGAAAAACGAGCACAATCAGGGGCAGCAAGGGGGCACAGAAAGGAAAAAAAACGAGCACAATCAGGGGCAGCAAGGGGGCACAGAAAGGAAAAAAACGAGCACAATCAGGGGCAGCAAGGGGGCACAGAAAGGAAAAACGAGCACAATCAGGGGCAGCAAGGGGGCACAGAAAGGAAAAACGAGCACAATCAGGGGCAGCAAGGGGGCACAGATAGGAAAAAACGAGCACAATCAGAGGCAGCAAGGGGGCACAGAAAGGAAAAAACGAGCACAATCAGGGGCAGCAAGGGGGCACAGAAAGGAAAAACGAGCACAATCAGGGCCAGCAAGGGGGCACAGAAAGGAAAAAACGAGCACAATCAGGGGCAGCAGCAGGGCGCACAGACGGAGCTGTGTGGTGGGGGAGCGACCTACCAGTCAAGGTCAGGGGTCGCTCTGGGGCAAGCGCACACACGAGCAGGAGCGACAAGATACAACAAGAAAAACGGGCACAGAGAGAGAACGAAACAAAAGCTATTTATTGTGGGAAGACTTAGGGAAGACTGAGGGAAGACTGTGGGAAGGCTGAGGGAAGACTGAGGGAAGGCTGAGGGAAGACTGAGGGAAGACTAAAAGGAAGACTGAGGGAAGACTGTGGCACCTGAGCTTGGCTTCTCAGAACCCCTTGTAGGTCATCAGGCTTCCTTCAAATGGAATTCTGTGTATGTCATGGGATATGTCACAGGAGGGCTGAGGGAAGACTGAGAGAAGACTGACGGAAGACTGTGGAAAGAGTAAAGGGAAGACTGAGGGAAGACTGTGGGAAGACTGAGGGAAGACTAGGGTAAGACTGTGGGAAGATTGTTGGTACTGGGACAGATGCCCTCTGCATCTTTGTGTGTTGGGTGAGATCTTCTCTGTTGAATAAACCAATGTCTTTGAACCAACATAGTGAATCCTGGTGAATATCTTTGGATGGATACTGTAATGTCGTGCTCGTGACGTAACGAGCACGCCACGTAACGGAGCCGTGAATAAAAGGGGCGATATCGCGAGAGTGGCGATTAGCCAGCTAGCGAGGTATCGACCAGTAACCCAAAACCTGGCTCCTGGTCTTTATTTGTGTAGCACCCCCAGCAGCGGTGACGGCACGGATACCCACAGTGTCGCGTGACGACACAACATTTGGCGACGAGAGTGGGCGAACCCCGTGTGCCGAGAAGACGCTTGAGTGGCGGCCGCGGAGGCTGTAGCATTGCCTCGCGGTGCGCGTGCCACGGCGCATCAGCACGGAGGCGGCCCGGCCGCAATTGAAGGCGCTGCCTGTGTCCCGCATCAGCGAGGGTGCGCGTGCCACGGCGCATCAGCACGGAGGCGGCCCGGCCGAAATTGAAGGCGCTGCCTGTGTCCCGCATCAGCGAGCCATGCTGTTTGCACGCAGTCCCGCGCTGCAGGGAGGAACCGGTGAGTGACGGCGCCCTGCTGCCACAGCGCACACTTCCCCTGATAGTGCCAAGAACACGTGGAGCACACCCTGCCAGGAGGCGGCCAGCCTATCGTGAGGACAATCTAGTGGCAGCCACATGAGCAGTGCCCCCTTCCCTGACTGCACGCTGTGAGGCACCTCTGAAGACACACAGAAGGGGGTGGGAAGATAGTCAAGCGCCCCAGGACCACACTGCACTGTTGGCTAGTGGGGCCCTCTACACCGTAAGGGACTGGGTCAGCTCCTCCCACTGACACTCACCTGCGTTTACAGTGCCCGCCCCACCCTGCATTCAGGACTGGAGGAGGCAGCAGGCCGACAACCCCGGTGGGTGAAGTCACGCCCAACGGCGCACAAAGGAGCATCAGGGGCGCTCCACGCTGCTGCAGTCCGGCTTCTGACGCCCGCAGAGAGGAGGGATGGCCAACATACCACCAATTGAACAGTTCGTCGTGGAGGGGTCACCGTCGGCGCTGGTGCCAAAATGGAAGGACTGGGTCGACCGGCTAGTCAATTTTTTCGAAGCCACGAAAGTCCACAAGGACCAGAAGAGGGCAATGCTCCTGCACCTGGGGGCAAGGACATCTACAACATTACCAAGACCCTCCCGGAAGCCACGCCGCGGACCCATCACACGCTGATCAATGCTCTCAATGGTCACTTCGAACCAATGGCCAACCAGGACTACGAAAGATTTATCTTTCGGCAGGCGCGCCAGCTCCAACAGGAGTCCCTGGACACATTCCACGCGAGGCTCAAGAACCTTGCAGCCACGTGTGGCTTCAGAGACGACACTGAGGAAATAAGGGGGCAGATAATACAAGGCTGCGTGTCTGCGAAACTCCGAGAAAGGATTCTGGAAGAGTCCGGGAAGTCCCTGACGGACATACTAACGTTGGGTCGCACCAAGGAGCTGTCGAAGGCCCGAGCAGCCCACATGGAGGCCGCCCTCCAATCTCCAGTCAAGATTGAGCCCGTGAATGCCGTCGTGGCGAGACCAACACCACGGTGGAGCAAGAAAGGAACGGGCACGAACTCCATGGGGCAAGGAAAGACCTGCGGATACTGTGGGGGATCGCCCCACACGTTGGCGGAATGCCCGGCAAAAGGAAAACGGTGCTCAGGTTGTGGTAAATACAACCACTACGAGAAAGTCTGCAGATCCAAGAGATATCGGAAGCCCAAGCAAGCGGTGAATGCCATCCCGGAGGGCTGTGAGGGGCCCAGCGACATGGACGATGACGATGAAGAGGAAAGAGTAGTACATAGAGTCCACATGGTGGGTACCGCCACCCGCAAGACCCAGCGGCTTCCGCAGTGCCTCATCCGAGTCGGCTCCCAGGAGGTATCAGCAGTAGTGGACACCGGAGCTACGATTAATCTCATGGCCGCCACCCTGTATCACACCATGGACCCACTCCCCACCATCCAGCCTACGTCGGTCACAGTATTCGCCTATGGGCAGGACACCCCACTGAAGATGCGAGGCCGGTTCAAAGCATCCATATCACATGGTGGTCACTCGATCACCACCAACGTGTACGTCACGGAGGATGGGCAAGGTATGCTACTGGGATGTCGCGCTGCAGAAGATCTGGGAGTAGTGACTTTTGCTTTTGGGGTACACCAGGAGTCCGTTCAACAACTCCTTGAAGAATTCGCCACGACCTTTGAAGGGATTGGAAGGTTCAAGGGCAAGGAGATACACCTCCATGTTGACCCGACAGTCCGGCCCATCGCCCTACGCCACCGGCGAGTGGCCTTCCACCTGCGCCCCCTGGTGGAGGAAGAGCTCAGAAAGTTGGAGGCTGCCGGAATCATCGAGAAAGTGTCCGGGCCCACCCCATGGGTCTCCCCGATTGTTGTCACGCGGAAGCCAAAGCAACCTGGCGCTGTCAGAATTTGCGTTGATATGCGACTCCCAAACGTGGCCATCAAAAGGGAGCGCCACATCACGCCAACGATTGACGACCTCATTGGGGAGATGGCGGGGGCATGCTGGTTCTCGAAACTGGACTTGAGATCGGGTTACCACCAGCTAGTGCTTGATGAAGCGTCCCGCAACATTACCACCTTCTCCACTCACGTGGGGCTCCGACGATACACCCGTCTGAGTTTCGGCGTGTCCAGTGCGGCGGAGGTTTTTCAGAACGTTATACAGGAGCTCATTGCAGACATACCAGGAGTCATCAACGTTAGTGATGACATCATGGTTCACGCCCGAACTATCCCGGAGCACAACTCCAGACTGGTCATGGTACTACGCCGACTACGTGACGCCGGACTCACCCTCCATCGTGAGAAATGTGAGTTTCTCAAAAGGAAAATACAATTCTTCGGATACACTTTCTCGGAGGAAGGAGTAAATCCTGATCCGGACAAGGTCCGGGACATCAAACAGGTTCGCAGCTTCCTCGGCATGGTGAATTACTGCGGGCGGTTCATCAGAGATCTCACAACCCTAACGCAACCGCTGAGAGAACTCACGAAGGACACCGTGCCGTGGAAATGGGAGACGGAACAAGCCAACGCCTTCAAGGACATTCAGGATGCCCTATCCGAAGCAACCACGCTGGCATTTTTTGATCCAAGGAAAATGACCATGATCGCGGTGGACGCTGGACCGGCAGGCCTGGGGGCGGTACTGCTTCAGCGGAGGCACAAAGAGGAGGATTGGGCGCCGGTGGCTTTCGCCAGCCGCTCCCTTACGGACACGGAACAACGCTATTCCCAGATAGAGAAGGAAGCTATAGCCATACACTGGGGCTGCCGTCACTTTCATCTCTACGTCTATGGGAAGCCCTTCGTTGTAGCCACGGACCACAAGCCCCTGGTGGCCCTCTTCGCAGGCACATCCACAAAGCCTCCACCCAGGATCGAAAAATGGATGCTGCAGCTTCAGAATTATAACTGTCGGGTGGAGTATCAGCCAGGATCCAAGAATCCGGCAGACTATCTGTCGCGACACCCGAGACCTGCCACTGAACAAGAGATGGAGGATGCCGCCGACACGGAGGAATATGTCAGGTGTGTCACAGCCCGATCATGTCCTATTCCGCTTTCAATGAAAGATCTGCAGGCAGAAACAGCTCGAGACAACTGTCTACAACGCGCTTTGACAGCACTGAGAGATGGTACCTGGCGCCAGGCCAAAGAGGAGTGGAAGTCCCTCACCGGAGAAGCCCAGCGGATAATGGACAGCTTATATCGCATACGAGATGAACTCACTGAAGACTCCTCCGGGTGTCTGTTACGGGGCCACCGTCTAGTGATTCCATCCGCCCTGACGGACCGGGTGGTTCAGCTAGCACACCTGGGTCACCAGGGAATGGTCAAAACAAAATCACGGCTTCGATCCAAAGTCTGGTTTCCCCTCATGGACGAACTTGTGGAGGCCACTGTACGCTCCTGCCGGTGGTGTCAAGTCACGGGAGAATCACCGCGTCCCGCTCCCGTCATCACTGAGGGACGGCCGCAGCAGCCTTGGTATTGTGTAAGCCTCGACTTTGGCAGTTTGCCAGACGGTCGACACCTCTTCGTGGCCATTGATGACCATTCTAAATACCCAGAGGTGGAGATCATACCTTCCCTAAGTGCCACGGACGTAATTCCTCGGCTGGAGAAAATTATGGCAGCCCATGGCCTGATGAACGAGTTGAGGACGGACAATGGTCCTCCATTCCAGAGTCAGGAACTGGCGACATACCTCAAGGCGCTGGGGGTACGGCATCGGCGAATTACCCCAAGGTGGCCTCAGGCCAATGGAGAAGCCGAGAGATTTATGCGCACCTTAAAAAAGGTGGTGCGGATTGCGCATGAGAAGCAGCAATCTGTGGAGATGGCCATCTTCACGTTTCTGCGCAGCTATCGTCAGACACCTCACACCACCACTGGAGTTGCCCCGGCCCACCTGTTGATGGGGCGTGTGATCACCGATTCCATTCCGCATCATGCTCAATGGAAGCCGACTCTCCCTGATGAGGACCAAGTGGATGCCAGACGTCGAAGGGCTCACACCCAGGTCAGCAAGAAGAGACGAGCCCAGCCGGTAACTTTCACTCCAGGAGATGTAGTGTTACTCAGGAATCGAGTAGCGAGTGGGAAGTTCAGGTTACCTTATGAGAAGATGCCGTGGACCGTGACCAGGGTGAATGGGACTCGCATAGTCGCCCGCAGAGGCCGAGAGATGGTGACTAGAAATGCCGCGTTCTTCAAGAGATTTCACCAGGATCCCCCTGTTCGGGTGGCGGTTACCCCCGGTGGCACCCTAGAGGGCTCTCTAGGTGCCGGAGCAAGCATTAGCCCGGGAGGTGACGTCTCTACTGGATCCACCCCAGTCTCCAGTCCGGATCCATCCACCCCAGTCTCCAGTCCGGATCCATCTTTGGGACTTTCTCCTTCCAGCAGTCATCCGGATGAGAACCGAGACTGCCACACGGAGAGTCCAGAGGAGAGGTCAGTCGGCTCGGATGTTGGCCAATCGGAGGGGCGTGGACGCTCACAGTACCAGCTCCGCTGCAATCCAGAGCCCAGCAGCCGATTGAAGGACTACTTCATGTAAGAATGTTCCTTTTCAGATTTAAGTTTTGACATTGATGCAGTAAGGGGTTGGGAGAGTCTTCAGAGATTATGGAAGGCCCCAGGGTCATGGTTTGTGTTTTGTGTTTGTTATTTTTGGGGAGGAATGTAATGTCGTGCTCGTGACGTAACGAGCACGCCACGTAACGGAGCCGTGAATAAAAGGGGCGATATCGCGAGAGTGGCGATTAGCCAGCTAGCGAGGTATCGACCAGTAACCCAAAACCTGGCTCCTGGTCTTTATTTGTGTAGCACCCCCAGCAGCGGTGACGGCACGGATACCCACAGTGTCGCGTGACGACACAACAGATACCACAAGGATGTACATCGGTTGTCCCTATAACGCCCAGTTCATCTTCAAAATCAGCTGCATCACTTACAAGGGCTTCTGCATCTAGACCAGCTACCGAGCTAACACACTAACAATACTTCGAGTTCCATAGCAGCAAAGGAGGTGAGGCATAGCCGTATCGGAGACTGAACACTACAGGAAGGAGGGAACAAGCAAGCAAGCCTTCTCAGCCCACGCTTCCAGGATCTGGTACAATATCCCCCCAGACAACAAAACAGCACCGAGCCTCCTACAGACCAGGAAGGAACTGAAAACCCCCTCCCCAATGGACACTGCCACAGATAGGATGACTTCCGACCCCTCTCACTGGTGCTACCTCCTGCCTCTGTCCCCTCCCCCCAGGACTTGCCCCCTCCACACTGCCCCATTGCCAGCCAAGTTGGTTCACCTTTGGAAATACCAAAACATACATATAAAACATGAGACAATGGAGGTAAGGGGCCATAAGAACGCATGACCAAACTTCTTCAAGAGTGAAATATTTGTACCCGAGAGAGCGTATTGTCTGACCATCACTGGAGAACGAGAACGGAAGGTCAGAGGTCATGTAAGCCCTTGTGTTCTTACAGCAGTTAATGGCCTTCTAGCTAGCAAAAGTCCTGCCCCACTCTCAGAGACAACTCTTTGTTTACCTTTCCTTGTCCTGATATTTCCAGCGCACCCCTTCACAGGCCACAGTGGCTGAATCCTGCGGTCACCTCCGGCTCAAGCTCCTGCTCAGAACAAGCAGGGATTCCTTGGAGCTCCGTCCTCGTCCGCTTCCTGAAACAAAGATGGGAGCTACGTCCACCCTTGTGAGCTTTGTTTGCAATTGTATTGTAGCACTTGCTACCCCATACAAGGCATGCAGCGCTTTTTTGGCGAGTAGCACGCTACTCCGGAACCCAAAAGGATTAGTGGTGAATTAGTATAGTGAAATATGAAAGTAATTTGAGCAGTGGATATGTTAGTCTGCTATTTAGATTGAGGAGGATAGTGGAGGGCTAGAAGAGGGAAAGGTTTGCATGTATAGAGCGCTTGCTACCCCTGAATAGGTGTTGAAGCGCTTTTCGGCGAGTAGCACTCTACTTCGGAACTAAAAAAGATTAGTGGTGAATTAGTCTAGGGAAATATGAAATTAATTTGAGTGGTGGACATATTAGTCTGTTATTTGGATTGAAAAGGATAGTGGAGGGATGGAAGAGGGAATGGTTTGCGTTTATATAGCGCTTGCTACCCCTGATGAGGTGTTGAAGCCCTGTAGTATATGGCGTTTTGGTAAGTGCATGTTATGTTCATCTTTTTATCTCTTGTATTTTGCATTCTATGTTTGGAGCTCCTCCAGCACTCCACATTCTATATTCTTACTTACTTGTATCTGTGATGTGGAATGTTGATTCATTCGTTCCTGACCCAGACCTATCATCAAGTTATATCTTACTTGTATGGAAATAAAGACCGTAGAACCTAAACGGTTTGGATTGATTACTTCTACTTCACTACATCGATTTGGCGACGACCTGGGATGCGAATTCTCGCAACTGAGATTTTTTTTTTTGAAAAAAGGAGAACTTTGAAGATCATTTTTTTTTTCATAAAGACCGTAGAACCTAAACAGTTTGGATTGATTACTTCTACTTCACTACAAGCCCTCTTTGGCGAGTAGCACGCTACTCCGGAAACGAAAAAGGATTAGTGGTGAATTAGGGTAGTCAATGACATGGCAACCGCCTTCAGAGGCTGTGTGCACTCCTGTGAGGGTCACCGGTGAGTCACTGAGAGCGCCGTGCGTGCTCCAGACAGGGCACATAATGGAGTATAATGCACAATAACACTGCACAGGCCGGGGTTATCGTGTGAAGGAAGCTGAACCTCCACCCCTCGGTGGTGTTTGACAAGACAATAATACTGGCTTTACCGCAGGCAGGGCACGGCCATGGGTCTGTATGGCAGGCTGCATGGGTGAATTATTCACGTGCCCAAGGCCACACTGTCATGTGTCTGTCACATCCCCAAGGCCACACTGTCATGTGTCTGTCACATCCCCAAGGCCACAGGAAGGACACTGTAAAGATCCACTTTTCACGCGAATTATGAAGACAGGTATCTTTATTGAAGAGTAAGTACAGGTACCTCCAGCTCAGCTTCACAGCTTTCAGCAATACAATCCTTTTCAAAGGATAACATTCCAACCTGGCAACATAGTCAACATTCCGACATATGCAGATAACTCCACACATCTCCCCCTTATTTACTCTTCTAACAATAATGAGATCCATAAAAAACTATTAAAACACTTAATTTTCAAGAACAGGTGAAGGAGCACGACATTTGCAAATGTTACCAGTACTCCAAGCGGAACCATCAGACAGAACGACAATATCTCTCTTTACTGACTTTACTTGAATTGGTTCAGAAAATTTGCTATCGCCCTTTACGACAATTCCACCACGCCTTACAACCACCCAATCTCCAACTTTAGTATCAAGACTTTTTACACATTTCTTAGCATTATAATATTTTGTTGCAGCTAATTGGCGCTGAGTTACTCTGTTTCCCACAGCAGTTTGATCAACCCACACACAATCATTATCTTTCAACCAACCAGGAACTTCCTTCACTCCTGGCTCACGTCCTTTAAGAGAGATAAATGGTGAAACCCCAGTCATGGAATGCGGTGTCACTCTATATGACCACACAAGCCTTTTAAGTTAAGTTTGCTTGTGGTCTGAACATAGCAACTCTCGCATGACTGATTCCAAGCTTGCATAGAAATTCTTTCATTTCTTTCGACACCAACTGGACACCATTATCCGATACTAGAACCTTAGGAATTCCCTCATTTAAGAACACTCTCTCCATGAATTCAATAACTTTTTGAGCATTTACAAATTCTGTAGTTTCGACCACAAACCATTTAGAATGGTAATCGACCAGAACCATCAGGAACTTGTTGCGTGACCAGAGTCTGGAAATTGGTCCTAAAAATCAATCGCTTTTCTTTCCCATGGGCGTTTGGGAAATGATGTACATGCTAAAGGAGGTTATCTAACTACCTTAGTTTTATCAGATTGAGCACATGCACAGCATTCCCTCACTGCATCCTCTATGTCACCATCCATGCCCGGCCACCAATATGACTGTTGCCCTCTTCTTTTGGTCATATTTCTTCCCAGATGCCCCTCATGTGCAATGTTTACAATTTTACTTCTTAACCCCACTGGTGGCACAAACTGACACCTTCTCATCAACCTTCCGTCACATACACTCAGTTCGCTTTCCACGTGGTAGTAGTTCCTAAAGCGAACATCCTCAATGAGGTTCTCATGCCATCCTTCCGACACACATCTTACTACTAACCCTGGGCGTAGTTCGCGTAGTCGCGCTACGCGTAGCTACGTGAAGTGCACTTCGCACTACGCAAGCTACGCGTAGCTACGCGAACTGCGTAGTGCGGTAGGAAAAATGCTGTTCGCACTGATTGCACAGTCCCGCATGCTTGTCTGCACTGTGCAATCATTGCAAACGGCATCTTGCACAGTGCAAGCGGTCGTTATCTGCCGCTCGAGTAGATTTGTACTTGAGCAGCAGTTTTCTCAACGCGGACTGGTAGTTTCTCATCGCGAGCGGTCGCGAGCATACGCGACCACTCGCAATGAGAAACCTGACCTCCCCGCGTTGAGAATCTCGGCGGGAGGTTTATTTTCCACGCTTGCGATCAGCAACTTGATGTTGCTGATCGCGAACGAGGAAAAAGTCTCGCCGGGATGTAATTTTGCTCGCTCGCGGTCGCCAACTTGACGTTGAGGACCGCGAGCAAGCAAAAAATGCCCGCTATGCGTTTTTCCACTGTGCTACGTGCAATTCGCGTAGCGCGTAGTTGCGCAAACTACGCAAACTACGCGAGCGTAGCGTAGTCCTACGCCCAGGGTTACTTACTACACATTGTAAAACTTCATCATTTGACATGGCACTTGCCCACTCCTCTTTACTAAAAGCAGCCTCCTCACTACTTCCTTTGAACACCTCTTCAATCACATCATCTACACCAGTGTCAATTTCTTCTATTGGCATCCTGGACAGATAGTCAGCTACCACATTTTTTAATCCCTTGACATATTCGACCACAAAGTTATATTCGAGCACCGACAACATCCACCTGGAAATTCTAGGGGTAACACTACCCTCCAAGCCTCTCCCTCCTTTGAATAAGTGAACTAAGGGCTTGTGATCCGTGCGGACTTTAAATGGCAAACCCCACACAAAATACTTAAAATGTTTTATGCCCCAACAGCATGCTAGGGCCTCCTTCTCAATCACCGAATATGATAATTCAGCATCACGCAACCTCCTGGATGCAAATCCAATGATTTTCTCTTCCCCATTATTCAACTGAGTCAAAACAGCACCAATTCAAACTGCGCTGGCATCAGTTGTAATGAAAGTTTTATCCCTGACATTAAAATGACCAAGGGTAGGAGCATTAACATAGGAGCATTAACAATACTACTTTTAATTTTGGTAAATGCATGGTCACAATCGCCATTCCAGTCAAATATGACCCCTTTTTTCATTTGCATCCTCAACGGTTCAACTATTTCCGTAAACCCTTTGACAAACTTCGAGCAATACTTAGTCAGGCCTAGAAAAGACTTTAACTGATCCTTATTTTGAGAAGTAGGAGCATCCTTGACGGCTGAAACAATGTTCTTCTTAGGCTTGATACCATCTTTGCATATCTCATGCCCTGTATATGTTACACAACTCCTTCTTAATTGACATTTCTCCCTTTTTATGGTCAGTCTATTGTTTTCCATCCTTTTCAAAACTTCTTCCAATACGATATCATGATGTTTATTATCTTTCCCCACAATCAACACATCATCTTGGAAACACAAGACATCATCCATATTTTCAAAAATTCTTTGCATCACTCTTTGAAACACCGCTGAGGCAGAAGCTAAGCCAAAGGGCATTCTGCAATAGCGAAATGCCCCCAACGGTGTGACAAATGAAGTGAGATGTCTTGACTCCACATCTAAATCAATTTGATGATATGCTGCAGACATATCAATTACACTAAAGACAGTACCACCACCCATACCTGTCAACATCTCAGAAATGTTGGGTAGAGGTTGCCTGTCCACCCAAATGTTCTTATTCAAGTCCACACATAAGCGGATCTTACCACCATCCTTGGGTGCAACCACAATGGGAGCCAACCATTCGGAGGCCTCGATGGGCTCTATAATGCCTTGAGCAAGTAGCTTTTTAAGTTCACTTTGTAACAGGTCTCTCATCAAATAAGGTAAATTCCTCACCTTATGTACAACGGGGATTGCATTTTTTCTTAAGATAATCTTGTGCGAAAAATTCTTGAGCTTACCAAGCTCCTCAGAAAAAACTTTTGAATACCTCTCAATCAAATTAGTTTAGTATGTTGTACTAACATCATGTACTACCGTAGACATAACAGGTTCATCTGCATTGGGATCAAGAACTATATTTAAGTCCTTTTGATGACGCCAACCTAGTAAATTGGACCCTTGCTTAGTTAAATATACTCGACCATACACCTTCTTTTTCTTAAATGAAATTATCATCCATTTGAGTCCCAAAATATCAATGGTTTTTCCATCATACCCAACAGCCTTAATATCGGGTTTGGTCCAGGACTCAACATCACTTTCACTCTTCCATACCTTGGAGTACATGTCCATAGATAATAGCGTATACAAACTCCCCGAGTCAACTAGCATTGTAACATCATGCTTATCCAAATTTATGACACAGTGAGGTTTGTTCAATAAAGATGTACTTTCTCTAACAACATCACACTCTAAAATAGAATTATCATGATATGGCTCCACTTGGTCATGGCATGCTTCGGCAGGAACATGGGAATTATTACAATCATCAATACATAACATGAGTTCTTGAACATTTTCACACATATCGTCCACTTCTTGTATCTGACCAAACTGAGTCTTGGTCCTGCAAGCTTTGGCAAGATGACCCCTCTTGCCACAAGCTCTGCATAATGCATTTCTAGCCATGCACCTGGGACTAGAAGCTATATGCCCAGGAGCACCACAACAATAACACTTAACAACTCTCATGCTCGTTCCTAAAGTATTGTTATTCGCACGTAGTGTATCATTTGACTTATTTGGAATCTTATTAGGGTTTTTAGTAAACTGTTTTACTGCTTTAGTTTCATCCACGCATGCTTGAACTTCACTTCCTTTTCCCACTTGCTCCTTCGGCACTATGGAATTACTACAATTTTCCATCTCCTTTATCCACAATTGAGTGTGTTCTAAACCCTTGGCAATCTGTATCGCCTCTTCTAAAGTTGGATCTTTAATGAGCAATTTCTCTTGCACTCTTTTATTATTAGTGCATCTCACAATTTGGTCACGTATAAGAGAATCTGACAAACCCTCAAAACGGCAAGTCAGTGAAAGACCTCTTAAAGCAGCAACATATGTTCCAATATCCTCATCTATCTTTTGTTTACGACAAAAAAACTTGTGCCTTTCTAGCACAACATTAACTTTAGTGATGAATCGCAATTCTAACATCTGCATCGTCATCTCATAGACATTGTTTGGTTGACCATCTCCCATCCCTAGAGAAATCTCAGGTAGATCCTCATACAAACGGCGTCCTTCAACACCCAAGTGGCGAAGTAGAATTGCTTGTCTACGTACGGGACCATACTTATCTGCGCCAGTAGCAAGGATATAAGTTCAAAATAATTTTTTCCAATCCTTCCAAAGGATAGCCGGGTCACCTGGAGTAGGGAGAAAAGTCGGAGGTGCAGATAATCCCTGATCAGCCATAACAAGTGTTAAATATAATTACCAATTACAATCAGTCCCACCTGCAAGAAAGTAAAGGTTAATGAAATAACAAGCTAATATAATAAACTAAAATAACAATTGAAAATAACAAACCAGATTCTTGTCCCAGAAAGGTTCAGTTCAGTTCCTAGTACTTAATTTTCCACTTGAAGTTGTGCAGGAAGAATTTGTGCAGAGATCCTGTTGGTAATAAACAGTAAAATCTGAAGTAACTGCAACTCTCGACTCCTTGCGATAAAAACGTTGCGTTCCAATGTGAATCCAATGAATTGTTCCCAATCGTCCAAAATGGCTGCCCCAACATGAGGTTTACGTCAATTGCAGAAGGAATTTGAGCTTGTATGAGAACAGGTGGGCCTGCGCATAAGCGTGGAGGAGGAGGCAGCGCGAGGAGACAGCGCGAGTGAGGAATGAAACTGGAGCAGAGTCTTGATGCAGCTTAGTGACTCGGTAAGCGTTCTAAGACGTTAATAATGTTTACTTTCGAGACTTTTATCGTTTGGCACCCTCGATTCGTCAATCCTTAATGTTTACCACACATCGCCAGAGAATAGTAAAAATCTCAGAATTTCTTGACCTCTCACAGTTTTCAATAAATCAGCCACTTATTTGTACCGTCCCTCGACTCGCACAGCAGGCTCAGATTTAGTTATAGCAAACTCCGAGTGATCTTCGAGTAATACTCAGCCATGCGCTACACTGTCAAACATTTGTAATACGTGACACGCTTAACGCCATTCCACAAAATAGAATCACAGGCTGAAAATTGCATCAATACGGATGATATCGCAAGTAGATGATGCCACAGTCAGAGTAAACATACAGAGAGACGTGAAGGTTGTTTTCTTGAGTAGTAGAGTAACAGCATACAGCAGACAGGTTCCAGAGCCAAACGATTATACAGAGAAAGTACTCACAATGTATGCAGGAATTCACTTGTAGTATAATTTCAGTTAACTTGTAATGGGTCCTTTAGTAGAGAATTCATCCAGGGGTGGAGGTACTGGTTATCTTTCCCCTGCGCAGATCAAGACCAACTCGTCGCCAATGTAAAGATCCACTTTTCACGCGAATTGTGAAGACAGGTATCTTTATTGAAGAGTAAGTACAGGTACCTCCAGCTCAGCTTCACAGCTTTCAGCAATACAATCCTTTTCAAAGGATAACATTCCAACCTAGCAACATTATCAACATTCCGACATATGCAGATAACTCCACAGACACGCTCTGGAAACCACAGCTATGTTGATGTTGTTAGTTGGCTGACTAATGGGGGCTATCACACACATACCCCAAGACCACCAGTGGCATCAGCCAGCCCCCTGAGGATGGGAGAGCAGCAAGGGGAGTTGTCTAGGCACAGAGGGAGGAACTAGCTGTTAATGGAAGAGAAGGAGTGATAGTCACTCTTGTGAGATCCTTGTTTCTTTCGCTTTCTTCCCATCTCCCACTCTCAGAGCAACACTTCCTTCCTAGTTTCTTCTCATGCAAACTCCAATTTATTCAGCATGGCAGACTGAATCCATGGTGCACCCCAGGACATGTGGGCTCCCTCTTAGAATGATGCTGGGGGTGGGGCAGTCTGATAGGAACCTGAAGGTGTCCACCTTTGGAATGCACCCCTGATGAGAGCTCTGACAGTGTTCATGTTTGGGAGCTCTATTGCACTCAGAAGGCTGGTGGTGAGTGCTTGGAATCTCCTTGTTATGAGAAAACAGGTGGTGTGCATGCTTAGAAGGCACCTTCAGATGACAACGTTGGTGGTGAGCCCAATTGGGAACTCAGTCCTAATGAGAGCAGTGATGGCCTGTGCTCTTGGGAACTCTGCTCCAGTTAGTGCTGTAGTGTTCTCCACACTTGAGAACTGTGTCCTCATGAGAGCAGTGGTGGTGTGCACACTTGGGAACTCTGTCCCAGTGAGACCAGTGATGGTGTGCACACTTGGGAACTCTGTCCCAGTGAGAGCAGTGGTGGTGTGCGCACTTTGGAACTCTGGGCCTCATTACGAACCGTTCGGACCAACCATCCTACTGATGTCTTTGTGCGCCCATTCCGACCGCCGAGGTCGAGAAGCTTCCCCCCGCCATATTTCGATGCGGCGGTCGCATCTACGGTAGAGCACATATCCCCAAATATGTTGCTGCAAATGTGCACAAAACTCACAGAAAACATGTGATATGTACACACTTATGCATAACATATTTGGGGATATGCCTTGTGCACCCTGTACCCCAGTGCTGGAGAGTGGCAGAATGTGCATAGTCCAGTCAATGGGGATACATATCGCAGAAGGACTTACCTGGATTACAGCGTCCACAGGATTATTGTCATCGGGGTTCAGCTTCTGGGGTGTAGGAGGAACCTGGAGGAAAGGATCGAATGTGGAGACTGCTGGAGAGCAGAGGTTTGTGGTGCGTATGCACCCCAAATCCTTCGTTTCCGAAGACTCAAGGCAGCCGGTTGGACCACCACGGTCAGGACGTCGGAGACCCACATCGTAATCCGGACAGCGGTCGAAGATCCCTGTGCAGCTCTATGGATGCAGTTTGTCTCAGACTGCAACTGTTAGAGTTGGCGGTCTTTCAGAACGGTCAGAGTACATAATGCATGCATCATAATCCGGCGGTCAGACCGACTGCTTCCAAAGTGACCTTCGACGGTTCAACCGCCTCCAAAAGGACAACGGAAGCCAGTCCGACGGGCATCGTAATCAGCCCTCTCTGTCCTAATGAGAGCAGTGGTGGTGTGCGCACTTGGAAATTCTCTCCAAATGAGAGCAGTAGTGGTGTGCGCACTTGTGAACTCTGTCCCAATGACAGCGGTTGTGGTATGCGCACTTGGGAATTCTGTCCCAGTGAAAGCAGTGGTGGTATGCATTCTTGGGAACTCTGTCCCAGTAAGAGCAGTGGTAGTGTGAGCACTTGGGAACTCTGTCCAAATGAGAGCAGTGGTGGTGTGCACACCTGGGAACTCTGTCCTAATGAGAGCAGTGGTGGTGTGGGTGCTTGGGCACTCTATCCTAACAAGAGCAATGGTGATGTGTGTACTTGGGATCTCTGCCCCAATGGGAGTGGTGGTGGTGGGCACACTAGGGAACTCTGTCCTAATGAGAGCAGTGTTGGTGTGTGCACTTGGGAACTCTGTCCCAGTGAAAGCAGTGGTGGTGTGCATACTTGGAAACTCTGTCCCAGTGAGAGCAGCGGTAGTATCAGCACTTAGGAACTCTGTCCTAATGAGAGCAGCGGTAGTGTGAGCACTTAGAAACTCTGTCCTAATGAGAGCAATGGTGATGTGTGTACTTGGGATCTCTGCCCCAATGAGAGTGGTGGTGGTGTGCACACTAGCGAACTCTGTCCTAATGAGAGCAGTGGAGGTGTGTGCACTTGGGAATGCTGTCCCAGTAAGAGCACTGATGGTGTGTGCACTTGGGAACTCTGTCCCGGTGGGAACGCTGATGGTGTCTGTACTTGGAAACACTGTCCCAGTAAGAGAGATGATGGGGTGTGCACTTGGGAACGCTGTCCAAGTAAGAGCGCTGATGGTGTGTGCACTTGAGAACTCTCTCCTAATGAGGGCCATGGTGGCATGCGCACTTGGGAACTCTGTCCCAATGAGAACACTGATGGTGTGTGTACTTGGGAACTCGGTCCCAGTGAGAGAGCTGATGGTGTGTTTACTTGGGAACCCTGTCCCAGCGAGAGAGCTGATGGTGTGTATACTTGGGAGCTCTGTCTCAGTGAGAGCTCTGGTGGTGTGTGTGCTTGGGAACTCTGTCTCAGTAAGAGAGCTGATGGTGTGTGCACTTGGGAACTCTGTCCCAGTGAGAGAGCTGATGGTGTTTTCACTTGGGAGCTCTGTCTCAGTGAGAGCTGTGGTGGTGGGTGCACTTGGGAACTCTTTCCCAGTGAGAACGCTGATGGTGTGTGGACTTGGGAACTCTGTCCCAGTGAGAACGCTGATGGTGTGTGCACTTGGGAAATCTGTCCCAGTGAGAACTCTGATGGTGTTTGCACTTGGGAACTCTGTCCCAGTGAGAACCCCGATGGTGTTTACACTTGGGAACTCTATCCCAGTGAGAACGCTGATGGGGTTTGAACTTGGGAACTCTGTCCTAGTGAGAGAGCTGATGGTGTTTGCACTTGGGAACTCTGTCTCAGTGAGAGCGCTGGTGGTGTGGGTGCTTGCGATCCCGTCCTGATCAGAGACCGGGTGTGCACTCTTGAATGCTCTGGTGTTGCACACTTGGTAGATGCATCCAGATTTGAGCACTGAAGGTGAGAAGGCTTGGAGGTTTCAGCTAGACGACAGTACTCAAGGAGTGCACAGTTGGGGAACCCCCTGAAGAGATTTCTAGTGTTGTGCACTCTTAGAGACTGCACCCCTCCTTCCTCGCCCCAATGTCTCTTTTGCTGTTCAGTGCTGTCCTGTGTGGTGTGGCCTTACCAGCCTGACAAGATGGCTGCCAGAGGCAGCAGGAACGGGGCGACCCGGAGAGACCCACATACTGCTACATACTGTGTTAGAGATGTTTCTACCATGTCTGATCCTTAAGACTTCTTTTGGGCTTCTTCGGCTACCCTCAAAGTGATGGCTTGGAAAGTCAAATCTTATAGCACCATGACTAGTGCAAAGAGGCCGTTCCGGGTCTGACCACAAGGCCTCCCCTCAAGCTTGTTTTCACTGCACTGGCTTCATCCCCACTTTCATATTCCGTTTGGTTTGTTTTGAAGGCCCCTGTCCTGGTACATGTGTGGACTAGAACTTGACACTTCAGACGAGGGCTGGTTTATGAATGTACAAGAACAGATGCGTACATGCGTTGACCAGGACTTGAGGTTGAAGCTTTAGGCGTAGGCTGGTTTATGAATGTACAAGAACACGTGCGCACATATGTGGTTCAAAACTTGACTCTTAAGGCATTGACTGGTTCATGGATGTACAAGAACACATGTGTACATGTGTGGACCAGGTGTTGACTGGTTCATGAATGTACAAGAACACATGCATACGTGTGGACCAGGACTTGGAATTGAAGCTTCAGGCATAGACTAGAGTATGGGTTTACAAGAATACGTGCATACATATGTGGACCAGGACTTGACTCTTTAGGCATTGGCTGGTTCATGAATGTACAAGAACACATGTGTACATGTGTAGACCAGGACCAAGACTTGAAGTTTCAGGTGTGGACCAGTACATGAATTTACAAGAACATGTGCATACCTAGGTGGACCAGGACTTGACTATTTAGGCATTGGCTGATTTATGCATGTACAAGAACACATGCTATGTGGACCAGGATTTGGCACTTAGGCATTGCCTGGTTTGTGAATGTACATTCGTGGAACAGAACTTGACTCTTTAGGCGTTGGCTGTTTCATGAATGAACAAGAACACATGTGTACATGTGTGGACCTGGACTTGGAGTTGAAGCTTTAGGCATAGACCAGTTTATGGTTTACAAGAACACCTGCGTTCATGTGTGGATCAGGACTTGGCACTTCAGGTGTGGACTGGTTCATTAATGTACAAGAACAAGTGCATACATATGTGGACAAGGACTTGGAGTTGAAGGTTCAGGCATAGATCAGTTATAGGTTTACAGGAACACATGTGTACATATGTGGACCAGGACTTGAAGTTTCAGGCGTGGACCAGTACATAAATTTACAAGAACATGTGCATACATATGTGGACCAGGACTTGACTATTTTGGCATTGGCTGAGTCATGCATGTACAAGAACACAGGTGTAAATGTGTGGACCAGGACTTGGAGTTGAATCTTCAGGCATAGACCTGTTTATGGGTTTACAAGAACACATGTGTGCATATGTGGACCAGGACTTGACTCTTTAGGCGTTGGCTGGCTCGTGAATGTACAAGAACACATGTGAACCTGTGTGGACCAGGGCTTGGAGTTGAAGCTTCAGGGACAGACCGGTTTATGGGTTTACAAGAACCGTGCATATGTATATGTGGTCCAGAATTTGGCACTTCAGGCATGGGCTGGTTTATGAATGTAGAAGAACACATGTGTGCCAGGACTCAGCCTAGAAGCCTCAGGCATCGGCTGGTTTATGAATGTACAAGAAGACATGTGTCAACCAGGACTTGGCCTAGACCCCTCAAGCGGGGTCCGCTTTATGAATGTACAAGAACAAATGTGTGGACCTGGACTTCCCAAGATGCTTCACATGTGGGCCTGTACTTAAATGTACAAATTCACATGTGTGGCTAGTACTTGGTCAAGACCCCTCAGGCTTAGTCTAGTTTACGAATGTACAAGAACACATGTGTGCTGCAGAACTTGGCCTAGACGCCTCAGGCTTAGTCCAGTTTATGGATGTGTGTTGACTAGGACTTGACCTAGATGCCTCAGGCATTCGTGGGTTTATGAATGTACAAGAACACATGTGTGCACTAGGACTTGGCTTAGATGCCTCAGGCGTTGGTGAGTTTTTGAATGTACAAGAACACATGTGTGCACCAGGACTTAGCCTAGACCCCTCAGGCGTGGGTGGATTTATGAAAATACAAGAACACATGTGTGCACCAGAGCTTGGCCTAGTCCCTTTAGGCTTGGTTCAGTTTATAAATGTACAAGAACACATATGTGGACCAGGACTCAACCAGACCCCTCAGGCGTGTGTGGGATTGTGAATGTACAAGAACACATGTGTGCACCAGAACTTGGCCTAGACCCCTCAGGTGTGGGTTGTTTATGAATGTACAAGAACACATGTGTGGACCAGGACTCGGCCTAGATGCCTCAGGCATGGGTGGGTTTGAATGCGTGGACCAGGACTTGGCCCAGATGCATCGGGCATGGGCCAGTTTATTAATGTACAGGAACATGTGAGGATCAGGACTTGGCCTAGACGCCTCAGGCATGGGTGGGTTTATGAATGTACAAGAACACATGTGTGGACCAGGACTTGGCCTAGACCCTCAGGGTTAGGCCGGTTTATGAATGTACATGAACACATGTGTACCAGGACTCAGCCTAGACACCTCAGGCGTGGGCTGGTTTATGAATGTACAAGAACTCATGTGTCAAACAGGACTTAACCGAGACACCTCAGGCTTGGTCCAGTTTATGAATATAAAAGAACACATGTATGCACAAAAACTTGGCCTAGACCCTTCAAGGAGGGGGAGTGTTATGAATTTACAAGATCAAATGGGTGGGCCTGGACTAGGCCAAGACGCTTCACACATGGGCCTGTCCATGAATGTACAAAAACACATCTGTGGCCAGGACTTGGCCTAGACCCCTTAGGCTTGGTCCAGTTTATGAATGTACAAGAACACATGTGTGCAGCAGAACTTGGCCTAGATGCCTCAGGCTTAGTCCTGTTTATGAATGTGTGTTGACCAGGACTTGGCCTAGACTCCTCAGGTATGGGTGGGTTTATGATGTACAAGAACACATGTGTGCACTAGGACTTGGCGTAGACGCCTCAGGCGTGGGTAGGTTTATGAATGTAGAAAAACACATGCGTGCACCAGGACTTGGCCTAGAACCCTAAGGTGCGGACAGGTTTATGAGTGTACATGAACACATGTGCGGATCAGGTCTTGGCCTAGACCCCTCAGGCGTGTGTGGATTTATGAAAATACAATAACACATGTGTGCACCAGAGCTTGGCCTAGTCCCCTTAGGCTTGGTTCAATTTATAAATGTACAAGAACACATGCGTGTGATGGAGCAAGGACTCGTAAATGAGACTTGCTCGGAAGCAATCCTTTCGATTTAACTCACTAACGAATTACTAACTACGTGTTTCTAATTAATAAATCGCATTTAGAAAAAGACACGCGGGACAAGGAAGCTTGCCTATGTGTTTACTAACGGCAATAACATGAACGAAGGACTAAAACGCACTTTAACAAGGGATCTTTACTGCGCATGCGTCTACTACATCTACGTAGTATGACGTACTAATGCTTGGAGGAAAAATCTTGCGCCTGCGCAATAGACGATAAAATGGCCTCTTGAAAGCTCACATGCACGGCACCTGCTTGGCTGAAATAGAATATAAGTTTTATACTAACGCAAATGCAGAAAGGGTAATAATAAATGAAGTGGGTTAGAGTAGAGGTTGGTGGTTTACAGTGAAACCATTTATTTTTGAAAATAACATTTCTTCTTTTGACTTTATTATTAGTGCGCATTTGGGCCCTCTACACTTGTCTGAATCGAGCTGACTGACTTGACCCTACGCATGCGTACTAGAGAGAGAATACGAAAAGATGAGTAAGGACTTGTCACGCGTCCAAGGCCAGCGAAGATGTGCCCTGGGAACATGAGTGTGAAGAGTTCATATGAAGGAGCTTTATTCATAACGTTGCAACATTTTGTATTAATAAAGTTTGAAGATGTATGGGAAAGGAAATGATTTTAATAAAGTTTGAGGGGAGGGATTTGAATACAATGGTTTAAAGAAATAAGTGAAATGTAAGCATGGTGTGACGATCATACCCCCTCGCCTGTCCAATCAGAGTTAGTATTTTGTTGAAATTGAAACATTAATGGGTGGTACATGGATATGGAAAGGTATAATTGAGGTAGTTTTAGTTAGTTAGTTTAGCTTTTTCGGCTGAGGCGATGCAGAGCTCGGGATGCTGTCGGTGTTGGGGGTGGTGTTGAAGCTGTGAGACGCTGATGAAGAAAATCGAATGCAGAACCATCTATTTTAACTTAATTGGGTTAGAAAGAAGATCGCGGAAGAACCACGAGGAGGAAGAGAGTGTCAGAGAGGGGTGCGACGCAATCGTCGGTATTTAGAGAGGTGAAGTATCCTGTCCTGATGTCTTTGTCTCCTGATCTATCCCGGGGGACCCTTACCAGCCCTTTGGCCAGGGGGTTGGTCTTCACCCCATACTTGGTAAATATAAATACATCGTATTGATAGATGTTCTTCTCTCTCTGTCCTCTTCTTTCTGAGCATTGTTATTGTGTGGATCTGAATTTCTAATGCTTATTTGAAATTTGATTGAATTGACACTCTTGTGAATGAGGGTGTTTGTACTGAAACGTTTGAGGTGGTTCACACGCAACTAATTTAGATAAAGGTTTTAAAACTTCCCAAGTCTGTGATTATTTCATTTTAATCGAGAAATATATAATAAGTTATGTTAAATATCACCATCAACTAGTTCCAACTAATGGTCCATTGACCAGAGGAAAGAACTAATTGATCAGTGAAAGGTTTAGTTAGGGAAAAGAAATAACTAGATCTTGAAGTATGAAAATCATAAACTGAAGTTTCCCAGCGGTCTACTTGGTGTTTTGTGTGCAAGTAGTTATATGGGCCCAGGTGAGTATATGGTAGTGGAGTATCTGCTGTTAGTACACCGCTGGATCAGTTTTCTGGTAGCAGAGTTATGGTTATTATTGACTAGTTTAGTGATAAGTATAGATTATTGATTATTGATTTATGTTTAACAAAAAGAGTTAGCGTCCTTGTTTTATGTCGTCTGGAAAATTCCCGGGGAATGAATAGCGGGTGGCGATAGAAACCACACTGCAGTGAGGTTACTCGTCTGTTGGAATAACACTGAGAAGCTAGGTAGGGCTGGCAGTGTTAAAGTAGGGACTATTTTCTGTGTAAAAGTGAGAGTGATTGATAGCAAAGAGTTCGCTAGTGAAACTTTAGGCGTTATATCACCTAGAAAGGGTAACCCTGAAGGAGTAGCAGGTTCTTCCAAGCTAGATTGACAGCAGAAGGAGTTCGCTGGTGAAACTTTGGTCTCAAATTTCCCAAACGGGTGACACCGGAGGAGTAGCAGGTTCTCTGGAGCTTATATGAAGAGTAAGCGGAAGGTTTTACTCGTGGTAGAAAGAAAATAAACTATCCTTTGATTTAGCGGAACAGACAGAGTAGCGAATGTTTTTATGTCGTTAATAACAAAGAATTTTAAAGAAAATATCGAGAAATAAAGTTTTCGTATTACCTTGTGAAGGGAGGGTCAGTTGCCGGAGTGGTACTGACGTCATAGTGAGCCGCGCTGGGATTGGTAGAAACAGCGGGCGTGTGACAGGAGCAGCCTTGTAAAGGAGGGGTCAGTAGTAAGGAGCAGAACTGACGTCAGGAAAAGGCCGCGCTGGCATTGGTCAGATCACGGGCGTGAGCCTGATTTGATTGGATAGCTAGTTAGAAGCCGCGCTAGGATTGGTAGAGAGAAAGATTGTATGCGCAATTTTGATTTGACTGTTAGTGCAAGACGTACAGGTAGAAGATTTCAAGGGTTTGCAGAATACAATTTCCTACATCGTTCCTCAAGGATGTATGGAGAGAAAAGAAAAATGTCATTTTTAAAGAAAATTGAGAATTTCTTTGTAAAGGATAAGCCTGTGTTGACTAGAGAGGGAATTCCTATTCCGCCACCGAAGACACCAGCATCTTTTATGATGATGGAAAGAGGATATCATACCTGCGTGTGGTTGAAAAATTGGATAGAATATACCAAGGATGATGGTGTGTTAGCATTTCCTAAAGATGGTACGTTTAATGGGAGGATTCTTCAGAATTTGAGATTGAAAATGAATGATTTGGAACCTAGACCTAGGTTAACTCAATATGAGGCTTTGGAAGAATGGGAGACTGAGTCATATGAACGAGAAAAATGCAGAGGTGGAGGGTATAGAGGATTTTTTCCGAGACACTTGCATGAGTCACGCGAAGGGCAGATGAAACAGTGGAGGAGAGCTATGGTATCAGAAGGGTTATATCCAGTGTTAATGGCTGAGGAACAGTCTGGAGGGAAGTGTAAGGAGAAAACGAAACACATGAACTCGGCAGGATATGGTGAATCAGATGACGAGTTGTTAGAGGATATTTTAATTAAAAATCCACCACCGTATCAAGAAGCAGCTAGTAAGGTTACTCCAAGTGCACCAGTAATGGGAATGCCATTAACCCCACAGATTTTACATGAAACGTCATATAACAGAGTGTTGCAGGATAATGAAAGAGAAGCTTTGAATAAAACTAGAGAAGAACTAGTTCAAAAGATAAGTCAGTTAAATTTGAATACTGAAGCTTTGACAGTACCAGTGACCATTGGTCCGGTAATCCCATTGTATGGAGATAATAAGATTTGCCAGAAACCACAACCTGTGACAGTTCCATTAAATAGTCCTAGGAAATAAATAATAATTACAGATGATCAGGTTAGCGAAAGTGAGTCAATTATTTCATTAATGGATCTCCCTAATATGGAACCTTTAACAGAAACCCCAAAGAGAGTTACGCCTATGAATTTGAGAGAAAGAAGACCTTTGGTTCCTGCTGGAACTGGAGGCACAACAGTAGTTACCTCTGAAGAAATAGAAAGGTGGGCTCAGGAAAGAGATAATCAGAACCCAACACCAAAGATTTTAGATATCAGCAGATTGAAAGTGGAATTGGAAGAGATGATGACAGGATGTGTGGGCACAGACAGATTAAACGTTTACAATGATGAGGAATTATTGTTTCTATGTAAGAGTATAACCAGGAGAGCAAGAGTATTTCATGAGAGACTGACTGAAGTTGCTTCAGAGATTGGAATAGACATAGGGAAATCAAAGTTGTTACAGAAACCATATCGGGTGGACTTTACTGATAAAGATTTAGAAAGTGTAAATTCTTCTGGAAAGAGACTACAGATAAAAGAATTAATGAACATTTTGCGAAAATGGGGAGACTTTGATAAATGGAGAATTAGATGGATAAGAAAGAAAGAGGAAGTACAAGCGAGAGAAGCAGCAGCTGCATTTCCAGTAAGAGAATCAAGCAAGGTGGAAAAATTGTGTCCAATGAGAGAGGTTCCAGGAGATGGATATGTTCATGTTCCTTGGAGTAGACAAGATATTTTGTCATTCACAAATGATTTCCCAAAATTGAGAGAAAAACCAGTTGAGTGGTACAAACAGGTAGAAAGGTTTGTGAAAGTTTCAAAGGTTTTATGGAAAGACTTGGATGGTCTATTTGATATAGTGGTACCTGCTGATTTATGGACAGAATGTAAAATTACAATTGATTGGCCTAATGAGGAGTATCCTAGAGATTCAAAGACAGGAGCACCCTCGGAGGAGGTGATGAAAAAGTATCACCAAGTGATTACGTATTTGAAAGGGAAAATTCCTCCTAAAGAAACAGATTGGGTAAAAATAGATAGAACAACACAAGAACCAAATGAATCTGTACATGCATATTATGAGAGGTTATTACAGGTGTTTAAGCAGTATAGTGGTTTTGAGAATATCGGTGACAAGGATATGGGACATTTTGTGTATCGGTTTGTATACGGTTTGAAACCGGAAATCAGTCAGATGATACAGCAGCACATGTTGTGTTTGCAAAGCAAGACAGTGGATGAGATTTTAAAGTACGCGAAATATTGCGGAGATGACATTGAGGCCAGGAGTAGGAAGCTAAAAGAGAAAATTATGTGGGCACAAGTTAAATTGGCAGAACAGCAAGAAGAGAAAACAAATGACCAAAATAATAATCAAGTGAAAGAACAGGGTCAGAATAATCAAGGAGCGAATGGTAATAAACATAGGGGTCGAATGGACAGAGAAGAAGCGAAAAAGAAGTTTCCTTGTCATGCGTGCGGAAAGCTTCGACACTGGAAGAACAAGTGTAAGAGTACTCATTATAATAAGAGTAATAATGGGCCAAATCAAAATTTAATCCCACAGATGCAGAATGAAGTACTTATGAATCAGCAGCAGCAGGTAGTTACTCCACAATATCAGGTGCCACCAGCTCCTTTGCCAAATTTTGTGAATCATCAAAGTTTCAGTGCGAACGCCGGATTTCAAGGAGAAAGTGGTAAGAATAATAGAACAATTACACAATATTTTTTACAGAATGATGAAGAACATTCAGATGCCGCACAATGACGGTGCCTGAGGGGGGAGGAAGAGGAGTGCGTGCATGGCGCATCCTTGCCGGTAGATCAGTCAGGTCTATTTGTTGATGGGAGAGTAGAAGGTAAAGACATTACTTTCCTATTGGATACTGGTGCTACCAGGTCTACTGTGAGAACCGCAGACATCCCAAACCTACCCCTCTCGGGAGAATCAATCCAAGTCGTAGGCGTGTCAAACCAACAGATTAGAACCCCAATCACCAAACCAATGGAGGTGCACATTGGAAACTTCAAAGAAATGCATCGGTTTGTAGTTTGCGATTCCAGTCCTGTGAATCTGTTGGGGAGAGATCTTTTGTGCAAGATGAATTGCACGATCTATTGTACACCGGATGGTGTCGCTTTCCAAACCCCTGATGAAGACGTGGTATACAAGGTGATGCTAGCCAAACAGGGAACAGAAGTAGATGAAATGTTTTCACTAATAACTGAGAATGAATTACCAGAAGAGTTGAGAACCACAGTTAATCCAGAAGTGTGGGATTTTACAGGAAAAGACATTGGGCTAATGACAAATATAGACCCAGTTAAAGAGACAGTGAAAGAAGGTGCAGTGTATCCAAACACCCGACAGTACAAGATGAGTCCAGAAGTAAAAACAGGAATTATTCCAGAAATTGAACGAATGTTTAAACAAGGTATTTTAAAAGAAGTGATGGGTAGTCCCTGCAATTCGCCAATAATGGGACTGGAAAAAGCCTAGCGGAAAGTACAGAATAGTGCAGGATTTACGGAAAATAAATAAAATTGTAGTGCCATGTTGCCCAATAGTGCCAAATCCAGCAGTGATCCTTTATCAGATACCCTGGAATGCAGGTTGGTTTACAGTAATTGATTTGTGCCAAGCGTTCTTTTCTATTCCTTTGCACCCAGACAGCCAGTATCTTTTTACGTTTAAGTTTGAGGATCATATTTACGCATGGTGTCGAGTTCCTCAAGGGTACACAGAGAGTCCTTCAATTTTTAATCAAATTTTGAAAAAGTGGCTAGAGTCATTGATTATGCCTGGAAAATCTGTTTTGGTCCAGTACATTGATGACCTACTGGTGGCATCAAAAACACGAGAAGATTGTGTCACAGACACAATTGCATTGCTGAACCATTTGGCTGAAGGAGGACACAAGGTGTCTCCAGAAAAATTACAATTCTGTCAACGAGAAGTTAGATATTTAGGGCATAAAATAGAAAGAGGAGTTAGAAAAGTGACACCGGAAAGAATAAAAATAATCAAAGAAATGCAATTGCCACAGACTCAAAGAGAAATGAGAATGTTTCTAGGAGTGGTTGGATACTGTAGGCAATGGATTAATGGTTTTTCGATGTTAGCAAAACCATTAATACAGATGATCCGGAAAAGAGCAAAGGATCCGATTTATTGGAATGATGACTGCATAGAGGCATTTGTGAAACTAAGAAACTTTTTGTGTGAGGCTCCTGCTTTGGGCATACCTGATTATTCAAAAGACTTTGCTTTGTTTTGCTGTGAGAGAGAAAATTGTGCACTTTCAGTCTTAACACAGAGACATGGATTGAGTCGACGTCCAGTGGCATATTTTTCAGCTACATTGGACCCAGTGGCTTCAGCATTGCCTGGCTGCTTAAAAGCAGTAGCTGCTACTTGTATGAGTCTGGAGCAAAGTGAGTCGATAGTGATGGGACATCCGGTAAAGGTTTTTGTTCCACACTCGGTTGAGATTCTTTTGACAAGAACAAGAACACAGCATCTCACCCCTAGTCGTTTGACTAAGTATGAAAGAGTGATTCTGGGAGCTGAGAACGTGACTGTGATAAGGTGTACGATTATGAACCCAGCTACCCTACTGCCAGACCCCTGTGATTAAGAAGTGAGGGATGAGAGTGATCATGATTGTTTGGACGTGACTGAATTATGCACGAAGCCCCAACCGGACATAAAAGAGACACCTTTGAAAGAGGCTGATCATGAGTTATTTGTAGACGGTTCCTGCCTTAGAACACAAGAAGGAGGACTAAGTGCTGCATATGCTGTTTGTAAAATATCTGGGGTAATTGAAGCATCCTGTTTACCTGGGGTCAAGTCTTCACAAGTAGCTGAATTGGTTGCCTTAACAATGGCATGCAAAAAGGGGAAAAATTGGAGAGTAACCATATTTACGGACAGTCAATATGGGTTCGGGGTTGTGCATGACTTCGGCCAGCTCTGGATGCAGAGGGGGTTTCTGACTTCTTCACGATCTCCTATCAGAAATAGCAAAAATGTGAAGGATTTGTTGGAAGCATTACAATTGCCAAAAGAGATAGCAGTTGTAAAATGTGCTGCACATCGGTCAGGAAATGACTATGTGACTGCTGGCAATAATTATGCTGACCAAGTGGCCAAATACTGTGCCAAAAATACAGTGGCCATAAACAGAAAAATTGAAACGGGTGAAACCAGATGCCAACTTATGTTTTTCTCAGTACCAGAAACATGGGATGAGATTAGACAATTGCAGGAAGAAGTTGAGGAAAAGGAAAAGGAAATTTGGATAAAGGCAGCCTGTACAAAGAGACCACATGATGAGGTATGGGTGTATTTAGATGGAAGACCAGTCATGCCAGATTGTTTACTTTCAAAAATGGCAAGAGTGTATCATGGAGCAACACACATAGGGAGAGATTCAATGATCAGGCTATTCAGACAGAGTTGGTACAATCCGAGGTTCAGAGTAGTCGCAGAAAGCCTTTGCCAAAGATGCTTGACCTGTCAGCAGCAAAATCCAGGAAGAAAGACAGTGGTAAGCTGGGGAAAGATTGGAAAGGCAGAAGGGCCCTTCACCAGACTACAGTTAGATTTTATTGAATTGCCCCCATGCAATGGACTGAAATATATACTTGTCATAGTATGCCTTTTCTCAAGATGGGTGGAAGCCTATCCCACTCGAAGAAATGACAGTCTTACAGTTGCAAAATTGTTGTTGAGGGAGTTAGTTCCGCGATTTGGTTTTCCAGTCACTTTGAATCAGATAGAGGCCCTCATTTTAATAATGAAATAATTCGATTAATCTGTGCTGCATTTAACATTGAACAAAAACTGCACTGTGCTTATCGTCCAGAGGCTTCTGGAATTGTTGAGCAAATGAATGGCACAATCAAGTCAAGATTGGGAAAGGTGTGTGCATCCACAAAGCTGAAATGGCCAGATGCATTACCTCTTGTATTGATGGGTCTCAGAAGTATTCCAGACAGAAAAACAGGAATGAGCCCACATGAGATCCTCATGGGAAGAGCAATGAGGCAGGCATTTATTCGTGGAAAAAAACTAATGAGTATAACTGATGATCTGGTATTGGACTATTGCAAAGGATTGGCTGAAATGATGCTTTCTATCTCTCACCAGGTTGGAGAAGACGCAGTTGAAAGACAGCCAGACCAAGCGCATGATTTGAATCCTGGAGATTGGGTGCTAGTGAAGAAACACGCAAGAAAGTCGTGCCTAGCACCAAGGTGGGACAAACCGCGGCAAGTCATACTAGTCACTACCACAGCAGTGAAGTGTGCAGGTTTGCCCAATTGGATTCATGCCAGCCATACCAGAAGAGTTCCGAGCCCATCAGAACAACAAGAGCAACCACTGACTGAACAGGCTGAAGCGTCAGGAGTTGTAAGCTGTGAGATTGAAGAATCTAGAGTAATAGATTCTGAAAGACAACCATATGACGAACAGCCAAGTACAAGTCAGGAAGAGTGGATACCAGTGATTGAAGTAATTGATGATGTTATTGAAACAAGAAGAAGAACAGAACTGAAAAGACAGGAAAGTAGTCAGGAAGAGACAGGGGAAGAAGAACACACTCAGGTGGAAAATAAAAAGACTTACATGAACCTGAGGAGGGAAAAATAGAAGAACACGTTCAGGCAGAAGAAGAAAAGTTTGAATTAAGACCTAAACAGGATCAGATAGAGTTAGAAGAACAGGTTCAGGCAGAAGAAGAAAGGTTTGAAGTAAGACCTGAACAGGATCAGATAGAATTAGAAGAACAAGCTCAGGAAGAAGAGGAACAAAATACGGTAAGACCTGAGCAGGTGGAAGCAAAAGAAGGTACAAACACAGAAAACAGAGAATCAGAACAGATTGTGCCTAGAATAAATGAAATAAAAAGAACTTTACAAGGAGATAAAGAAGGTGAAAAAGCAGTACAAATCAAAAGAATCAGAAAGGGAGACAATTGGCCAACTGGAGTAAAGAAACTAAAATATCACTTGAGAAAATCTGAAAAGAGACCAGAACAAGTAAACGAAGTCACAAGTCAAACACAATCTAAACAAACTTTGGCAAAAATAACTCGAAGAAGTCCAAGATTGAGAAATTTAAACAGGAGATACAAGGCTCCTGAATGGACGTACGTCATACTCGAGGAATTTGAATCCCTAGATCTGACTGATGAAACAGAAGAAATTAATGTTGTCCAGATTGATAAAAGCAAATTGAGGCCTCCTTAAAAACGAAATGAAAAATAAAACTGAAAAAGAAAAGATAAGAGAAAAGAAATTTTCTCAGGAGAAAAAAAAAAAAAAATGGCAGAAATTGAAGTGACCGAAAAACCAAGGTGTGGATTAAAAGGAAAGTGTTTTAGATTTTGTTTTTGTAGTATTTTATTAGCAGCATTAGTATGGTTATTCCTAACAGTAGGAGTACCTTTGTTAATGAAAACAAGTGACAAGAATAATACAGATACTAATGTTAAGGTGGATAGAATAAAAGAAACTGAAATAGAAATAGGGGTAGAAGATGAAGCAAACTATCATAATGAATCAGACTATAATACGTCCTCTAATGTGTTTATTAAATTGTTATTTCAATATGTTAGTACTATGGAGATTAATAACTGTTACGTGTGTATGAAGTTACCCTCATCAGTATCAGAAGGGATGACGTATCACCATATACCGTTAACTTATGGTGTGTCATGTGGTATTTTATCAAGTTTATTTTACACTACAGGGAGATTGCAGTATTTTTATTCTAATTTAGATGTAATATTTCCTGAACTTCCTATTAGAAAGAATATGAATCCAGTAGTTACTAGTAAAAATGCACGATTTATGGGTGAATTTTTCATAACAATGAGTTCAATAGATTTAGTTCAGGCACACAAAGATAATCTAACATGTACATTAAGAAAAGAAGAAAAAGATTTATGGGATTTAGTAGAGGAAAGGAGACAGGATTTAATGAAGAAGGCAACTACACAGAAAACCCATGAACCTCCATGGGTTGGGAAAGAGGGAATCTATGCAAGTGGCAAGGCTCATTCTGCGATGTCCCTGGATATTGTGAAAAGGGGAAAATTCTGCCTCCATATATTAAAGACAGATTATAACAATAATTACATTGGTTCCAGTGAATGCGAACACAACTTCCTAATTTTAGGAGGGTGGGGACTAAAAGGGGGAACTGATCCTGTGTTTCCAGGAGTGTATTATGTTTGTGGGAGCAATACCTATTATAGGTTACCTGCAAGATGGTACGGGAGCTGTTACTTTGGAATAGTTTTTCCAAAGATCTATCATGTAGATAAAATCAGTGGAACCAATGGAAAATATAATGGACTAACACGTAGGAGAAGAGCTAGTTTTTCTGAAATTGTAGGAGACATTTTTAGTGCATTGATACCCTCAGTTGGAGTCATTCTGAATTCACAGAAAATTTGTAAGTTATCAACCATAGTTGATCGTCTTTCTACAGACACTGCAGGAGGATTCTTAATGATTAACACAGAAATGGTTGCAATCAGGTCTATGGTTTTACAGAACCGTCTTGCTCTTGACATATTATTAGCAAAAGAAGGTGGAGTTTGTGGCATGTTGAAAATTCAACATTGCTGCACTTATATTCCGGACAAGAGCAGAGAAATTAAAGGGTATATTGAAAACATTACAAGAATGCATAAAGATTTGACCCAACTGGAGGTTGACAGTGTGTGGGGAAGACTAACAAAAAGTATAACATCAGTAGGGAAATGGTTTGTTGGTTTTGGGAAGGGTTTTGTAGGTCAAATAATAATACCATTAGTTATGATAATAACAGTAGTGATGATAATAATGATCACATATAAGTGTTGTAGAAGAGGTAGGAAAGAGAAAGTACATTTTGACAGAAAAGGAAAGGGACAGAATCGAAAAAGAAAATATGATGAATACAGCTGGAAGAAATGAAAGGCAGATTATATAAGAAGATGAGAGATTTAGAAGGAAACGAGTTGATTGATGAAAAATTGAGAGGAGAAATAGAGAAAACTGAGAAGTGTTAAAGTTGGTATCTGGAATGGGATGGGTAATTTTGTGATGGTTTAAGATGCCATCAGAGAGGGCATTGATGGAGCAAGGACTCGTAAATGAGACTTGCTCGGAAGCAATCCTTTCGTTTTAACTCACTAACGAATTACTAACGACGTGTTTCTAATTAATAAATCGCATTTAGAAAAAGACACGCGGGACAATGATGCTTGCCTATGTGTTTACTAACGGCAATAACATGAACGAAGGACTAAAACGCACTTTAACAAGGGATCTTTACTGCGCATTCGTCTACTACATCTACGTAGTATGACGTACTAATGCTTGGAGGGAAAATCTTGCGCCTGCGCAATAGACGATAAAATGGCCGCTTGAAAGCTCACATGCATCGCACCTGCTTTGCTGAAATAGAATATAAGTTTTATACTAACGCAAATGCAGAAAGAGAAATAATAAATAAAGTGGGTTAGAGTAGAGGTTGGTGGTGTACAGTGAAACCATTTATTTTTGAAAATAACATTTCTTCTTTTGACTTTATTATTAGTGCGCATTTGGGCCCTCTACACTTGTCTGAATCGAGCTGACTGACGCATGCGTACTAGAGAGAGAATACGAAAAGATGAGTAAGGACTTGTCACACGTCCAAGGCCAGCGAAGATGTGCCCTGGGAACATGAGGGTGAAGAGTTCATATGAAGGAGCTTTATTCATAACGTTGCAACATTTTGTATTAACCGCTTCGCCGCGATCGGAATTCCGCCCAGGTGCTGGACATTCCGATCGCGGGTGTGGTCGTGACGAGCTCAGCTCGTCATGCGCACAGCGCGACCGCGCAGCATGACGAGCTGAGCTCGTCATGAGCATCGAAGGGGTTAATAAAGTTTGGAGATGTATGGGAAAGGAAATGATTTTAATAAAGTTTGAGGGGAGGGATTTGAATACAATGGTTTAAAGAAATAAGTGAAATGTAAGCATGGTGTGACGATCATCCCCCTCGCCTGTCCAATCAGAGTTAGTATTTTGTGAAATTGAAACATTAATGGGTGGTACATGGATATGGAAAGGTATAATTGAGGTAATTTTAGTTAGTTAGTTTAGCTTTTTTGGCTGAGGCGATGCAGAGCTCGGGATGTGTTGGTGTTGGGGGTGGTGCTGAAGCTGTGAGACGCTGATGAAGAAAATCGAATGCAGAACCATCTATTTTAACTTAATTGGGTTAGAAAGAAGATCGCGGAAGAACCACGAGGAGGAAGAGAGTGTCAGAGAGGGGTGCGATGCAATCGTCGGTATTTAGAGAGGTGAAGTATCCTGTCCTGATTCCTGTCCTGAAGTCTTTGTCTCCTGATCTATCCCGGGCGACCCTTACCAGCCCTTTGGCCAGGGGTTGGTCTTCACACCATACTTGGTAAATATAAATACATCGTATAGATAGATGTTCTTCTCTCTCTGTCCTCTTCTTTCTGAGCATTGTTATTGTGTGGATCTGAATTTCTAATGCTTATTTGAAATTTGATTGAATTGACACTCTTGTGAATGAGGGTGTTTGTACTGAAACGTTTGAGATGGTTCACACGCAACTAATTTAGATAAAGGTTTTAAAACTTCCTGAGTCTGTGATTATTTCATTTTAATCGAGACATATATAATAAGTTATGTTAATTATCACCATCAACTAGTTCCAACTAATGGTCCATTGACCAGAGGAAAGAACTAATTGATCAGTGAAAGGTTTAGTTAGGGAACAGAAATAACTAGATCTTGAAGTATGAAAATCATAAACTGAAGTTTCCCAGCGGTCTACTTGGTGTTTTGTGTGCAAGTAGTTATATGGGCCCAGGTGAGTATATGGTAGTGGAGTATCTGCTGTTAGTACACCGCTGGATCACGTGGACCAGGACTTGCCCTAGACCCCTCAGGCATGGATGAGTTTATGAATGAATAAGAACACATGCATGGACCAGGACTTGGCCTAGAACCCTCAGGCGTGGGTGGGTTTATGAATGGACAAGAACACATCTGTGGCCAGGACTTGACCTAGACCCCTCAGGCGTGGCCCAGTTTATGAATGTACAAGAACACATGCGTTGACCAGGACTTGACAAGGACACATCAGGAGTGGGCTGGCTTATGAATGTACAAGAACACATCCATATCCTCTCCCCAGTTACCTAGAGATCCCCAAAGGCTGCTCTGCTCATTGGTTTACTGGTGTCCAGCTACCTAGAGATCCCTGAAGGCTGCTCTGCTCATTGGTTTGATGATCTCCAGCTACCTAGAGATCCATGAAGGCTGCTCTGCTCATTGGTTTGATGATCTACAGCTACCAAGAGATCCCTGAAGGCTGCTCTGCTCATTGGTTTGATGATCTACAGCTACTTAGAGATCCCCAAAGGCTGCTCTGCTCTTTGGTTTAATGATCTCCAGTTACCTAGAGATCCCCGAAGGCTGCTCTGCTCATTGGTTTAATGGTCTCCAGTTACCCAGAGATCCCCAAAGGCTGCTCTGCTCATTGGGTTAATGGGCTACAGCTACCAAGAGATCCCGGAAGGCTGCTCTGCTCCAGGGTTTAATGGTCTCCAGCTAGCCAGAGATTCCCAAAGGCTGCTCTGCTCATTGGGTTAATGGTCTACAGCTACCAAGAGATCCCGGAAGGCTGCTCTGCTCCAGGGTTTAATGGTCTGCAGCTACCAAGTGATCCCGGAAGGCTGCTCTGCTCATTGGCTTAATGGTCTACATCTACCAAGAGATCCCGGAATTCTGCTCTGGTCCTCAGTTTAAAGGTCTCCAGCTACGTACAGATTCCTGAAGGCTGCTCTGCTCCAGGGTTTAATGGTCTCCAGTTACCTACAGATCCCTGAAGGCTGCTCTGCTCCAGGTTTTAATGGTCTCCAGTTACCTACAGATCGCTGAAGGCTCCTGTGCTCATTAGTTTAATGATCTTCAGTTACTTACCTAGAGACCCCTGAAGGCTTCTCTGCTCATTGGTTTAATGATCTCCAGTTACCTACAAATCCCAGAAGGATGCTCTGCTGCAGGGTTTAATGTTGGCCTGGGCGGAGTTTGCAGAGTTTTACTCCGTGGAACTACGCATAGTGCTGGAAAAACTCCACGGAGTTCCGGCAGTGGCGGAGTCTGTTAAGTAGCTCTGCTCACACTGATTTTTAGCGCTGTGAGTTTGTCCCACGCTGTAAAATCAGCACAAATGGCACTATGCATCGTGGCAGAGGGCGCTGCTGCTTTCTGATGTTCGAGGAGACATTCTACTCGAGCAGCAACTTCCTCAAAGGGAGTGGCAGATTTCTCAGCGCAAGCGGTGGCGAGTGCCCGTGTTGAGAAATCTCACTGGGAGGAGGTCTAGCATGTGATTTTGTCTTGCGAATGCGCACCAACTTAACTTTGATGAGCCACTCGAGTGAAAAAACTCCACTCTGCATCAATTCGCTAAGTTTTTCGGAACTCTGCGCGGAGTGGGCATAACTCTGAAAACTCCTCTGGCGGAACGGAATCCTTCGCCCACCCCTAGTTTAATGGTCTCCAGTTACCTAGAGATCCCTGTATGCTGCTCTGCTCATTGGCTTAGTGATATACAGCTACCCAGATATCCTTGAAGGCTGCTCTGCTCATTGGGTTATTGGTCTCCAGCTACCTAGAGATCCCCAAAGGCTGCTCTGCTCATTGGGTTAATGGTCTACAGTTACTAAGAGATCCCTGAAGGATGCTCTGCTCCATCGTTTAATTATTATTATTATTAATTAGCATTTTGCATGGCTACCCTGAGGCATCCCAGCGCTAGCGGCAGATCAAGTTAAAAGAGGAGGCTAGCAATTACTGTTCTGGAATAGCTATGTTTTAAGACCCTTCCGGAAGGAGAGGTGGGAGATTTGAAGCTGCAGATTGAGAGGGAGGGTGTTCCACAGTCTGGCTATGTTATATGAAAAGGAGCGGCCTACGCTACACAACCTATTGATTTTAGGAATGCAGGCTAAATTTAAATTCGCCGAGCGAAGAGATTTCTTAGGAAGATAGGCGGTGATCAGAGACTGATTAATGCGGGGGCCTGTGCCCCTAAGAGTCTTATAAGCAGTGCATAAGGCTTTAAAGGAGATCCTCTCCTTTATCGGCAGCCAGTGAAGGGCTTTCAAACTGGAACTTGCTGACTGCGTACTGCCACAACCGGTCAGAAGTCGCGCAGCACAATTCTGTGCCACCTGAAGCTTCCTTAGGGTAGATTTTGGGGCTCCCAAGTACAGTGAGTTACAGTAGTCCAGGCACGAGAGAATCAGGGCCTGGACCACAATTTTCTTAGCTTCAGTGGGCAGTAGGGGAAGGACCTTCCGTAGCATTCTAAGGATGCCGTGGCAAGCCCCCGTCACTGCCACTGCCTGCTGGTCGAGTTTGAGAGAATCATCCAGCCACACGCCGAGGCTCTTGATCTTGGACTTTGGGACTGGGGGGGCACCCAGGCAGGAAGGCCAGGACAGTGTGGGAACTAACTTGGCAGTATTGCCCAAGTACATGATTTCCGTTTTTTCTCCGTTCAGTTTGAGACAAGAATGTTGCATCCAGGTGGCAACTTTTCCCAAACAGAGCTCCAGGCCTGTAGGGTCAGTACCCAGATGGTTTAGAGATATCACCAGCTGAGTGTCATCCGCGTAGGTGACCACTTTGATCCCGAACAGCTGGATGACCTCGGCCAGTGGCCTCATATATACGTTGAATAACGTGGGACTTAGAGAAGATCCCTGGGGCACTCCGTAGTTCAGAGGAAGAGGCCTGGAGGTGGATTCCCCCGCGAAGACCTGAAAAGTCCTGCCATTAAGAAAAGATTGAATCCAGGAAATGGCTCCTCCTGCTACCCCAGCTCTTCTTAGCCGTTCAATGAGAACATTGAAGTTGACCATGTCAAAGGCCACGCTGAGGTCTAGGAGGATGATGGCCACTACTCCTCCTTGATCTACTATCCTCCTAGCTTCCTCAACCACAGCCGTTAATGCAGATTCCGTGCCGTGTTGTGGGCGGAAACCCATCTGGGAGTGATGACGTAACTCATGGGTTTCTAGGAAGGCAGATAGGGTGGAATTTATATGTTTTTCCAAGATCTTACAAAGCAAGGGTAGCAGGGATATAGGCCGGTAGTTGCTCAGTACTTCGGGGTCCAGGCTAGGTTTTTTCAGTAATGCTTTTACCATGGCGTGCTTCCAGGCCGGTGGCACGAGTCCGTTGACAATGGACAGGTTTAGCACCTCCTGGATGGCTGGTAAAACCACGTCTTTGGCCTTGGATAAAATGTGAGGAGGGGCGGGATCTAAAGGAGAACCTGATTTTATTTTAGCAAAAATCTCAGATAGAGTCTCCATATCCAAGAGAGGAAATTCCTCCAGGGTGGGAGTGGCTCCTTCCTTCATGCTCCTAGGGTTAGGGCCATGCTGCCCAGCTGCATCAATTAAAGTGGCGTCAATGTCACTAGGTAGTGGGGAGGCAGGGAGAGTCCTATAAATAGATTGTATTTTTCCCTGAAAGTAACTCGCCAGTTCATTACACTGTCCTTTGGACGTATTTATGGAAGTATTTTGGAGAATAGGCTCCAAGAGAGATTTGGTAATCCGAAAGATTTCTTTGGGTGCGTTTGATGCTGCCTTGATTTTATCCTCATAATAAAATGACTGTGCCCTTTTGATTTCTGCTTCATAATGTTTTATAGATTCTCTGTATATATTTTTGGTGCTTTCACTAAAATCCTTCCTCCAGATCCTCTCTAATTGTTTGCATTTTTATTTGAGCAATCTAAGCTGAGGTGAGTACCACGGAGAAATCTTTTCTCTCATCCTTCGATTAAATTTTTTTACCGGAATAACTTTATCCAGTGTGGATTCCAACCAAAAGTTGGAGGTCTTAGCTGCCGATGTGATGTCTGCCTCAAAAGTGGATTTTGAGTTTATAAGTTGTGTTGACCATGCCTCAACGGAAAGTTTGGACCACGGTCGAGCTTTCATCGAGCTATGTTCCTTGGATTCGCAGTGGGAGAGTGATTTTAAAGAGAAGGGGATCATTAAATGATCGGTCCATGTTAGAGCGATAGGAGTCTCTACCGTCAACTCCAAGATATTAGTGAACACAGGGTCCAAGGTATGACCTTTTATATGCGTAGGCGCTGTGACTTTTTGTATAAGTTGTGTTGCGGCAAGATCTTGTATCAGCTCAAGTGCCTCCCTTTTACTAGGGTCCTCAAAATGAAGGTTTAAATCCCCTATCAGTGTAAAATTACTAGAGGATTTTGCTAGTGACGCTGCAACTTCTGGGAGTGAGCTAAGAAATGGGCCCCCTGGCCCCGGCGGACGATAAATGAGAATTCCAGAGAAAGCCAGTGTAGCTGAGAGAGAAATAGAGAAGAAAAGGCTCTCACAGTTGAGTACTAAGTTGGGTTTAACTCTACAATTGAAAATATCTTTGTAAATTATGGCAATGCCCCCTCCTTTTTTCCCCATGCGATCTCTGTACTGGATATTATAACCTGGGGGTAATGTACAGACCACGTCAGGGGCTGAATCCTTGTGCATCCATGTTTCTGTTAAGAAAAGGACGTCCGGATTAGTGTCCTCAATAAGCAATTTTAGCTCTCCCGTGTGTTTTGAGAGAGACCTACAGTTAAGTGAGAACAATGGTCTCCAGTTACATACAGATCCTTGAAGGCTGCTCTGGTCATTGGTTTAATGGTCTCCAGTTACCTACAGATCCTTGACGGCTGCTCTGGTCATTGGTTTAATGGTCTCCAGTTACCTGCAGATCCCTGAAGGCTGCTTTGTTCTTTGGTTTAATGGTCTCCAGTTACCTAGAGATCCCTGAAGGCGGCTTTGCTCTTTGGTTTAATGGTCTCCAGTTACCTAGAGATCCCTGAAGGCGGCTTTGCGCTTTGGTTTAATGGTCTCCACTTACCTACAGATCCCCGAAGGCTGCTCTGCTTCAGGGTTTAATGGTCTCAAGCTACCAAGAGATCCATGAAGGCTGCTCTGCTCTTGGGTTTAATGGTCTCCAGTTACCTACAGATCCCGGAAGGCTGCTCTGCTCTTGGGTTTAATGGTCTCCAGTTACCTACAGATCCCTGAAGGCTGCTCTGCTCTAAGGTTTAATGGTCTCCAGTTACCCAGAGATCCCCAAAAGCTGCTCTGCTCATTGGGTTAATGGTCTACAGCTACCAAGAGATCCCAGAAGGCTGCTCTGCTACAGGGTTTAATGGTCTCAAGTTGCATCCCCCTACGTATTACGTCTTGCGTGAACTGCGAATGCTCAGTTCACGCAAGGCGTAATACGTACGGGGACACGAGGAGGAGGACGATGGCAAGAAGGAGACACCGCGGCAAGAAGGAGGGCGGCCTGCAGAAGGCAGAAGAGAAGGTAAGTGCTTTTTGAAAAAAATTTTTTTAAGGGGTCTGACTCGGGCTGAGGGGCGTACTCCGCTCTGCCACAGAGTCGGAGATTTGCCGTTATTTCGCGTTCCCAGCGGAACGCGGAGTTGGTAAAACTCCACAAACTCCGCTGGCGGAGTGGAGTACTTTGCCCCGGCTTAGTCTAATGGTCTCCAGTTACCTACAGATCCCTGAAGGTTGCTATGCTCCATGAGTTAATGGTCTCTAGTTATCTACCAATCCCGGAAGGATGCTCTGCTCTTTGGTTTAATGATCTCCAGTTACCAAGAGATCCCTGAAGGATGCTGTGCTCCAGGGTTTAGTGGTCTTCAGTTACCTACAGATCCCTGGAGGCTGCTCTGCTCCAGGGTTTAATGGTCTCCAGTTACCAAGAGATCCCCGAAGGCTGCTCTGCTCCAGGGTTTAATGGTCTCCAGTTACCTACAGATCCCTGAAGTATGCTCTGCACCAGGGTTTATTGGTCTCCAGTTACCTACAGATCCCTGAAGGCTGCTCTGCTCTTTGGTTTAATGAGCTCCAGTTACCTACAGATCCCTGAAGGCTGCTCTGCTCCAGGGTTTAATGGTCTCCAGTTACCTACAGATCCCCGAAGGCTGCTCTGCTCCAGGGTTTAATGGTCTCCAGTTACCTACAGATCCCTGAAGTATGCTCTGCACCAGGGTTTATTGGTCTCCAGTTACCTACAGATCCCTGAAGGCTGCTCTGCTCCAGGGTTTAATGGTCTCCAGTTACCTACAGATCCCTGAAGGCTGCTCTGCTCCTTGGTTTAATGGTCTCCAGTTACCTACAGATCCCTGAAGTATGCTCTGCACCAGGGTTTATTGGTCTCCAGTTACCTACAGATCCCTGAAGGCTGCTCTGCTCCAGGGTTTAATGGTCTCCAGTTACCTACAGATCCCTGAAGGCTGCTCTGCTCTTTGGTTTAATGGTCTCCAGTTACCTACAGATCCCTGAAGGCTGCTCTGCTCCAGGGTTTATTGGTCTCCAGTTACCAAGAGATCCCCGAAGGCTGCTCTGCTCTTTGGTTTAATGGTCTCCAGTTACCTACAGATCCCTGAAGGCTGCTCTGCTCCAGGGTTTATTGGTCTCCAGTTACCAAGAGATCCCCGAAGGCTGCTCTGCTCTTTGGTTTAATGGTCTCCAGTTACCTACAGATCCCTGAAGGCTGCTCTGCTGTAGGACGCCGGATCTCTATATAGTGCACTAAAATGAAGTGCGCTGTGCTGAGAGTCCAGTGAGACCCAGATTGGTTTACAGAGGCAAAATCAGATAGTACTAATGCTCTTTTTGTGGTAGTGCGGGGAAGCCGTTAGGATTATCAGATGGTAGTGCTTTTTTTTTGAAATTTTTTATTTTTGCAAAGGATTCAAACACAAGATATACAGACAAAAAAAACAAAACAGATATCCTGTTACAAACTCTTTCATATACACTTCGTTTTTCTAGGGGGATAATATTAGCACAAGGAGACAAGCACAAAGAAATAACAAAAAAAGGGGAAAAAATTATCTAAGTAATAGGCAGTGAGAAACAAAGTGTAAAAAATAATTAACACATTAATCCTGGATCATACCATTCCAAATAGCATTAAATTTCCTTAGTGCCTTAAGACCTCTGACCTTAGCCAAAGCTTTTTCTCGCTCAAAAGTTTCAATAAAAATACCCCACCACTCCTTTACATTACATGGCTTTGGAGAGATCCATGCCCGGGCTATAGCTAATCTAGCGGAAACAATGACTATAGTTATTAGAGCCTTCTTCGCTCTATTGGCATCGTTTCTATAGCCCAGCGTTATCTCAGTTGTAGTAAAAGCCACCTCCAATCCAAGTCGATTTCTTAGTACATTCAAGACCTCTTGCCAAAAGGCCGCTAACATAGGGCACTCTGCGAACATATGAACAATATTTGCTCCATATTCCCCACATTTAGGACAGCCCGTCCTATTACTTACATGCTGAGTAGTTGTTTGCCCCCATCTAGCAACCTTATCAGGTGTATAATACAGCATACCTATAATTTTGAATTGTTGAAGCCTTGAGTTAATAGACCATACTGCATCTTTTACTGAAGTAAGCGCTGCCTCTAAGGTTGCACCAGATATTTCCTCCGCGAGCATTATACTCCATTTCTCAACCAAAAGATCCATAGGGTCCAATCTTTCCTGACTAAATATTTGATACGCAGCGCCGATTAATTTTCCGTGAAAGGGTTCTTGTAAAAAGGTCAGTAATTGGTGGGGTTCCACCGCCCTGAGTCCTTATGACCGCAAAAAATAATCCCTGAGTTGGAAATACTTATAGTAGTGCTGGCGTGGTATAGAAAAAGAATCTTTCAGATCTTGGAAAGTACGAAAACCCTCCAAATCATACAGTTTATCTACCCCAAGACTGGCCCAGTGTTTAACTATACTATCCCGAAATATATCTGGAAGAAGTGGATTATCCCAAAGCGGAAACTTAGTGAAGTAGGTCAACACAGAGTACGTAGTAGATATGTCTCGCCAAACCAAAGCTATGCCCCTCAAGGTCTTGAAACATACCCTCTTAAAGTAATTGGGGTCCTGTATTCGATAAAGAAATCTACTAAAATTCTGGTTTAACAAAAGCCTATGGCTAAAATCTTGGTCCTTATTAGAAAAAAGACTACAAAGTCTGCTCGTAAATGAAGCCCAATAGTATAATTTAAAGTCTGGGAGTGCAAGACCGCCTTGGTTGAATGGATATTTTAAAAACTTAATAGCCCGACGTGCCCGCCTGTACCCCCAAATAAAACTACCTACTATCCCATCTAATTTCTTAAAAAACAAATTCGGAAGTTTCAAAGGAATAGACCTAAATAAATAAAGAGACCTAGGAAGAATTGTCATTTTGACAATATTACATCGTCCAATGATACTAATAGGAAGCTTATGCCAATTCCTAAGTTTCCTAGCAGTATCAGTCAACAGCGCTTCATAGTTTAACAACTTAATAATGCTTTGTATCTGAGGGGTGACATGAACACCAAGATACGTAGTTTCTGGGCAGTGTCCAATTATGGGGGTTTCTGGTGGATAATTCAGCAAAATCTGAGTCTTACCAATATTCAATTTGTAACCAGAAAAGGTACCAAATCTATTAGCCTCTTGATTAATTAATTCTACAGATCGGACTGGATCTACCGTAAAGATTGCGATATCATCCGCATAGGCATTACGTTTTAGCTCATTAGGTCCATAAGATAATGGCCGAATAACCTCATTCATCATAAGTATTCGGATAAAAGGTTCAAGATATAGAGCAAACAGCAGGGGGGATAAAGGGCACCCCTGTTGTGTACTTCTATTTATCCGAAAAACCCTAGACTGTAACCCCTCATAACTTAGTTTAGCCTGGGGTAAGCGATAAAGCGCCCTTACCCATGTTAAAAAACGATCAGAGATTCCCATTGCTGAAAGGGTGAGCCATAAATACGCCCAAGACCCGATCAAACGCTTTTTCTGCGTCCAAAAGTATCATTCCTAGTTTAACATTGGTTTGCACAGCCAAATCAAATGCCATAATGGGCGTGTTAATATGAGTAGTCATATCTCTTCCTTTAATAAAACCATGCTGCTGCTCCGAAACCAATTTCACCATCAATGGAGAGAGATGATTAGCCAAAATCTTCGCGAACCATTTGGCATCAGCATTAATAAATGAGATCGGTCGGTACGATCCACAGGCTGCAGATGGCTTGTTCTTCTTTAAAAAACATATTTGTATTGTCCCAAGAGGGAGGAACCGTGCCTGTTTCTCCTATTTCCTTAATAACTTACAAACAATGGGGTTGCCTTACCCATGGGGAGAGATGCCAAAGCTGACCATATATCCTCTACTAATATCTCTCGTTCCAATTGGGCAGCCTCTTGGGCTGTTAAAGATGATATTTGAGCTTCATCTAGATATCGAGAAACCTCCGCTAGATCAACCAAGTTTGAGAGAGCATATAGATCTTCATAAAAAAGAGCAAAGTGCTCCAAAACGCCCTAGCTCCAGTGTGTATCACATTATCCGCTCCTTTAATCTCAGCAATCCTGCTTTCAGATTTTTTATCAGCAATTTTATAAGCTAGTACTCTCCCCACTTGCTCGCTATATTCGTATTGTTCAGAGCAAAATTTATTGAAGACAACTGCCGCCCTTTCCTTAATAATCCCTAACACCTTCTCCTTTGCTTCTACTAGTTTAAAATAGATTGAAAATTGGTCCTCATCCCGTCTTCCAACAGATTGAGCGTGAGAAAGCTCTAAGCCAGTTAGAGTTCCAAGGGCCGCCTTAACGACAGCCTCCTTAACTTTATTCTTAGACAGTATAAATTGCTGAGTAATACCTCTGATGAAGGCCTTCATAGAGTCCCAGATCATATAGGAAGAGGCAGTGCCAAGATTAAAGCTCATAAATTCAGCCAAGAGTTTCCCCACATGTAAAGTATACTCATCATCAGAAAGTAAATAGCGTGGAAAAGAGAAAGGCCGGCCTGTCCTAGCAGCCCTTGTCGGTTGGATTATTAATAAAATTGGATTATGATCTGAAGTGATCTTAGGACAGATCTCCATCTTTGCTGTATTCAAAACTGCATTACTAACCCAAGCCATATCCAGCCTCGAGTATTGCCTATGTGGACAGGAGTAAAATGTAAAACCTGGGGAGTCTGGATATAAAACTCTCCAAGCATCTTGTATATCATGCAACCTTGCAAGTTCCAATATTGAATTCCGTACTTTCAACATCCTTACAGAAGAGCATTGAGAAGTTTTATCTAACATTTGATTCATAATGCAATTGAAATCTCCCATAACTATTAGTGTTCCCTGGAATTCAAGTAGATTAAGCATAAGCGTATTAAAAACCGCAGGGTCGTCTATATTAGGCCCATAGATCACTGCTAAAACATATTTAGTACCATAAACCACTACTTGGGCAATAGCCCACCTTCCCCTCACATCGGCCATAACCCGATCAATTTTATACTGCAAAAATGTACTAGCTAGTATAGCCACCCCCCTTATTGACACAGTTTGAGATGAGCAAACGACAGTGTTATACCCTAATTGATTAAGTAATGTCCGATCCTTGAATGCTATATGAGTTTCCGTTATCAAAACAAAATGAGGGCGATACATTTTTAACTCCTCATGAACAAGTTGGCGTTTACGAGTAGCATTCAGCCCAGATACATTCCAACATAAGAATTTGATCACTGCCATTTTATATCAACAAATTCATTTTGTACACATTTTCTTGAAACCCATCCAATAACCACTCCCCCTAAAGAAAAAGGTGACCTGTTTAAATCCCTTGCTTTTGCCCTATAGCCAACAACCCTCTCCCCAAACCCCCCCTTCTCACCCACCCCGTATCTTGAGAAAGGAATCGCCCCCCTCATTACTGTCTACAAGACAGCATTTTAGGAAGTTCAGATGCAGAGTGCCCAGTAGAAAAACAAAAAAAAGTGTTTCCCCTAAGGCATATAGGCATGTGAAAAAAGTATGAAAAATGCAAATTGCCATCTCCGATTAACTATGCCATAAAGGAGAAAGAAAATACACAGAATACCCAGAAACGTTCAAGTTATTTCCCAGGCTCCTGTCGCCAAGACTTCAGAACTTCCTGAGCCTCCTGCTCTGAGAATGCCAGCTTAGTATAGCCATCCTTTATTATTTTTAGACGCCCAGGCTCCTGAAGATAGACCTGCGCCCCAGCTGCCTTCAGGGGATCAATGAGCTGCCGAAGTTTCCAGCGGCGATCCATAGTGTCCTTACAAAAGTCTGATCTGACAAACATTGAAAAAGACTCCGTACGTACTGGAGTAGTAGGCCTAGCTTTGATGGAAATCGCTTGCCGAAGTAAAAAATTGCCTAGACAGATTAAGATGGGTCTAGGAAAGCGGCCTGGGGGTTTGTTGGTAATCAATGGTAGTCTATGAGCCCGTTGAACTTGGCTATCCCAATCCCAGTCAGCCAGGTCTGGGAAAGATTTCTGAAACAAATTGACAACATATGTTCGGCAATCCGTCCCTTCCGTTCCTTCTGGTACCCCAAACACTCGCAGATTATTACGTCGTTGTCGATTTTCCAGATCTTCGATCTTCATCTGCATAGATCTTATTTGAGTTTCATGTATGTCCGAGCGTTTCAATGTTTGACTCATATGATCTTCGGTATCAGCTACCCTCTGCTGAAGCTCAGTGATATCAGAGGTAATAGAAGCTATCTGATTTTTCATCTCTAACAGAGTGAGCCTAATAGCTGAGCTATCAGCTCTAGCCTGAGCGTAGTACACCTGAGCTTCTGCCCTCTGTGTTTGTAGTATCTTGAGGATTTCTTGCAGCGAGGTTTGTTCAGCTGGCTGGCTAGACCCATCAGTCTGGTCCGTCAAATCCTCTTGATTTGCTTGAATTGATGACGCAACTGACGAGGGTATTGAAAAAGGGAGCATCAATGATTGACTCTGACTACTAATGTCCCTGGTATCCTTACTGCTGGCACCAGCACAGTCGTTGCCTAGCCCCCTCTCTACTACTGAGGGAGCTGAAAGAACCTGAGTAGTTAGAGGGAGCAACTCGGGGCTTGAGCCAGATAAACGCGAAATCATTCTCTTCACCTCGCCCTTCTTCGTAACCCACTTTCGAAGTGGACTGCTAGTTGTCACAGATTTGGCAGATTTAAGAGAGGTGTCGCATTGCTTATCAAGAGTCTTCTTTTTGTTCTGTCTCTGAACTCTTGATTTGACGGTTCCTTTATTCTGTTTGTTCATCGGTGTTCCCTTCTTACCATACTCCATAGTAGAATCATCGCAGCTAACTGTAATCCATTCCTTACTAGCAGGGATTACATCTCGCGACCCTTTCTGAGTCGCAGAATTAGTTTCCAAAGTATCTGCGCCTCCGGCATCTAAAGAACTAGCACTTTGTCCCAGGGTTTGAAGAGTAGCTATCTTGTTATATTTACCAGCTTTAACAGCACCAGGATCCCCGCCCTCAACCATTTCCTCTTGTTTTTCAAAATCTGCACCATGGCCATCAGCACAGAGAGATGTCATCGCAGGTTGTTTATGCAGAGGCTGCGAGAGCTGAAGAGGTTGTAGCAATTGAGCGACATGAGAGACCTCAGAATTTAAGGTAGGGAAATGTGGGGCAGGGACAGCCCGATTCTCCCCTGAGGTTATTGATACTGTTTCTTCCATAGATTTAGATACACTTGTATCCGTCTGTATCTTTTCCCCCGCAGGTGGTGACATCGCTTCGATTAATGCGCTCACCATATCCGACTCCGAAGGATAGGTAGCTGCACCCCCTGGGTTAATCACAGCAGAAGCCTTTCCAGATTGCAATACTTTTAAGATAGAATGACCTACCTGTGAGGCCGATTTTGTTAGGTCAGCTTTTTCTCCTTTCTCCTCTCCTCCCTCATTGGCATTCTCAACAGCCCCTGTGCTCGCCAATACCACTGCCGCGCGAGCCCCAGCACGCCCTCCCTTTGAGGGGTTCGCTTTTGGTGGGCCCACAATCTGTATTTTGCAATAAAGAAGACCAGCAGACGGATTATAGTGCAGCTGGGAGAGCAGTCGACAAGAGCGCCCAGAATGGTCCGCGGCAAGCAGCAAAACCTGGAGTGGAACCTGGTCAGCCAGCAGGATCATACGGGCAGTCTACAATATCCTCAGTTCACAATATCCTCAGATGTCCTCAAATGTCCTCAAATATCCTCAAGTGTAGAGACAATGTAGAGACAGATCCAAAACGAAGCTCCCGCCTCGTTTCTCCGTCTGTATTAAGACCATCAGCACTCTGAAAGCCAGGCAGCCCGACAACCGGCCGATCCGCAGGTCCACCGCATCACTCGACTTTCCCTTGAATCGCGGGAAAAAAGTCAGCGCTGAACGGAGCAGAGCAGAAGGGCTGAAAGCAGGTAAAGCGTCTCTTTTTCTTGGCTTATCCAAAAAATAAACTCCTCGTGTATTTTCCTCGCATTCTCCTTTTAACTAGGTTGTTCCGCGGCTATCACTGCTGTCATCTACATGCCTTTAGCCGATCAGTTTCACATGGGGACTCCGCAGCGACTTCCCAGCGGCGGCGTCAATCCGCCATCTTTCTTCCTCCCAAACACATCAATCCAGATGGTAGTGCTAAGCATTTGTTGTACTCACAGAGGCAATGGATGAGACGCACACTCAAGAATAAATCTGAGACCAATTTCTGAAAATAACACCTGTTTTTATGCAATTTTTCAGACCAAGAACTTCATTCTACAGTAAATACTTTTTAGGATATGAATTTTCAAAGTTCGTAAAATGAATTATTTTTGTGCGCAGTTATGCACCTTTGAAATCAATGAGAAGAAATAATAAAATGCAAAGAAAATCACACAGTTGGCTCTCAAGGTTCACTTTGGGATTTAGATAAGTAGCAAGGCCAGGCCCAATGTTCCTCCAGCAGATTCTTCGGAGCGTCCCAGATTCGCCGGGAGCAGGGAGCTGACTCTGAGGTTGTTGGTAGTTGGTGCACTACAAAGAAGGGGGAGCACTTGAAAACACACTGCACAAGGGGACTTAAAGATAAGTCCCAAGGGCCTCAGGACCACAGGAGCACAGATGGTTCGTCAGTACCCAGGCTTGGCGGGCTGGGTGCAGAGCAGATAGGTCAGCCGGGCGGCGCAGATCAAGACCTCACATGCATCAAGATCATGTCCTCGCGGTCAGGAGCAGGCAGCTTGGAGACCCGATTTCGAGACGGCTGACCCACTCCTAAAGTGGGTCTCAGGGGTCTCGATGTCCATTGAAGGGTGCTTGCTTCCTGGGCAGTTGAAGTCCAGATTGGACTCTTCGTCTTGGTGAATGCTGCAGAGGGTCTGGTACCCCTGGATATTGGTACGGTAGGTCCTGGTTTCTCCAAACTTGGTGGGGAGACAGATCTGGCCCTCCAGAGCTGATGCACCACGAGCCCTAAATATTTATTTGCACCTCCCCCGGACCCTGGCCCACCACATGAGGTATTCATTTTTGTAGTAGCATGGGAGCTCATGATGTTTTGTTTTATTTTTTCCTCAAATTCACAGAATCCTCTGCAAATTCGTCACAAATTAAAAAATATATTTTTTTTGGTACCAGGCCAGGCCTGGGAATCCACACTGAGTTCTGAGTCCTGAGATGGCCGCCGCCACATCATTGTTGATTTGGTGGCAGCTAATCAGATCTCAATTTGAGATCTGTCGGCTCAGCGGATCCGAGAATTTTTTTTTTTTTTTTTTAAAGTTATAATGAGGCAGGGAAGGGATACCCTGTCCGTCAAGGCCTGGAGGGGGTGCGTTTCAAAAGGACCCCCATCGGGTCAAAAAAATTGTATTTTTAATTTTGCAATGAATTTGGGGTGGATCCGCAAATCCGTAACACAATTAATAACTTTAAAAAAAACATCCCAAGGATAGGCCAGGTCCCAGGGGTAGCCCATTTTATTGTTATTGGGAGATGGGCGCATAGCATCTAGGAGGCACCGGGGACCCCATCCCCTGAAACAGTGTATAAATTAAAGGGGAGTGTAGTGCGCGGCCCCCCTCCTTGAAGTCCTGGGGACGCCATCCCCTGGGACTGATTTAAAATTAAGGGGGAGTGGGGCACCCGGCCCCTCTCCCCAAACCTTTCCAAGGCCCTGGAGACCCTGTCCCCCAGGACCAAAGCATACTTGTAGGGGAGGGGGCATTCAGCCCCCTTCTTGACTCTAGAAAAGCCCCGGGTACCTCATCCCACGGGGCCGAAACATAATTATAGGGGGACTCATGGGCATGCTCCTCATTGAAATGCAGTGTAATGAATGCCCGGTTTTTAGGGTCACACTAAGGCGCACATGTAAATGTGGAGTTCAGATATTGGCCACAATTAACGTCATGTGCTTGTGATGTTACACTCATTTTAGGAATTCTGGTGTTTTTTCAGGCGATTTTGCCCTTTGAAAATTGCTGATCCTCTGCTGGGATTTAATCAACCATGTGTTTTTTTTTGGTTGTATATATTTATTGAGAAGTACATGTCAAGATATAAGCAATACATAAAAAAAGAGAATTAAACAATAAATCATATTATGGCCACAGAATAAATTACTATGAAATGTTAACTTCACAGATTTCTAAACACAATAATCATTATACAGATATCAAAATATACAATATCTGAGATACTCATAAAACCTGGAAAGAAAGAAATAGGAAAGGTGGACTAGGGAGGAGATGACGTAGATAGTATACAATATGTAGTAAACCATATATTATAGATAGTTGGAAGATAGTAGCGATAATATCATACAAATATAACATTTCAAGTGGAGATATTCCCACTAACTCAACAATTTCCAATAGGTGAACAATAAGACCTAATTCAAATAACAGTGTTAATGTCTGAAGCATCAACAGTCCTAATGATAACAGCAACAGCAGCAATATAAATCACGATGGTAATGATTTAATAAGGAGATGAAAAAGGAAGGGGCTCCCTTGCTGTATTTCCTAAGTAGAAGGAAAAATCTCAAATATTACCAGAAATAGAATATTTATTAGCTAGAAAGGGGTACCATATATGAATGAAAGTTTCAACAATGTCCTGCAATCTATAAATGAGTTTTTCATGTGAGGTCATTTTATACATTTCAATAAGCCATTCATCATGTGTAGGATGTTGTGGTGTTCTCCAATGACATAATACACAAATCTTTGCTACAGTGAGTGTTGTCAATCGTCTCGTATGGTTTGTTAGATTTGGGAGATCAGTCACATCATGTAATAGAACTAATTTTTCCGTTAAAGGAATGGACACTTGTATAGCTCTGTGTAGAGAGGCAGTTATGGAAGACCAGTATTCCTTCAAAATTGGACATCGGAATAAAATGTGTAGTATATCGCAGTCCTCCTGTGGGCACCTCTGACAGGTAGATTTGTGAGGTAAACCAGCTGACTTGAGTTTTTGTGGTGACCAGTACCATTTACGAAGAATTTTGAAGAGAGTAAATTTCATTCTGGCCTCTCTGATTCCCTTATCCATGTTCATAATAACACCCGCCCATTCCTCATCGGAATAAGCTACAGTAATTAACCCTTGCCGTTTGACATGAAGTTGTGCTAGTAATGGGTATGAGTGTAATTTATGCACTATGAGATTATAAAATCCAGAGACTGCGCCTTTGAATTTCCCCCAAGTATTGTAACACTGGGGAATCCTCAACTATCCAAGGAAATGGTCCTAGTCTACGAAATAGGGCTTGTTTTAGTTGTAAGTATTTCCCCTCTTGGGAGGTAGGGAGTTGAAATTCTATCTGAAGCATTTCAACGGTTTTAAGCTCACCTTCTAAAGTGAGTAAGTGATCCAAGGTTAGAATACCTGTTCTCTCCCATATATCCCAGGATATAGTCTGTTTACCTATTCCAATATCAGCGTTACGCCATATGGGGGCCTTTCCATGCAGTCTTGGGTTACTCTTAAGGAGTTTGTGGGCGTGTATCCAAATCTTAAGCCTAGATTAAATAATAGGGTTGGAAGTTTGAAAAGCATGTGATTTATGAGTGTAAAACATATGCAAACCTGAAGTTGCCTGTACAGTTTGTCTTTAAATGAGAACCAATAGTGGGGGATCATCCTGTCTGGGCCAAAGATAAACCAATTGAGATCAATGGAGGGCGGTATAGTAATGATCAATGCACGGTAAACTAAGGCCCCCATATCGCCTGTGAACAATCAATTTGGAGATTTTAAGTCTAGGTCTCAGAGATCCCCAAATAAAGGTTTTAATACATTTGTCGATATCTTGCAATATTGATATTTTAAGTGTCAAAGGCAACATACCTAAAACATAAGTGAAAAGGGGCACTATAATCATTTTCACTGCCTGTACTCTACCCCAAAAGGACAGGTTAAGATAGGACCATTTTTCATACTCTGACTTCGTTTTGGCAATAAGCTGATCTAAGTTATCTTGAATCATACGTTCTAAACCTGTGTTGATATAAATACCTAGATACCACAGGCTGTCCATTGAAAATTATAGCCCATAATAGCTGCTTTTGTTGTACCCCGGGACAACGGAAGAGCTTCACTCTTATTCCAATTGACTTTGTAGTCAGAAATGATTGAGAAGCGAGAAATGGTAGACATGAGTGTCGGGAATGAAGTAGGCAGATCAGTAAGTGTGAGCAATATGTCATCCGCACATAGAAGTATTTTTGAGGTGTAGGAATGCCTGCTATTTGTGAACACTGTCTTATTGCCGAAGGCGCGCCTAAGGCAAGCCCGTCTGCGCCCGTCCGCGCCTGGTCCGGGCCGAGGGCCAGAACCCCTGACCCTTTCTCAGTAGGTGTCCTGGTTTACTCGAAAGAAGCTCTACTTAAATTAAACCAAAAAGATACGGACTTCCACTGTGTACGCTTAGCGGTACACGGTAATAACCCAGCCTGCCCATGCGGGTTTGAACTACCACTAGCTCAGAAGGTCAGGTCATGTCACTTTACAAACAAGGTATTACAAAGCAGGTCCAAAATTTATGATGATACTTTCAGACCAATGCCCCCTAAAAAGGCCAACAACGGAAAACATCTTATGAATAATGCTGTAGAAATGAATAAGGAATTTCAGTTTCTGAGTACAAATTGTCGCTCTCTCCCAAAACACAAATTTGATATTTTTGACCTATTAGTCACTGAACAACCAGATGCTCTATTTCTTACCGAAACCTGGCTGAACGAAAGCTCTGATCCAGATGTTGCTGCCGCCCTGCCATCAAATTATACTATAGTCCGGAAAGATAGAGGCAAACAAGCAGGGGGCGGCATTGCCATTATTTTCAAAAAAGACTACCAATGTAAATTTGAAAACTTACCTTTTGAGAACTGTGAGGCAGCACTATTTAAGCTGATTCTGACCCCACATTTTACTTTCTCTGGCATTCTTGCATATCGCCCTCCGGGTTCGGCTGCTTCCTGGGCAACATCCTTTCCGGGACTTATCGCCCCTTTTCTTATGAGTACCGCCAATTTTTCAATTCTAGGCGACCTCAATATACACTTAGATGATCCGACATGTAAAATTAGTACTAATTTTATTTCTGATCTGGAAGCATTAAACATTCATCTACACAATTCTGGACCCACGCATGAGGCCGGTCATTTACTGGATCCTATCTGTTCCAGCTTATCAAACTTCCACTGTTCTCCAGCACTTTCACTATGCTGGTCCGACCACTTTATCACTAGGTTTGGCTTGAAACTTCTAGACATCTCGGGCTCTTCTACTCCTACTCCGAGAACCTTAGCTAGGAACTGGAAAAAACTTGATGTAGCTGCGTTAAATCAAATTCTACACTCTCAAGCACCTATTTCGAAACAAACGATCGATACACTTGCTGTTTCAGTGCAAGAATGGCTTCGAAGTGCCATTGATACCTGCCTCCCTCTTTCCTTAAAAAGAAATACTAATCATCGTGCTCCAGCACTCTGGTATAATGAACAACTGAAAACAGAGAAAGCCAAATGCAAGGTGCTGGAAAGAAAATGGAGAAGAGACTATGCTCTAGACTCCAAAATAATTTACAAAAGGGCCAAAAAAGCCTACCACAAGCTTTGCAGGTTAGCTCGTGCAAACTATGTCTCAACTACCATTACTGATGCTTTAAATTGCTCCAAAACTTTGTTTAATATGGTCAAAGAGTTGGCTGGATCTAAAATTCAAGCTAAACCACCCCCACTTAACAAACATCAATGTGATGAACTGGCTAGCTTTTTTGTCCAAAAAGTTGAGAAAATCTATTCGGAAGTAGCAAACACGCAATATAATGCCCCTTTCTCAGCGCAACCTGCCACTCCCTCTCAAACAATATCCACTTCGCTATCAACGGAAAATATCCTCCCTGATCAGAATCTTATGCTTAACGCACCTTCCAATTGTTTGCACTCATGGCCCCTACTAAACCCCGATTCTTTTAATAAACTTCTACACAGTGTCAAATCAGGGTCACCTAAGGATCCTTTACCCATCTCTGTGCTCCAACAACTGGAATCTTCATCGTTGTCTGTTATTATGGACCTTTTGAACTTCTCATTACAAGAAGCGTCCGTTCCATCCGATTGGAAGCACGCTATGGTGCTTCCACTTCTTAAGACGCCAAATGCAGACCCTGCTGCACTTTCCAATTATCGACACATCTCATTACTGCCAGCTTTTTCGAAAATTCTGGAGAAACATGTCCATTCTCAGCTCTCACTCTTTGTTGAAGCTCAAGGTTTTCTCCACCCCTCCCAATCAGGCTTCAGAGCTGGCTTTTCAACTGAAACAACTTTATTGGGGGTCACAGAAAGATTGCGTTACCATCTGGATGCCGGAGATACAGCTGCCCTTATTTTACTCGATCTAAGTGCAGCATTTGATACGGTGTCTCACACCGTCCTAGCAAATACGTTGAGAACATTAGGTATCTGCGGCCCGGCACTCAATTGGCTTACTTCTTTTCTGACCAATCGCACTTTCCAAGTCTTCTCCTCAACAGCCAGCTCTGATATCTATTCATCTCCCTATGGTGTACTTCAGGGCTCTATTCTTAGTCCTCTGCTTTTCAACTTATATGTGAGGGCTTTGGCTACTGTAGCGGAAGATGCGGGGTTGTCCCTATTTTCCTATGCGGACGACTCCCAAATCATCTTCTCTTTCTCCGCAGGAAAGACAGACGGGCTGTCCCCACTTCAATCGGGCTTGAGGAAAATTGCAGCATGGATGCAATCTAATTTTCTCAAGCTAAATGGGGAAAACACTGAGGTGCTAATACTTGGCAAAGACAAGGGTCTATGGGGCCCACAACATTGGCCCTGTGAGATGGGGGCTTTACCTCAACCCTCTTGTCAAGTTCGTAACCTGGGCTTCATCATTGACGACTCACTAACAATGCATCACCAAGCCGTTAAGGTAGCTGCCACCTGCTTTACCATTCTTAAGTGGCTAAAGAAGATCATCTGGATGCTACCAAAGCCCACCCAAAGAACAGTAGTTCAGGCCTTAATCACCTCAAGGAAATGTTCTTTATCTTGGTTCCAATAAGGAGGTGATCCGTAGGCTGCAGATGGTTCAAAACTCCGCGGCAAGACTTCTCTGCCGGATTCCCAGGGCCGTTACTGTCTCCAGCCATTTACGAGATTTGCATTGGCTCAGGGTGGAAAATCGAATTCGATTTAAAGCTCTGTGTTATATGTTCAAAATTAAAGCAGGGACCGCACCTCAATACCTACGTGCTTTAACCCACCCATATTTTCCTTCCCGATGCCTACGCTCCTCCATCCAGGGGAGGTTTTCTGTGCCAAGATTCAGGCTGGCTTGGATGGGTGGCAGATCTTTTTCTTATCTTGGGCCCTCACTCTGGAATGCCCTCCCCACAGCCTTTCGGAACGAAACAGCCTACGTCCAATTCCGCAAATCAGTGAAGACCTGGCTATTTAACAAGTAATGTTTTGCTGTTAATTTTTACTATCTGGTCTCTCTTTGCCTAGCGCCGGGAAACCCTTTTTGGGTAGCTGTTGCGCTCTATAAATTAAATAAATAAATAAATTGCCGCAGCCAGCGGTTCAAGTGCAAGAAGGAATAAAAGGGGCGATAAAAGGCAACCCTGGCGGGTTCCTCTTTGCACTAAAAAAGATTTTGAAAGGAAACCCCCCCAATTCACTTGTGCGCATGGTGTCTCATATAACCATTTGACCTTAGAGATATATTCATTGCCTAATCCCAGCCTTGTAGTGTACGGAACATATAGCTCCATTCAATACGGTCAAAGGCCTTCACGGCATCTAAGGATAAGGCTACTCTGTCTTCTCCAGCATCCCTGGAAAACAAGAGTATGTGAGACAAAGTGCGTAGATGGTTACGAGAGTTTCTGCCTGGCATGAATCCCACTTGAGAATTATGTATGAGTTTAGAGATAACTTGTTTGAGTCTTTTGGCGAGAATTGTGGCTAATATCTTTGAATCTGTATTCAGAAGGGAAATTGGACGATAGCTACTGCAGTATAATGGATCTTTCTCAGGTTTGGGAAGGACCGTTATGATAGCTTTATTTGTGAGTGAGGAGAGGCTACCAGTTTCCGCTGCTTCTTTATAGGCATCATAAAGGGCGTCTATTGCTTCTGGTTTGACCCAACAGTAAAATTCCCCAGGAAAACCATCTTCGCCCGGTGCTTTCTTGTATGAAAGATTGGAGATTGCTTGGGCAATTTCATCCTTTGTTATTTCGCCTGCCAGTATGGATCAACCATGTTTGAGAGAAAACTGTTTTCTCTCATGATTTTCTCATAGAGGTTGTAGAAGGTGCGTCAGAGCTAAAATGAGAGCATATTTTCCATAAATGCACACTCGCTTCCTCAGCCTTGTGAGAATAAAGTCTGATATTCTGAATAAAACAGGCCCTTCAAGCAGCAGCAGCAGCCTGTCAGCTGATTCCTAAGTGTTCCACTGCAACTTCACGACCGCATTCTAATGAACAACTAGACTGCTAACATTCTCTATTATGAAACAAGTATTGCACACCTCAATGCCAACTTGGAATCAAAGCTGAAAAACTAAGGAGGATACGGCAGTAAATTAACAAAATTAGCGGGTTGTTTTGTCATAAAAATGATGGTTAGTGCTCTTGCTACATTTAGAAATTAGCGTTTCAAGAGGGGCTGCGGTTGGGCGTGAAGGGGTCGACGCTATGGAAACGTTAGGCATATCTGGGCAGTTGGTCCAGCGGATCTGAACATTTGAAAAAATAGGGCCTGGAGATTGGCAAAGGGCGTTAGTACCACAATACCAGTGCAAAGATACTGAGCAATCTGATTGGCTGATGGCAACTGTGAACAAAATGCTGGCCGTCATTACAGAGCTCGGAGTCTCAGTCCCAGTGTACTGACAAAGCTTTTGAAAAATGGCATAAGGGGGTAGGGTAGGACATCCTGACACTGAGGCACTTGGTGGGCGGGGTTGGTAACCCAGAAGGATCATCCCAGAGAATAAAATAAATGTAAAAATTCCAGGACGTTTATACCGCGGTACTCCCGTGGGACCCAGCATGGCTCTTACGTGAGGCATCTCCGCACTCCAGCAGAAGGCATTGTACAGGCTTCCAATCACTGGCATCGCTGTACCACAGAGGGGCTGGGTGCAGGACATCGCTAGAGGCCAGGCCCTGCTGCCAACTCCCAGCTACGCACAGCCTAAGATCATGCACAATGGGGGCATCAGCTGCAGGTTTCCCAAGGGGGTTGAGTGTATGCTCAATTCTGGATATGATAAAAAGAACTGAAATTCATTGAAAAAAAGAGCCTCATTTACAACAAAATGACGCAGCGCGGCGCCGCAAGCCATTTTGTTGTGCCGAGCTGCGTCATTTTTAAAGCACAGAGATGTGTCATATTTACAACAATATGATATGACGCATCCATGTGCTTTCCCCTGCACTGGCGCACAATTGGCTGCCATGCACCAACCCAGGGACCTTTGCACCAAGGTGCAAGGGTGCCTGCGTTGCAGAGGAGATTGTTTTTGTGCAGGAAGGGACACCATGCCGCGCAAAAACAATCATTGATGGTGTTTCCCTCTTTCTATGTCCGCTGCAGAATGCAGCGGACATAGAAAGAGGAAAAAACGAGGAGAAATAAAACTATTTCTCCTCGTTGCGCCTCCTTACGCCTCCACTGGGGAGGCGTATGTTTCTGACGCACTCTCAGGTTTACAAAATGTTGTAAATCTCGGAATACAGCAGAATCCATGGGTGCTGCGTGGGAACACCCACAGCAACACCCAAGGTGACAAGACTGTGCATGGCGGGGGCGCCAGTTAAAGTTACTTTAGATTACTTTAAGTGGTGAATATATAGAAAAAAACAAAGGTTAAAGAGACGTTAGACTTAGGTGAAAATGTCAGTTTAAATGTAACATTTTGAACTAAAAAAACTCCTGAAATTGAGCAGTTATAGTTATTTCAAGTAACTAAAACTCACGCACCCATCATGCACAGTGTTGTGGTCAATGATGTCATAGAATATCTCATGGGTGATGGAATATGTGAGGTCTTAAGCAGGGGATGGCGAGGGGGGCAGTCATGGTTACTAAAAATAACTACAACTTGTGAACGTAAAATCTCTTGACACCATCATTACAGGACGCTGAGCCCGACCCAGCACCCTGCAAAGAAGAGAAATGACCTTATTGTTTTAATATCAGCTATAACATAATTATAAAACACATTTCATCATACATAAAACTCCCCAAAAGCGATGGCTATTGCAAGCTCTTCCTGTTTTAATAACTCCACAGCCTGATTCTCAGCTGTAATTTAACACTTGAGGAACATGTCTTACATGTCTTACCACAGCCAATCAAGAAGCAGATTCTAATTAGAAAATGTAGAATTGATGGTGCATGCGCATACGTCAGTCTTCGAAATAGTTTCACGAACCCTTGAAATTTCCACCCAGGATTAACCCTTCAACGCCATCTCAAGATAGTAATTCTCACTTTCATGTTGGGAAACAAAAATGGATATTACAATTAAGTAAACGTTTAAATCATCCAACAGATGGCGTGACTTGTACATAACAAATATTTTCATCGTTAATGCTTTCCAACTTGGAATTTCCTCCATCCTGGGTCCTGCCACAGCCGCTCCAGAATTGTGTGACAAGTTCTCTCATTTTTGTAAGCTAAAATCATTAAAACGGTGACTACCTCAGAGAGCAGTCCAGCTGGGATGGCTGCAGAGTGAAGGTTCGGTGGTGGAAGAAGAACAGGGGCCAATGAATTCTTCAGTTTAGCACCATCTCGCAAGAAGAATCTGAGAAAACTACTCTGAGCTGCATGTCTGGATCTCCTGCTGACCCCTGACCCCTGGCAGCTGGCCCCTGTCGATCCTGGCATCAACTATGAATGCCATTAACCCGATTTTTAACCAACTGTTTAATTCTTCCCTTCAATCAGCAACTGGAAATAGGCTAAAATTATTCCACTGTTAGAAACACCTTTGGCAGCTAGGACCCAGAAGGCCAACATCAGGCCAATCTCGCTTCTCCAGCTGCCTCCAAAATGCTAGAAAAGTTCATTAACTCTCAATTAGCAGCATACCTGGAGCACTTCGGCTGCTGCACCGTCACCGCCAGGTGTCCGGCGCGGCACAACACTGAGACGGCGCTCTTGGAGGGTGTTGACACCATTAAGATGTTGTTAATTCAAAGAACAAATGCTGCTGTAATCTACTAGATCTGTCGGCAGTGTCTGTCTGACACCATTCTTCTACAGCGATTAGAGGACACTGAAGTCAGAGTCGGGGTGGCCTGGATTCAATCCTTCGCAGTTTGCATGTGTGAGAAGTTGGCCTGGCATATGCTGTCCACTAATTATAGTGGGCACCTTGCACCACTCCAAACAACCCTTATTGATGATTAGGTTAAAGACAACCTTTATAGAAAGCTATCCTAGTGGTAGCTATGGAGAGCAGCCTTCAGGCTAAGTCTTGAAGGAATGTAAAGCAGCTTGTTTTACCAGTCTATAATCTCTTGAGTGACCAAATGAAAGAGCACCACATCAGGTATATATTCAAAATATATGTATTTATTACTAAACACACCCCTCTATTCTCTTTATGAGGCTAGAGTTCGAAGTACATAAGTTATAAGTTATTTAAACACAGTAATAGCACAAATACACGTTTGGGCCCTAGGGGCGTACCAAACCATATACCAATAAAGTGGTATAAGAACCACGACTGAGCTAGACACTAGGCCTAGAGCCTGTAGAAGTGCTTGGACCACAAGGAACCACCCAAGGTAGTGACACAGGGGACCCACGGGGGACGCGTGCAGTGTAGTAACACAGCCGCGAATCGCCGTTAACTTCTATGGAGAAAGTCGTGGTTTGGAATTTAAAGAAAAGGGACACTTAAAGAAGGACTTGGAGTAAACCCTTTGAGAACTAGGTCGTTCTAGAGTCTCTACCCACGGGAGCACCAGAGTACTCTTGTTACCTCACCCAGGGAAGCCGGGTGCATAGGTGCCTTTCGGGGTCGGGTTTCGTCGTCGATTTGAATGGCGATCTGCTGCAAAGTGCTGCTGGCGACCAAGTGAAAAGTGTCCGGTGGATCCAAGGGTGGATCGGAGATCTGAAGAACCTGAAAGCAGAGGGGACAGAGTCTGGGTCACTAGCCAGTGACCAGGAAGGCGATGAGCAGATGCCCACCGATGTCGAGTGCTTCAGGTAGGTTGACGGTCGTCTTGACTCTTCAGCCACGAGGTCCAGGAGGCGTTGTCGGCAACCAGGAGCAGGATTCGGGCTGGTACACGATGTCTGTCGAGTGCTGAGGTGTCGGCGACCGGATTGGACCCAACAGGCCTTGGCAATGGCAAGTCTCGATGAAGATTCACGATGGTGCAGACCAGCAAGGGCTGAGGAACTCACCCAGCAAGGGTAACTGAGGGCAAGCCTGGAGCAACCAGGGAGCCCAAGTAGAAAAAGATTGGCCTTCGTGAAGGGCTACTAGCCAACGGGCTAGCGACCGCGAAGGAGCCTCAAGACGGTGCACATGGAGCTGGCTCACAGGACACTCGTGGAGTGGAGGCCAGTGATCTTCGGTGCAGTTGGTGCTGGAGGCGGGGGCTACTCGGAGCCCAAAGCACGACTTCGTGGGAGACCCAGAAGAGGATGCACTTGCAAATGCGTGCGGTGTCCAGGGGTCACGGTTCCACGTTACCCACGACAGCTACGGGCCTCAGCTTTGCTGGGGACTCAGGGCAGCCTCGGGGAAGTCTGGAAATCCACCTCTGGTGATGCAAAGACTTCAGCGTCCAACGGGAGCTTCAGCGATGCAGACCGGACAATTGCTTCTTTGGTGCCTGCCAAGCAGGGGAGTCACTCCTTGACCCCAAGGGAGATTCTTCTGTCCTCTAATCTTTAAGTAGAGCGTCGAAGGTCCAGGATTCTGTGTCAGAGTTTCGTCCAGGGATAATCTAAAGTCCTAAGGACTGGGGTCCCATACTTATACTAAGTTTAGGGGTTGGACTTACTCTGTGGTCCCACCTATGGGTGGGTCAGGGCAGAGGGGTGGCTACACCCCTTTCCCTTTGTCCAGTTCGGGCCAAAGCAGGGGCTGGAAGCCCCTGCTCCGGTTTGAACTGGGGTATGCACAGGGACACCAAATGTGCCCCCAGTGCAGGACTTCAAAGCACCCGAGAGTGCTCCCGCCCAGCCCCAATACACACTATCCTGTCTGGGGAGGTGGTCACACCTCCCTGGGACAGGAAACCTATTGTCCAGGCCTCCCCTGCCGGAGTTTCGGTCAGCAGCAGGAGGCCAGACTCGTGTCTTTGGCAGCGGCATCCATTTTGTGATGCCAATGCTTGGAAAGTCAGTACCGGGCATACCGGTGTGTACATGTCTTTCCCTCTAGAAGGGTGGAATGCTACCCCTGCCGCCAGAACTGGCGGGGGGGTAGTATTCCAAGATGTTTGACACCAAACACGACATGTTTCCGTGCAGCCATCCCAAAGTTAGCATTTAACGCGAGGTTATAATGCGCTTAAGAGTAGATGGTCGGCTGCACTACAAACAGCATCAGAGAAGGGTCTCCGAATGCTGCAGAGGGGCCCTGCTCATGCAGGGGCACCCTCTCACATAGGAACCACGCACTCTGCCTTCAGGATTGATAAGGCCTGCCATAGGAGTGACTTATAGGTTTATATGTGTGCATGTATATAGTGATATAGGTAGCCTATATCACAGTAAAGGGTGCATGCACCACCTTACCCAGGCTGCAGTAGCAGACCTGTGGTGTCAGTTTGGATGGCCTTCCAGGGGTGGCACAATACATGCTGCAGCCCCTGGTAGGCCTCTGAGGTACCTATGCCCTGGGTACATAGTATACCATATACTAGGGACTTATAAGGGCACTCCAGATTCCAATCAGAGATGTGCCTAAGGCACATGGAAACCATTTTAGAGAGGAAGCAGCTAGGCTGGGGTTCTGATTAGCAGGGCCCCAGCCAGACTAAGGTCGAAAAACAGTGAAGCATCAGCAAAAAGTGGGGGTACCCATGTGAAGCAGATCCTACTCTCCTACAGCATGGTCCCCCACTCTTCCGTCACCAAAGCCCTTCATTTCGGGGTACCCCAAGGCTCTGCTTTGAGTCCCACTCTGTTCAACATCTATATGTCTCCGTTGGCTTCCTTGGTCATGTCTTTTGGGGTGAAGATAATCTCTTCTGCAGATGACACGCAGTTGTTCTTATCTTTTGAGAATGAGGTCGCCACTGCTGAGGATGCCTTCAAGGGTGTTTGGGGAGTGTCCATAAGTGGCTGTGGGCCACCAATCTTCAATGTAATTCAGATAAGGCCGAGATCTTGCTGTTCGGATCACCCTAACCCCACGGGTAAGAGGACTGCTTGCCAACTTTTACATCCCCTCCTCCCCCGGTCACTGTAGTTAGAAACTTGGGAGTTAAGATAGACCAGCAACTGTCCTTTGAGCCGCTGGTGGCCTCCATGGTGGGCATGTGTTTTGCACTTTCATGCTCCCTCAAAAAACCCTGATCTTTCTGCCACTTCACTCACTCATCTTAAAATTATTTCAGATTTTCTGAGCGTTTGCTCATCTTGTTGAATATTCCATAGGGATGGGGCCCTACTTATCCTTCGTGCCAGGATCCTTTGACAGATTTCTTCTTACTAGGTTAAGACTGGGTATTAGTCACAGGCTGATGACATTCCCGAAAATGAATGATTGGTCTCGTACTCTAATACTGTGCCCTTGCGATAACATCTCTGCCCAATCTACTATGCATCTAGTCCTGTTTTGTAAATTTTATCAAGAGCAAAGGAAAGCTTGGATTATTCCTTTTTAAGAAAACTTGGGCTCAGGCAGTGCTGTCAAGCACTGCTTTTACTCCAATCACTAGAGAATGAGCATATAGCATGGAGGGTAGCTCAGTTCTTAAAAGCTGCACTTTATATAAGGAAAAGTATTTTATTGGTATAGTAATGTATGTATTATGTTTTATGTTTTTTTTTCTCTCTTTTAATTGTAAAATCATTTTGTACTATTTATTATATGTAAATAATATGTTGTGTTTTTAATTTCTGTGCTTTCCTTGACTTGACTTGAATATTCAGTTGTACACTTCCCTGTTCACTACTTGGTTTGATTTTTTTGAAAAATGTCTTATTTATTGTAATCACTGCTGTCATCTTCCGCTGTTAATCGTGTTCCTTGAATATTTGTTATCTCTATAGGCATAGGGTTTAATCTGCTTTGAGACTTCCTTATTTGTTGTTGGCGACCTAATACCAAGTCCCTATTTGATATTCCTGACTTCGACAATTTCTTCCATTTTCTGCATAATATTTCATTTTAGCCTTTGCCTCTTTATCTCTTTGCATTATTTCTTTATGATGCTTTGGTGCATCCACTGGCAGATGTGGTAGACGAGTTTGTCTTGTTTGACCAAACATTTACTCCGAAGGACATTTTCCAGTTGACACGTGGAGTATTCATGTAGTCCTGCAAAACTTGACACAGCGCCTGATTTATTGATATCTGCGAAGGTTTTGCTCTCTGCACAGCCTTTTTAATAGTGGCCATCAACCTTTCTAACATTCCATTAGCTTGAGGCCACATTGGAGATATTCTTCTGTGTACAATTTCAAATAATTCATGAATGTTTGAAGTTCAGTTCCACTAAATGGTGGCCCGTTGTCCGTTTTCAAAACGTTGGTTATTCCCGAAGTAGAAGATATTTTGTCCAGAACCCGAAGTATTACTGAAGTGGATGTTGACGGCACCACCTTCACAATAGGGAACCGAGAATATATATTATTGCTAACAGATAATGTCCCAAATCCAATGATCCATAAAAATCTGCTGCTACATTAGACCATACAGCATTTAGCAACTCAGACATATGCAATTCTTCCATCCCTTTTTCCTTAGAAGTACATTGACACACATGACAAGAATGAACAACCTCTTCCAATCGACTGTCTAGTCTTGGAAACCATAACTTTTCCCTCAAGAAATTCTTTGTGGCAGAAATACCTCTGTGACTTTCATGTGCTAGTTCAATGAAACATCATTGTAGACTTGCTGGAATAATTCATTTATTCCCTCTTAGAAGTATTCCAGATGAAGCCACAGATAGCTCAGAGTGTATGTTTTCGAATGCCACTATATCACGTTCCTTTATACTTGATTGAAATTGGCTTGCACTGTTTATTAATCTCCAATTATTTTCATGTATAATTCTCTTTACTTCTTGAATAGTGTCACCGGTTTGCGTTGCCTCAATCAACTCTTTTTTGTAATAATTCCTGCCTCTAACTGTTGCTATGCCCCTGTCTTAAATAGGTGTCTAGACAAATAATCTGCTGGATTATATTCTGTTCCTGGTTTATAAATGATTCTGAAATCCTAATCCATTAATCTCATTCCACATCTTTCAATCCTTGGTGGCATTTTTCTTTTTGGATTCCCAAAGATAGAACTGAGAGCTTGATGATCTGTTATGATTACAAACGGCATCCCATATATAAACGTGCCCATACGACCGCCAAACTTTCTTTTTCAGGTTGAGAGTATCTTTGTTCCACATCGGATAGACTCTTACTGGCATGAGAAATCACATATCTAGGAGTTTCTCTCCTAGGTTTATGTTGTGCCTAAATTGCACCCAGCCCTACAGGGCTGGCATCCACCACCAACTCTGTACACATATTTGGATCAAACTATTTTAAGTTTGCTGCAGTTGATCTCTAGTTTTATTTCTTTAAATGCATGCTCGCATTAATCACTCCAATACAATCTTCATCCTTTCTTTGTTAACTCTCTGAGTGGTGAGCTTATGGTTGCAAATTTTTTAACATATTCTGCACAATAACTAGCCATTCCCAGAAATGGTCGCAACTTGGAGGCCTTTGTATTGCATTTAGAGCTACTACTTTGACAGGATCTGGCTTCAATACTTCACAAGAAAATATATGTCCAAAGAATGTCAACTCTGGTTTATTCATTTCACTTTTTTTTTATATTGAGTGTCAACCCAGCTTTCTGAAGCTGTTGACATACTCCATCTAACACCTGGTCATGTTCCTCCTGTGTCTTGCTAAAAACGAAAATATCATCACTATAGTTCATGCTATTTTGTACTGGCCTTATGCCGTTTTTTATAATTTCTTGGAAGATCTCAACAGCTGAACATATTCCAAAATTTAATAGTTTGTACCTAAATAGTCCGAGATGCGTAGAGAATGTTGTGATATATCTCAACTGATTATCAATTCCTAACTGATGATATCCTTTGCATAGATCAAGTTTTGAAAAAACAGCACCATTGATGTTACTGTTCATATCATTTAAATGAGGACCTGAATATCTTTCTCTCTCAATTGATGTATTTGGAATCCTCATATCAACACAGATCCTGATGTCATCAGTGTCTCTCTTTTGAACGATCACAATGGGTGACACCCAAAGTGTTGGACCTGTTACTTCTTCAATTATATCCTGTTCAAGTAATAATTTTCTTTCTTTCTCTACCTTCGCTTGCTTGTGGATTGGAACTCTTCTATGTGTTTGTGCCACTGGCCTCACTGCTTCATTTATTTGCAGGGTTATTGCTCTCTCTTTTAGCTTGCCTGGCCCATTGAACAACTCTGGATATTTTCTCAGCACTGGATGATCCGTCGTTATATTACATGTCATTGCTAGCACACCCATAACCTGAGCAGTAACATTACTTAACAAACACGGTCCTGGAACTTCACCCTTTAAAACATATATTTCCTCTTTGCTAACTGCATCTCCATACTGCAGTGTTTCCTCAAATTTCCCTTAACAAGAAATAGGATGTTTGGCTCCCCACTGAAAGACACTGATATTTAATTAACTTAAAGAGGGCTGTTCATTCATTTTCATATATTTCGTTATGCACGTCACTCCACTAGCCAGAACAAATGGAACCTTTGGAGACCAACCATTAAATCTACAGACGTGGTTTTCTTTATATTTTCCCTTTTTATCATATTAAGCTGTCAAACTTCACTTTCTTCCTGCATCATTTAAAGTCTTTCAGATTGCTCAAGTTCTCCCTCAGAGTCTTCCTCAATTCCTTCCATTTGTCTTACATCCTTTGTGTTTCCAGTCTTTTTGTTATCATCTAAATTAGTTTGCTTATTCCAATTTTCCTTTGTTGTCCAGATTTCTTTCTTCTCTTTCTTAAACCTACATACACTAGCAAAATTATTGTGCTTTTTTTCTAAACTTCACCGAGTTACAACCTTGTATCACTCTCAGTCTTATTGACTCCTTATTGCTAAATCTGTTAAACTCACAAAATGTTACAATTTTTTTTTACCTAGTGACATAGTCATCCATTGTTTCAATTTCCTTTTGACGTATAATATTAAATTTATACCTTTCAAAATCTAGATTTCTTTGAGGATCAAATTTATCATTCAAACATTTCATAAGCCCTTTATACGTATCTCGTTCTTGTTCCGGAAAAGTAATTATCAAGTCTTCCACATCGGCTCTTACAAGATTAGGTAACAAGTCTTTTGCCTGTTCATCAGTATATTTTTTACATGTTGCCTCTAAAAAGTGTTCAAATCTTCTCCTCCATTTTCCCCACCTCTGAGCAACATTTTGTTGATCCGACAAATCAAACGTTAATGGTCTCCTAAAAATCGTACTTGAAACACTTCCAGTAATATCCTCCTCATTATATACCTCTGAATTCACGTTTACTGTTACTTCACTGCTTACACCTTCTATCGACATGACTCTTAGTTTTTCCTAATATATGTGTCTTTGTATCTATATATTCAATTTATTAACCACTTTAATGTTTCTTAGTCTGTTTTCCTTTTTGCCTGACTTTAAAATGGCCTTCTGTACTCTTTTATCACAATGTCCAGATATAGGCCTGATTTTAAAATGGCCGCCGAGATTTGTGCAAAACCTCACAATGGTACAGGCTTTTCTATAAATCAGTTCATCAACCCATTTTTACACTTAGCATGCTCTCTACTAATCAGTCACCTAGATGCATGTGTCTGCCTCTCACCGCTTGCTTTCTTTTCCTCCGATCATGCACCGTCTTTTAATCGACACTGCTCACAATCTTTAATAGAGCCGACACGACTGCCAAACAGCCTTAGGCAACTCTTTATTATATCGAGCTCGATGAGCTGCGATTTCATCTTCGTTGTCCTGCTCACTGTAAGTTCTTCCCTTAGCCGCCATTGTAACAAAGAAGATCGGGCTCAGGAAATGTAAAAAGTAACTACAATGGATTTACTAGAGCTCATGTATCATGCTACATACTTATTCCATTCCTAATCTTAACTTCCCTGTAATCTCTTGAAAAACCATTTTCCTTCCACCACCTAACTTTCTCCCCTTATCATTCTACGTGACATCACAGTGTCACTACATCACATTATAACAGGCCAGAGCCCATCTTGCTGTGGAGAGCTGGTTGCTATAATCGTGACTTTATCTGAGAGGGTTTATTCAGAGGAGGGAGGAGTCATTTTCTCGGCCGCTGTCGTAACTTGTGAGTAACAGCAGGGAAGTGCACTTGGAAGGAAACTTCTACTTCAAGAGGAAAAACTCCAGAAGAAAGAGCAATAGCGAAGGTAACAGAGGCCCAAGATCCAGGGGCCATAGGAGAGTGAAAACCAAAGAGGAAGAAATAGCCAGGTTCAACAAGCTAGAGGTAAACGTACTGGTGAAAAGTAGCTACCTTCTTGCAAAGAATTAGCAAGAACACTGTGACAACAGGCTGCACTATTACTGTTCTCTTTTATACTAAACTACCCTAGAAGCGAAAAGCAGGTGAGGAAACCAGAAATGCCATCTTAATTTGGGAGACTACTATAGTGATTGCATGAGAGAGGCACCATCTTGGTTTGGGTTGTTCCAATATTTTACCCAAAATAGTGCCACTCTGTGTCCTTCACCCGCAGAGTGGAGAATGTTGACACAGTGTGTTCATGTCAGAGCTTCTCCCCACTGGCGCCAAGTAAGGTGCCAACACACTGTCTCTCAGTCCGGCACCTCACAGCACTATGGGGTGAGTTCAGACCCTCAGGAAGGCACAGACCACCTCACAGTCAGCAGCACCAGCCAGAGCTCCGGGTATGTGGTCTCCTCGCTGTGAGCTCTGCAAACTGAATGTAGCTGGGTTTGTGCGTAGGACAGGCCGTCCTGACAATTTGAAGGTGTTTTTTTAATTTTACAAACCAGTAAATCATATCTTGTTACTACCACATCTTACCTTTGTTTTCTGGTTATTAATGGTCCAGTTATTTACCATTCAGCATTTCTGAAGGCCATTGTATATGTTGTAGACCTCCAGGAGTCATGCCTAACATGATATGGTCATCTGCAAAAAAGAGGGGGTCAATATGTCTAGAGGCAAATTTTGGAGAAAAGAAATGAGCATCAATTACAACAACATGCAAATCCGAAATCAATGCGCAAAACAGCAGGTGCCAAAAATCATCCGTTTCAAGTTATTTTTCAAGCAGGCTTTTAGATTAAGAGTCTCCATTTGTTGAGAGCCAATCTGAAGAATTTAAGAGTTTGAAAATTGGTATTAACCCCAAAGGGATGTGCTTTGCCCATGAAGTTAGGCGATCCACAGAGTGGAATGCTGCACAAACCAGCTATAGAAAGCCCCTTCTCAGCGATGCTGGATCAATGTCCGGGGGGGTGGGGGGGCGGTGCTGCCGTCAATGTTACATCACTGAACTCATAGAGATTCTGAAGGATCCATGCGTCAGACAAAGAACAAGTGTCACAAATGAGCCACACCCATCCGCGGTAAGGGTGTAGTATTTGTAGCTGGTGTTGCATTTAGGAGCAAACTGTCGCAAGTATATTACAAAGCATGGTGCGGCAGCCACTGTCATTCACAGACAGGACATTCGTCATTGAAATTGCCACTAAATTCACACCGACATACAGTTTTACTAATAAAACTATATAGCGCAAATAATAATGTGTGGAAATCGTGCTTCAGCGAATATTTTTCATTTTCGCATCGCTAAGTAACGTTTCTTGATTTGTTTTGACCCTATTAAGACCTTTGTTTCCATCACACCTTCAGAATGACAAAAAAGGGCTTCATTTGTGCTTTCCTAAAGTCTGATTTATTTTGAAATATGCACACTTCATTATAGGTATTTATATTTTGTTGTGTGTTAGAAAACATTACATCATGCAGCCTTTCCTTTCACTCCAGAAAGATTGTCACATAGTTCATTTTACAAAATCCCCTCCCTTTGCAGCCAGAGAAACAAAAGTAAACACCAATTTCCATGTTCGAAGTCCAATGTCAGGCCATGTCTTCTGACAAATTGCAACTGTCTTTGAATGCACAGCAAATGTGACGAGATAAGAACAAAATTCAAGGACATCTTTATTGCTCATTCACCTTTGTAACTTCAGCACAGTTATTTTGGGGGTGCTGCAGAACCCTGCATCACTACTTCCAGCGTCCATGCTCCTTCTTCCTCCATGGACCTCAAACAATTTACCAGATCAAAACCACTGGTCAAAAGTTGAGCTGTTCTTCTGAAGCCCACTTAGTTTGAAAAGGATTAAATTATCAACTTCGGACCAAGCATTTAATTGAAGTCATCCTAATATGGCACAAAGCTTTGCAGATACATCATGGCTGTTAACATGCCCGATTATCTTTGCTGCCTTTTTTAAAACAGTTTCTTACTTCCACCCCTACCCACAAACAAAAGGGAATTTCTCCTTTTTACTATCTTTTGAAACAGTGAGCAAAGTAAACTCGACCACCATCAGACTTTCGACCCAAAAATGCACAGTTGGTCACACCAGCTGGTGGGTAAGATTCTGAGACTGCTTTTCCAATATTTGCAATGGGGACACTGTTCATTAGAATTTCATCTGCTACACAGTCATCCTCAGTTGCATTAAGAGTTGGTCCCCTATAGGAAGTACAAGTGATGATTAATTTTATTATATAGAAATAATAAAATATTGATTACAATAATATAAACAAGAATAAATAGATTGAAATGGCAGGAAAGTAAGAGGGCTCCAGTGATAATAGATATTATTTCAAAAGACAACAGTCTGTCAGGTCCAAGAGTGTTGTCATCTTCCTGAAGAACTGGATGTATTTGGTGAAAATCAGTACTTGACTGCTTCATGGACTCTTCTAAAGTTGGCTTAAATTTAGGTATCGTTCCTTAAGTTTAATAGTGAAGGACAAGGACACATAATATGTTGTATGTGCTCATTCCTGTAGCCACAAAGCCGACGTGACTGTGATGGCAAACACTGAGAGTTCTAGACGCCTTCACACTGAGATATCGGAATATCCTTGAGGCGAAATCTCAGGTACTTATTTTTGCAAGCAAGGTCCAATATATACGCCAAATATCCTTGATTTATTTTCAAGCACATATCCATAGTCTAACTGGTGTGCAGGAGCGGCCCGCGCAGGTAAGAGCGGTGGGGCCGGGTTGGGGTGGGGGGGTGTTTGACAGACGACCATGAGGGAAAATTAAATAAATAATTAATTTTCCCTTGTCGTCTGTCGAAATCCCCCCCACTTGGCCCCACCTCTTTTACCTGCACAGGCCGCGGCTGCTGGTGTGAGTATCTGAGTCTAAAGTGATCAGATCAGCCTGTCTGTAGTTCTTCCTCACAGTTTCTCTTATGAGAGCCTTATGAGCTGTGCGGGACAAGCAGAGAGGTCTGCAGTAGAGGCGGTTCACCCTCACGTATAGCCTTATGAGCTGTGCGGGACAAGCTGAAGAGGTCTGCAGTAGAGGCGGTTCACCCTCATGTATAGCCTCATGAGCTGTGCGGGACAAGCCGAGAGGTCTGCAGTAGAGGCGGTTCACCCTCACTTATAGCCTTATCAGCTGTGCGGGACAAGCTGAGAGGTCCGCAGTAGCGGCGGTTCACCCTCACATAGAGCCTTATCAGCTGTGCGGGACAAGCAGAGAGGTCTGCAGTAGAGGTGGTTCACCCTCACGTATAGCCTTATCAGCTGTGGGGGACAAGCCGAGAGGGCTGCAGTAGAGGCGGTTCACCCTCACGTATAGCCTTATCAGCTGTGCGGGACAAGCCGAGAGGTCTGCAGTAGAGGCAGTTCACCCTCACGTATAGCCTTATGAGCTGTGCTGGACAAGCCGAGAGGTCTGCAGTAGAGGCGGTTCACCCTCACGGATAGCCTTATGAGCTGTGCGGGACAAGCCGAGAGGTCTGCAGTAGAGGTGGTTCACCCTCACATATAGACTTATGAGCTGTGCGGGACAAGCCAAGAGGTCTGCAGTAGAGGCGATTTACCCTCACGTATAGCCTTATGAGCTGTGTGGGACAAGCCGAGAGGTCTGCAGTAGAGGCGGTTCCCCCGTCATGAGAGCCTCATGAGCTGTGCGGGACAAGCCGAGAGGTCTGCAGTAGAGGCGGTTCACCCTCACATATAGCCTTATGAGCTGTGCGGGACAAGCCGAGAGGTCTGCAGTAGAGGCGGTTCACCCTCACGTATAGCCTTATGAGCTGTGTGGGACAAGCCGAGAGGTCTGCAGTAGAGGCGGTTCACCCTCACGTATAGCCTTATGAGCTGGGCGGGACAAGCCGAGAGGTCTGCAGTAGAGGCGGTTCACCCTGACGTATAGTCTTATCGACCGCCCCAAGGCGCAATGCTGTTGTTGATCCGCGTGTCACCAAACGTTCTTCATATATAAAATGTTTCAAGGAATCTTCCTTGACAGCAGTACAGTCACACATAGTTTAAGATTACCCCTCTGTGTCTGGTGAATAATGGCGTCAAAGATAGCTACAGTCAGATATTGCCATGAGGGCTGGAAGAATGGAGATTCAGCAGAGACCTTATTTATTTTATGTAAAGTTTATTCAGCTCTTTAACTGTCCTGTCCTTAAAGACAAGAGAAGCATGAAGGAGAAATGGAATGAGTTTGTTGTTGAGTACCCTGATGGACTGGTAGATAGCCTAACCGCCATAACTTTAAAAAAAACTCTTTAGTGATTGGGTGGTAAGATAAGCCTTTATTTTCTTGTTGAAAACATGCTCTGATCAAGTTAGATTTCTATCTATTATTAGACCCAGATAGTTGTAATACTTCACTTCTTCTATAATACTGTTCAAAGTTTCAGCCTTATTTGAGTTTTCGGCTTACCGAAATACATGATTTTGGTCTTATCATAGTTAATTTGGATGTCATTCAGTCATTTAAATTCATGGAAGTTCAATAACTGAAACTGCAGACCAGCTGGAGTTAGAGAGCATATAGTCATGTCATCCGCATATGCGAGATAGCTGATAGGTTTAGCTCCAAGCTCACGGGCTCGACCTTCGCAACGATCTAAATAGGATGAGAGATCCACTGTGTATAATGAAAAAAGCAGATGGGCCAAAATGCACCCCAGTTTTAGGCCATTCGCAGTGTTCATCTTTGGTGATAAAAATCCCCCAGCAAGTTTGATCTGAAGCCACATGTCGTCATGTAGAATCGTCAAAAAGTATAGTAAAGATTGACTAATTCCCCATTTTGTTCTTTTTTTTCGATTGAATTTATCGAAGGCTTGGGCGTATTTAATGTAGCATCGGTATAATGGCAAATGTTTTTATAATGCTTTGTTTACCAGTAGGTTAAAGCCAACAATATTGTCTGTTGAGGAGCAACCTGATCTGAATTCAAATTGATTCATTGCAATTAGGTTGTTGTTGGAGGACCAACCGTAGAGATGAATTAATGGGTATTTGGCAAAGGGTTTTCCCTCAAAGCCGATGAGGACAATAAGACGGTATGTTTTTGGCTCCTGCTTTGCTCTTTTTTGTGAATTGGGGGTATTATTGCACTCTTCCATGACATCGGAATTCTACCTGTTTGAAGGATGATTGAAAATAGATCATGTCGTCCAAAGACAAGGGTCTGCTTTTAATATATCAATGGGAATCCCACTCAGACCATTGGCTTTTAATGGCCAAAGACCTCTTAATCAGTGATGTTGCTTTGTCAACGGATATTCTCAAATCGGTATTGGATGAGACATGGAAAACGGCATCGCAGATGAACTGTTAACATAGATATCGTCGAAATATGATTTCCACTTATCGTACGATATGAAGTAGTCGTTTGCAGCTTCGTAGGAACCAAGACCATGATCAGTTAGCAACCGTAATAGTTTGGAATTATTGGTTTTGATTGGTGAGTGCAAATGCAACCGTGCCATTTCTTGATGGAATCTCCAGTATTTTCCTCCTGCAGTGCTTTTTTTCATTCTTTATCCTCCGATCACGATGTGGTGATCGTTAAATATAAAGGAGTAGTCGCAGTTGTCTATGATGTTCTTTTTTTGATGATACAATTAGTCGTTCGGAGGAATTAAAAAGGAAAGTTGGTCTATGTACAACTTTTGAAGAGATGAAAAGGAAGATTTGCCACAACACTTGTTCCCAGTCTTTGAGCCAGCTCATTTGTGAGAGATCAACATTTTGGGTCGCCCTTTAAGTCTTATAGCAGTAAAATCCTGTTTGCCTATTTGTTGGATTTTGTCATGGAAGGTGCCATTCCATCTGTTTTTTTTCTGATTTGTCGAGATTAGAGAGCCTTTTATTTGAGGGTTACCAGTTTCCCAGGTTTTGAGGTTGAAGTGTAATACGATTTGTTGTGGATCATGCGTACCCTCTCCCCTGGGAATGATCTGATAGTGCTGGCAAAAGGAAAAAGGGGAGAAATCTAAAAGGGCGTAATCAAATATACTTTTTGATCCTGATGAAGTAAATGCAGGCCATGCTGGCTGGTTGGCAAACATCCTACAGCTCAATGTGCGTATTCACCCACCAGTCAGCAACTACCGGAAGAGGGACATTGAAGGACGAGTCAGGAAGATCCTCCGATGGAATTCTACTCCAATTTTTGGATGATGAATTATTGTTAAAGTCTCCAGTGATCATAACTGTACTTGTGGGATTATGATCCAGAATATCCTTAATTTCCTGAAGGACAGTGAGGACTTTTAATTTATTTTTTATCAATGATGGTGGAAAATATAAATTCAATAGTAACAGTTGGTTTTGACCATTTTGGCCTATCAAACTGGTGGTACCTTATCAACTTTAGATTTAAATTGATAAAAAGTAGACAGTACCTCATCCACACCTTGTACCTCATCCACACATTGTACCTCATCCACACATTGTACCTCATCCACACATTGTACCTCATCCACACCTTGTACCTCATCCACACTTTTACTGAGATCAGACATTGAAAGGCGGAAGATTTCCTCCATGTACCGGTTTGTGTCAAATGACAGAATAAGCAGAAATCATTTGCTTTCGGCGGCATCAATGGCCAGTTCTTGAATAAGAACTCTTGTTTTTTATTTCAACAGATTCTCATAGGAGTTTTACTTTGACATTAAAATAGTACATTTCACAGTTATCTTTTCTAAATGATGATATGGATGTTTGCTTGGCTGTTTTTAGGATTATGCTTTGTTTATCAAACCAGGTGGATTTACTTCCTGAATTAATCGTACACAATGTGTGCTAAATCTCCTAATGGAATGTCTAAAACAATTTCCAACTTTGATAACTATTCTTTATCTCAGTCCAGGGGATCATGCAAACTGGATCCCAAGGCCCTGGGTACAAATTACTCTCTGGTTTTTGAGTCCCGGAAGTGACTACGTGAACTTCTGGATGTATGATGCAATCACATCAGGTGGTCCCTGCGTTGGCCTCTTTTTGGACATTACAAAGCGCTCTCAGTACTGGCCATGTTGGACCGCGCCAATGAGAAACATAGAAGTGACTTTGTAGCTTTTTCGAATGCCCTATTTTTTGACTTCCTCTCATTACCTCCCATAACCTGCCTGCGGTGATGACAGTTTGCATGACAGGTCCCAATCTCCACACCAGTGATACCTTCTAGGTCTTACAATGACCATGCAGTTGATGGTGCCGCGACTCAGCCTTTGCTGCGACAGCTGCTTGGCAGGGACTTCTCAGGTCCACTGTTAGAAGAGCAGGTGGGTTCTGTTTGCCTAAGAGATACAAAGTTACACATTAGCTTAGAAAATGCTTCAGAGTTTACCAGCTGCAGGTGGGAAACTGATAAAAGTCTGTTTGCGGCTCTTTCGTGGAAACATTACTTTCAGACGTGATGCAATACTTCACTTCAGTTCATGATCAGTCACTTTTCAAAACCTTTACTTGTTAGATTGCACAGCACTACAAAGTACTGGCAATGTGTTTACTCTTTGATGTCTCCACATTGACCAGCTGCTTAACCCCTTAACTGCTGAAGCTTTTCCCACACCTGTGCTGGTTGGGGCACTTCGTGATTAAACCTTTTTCCGCAGCGGGAATCCAGGACACCATTATGTCCCTTTTCCCCCATGTGTTGGGGATTCTTAAGGTACCCGGGGATGTGCATTCCCTTGGAGGGAACCGAGAACAAAGACAAAATATAGCATGATTTCTTTTTGAAAACAAGGTGCTCTTCAAGGAAGTGGATGTTTTTGTCTCTAAAAATGGCGTCAAGAAAGGGTTTGCTGTGCTACGATCACCACCTTTCCGGCTTTCAGGAACAAGAGGAGTTGTAATAAATCTTTTTTTACCACAGTTTTTTGCATTTTTTCAAGTGGTGGTCCATTTTTCCTATTTTTAAAACCTACTTGCAGTTTGTTGTGGAAACAGGTTTGAAACCCAACGGTGCACCTGGAAAGCTTTACATTTCTGAAAACTAGATAAAATTCAGAACTCGGCAAAGTGCTCATTCAGGTGGATAGCTCATAGGTTTCTCAGAGAAAATAATTGTTGAAATCCAAAACTAATCAAAATAAGTCAGAAAAAACGCAATTGGTGACAACCTTTTCATGTGTAATTCTTTGTCCGGATTGACAAAAGTATTGCAGCATTATGTCCGTCAAGCCCCCTGGTCGCAGCGATGTATCTTGTTTGTCGGTTCCCCAAAAGCATGCAGCACCCAGAGCCAACGACTGAACTGCAGCCTATAATGATTTTACATTGTGTACCAACCATGCATCAATCTATATGGTTAAATCTAATCAATACAAAATAGTTTTTCTATAACTCTGACTTTGGGGCTTCCCAGATACTATCATGTGATTCAGAAAGCATTAAAATGTGTTCTTTTTGTATACAGGCTTGTATTTGGAAGCCACAAAAGTAAAGTAATTTGTTCATAATATCAAATGTTCTACTATTTGATGTTTCCACACTTCTCCATAAAACAACGGTACCCCACTTGTGTAGATGGACCTATCGTCCGAGACAGCAAAGACCCCAAAACATGACGGGGAGACATCAAATGTTCGTCATGAAAAATGAGCCATTTTGGCAGTTTGGCTAGCTGTGGAATTTGAGCCCCGGCTTTCTGCTACCCAGGGAAACTTACCAAAACCAGACATTTGTGAAAAATAGACACCGAGAGGAGTCCTGAGTGGAGTGACTTGCGTGGCTCCCGATTCCTTGTGCCCACAACAGGAATGGACCAATTCAGGGACCATGGAAGGCCACAATTGGTTCATACGGTCACAATTTTCATCCATTCTTGTCACAGGCACTAGGCCCTGCCGCACAAGTGAGGTACCATTTTTATCAGGAAGTGTGGAAATGCTAGGTGCAGAACGTTTGTGGATCGCCACAGATTCCAAAACTTTCAGTCACAAATAATGTGAGGAAAATGTGTTTTTACTCACGGTTTGAGGTTTGCAGGTCATCATCATCAACTTTATTTCGCATCACAGAGATGCATAAAAGTACATTCGAATAAAGGTAATTCTAAGTAAGAAAAGAAAGTAGGTTCCATGCAAGCTACACCACTCTGGATTTATCTCTGTGTCTAGGTTTCAGAAGTGTCCACGGTTCATAGGATCCTTAATTACAGCATGAACCAGAGCAAAAGAATGCAGCCTTTCACCATTGTGAGAGAACATTGGGATTTACCCCCTCTCTACCAGCCCATATGTCAAAACTATGCCCCAGAAAAATTCAGATTTCTTCAGACTTGTTATGGGAATGGGAATGCAGGGTCTAGACTGGTGGGCTTTAGTGGTGGGGTATAGGCCCAATGCCAGGATGCCCTGCCTCTGCTCAATAAACAAACTCTGGTGTCTAGTGGGGTTCCTTGCCCCCTCCCCCGGCCTCACTGGGGAAGGGCAGGAAGACTTTTGTGTCCATTCCTCAGGGGGTGGGGTGGATACAGCTGCTGCCAACACCCCTTCTGTTTTTTTTACCATTTTTCCTTGGCGTCTAGTGGGCTTACTATGGGACATATTGGGGCTCAACCCCTTCAACATGTCCACACGGGAGGAACTAAAATACGGTTGCACCCATTCTGGGGTGGGTGCACGGCCAGCGCCTGGAAGGGCCACCGCCACTCCATTCTTTTTTAACCATTTTTCCTGGGTGTCAAGTAGGCTTTCTGCTCCCCTGGGGGCAGGGAGGACAAGTTGGGAATAAAACCCTCAGTCTGCACCCCAGGCTGTGGAGCAAAAAGACTATTGTGTTGAATCTGGGGTGGGGGCACAGCAAGTGCCTTGGTAGGCGCCAACCCTTTTTTTGACCCTTCTTCCATGGTGTCTAGTTGACTTGTCCCCCGTACCTCCCTTCCCCCTTTGGGGCACAGACTGGTGATACACACCCTCCTGAGGGACAGAAAGACCGCTGGATCCATTCTGAAGTGGGGGCATGGCTCAGTGTCCTCATTTTCTTTTTTTCCCCTGGTGTCTACTGGGTTTTGTCAGATAGCAGTAAGCAAATGGAAGCAAAGCAAGTAGCCCAGCACCCTGTCTGATGAATGCTCACAAAAACACCATCAAAACGAGAAGGAAAGAAATGTAAAAGAAAGTGTACAAGGAGAAAACAGAAAGCGAAAGGACTGGCCCATGAACCCTGCAGTGAAGCCGACTCGTTTTCAAGAGATGTGCGAGTGCCGATAGGTGTGGTGCGCTGACCTGTTGCCTGTGCTATAAGTTGTCATAGATGGAAGCAGATCATGAACTACCTCCCAGTAAGTAAGTAAGTAATCTCTTTATTGCTTGATTATTAAAACCTTTGCAATCAGCTACACAAAAAAACACATGTGCAAAGTGCATAAAACAACCCATTTTGTAATAGAAAAGTTAGTTAAAATTCATTTAAGAAATTACAATATTTCCATAAAATTACAAAGAGAGTATAAAAACTGGCATAGAGTACGAGCAGTAAGGTGCACTGGGTGCCATGACAAAGTGCAAGGTGTCAGATTTAGAGACCATTCTCCTAAAAAGTTCCTAGAGCAGTGCGAGTTTCAATAAAATTGGCTTTAAGAGTCATGACTGAACTAGCGTGGAAGTCTAAACATGGTCATCCGGAAGTACATATTTGCCAGTTACAATCAGCAATTTTTATGTCGCAGTTACTGACCCACACAAAAAAAGACTATTTAAAATCCCAAGGAACAGTAGTTGTAAACAGTAAGTACCACAGTAGATCTCTTTTAAGAAGGATTCCAATGAGTAACTAAGAAATCGATGGGCCTGGGTTGAGGACCGAATTGTTAGAGTACTGCCGGGGTTAGCTTTGTTTTTACTGCGCTCATAAAGCGAACGAAGCTGCAGGCCCACCGCACATCACCTCCCTCAAAGCAGGCCTTCACCGCCTGTCTACATGTTCGTATCTGACTTTCAATCAGGCGCAGCTTTAATAGCTGTCTTCGTTCCTCGTCTAAGCCCTTGCAAATGCACAGTAAGTGTAAGACATCCTCTTTAGTGTCACCACATAGTCTGCAATGATTAGTTGTGTCTGTGCGTTCCATGGAGGGAGGTGCCTCTTTAAGGGTAAGATTCCCAACCGCAGAAGCAAAAAGCTTTCCTTCAGGAGCCTCGAGAAGCCTTTTCCTAGGTATGTTTGTGGCTTGCACCTCGAATAACTCTGAATTACAAACCATCCGTGGGCCCTCCTGCTTAGTGCTGCTTTGTCTTCTTCAAGGGATACAATCTTTACTGATTTATTTACAAGGTCCTTGAAGCTTTTGTGGGTCATACGGGTATCCCATATGTCCTGTAAAGCAAGCAGCCTTATTGCTGACTGAAGGTAGGCCACGGCAAAACTGCCTTTTTTCCTTGTCATCTCCTTCCATAAATGCGAGTTCAATGTGCCCAGTAGACCAATGGCTGAAAACGGCTTCTATGTATGTTTGTCTATGACAAGGGCCTACAAGACAGCTGAAGCTGTCAGGCCAGACTTAAAAAAAAGTACTTTAGTACACAGAGGCATTACTATGTATGAATTACAAATATGAACAAAATTACAGTTGGCAAAGCAATACACAACCCCTCCTAAAGGGCCAAACAATGATTATTATAGTGCAAATCCACCCCCAGGGTTTCACAGAGGGGTTAAACAATACAAAATTAATTGCCAGCTACGGTAATCTCTGAAATTCCTTTTAACAAAATACTGGTCTACAGGTTTTAACATTATGTAATAAGAGGCCACTGTTAAATACCTATTGGCTTTAACTTAGCTTTTTTTCATAATTAAGTTGCAGGTCTTAGTTTGCTGGTCTTAGTTTGCAGATTGTATTATGCAGATCTTAGTTTGCTGGTCTTAGTTTGCTGGTCTTAGTTTGCTGGTCTTAGTTTGCAGGACTTAGTCTGCAGATCTTAGTTTGCAGATCTTAGTTTCCAGGCCTTAGTCTACAGGTCTTAGTTTACAGGTCTTAGTTTTCAGATCCTAGTCATCAAGTCTTAGTTTGCAGATCTTAATTTGCAGATCTTAGTTTGCAGGTCTTTGTCTGCAGATCTTAGTCTGCAGATCTTAGTTTGCAGGTCTTAGTTTGCAGATCTCAGTTTGCAGGCCTTTGTCTGCACATCTTAGTCTGCAGGTCTTAGTTTGCAGGTCTTAGTTTTCAGGTCTTTGTCTGCACATCTTAGTTTGCAGATCTTAGTTGGCAGGTCTTAGTTTGCAGATCTTAGTTTGCAGGTCTTAGTTTGCAGGTCTTAGTTTGCAGATCTTAATTTGTAGGTCTTAGTTTGCAGGTCTTAGTTTGCAGGTCTAAGTTTGCAGGTCTTAGTTTGCAGGTCTTAGTTTGCAGGTCTTAGTTTGCAGGTCTTAGTTTGCAGGTCTTAGTTTGCAGGTCTTAGTTTGCAGGTCTTAGTCTGCAGATCTTAGTTTGCAGGTCTTAGTTTGCAGGTCTTAGTTTGCAGGTCTTAGTTTGCAGGTCTTAGTCTGCAGATCTTAGTTTGCAGATCTTAGTTTGCAGGTCTTAGTTTGCAGGTCTTAGTTTGCAGGTCTTAGTTTGCAGATCTTAGTTTGCAGGTCTTAGTTTGCAGGTCTTAATTTGCAGGTCTTAGTTTGCAGGTCTTAGTCTGCAGATCTTAGTTTGCAGGTCTTAATTTGCAGGTCTTAGTTTGCAGGTCTTAGTTTGCAGGTCTTAGTTTGCAGGTCTTAGTTTGCAGGTCTTAGTTTGCAGGTCTTAGTTGGCAGATCTCAGTTTGCAGATCTTAGTTTGCGGGTCTTAGTCTGCAGATCTTAGTATCTAGTTCTTAGTTTGCAGATCTTAGTTTGCAGGTCTTAGTTTCCAGTTCTTAGTTTGCAGGTCTTAGTCTGCAGATCTTAGTTTGCAGGTCTTAGTTTGCAAGTCTTAGTTTGCAGATCTTAGTTTGCATGTCTTAGTTTGCAGATCTTAGTTTCCAGTTCTTAGTTTGCAGGTCTTAGTCTGCAGATCTTAGTTTGCAGGTCTTAGTTTGCAGGTCTTAGTTTGCAGATCTTAGTTTGCAGGTCTTAGTCTGCAGATCTTAGTTGGCAGGTCTTAGTTTGCAGGTCTTAGTTTGCAGGTCTTAGTTTGCAGGTCTTAGTTTGCAGATCTTAGTTTGCAGGTCTTAGTTTGCAGGTCTTAGTCTGCAGATCTTAGTTTGCCGGTCTTAGTTTGCTGGTCTTAGTTTGCAGGTCTTAGTTTGCAGGTCTTAGTTGGCAGGTCTTAGTTTGCAGGTCTTAGTTTGCAGGTCTAAGTTTGCAGATCTTAGTTAGCAGGTCTTAGTTTGCAGGTCTTAGTTGGCAGGTCTTAGTTTGCAGGTCTTCGTTTGCAGGTCTTAGTCTGCAGATCTTAGTTTGCAGGTCTTAGTCTGCAGGTCTTAGTTTGCAGATCTTAGTTTGCAGGTCTTAGTTTGCAGGTCTTAGCCTGCAGGTCTTAGTTTGCAGGTCTTAGTTTGCGGGTCTTAGTCTGCAGGTCTTAGTTTGCAGATCTTAGCCTGCAGGTCTTAGTTTGCAGATCTTAGTTTGCAGGCCTTAGTTTGCAGATCTTAGTTTGCGGGTCTTAGTCTGCAGGTCTTAGTTTGCAGATCTTAGCCTGCAGCTCTTAGTTGGCAGGTCTTAGTTTGCAGGTCTTTGTCTGCAGATCTTAGTTCGCAGTTCTTAGTTTGCAGGTCTCTGTCTGCAGATCTTAGTTTGCATGTCTTAGTTTGCAGATCTTAGTTTGCATGTCTTAGTTGGCAGGTCTTAGTCTGCAGATCTTAGTTTGCAGGTTTTAGTTTGCAGTTCTTAGTTTGCAGATCTTAGTTTGCAGGTAGTAGATTGAAGGTCTTAGTTTGAAGGTCTTAGTTTCCAGGTTTTAATTTGCAGATCTTAGTTTGCAGGTCTTAGTCTGCAGGTCTCAGTTTGCAGGCCTTAGTTTACAGGTCTTAGTTTGCAGATTTTAGTTTGCAGATCTTAGTCATCAGGTCTTAGTTTGCAGGTCTTAGTTTGCAGGTCTTAGTTCGCAGATCTTAGACATCAGGTCTTAGTTTGCAGGTCTTAGTTTGCAGGTCTTAGTTTGCAGATCTTAGTTTGCAGATCTTAGATTGCAGATTTTAATTTGCAGATCTTAGTTTTCAGTTCTTAGATTGCAGGTCTTAGATTGCAGGTCTTAGTTTGCAGATCTTAGTTTGCAGATCTTAGTTTGCAGGTCTTAGTTGGCAGGTCTTAGTTGGCAGGTCTTAGTTTGCAGATCTTAGTCTGCAGATCTTAGTCTGCAGGTCTTAATTTGCAGGTCTTAGATTGCAGGTCTTAGATTGCAGGTCTTAGATTGCAGGTCTTAGATTGCAGGTCTTAGATTGCAGGTCTTAGATTGCAGGTCTTAGATTGCAGATCTTAGTTTGCAGGTCTTAGTTTGCATATCTTAGTTGGCAGGTCTTAGTTTGCAGATTTTAGTTTGCAGATCTTAGTCATCGGGTCTTAGTTTGCAGGTCTTTGTCTGTAGCTCTTAGTTTGCAGGTTATAGTTTTCAGATCTTAGTTTTCAGGTCTTAGTTTGCAGCTCTTAGTTTGCAGCTCTTAGTTTGCAGGTGTTAGTTTTCAGGTCTTAGTCTGCATATTTTAGTTTGCAGGTCTCAATTTGCAGTTCTTAGTCTGCAGCTCTTAGTTTGCAGGTGTTAGTTTGTAGATCTTAGTTTGCAGGTCTTAGCTTGCAGGTCTTTGTCAGACTTGGAAACTAAGACCTGCAAACTAAGACCCGTAAAGTGAGATCTCCAACCTAGGGGCGTGGCTTCACCACCGCGCGGAATGGACGCAAGTTAGTCAAGCTCCGGCACACCCCAACCCTACCTTAACATCGGCGACACAGATCCGCTCCAAAATACGGAGGCGGCACCAGAGGATCAACAGGCACTGGCGGTCCAAAAACGGGACTGGTAGAACCGGCAGCCACGAAGAAAACCGGTGTTGCGCGCTGCGGCCTGCAGGAGTTCAGAAGCCGGGGACTAGTGTGCGCAGAGTGGGCTGGCTGTGACGCAGTGACGACATCGTTGTCGGAGAGGCGGACCTGGAGGCTACAGCCGCTGGTGAAGAGACACACCGGAGCTGAAGAGACTGCTACACAGGAGCCAGATCTATTTAGAATCCTATGAGCGCAGTGTATGGCGTAGTGGGGACCAACAGGCAGAATACCGAGGCGAACCTGTTCGGCTGAAAGCAGGCAGACTGACCAACCAAGCTGGAGAAGTGTTGAGGACCCCTCCGCGGATGCGGACACCTCCCCGGATACACGGAGATCGGCTGGAGGACCCCACAAGGATCCATTGGATACGCTTGCCCGCTGGCCTGGGGAGGAAAGCTGAAGGTGCGGAGACGGTGCGGATGGCCGGCAGGGGTGTGGAGAATCGTCGAGTAGCGGGCCGCTCCAACTGGCGTTGCTCTCACTGCGGCCTATGAGCTTATTGATAGTGTGGCCTTGGGGTGAGTACTGGCTCTGCGGAGACGGCGGAGCCTGCATAGTGGCATAATAATCACCCATAAATAGCGAGTGTCTGCGCAGTGCGGCCGGAGTATACGTGGGGAGGCACCCGACTGGGTCGAGAGTGCTCTGAGGGCCCGAGGCAACATAAAGGATACACGCCAGCTACCAAGGACCACAACAGTTTAGCGGGCCTAGCAGGGCCACAGAGACATGGCAGTGTGCGCCTCCCTGGGCACCCTAGATCAGTATTGTGGTCACTAGGTGCCGGACGAAAACGCACTGAAGGCGCAGCCTGATAGAATCCTAAAGTACATAGGTCACTATTTGAAGTAGAAGGCTGGCGACTCTGGAAACGCGTCACAGCCTGGTAATCAGTGGCACCAAAATAAACAGTGAGGCCGTGAGTGGCATAGGGGTGCGAGTGAAGCGAAATGTCGGGAACCAGAGGTTCTAAAGGCTTGCAGCAGACAAAGTTGGACAAATTTACGATGCCAAGGCCGGCTGAACCCGAGCACACCGCCAAAGGCCCTACGATACCGGAATCAGAGAGGGCAGACTCAGATCCGACGTTGAAAGACATCATGGACGGCATCTCGGGGGTACGTACCTCATTAGAACAAAGAATGGACTCAATCACGATGGAGGTCACTCTGATCAGAGCTGACCTATCGAAAATGAGAGAAAATGTTAAACAAATGGAAACAGTCACCACGGACCTACTCGGAGATTCCAAACAAATGCGACAGGATATCACGGAGCTGCAAGCTTTTCGAAAGATGGCGGAGGGTAAGCTGAACGATTATGAAGGTAGAACGCAGGGCACAATATACGAATAATTGGAATCCCCGAAAGAGCGGAGGGCCCTGCAGCTGTCCTATTCGTGGAGGAACTGATTGTGAAGCATTTACAGCCTAAGGGCCTTTCCAACTTCTTCACCGTCGAAAGGGCGCTCAGAGTCCCCGGAGGGCGGCCAAAACCGGGAGCCCCACCACGACCAATGTTGGCGAAACACCTAAACTTTAGGGACCGTGATAAGATACTACAGGCGGCCCTTATGGCCCCACAACTAACGTACCAGAATAGTGCGATATCCTTCTTCCCGGACTTTACGTTAAATGTCCAAAGGCAGCGGAAATCATTTCTAAGCGTCAAGAAGCAGCTCAGGGAAAAAGGACTCAAATATGCGATGTTGTTCTCCGCCAGACTCCATGTTGAGGCCGAGGGTAGGGCCTGGTTTTTCGACAGTCCAGCGGCAGCAGCAGATTGGATGGGGGGATGGAGACCAGAAAAAGAACACAATGCTCGGAAAGGTCGCGATTTGGGGCCAACGGGGAAGCCAGGACATTCCGAGTGACTTATGCACCATCGAGTGAAAAATGCCAAGGAACAGTGGGACGTCCGGTGCCTGTAAAGGAGGCTGAGTGGAGAATGGACGATAGCATCAATGACCACCTTAAGTGCCTTATTGTTTGGTTGAATTAATTTGACTGATCCTACTGTAACGTATACCTAATGGGTAGAGGTCGGGGTGGGGAATCCCCCCTGGAACATTCTACGTTTAGTCTACTGTTCAGGGCGACAGGCACTCTGCATGGTTGGGGTCATGGGCAGTTTCACGCCCAGAGTGCAGGGGAGCAGGGTGAGGGGTAGTTGGGTGGGGGGTTTTCTGTGTTATATGTTTTTAGGCAGTGCAACAATATGTTTTGAAGGCGGGGGGAGATTCAGTCAGTTCTAAATGCATGGATGGGGGCACCATGGGAAAAGAGTTTTAAGCTTCTGTCTTGGAATGTTAATGGTCTGGGGGACAAGCTAAAGCGAAGTATAGTTCTGCAGTTTATTAAGAGACACTCCCCAGAGGTGGTGTTGCTCCAAGAAACTCACCTCATCGGTAACACGTGCAAGGCACTAAACAGGTGGGGATACCGTTTGATTGTACATTCAGGGTTTACTTCGGGTTCCAGGGGTGTGGGCATCATGATGAAGAACTCCTTCCCAATGTTGCCAGAAAACACCTGGACAGATGCGATGGGTAGATATGCTGCTGATTCTGGGAAGTGGGAGGGGTTAACACTCACAATAGCAACAGTATACGCCCCACCGGGGCTACAGACACAGTCACTTCAAGACCTAGGTAAGATAATACTCACCTTCCTGGAGGGATGCCTTGTCGTAGGTGGAGAATTTAACTCTGTCATGTCTGGGTTGGTTGATAGACACCGCCCCAGGAGTACGGGGCCAACGCAAAGGTGGCTTCCCGACTTTTTAGAGGCAATGGGGTTGGTTAATATGTGGCGGGTACTGCAAGCAAATGATTCACAATTCACCTTTCACTCAGGGGCACATGGTAGCCTGTCTCAAATTGATTATCTTCTCACCCCGGCGGCCCATATAGGGAACGTACAGGAAATCCGGCATCTGGCTCGGGGTATCTCAGACCACTCACCGCCACTGGCCGGATTGACGGTTGGCGAAAAGCGGGTGGGCAGAATAGCGCTGATTAACCGATGGTATCTCCATAACCCAATAATTAGGAAACATATATATCCAATGCTATTGAATATTACTTTCGAGAAAATGAAGTCCCAGTCGTGTCGGCATCAACATTTTGGGAGGCCTTCAAAACGGTAGTGAGGGGACAGGCAATTTCCCAGATAGCCGGGGTGCGCAAAGAAAAAACTAAAGAATTAGTCCGGCTAGAGGGTGAGATTCTTCAAATAGAGGAGGAAGCAACGGGAATGGGTGAGAGTGAGAAACTTCATGCTCTAAAACTCAAAAGAGAGGAGTATAGAACTGTAGCCACTGATATGGCCAAAGCACTAAGCAGGGACAAAGCGGGTAGACGATACGAACTGGGAGACAAGGCAGGGAAATTATTGGCCTGGCTGGATAAGAAGGAGCTGGCAAGCCGTCTAGTCACAGAACTGGTGGCGGAGACAGGGGAGGTACTGACAAACCCGCAGGAGATCGCCAACGAGTTTGCTAACTACTACCGTGCCATCTATCGAGCACCTACCCCCCTCCAAGAAGAGGACTCTAAAGCCTTTGCTCCTAGACATAACGCTCCCAATCTTGTCAAAGGAAGATATGGAAGAGTTGGATAGCATTGTGACTAATGACGAGATTGCCCTGGCCATAAGAGGCTTACAATCGGGGAAAGCAATGGGCCCCAATGGGCTGCCAATTGAATTATATAAGCTGAAACCAGACAGAATCGCCACATATTTGAAGAAAATGTTTGAGGAGTGTCGCGATCAGGGTGAGCTCCCACAGGATCAGCGCGTGGCCACATTGGTAACTATACATAAAATAGGTAAGCCCAAAAATAAGTGCTCCTCCTATCGGCCAATCTCGCTCTTAAATGCAGAACCCAAAATACTATCCACGTTACTGGCCACCCGCTCGAGTCGGGTTATTAGCAAGTTGGTACACACGGACCAATCGGGATTCATGCCCAATAGAAACACGGCACTCAATCTCCGGAGGCTTAATGGGGTGTTGGGATGCAAAGAAACTATCAGGGAAGATGCGGTAGTGGTGTCCTTGGATGCCACCATGGCCTTTGATACCATAGAATGGCCATACCTATTTGCGGTGCTGGGTAAGATGGGATTTGGCCAAACTTTATCAATTGGGTAAAACTGCTGTACTCGGAACCCCGAGCGCAAGTGGTCCTTAACAACAAAAAATCTGCGGTCTTTCCTCTCGGTAGAGGGCCCAGACAGGGGTGTCCACTGTCCCCCTTGCTTTTTGCGCTAACTCTGGAGCCCCTTGCGGCGTGGATCCGTAAACATCCTATTATTCAGGGCCTGAAATGGGCGGAGAACTGGGAGGACCGCATCTCCCTCTAAGCGGACGACATCCTATTGTACTTGGCCTCACCCAGGGCATCGTTGCATAGAGTTCTCAATATATTTACATGCTTTGGCAGGTACTCAGGATACACGATTAATTGGAGTAAGTCTTTAATATATGTCCTACGTGGGGGACTCCCCCCCCCACCCCGAGAGTGCCAATTGCAGGAGGCGAAAGACGGATTCCAATCCCTGGGGATGTTTATAAAAACTGACCCAAGGGCTGGATACAAGTGTAATCTATCACCCCCGTTGCAACGCTTGAAGCGAGACGTGGCAAAGTGGAAGACTCTCCCACTGTCATTATTGGGTAGTGCTGCTTTATTTAAAATGATGTTGTTACCACGATTTCTATATGCCCTGCAGAACTTCCCTGACCCGGTCCCGGCGGGATACTTCAAGGAGGTAGAAAGTGCACACAGAGAGTTATTATGGGATGGACACCCTCGTATTTCACACACAAAACTGGTGAGGGGATGGTACGATTTAGGACTAGGGCTTCCAGATATCAAAAAATACTATTGGGCTGCCCACCTGTCTGCAGTCAACCAATGCACGTACCGGCACTGGGATGACCCGGGTTACAGGATGGACAAATGGCTCTTGCCTGGGGGGGAACTATAATATGGCACTCTACTCCATACCCACAAAATTCCAACTGACAGGACCTACCAGTCACTCAGTGCAAGTGTGGCACGTGGCCACTAGAAGCATGGGATGGGGACATAAGATAACTCAGGCCACCCCCCTGTGGGACTCGGAAAGATTGGGCACCTTGCGAAAAACGAAGGGTTTTGACAAATGGGACACAATAGGGATTTCCAGGGTGGGCGACTTGTGGAGGGGGGGAGAGGTTATTTCATTCTCTACCCTGCAACAAGAATATGAGATGGCAGACACGGAACATTTTCGATGCCTGCAGGTGCGACATGCCTTGGCATCACAGTTACCCCCCCAGAGACCTCGCCATTAGAAGACAGACTCCTAGATGGCTATATGCCAACGAAGGCTATATCCCTAACCTATAAAAAACTAATAAATAATACCCCAGATCCGTTAGAAAGGCTCCGTGAGTGTTGGGAAAGGGACGTCTCAGATCTAGATGAAGACGAGTGGCATGAAGCGATGGCCTCTCCCAGGGAGATTGCGATCTCAGCCAGATTTAGACTGGTCCAGTTAAAGATACTGCACAGAATATATGTTACGGGACCAACACTAGTCAAGATGGGTAGTAGAGAAGATCCGGGGTGCAGACGGAAATGTGGATATGAGGGCACATTTATACATATATTATGGGAATTCACTCATATTGCAACATACTGGAAGGGAATACACCGTAGCCTGGGGGAAGTACTCGGAACACGACTGGATCTAGATGTCAAGAGATGTTTGTTGAATGTATGGGAACCCACTGACTTGAATACCAAAGAAAAAACATGGGTATCGCTGGGCCTGATGGTGGCAAAACGTAATGTGGCCAGATTGTGGGGAGCGAGTGTGGCACCTTCCGTTGAAACTTGGGAAACAGATATGGACTGGTGTATGATGAGGGAAAAGACTGTTTATATTACAAGGGGCACCCCGAACAAATGGTCGCAAATATGGGGCAAGTGGAACGAGTACAGAGGTAATATTTGTGTCCCACCTGCTATCCCTTCCCCCCCTGTCTCGCCTATGATATAACAATACAGTACAAATATGTTAATTATTGTAATACGTAACAACTTGTTCAATGTACACGCACGATATAGTAGGCACCTGCCTCTCCTTCATTGTTGTGATATAACTGTTGCGCTATTGTCTAATAAAAAGGTTTATAAAAAAAAAAGATCTCCAAACTAAGACCTGCAAACTAAGATCTTCAAACAAAGACCTGCAAACCAAGACCTGCAAACTAAGACCTCCAGGCTAAGACCTGCAGACTGAGGGAGAACTCAAATGCTACAGAGCAACAGGGTCTTATCTTCGGAAACAATGAAACAGGTCTCCTACCAGAGGGTGATGGACAGATTGAGGGATCAGACGCAGACTGATGGGCAAGCTGCTACTTTCAGCTGTAAAGCAGCTTATGAGTCTGATCAGACTCTAGTCTGTTCTAGTAAATTACCCTCTGTCTGTCTGGGGCCAATGCTCGGTTCTCCGCAGACTGCTTTACCCCTCTAGTTAGAGCTCCTTCCTGGTAACCCTCCATCTTCAGAACATTTTAGTTCCCTCCACATGTGCCTCATGTCCTTGTTTTTCTTCAGTTGCACAGACTCCTCTCTTTTTTGAGTAGTTGTTGAGTTAACTTTGATGAAGTTGTAATTTGGACTGGTGCATCATGTGGGGGTTCAGGACTTTTAACCTGACCCTTCTCTGTACCTGACACAAATCAGCAGACCATATATTCATTTATTTGTTCAAATCACCAAGTGTTTATGAAAGTATTACCTGCTTGTACCTTGCGTACATAGTTTCATATAGAATACATTTTCTTTCTCATTTTAGGAAAACAATATTTACAAAATAATTAACACCATATGGTACAGTCAGGAGGTGGCGTGTTGGTGGCTGCAACGCTACTGAATACCTCCCTGGGTTTGAGGAGATTCACTGTGGAATGCCACCTGACCCATGGATGTTATGTATTTTGATTCCAGTCCATATTTTCCTCTTTGGTGAAGTCTTTTTCCTTTTGGTCCTTGCTTTCAGTGTTCCCAATCCAAGATGGCCTCTTTTTACTTCTTGAGGACACTTGGCACTTCCTTTTTTCCTTTCCTATTTAAACAGTCCTGGACTATTGTCAGTGTGTCACAAAATATCTCCACATGTTTCTCACTCTGGAAGCATCCTGTGTTGTTTCCTTTCCTGTTCAAACTCATTGAATTCTGTAAGTCACCCTGGTCCTTTGTCTTGGTCTGTACCCTAAATCCCCAGGAGTTTTTTTCATTTTATTGTTCAACAGTTTCTTCCTCTTTGAAGTGGGAAGACCTCTCAGTAGCTCTTCCTACCTCTCCCCCTCAGTTTAAATTGAGTCTAGAGTTAGGTGAGGTCAAGGCGCCAGGTCATATCATGGTATCAAGAAAAGACTTCCAGGAGCCTCAGTGTAAAGACCAGCTCTGGACAATACAACCCTCCTAGCGGGGCTTAACAAGGATTATCACAGACCATGTCTTCTCCCCACAATATTTGTCAGAGGGGTTGGCCAGCACCAAAACCCTCGCCTACTCTGATAACCCGAGAGATTCCATGTAGAAAATACTTGCCTGCAGTCTTAAAGGTCATTTACTTTATTTTATGATTTCACAATGATTAACCCAGGACTACTGCCTTTGTCATAACTTTTCATAATAAATAGATTAGACCTTTGTCAGTGATCTAATCATGCCTACAGCCCTTCTCATGGGTTAATCAATCTAACACGCCCAGGTCTACTGCCCTGAGCATAAGCACAGGCACTGGAAGAAGGGGTGGGGGTGGGCTGCAATACCCCAAAATAATCATGGTGGAGTTCAGAAGGGGAACGAACAATAAAGAAGCCTCTACCTTTTATCTTGTCACAGAGGTCCGGTGTCAGGCTCTGTCTTCAGACAAACTGCTTCTTATTCTTTTAACATGGAGATTGGTGTTTTCTTTCTGTGGCTTCAAAGGGTGAGGACACTCTTGCTGAGAGTGAAAGGAGAAGCTAGGATGTTATTTTTTCTAACACACACCAAAAGTTGAACTGTACCGAATATTTAGAATTATATCAGCAGCACATAATAAACACTTTCTTTTGGAATTCTACAGTACGATGGAAGCAAATATTTGAATAGGATCAAAACAAATCAAGACACTTTTTACTTGGTGATGCACAAAGGATGAATATTCAGTGGACCCCGATTTACACTGATTATCTGTTGTGCAAACCTGCTGGCTGTGGAAATGGAGTGGGCATTTCATTGGACAATGTGATATCTGTAAGTGACCATGCACTACCACACAATGCTTTAGTAATACCTTCTAGTGTGCTCCACAATGCACCACTGGTGTCATAACACCCCCTCCTGCTGGAGGGGCGTGGCTCCATACCACACCCTCACCACTCTCCTTCTCAGTGGGCGTGGCTCCACACCACACCCTCACCAATCTCCAGCTGACTGGGCGTGGCACCACACCCACCCTCACCACTCTCCTGAGTGGGCGTGGCTCCACAACACACCCTCACCACTCTCCTGATGAGTGGGCGTGGCGCCACACCCACCCTCACCACTCTCCTGATGAGTGGGTGTGGCACCACACCCACCCTCACCACTCTCCTGAGTGGGCGTGGCTCCACAACACACCCTCACCACTCTCCTGATGAGTGGGCGTGGCACCACACCCACCCTCACCACTCTCCTGATGAGTGGGTGTGGCACCACACCCACCCTCACCACTCTCCTGATGAGTGGGCGTGGCTCCATACCACACCCTCATCACTCTCTTGATGAGTGGCGTGGCTCCATACCACACCCTCACCACTCTCCTGATGAGTGGGCGTGGCTCCATAACACACCCTCACCAATCTCCAGCTGACTGGGCGTGGCGCCACACCCACCCTCACCACTCTCCTGCTGAGTGGGCATGGCGCCACACACACCCTCACAACTCTCTTTCTGAGCGGGCGTGGCTCTACAACACACCCTCACCACTCTCCTGATGAGTGGGCGTGGCACCACACCCACCCTCACCACTCTCCTGATGAGTGGGTGTGGCGCCACACCCACCCTCACCACTCTCCTGATGAGTGGGCGTGGCTCCATACCACACCCTCATCACTCTCTTGATGAGTGGCGTGGCTCCATACCACACCCTCACCACTCTCCTGATGAGTGGGCGTGGCTCCATAACACACCCTCACCAATCTCCAGCAGACTGGGCGTGGCGCCACATCCACCCTCACCACTCTCCTGCTGAGTGGGCATGGCGCCACACCCACCCTCACAACTCTCCTTCTGAGCGGGCATGGCTCCACACCCTCACCACTCTCTTGCTGAGTGGGCGTGGCTCCACACCCCACCCTCACCACTGTCCTGCTGAGTGGGTGTGGCTCCACACCACACCCTCATCACTCTCCTACTGAGTGGGCGTGGCTCCATATCACACCCTCACCTCTCCTGCTAAGTGGACGTGGCTCATTTACTATATTTTTTCTATGCGTGATGCTTCAGTTTTTCAAAATCCCTCTGTCTTCAGTGACGTCACACTGATTTCAGCCCCACCAGCTCTTAAATCTGTTCCAGCATCACTGGACATAAGCTTTCCCACAAGACAAAAAGTGGAAAATATACGCTCGTTTTAAATGACAGGACGCCCATTCAGCCCAATCGAAAGATTGAAGGCAAGAGGTTCTTTCACCAGTGTTTTTAAAACTCGTTTTCTGGTGCTCACACAAGGGCTGGAGACATCTGCGCTCCCAAAACTGCCCTAGAAAAACCGTTCAGACGAGGTCAAAAGATGCAACAGGCAACATGAATCCAGGTGTTGAATTTACCTGGAGAGGCAAACCTGGACAAAGATGGTGAAAAGTCAGCAATTAGTGAATCAACCCCCATCCAGCATTCAGACACTAGTGGCACAACTGGCCGGCATCTGGTCACCCGTGATGTGCCCCAACTCTGTGTCACAATCCAGCATAAGCCGTTCATACAGAACACACAGGAATGGAGCGTGGAGTCACACCCAGTGACCCACCTATGCAAGTGCACACAGCCTACTAATGACGTCACTTGAGTACTCGTGCGTTCAAGACTTGGACACTAGGAGCATATTTATGGGCCCCTTGCGTTACCGTAGCGTCACTTTTTTGACGCTCTGGCAGGGCAAACCACCCAATCATATCTAGGAGGCCACGCAAAGCAACTTTTTGTGGCTTTCATTGACCTCATAGATATGGAGTAAGGCAAAGTAGCGTACATTGATCCGTTGCCCTACCCTGTGCTAGGGGGGCGTTCCATGGGCGTTGCGGAGGGTGTTCCCACGCAACACCAACGGATTTTGATGCGTCCCCAGATTTACAAAACCATGTACACCTGGGGAAGCACCAAAACCTTATGCCTCACGAGGAGAGACGTAACGAGGAGAGACTTTATTTCTCCTCGTTATTTCCTCTATGTGTGCTGCAGGAAAACACCTCTATGGATTGTTTCTGTGCAAGAATATGGCCCTTCCTGTACTTAAACAATCTTGCTGACAACACAGGCACCCTTGCAACCTGGTGGGTGCAAGGGTTCCTGAGTTGGCGCTACGCTGCCAAAATGGCACCAGCGCAGGGGAAAGGACAGTAATGCACCGTATTGGATAAATACGGTGCATTTCTGCCCTTTCACTTTGATGTCGGGCAGCACAGCTAGTTCACTTGCTTCTCTGCCCTATGCCAAAACCCCATAAATGAGGCCATAAGGGCGCACGACTAAAAACAACTAAACCACTCATCCATTTACACTTACTAAATGCACATCTGCTAAGAAGATGGAGTGTTACAACACACATGTCTGTCCGGCATGCAGATACTTGTGCACGCACAGCACTCGCAGAATCCTGTGCACATTAAGGGGTCTATTTATAAGCCCCTTGCTCCGCCATAGTGTCACTTTTTGTGACATATGCGAGAAAGTGCCCTCTTTCTGCATGGTATGCCCCCACTTTTTGCTGAATTGCTGATGTTCTTTGACTGAGTGTGCCCTGGGCCCCTGCTAATCAGGTACCCAGGGCCTATGTTCCTTCCCTAAAATTGCATTGAAGCCTAAACCCAATTGGCATCTCTGGCCACAGGTGAGCCCCTGGTAAATAGTACCACAGGTACCCAGGGCCCTGTGACCAGGGAAGGCCACCCTTAGAGGCCCTGTACCATTACACTCACAAACTGCCTTTGCAGGCTGCGTGTCTTGGTGCAGAACAAAGTGAAGAGTCGACATGGCACACCTCCCTGTGAAACACACAAGATGATGGACGGAATGTTGCACATTGGCAAACATTCACCCCCAGTCACAGATCTGGGTTTAATCCATCGTTATTTTGCTTCACCACGCCACCCCAGTTCAGACATAGCCATATGCAAATCAGTCTTGACCCTGTGCCTCATGGGAACAGTCCAGACCGAACTGCCAAGCCATGTCTTCCCTGGACCGGAATCACTGGGGGTGAATGTTTGCCAATGTGCCAATGTGCAACATTCCGTCCATCATCTTGTGTGTTTTGCATTTCGCCCTAAGTGGGAAGGGTATGCCCAGACGTGGGTCCCGTGCTCACTACGCCACTGGAGTCAAGCTATCCTGGCTGATGAGGGCTGAAAGCCCGAAACCGGTCCTAGGATGCTTGATTCCGGTCCAGGGAAGACATGGCTTGGCAGTTCGGTCTGGACTGTTCCCATGAGGCACAGGGTCAAGACTGATTTGCATATGGCTATGTCTGAACTGGGGTGGAGTGGTGAAGCAAAATAACGATGGATTAAACCCAGATCTGTGACTGGGGGTGAATGTTTGCCAATGTGCAACATTCCGTCCATCATCTTGTGTGTTTTGCATTTCGCCCTAAGTGGGAAGGGTATGCCCAGACGTGGGTGCCGTGCTCACTACGCCACTGGAGTCAAGCTATCCTGGCTGAAGAGGGCTGAAAGCCCGAAACCGGTCCTAGGATGCTTGATTCCGGTCCAGGGAAGACATGGCTTGGCAGTTCGGTCTGGACTGTTCCCATGAGGCACAGGGTCAAGACTGATTTGCATATGGCTATGTCTGAACTGGGGTGGCGTGGTGAAGCAAAATAATGATGGATTAAACCCAGATCTGTGACTGGGGGTGAATGTTTGCCAATGTGCAACATTCCGTCCATCATCTTGTGTGTTTTACACCTCCCTGTGAGCCATGCCATGCCTACAACCCACTGCCCTGGCCTAGATCAGCCACCCCTCCAGCTGGGTGCACTATGCCAGTGGTGAGGGTACAGGTGCATGAGCCCTGTACCCCTACAGTGCCCAAGTCCTTTCCTGGGCACTATAAGTGCAGTGCTGCCATTAAGAGTATATGGTGCTGGGAGTTTGTCATTACAAACTCCACAGCACCATAATGGCTACACTGAAAACTGGGAAGTTTGGTATCAAACTTCTCAGCACATTAAACCCACACTGATGCCAGTGTGGGATTTAATGTAAAATGCACAACAGAGGGCATCTTAGAGATGCCCCCTGAAACTCGACCAACTTCTAGTGCCCTGACTGAGTGGCTGCTTAGGCTGCCACCACTAGACCTGTTTCTGGACCCTTAGGTCGAGAGCCTGCTGCTCTCGGGAGCCTGAAACAAAGCACATCCTTGGACGAGGTGCCAAGCCTCCTCCCCCAGGATGGGCAGGGTTCACGAAGGAGAAACTTCAAAGGCATGCCGCCTTTGTGAGCCTCCCCAGACCATTTGCTGCTTTCAGCAACTGGTCCCCACTGGTTCTACCCCCCACTTTGGGCGGGAGAACCGGCGGGAAAAACAAGTGAGGGAAAGAGGTGTGCCCACCTCTGCCAACTTCACCCCTCAGGTGGGGGAGGCGAGGTGAAGCACAACTCCGAGTCCCCTCCATCTTGAAGATGGGGGGACCCAACCAACCAGGGACAGGCTCCTGCCCCCCTCCCACTGAAGGGTGGCATGATAGGGGGTGTACCCACCCCAGGGAAGGGACCCATTGGTCCCTGTCCTTTACATACCTGTAACGCCCCTAAATCTAGTATTCAGGGGGCACCCTGAACCTTGCTTTCTCAGATCCAGCCTGACAACAAGAAGAAAAGAAGAAGAAGAACCGAACAGCCGTGCAGCCAGCTAACAAGAGGAAGACGCCCACTGACTTGGCCCCAGCCCTACCGGCCTGTCTCCCCTCGAACCTGCTCCTGCGAAATCCCGGTGTGTCCTGCAGCCAGCAACCTCAAAAACCCCGGAGGACCTGCCTGCCTTCACTTCCAAAGACTGCTTCTACCGTGAACACCGGATTTGTTCAAACTGCAACCTCTGGCAGCAGCCGGAGACCGCGAATCCGCCCCACTCTGCACCCGCCGTCCACGGCCCGAGCTCGAGTGGGCAAACACCACGAGGAGGTCACCCCGGCGATCCTGAACCGAGATCCGGCAACCCCTGACCTGCCTCAAGCCTCCAGCCGACGCCTGCAGCCTAAATCCAGAAGGCCCCCCTAACCGCGACCCGGCTGGTAAGAAGATCCGACCCCAAAAGGCACCCCTGCACCCGACGCCCCAGGGCCTTGTGTGCCCAAACCGATGGTGCCTAACCAACCCCTAACTTCCCAACTTACCTCTCGAAGTGGTGGTTGTAGGAGAGTAGGATGTGCTTCTTAAAGTTATCCCCACTTGTTGCTGATGTCTCACTGTTTTTGGCCTAGTCTGACTGGGATCCTGCTATTCAGGACCCCAGTCTATCTGCTTTCTCCTGTAAATTGCAACACATGTACTTTAGGTACACTCCAGATTGGATACTGGGGTACCCTTATCAGTCCCTAGTATATGGTACAACATGTACCCAGGGCATAGGTACCCCAGAGGCCTCCCATGGGCTGAAGCATGTATTATGCCACCCCTGAGAGGCCATTCAAAATGACACAACAGGCCTGCTACTGCAGCCTGTGTAAGGTGGTGCATGCACCCCTTCCTGGAGATATAGGTTCACTATATCCCTTCTAAATCACTACATATATAAACCTATCAGTCACTCCTATGGCAGGCCTTATCAATCCTGAAGGCAGGGTGCTGGGTTTTATGTGAGAGGGTGCCCCTGCATGAGTAGGGCCCCTCTGCAGCCTTCGGAATCCATTCCCTGGGGTTGTCTGTGATGCAGCCAAACCATATATACTTAAGTGCATTATAACCTCGCGGTAAATGCTAACTTTAAAACGGCTGCTTAGAAACATGTCGTGTTTGGTGTCAAACACCTTGGAATCATACCTCCACACCAGTAACTGGTGTGGGAGGTATGATTCCTCCCTTGTAAAACCACTACTATGGGTCACCGGTCTACCCGGTACCAGCTTTCTCGACCTGGGCAGCACAAAATGGATGCTGCCAGCCACAGACACGAGTCTGCCCTCCTGCTGCTGATCCAAGCTCGAGCAGGGGAAGGCCTGACAATAGGTTTCCTGTCACAGGGAGGTGTGACCACCTCCCAGACAGGGTTTAGTGTATTAGGGCTGGGTGGGTGCATTCTTAGAGTGCCAGAAAGTCTGCACTGTGGGCACATTTGGTGTCCCCGTGCATAGTCCAGCTCAAACCAGTTCTGGGAGCCACTTGGCTTCTGCTCTGGTGTGAAACTGGACAAAGGACATGGGTGTAGCCACCCCTCTGTCCTGCCCCTCCCCTAGGAGGGTCCCCAGAGTCAGTCCAACCCCTTCCCTGGGTATAAAGTGGGAAACCTGATCACAGGACTTTAGATTATACCTGGACAAGACTCTGCAAAGAAACCAAGTACTTCGACGGTCTACACTTTGCTGGACGACAGAAGAATCTCCCTTGGAGTAAAGGAGTTACTCCCCTTAAGCAGCAGGCACCTAAGCGCCTCTAACCGGCTTGCAACTCCAGACCTCCTACGGACTACGAAGATTTCTGCAACACAGGTGGGTTCCCAAAGGTCCACGAGGTAGATTTGACCTCTCAGCGATTCTGAGACCAGTATCCCTCTTGGGGGCTGTGCAACCCGTACCCCTGTGCACTGCGTCTATTTGCAAGTGCATATGCTTGTTGGCGATCCCTGAGCTTGTGCATTGGACTACGTGTAGTCCTGACTCCGAACACCATTTGCACCGAAGATATCTGGCCTCCACTCCACGAGTGCTCTGTGGGCTGGTGCTTTGTAAATTCGCTCGAGGTCTCCTCGCGATCCCTGGTCTGTTGGCCTGTGGGTCCTGGCGAGGGTCATCTTGTTTGTTCTTGGGCTTCCCTGGTTGCTCCAGACGTGCCCTGACTCTCCATTGCTTGGAGAGTCCCCTGGACCTTGCTGGTCCACACCGTAACCTGTTTCCTCTGCCTGCGTGGGTTGCCGCTGCCAAGGCTTGTTGGTGCTCCAGCCGGACACTGACCCCTCAGCTCCCGTCAACCTTCGTGCAGCAGCTCACCTCCGGACACTGGTTGTCGTCGACGTCTCCTGGTCCCCGTGGCTGCAGAGACAAACATCCTTTCTCTTCACCTGAAGCACCCGACATCGGTGGGCATTCGACTACCGAGCCCCTGGTCACCTGAAGTGACCCAGACTCTGTCCCCTCTGCTTTCAGGTTCTTCTCACCTCGGACCCAGGCTTGGATTCCACCGGACACTCTTCGCCTTCCCGGCAGCAGTACTTTCTTGCAGCTCTCCATTGAAAACGACTGAGGTTTCCGACACCACTTGACCCCTATGCACCCGGCTCCTCTGGGATAGGTAACACGGGTACCTCGGTACTCACAAGGGTGCTGGCCTTAGAACCTCTTATGTTCCAAAGGGTTTGCTTGAAGTCCTCCTAGAAGTGTCCTTAAACTGTAATTTTCCCTCTGCGACTTCCCCATAGAGTTGCACGGAGCATGCGGTCGTGTTTCCTCACTGCACCCGTTCTCCGTAGGCGCCCTGTGTCACTGCCTTGGGTGGTTCCTTGGGGTCCCAGCGATTCTACGTGCTCTAGGCCCTGTGTCTATTGAAGTCGTTGTTATACCATTTTTAGGTCGAGCCTAGCGCAGCGCGCAAGCGCTGCTTAGGAGATGACCTCTTGGAATCGGTCTGTACTTTTTCGAAAACTCGTGCATGTACTGCACTGTTTCCAATGAGCACTCGTGCATGTACGGCATCCACCTTGCGGGAGCGAGCAGCGGCGCCATCTGTTTCCAATTATCGCGCCCGCGCTTGTTTACATTTGCCTGTCTCGCGGTCGCGTTAATTGGAAACAGATGGCGGTCGCGTTCACTTTTGCGGCCGCGCGTTTCTTTTAACTTTGATGCCTATTCCCCCCTCCCACCCATCTGGAAATCTTTTCTTCTGTCTTAATACACCTTTCAATGCTTTTTTTCTTTGCCTTTTATTTGCTCCATGAATGCATTAAGTGGTTACTTAGATTTAAGGTTAGAGTCCCTCAGGGCTGGTTTTCTATTCTTTAACTTCATATGGAATGTTACACACGAGGAGTGAGACAGAGAAGAGGTGTTTTGCTTCATGCATCTATTTGACTGAAATTGCCCCTCTGTGCTGTGATACATACCACAGGCACACTGCAGATCCCTCCGATTCCTAGATTTTGTGTTATGTTAAACCGAAATAAGGGACATCTTTGTTTCCTTTTACGTCACATTTTGTGCAATTATTAGAAACTGCAACATCTGAAATTAAGGTTAAGTATGTGTGAGCGTTTAGCTCGGCGATACCTCCCCCTGTGTAATATTCTTTTAGTTCTGTGTAAAGTGTGCCATGTTACACTTTTGCTCAGCAGAATACTAATGTTCAATTACATTCCGATAAAAAAAAAAAAACTTGATAACAAATGTGTAAAGATAAAGATCACAAATATTTAATGTCTATGTTAATCTTTTCAAATGCTTACTTGTTTCATGTCTTTCTATTGTATCTAATAGTTTGTGCTGCAGAGTTTGCGTTTAAAATGTCTTGTCTTATGCACAATTTGACGATTTTGAATCAAACAAAACGTAGCAGCTGTAGGTTGTCTTTCTAAGTATAGTATTTGAAAACGTGTCCTCTCTCTCTCTCTCTCTCTCTCTCTTGCCCTCCCACTCTTCCTTAGCTGCACCTTATTATTTTCTTTGTTTTAGCTCCCATCTCCCTCCTCTTCCCAACCCTTCTTCAATTCCCCATCCGCCCTTTAAGACTCATCCCCTTCTTGCTCTCACCCTCTAGTTCCGCCTTTTGTCCCATGCTCCTTTTCATTCTGTCTCTCTATCCCTCCTTATACATTACTCTTAACCTCCCTCTACCTCTCTCTGGCGCCCTCATCCCCTCCTTCACCATCTGTAACTCACTCGCATGCTCTCTCAACATCACAACCAGTGGGCGGTTGTGAAATGCTATTTTGAGCAGAGCTGAAACTATTTCTTGATTATTTAATTATTCAAAAATCTTTTTTGTTGTGTTTTTTATGTAGTGCAATGTTTGGCCTGTTTGTATTTTAATTTTATCAGACTGCAAAAATTTAATATTTTTGAGGGACATGTATACATGAACTCAATTGGGAAAAAGATTAGCGAGGCAATAGGTTTGTGTTTATTGTAATGCTATTGTAAGAGGACGTTAGATGTAAGTAGCCATTTCCTTCTGAGGTCAGTTGATGTCGGACAGTGTCTTCAGTAGATTGCCTTCAGTGAAACTGTGCTGCTGATGACACCTGATGAGTGTAAATGCGCAAAGCGGAATACAAAGCTGCGGGTTTCTGATAGCATGCGTAGAGACAAATGTAGCTGTTTTGTCAGTCTGAACAGTATTTATATGTGCACATGTGTATTTTCTACGTTTTTTATCCTGTTCTATTTCTCAAGTTTTTCACGCCTCTGTGTCTCCACCCTCTCCCCCACCACCACCACCCTGGGGTTAGGCACTTTTTATTGTGCCTTGTCTTTTCCATGGAAAACAAATCCTAAATCTTAACCAATTTCGAGATGAGGAGAGATCATTATCAGCTAATCACAATTGTCCAAAAATTCAAATGTAATTGATAATATTCATGAATCACTGCGCTACTTTAAATGTCTGAGATATTCAAAAGTGTTAACCATTTCAAGACCAACCAGCACCTTTTTCAAACGGTTATTTCTGAAAAACTACTGAAGTGATTTTCACCAAACGAATAAAAGCACGTTTTCTGAGTGAAGTTCCCTTTTATGCCAAGTTTGGGGTAAATCTATTCAGGAGCTTTTGCTGTAGGCTTGAAGAACAAGCATTGGCATAGCCAATAGGTCTCGGCTTTGGGACCTTATAAGTGTTTAGCCATGCAACAGTTGATGTTGTTGCACCAAGGATATTGTGCTGGATAACTAAACACTTATAAGGTCCCAAAGGCGAGACCTATTGGCTATGCCAATGCTTGTTTTAGTATATGGTTCGGTCTCCCCCTGGAGCCCGTTGTACATTTTGCTACTTACGTATGTTCTATTGATTAAGTATTGTGTGCTTTATGTTCTAATCTCGTGTAGAGGTTAGTAGAGAGTGTTTTAGTAATAAATACATATTTTTACATAACACTTGTGTGGTTCTCCTTTCATTTAGTCATTCAGGAGGTGATATTCTGGTAAAACAAGCTGCTTTACATTCCTTCAAGATTAAGCCTGAAGGCTGCTCTCCACAGCTACCACTAGGATAGCTTTCTAAAGGTTATCTTTGACCTCATACATCATAAGGGTCGTTTGGACTGGTGCAAGGTGCCCACTTTAATTAGTGGACAGCATATACCAGGCCAACTTCTCACAGTGGTCGTACCCAGAAGTCCTTCGTCTCCCTGCCTGCAGTGCTTTTGCAAACCGGAGGTTCTCCATTGAAAACAACAGGGCACCCGACCTCCAAACAGCACCCTGCACCCGGCCGCCCTAGTGCCGCTGAGGGTGCACCTTTGGTGCTACTTTGTTTCCCCATTGCCCTGAGCTCTACAGTCAAGGAGCTTTGCTCCCACAACCAAGTGGCCTGCTTGCCAGCAGCCACCAACCGGAGGCCCCCTATCCCCCATTGGATAACATTGGGCCTCAACACTCTGCACCCGGCCGCCCTAGTGCCGCTGAGGGTGTAACAAGAGTGCGTCACTGACCCTGGGGGACCCCTGAGTCTAACCCCAGAACCTTAACTCCCACAGTCGATAACTTACCTTTGAACCGATAACCTGTTTTTTCTCCATAGGATAACATTGACAATTTTCTTCCAAAAAGTTTCTAAGTGTGGAGTTTTGAAATCTAAAAATATTCTTTAAAAATCGCACGAATAACCAAAACGTATTTACTTACCTGTTTGCAGAAAATGTCCCAGTGCTGAATCTAGGTATCAAGCACTGAGTTAGAAAAGTAACGTAAGAAGTAACTTACCTGTAATTTACTGAAAAAGCCTATTCATTTCAATGTACTGTATTTGCTAAGTATTGCAACCTGCTGCATCCCCTGTAAATCAAACCAAGTACAATTCCTATTGAATTTTCAAACTGTTCTACAATCAGCAACTTATTACTGTAAAGTATTTAATGCTTACCTGTGCCAGGCTTGCTTGGTTCTAAAAATAAAACAACAGTATATTTTTTTATACAAAAACAATTGGTCTAGAGTTCAGTCCTTGAGTGTGTGAATTCATTTGCTGACTGAGTGTGTACATCAAATGCTTAACACTGTCCTCTGATACTGCCTTACTGCTCGACCAAGCTACCACAAGTAGAGAGTAAGGTTCTATCTAACTTTAACCTCTGCCTACCTTTGGGGTCACCTGGACTCTATACACACTATACCTCATTTTGGTGTAGTATATGTAGAGCCAGTTTCCTACAACATACCACCTAATCATAGTTATGTGTCCACAAAAAGCCACTTTGCGTGGCTTTGAATGGCCTCATAGATATTGATAGATCAGTCTGTGTGCTCTGACATTGATAGATCTGTCTGCGTGCTCGGATGTATGACGATATCACGCATGCATTACATCGCATGCCATTAGATCGCGGTTTTAACAACGCAAGTCGTTACAACGACTTGCGTTGGAGGGCGCTGGACTTAGGAGTAGTTTAATTTACTATTCCAACTCCAGCCTACGTACAGTAGGGAAGGTGTTGGAATGTAAATTAAACTACTCCTTGTCCTATAGCGCCCTCCAGTGCAAGTCGTTGTAATGACTTGCGTTGTTAAAACTGCGATCTAATGGCATGCGATGTAATGCATGCGTTCTAAAGGTTGTTTCCGCGTGCTCTGACATTGATAGATCAGTCTGTGTGCTCTGACAATGATAGATCTGTCTTTGTGCTCTGACATTGATAGATCTGTCTGCGTGCTCTGACATTGATAGATCAGTCTGTGTGCTCTGACATTGATAGATCTGTCTGTGTGCTCAGTCTGTATGCTCTGATATTGATAGATCTGTCTGTGTGCTCTGATATTGATAGATCTGGCTGTGTGCTCAGTCTGTGTGCTCTGACATTGATAGATCTGTCTGTGTGCTCTGACATTGATAGATCTGTCTGTGTGCTCTGATATTGATAGATCTGTCTGTGTGCTCTGATATTGATAGATCTGTCTGTGTGCTCTGACATTGATAGATCTGTCTGTGTGCTCTGACATTGATAGATCTGTCTGTGTGCTCTGATATTGATAGATCTGTCTGTGTGTTCAGTCTGTATGCTCTGATATTGATAGATCTGTCTGTGTGCTCTGACATTGATAGATCTGTCTGTGTGCTCTGATATTGATAGATCTGTCTGTGTGCTCTGACATTGATAGATATGTCTGTGTGCTCTGACATTGATAGATCTGTCTGTGTGCTCTGATATTGATAGATCTGTCTGTGTGTTCAGTCTGTATGCTCTGATATTGATAGATCTGTCTGTGTGCTCTGACATTGATAGATCTGTCTGTGTGCTCTGATATTGATAGATCTGTTTGTGTGCTCTGACATTGATAGATCTGTCTGTGTGCTCTGATATTGATAGATCTGTCTGTGTGCTCTGATATTGATAGATCTGTCTGTGTGCTCTGATATTGATAGATCTGTCTGTGTGCTCTGATATTGATAGATCTGTCTGTGTGCTCTGATATTGATAGATCTGTCTGTGTGCTCTGACATTGATAGATCTGTCTGTGTGCTCTGATATTGATAGACCTGTCTGTGTGGTCTGATATTGATAGATCAGTCTGTGTGCTCTGATATTGATAGATCTGTCTGTGTGCTCAGTCTGTGTGCTCTGATATTGATAGATCTGTCTGTGTGCTCTGATATTGATAGATCTGTCTGCGTTCTCTGATATTGATAGATCTGTCTGTGTGCTCTGATATTGATAGATCAGTCTGTGTGCTCTGATATTGATAGATCAGTCTGTGTGCTCAGTATGTGTGCTCTGATATTGATAGATCTGTCTGTGTGCTCTGATATTGATAGATCTGTCTGCGTTTTCTGATATTGATAGATCTGTCTGTGTGCTCTGATATTGATAGATCTGTCTGTGTGCTCTGATATTGATAGATCAGTCTGTGTGCTCTGATATTGATAGATCTGTCTGTGTGCTCAGTCTGTGTGCTCTGATATTGATAGATCTGTCTGTGTGCTCTGATATTGATAGATCTGTCTGTGTGCTCTGATATTGATAGATCTGTCTGTGTGCTCTGATATTGATAGATCAGTCTGTGTGCTCTGATATTGATAGATCAGTCTGTGTGCTCAGTCTGTGTGCTCTGATATTGATAGATCTGTCTGTGTGCTCAGTCTGTGTGCTCTGATATTGATAGATCTGTCTGTGTGCTCAGTCTGTGTGCTCTGATATTGATAGATCTGTCTGTGTGCTCTGATACTGATAGATCAGTCTGTGTGCTCTGACATTGATAGATCTGTCTGCGTGCTCTGACATTGATAGATCAGTCTGTGTGCTCTGACATTGATAGATCTGTCTGTGTGCTCAGTCTGTATGCTCTGATATTGATAGATCTGTCTGTGTGCTCTGATATTGATAGATCTGTCTGTGTGCTCAGTCTGTGTGCTCTGACATTGATAGATCTGTCTGTGTGCTCTGATATTGATAGATCTGTCTGTGTGCTCTGACATTGATAGATCTGTCTGTGTGCTCTGACATTGATAGATCTGTCTGTGTGCTCTGACATTGATAGATCTGTCTGTGTGCTCTGACATTGATAGATCTGTCTGTGTGCGTTCTCTGATATTGATAGATCTGTCTGTGTGCTCTGACATTGATAGATCTGTCTGTGTGCTCTGATATTGATAGACCTGTCTTTGTGCTCTGACATTGATAGATCCAGGGCTTTAAGTGGGCCGGGTCTCACCGGGTCTGAGCACCGGCAGTTTTTTTAAGGAGGCCTCGAAACGGGTCTCTATCGGGCTCTGTTTTGTGCCCTGGCACAAGCGGTCCATTTTTTTCCGGACTGCAGTGACAGCAGGCACATCAGTGTGCGCTGCTCACACTTCTCACTTCTCACTAGTGGAGGTTACGGCATGACGTCATGCCAGGCGAGCGTTGGGGGAAGGGAAATCCTTTAAAGAGAGTCATCTTCTCTCTGGATTTCCCTTCTCTTTTTGAAACTCAGGAGCAGCAACATTGTCGTGGTGTCACCAGGGCTTTAAGTGGAACCATTTTAAATATTATATACAAGCCATAGTTGCTGCTTATTTATCGTATGCAACTAACAACCATTGACAAAGCCAATAGTCCTGACTTGTTGTAGGTATGATTTTACTTGTTGTATCTTACATCTGGATGCAATGACAGAAACAGCAAAATACAAGTCGGGCGGCACACTATGCTAAGCACAGATTTTTAGCTTACAGGTTTTTAAGCCACGCCTTCAATTACTTTGGCCACGCCTCTTTGAGAGATCCCCAGTTTATTCTGGATAGATCTGTCTGTGTGCTCTGACATTGATATATCTGTCTGTGTGCTCTGATATTGATAGATCTGTGTCTACAGGACTCGATCTGTGTCTTCTGATATGAAGCGATCTGCCCAAACCTCTTTTAGCTGCATCGTGGCATTCAGGGCTTTAAGTGGGCCGGATCTGTCCGGGTCTGAGCACCGGCAGTTATTTTTGGGGGCCCTCGAAACGGGTCTCTATGGGGCTCTATTTTCGCGGCTGCCAAAGGTAGTCCTTTCTTTTTTTAATTTTTTTTCTGGACTGCAGTGAGAGCTGTTTCCTCACTGAGTAGTGGAGGTCACGGCATGACGTCCACGGCACGACGGCATGACGTCATGCCAGGTGAGTGTTGTTGGAGGAAGGAAACCCTTTAAGAGAGCCATTTTCTCTCAGGATTTCCCTTCTCCTCTTTCAGCGCAGGAGCAACGTCGTGGTGGTGCCAGCGTGGGACCTTCGTCACCTTCTCTTTTTCCAGCGCAGGAGCAACGTCCTTGTGGTGCCAGCGTGGGATGATGAAAACCGAGACTTTTAGAAACAGGTATTACCTTCTCTTTCCTCCTTTCGTTTATTTGCTCCCCTGTGAAATGGATCCAAAAAAAAAAAACACTTTTGCTGGAAACGTCGTCTTTTTCTGACTTTTTTCAATTTCTAAGTGCAGCCTCGGGGTGGAGAGAACTAAAACATTCAAAATATGAAAAGTAACTAACTAAAGCAAGACAGAGTGGTTGCAAGGTGGCCAGATTGATTTATTCACACCTAAACACATTAGCGCCACTTTACAGTGTTTGCCAGTGAAGCGCTACTTTTGTCTTCTCGTCTCTCTTTGAACAACATTGCTTTCCCTGGGTGGGAAAGTGCACTATTCCTGGAGGTACTGAAATACCTGCTTGATGGGTGAATTGGAAAACAAAATGTGTACAGCGGCTGTGTGTTCACGAATGTGGTCTTTTTAAACCATACTGCTTACGTTTTGTAAGGATATAAGCAATGGGCATTGAAACGGGTCCCTTCTGGGCCCTGTAGTCATGGCCTTAACTTTTCAGGCAAAAGAACTCACTAATTTCTGAATAATGAGTGTAAAAGAAAAAGGTAACCATGTTGTTCCTGCTTACATTTTATGTGCATTACTTAATCTTGCATTCTCTAGGAGTGTTTGCTTTTTCTAGGATGATGTTAATTTTTTTTTAGGCAGCATATTGCTCTTGTCTAGTGCGTAATTTGAATTGAGTCACATCCAGGTGTTTATAGCGCATCAGGGTAGTGCAAGTTTCTCTCAGTGTGGCAGTATGGTGTTCAGTGGGGGAGAGGATGTGGCACTATGGTCAGAGCTGCTGAATTCGGAACTGGGGAACCAGGTTCAGCCTTCATGACCAGTCCACCAGACCACTCCCGCTGAGGGAGCACATTCCCATGCTAGACCTTAGAAGGCCCCGCAAGATCTTAAAAGCCCTGGTGTCTTAGCACCAGCAGGTGGACCCTAGCAGTGCCATGTGTGGGTTAACCTTGAAGGCCTGTCCGCCACAATTTATTCTGAAGTTCACCTCCAGTCTTGCAGGCAGGCCTATGAAGCAGCACACCATAGAGTGAACGTGACTCTGTCACTGAGGTCAAAGGACCCTTGAGCAGGGTGGCTCTAGGGCAGTGCGAACGCACCAGGCGCTGACCACCTGCGATCCATGCAGCTAACAGCAGTGGGGCAGAGGGGCCGGGTAAGGGGGATTTCAATGGACGATTGCGAGGGAAAATTAAATAATTAATTTTCTTTCAGCATCATCCCTCGAAACCCCCCCTTGCCCGGCCCCACCGCTGTTACCTGCACGGACCGCGGGTGGCACTGACTTCAGGTGGGGGCGTCGTGTTTGCAAGTATAATATGGTTTTAAAAGCACTTGCTGTCTCCTTCCTGGCCTCCAACAATTTTCGGCAACAATAAAAATGTCATGATAACTCCAGGGATTAATGTTCTTAGTAGAGAGAGATGGTGTTTTGTCTAGTGGACGTTTTGACTCATGGAAAGGAAGCGACTTCATGATTTTCTTAAGCACACAATGCTAGTTATCTTGATTTAGACCACGCCCCTACTCGGATAGGCCACACCCCTTGAAGAGATGTGCCACGCCCCTTTTAGAGCACCCCCAGTTTTTTTCCCCACTTAAAGCCCTGGTGGCATTTACTTGACGTCATCTCTTATGCGGGGTGAGTGGGTGGGCAGCCACAAACACCGCGTTGATTAACAAGATGCCTGTTGCTGAGGTGTGATCTGCTGTCCCCCTGCTGGAGTCATTGCCTCAGAGCGGCGCAGGATCTGAGGATTTGTCTGTGAGGCACAGATATTTTTTGTTCAGTCGACGGGGCTCTCGCTGACACTACGTCTCACGCCGGAGTGTTAAGCCTGAGGCAGAAGGTTTCATGCACTGCCTGGTGCATGTGCATCCCGTGAGGAGCTCAGGTGTATCTCCAGGCAGTGCTGCTGCAATCACGGCTCACAAAGACATCCGTAGGTGTCTCTTCAGCTAAAGCCCGCCTCCAGTAATCCTTAAACATAGCCCGGCCTGTCCGGCACCAGCCCTCCCAGCCCTCTGCTCCCTCAGCTCTCCCAGCCCTCAGCTCTCCCAGCCCTCTGCTCCCTTAGCTCTCCAAGCCCTCTCTCCCATCCCTCTGCTCCCTCAGCTCTCCCAGCCCTCCACTCTCCCAGCCCTCTGCTTCCTCAGCTCTCCCAGCCCTCAGCTCTCCCAGCCCTCTGCTCCCTCAGCTCTCCCAGCCTTCAGCTCTCCCAGCCCTCTGCTCCCTCAGCCCTCTGCTCCCTCAGCTCTCCCAGCCCTCAGCTCTCCCAGCCCTCTGCTCCCTCAGCTCTCCCAGCCTTCAGCCCTCCCAGCCCTCTGCTCCCCCAGCCCTCCCAGCCCTCTGCTCCCCCAGCCCTCCCAGCCCTCTGCTCCCCAGCCCTCCCAGCCCTCTGCTCCCCCAGCCCTCCCAGCCCTCAGCTCTCCCAGCCCTCTGCTCCCTCAGCCCTCCGCTCCCTCTGCTCCCCCAGCCCTCCCAGCCCTCTGCTCCCCAGCCCTCCCAGCCCTCTGCTCCCCCAGCCCTCCCAGCCCTCAGCTCTCCCAGCCCTCTGCTCCCTCAGCCCTCCGCTCCCTCTGCTCCCCCAGCCCTCCCAGCCCTCTGCTCCCCCAGCCCTCCCAGCCCTCAGCTCTCCCAGCCCTCTGCTCCCCCAGCCCTCCGCTCCCTCTGCTCCCCCAGCTCTCCCAGCCCTCTGCTCCCCCAGCCCTCCCAGCCCTCAGCTCTCCCAGCACTCTGCTCCCTCAGCCCTCCGCTCCCTCTGCTCCCCCAGCCCTCCCAGCCCTCTGCTCCCACAGCCCTCCCAGCCCTCTGCTCCCCCCAGCCCTAGCTCCCAGCTCCCTGCTCCCCCAGCCCTCTGCTCTCTAGGCCCTCCCAGACCCCCTCTCCCTCTAGGCCCTCCTCAAGGTCATGTTTAACACCAGGCAGTGGTTCACAAACACACTCAGAGGCGTCCCTACAACTAACCCCTGCGGGGCCTGTTCGCAGGTGAGAGTCCATGGAGGATGTTTCTGAGGCGCGTGGGCCTTGTTCTCCAGCCCCTTCCACAAGTTGGTGAAAGAAGTTATTTCATTTTGTGACTCAGCCGAGCAGGTCTGGCGGGTTAACTGCGGGGGGGCAGGGCTCAGGGTCAAAGGGCCTACTTGTGTAACCGATGTTATCACCGGAGGTCACCTTTGACCTTGAGAGGCCACTGCAGCTACGTGCCAAGCTTTACACAAGGAAGGGGGGGGGGGGGAGTGTTGACATCTCTCCCTCCCATGGCAGCCGCTGGTTCAGGGTCAGCGTCCCAGGAACCGGTGCACTGAACCGTTCCTGTGCTGGTCCAAAGTCACCTTGTGAAGGAGAGATCCCGGCTCGGAAGCAGAGGTCATGGGAGGTGCGAGCCGAGACGTTAACAGGGAGAGCCGAGCCAAGGGCCTGGCCAGAGCCAAGTCTACAAACATTCTGCATGTAAATCAAGCAACATATATCATATGAAAATATAATGACGTGTCTTCAAAATGAAAAAGAGTCTTTTGTAACATGCTGAAGGATTTCATCTTAGGACCTAAGGGCCAGATTTACAAGCACCTTGCGACTCTTTTGCGCCACCGTTGCATCACGTTTTGTGACGCAGCGGCGGCGTAAACAATGCGCCACGATGTGGCCCATTTACAACGTGACACATTTAGGGAGATGCGTCACGTTGTAAAGCCCTGCGTCACATTATACCTACGTCAGGTATAATATATGCAGGGTGGGCGTTCCCACGCAAAAAGCCATGTAGAACTGACGCAGTGAAATTTGCAACATTTTACTGCGTCACTCTACGTCTTCACTGCGTCAAAATCCCTACGCCTGCTCAGACCAGGCGTAAGGAATGACGCAGGGCTTTTTGAATGGGACTCACCTATCTGTTGTGGCGCATTGCTGGAGGTGCGTCACTTTCATGAGCAACTCCAGCAATGCATCACTTTTGCGCCAACAGATGCGTCAGAATTTCTGACGCATCTGTTTATACTTGCGCCATTGAGCACTGTATTGTAAATACAGCGCACCCATAGTGGCGCAAGGACACTCGGCACTGACGCAAGGAAATTGACGCATCTATGCAGATGTGTCAGTTCCTTGTAAATGAGGCCCAATGTTAAAAACATCCATGCCCACCCCACCCTCCACCCCTCCCCACCCCCTCCATGACGACCACGCCACAGAGGAACTCTGGTCCTCATTTACGAGGAACTGACGCATCTGCATAGATGCGTCAGTTTCCTTGCACCAGCGCCAAATGTCCTTGCACCACCATGGATGCGCTGTATTTACAATACAGTGTTCCATGGCGCCACAACAGATGGGTGAGTCCCATTCAAAAAGCCCTGCATCATTCCTTACGCCTGGTCTGAGCGGGCGTAGGGATTTTGACGCAGTGAAGGCGTAGAGTGACGCAGTGAAATGTTGTACATTTCACTGTGTCAGTTCTACATGACTTTTTGCGTGGGAACGCCCACCCTGCATACATTATACCTGACGCAGATATAATGTGGCACAGGGCTTTACAACGTGACGCATCTCCCTAGAGTCATCACGTTGTAAATGGGCTGCAAAGTGGCGCATTGTTTATGCCTACGCTGCATCACAAAAAGTTACGCAACGGCGGCGCAAAAGTGTTGCAAGGGGCTTGTAAATCTGCCCAAATGTCTTTTACCCATTTATTTTGGTTTGGTGTGGAATGGACAGGGCCGGACTGGGATAGCTAACAAGCCCTGGCAATTACGTCCGACCGGCCCCGGGGGGAGGGCAGGGTGCTGTTCGGACCACTTCTGCTGCGCTTTTGTTGCAAGGGGCCGATTTTGCAAAAACAAAAAACAGCCCCCACAGGTCGAAAACCAGCCCCCACTCTTCCGGCCCACCAGGGAAACGCTCGGTGCCCGCTACGGCCAGTCCGGCCCTGGGAGTGGATGTATGTGGTGTGGAGTGGAATTATGTGGGTTGAATTGGAATTGTGTGTGGTGGAATTGTGTAGTGTGGAGTGGATTTGTGTAGTGGAATTATGTGGCATAGTGAATAGATAGGGGTGAGAGCTCCACAGAATAGAAAGGCCATATCAGGATGTGCAGACACCAATCTATACTCATGTCAAGATATGCTGACGTAAAGATACCCCAACATTAAGGTATGCCGATGTCAAGATAGGGTGACGTCAAAATATGCTGATGTCAAGATACACCGTTGTCAAGATAAGCCGACTTCAGCATACAACAACATCTGAATATGCTGATGTCAAAGCCTGAAAAGGTTGTATTGCTGGCTTCAGAATGCACTAACACAACTGGATGTCTGCTCGTGTGTACGTGCCCCTGCTTGTGTATGACTGTGTTTAGTTACATTGTTGATACCAGCGGCGGTCCGTACAGGTAAGCACGGTGGGATGGTGGGGTGGGGGCGGGGGGAGGTAGTCAACAGACAACGGAATAGGGAAAAATAAATAAATAAATAATTCCTATTCCGTCATCTGTCGACATTCCCGCCCTGCCCCACCGCGCTTACCTGCACGTACCGCTGCTGGTTGATACGTGTATTCAAATGTATATTATCTACCAAATATAGAGCATGCATGTCACCTATCTTTATTACCCATTAGGTACTTATCTATAATTGCATATTATACACCTGAATGGGAAATAGCTGGTCGGACAGATGTGGGTATTGCAAAGACAGTGGTTGGCAATTTGTTTTGTTTACGTTGTATATAATTGTTGTAAATTGGTGTTGTTGGAGTATAGTCTTATAGGGTGGAGTAGGGGAGTAGAGTGTGGTATAGTGGATTAGAAGGGAGTAAATTTTAGTGGTTTAGTGGCAGAGAGTGTAGTAGAGTGGAGTGCTGTACTGTCTAGCGGTGTAAAGTGCAGTGGTGTGGAGCGGGGTGGAATAGTTTGCAGTACATTGGGGTATAGTGGTAGATTGGATTGGACTAGATTGTGGTGGTCTGTATTCAGTGGAGTGGATTGGATTGGAGTGGTGTGGATTGGATTGGGGTGTGGTAGATTGGATTGGAGTGTGGTGTATTGGAGCGGTGCGGATTGGGGTCGGGCGGATTGGATTGATGCGTGTTGTTTTGCTTTGGAGTGCTTTAAATTTGAGTTGTGCAAATTGGATTGGTGTAAATTGTTTTGCATTGGAGTGGGGCATATAGAAGTGGGGCAGACTGTTTTCGATTGTAGTGGGGCAGATTGGAGTGGGGCATATAGAAATGGGGCAGATTGTTTTGGATTGTAGTGGGGCAGATTGAGTGTGGTGGATTGTAGTGGGGATATTGTTTTGGCTTGGAATGTGGAAGATTGGAGTCGGGTTGATTGTTTTGGATTGTATTGGAACGGATTTAAGGTGGGGCACACTTGTCTGGATTTGAGTGTGGTATATTGTTTTGGATTGGAGTGATGCAGATTGCTTAGGATTGACATGAGGTAGATTGATTTGGATTTTGAGTGGGTCAAATATTTTTGGGATTGGAGTGGGTTCAATTGGAGTGGGGTAAGATACAAAGAGAGATGCAAATGTGATAATGAGAAATAGATAGAGAGAAATATATAGAGAAAGAGACAGGTATTGAGAGAGATAGTTATTGTTTGGTACTAAAACGTTTTGTGCAGTAATTTGAAATTTAATTGTGTTTCTAGACGTTGATGGATAATGAAGAAGTTGAATAAAGTAGCGTTTTTTGTTTGCTGTATGGAGTTTATAGAAGAGCTATTCAATTTGTAATTTGCTTTTTGTAGGTTTTATACTAGTGTTGCAGATTGTGTTCTTTAGGGTATAGTGTTGTAAGGGGAGTAGAGTGTTGAAGAGTGGAGTAGAATGGTGTAGAGTTTAGTGGTTTAGTGTTACAGTGTTTTGTAGATTATAGTGTTGTAGAGTGGAATGGTGCAGAGTGGAGTGATTTGGAGTGGAATAGTGTGGGGTGGATAGATGTAGTGGGGTGGTTTGGAGTGGAGTAGATTTGGGTGGTTTGTATTGAGTGGAGTGGGGTGGATTGGGTGTATTGTAATTGGGTGTGATGCATTGGTTTGGGGTGGATTGTAGAGTGGTGGATTAGATTGTTTTGGGGTGGGTGGATTGGATTGGAGGGAAGTGTATTTCGGTAAGGTTGTTTGCAGTAGGGTGGTGTAGGGTGTATTGGAATGGGGTAGATTGGATTTGTTTGAAGTGGGGTGGATTGGAGTGTGAGAGATTATGTTCTATTGGAGTGTTGTGCATTGGAATGGGGAGGATTAGAGTGATGTAATTTGTTTTGAATTGGAGTGGGGTGGATTGGAGTGGTACATATTGGAGTGTGGCTTCTTTTTATTGGACTGGGTAGATTGTAGTGGGATGTATTGAAGTGGTGCAATGTCTTTTGGTTTGGTGTGGGGTAGATCGATGTGTTGTGGATTGGAGTTGCCGGATTGTTTTGGATTGGAGTGGGGAAGATTGGAATAGGCTCTATTGTTTTGGATTGGAGTGGTGCTGATTGTTTTGGGTTGAAGTGTTGCATGTTTTTGTCTGTAGTGGGGCAGATTGTTTTGCATTTAAGTGTGGTATATTACATTGGATTGAGGTGGGGCAGGTTGTTTTGGACTGGAGTAGGGCAGATTAGAGTGTAGGAGACATTATTTTCATTTCTGGAGGCTCCGTTCCGGTTTGTTGTGGCCAGGGACTCGGTGTCCCAGAAACTCAGGCGAAACAGGGTGGAGGGGGAGGAGCCTACACACAGCTGACCCGCTCCGCACGCTGAAAAGGCGCTGCGTACCTGCCGTGGCATGGGATGTAATTTCAATTCTGGAGTCTCCGTTGCAGTTTGTTGTGGCCAGGGACTCGTGTCCCAGAAACTCAGGTGAAACTAGGTGGAGGGGGAGGAGCCTGCACACAGCTGACCTGCGCTGTGCGCTGAAAAGGTGCTGAGTACCTCCCGCGGCGCGGGACATTATTTTCATTTCTGGAGGCTCCATTGCAGTTTGTTGTGGCCAGGGACTCAGTGTCCCAGAAAATCAGGCAAAACCAGGTGGAGGGGGAGGAGCCTGCACACAGCTTACCCGCCCTGAACGCTGAAAATGCGCTGAGTACCTCCCGCAGCGCAGGACGCATGCGGGCCAAACCCGGGCAAAGCCTGGGCCAAGGGCGGGCCCATCCGTGCCCTTCAGAGACTGGAGCAGGCTGGGCACCCCTTCTTGGTGCTCTGTTCTCGGGCCATTTTGTCATCGTCATCGCCGAACACAACCTGGAGAGCAGGAGCTCCTTTGCCATTGCTGCGGAAGGCTGTATCAGGATCAGGATTAACACCTAGAGGACTGTGGTCCTGGGCTCATAGTAGACATTCCTGCGCAGGTAGGAACCCTTTTTACTCATTTTAGGAGCATGCTGGGCTCTGTGTATGAACTGGTGGGAGTAGTGGCCTGAGCCTTCTTGCTTCCCTTCTTGCCTCCCTGTCATCAACTGTCATCAACTCGCAGTGTTGCTGGATTTATCTCCTCTGATTTTTTGCCATTTTAGTGGCCACTTTTTCTTTTTCTTTGGGAACTATAAAATTTCTCAACTGCATAGCCTGCAGGATATAGTCAGGCCATTTCACAGGGTCCCCTGGTTTGCTATCAAGGGGAGACGTAGGCCTGGGGGACCCCTTGCCAAGGAACCTGTGAACCCCGTGTCTACTATGGATGCTTTCTTGCAGTGAGCCGTAGGGGTCCTGGATAAGGAAATTGATTTGGCAACTCATCGACTATCCCAATCCCCCATACCTCTCCCATTTCAGAGTTCCTCTTCTCCCCTACATCTAGCATCTCTGCAACAAGTTTCCCTTGCTGGCCCTGTGGATTTGGCACTGATCTTGAATGAGGGTGCTTGCATGTTCTCCCAGACTCCCCTTCAACAGGACAGTGTTCAGCCATCAGCGCCTCGGACAGTGCCCTTAGCCCCTGGTGTGGACCCTGGAGTGGGGAAGGGATCAAGAGCAAAGAGGAAGTGCTCTTCGATCTGGGGCATTTGAAGCGTCGGAAGAGCATCAGTTCACATCCTAACCCCCTACATTCCCCAGCCGTGTCCAGCCCAGATATGATTGTTTTGCTCGACGCTCTTAAGGCATCCTTGTTATCAGCCCTGGATCTTAAACTAGACTCCATTTTACACCGTCTTTCAGCAATTGAGAACAATTTGAATGACCTGACTGTTTTACTGCAAGGTGATCTTACAGTACGGCCCACTTGTCTCCCCGCTTCAACATTCCGGCCTCCTAGCACTCGCTGTAATGTGCAGGAGCTTGGCTTCAAGCCTTTACCTAAGCCCGTGTCTGAGGGGGTAACTCAACGCATGTGCCATCTAGTGCCTTTAGTATGTTCATCCACATCAGCTCCACTATTGAATAGGACATCATTATCAGCACTGTCAGCTACTCGTAATGATGGGGGCTCTTCACATCTCGAGCAGTATCAGAATTTAGGATTAGAAGCATGCGGGTCCAATAGGACGACCTACGGAAGGCTGGGTGGGATCTATTCAGGGGCATCTAGTAACTCTACCTAGAGACTGCGTACCTTACACTTGCCACCCGAGTTAACTCCACTCATAGTGGTGTTAGCTAACGTCCCTCGATTTGCTCCAGGTGCAAAGGAAGACTTTGACCAACTGAAGAATAAAGTTGCATATTGGTTAAACTCAAATATCGCCTCAGGGTCGCAAGTAGAAAGTCATATTATCATGCTGCGTAGAACATCATGGGTGGGTAGTGCCAAGAAAGACTGGGATGGGGACTGTCATTATCAATTTCAATAGCCCTTTTGTGGTAAATAGCATTTTAAGCACGGCCGCACAACTCAACCACATGGGTCGCAACTCGCCCATTGTGGCACTTCCTTTGGCTTATTTTTATAGGCCTATGATCCACCCATTACTTTTATTTGTAAATTCCCTGAGGCGGTCCCTAGATGTGGGTCATAGGAGCCAGCAGGAGGAAATTCCAGGTATAAGTACTTCTAACAGGTTTGCACCCCTGAGCTCATTAGAATGTTGTTATTGACTGGGTGTTGTTCCGCCCAAGCTAGATGCCCCTTTAACACTGCGCTGGTTGGGCCATTGGGTCCGGGCTATCAAGAATGTAAGGGGTGCAAGTTTATTTCCTGGAACATTGCAGGGTTTGCGAGAAAGTTTGATGACCCAGATTGGGTGCTTTTCGTAAGAGGCTTCGATGTGATCTGCCTCCAGGAGACATGGGCCATTGAAAATAGATTTCATCTGGAAGGCTATAAAACCCTCTTTGTGCAAGCAACCTTCATTTAGCTTCAAATTTGAGCCATACTGAGCACACACACAGCAACATAGCATTTTTCAAATGAAGTCAAAGATCAATGCACCGCTGTCAGTCACACCACACTCACCACCATCACTACACAGATATGTAGGTCTGGTGTTGTTTACCTTTAAGCCACTTCAAAGTCATCATCATCCAAATCAGTTGGTTTCAGTGAATTTGAAAACTTCCATCTTCTTCTGGTGGCATTTCTCGAAGCAGTCACGCTCACGCCCACGCCCTGAGTCATTCCTTCATCTCTGATCCTCCCGAGTCTGACTCCGACTATGGTGTCCAACTCCATACCAACAGTGTCCCGAGTGAGTCCTGACTCATCCCGACTCAAAATGCAATGGATCGGCCTGTAGTAGTACAATTTTGTTATTAAACAACAAGAAGGGAAAGATTGACTCGAGTCACTTTTTGTGCATAGAGAAGACTAGACTGATTTGTGTTTGCAAGCTTTGCATTATCTAAGTGACTGGTCGGGTCTGTCTTTGAGGAGTATAAATAAAGCATAAAACAATAAAACAAAGCAGTGTGGACAGTATGGAGTGGACCCGGTGAAGGAATCTCGCTATCCGATCTCTCAAAGGGGAAGGAAAAAAAATAACCTTCAGGGGAAAATTATAGATCAGCTGTCGGTAGGCCACCAACATTGTGAATCTCAATCATCATCACTAACACATTAAGCGTAACAAACAAACACCCAGTTGCAAACTGCCTGCCAGCCACCACATGAATCATCTCTTCTCAAGTCTCAACACAAATGATGATGACATATCATTCACAACAAGTTCACATCATTCACAACAAACAACAATTACTCAGAGTGCAATGCATGCCATCATTTACCTGTTCTTCCGGTGTGCTCACCGTGATTGATTGGTGGCACATTGCAGAATGCAGATCCTCCATTTGTTCGCTGTAAATTGAATTATAATAATGTCACATGTGGGGCAGCCCTTCTAGGCTAGGAAAGGATAAGGGCCCAGGGTTGGAGGCAGGCACACATTTGTTTGTATTCTCCATCCAATGTCTGGCTTGAGGGAAATGGCTTTAGGGCAAGTCGGGACTTCTTCACTGCACACAGTTGCAACTCCAATCCGGCAATAAATTGTGTCTAAGAGTAAGACGGTGGGGATGGATTTGTCAACCAGACACACAAATAATAAAGTAAATAATGTTACTTAGCTATATCTTTTTTTGGGGGGGGGCGTCAAAGAAAGAAAGAAAGAAACTAGAAAGCCTAGTTGTCAAGGATGTAGAGCTTGTCCTCAAACTCTGGTGGTTCGCCCAGAAGTAGATCATCTAACACACTACTTCCATGACCTGAGTCTCCATCATATTCCTGCTGTGGTACTTCAGGTATGGTGTAATCCAGTGGTATAAAGTGCTGATTCATTTTAATCATGGTGAATCTCTCCACATTTTGGGGCAAAAGGCTGGTCCTTCTCACTGTCAGAATGGCACCAGCAGCACTGAAAACACGTTCAGCAGAGACACTGGCCATGGGGCAAGCCAGATAGTTTATTTCCAGCCTGCTGAGCAATGGCCATTGGTGCCTTTTCCCATACCAATACAGTAATGAGTTTTGATCAAAGTAGACCTCTGTTGGGTCATCCAGATAGGCCTGGACCATCCACTCAATGGTCATGGTTTCTCCGCCTTGCTCAGCCTCTTTTGCCTTTGCCTCAGCACTGGACTTAAGCCCTGCCAGTAGAAACCATTCCGTATCCGATTTTGGGGCTGATGCTCCTGTTCTTGTTGTTGATGTTGTTCTTGCTGTTGGCGATTTTGGCTGCTGTGAGCCAACCGCACTGAACTCAGGCTCTGAACTTGAAGGCTGCCCTGCAGTACTTGTGCCCTGGAAGAGGGGCCTCTAATTCCTGGCCATTCTTTTTCTAGCTGACTGGCTTGCACAGCTATCCAAGTTTTATAGTTGGCAACATCCCTGTCTGAAAAAGAAATGAAAGTGGCCAGTAATGGTTTGTACTGTGGATCAAGAATTGTGGCACAAATTTAATGGTTGGATGACACAATGTCTCTTTGCACCCTTGTATTTACAGATAAGAAAAGGATTACGCTCTCTAACAAATCATATGCTTCTTTTTTTCCTCCACACCTGCTTACATTGCAGACACCTTTAGCTGTTCCTGTAGCATGTGCAACAATGGGATAGCTTGGCCTATGGTACTGTCCTCCTTGCGACTTCATGTGTGAACACCTCGACAGGAAGCAGCATCTCTGTCAGGCATTTAACTAGGCCCCATTGGTCCATCTCAATAATCATGCCTTTCACAGTTGCATCCCCTCTTTGCATGACATATTCATTAGTCTGTACTGCTCAAACAGACGTTCAAGCATGTAATAAGTCAAATTCCAACGTGTTGGTACCTCCTGTATGAGTGCTTTAACAGGCATTCTATTATCACGTTGAATGATCCTCAGCTGCTTCGGGCTTTAAAAGAATGGCTGGAATGTGTGCAGATTCTTCTGCAGGTGGACAGTAAGTTGCTGACTCGGTCTTCTTATTTGAGAAAGTCTTGAACAATGATGTTAATGCAGTGCGCCAAACACAGGACCCTGAAATAGCCAGCATCGGCAATGGACTTAACTATATTACTTCCATTGTCCGTGGCAGCAAAACCAATGTTAAGCCCTCTTGGTCGCAGCCATTCAAAGACCGTAGTGTGAAAGTCTTCCAAAATGTTTGCAGCAGTATGGGATTTCTCCATGGCGAACATGGCTACTGTCGCATGTTTCCGAGCGCCATAAAAAATCTCAGCAGTGTTAACACCTGCAGATATCTTTTCTCTAACTTCCACAAAAGAGATCCAGTGTGCAGTGATGCACATGTAATCAGTGGCTTGGCAACTGGTCCACATGTCTGTCGTCAGGTGGATAGTGTGAACAGCACTCTGCTGCAAAGCTTGTCCAAGCAATTCCAGCACGTCGTGATGTAGCGCTGGAACAGCAACTCTGGCGAAATAGGACCGGCTGGGAAGCTTCCATTTCGGGCAGATGGCTGCCACAAATTTAAGAAAATCCACCCCTTCCACAAAAGAAAAAGGGAGGAGGTCCAGCGCTAACATTTTAGCCAGCTTCTCATGGTACAAACGTGGCCTTTGGGTGGTTGCGTTCGTGCTGCCCCTCCGACCTAAACATGCTGAGAATGGTAGCCTGGATTTTTTTCTTTTCTGGTGCCACTGATGCAGGTGACTTCTTGAGAGCAGACATTGGTAGGCTCAATGCGCGTTTCGGTGCAGCAGTCACTACTCTCTTGCCTTGGTGTCTCAACCTGACTCTTGTGCCATTGTGATGTTGCTGATGATGATGTGGGTGATACCACTGCACTGCTGGGGACAGGACTGCTTTGTGTACCAGAGAAAAGGTCTTCCTCTTCTTCACCTTCCACCGTGATCGGATCTGATTCCCTGCTCAGTCTTTCACCCCCTCCACCAACAATACTTGCAGTTTCTTGGCCGCTAAGGTGTGCCTCCCACTGGATCAAGTGGTGTTTTCTCAGATGGGTTGTTTAGCCTCTGGTACCATAGTTTGTACCAAGCTTACCCCGACTAACACTTGCTCCACAAATGGAGCATATACCAATGTTCATCTCCTTTTTGCTAACCGAAAAAAAGTCCCAAACTGGGGAGGTCAACTTTCTGAAGCTACTGGTGCCACTTGCAATGCCGGATGAACTAGTAGGTGGGTGTGACGTTTGACTCTCTGCAGTACATACTTTCACTGAGGTCGTTGTGGTGGATGTAGGTTGCTGCCGGGACTTTGTAAATATGACAGCTGGAGGTGGTGTTGGTGGTATCTGTGTTGGTGGTATCTGTGGTGCCACATCCCTCACAGCAATTTGAGATGGGGTAATGCAGTTCTCCACTGGGGCGGGGCTAACTTCCATGATGACTGGCTCGTCATCATCCTCCTCTTCTACACCTACCTCCATAACTCTAAGGCTTTCAGGAACCTTCCTTTTCCCTTGCCTTTTCTCGTGGCGTGTCTCACTCTGAGACTGAGGCAGGATCCAAGTGGTGTCTAGATCATCAGAAGGGGGGCTTGGAGAAGAAGTTGATGGACTAACCCTCCTTTGTCTTGCTGGGTATCTGGAACACAATGGATCTTCTGAAAGAGTGGCTTGCTCTTCTTACTCAGCTGGAAGCTCAATCTCCTGAACTGCACCTACTTCAGGAGGAACTACTATATGTGGTGGTTGTGGCTATTGTTGCCAAGTTATCTGAGTTTCCTGCATTGATTGGGTACTACTTTGCGATAACGATAAGTCAATTTTAACGTCACTGCTTGTCGGAGTTGCAGTGATTAGACTGGCTGCCTCTGTGACAGACATGGGCTTGGGCCTAGGTTGGTGGGGTGGGTCCGCTGATGCGGGGGTGCTGCTCCCAGCTTGCTCCCCTGACATCGCTGCTGCAGGCGCAATTTTGGGTTTCTCCAAAAAGGTTTTGGGCGACATACCGGTGGTGGTAAGTGCCTTCTTCTCACTGACAACTTTGACTTGCTTGGTACTGGTACCTTTCTTTGGGGCCATCTTGAAGCTGTCAGTCATCAGCAGCACTTAGATTCACAAGTTGAAGAGATGTCTGTGGTCACAAGTCACGTCGTGCGCAGGCATTCTGTCTGGCAGTACTATGGGTGATGTCTCTTCCTCTTGTGCACCTAAAAGCAAAGAAGCAAGAAGAACATCAGTGAAACGTGTCATTGTTGTACTTCAATTACTAGTATAAACAAATTTAATATAATTTAGTGTGTGGTCACACTTGTTACCTCAGTTATTACAAAAATTAACAATACAGTGTAACCATTTGTGAGACTTTGACAACAACATAAGCTTTTATGGTGTACTGTACAGTACACTCAGGAAGGAAAGGAAACAACAACAACAATATACAGAAGTAACGATTTGGTTTATGTGCATTGTGCATCACGTGGGATGCAGGACTCAGGGAGCTGCAGCTGACAAATGACAATGGAAAAATCCCTAGACAATGAATACTGTTGTGCACGTCATATAGCAGTCATGGGGTTAAGGTTCATTGATGCCAAATCATGTTACTTATGAAACTGGAAAAAAAATTGAAAAAAATAAACAACAAGCAGGAGGCCTGGGAAACAATGAACGCAAGCAGGCCTAATGACACAGACTTTACAAAATGGCCCCCGCCACATGGGGAACCAAGGCAAATGCATTGCTCTCCTACTATTGCAATACAAATACACTCACACACTGGCCAGATAAAGGAGGCATGCAAACAACACATCTTTAATGCAACAATGCCAAAAACGAAAATCCACAGGGCTAAAAAGGTTTGCAAGTTACAATAACCACAGACATCCAAAAAAGGCATTTAATTTAACACATATGAAAAAAAAGTGAAATACCACAAAAAAAACCCATTTGGTATTTCAATCCAATGCCATCCATGGCCTAAATGATGTTTAAATTCATCAGACACCACAGAAACTGTTGTTTCATGCACCCATGAGTAGCTCTGGGCCTATTGGCTGGAAAACCCATTGGCAGACTAGGCCACATAGTGAGTGAATTAATTCAAATCAATATTGCAAATTTATTAAAAAACATGGAGAAAATGTAGTGAACTGTGCTGCATTTTTGCTGAATAAAAGAAGAAAACATTGCATGCAAAACTACAACCAGCAAGAAGACATGGCCACAACAAAGAAGGCATGCAGGCCTATGGCAGAAGCACACTGGCTGCCTTCACAAAATGGCCACCAGCTGAAGGAAATGACCCGATTAGGGTCACTCGGGTCACTCACGACCACCTCTCAGCCTTCTGTACCAAATGAAGAGTCGGTCAGACAGTAGAGAACACAAACCAATATATGTTTATTCAGATACACTCGAGCGGAGCCCGGTCTGCCCAGTCTCTTAGGAGTGCTGCAGAGGGACTGAAATTCAAAAGCATAGAGATACCTATTATACTATTCGTAACTGGATTAAAACACACCCATAATAGAATTTTCCAAGCATATGCAGCTAGACAGTGCAATACAGAAAAAAAGTTAAGTTTCGATCCTCATGTCGTGCATTACCTCAGAGGCTCAAGGTTATTTCTTCCTGCACCCGCCACTGGACAAGTGCGAGAGGACATTTATCTAGTGGGAAGGTATGCATCACATGAACAGTGTATTCATTAACGAGGAAAGTTTCATCATTCTGGGAAATGAAACCTAACAGGGGCCTTTTCTTAGAAACGAGCAAAGGTTAGTTTCACTCACGCATCTAAAATGGCGTCTAAACCCAAAATGGTGCTGTAAATACTAGGCCTGGGCATCCAATTCCGCTCCGCTCGCGGAATTTGCAAAATTTAGGCAATTTCGCGTTCCGCGGAGAACGCGGAATTGCCAACAATTCCGCGATCCGCGGCGTAGCAGAATTATTTTCTTGTCGCGCTTTAAAAATGTGTTCTAGCGCGCGCGATAGCGACTTACTGGGATTCCTGCGTTCGCCGACGGGTTTTCCTATCCGTTCGCGTGCGCCACGAGATTTTGGTAGCTGGCCGCGTTATCCCGCGAGAGTTTGCGATCGCGAACACGTCATTCGCCGCGCCATCGTGCACCGCGAGAGAGATTGCGACTGCGAACACGTCATTCGCCGCGTTATCGGACAACGCGAGAGTGTGCGATCGCGAACACGTCATTTGCCGCGCCATCGTGCACCGCGAGAGAGATTGCGACCGCGAACACGTCATTCGGGCGCGCCATCGGACATCCAGCGATATTTTGGTACAGCTCGCGATCCCGAACACGCAAAATTTTCAATCTGGAGAACAATAACATCGCAAGCAGCATAAAACCTTCTATAAATTGATGATTTGGATGAAAAAAAAACCTCAGATTGATATTTGGCTGTCCTTTTTGGTCAAATTTTTTGGGGGGGAGAGGGAGGAAGTGCCACAGAGTCTCCTACTTCCTGTTCCTGTCCAGCAGGCTCCTCCCAGTGCTTTGTCCATCTCCTGTTCATTTTTCACTTGGATTTGAGCTGGAAGGATCACTCTTTGTGTCTGCTGCATCATTATCATTGGATTTGAGGATTTTGGGATTTGAGATTTTACAAGTAAGTTGGTGTTGTTTGATTGGGGCATTGCAGTTGCTGCAACTTCATTTTTGGTACTTTTCATCATTTTTAAAAATAAATTGTTGTGGGTAGCCAGTAGGTCCAGAGCTAGTCATGGGTCATGGATTGCTGTGTGATGTATTTATTAATTTCAAACATCATTTAGGGGTCATGGATGGCATTGGATTGAATTGCAAAATGTGTTTTTTTGGGTGTATTTCAGTTTTTTGGGCTGTGTGTTAAATACATGCCTTAATTGTGTGTGGTGTGCTGCAGGCCTTGTTTAGCCCTGTGTATTTTCGTTTTTGCATTTTATTGCATTACAGGCAAAGCAGTGTGGTTTACCATGCAGCCTTTGCCTGGCTATTATAGGCCTGTTTTCAGTACATTGTTTTCCAGGCCTCCTGCTTGTTGCTTGTGATTTGTGACTGTCCATGTGGCTGGTAGCCATTTCTGGTGGGAGTTACAAGTGTGCTGCTTTTGCCATATACTAAGGCCTGCATGTGTTTCCTTTGTGGCCTAGGCTTCTTGTTGTGGGCCTGGCCATGAGGCTGGCGGCCATTTTGAAGCCAGGCAGTGTGCTTTTTGCCATAGGCCTGCATTGTCTGTCTTCCGTTTCTTGGTGTTGTGGGCCTGGCCATGAGGCTGGCGGCCATTTTGAAGCCAGGCAGTGTGCTTTTTGCCATAGGCCTGCATTGTCTGTCTTCCGTTTCTTGGTGTTGTGGGCCTGGCCATGAGGCTGGTGGCCATTTTGAAGCCAGGCAGTGTGCTTTTTGCCATAGGCCTGCATTGTCTGTCTTCAGTTTCTTGTTGTTGTGGGCCTGGCCATGAGGCTGGCGGCCATTTTGAAGCCAGGCAGTGTGCTTTTTGCCATAGGCCTGCATTGTCTGTCTTCAGTTTCTTGTTGTTGTGGGCCTGGCCATGAGGCTGGCGGCCATTTTGAAGCCAGGCAGTGTGCTTTTTGCCATAGGCCTGCATTGTCTGTCTTCAGTTTCTTGCTGTGTGCCTGGCCATTGAGAAGCCCGGTAGTGTGCTTTTATCCATAGTCCTGCAAGCTTGTGGCCTAGTCTGCCAACAGGCCTTTCATCCAGTAGGCGCAGAGGTAGTCAGGGGTGCATGAAACAACTCAGCCCTCTGCTCCCTCAGCCCTCTGCTCCCTCAGCTCTCCCAGCCCTCAGCTCTCCCAGCCCTCAGCTCTCCCAGCCCTCTGCTCCCTCAGCTCTCCCAGCCCTCTGCTCCCTCAGCCCTCTGCTCCCTCAGCCCTCCGCTCCCTCAGCCCTCCGCTCCCTCAACTCTCCCAGCCCTCATCGCTCAGCCCTCTGCTCCCTCAGCCCTCTGCTCCCTCAGCTCTCCCAGCCCTCAGCTCTCCCAGCCCTCTGCTCCCTCAGCTCTCCCAGCCCTCTGCTCCCTCAGCTCCCTCAGCTCCCACAGCCCTCCCAGCCCTCTGCTCCCCCAGCCCTCTGCTCTCTAGGCCCTCCCAGACCCCTTCTCCGCCCTCCTCAAGGTCATGTTTAACACCAGGCAGTGGTTCACAAACACACTCAGAGGCGTCCCTACAACTAACCCCTCCAGAGACCTGCGGGGCCTGTTCGCAGGTGAGAGTCCATGGAGGATGTTTCTGAGGCGCGTGGGCCTTGTTCTCCAGCTCCTTCCACAAGTTGGTGTAAGAAGTTATTTCATTTTGTGACTCAGCCGAGCAGGTCTGGCGGGTTAACTGCGGGGGGCAGGGCTCGGGGTCAAAGGGCCTACTTGTGTAACCGATGTTATAAACGGAGGTCACCTTTGACCTTGAGAGGCCACTGCAGCTACGTGCCAAGCTTTACACAAGGAAGGCGGGGGGGGGGAGTGTTGACATCTCTCCCTCCCATGGCAGCCGCTGGTTCAGGGTCAGCGTCCCAGGACCCGCTGCACTGAACCGTTCCTGTGCTGGTCCAAAGTCACCTTGTGAAGGAGAGTTCCCGGCTCGGGAGCAGAGGTCATGGGAGGTGCGAGCCGAGACGTTAACAGGGAGAGCCGAGCCAAGGGCCTGGCTAGAGCCAAGTCTACAAACATTCTGCATGTAAATCAAGCAACATATATCATATGAAAATATAATGACGTGTCTTCAAAATGAAAAAGAGTCTTTTGGAACATGCTGAAGGATTTCATCTTAGGACCTAAGGGGCAGATTTACAAGCACCATGCGACACTTTTGCACCACCGTTGCATCACGTTTTGTGACGCAGCGGCGGCGTAAACAATGCGCCACATTGTGGCCCATTTACAACGTGACACATTTAGGGAGATGCGTCACGTTGTAAAGCCCTGCGTCACATTATACCTACGTCAGGTATAATATATGCAGGGTGGGCGTTCCCACGCAAAAAGCCATGTAGAACTGACGCAGTGAAATTTGCAACATTTTACTGCGTCACTCTATGTCTTCACTGCGTCAAAATCCCTACGCCCGCTCAGACCAGGCGTAAGGAATGATGCAGGGCTTTTTGAATGGGACTCACCTGTCTGTTGTGGCGCATTGCTGGAGGTGCGTCACTTTCATGTGCAACTCCAGCAATGCGTCACTTTTGCGCCAACAGATGCGTCAGAATTTCTGACGCATCTGTTTATCCTTGCGCCATGGAGCACTGTATTGTAAATACAGCGCACTCATAGTGGCGCAAGGACACTCGGCACTGACGCAAGGAAATTGACGCATCTATGCAGATGTGTCAGTTCCTTGTAAATGAGGCCCAATGTTAAAAACATCCATGCCCACCCCACCCTCCACCCCTCCCCACCCCCTCCATGACGACCACGCCACAGAGGAACTCTGGTCCTCATTTACGAGGAACTGACGCATCTGCATAGATGCGTCAGTTTCCTTGCACCAGCGCCAAATGTCCTTGCACCACCATGGATGCGCTGTATTTACAATACAGTGCTCCATGGCGCCACAACAGATGGGTGAGTCCCATTCAAAAAGCCCTGCATCATTCCTTACGCCTGGTCTGAGCGGGCGTAGGGATTTTGATGCAGTGAAGGCGTAGAGTGACGCAGTGAAATGTTGTACATTTCACTGTGTCAGTTCTACATGACTTTTTGCGTGGGAACGCCCACCCTGCATACAATATACCTGACGCAGATATAATGTGGCACAGGGCTTTACAACGTGACGCATCTCCCTAGAGTCATCACGTTGTAAATGGGCTGCAACGTGGCGCATTGTTTATGCCTACTCTGCATCACAAAAAGTGACGCAACGGCGGCGCAAAAGTGATGCAAGGGGCTTGTAAATCTGCCCAAATGTCTTTTACCCATTTATTTTGGTTTGGTGTGGAATGGACAGGGCCGGACTGGGATAGCTAACAAGCCCTGGCAATTACGTCCGACCGGCCCCGGGGGGAGGGTGCTGTTGGGACCACTTCTGCTGCGCTTTTGTTACAAGGGGCCGATTTTGCAAAACCGGCCCCCAATAACAAAAAACAGCCCCCACAGGTCGAAAACCAGCCCCCACTCTTCTGGCCCACCAGGGAAACGCTCGGTGCCCGCTACGGCCAGTCCGGCCCTGGGAGTGGATGTATGTGGTGTGGAGTGGAATTATGTGGGTTGAATTGGAATTGTGTGTGGTGGAATTGTGTAGTGTGTAGTGGATTTGTGTAGTGGAATTATGTGGCATGGTGAATAGATAGGGGTGAGAGCTCCACAGAATAGAAAGGCCATATCAGGATGTGCAGACACCAATCTATACTCATGTCAAGATATGCTGACGTAAAGATACCCCAACATTAAGGTATGCCGATGTCAAGATAGGCTGACGTCAAAATATGCTGATGTCAAGATACACCGTTGTCAAGATAAGCCGACTTCAGCATACAACAACATCCGAATATGCTGATGTCAAAGCCTGAAAGGTTGTATTGCTGGCTCCAGAATGCACTAACACAACTGGATGTCTGCTCGTGTGTACGTGCCCCTGCTTGTGTATGACTGTGTTTAGTTACATTGTGTTAGATTTGGAGGTCTCTCGTTGGCATAGGTAGGTACCTGTGACAAATAGGGACCCTTGCGTCTAGTCAGGGTGAGGGGCTACACTCCTAAAATAACCCCTGCTCACCCCCTTGGTAGCTTGGCACGAGCAGGCAGGCTTATCTCAGAGGCAGTGTGTAAAGCATTTGTGAACACATACAGTAATACAGTGACAACACTACAGATGGACACCACACAGGTTGTATTTATAAAAAGAAGTATTTTTATATAGACTTAACACAAGACCAAACGACAAAAATCCACAATACTGTACTCAAAAATAGACTTTAGAATGTTATAAAATAGTTCAGTTCTCTCAAGTTGTAGATGCGACACTTTACTCTCAATGTACCTGGAATGCGTAACGCAAAGAAAACAAAAGGGTCGCAGGGAAGGTGATGCGTCGGTTCCTTACACTCAGGGAGTGGATGCGTCGGTTCCTTACTGCTGCGCAGGGGAGTTGATGCTCGCTTCCTTACTGTGTGGGGAGGTGATGCGTCGGTTTCTTACTGCTCTCCGGTGCGATGCGACAGATGGCACCTCAATGCGATACTCTTCTCCGGTGCGATGCGATAAAATGGCGTCTTGGCTGCGATGCGACAACGTTGGTGCGATGCGAGCACGCTCGACGGCCATGCGGCGACTCGATGATCTTTGGAGCCGCGACAGGCCCTGCGACGCGCTTCTCCGGTGATGCGACGATGTCCTCTGTGGCAGCGTCCCGCTTCTCCGGCGATGCGTCGCGCTTCGGCGATGCGATGCGATGATGACAGCGGCAGCGGCGTCTCGCTTCCTCGGCGATGCGATGACAGCGGCTGCGGCGGCGACACGCTTCTCGTTGTTGCGTCGCGCTTCCAGCTCCCAGCGACACGCAGTCCCTCAGAAGGCCCAGCACAGCAGCAGGCACTTCAATTCCCAGCAAGGGAATTCAGGGGGGAGCTGGTTGGTGAAGTCTTGTATCCCTGAGACTTCAGGCAGGAGGCAAGCTTTAGTTCAAGCCCTTGGAGATTCTTCTTCAAGTTGATAGAAAGCACACTCAGTCCTTTTCTCCTTTCTTTGGCAATGAAGCAACCACTGCAGGCCAACCCCCAAACACACAGCACAGGGGTAGTCTCCTCCTTCAGCTTCCTGGTTCTTCTCCTCAGCAAAGGTTTGTCTTGATTCCCAGAAGTGATCTAAAGTTCTTGGGTCTGGGTCCCAATATTTATACTACTTTTCTCTTTGTTCTCTGAAGGCAGGGAGGCCTCTGCCTAGTCCAAAACCAGTTCTGGTCAGTCCTGGAGCACTTTGTTTTTCTGACTCCTTCTTTCCTTTCAGAATGTGGGGCAGAGTGCTCAGCCGCCCGGCAGGAGGTGGAGCCAGCATTGTGGAAGGCAGGCACAGCCCTATTCAGACCCAGGTGCAACTCCTCCCTCCACTCTGGATGCAGATCTTTCTATTCAGCCCTGCGCTGACTCACCCTGTCTCCTGTAGCCACCCCCAGCCCCTGTCACTCAATCTCCAGACAAGGAATACACAACCTAGCAGAGGCAGCTTGGATAGTTAGGCAAGAAAATACCTACTTTCTAAAAGTGGTGTTTTCAAACACAGAATGTTAAAACCAACTTCACTAAAAGATGTATTTTATCATTCTGAGTTCAGGCGTACTAAACTCGAATTTCTACCTGGTTCCCTGAGTCAGTTAGGATTATAAAATGTAATAATCTAACTGCCCATTCTGGCCTATGGGGAACAGGTAGCCTTGCAATAGTGAAAAACGAAAATGGCTGTAATTCACTATTAGGACATGCCACACACACCAGGGCATGTCCTACCTTTACCTACAATGCACCCTGCCCTTGGGCCTACCTTAGGGGTGACTAATATGTATAAAAGGGAAGGTTTAGGGACTGGCAAGTGGGTACACTTGCCCAGTCAACATGGCAGTACCAGACTGCCCACAGGTTCTGCAATGGCAGGCCTGAGACACACTTTACAAGCTGCTCCGGTGGGTGGCACAACCAGTGCTGCAAGCCCACCACCAGCATTTGATTTACAAGCCCTGGGCACACACAGTGCACTGTACTAGGGTCTGACAGTAAGCCAAACAAGCCAATCATGGAGTCACTAATCCATACATCAATTTACCATAGGGAGCACTTGCACTGTGGCACTGAACAGCAGTGGCACAGTGCCCAAAAGCATCTAAAACCAGCAAAAACATAAGAGGCAACAGCAAAAAAATGGAAGGGAGACCAACGCCAATGGTGCCAGGTCTAACACATTGTTGATACCAGCGGCGGTCCGTACAGGTAAGCACGGTGGGATGGTGGGGTGGGGGCGGGGGGAGGTAGTCAACAGATGATGGAATAGGGAAAAATAAATGAATAAATAATTCCTATTCCGTCATCTGCCGACATTCCCGCCCTGCCCTGCCCCACCGCGCTTACCTGCACGTACCGCTGCTGGTTGATACGTGTATTCAAATGTATATTATCTACCAAATATAGAGCATGCATGTCACCTATCTTTATTACCCATTAGGTACTTATCTATAATTGCATATTATACACCTGAATGGGAAATAGCTGGACGGACAGATGTGGGTATTGCAAAGATAGTGGTTGGCAATTTGTTTTGTTTACGTTGTATATAATTGTTGTAAATTGGTGTTGTTGGAGTATAGTCTTATAGGGTGGAGTAGGGGGAGTAGAGTGTGGTATAGTGGATTAGAAGGGAGTACATTTTAGTGGTTTAGTGGCAGAGAGTGTAGTAGAGTGGAGTGTTGTACTGTCTAGCGGTGTAAAGTGCAGTGGTGTGGAGCGGGGTGGAATAGTTTGCAGTGCATTGGCGTATAGTGGTATATTGAATTGGACTAGATTGTGGTGGTCTGTATTGAGTGGAGTGGATTGGATTGGAGTGGTGTGGATTGGATTGGGGTGTGGTAGATTGGATTGGAGTGTGGTGTATTGGAGCGGTGCGGATTGGGGTCGGGCGGATTGGATTGATGCGTGTTGTTTTTCTTTGGAGTGCTTTAAATTTGAGTTGTGCAAATTGGATTGGTGTAAATTGTTTTGCATTGGAGTGGGGCATATAGAAGTGGGGCAGACTGTTTTCGATTGTAGTGGGGCAGATTGGAGTGGGGCATATAGAAATGGGGCAGATTGTTTTGGATTGTAGTGGGGCAGATTGAGTGTGGTGGATTGTAGTGGGGATATTGTTTTGGCTTGGAATGTGGAAGATTGGAGTCGGGTTGATTGTTTTGGATTGTATTGGAACGGATTTAAGGTGGGGCACACTTGTCTGGATTTGAGTGTGGTATATTGTTTTGGATTGGAGTGATGCAGATTGCTTAGGATTGACATGAGGTAGATTGATTTGGATTTTGAGTGGGGCAAATATTTTTGGGATTGGAGTGGGTTCAATTGGAGTGGGGTAAGATACAAAGAGAAACGAAAATGTGATAATGAGAAATAGATAGAGAGAAATATATAGAGAAAGAGAAAAGTATTGAGAGAGATAGTTATTGTTTGGTACTAAACGTTTTGTGCAGTAATTTGAAATTTAATTGTGTTTCTAGACGTTGAAGGATAATGAAGAAGTTGAATAAAGTAGCGTTTTTTGTTTGCTGAATGGAGTTTATAGAAGAGCTATTCAATTTGTAATTTGCTTTTTGTAGGTTTTATACTAGTGTTGCAGATTGTGTTCTTTAGGGTATAGTGTTGTAAGGGGAGTAGAGTGTTGAAGAGTGGAGTAGAATGGTGTAGAGTTTAGTGGTTTAGTGTTACAGTGTTTTGTAGAGTATAGTGTTGTAGAGTGGAATGGCGCAGAGTGGAGTGATTTGGAGTGGAATAGTGTAGGGTGGATAGATGTAGCGGGGTGGTTTGGAGTGGAGTAGATTTGGGTGGTTTGTATTGAGTGGAGTGGGGTGGATTGGAGTGGGTGTATTGTAATTGGGTGTGATGCATTGGTTTGGGGTGGATTGTAGAGTGGTGGATTAGATTGTTTTGGGGTGGGTGGATTGGATTGGAGTGAAGTGTATTTCGGTAAGGTTGTTTGCAGTAGGGTGGTGTAGGGTGTATTGGAATGGGGTAGATTGGATTTGTTTGAAGTGGGGTGGATTGGAGTGTGAGAGATTATGTTCTATTGGAGTGTTGTGCATTGGAATGGGGAGGATTAGAGTGATGTAATTTGTTTTGAATTGGAGTGGGGTGGATTGGAGTGGTACATATTGGAGTGTGGCTTCTTTTTATTGGACTGGGTAGATTGTAGTGGGATGTATTGAAGTGGTGCAATGTCTTTTGGTTTGGTGTGGGGTAGATCGATGTGTTGTGGATTGGAGTTGCCGGATTGTTTTGGATTGGAGTGGGGAAGATTGGAATAGGCTCTATTGTTTTGGATTGGAGTGGTGCTGATTGTTTTGGGTTGAAGTGTTGCATGTTGTTTTTGTCTGTAGTGGGGCAGATTGTTTTGCATTTAAGTGTGGTATATTACATTGGATTGAGGTGGGGCAGGTTGTTTTGGACTGGAGTAGGGCAGATTAGAGTGTAGGAGACATTATTTTCATTTCTGGAGGCTCCGTTCCGGTTTGTTGTGGCCAGGGACTCAGTGTCCCAGAAACTCAGGCGAAACAGGGTGGAGGGGGAGGAGCCTACACACAGCTGACCCGCTCCGCACGCTGAAAAGGCGCTGCGTACCTGCCGTGGCATGGGATGTAATTTCAATTCTGGAGTCTCCGTTGCGGTTTGTTGTGGCCAGGGACTCATGTCCCAGAAACTCAGGCGAAACCAGGTGGAGGGGGAGGAGCCTACACACAGCTGACCCGCGCTGTGTGCTGAAAAGGTGCTGAGTACCTCCCGCGGCACATTATTTTCATTTCTGGAGGCTCCGTTGCGGTTTGTTGTGGCCAGGGACTCGGTGTCCCAGAAACTCAGGCGAAACCAGGTGGAGGGGGAGGAGCCTGCACACAGCTTACCTGCCCTGCACGCTGAAAATGTGCTGAGTACCTCCCGCAGTGCAGGACGCATGCGGGCCAAACCCGGGCAAAGCCTGGGCCAAAGTCGGGCCCGTCCGTGCCCTTCAGAGACTGGAGCAGGCTGGGCACCCCTTCTTGGTGCTCTGTTGTCGGGCCATTTTGTCATTGTCATCGCCGAACACAACCTGGAGAGCAGGAGCTCCTTTGGCATTGCTGCGGAAGGCTGTATCAGGATTAACACCTAGAGGACTGTGGTCCTGGGCTCATAGTAGACATTCCTGCGCAGGTAGGAACCCTTTTTACTAATTTTAGGAGCATGCTGGGCTCTGTGTATGAACTGGTGGGAGTAGTGGCCTGAGCCTTCTTGTCTCCCTTCTTGCCTCCCTGTCATCAACTGTCATCAACTCGCAGTGTTGCTGGATTTATCTCCTCTGATTTTTTGCCATTTTAGTGGCCACTTTTTCTTTTTCTTTGGGAACTATTAAATTTCTCAACTGCATAGCCTGCAGGATACAGTCAGGCCATTTCACAGGGTCCCCTGGTTTGCTATCAAGGGGAGACGTAGGCCTGGGGGACCCCTTGCCAAGGAACCTGTGAACACCGTGTCTACTATGGATGCTTTCTTGCAGCGAGCCGTAGGGGTCCTGGATAAGGAAATTGATTTGGCAACTCATCGACTATCCCAATCCCCCATACCTCTCCCATTTCAGAGTTCCTCTTCTCCCCTACATCTAGCATCTCTGGAACAAGTTTCCCTTGCTGGCCCTGTGGATTTGGCACTGATCTTGAATGAGGGTGCTTGCATGTTCTCCCAGACTCCCCTTCAACAGGACAGTGCTCAGCCATCAGCGCCTCGGACAGTGCCCTTAGCCCCTGGAGTGGACCCTAGAGTGGGGAAGAGATCAAGAGCAAAGAGGAAGTGCTCTTCAATCTGGGGGCATTTGAAGCATCGGAAGAGCATCAGTTCACATCCTAACCCCCTACATTCCCCAGCCGTGTCCAGCCCAGATATGATTGTCTTGCTCGACGCTCTTAAGGCATCCTTGTTATCAGCCCTGGATCTTAAACTAGACTCCATTTTACACCGTCTTTCAGCAATTGAGAACAATTTGAATGACCTGACTGTTTTACTGCAAGGTGATCTTACAGTACGGCCCACTTGTCTCCCCGCTTCAACATTCCGGCCTCCTAGCACTAGCTGTAATGTGCAGGAGCTTGGCTTCAAGCCTTTACCTAAGCCCGTGTCTGAGGGGGTAACTCAAGGCATGCCATCTAGTGCCTTTAGTATGTTCATCCACATCAGCTCCACTATTTAATAGGACATCATTACCAGCACTGTCAGCTACTCGTAATGATGGGGGCTCTTCACATCTCAAGCAGTATCAGAATTTAGGATTAGAAGCATGCGGGTCCAATAGGACGACCTACGGAAGGCTGGGTGGGATCTATTCAGGGGCATCTAGTAACTCTACCTAGAGACTGCGTACCTTACACTTGCCACCCGAGTTAACTCCACTCATAGTGGTGTTAGCTAACTTCCCTCGACTTGCTCCAGGTGCAAAGGAAGACTTTGACCAACTGAAGAATAAAGTTGCATATTGGTTAAACTCAAATATCGCCTCAGGGTCGCAAGTAGAAAGTCATATTATCATGCTGCGTAGAACATCATGGGTGGGTAGTGCCAAGAAAGACTGGGATGGGGACTGTCATTATCAATTTCAATAGCCCTTTTGTGGTAAATAGCATTTTAAGCACGGCCGCACAACTCAACCACATGGGTCGCAACTCGGCCATTGTGGCACTTCCTTTGGGTTATTTTTATAGGCCTATGATCCACCCATTACTTTCATTTGTAAATTCCCTGAGGCGGTCCCTAGATGTGGGTCATAGGAGCCAGCAGGAGGAAATTCCAGGTATAAGTACTTCTAACAGGTTTGCACCCCTGAGCTCATTAGAATGTTGTGATTGACTGGGTGTTGTTCCGCCCAAGCTAGATGCCCCTTTAACACTGCGCTGGTTTGGCCATTGGGTCCGGGCTATCAAGAATGTAAGGGGTGCAAGTTTATTTCCTGGAACATTGCAGGGTTTGCGAGAAAGTCTGATGACCCAGATTGGGTGCTTTTCGTAAGAGGCTTCGATGTGATCTGCCTCCAGGAGACATGGGCCATTGAAAATAGATTTCATCTGGAAGGCTATAAAACCCTCTTTGTGCAAGCAACCTTCATTTAGCTTCAAATTTGAGCCAGGCATACTGAGCACACACACAGCAACATAGCATTTTTCAAATGAAGTAAAAGATCAATGCACCGCTGTCAGTCACACCACACTCACCATCATCACTACACAGATATGTAGGTCTGGTGTTGTTTACCTTTAGGCCACTTCAAAGTCTTCATCATCCAAATCAGTTGGTTTCAGTGAATTTGAAAACTTCCATCTTCTACTGGTGGCCTTTCTCTCTCACGCCCACGCCCTGAGTCATTCCTTCATCTCTGATCCTCCCGAGTCTGACTCCGACTATGGTGTCCAACTCCATACCAACAGTGTCCTGAGTGAGTCCTGACTCATCCCGACTCAAAATGCAATGGATCGGCCTGTAGTGGTACAATTTTGTTATTAAACAACAAGAAGGGAAAGATTGACTCTAGTCACTTATTGTGCATAGAGAAGACTAGACTAATTTGTGTTTGCAAGCTTTGCATTATCTAAGTGACTGGTCGGGTCTGTCTTTGAGGAGTATAAATAAAGCATAAAACAATAAAACAAAGCAGTGTGGACAGTATGGAGTGGACCCGGGGAAGGAATCTCGCTATCCGATCTCTCAAAGGGGAAGGAAAAATAATAACCTTCAGGGGAAAATTATAGATCAGCTGTCGGTAGGCCACCAACATTGTGAATCTCAATCATCACTAACACATTAAGCGTAACAAACAAACACCCAGTTGCAAACTGCCTGCCAGCCACCACATGAATCATCTCTTCTCAAGTCTCAACACACATGATGATGACATTTCATTCACAACAAGTTCACATCATTCACAACAAACAACAATCACTCAGAGTGCAATGCATGCCATCATTTACCTGTTCTTCCGGTGTGCTCACCGTGATTGATTGGTGGCAGAATGCAGATCCTCCATTTGTTCGCTGTAACTTGAATTATAATAATGTTACATGTGGGGCAGTCCCTCTAGGCTAGGAAAGGATAAGGGCCCAGGGTTGGAGGCAGGCACACATTTGTTTGTATTCTCCATCCAATGTCTGGCTTGAGGGAAATGGCTTTAGGGCAAGTCGGGACTTCTTCACTGCACACAGTTGCAACTCCAATCCGGCAATAAATTGTGTCTAAGAGTAAGACAGTGGGGATGGATTTGTCAACCAGACACACACAAATAATAAAGTAAATAATGTTCCTTAGCTATATCTTTTTTTTGGGGGGGCATCAAAGAAAGAAAGAAAGAAACTAGAAAGCCTAGTTGTCAAGAAAGTAGAGCTTGTCATCAAACTCTGGTGGTTCGCCCAGAAGTAGATCATCTAACACACTACTTCCATGACCTGAGTCTCCATGATATTCCTGCTGTGGTACTTCAGGTATGGTGTAATCCAGTGGTATAAAGTGCTGATTCATTTTGATCATGGTTAATCTCTCTACATTTTGGGGCAAAAGGCTGGTCCGTCTCACTGTCGGAATTGCACCAGCAGCACTGAAAACATGTTCAGCAGAGACACTGGCTATGGGGCAAGCCAGATAGTTTATTTCCAGCCTGCTGAGCAATGGCCATTGGTGCCTTTTCCCATACCTTTTGATCAAAGTAGACCTCTGTTGGGTCATCCAGATAGGCCTGGACCATCCACTCAATGGTCATGGTTTCTCCGCCTTGCTCAGCCTCTTTTGCCTTTGCCTCAGCACTGGACTTAAGCCCTGCCAGTAGAAACCATTCCTTTGCCGATTTTGGTGGTTTTGGCTACTGTGAGCCAACCGCACTGAACTCAGGCTCTGAACTTGAAGGCTGCCCTGCAGTACTTGTGCCCTGGAAGAGGGGGCCTCTAATTCCCGGCCATTCTTTTTCTAGCTGACTGGCTTGCACAGCTATCCAAGTTTTGTAGTTGGCAACATCCCCGCCTGAAAAAGAAATGAAAGTGGCCAGTAATGGTTTGTACTGTGGATCAAGAATTGTGGCACAAATGTAATGGTTGGATGACACAATGGGGCCGATTCCGATCTCGGCCGGTAGGGCTCCGAATAGGATTCGGCTTTACCGGATCCGATTCGGAGCCCTTGTTCCCGACCGAATCGTACGCGGGTCCGGCCGAGCGAGTACGATGCGAGTCGCCGACCGACTCGTCCGGGCGACCCGACCGCTCCGACCGACTCGTACCCGGATCGTACCGCTCCGACCGACTCGCTCGGACCCGATTCGCACCGCGCAATGGAGACGTTTTCCGGCCGGGTAAGTACGATGCGCACCTCGACCGCTCCGACCGACTCGCGCCGTCCGACTCGAACTCGCTGTCGGAGCCGTACTTGGGGGTCCGTGTCGGACCCCCTGTACGCGTACCCGTGCGAGGCGCACACAGGGGGACCCATGGGTCCCCCTACCTGTGCGTGTACGCCGCGAGCGCTTCGCGGCGTACTCGCTGTAGGGGGTGCCCTTGTCCGCCTCGCACCCATTGAGGCAATGGGAGCCCGCGTACGCGTTGTATGACCGGCTCCCATTGAGTTCAATGGGAGTCCGACCGACTCGTGTCCGGTGGCATACTAATGCATCGGACTCGTTCGGTCGGACTGCACGGGTCCGATTCGGTCGGAAATCTCTCCGGGTCCGGCTCGGTCGGAGAGATTTCCTGCCCGAATCGGAATCGACCCCAATGTCTCTTTGCACCCTTGTATTTACAGATAAGAAAAGCATTAAGCTCTCTAACAAATCATATGCTTCTTTTTTTCCTCCACACCTGCGTACATTGCAGACACCTCCTTTAGCTGTTCCTGTAGAAGTGCAACAATGGGATAGCTTGGCCTATGGTACTGTCCTCCTTGCTGACTTCATGTGTGAACACCTCGAAAGGAAGCAGCATCTCTGTCAGGCATTTAACTAGGCCCCATTGGTCCATCTCAATAATCATGCCTTTCACAGTTGCATCCCCTCTTTGCATGACATATTCATTGATTGGTCTGTACTGCTCAAACAGACGTTCAAGCATGTAATAAGTCAAATTCCAACGTGTTGGTACCTCCTGTATGAGTGCTTTAACAGGCATTCTATTATCATGTTGAATGATCCTCAGCTGCTTCGGGCTTTAAAAGAATGGCTGGAATGTGTGCAGATTCTTCTGCAGGTGGACAGTAAGTTGCTGACTCGGTCTTCTTATTTGAGAAAGTCTTGAACAATGATGTTAATGCAGTGCGCCAAACACAGGACCCTGAAATAGCCAGCATCGGCAATGGACTTAACTATATTACTTCCATTGTCCGTGGCAGCAAAACCAATGTTAAGCCCTCTTGGTCGCAGCCATTCAAAGACCGTAGTGTGAAAGTCTTCCAAAATATTTGCAGCAGTATGGGATTTCTCCATGGCGAACATGGCTACTGTCGCATGCTTCCGAGCGCCATACAAAATCTCAGCAGTGTTAACACCTGCAGATATCTTTTCTCTAACTTCCACAAAAGAGATCCAGTGTGCAGTGATGCACATGTAATCAGTGGCTTGGCAACTGGTCCACATGTCTGTCGTCAGGTGGATAGTGTGAACAGCACTCTGCTGCAAAGCTTGTCCAAGCAATTCCAGCACGTCGTGATGTAGCGCTGGAACAGCAACTCTGGCGAAATAGGACCGGCTGGGAAGCTTCCATTTTGGGCAGATGCCTGCCACAAATTTAAGAAAACCCACCCCTTCCACAAAACATTTTAGCCAGCTTCTCATGGTACAAATGTGGCCTTTGGGTGGTTGCGTTCGTGCTGCCCCTCCGACCTAAACATGCAGAGAATGGTAGCCTGGATTTTTTTCTTTTCTGGTGCCACTGATGCAGGTGACTTCTTGAGAGCAGACATTGGTAGGCTCAATGCGCGTTTCGGTGCAGCAGTCACTGTACTCTCTTGCCTTGGTGTCTCGACCTGACTCTTGTGCCATTGTGATGTTGCTGATGATGATGTGGGTGATACCACTGCACTGCTGGGGACAGGACTGCTTTGTGTACCAGAGAAAAGTTCTTCCTCTTCTTCACCTTCCACTGTGATCGGATCTGATTCCCTGCTCAGTCTTTCACCCCCTCCACCAACAATACTTGCAGTTTTTTGGCCGCTAAGGTGTGCCTCCCACTGGATTAAGTGGTGTTTTCTCAGATGGGTTGTTTAGCCTCTGGTACCATAGTTTGTACCAAGCTTACCCCGACTAACACTTGCTCCACAAATGGAGCATATACCAATGTTCATCTCCTTCTTGCTAACCGAAAAGAAGTCCCAAACTGGGGAGGTCAACTTTCTGAAGCTATTGGTGCCACTTGCAATGCCGGATGAACTGGTAGGTGGGTGTAACGTTTGACTCTCTGCAGTACCTACTTCTACTGAGGTGGTTGTGGTGGATGTAGGCTGCTGCCGGGACTTTGTAAATATGACAGCTGGAGGTGGTGTTGGTGGTATCTGTGTTGGTGGTATCTGTGGTGCCGCATCCCTCACAGCAATTTGAGATGGGGTAATGCAGTTCTCCACTGGGGCGGGGCTAACGTCCATGATGACTGGCTCGTCATCATCCTCCTCTTCTACACCTAGCTCCATAACTCTAAGGCTTTCAGGAACCTTCCTTTTCCCTAGCCTTGTCTCGTGGCGTGTCTCACTCTGAGACTGAGGCGGGATCCAAGTGGTGTCTAGATCATCAGAAGGGGGGCTTGGAGAAGAAGTTGATGGACTAACCCTCCTTTGTCTTGCTGGGTATCTGGAAGACAATGGATCTTCTGAAAGAGTGGCTTGCTCTTCTTACTCAGCTGGAAGCTCAATCTCCTGAACTGCCCCTACTTCAGGAGGAACTACTATATGTGGTGGTTGTGGCTATTGTTGCCAACTTATCTGAGTTTCCTGCATTGATTGGGTACTACTTTGCGATAACGATAAGTCAATTTTAACGTCACTGCTTGTTGGAGTTGCAGTGATTAGACTGGCTGTCTCTGTGACAGACATGGGCTTGGGCCTAGGTTGGTGGGGTGGGTCGCTGATGCGGGGGTGCTGCTCCCAGCTTGCTCCCCTGACATCGCTGCTGCAGGCGCAATTTTTGGTTTCTCAAAAAAGGTTTTGGGCAACATACCGGTGGTGGTAAGTGCCTTCTTCTCACTGACAACTTTGACATGCTTGGTACTGGTACCTTTCTTTGGGGCCATCTTGAAGCTGTCAGTCATCAGCAGCACTTAGATTCACAAGTTGAAGAGATGTCTGTGGTCACACGTCACGTCGTGCGCAGGCATTCTGTCTGGCAGTACTATGGGTGATGTCTCCTCCTCTTGTGCACCTAAAAGCAAAGAAGCAAGAAGAACATCAGTGAAACGTGGCACTGTTGTACTTCAATTACTAGTACAAACAAATATTTTTTTAATTTATTTATTTACTTGAGTTTTATATAGCGCTGGCTAGACCCAGAGGTATCAGAGCGCTTTACATAAGGACACAGCGAGTTACAAGTTACAAAAGTTTCACAGTAGTTACATAATGGATAAATAAACAATACAGGAGTAACTTAGCGAACACAAAAGTCAGGAAAGAAAAGACCAGGGACAGCAGGTAATCCACAGGAAGGAGACGGCAGCGGGGAAGAAAACGAGATAAATGTCCGTGATCCGGCTGGGTAGGTGACGGCCATAGCGGTGTGCCAGGGCCAATCTCCCCTATAGCTGTCGGTGCAGCTCCACCGGGAAGCGGCCATGTATGCGTTTAGGGCTCCGCCAGAGAAGAGTGAGGATCAGGAGGGGATCAGAAGGCTAGAAACCAAAGACGGGTGGTAGGCGCTGGCGAGGATGGCAAGGTAGGAGGAGTGTGGTTTTGGCAGCAATCTTAGAGTTAGGCACATCAAGTCTATTAGTCTCCATGGCTCAGTGGCTAGTTCTAGTTGCCACCAGTTCTAAAGTTGGTTAAAAAGCACAGTGCCAAAAATCCTGGAAGGAACATCAGGACCCTGGACTCAGAGATGGCTGGAGGGGAGGCAGTGTAGCATTCTCAGGGAGCAGCGATGATCAGGGATTACAAGCCGCTTCTGTGAGGCGCTGGGTGTCAGAGCGCTTTACATGAGGATTAGGGTGTTACAAGTTACAAAAATTACGACAGTTACTAGAACATAGTGAAACATAGGAAAAATAGTGATACACAGTAAAACCTGGGTTACTAGAGCAAGGTAAAACAAATATACTTCATAAGTTACTGGAGTATAGAATTACAAGGACACGTCCTTAGGGCATAGAAAAAGAGGGGGGGAGAAAAAGGGGTAATGAATGTAGATCAGAACAGGCAGACCAATAAGGGGGAAAGTACTTCAGGGGGACAAAGCAGAACAAAGTGAAAGATCTACAGACCGGTTGGGCAAAGGCAAGCTCAACAACCAGTGAATGGGAGACAGTACAAGAAGAGAGGGGTGTAGGAGACTTAAGGGGGAAGGTCAAGCTGGCGGATAGGGAGCAGTCCAGCGTCAAAGAGGATAAGGTCAAAGCTACTAAGATGGAGGGCCCCGAACAACGGGCGCCGATAGCAATATCAACAAAATGGCGGGAGACCAAAAATCCAATCAAGAGAAATAACAGGGGAGCTGTCTCCACGGAGCGGGGCAAGAAGGGGGAGGCAGCCAACCGGTCAGGGAGGATGGAGGGCAAGGAGATCGCCGTTCAGCAACGAGTCATTAATGTGCACAGGTTCAGGTGCAGACGTGTCGTCTTTAGGTATGCCACAAAAGTCAGGGGAAAGTCGGCTCGAAGCGCCAAAGCAGCAGCCATGGAGAAGGGAAGTTGCAGCGGGGAACAGGGGGCGTGACTCCCAGGCTCGAAGAATAAAAGTAAGAGCAAGATCGGGGGCACCGGACCGCAATGTCGCGGTACTCACCGCTGCTGCACCCTCGCCGTGGGGAGACCAGATTAGTTCAAGTCGTCATTCAGGAGGCGAAGCAGGAGGATTAAACAGCTGCGGTTTGATCCCGGAGGCAGAGGGACGACTTGGAGGGGAGGACCCAACCCATCCCCACCAAAGCCATCCAGACCTCGTTACCAGGCATCAGCCGTAATGAAAATAGGCTCCGTCATCAGCAAATCTTCGGTGGTTGCGTCGGAAAGGCGGGGCGGAAGGAGGCACAGCGGAGAGACGGGGAGAACTGTGCCCGATGTCCAGCTGGGTAGGTGACGACCAGGGCTAAGAACCGGAGTCTATCTCCTCTGTAGCTGTCGAGGCAGCTCCACTGGGCATCGGCCATGTTGCTCCGGGTTCCGTGGCCGGAACGTCGATCATGATTTCTCCGAAGTTCTCGAGCCAAAATGCAGGAGATTGGAGAGATGAGAACCATAGTTAAGCATGACCCCAGGTGAGTAAAAGGGTCCAAGGAGGGGGTCGGTTACAAGGAATAGCCGAAAAGGCAATCCCTAGCCGGGAGCTCCCGGCCGGAGCTCCTCACCTGTCGGCCATCTTGTATCTCTATAATTTAGTGTGTGGTCACACTTGTTACCTCAGTTATTACAAAAATTAACAATACAGTGTAACCATTTGTGAGACTTTGACAACAACATAAGCTTTTATGGTGTACAGTACAGTACACTCAGGAAGGAAAGGAAAGAAGAACAACAACAACAATATACAGAAGTAACAATTTGGTTTATGTGTATTGTGCATCACGTGGGATGCAGCACTCAGGGAGCTGCAGCTGACAAATGACAATGGAAAAATCCCTAGACAATGAATACTGTTGTGCACGTCATATAGCAGTCATGGGGTTAAGGTTCATTGATGCCAAATCATGTTACTTATGAAGCTGGAAAAAAGATTGAAAAAAATAAACAACAAGCAGGAGGCCTGGGAAACAATGAACGCAAGCAGGCCTAATGACACAGACTTTACAAAATGGCCCCCGCCACATGGGGAACCAAGGCAAATGCATTGCTGGCCTACTATTGCAATGCAAATACACTCACACACTGGCCAGATAAAGGAGGCATGCAAACAACACATCTTTAATGCAACAATGCCAAAAACGAAAATCCACAGAGCTAAAAAGGTTTGCAAGTTACAATAACCACAGACATCCAAAAAAGGCATTTAATTTAACACACATGAAAAAAAGTGAAATACCACAAAAAAAACACATATTGTATTTCAATCCAATGCCATCCATGGCCTAAATGATGTTTAAATTCAACAGACACCACAGAAACTGTTGTTTCATGCACCCATGAGTAGCTCTGTGCCTATTGGCTGGAAAACCAATTGGCAGACTAGGCCACATAGTGAGTGAATCAATTCAAATCAATATTGCAAATTTATTAAATAACATGGAGAAAATGTAGTGAACTGTGCTGCATTTTTGCTGAATAAAAGAAGAAAACATTGCATGCAAAACTACAACCAGCAAGAAGACATGGCCACAACAAAGAAGGCATGCAGGCCTATGGCAGAAGCACACTGGCTGCCTTCACAAAATGGCCACCAGCTGAAGGAAGTGACCCGATTAGGGTCACTTGGGTCACTCACGACCACCTCTCAGCCTTCTGTACCAAATGAAGAGTCGGTCAGACAGTAGAGAACACAAACCAATATATGTTTATTCAGATACACTCGAGCGGAGCCCGGTCTGCCCAGTCTCTTAGGAGTGCTGCAGAGGGACTGAAATTCAAAAGCATAGAGATACCTATTATACTATTCGTAACTGGATTAAAACACACCCATAATAGAATTTTCCAAGCATATGCAGCTAGACAGTGCAATACAGAAAAAAAGTTACGTTTCAATCCTCATGTTGTGCATTACCTTAGAAGCTCAAGGTTGTTTCTTCCTGCACCCGCCACTGGACAAGTGCGAGAGGACATTTATCTAGTGGGAAGGTACGCATCACATGAACAGTGTATTCATTAACAAGGAAAGTTTCATCATTCTGGGAAATGAAACCTAACGGGGGCCTTTTCTTAGAAACGAGCAAAGGTTAGTTTCACTCACGCATCTAAAATGGCGTCTAAACCCAAAATGGTGCCGTAAATACTAACTTACATAAAGCAATGCGTAAGCATGATTTTTTCCATTCTAAAAGACCCTCCTTCAAGCATGAGCTAAACATTTTTTTTTGTAAGAATAAGGCAAGCACGGAATCATAAACAATAATATCAACATGTTCATGAGCATTCCATAGTATCGACATCAGGAGGAGATTGTGAGAAGAGAAGAAGTCTCAAAAATCCCTTCATCTATGTTCATCATATCCTCGATCTCCTTCTGGACCATTATTGCAGCATTGGTATCATGAATCGATATTTTCTGTTTGGGGGTGAGAATATTGGTACAATAGGAGCAACAAAAGGGAAGGCACTGAATAAGGGCACAGCAGAACACCAAAATTACAATCAGATAAATCACTTTTTCGAGGATCCAGCCCCAGCTACCAAAAAGGGACCAATTCCAATTTCCACTTTCCATTCCCTTGACATTCTCAATAATGTCTAGAATATGCTGGGTGATATTCTTTTCCATATTCTTGATGCCGACTATGCACTGATCACCTACTACAGCGCACACTCCTCCACTCTTAGCTAAGATGAAATCAACTGCATATCTAGTCTGCTCAGAATATATTCACATACTTTCTAATTGGGTGGTGATATCACACAAAGCTGCTACTGTAGAGTTGGACAATATTTGCAACTTGCATCCAAAATATTCTCGGGCTTTCTCACCCCAGGCCATAGATATCATTCCCAAAGTTACAAGGGATGACAGAATATACCCAAAAGTGGCCCCATTACTATAATTATTGATCTCTATGTCGGTGACTTCCTCACAGAACTCTTTCGCCAGCGTCCTTTTCACCCAGCGGACATTAGGCTTGGGATTGACATGTTTGCAAGGCGCACCTAGAGGCAACACCATTCCCAAAGCCACATCGCCTGTACCATTAGGGGCATTAGAGTATGTACAGTTGGACAAAAAATAGAATCCAGGGTGTGCATAAATCGGTCCATCATAATCCACAGCAAAATATCTAGAATTCATACCAAAGGTAACAGGATCTTTATCATTCACTAAAGAGATCGTACTTTTATACAGCACTGTGCCTGAACAGTTCACATACAAGTCTGTGTCCGTACTATTCACAATGGGACAGCAAGCAGGATAATAACCGGCCTTTCGAGTAACTATCACATCCTTATAGTGACAACCTACTAAAGTAATATTCTGTTCCTCATGTAGTAATTATCGCAGTAGGTATCATTAGCGCATCCTGGATAGCCCACTCCCCGTGGCTTTCTATAATATAAGCAAGGACCTTGATAAGCAAAACCAAACACTCCAGAAACTTCTGTAAATTCCGGGGTTGAGTATAAGTATAATTGACAAGGGACAATGGATAATCAGTCCATAAGCTAGTGACTGAATCAGTAGAGGTAGAGTAGCAAGCCGTTCCCTCCCCAAAGAACCTCAAATGGGTGTCTAAAAATACATTACTCGGGACTGACCTTTTATTTCTAGTCAAAGAGATGACTTTCCCCTTTTTTGGCAAAACCACATTTTGATCATTCTCCAAAACCCATGTCACCCCACACAGTATAAAAAGCAATAGAACCACAAAGGTGACACATAATATTTTCCCTTTGAGTGTCCACATCGTAGTGGGCCGAACAACGAGAATCATTGGTTGCTCTTCATCAGCAACCTGTCTACCAAAGGGATGCATAATGAATGATGAAAGAGGGATTAAAAGGGCAAATGGAATATGTAAGTGCCCAGTGTCCGTCAGAGCCTCACTGGTACAGGCTCCTATTGTTGATCAAAAACGTTGGTGGAGCTTGCTCTGTCCTAAGCTCGGGTTCCCACGTCGACCAGGATAATGTACCCCCAAGGGGATACTTACGATATATCCTGTCCCATTCAGTGCACAAGTTCTCACATCACCCCAAACTAATTCCGTTGGTACTATAGCAAAGTACACCCTAACTTACACAGTCCATCCCTAACTAATCTGACTTCTCCTTTTGTGCACCGTTCTTCGGCCGAGGGCGCAAATTGTACCTAGTGACTCCAGGCACAGAGGAATCAGTGAAAAGGGGCTCCTGGGTAGCTCGTATTTCTGGAGGTACTGCTGCATTCAGCACATCATTTTCCTCATCCGTTTTGGTCCAAGTCAGCCTGGCATCGCTGAAGGGGACAAACTGGGACACCTTCTCGCACTCGGAGTCCCCTACTCCATCCCTTACCCACTGGTCATAGGGCAAGGGCAAAGGTATCCTGCGGCAGTGCGTTGCGTGGACCCCGTTCTTTCGGCCGGCGACTTTAACAACTGTGCGCATAGATAGAAGGACCTGTTCCGGCCCCTTCCATCGTGGCTCCAAACTCTTTTTCCACTGGAAGTTGCGCACAAGCGCGAAATCCCCAGGCTGAATATCGTGTCCGGGCCCGCTGGTGTAGCTGGCAGGGATTCCCGGACCTGTTGGTGAATAGAACGCAAACTCTCAGTTAACTGGCAAAGATAGTCTATCAACAACGGATACTCAATGTCGGAAAACCGCCGAGGGCGCGGGACGTCCCAGACGTTTGCCAGGCATCCAAACACAACCTCGTACGGTGACAATCCTGTCCTTGAATGTGCTGTTCTTGTGGACAAAAGAGCTAATGGTGAAGCATCTGGCCACTGTAACCCTGTGGTCTCTTGAATCTATGCCAGTTTCAGTTTTAGAGTACCGTTGCACTTCTCAACCAAACCCGCTGACTGTGGATGATTGGCAGCATGAAACTTCTGCTTAATGCTCAAACCATCACAAATCAATTGAATTACTTTGGCATTAAAATGACTTCCGTTATCACTCCAAATCAAATGGGGCAAGCCAAAACGAGGAAAGAACTCCTTTAGGAGTACCTTTGCAGTCGTAATGGCTGTATTATCTTTAGTGGGATAAGCCTCAACACATTTACTGAATGCACAGACAACCACCAAAACATATTTCACATTTTTGCGCCTATCTAGCTCTATGTAATCCATCTGAAGGACCTCAAAAGGAAAAGTGGGTGGTGCAAAATTACCGGGCGGCGTAGGGGTACCTTTTCCAGGATTGTGCATCATGCACACCATGCAATACTTCACTAAATGTGCAGCTGTTTTCGAAATGTTATCGTTCTGCCACACAGGGTCTAACAACTTGAAAATACCCTTAGCACTAATATGGGCTGGGCCATGGGCCATCGTGACTACAGGAAGAACATATGCGTCCGGCAACATCCATCTCTGCTTCCCTGACTTATCAATCCAACATCCCTCATCGTTCAATTGTGCTGTACTTTCTTGCCACATTGCTAATTCCTCTATTGTGGCCTCACTTTGTATCTCCTTCACATTCTCGAGTGTATCTTCAAACATGGTAACTTCAAGCACCCACCTAGCGGGACCAGCTACAAACATTCTTTTAATTTCAGTCCGGGCTGTTTCCTTAGCTGTCTGATCTGCAAAAGCATTTCCCCTTCCTACATCATCAGTGATTTTCCGATGGGCACTACACTTTACTATAGCCAATTTCTTAGGGAGTGTCAAAGCAGACAAAGCCTCAATATAAGGTGCCCATGCTGAATCTTGGTGCCATGCGAAGTAAGAAATCCTCTCTCAGCCCAGAGTTGCCCAAAATGATGTGCGACTCCAAAGGCGTATTGGCTGTCAGTATAAATATTGACAACCAGTCCCTCACTCAGTTCGCAAGCTCGTTTTAAGGCAACAAGCTCAGAAGCTTGGGCTGACTGATAGGGAACTCGTGATGTCTCAACTACTGTACGCAGCGTGGTGATAGCATACGCAGCAGTTGTAGTGTCATCTGGTAATTTAAAACAAGAGCCATCGACATATAGTTCCCCTTGTGGGTCAGATAATGGAACATCAATCAAGTCTACCCGTCCTTTCGTCTCTTGTTCCGTCCGGAGGATACAGTCATGTTTATCAATCTCATCTCTCTCAGAAGGGAGGGTTAGTAACGAGGCGGGATTCAGAGTGGGACATCTTTTAATCATGATGTGTTTAGCGAACAATGTTAATTCATAGACAGTCAGACTTGCACTGGTGTGGTGCTGTGTCTTGGTCTTATTCAGAAGAGTATCCACAGCATGGGGTACCATGACTGTGAGATCAGTATCAAGTACGAGTCCAGCCGATTGTCTTATCGAGACGGCCATAGCCGCGACTGCTCTTAGACACCTCGGGAGGGCTCGTGCGACTGGGTCAAGAACAGCAGAGAAATAAGCACACAGCAGTTGTTTATCTCTAAATTTTTGTGTTAGGACAGAAAACGCCCAACCAGCCATCTCATGGATGAACAACACACACGACTTGTTATAATCGGGGGTGCCGAGTACTGGAGCTGAACAAAGCTCAGTTTTTTATTGCTCAAAAGTCTGCTGACATTCAGGCGTCCAAAGCAAGGGTTCATGCATGTCTTTAGTGGTTAGCAGAAGCAAAGGTTTGATTAGTAAAGAGTAGTTAGGTATCCACTGCGGGCAGTAGGAAGTGATACCTATGAAAGCGCACACATCTTTCTGAGTCTGTGGGATGGGCAATCTCCTACCCTCCTCCGACAGTAGGTGACCTTAGTAGGTGACCTCCTGTCGACAATACTGAAATTTAGAAAGAGAAACTTTATGGCCATGCTGAGCTAAATGTAGCAATAACTTAACTGTACTGTCTTTACAATCTTGTTAGGTATCAGAAGCGATAAGGAGGTCATCGTCATACAGCACCAATACATTACCTGTGGGAAGTGAAAGGGAATCCAATTGTCTCTTTAAAGCTTGACTATAGATATTTAGACTCTCAGTATAGCCCTGAGGAGCTCGACAGAATCTAAAGCTTCAGCCAACTAGTGTAAAACCAAACAAATACCTGCTTTCTGGATGAATAGGAATACTGAAGAATGCATTTTTCAAATCAATGACAGAAAAGAATTGAGCGGTAGAAGGAATCATTGTCAAAAGAGTAGTAATGTCAGGGACCACTGGAAACTGGGGAATCACTATTTTATTAACTTTGCGCAAGTCAATCACGAAACGATAAATGTCTTCATGTTCATCAGGGGAACCTGAGGGTGTCCGTTTAAGAATGGGAAGAATAGGGCTATTACAAATATTGGCAGTCGTCTCTTCAACCACTCCCTTCTTAATCAAATCCTGAATAATTTGCAATAAGGCTCGCTCTCCTGCCTGTGGTATTTTATACTGAGGGATACGGGGCAAAATAGCACCATCCTTAACTTGTATCGAGACTGGAGGTATCTGCAGTAGTCCCACATCTGTATCACCTGTCGCCCACAAAAGTGGGTGGCACAGCAGCAAATTCAACAGGAAGAGGTGCATCTTTGGACAGACACTGTTTAGCACGTACCACATCTGGCCCCATTGTCATATAAACACCTGCCGGAGAACAATAATAGTAGCATGCAATTTCTTCAACAAATCCAAACCCATCAAATTTTCACCACAGTTAGATGTCAGCAAGAATGGCGAATCCACAGTGAAAGGACCAATGGTCAATGCAAGGGGTCCTGAAATGGGGCTTACAACCGGTACACCAGAAAAACCTACCGAAACGTTATTATGGCCAGACAGAGCCGCCCCAGGGACCATATTTCAAAGACAGAACTTTTCGTCGCACCTGTGTCCACCAAAAATTCCTTAGTCTAACCTTGCAGTTCCACTGTTACATAAGGACCACGCTGGTCTACAGGTATCGGAACTGGTCCCCCACTCTGTCCTTGGCTGTCCTAGCTGTAAGACATTCCTGTCACTTCCTCCAGATCATAATCATCATAGTAGTACTGTCCATCCCGGGGGTCATCGAAGTAATTATTATCAGAACGACCCTGTGAGACGTAGCGTTTTGAGCCCTATCAGCCCCACCAGCTCCACGACCCCGTCCACGAGAACCACGCCCTTGAGGGACCGCCACCTTCTGCAAAAGCACAGGACACTCGCTACACAAATGTCCCTCCTCTTTACAGTACACACACTGATTCGGACCCAGGGGCGCAATGTTTGGCTGCCTACTAGTGCGTGGAAGCTGTCGGACCGAACCACCACGTCCTTTACCATTCCCTCTAAAAGCCTGCTGTAACAACACCTTCATCTTTAAATCCTTACGCCTTTTCTCTGTCCTTTCCTTTTCCTCATTATCCCTATGCTCATAATACTGTGCCATGTTTAAAATAACAGAGGGGGAAGAAGTGGACCAAGTACTCTCAGAGGCCTGCAATCGAGTCGCAATTTCAGGGAGCAGATTAGAAACAAATCTGTTAACAAACAACCGAACACCTCCCTCAACAGACAAATCCTGCCCACTATAATCCAAAAATGTACCTTCAAAGCGAGTGAAAAAATCAGACACACTCTCATCTTTCTTTTGTCGACAAGCCGTTAACTTGTCCCAATCAACCTTCCTCGGAGGAATAAGAGAATGTATATACGTAATGATACGGCCGGGCAAAGCAAGCTCTGCTCTAGGCTTATCACCTGGCTTGCGTTCCTGATCCCATACTTTAATTTGGTCCCATGTACCCCCAACTCCGCAACATGGTCTTGAGTATGAACCTGTATCCAAATATCAACCGGAACAAGAAGATCAAAAAACATTTAAATATCAGCAAGAGTCATTACTGTTGAAGAGGCAGCTTCAGTCGATTCTTTATAATATGCAGTTGTATTTTTCCTAGCATCAGGCAAATGAGTCTTAAGAGACAAAACTTCACTTCGTTTCCACGGAGTATAAACCCATTGTTCTTGAAAACGGGCCGCTACACCCGCACGAGTGACAGTCCCTCGCCCGTCTGTTAACTCCGGTATCTCTGGGTGATATATAGGATGAACCTCTCTCATCGGAAACTGGGACACCGTGGTGGGACTCTTCTCAAGCAGCCTACCCCTGTAAGCAATCAATGTCGTAACACTGCCAAAAACTTGGCCAGGCTCCATATTACTAGCATATACATGATCTTTAATATCATATAAAATCTGTGGTGCAGCATCCTTGAAACATTGTTCCCAAAGATTAATCAGTGTAGCAGACATATCCTTGAGGGCATGCTGTTGTACAAAGGACTCATAATCTTTCATCACACTCCAAACATCTTCCACACTGTAAATGGGATTACGACCCCACTGCGCAGCCTGATTAGCCACTACTTGTTTTTCTTCATTCCCCACTTCAGACCACACATACGGACCCATTCGCTCTTTAAACTTTGTCCAATCTCCATCCCCAAACCCGCGTACTGGCGTCCCAGCACTCAAAGAAACCAGAGGATGAAAAACTAGAGAAGGAGAAGCAACAGAAGTGCCAGGTACAATCGTCGGTGGCGAGTGCACCGCAGGAGAAAGAGCTGGAGACAGGGATGCTGAGACAACAGGTGTGAGAGGGGTGCTAACAGTCACAGGGTGCACAGACATAATATCAAGTTTTTATTTTCGGCGTACAAAAATATCGAGTTGGAAATATCGAAGGGACTGAATATCGAGATCAAGAATATCGGTGACCAGAATATCGACATGAAGGTAAGAAATATCGTTTTTGTTAATATCGAAGTCAGTAATATCGTTTGTAAAAATATCGCTGTTAATAATATCGATGTTTATATTAGTGTTATGTATTTTAGTATGTATTTTAAATGTATGTGTTCTATATTTTTTGTTAAGTATTGTATTTTTTTTAAATATATGTATTACATTGTAGAAGTTATTAATGTTTTTTAAAGTACATTTTGCGTTTTAGTTCCGTAGCGGGTTGTGGGTTTATAGGGGAATAGGGTGGGAAGTAATTTAATTATAGTAAATTTAATAATAATTTTTAGAAATTATTAATTATTTTTAATTAAATTTTGTGTTTTTATTCCGTAGCGGGTTGTGGGTTTATAGGGGAAAAGGGTGGGAAGTAATTTAATTATAATAAAGTAATTATTAATTTTTATTTATTGGTATTGATAATTAATTTATTGTTAATTAATCATTAATTGGTAATTAATTTTGATTAATTGATTAATTGATAATTATATTAATTGTGTTAATTTTTTTTAGGAGCGGGTTGTGGATTTATAGGGGAATAGGTTGGGAAGTAATTTAATTTTAATAAAGTAATTATTAATTTTTATTTATTGGTATTGATAATTGATTTATTGTTAATTAATTATTAATTGGTAATTCATTTTTTATTAATTGATTAATTGATCATTATATTAATTGTGTTATTTTTTTAGGAGCGGGTTGCGGGTTTATAGGGGAATAGAGTGGGAAGTAATTGAATTATAATGAAGTAATTATTAATTTTTATTAGTTATTATTTATAATAATTTATTATTAATTAATTATTAATTGGTTATTTAATTAAAAAAAATATTTAATTGATAAGTATGTTAATTTTAACCCTCTGCTATCCAACACTTTCCCTACAGTTACACTCTCTGGAGTGGGAATAGTAATTTTTACCCTTACGCTATCCAACACTTTCCCTACTGTTGCACTCTCTGGAGTGGGAATAGTAATTTTTACCCCTACGCTATCCAACACTTTCCCTACTGTTGCACTCACTGGAGTGGGAATAGTAATTTTTACCCCTACGCTATCCAACACTTTCCCTACTGTTGCACTCTCTGGAGTGGGAATAGTAATTTTTACCCCTCCGCTATCCAACACTTTCCCTACTGTTGCACTCTCTGGAGTGGGAATAGTAATTTTTACCCCTCCGCTATCCAACACTTTCCCTACTGTTGCACTCTCTGGAGTGGGAATAGTAATTTTTACCCCTCCGCTATCCAACACTTTCCTTACTGTTGCACTCTCTGGAGTGGGAATAGTAATTTTTACCCCTACGCTATCCAACACTTTCCCTACTGTTGCACTCACTGGAGTGGGAATAGTAATTTTTACCCCTTCGCTATCCAACACTTTCCCTAATGTTGCACTCTCTGGAGTGGGAATAGTAATTTTTACCCCTACGCTATCCAACACTTTCCCTACTGTTGCACTCACTGGAGTGGGAATAGTAATTTTTACTCCTACGCTATCCAACACTTTCCCTACTGTTGCACTCACTGGAGTGGGAATAGTAATTTTTACCCCTACGCTATCCAACACTTTCCCTCCTGTTGCACTCTCTGGAGTGGGAATAGTAATTTTTACCCCTACGCTATCCAACACTTTCCCTACTGTTGCACTCACTGGAGTGGGAATAGTAATTTTTACCCCTACGCTATCCAACACTTTCCCTACTGTTGCACTCACTGGAATGGGAATAGTAATTTTTACCCCTACGCTATCCAACACTTTCCCTACTGTTGCACTCACTGGAGTGGGAATAGTAATTTTTACCCCTACGATATCCAACACTTTCCCTACTGTTGCACTCTCTGGAGTGGGAATAGTAATTTTTACCCCTACGCTAACCAACACTTTCCCTACTGTTGCACTCACTGGAGTGGGAATAGTAATTTTTACCCCTACGCTATCCAACACTTTCCCTACTGTTGCACTCACTGGAGTGGGAATAGTAATTTTTACCCCTACGATATCCAACACTTTCCCTACTGTTGCACTCACTGGAGTGGGAATAGTAATTTTTACCCCTAAGCTATCCAACACTTTCCCTACTGTTGCACTCTCTGGAGTAGGAATAGTAATTTTATCCTCTCCGCTATCCAATATTTTCTCTACTGTTTTAGTTAATGTAGTGTATAATGTATTTTAAAAAGATTAAAAATATTCTAATTTGTTATATATAGTTTTTATATTTTTATTTATATTATTGGTGTATGTGAATATATATGTATTTATAATTTTTATTACGTTTTTAAAAATTTATAAGTTATTAAAATAATTATTTATAAATATTATTAAGTATATATATATTATATTTTATACATATATATGTTTCATTTATTTTTACATTATATGTATTAGTTTTAATTTCAAACATTTTAAAATAATTTTAACTATGTTTCTTTTAATTATATGTATTATTTACTTTATTTTACATTATTTTTTAAATATTAAAAAAACGATATTTTTAACATCGATATTTTTGACAACGATATATTTTTTCCGATATTTTTGTACTTACCATTATGTAGATAGGACTTCGATATTCTTGACATCGATATTTTTGTGTCGATATTTTTGTACCTCGATATTCTGACTGGTGATATTCTGTCAGTGATCCCAGTCACAGTTGGCACGGACGACGAAGGCAAAGAAGGAGGAGGAGGAGCCGAAGCCGCAGTCGTCGAGACAACAGCAATAGATACAGAGATAGTGGAAACAGCTCTAACATGCAACTGTGATGGCACAGGAACAGTAGGATATATCCTTTGTGGGGCATATGGGGGTGGGGTCGATTATCTAATAACTCCTCCACAAAAGTATCGTCTTCCTCCTTAGCTATATAAGACTTATCAATTTGCAGCCGAAATCTCCTATCCTCACGCTCAATTCCTAACTCTTGGTACTCTTTATCATGTGCTACAGCTTTCTGCGTCAATGTTTGCATTCTCCCTTTTCGTGCGTCCCTCTCCATCTTTAATCACCTTTGTCTGGCCTCCTTCTGCCAAGTTCTGAGGGAATCAAACATTGACTGCCTATTTCTTTTCTTAAACAACTGTTCTTGCAAAAACCAATCTTTTGCTTATCAAAAGTGCCTGTCAAAGGCCACTGCAACTCAGCATTGTCCCTTGTATATTTGTGCCATAACATACTAAACATAATAGGGCCAAGACCATGTTTCACATACATATCAAAATTTGGAGTACCTTCTGGAGGTGCCGGCTGAGCCTCCTCCAATCGAGCATCAGAAAAACAAAAATGGCAGCACAAGGAAAACAATTTACTGAGACCAGGCTTTCTCAAAAGAAATCAAATCCACTATTTTATGCCTGGCAAAACATTTGCAAATGCTTTTATCCAAAAGACGGCCCTTAGACCGTACCAAATACAAACCAAAATGGTACAATTTCCACAAAGAACCAAAACAAACTTACCTGATGTATACAGGTCAAACAAATTTATTCTCCACTGCCGACTCTTCAGACCAAACGTTCATATCCAAGGGTTTCGCCGTTCAGGACTCCAGTCGGGATGACCACTGGGCGAGGCACTGTCCGGCGGGACAGAAGGGGCAGCTGCGAGTACCAGGAACTCTTTCGTGCAGGGATCCCTGATACGTCCGTTCGACCCGACGATGGCCTCGACCTCCCCTCCCGTCCACGGAAGGGGACGGGTCACTCACCCGAAGGAGTCCCTGTTCGGGCGCCATCTTAAGGAAGTGACCCGATTAGGGTCACTCGGGTCACTCACGACCACCTCTCAGCCTTCCGTACCAAATGAAGAGTCGGTCAGACAGTAGAGAATACAAACCAATATATGTTTATGCAGATACACTCGAGCGGAGCCCGGTCTGCCCAGTCTCTTAGGAGTGCTGCAGAGGGACTGAAAATCAAAAGCATAGAGATACATATTATACTATTCGTAACTGGATTAAAACACGCCCATAATGGAATTTTCCAAGCAGATGCAGCTAGACAGTGCAGTACAAAAAAAAGTTAGATTTCGATCCTCATATCGTGCATTACCTCAGAAGCTCAAGGTTGTTTCTTCCTGCACCTGCCACTGGACAAGTGGGACGAAGACCTTTATCCAGTGGGAAGGTATGCAGCACATGAACAGTGTATTCATTAACGAGGAAAGTTTCATCATTCTGGGAAATGAAACCTAACGGGGGCCTTTCTTAGAAACGAGCAAAGTTTAGTTTCACTCACGCATCTAAAATGGCGTCTAAACCCAAAATGGTGCAGCGAATGCTAACTTACATAAAGCAATGCGTAAGCATGAATTTCTCCATTCTAACACTGCCACATGGCCAGGCCACAACAACAAGAAAGGGAAGACAGACAATGAGGGCCTATGGCAAAAGCACACTGGTTACCTTCACAAAATGGCCGCCAGCCACATGGCCAGGCTACAACAAGAAGCATTAAGCCAAGGGGAATAAAGGGAAGACATGCAGGCCTATGGCAATAGCACACTGGCTGCCTTCATGAAATGGCCACCTGCCACATGGCCAGGCCACAACAACAAGCAATAAGCCAAGAGGAACAAAGGGAAGACATGCAGGCCTATGGCAAAAGCACACTCACTGCCTCCAGAAAATGGCCGCCAGCCACATGGTCGCAACCCACAACAACAAGCAGGAGGCCTCGAATACAATGAACACAAGCAGGCCTATGGACACCGACTTTAGAAAATGGCCCCTGGCCACATGGGGAACCAAGGCAAATGCTGACCTACTATTTGAAACACACTCACACACTGGCCAGACAAAGGAGGCATGCTAAACAACACATCTTTAATGCAACAATACCAAAAACAAAAATCCACAGGGCTAAAAAGGTTTACAAGTTACAACAACCAGACACATCCAACAAAGGCATTAAAACACATAAAAAGAGTGAAATACCACAAAAAACACATTTTGTATTTCAATTCAATGCCATCCATGGCCTAAATGATGTTCAAATTCAACAGACACCACAGAAACAGTTGTTTTATGCACCCATGACTCATGAGTAGCTCTGGGCCTACTGGCTGAAAGGCCTATTGGTAGACTACTGGGCTACATAGTGAATTAAATCAATATTGCAAATTGATTTCAAAACATGGAGAAAATGTAGTGAACTGTGCAACTTGTTCCCATTATAAAAGAAGAAAAATTACTTACAAAGAAACAACTAGGCCCCTACTGAAACTACAGGCCACCCACCACAATAAATTTAAAAAATTGATGAAAAGTACAAATAAATCTAGGTGCATGGCCCCAATCAAACAAACACCAGTTTTCCAACTTACTTGTGAAATCTCAAATTCAAAGTCCTCAAATCCAATGATATATTTTGCAGCAGACCCAAAGAGTAATCCTTGCAGCTCCAAATCCAAATGAAAAGTGACCAAGAGATGGACAAAGCACTGGGAGGAGCCTGCTGGACAGGAACAGGAAGTTGGAGACTCTAGGGCACTTCCTCTTGAAAAAAAAGAAAAAAGAAAAAGGACTCCTTTCACAAAAAAACTATAGCCAAATGACTTTGTTTTGCTCCAGATCGTTATTTCAAAAAGGTTTTGATGCTGCTCAGGGAGAGAACCTTCTCCAGATTGCAGTCACGGTAGATCCTGCGTGTTCGGGATCTCGTTCGTTACAAGCCCCCCGCCGGAACTCCACTGACATGCACGTGTTGGAAACCGCAAACTCTCGCGGGACCATGCTGCCGCCTAGCAAATGTTGTGGTTCTTACAAACGGCTCGGAAATCTCGTCGCCGATCGCGGGCACCCGGTAAGTCGATCTCAGGCATGCAAAAACGCATTTCTGGCTCGCCAACACAAAAAAAACTCAGCTCTGTTGCGGAGTGCGGAGTATATCGCCAACTCCGCGTTCTATGTGGAACGCAAAGTTGCCAAAACTCTGCAAACTCCGCGAGCAGAGCAGAGTTTTATGCCCGGGCTTACTATCAATGTAAGACAGCACATGAAAGCAGTGTGGAAGACTCCAGACGAATCTATCAATATCAGAGTACACAGGAGATCAGAGATGAGTCTTGTAGACTGATCACTGGATATTAGAATACACAAGACGGCAGTGTGGAGGACTCTAGACTGATCTCTCAATATCACACACAGGACAGCAGCATGGAGGATTCCAAACTGATCTATCAATATCACAGAACACAGCACAGCAGCATGGAGGACTCTTGACAACTCTGTCCATATCAGAAAACACAGGACGGCAGCATGGAGGACTCTAGACACAGCTCTCAAAATCACAGAACACAGGACAGCAGCGTGGAGGACTCTAGACAGATCTATCAATATCACAGAACACAGGACGGCAGCGTGGAGGACTCTAGATAGATCTATCAATATCAGAGAACACAGGAGGGCAGCATGGAGGACTCTAGACAGAGCTTTCAATCTCAGAGAACACTGGACAGCAGCGTGGAGGACTCTAGACAGATCTCTCAATATGCGAAAACACAGGACAGCAGCATGGAGGACTCTAGAAAGATCTATTAATATTAGAGAACACAGGACGGCAGCTTGGAGGACTCTAGACGGAGCTCTCAATATCAGAGAACACTGGACAGCAGCGTGGAGGACACTAAACAGATCTCTCAATATCACAGAACACACGACAGCAGCATGGAGGATTCCACACTGATCTATCAATATCACAGAACACAGCACAGCAGCATGGAGGACTCTTGACAACTCTATCCATATCAGAAAACACAGGACGGCAGCATGGAGGACTCCAGACACAGCTCTCAAAATCACAGAACACAGGACAGCAGCGTGGAGGACTCTAGACAGATCTATCAATATCACAGAACACAGGACGGCAGCGTGGAGGACTCTAGATAGATCTATCAATATCAGAGAACACAGGACGGCAGCATGGAGGACTCTAGACAGAGCTTTCAATCTCAGAGAACACTGGACAGCAGCGTGGAGGACTCTAGACAGATCTTTCAATATGCGAAAACACAGGACAGCAGCGTGGAGGACTCTAGAAAGATCTATTAATATTAGAGAACACAGGACGGCAGCTTGGAGGACTCTAGACGGAGCTCTCAATATCAGAGAACACTGGACAGCAGCGTGGAGGACACTAAACAGATCTCTCAATATCACAGAACACACGACAGCAGCATGGAGGATTCCACACTGATCTATCAATATCACAGAACACAGCACAGCAGCATGGAGGACTCTTGACAACTCTATCCATATCAGAAAACATAGGACAGCAGCATGGAGGACTCTAGACAGAGCTCTCAATATCAGAGAACACAGGAGAGCAGCATGGAGGACTCTAGACAGATCTATCAATATCAGAGAACACAGGACGGCAGCATGGAGGAATCTAGACAGAGCTCTCAATATCGGAGAACACAGGAGAGCAGGGTGGAGGACTCTAGACAGATCTATCAACATCAGAGAACACAGGACAACAGCGTGGAGGACTCTAGACAGATCTATCAATATCAGAGAACACAGGACGGCAGCGTGGAAGACTCTAGACAGATCTCCCAATATCAGAGAACACAGGACAGCAGCGTGGAGGACTATAGACAGATCTCTCAATATCAGAAAATACAAGACAGCAGCATCGGGGTCGCCAGACAGCGCTATTAATATCAGAGAACACAGGACGGCAGTGTAGAGGACTCTAGACAGATCTATTAATATCAGAGAACACAGGACGGCAGCGTGGAGGACTCTAGACAGATCTATCAATATCAGAGAACAAAGGAGAGGAGCGTGGCGGACTCTAGACAGATCTATCAATATCAGAGAACACAGGAGAGCAGCGTGGAGGACTCTAGACAGATCTATCAATATCAGAGAACACAGGACTGCAGCGTGCAGGACTCTAGACAGATCTATCAATATTAGAGAACACAGTAGAACAGCATGGAGGACTATAGACAGATCTATCAATATCAGAGAACACAGGACAGCAGCGTGGAGGACTCTAGACAGATCTCTCAATATCGGAGAACACAGGACGGCAGCGTGGAGGACTATAGACAGATCTATCAACATCAGAACATAGGAGAGCAGCGTGGAGGACTCTAGACAGAGCTCTCAATATCAGAGAACACTGGACAGCAGTGTGGAGGACTATAGACAGATCTATCAACATCAGAGAACATAGGAGAGCAGCGTGGAGGACTCTAGACAGAGCTCTCAATATCAGAGAACACTGGACAGCAGTGTGGAGGACTCTAGACAGATCTCTCAATATCAGAGAACATAGGACGGCAGCGTAGAGGACTCTAGACAGATCTATTAATATCAGAGACCACAGAAAAGCAGCGTGGAGGACTCTAGACAGATCTATCAATATCAGAGAACACAGGACGGCAGCATGGAGGACTCTAGACAGATGTATCAATATCAGAGAACACAGGAGAGCAGCGTGGAGGACTCTAGACAGATCTATCAATATCAGAGAACATAGGACGGCAGCGTGGAGGACTCTAGACAGATCTATCAATATCAGAGAACACAGGACGGCAGCGTGGAGGCCTCTAGACAGATCTATCAATATCAGAGAACACAGGAGAGCAGCGTGGAGGCCTCTAGACAGATCTATCAATATCAGAGAACACTGGACAGCAGCGTGGAGGACTCTAGACAGATCTATCAATATCAGAGAACACAGGAGAGCAGCGTGGAGGACGCTAGACAGATCTATCAATATCAGAGAACACAGGACGGCAGCGTGGAGGACTCTAGACAGATCTCTCAATATCAGAGAACACAGGAGAGCAGGGTGGAGGACTCTAAACAGATCTCTCAATATCAGAGAACACAGGACAGCAGCGTGGAGGGCTCTAGACAGATCTATCAATATCAGAGAACACAGGACAGCAGTATGGAGGACTCTAGAAAGATCTCCCAATATCAGAGAACACAGGACAGCAGTGTGGAGGACTCTAGACAGATCTCTCAATATCAGAGAACACAGGAGAGCAGCGTGGAGGACTCTAGACAGAGCTCTCAATATCAGAGAACACAGGACAGCAGCGTGGAGGACTCTAGACAGATCTATTAATATCAGAGAACACAGGACGGCAGCGTGGAGGACTCTAGACAGATCTCTCAATATCAGAGAACACAGGAGAGCAGGGTGGAGGACTCTAAACTGATCTCTCAATATCAGAGAACACAGGACAGCAGCGTGGAGGGCTCTAGACAGATCTATCAATATCAGAGAACACAGGACATCAGTATGGAGGACTCTAGAAAGATCTCCCAATATCAGAGAACACAGGACAGCAGTGTGGAGGACTCTAGACAGATCTCTCAATATCAGAGAACACAGGAGAGCAGCGTGGAGGACTCTAGACAGAGCTCTCAATATCAGAGAACACAGGAGAGTAGCATCGAGGTCTCTAGACAGCGTTATTAATATCAGAGAACACAGGACAGCAGCGTGGAGGACTCTAGACAGATCTCTCAATATCGGAGAACACAGGACGGCAGCGTGGAGGACACTAAACAGATCTCTCAATATCACAGAACACACGACAGCAGCATGGAGGATTCCACACTGATCTATCAATATCACAGAACACAGCACAGCAGCATGGAGGACTCTTGACAACTCTATCCATATCAGAAAACACAGGACGGCAGCATGGAGGACTCTAGACACAGCTCTCAAAATCACAGAACACAGGACAGCAGCGTGGAGGACTCTAGACAGATCTATCAATATCACAGAACACAGGACGGCAGCGTGGAGGACTCTAGATAGATCTATCAATATCAGAGAACACAGGACGGCAGCATGGAGGACTCTAGACAGAGCTTTCAATCTCAGAGAACACTGGACAGCAGCGTGGAGGACTCTAGACAGATCTCTCAATATGCGAAAACACAGGACAGCAGCGTGGAGGACTCTAGAAAGATCTATTAATATTAGAGAACACAGGGCGGCAGCTTGGAGGACTCTAGACGGAGCTCTCAATATCAGAGAACACTGGACAGCAGCGTGGAGGACACTAAACAGATCTCTCAAAATCACAGAACACACGACAGCAGCATGGAGGATTCCACACTGATCTATCAATATCACAGAACACAGCACAGCAGCATGGAGGACTCTTGACAACTCTATCCATATCAGAAAACATAGGACAGCAGCATGGAGGACTCTAGACAGAGCTCTCAATATCAGAGAACACAGGAGAGCAGCGTGGAGGACTCTAGACAGATCTATCAATATCAGAGAACACAGGACGGCAGCATGGAGGAATCTAGACAGAGCTCTCAATATCGGAGAACACAGAGGAGCAGGGTGGAGGACTCTAGACAGATCTATCAACATCAGAGAACACAGGACAACAGCGTGGAGGACTCTAGACAGATCTATCAATATCAGAGAACACAGGACGGCAGCGTGGAAGACTCTAGACAGATCTCCCAATATCAGAGAACACAGGACAGCAGCGTGGAGGACTCTAGACAGATCTCTCAATATCAGAAAATACAAGACAGCAGCATCGGGGTCGCCAGACAGCGCTATTAATATCAGAGAACACAGGACGGCAGTGTGGAGGACTCTAGACAGATCTATCTATTTTAGAGAACACAGGAAGGTAGCGTGGAGGGCTCTAGACAGATCCATCAATATCAGAGAACACAGGACGGCAGCGTAGAGGACTCTAGACAGATCTATTAATATCAGAGAACACAGGACGGCAGCGTGGAGGACTCTAGACAGATCTATCAATATCAGAGAACAAAGGAGAGGAGCGTGGCGGACTCTAGACAGATCTATCAATATCAGAGAACACAGGAGAGCAGCGTGGAGGACTCTAGACAGATCTATCAATATCTCAGAACACAGGACTGCAGCGTGCAGGACTCTAGACAGATCTATCAATATTAGAGAACACAGTAGAACAGCATGGAGGACTATAGACAGATCTATCAATATCAGAGAACACAGGAGAGCAGCGTGGAGGACTCTAGACAGATCTATCAATATCAGAGAATACAAGACAGCAGCATTGAGGTCTCTAGACAGCGCTATTAATATCAGAGAACACAGGACAGCAGTGTGGAGGACTCTAGACAGAGCTCTCAATATCAGAGAACACTGGACAGCAGTGTGGAGGACTCTAGACAGATCTCTCAATATCGGAGAACACAGGACGGCAGCGTGGAGGACTCTAGACAGATCTATCAACATCAGAGAACACAGGAGAGCAGCGTGGAAAACTCTAGACAGAGCTCTCAATATCGGAGAACAAAGGACGGCAGCGTGGAGGACTATAGACAGATCTATCAACATCAGAGAACATAGGAGAGCAGCGTGGAGGACTCTAGACAGAGCTCTCAATATCAGAGAACACTGGACAGCAGTGTGGAGGACTCTAGACAGATCTCTCAATATCGGAGAACATAGGACGGCAGCGTAGAGGACTCTAGACAGATCTATTAATATCAGAGACCACAGAAGAGCAGCGTGGAGGACTCTAGACAGATCTATCAATATCAGAGAACACAGGACGGCAGCATGGAGGACTCTAGACAGATGTATCAATATCAGAGAACACAGGAGAGCAGCGTGGAGGACTCTAGACAGATCTATCAATATCAGAGAACATAGGACGGCAGCGTGGAGGACTCTAGACAGATCTATCAATATCAGAGAACACAGGACGGCAGCGTGGAGGCCTCTAGACAGATCTATCAATATCAGAGAACACAGGAGAGCAGCGTGGAGGACTCTAGACAGATCTATCAATATCAGAGAATACAGGAGTGCAGCGTGGAGGAATCTAGACAGAGCTCTCAATATCAGAGAACATAGGACGGCAGCATGAAGGACTCTAGACAGATCTATTAATATCAGAGAACACTGGACAGCAGCGTGGAGGACTCTAGACAGATCTCTCAATATCAGAGAACACAGGAGAGCAGGGTGGAGGACTCTAAACAGATCTCTCAATATCAGAGAACACAGGACAGCAGCGTGGAGGGCTCTAGACAGATCTATCAATATCAGAGAACACAGGACAGCAGTATGGAGGACTCTAGAAAGATCTCCCAATATCAGAGAACACAGGACAGCAGTGTGGAGGACTCTAGACAGATCTCTCAATATCAGAGAACACAGGAGAGCAGCGTGGAGGACTCTAGACAGAGCTCTCAATATCAGAGAACACAGGACAGCAGTATGGAGGACTCTAGAAAGATCTCCCAATATCAGAGAACACAGGACAGCAGTGTGGAGGACTCTAGACAGATCTCTCAATATCAGAGAACACAGGAGAGAAGCGTGGAGGACTCTAGACAGATCTATCAATATCAGAGAACACAGGAGAGTAGCATCGAGGCCTCTAGACAGCGCTATTAATATCAGAGAACACAGGACAGCAGCGTGGAGGACTCTAGACAGATCTCTCAATATCGGAGAACACAGGACGGCAGCGTGGAGGACTCTAGACAGATCTATCAATATCAGAGAACACAGGAGAGCAGCGTGGAGGAATCTAGACAGAGCTCTCAATGTCAGAGAACATAGGACGGCAGCGTGGAGGACTCTAGACAGATCTATTAATATCAGAGAACACTGGACAGCAGCGTGGAGGACTCTAGACAGATTTATCAATATCAGAGAACACTGGACAGCAGCGTGGAGGACTCTAGACAGATCCATCAATATCACAGAACACAGGACGGCAGCTTGGAGGACTCTAGATAGATCTATCAATATCAGAGAACACAGATTAGCAGCTTGAAGTACGCTAGACAGATCACTCGATATCAGAATACCCAGGATGGCAGCATGTTGGACTCTAGGCAGACCTATCAATATCAGAGAACACAGGACGGCAGCATGGAGGACTCTAGACAGATCTATCAATATTAGAGAACACAGAAGAGCAGAGTGGAGGACTCTAGACAGATCTCTCAATATCAGAGAACACAGGACGGCAGCGTGGAGGACTCTAGACAGATATCTCAATATCAGAGAACACAGGACGGCAGCATGGAGGACTCTAGACAGATCTATCAATATTAGAGAACACAGGAAGGTAGCGTGGAGGGCTCTAGACAGATCCATCAATATCAGAGAACACAGGACGGCAGCTTAGAGGACTCTAGACAGATCTATTACTATCAGAGAACACAGGACGGCAGCGTGGAGGACTCTAGACAGATCTATCAATATCAGAGAACACAGGAGAGGAGCGTGGCGGACTCTAGACAGATCTATCAATATCAGAGAACACAGGAGAGCAGCGTGGAGGACTCTAGACAGATCTATCAATATCTCAGAACACAGGACTGCAGCGTGCAGGACTCTAGACAGATCTATCAATATTAGAGAACACAGTAGAACAGCATGGAGGACTATAGACAGATCTATCAATATCAGAGAACACAGGAGAGCAGCATGGAGGACTCTAGACAGATCTATCAATATCAGAGAATACAAGACAGCAGCATCGAGGTCTCTAGACAGCGCTATTAATATCAGAGAACACAGGACAGCAGCGTGGAGGACTCTAGACAGATCTCGCAATATCGGAGAACACAGGACGGCAGCGTGGAGGATTATAGACAGATCTATCAACATCAGAGAACATAGGAGAGCAGCGTGGAGGACTCTAGACAGAGCTCTCAATATCAGAGAACACTGGACAGCAGTGTGGAGGACTCTAGACAGATCTCTCAATATCGGAGAACACAGGACGGCAGCGTGGAGGACTCTAGACAGATCTATCAACATCAGAGAACACAGGAGAGCAGCGTGGAAAACTCTAGACAGAGCTCTCAATATCAGAGAACATAGGACGGCAGCGTAGAGGACTCTAGACAGATCTATTAATATCAGAGACCACAGAAGAGCTGCGTGGAGGACTCTAGACAGATCTATCAATATCAGAGAACACAGGACGGCAGCATGGAGGACTCTAGACAGATGTATCAATATCAGAGAAAACAGGAGAGCGGCGTGGAGGACGCTAGACAGATCTATCAATATCAGAGAACATAGGACGGCAGCGTGGAGGACTCTAGACAGATCTATCAATATCAGAGAACACAGGACGGCAGCGTGGAGGCCTCTAGACAGATCTATCAATATCAGAGAACACAGGAGAGCAGCGTGGAGGACTCTAGATAGATCTATCAATATCAGAGAACACAGGAGAGCAGCGTGGAGGACGCTAGGCAGATCTATCAATATCAGAGAACACAGGACAGCAGCGTGGAGGACTCTAGACAGATCTATTAATATCAGAGAACACAGGACGGCAGCGTGGAGGACTCTAGACAGATCTCTCAATATCAGAGAACACAGGAGAGCAGGGTGGAGGACTCTAAACTGATCTCTCAATATCAGAGAACACAGGACAGCAGCGTAGAGGGCTCTAGACAGATGTATCAATATCAGAGAACACAGGACAGCAGTATGGAGGACTCTAGAAAGATCTCCCAATATCAGAGAACACAGGACAGCAGTGTGGAGGACTCTAGACAGATCTCTCAATATCAGAGAACACAGGAGAACAGCGTGGAGGACTCTAGACAGAGCTCTCAATATCAGAGAACACAGGACAGCAGTATGGAGGACTCTAGAAAGATCTCCCAATATCAGAGAACACAGGACAGCAGTGTGGAGGACTCTAGACAGATCTCTCAATATCAGAGAACACAGGAGAGAAGCGTGGAGGACTCTAGACAGATCTATCAATATCAGAGAACACAGGAGAGTAGCATCGAGGTCTCTAGACAGCGCTATTAATATCAGAGAACACAGGACAGCAGCGTGGAGGACTCTAGACAGATCTCTCAATATCGGAGAACACAGGACGGCAGCGTGGAGGACTCTAGACAGATCTATCAATATCAGAGAACACAGGAGAGCAGCGTGGAGGAATCTAGACAGAGCTCTCAATATCAGAGAACATAGGACGGCAGCATGGAGGACTCTAGACAGATCTATCAATATCAGAGAATACAGGAGAGCAGCGTGGAGGACTCTAGACAGATCTATCAATATTAGAGAACACAGAAGAGCAGTGTGGAGGACTCTAGACAGATCTATCAAAATCAGAGAACACAGATTAGCAGCTTGAAGTACGCTAGACAGATCACTCGATATCAGAATACACAGGATGGCAGCATGTTGGACTCTAGGCAGACCTATCAATATCAGAGAACACAGGACGGCAGCATGGAGGACTCTAGACAGATCTATCAATATTAGAGAACACAGAAGAGCAGCGTGGAGGACTCTAGACAGATCTCTCAATATCAGAGAACACAGGACGGCAGCGTGGAGGACTCTAGACAGATCTATCAATATCAGAGAACACAGGACGGCAGCGTGGAGGACTCTAGACAGATCTATCAATATCAGAGAATACAGGAGAGCAGCGTGGAGGACTCTAGACAGATCTATCAATATTAGAGAACACAGAAGAGCAGTGTGGAGGACTCTAGACAGATCTCTCAATATCAGAGAACACAGGACGGCAGCGTGGAGGACTCTAGACAGATCTATCAATATCAGAGAACGCAGGAGAGCCGCGTGGAGGACTCTAGACAGATCTCTCAATATCAGAGAACACAGGATGGCAGCATGGAGGACTCTAGACAGATCTATCAAAATCAGAGAACACAGATTAGCAGCTTGAAGTACGCTAGACAGATCACTCGATATCAGAATACACAGGATGGCAGCATGTTGGACTCTAGGCAGATCAGTCAATATCAGAGAACATTGAACAGCTGCATGAAGGTCTCTAGACAGATCTAAGATCTATCAATATCCAGTCTGCACCCCCTCCCCCAGCTCTAAACTCTGCTAGAAGCAGACCTTGTCCTGTCCAGGAGCTTTCTCCGCACCTGCTACTCCCCCACAGCTCTGAACTCTGCTAGAAGCAGGCCCTGTCCTGTCCAAGAGCCTTCACTGCACCCCAGCCTTGAACCCTACTAGAAGCGGGCCCTGCCCTGTCCAGGAGCCTTCTGCACGCACTCCCCCGGCTCTGAACTCTGCTAGAAGCAGGCCCTGCCCTGTCCAAGAGCCTTCACTGCACCCCAGCCTTGAACCCTACTAGAAGCGGGCCCTGCCCTGTCCAGGGGCATTCTCTGCACTTCCACCCCCAGCTCTGAACTCTGCTAGAAGCAAGCCCTGTCCTGTTCAGGAGCATTCTCTGCACCCCCAGCTCTAAAATCTGCTAGAAGCAGGCCCTGTCCTGTCCAGGAGCCTTCTCTGCACCCCGCCCCAGCTCTGAACTCTGCTAGAAAAAGGTCCTATCCTGTCCAGGAGCCTTCACTGCACCCCAGCTGTGAACTCAGCTAGAAGCAGGCCCTTGGAGCTTTCTCTGAACCCCACCCCAGCTCTGAACTCTGCATGAAGCAGGCCCTGCCCTGTCCGGGGGCATTTTCTGCACCCTCAGCTGTAAATGCTGCTAGAAGCAGGCCCTGCCCTGTCCAGGAGCCTTCTCTGAACCCCACACCAGCTCTGAACTCTGCTAGAAGCAGGGCCTGTCCTGTCCAGGGGCAATCTCTGCACTCCCACCCCCAGCTCTGAACTCTGCTAGAGGCAGGCCCTGCCCTGTCCTGGAGCGTTCTCTGCACCTCCACCCCCAGCTCTGAACTCTGCCAGAAAGAATCCCTGCCCTCTCCAGGATCCTTCTCGCTGCTGACGTCAGAGCCACCTTTGCCATGGCTGCTTCAGGTTGTTAAAGCTCTCATGCAGTTCATCAGCTAAAGGTCGCTTCCTGAATGGGTGTTGACGAGGCACATTCTGGAGATATTCCTGGAGGGAGGAAAGTGTTGCTGTAAGCGGGCACACGTGGGTGCATCCGCTGAGCAGTGAATGTTAACAGCCAAAAGTCACAGCGCCCATCTCGGCATCATCCTCCCAGGCTGCAACATACTGCAAGTCAGAGGCTGTTTTATCGTTGGAGTTAGACATGACCCTTCGAGCTTTTGTTGGCTGCCCGTGGTCCATGAAGGGGACCCTCATAAGAGGGCGGCCGCCTTAGTGCCACATGAGGGCACACGAGACAGTCCAGCGTTGTGGGACCCCCTAGGGGTCCGCGCGGAGCGTCACTTCCGGTAGGGGGTGGGCGGGGGATGAGGTATAAGTGCCTCTCCCCGCCCACCTGGCGGCCTCTTTGTTGCTGCCCTTGACGCCGTTTGATTGCGCCGGGATCCCCGCGCTGTCCCTTTGTCTCCCACCAGACACGCTGGCAGGCACGTCGGGTCGTTTCGCCCTTTTGGTTGCGGTGAGTTTTGTGCTTGCGGGTTGCGGTTCTGCAACTTTGGGGCAAGTTGTCTGGCCTCCCGTCTGGTGTCCAGTGGGAGCAAGGGAGCGGGGTATTGAAGGTGACTCGCAGCCCCGTCGGGTGCATTGGGCACGATGCGGTCACAGGCTGATCTCGCAGTGCAGGCATTGGCAGGAAGGGTGTTGGCGGCATTGAGCAAACAAGGGGCATTCTCTACGGAGGAGGGTAGGAATTCCCTTCATTTAAGTACACGCGGAGTCGCTCTCCCCTGTGGAGAGATAAATAATATGGTTTTAAATATTGCTTTCTCCTAGTTCGGTTTGGAGCGTCTATATGCGCAGCCGATAACGGACTGTTTTGTATTATCATTTTAGTAGTATTTAACCGTGGTAACGCTGCCGACTTTAAAGCGCAGGCAATGGGTTCGAATCCAGGCAAAGTAAATTTTGCAAGCCTTCAACCGATTAGCCCTGAACTTTTGGGGAGTCGATTTTGAGAACGCCGCCTTTCGATTGGTGTAAGCACTGGTAGAGTTCATAGAATTTGTAGTATATTTACGACTCTTTATGAGTTTAGGTGTTTACACTACAATGAATACCCCCTTGGGGGGAATGTCTGGCGTCAGCAGGGATATTGTACACACGTTAAACACTGTCTCATCGCGGGAGTGCCGCTCGCCCTGGGGGGCATTCATGAGCCATAGCGCACACCGGAGGTGTGTTTGTTTCGTTCGCGGGGGGCAAGTGAGCTGGATCTCCGGGCCAGTGGCCTGGTTGTGCATTGTCGCGGGCCCCCGACAGTGGTCACAGGGTGCGGGGGGGCCACGGGAACGCGCGGGCCCTCCTCGTCACGACAGGAACCAGGGTGCCCCGCCCCAGAAATTAGCACGCTGGGGCGGCAACAGACGCACCGGTTTGCAGGCGCTAGGGGGAGGGTGCCACGGGAGTGCGCCGGCTCCCCTCCCCCATGGTTCTAGCCAGTCCGCCTCTGCCCTAGCAAAACAAAAGATGGAAGGCGCGACGCGGCGAGTCGGGGGCGTGCGTTGCGTGGGTTCGGGCGGGGCTGGGGCAGGTTCCGGTCCAAATGAGCTATTTTGAATGAGGGGCCAGGTGTAAGTGCCACCGCCGGCTCGCAACTCGTGTATCAGGGGCGGATCAATTAAGCAACATGGCCTTATGTGTAGGTCCCGGGCCAGGTTCCAGATTGAGATATGGTAGACTCAATCAATCCTCTCCTTGGGCATGGGTCCGGTAGTCACACGCCTTGGTGTGGCCTAAGGCCATGCACCACGCACCTGGTTTGCGAACGGCATGATCTCGTTCCATCCGGTGGCTTCGCCAGGCACAGGTGTTTTCTTTGATCGCTTTGAACGGCAGTGAGGGGGCTCCAGGATTGCCTCGCTGTTGTCTTGTTTCACAGAGCAAGGGGGGGGAAGAACAGTGTCATGGGAGACGTGTTTGTGTTAGGATTGCCTATCCTGGTAGCACGTGGTCTCATGTGTAATGTAGCGCTGGCGAATGCTGATTCTAGTTTCGCGCAATATTGGGCGTTTCTATGTATGTCTCGCCGTGAACAGCTCCAGGTCAGAACTTGTGTTTACACTGCCTTCAGTTGGCGTTGCGGTGCGTCTGCCTTGGCTGTAACCGGACAGGGTGCCCTGGGTGGGGCAATACAGTATATCAGGTGGTTGAATACTGGTGCGGTAAGCCAATTTGTACTGCCAGGGTGCCATAAAGTGGGAAGGCCACTTGGGGGCAGTGTTTCTCACTTTGGCTGAACATGAATGAATAAGGTCTTCATTCCCTAATACCGTTCATGGGTATTGCTCTATCCTTTTCAGCAAGGTAGACCCAAGTGGTTTGATATGTCCGTTGACTTTGATGAGCGATTCGTTCAATGCTTTCCTGTCATAGAACTATTTTCGCTAATTTAATTCAGTAGTTTGGATGGCGCCTATGTCTCAAATCCATCACTATTTCATTGACGATCTGGTGACTCATCAAGGAAAGGCCGCAGGGGTGCGTTCACAGCGCAAAGAATGGGAACGCTTTTTCACATTGATGTGGTCTAGGGACACTTTGTGGGGCAACGTGGGACTGGAGCCAGTTTGAGGTGTGACACCATTGGTGGTACAGGGGCCATTTTCGCGGGCTTTGATGTTTTATGGGAAAGTAGCAACCATGGCTGTTAGCTATGTGTGTCGACGGTGGCTCGCGTTGGCTGAGCAATAGAGTAACGCGGCGACAAAGGTGGTTGTGACAGTGAGGTAACTTCAAAGCGACTGATTATGATCTTGCACAGCCTCATCATTTCAGAACCAAGGCATGTACAAGATCCTTACATCGGAGCCATAGTGGTTGCTTATTTACTGATGCAACTATCACCCAATAGTCTGGCTTGTGGGTGTAGTATCCCTTTTGAAGTATGTAGCGCGAGCCAAGGACAGAGGCCGCAAATTGCCAGTCGACGGCACATGGAGCTATGCACAATTTTCAGCTTCAGGAGTCATAGTTGGGATTTGACTTATGCAACTATCGCCCATTAAGTCTGGCTTGTAGGTTGGTGTTACTTTGTAGTATGGAGCTCGAGGCAATGTCAGCAGAGGGGGGATTCATGCAACGATGTGGACAAGCTAAGAACACGAAGTCACATGCCCACTTAAGCACCTTCCACAAAGTGCAACATAATGAAAGAACAGCAGGACAGGCAGAACACGTTTTCAGCGGCTGTGGGAGGGCGTGTAAGACGTCCGGGTGCCCTACGGTGTTGTTGCCTGTTCTCGAGCAGCTCTCTGGTTGGGTGTCAGGCGGGGAACTTTCACGTGGCATTACCGTCCTGGGTTGTTTAATTAACCATCGGTTATTATTGCGATGCCATATAGCGTGAACCTTACCTGATGGTGTCAGGAGCTGTGATATAAGACCAGTTACATTACATAGCTGCTGAGTACATGTGTCACATCTAAGATACGAGCACAATGGCTCTAATTCCAAGGACCAAGACAGAGCAGGTGTTTGGGGTCAGAATGATTAGGCCACGAGGGGCATGTCAGGATAATTTCTTACCGGCAGGTGGCCAGCTGTATAGGCATGCTATTGATCCCATCTAACAGTGTGGCTCTGGGGGTTCATCCGTCCACCACCCCTCGTTAACCACGCAAGTGAAGTTGCAAGCTAACCGGAGGTAGAACATAGATGTTCGGGCTTTCTTGTGTGTGACTACTGTGTGACGGTACTGGGCGCTTTGAGCAGTTTTGTTTCGGGGCAGGCAGCGTTTGCCCCAGAGGACTCAGAGCAAGTACACTCCATTCTGAGTGTAGGATAGGCAGGCTAAACAGCATTAGTAGCCGCCAGCGAAAACGTGTTTCGCCACTTCGGAAGGCAGACAGGTCTTTGAGTGTTAAGTAGGACCTTACAGGACAGGAAAGAATAATTTAACTACACTATCTTGCCAGTGCAGATACTTATTATTCGACACGATTGAGCGCGGCACTTAAATGCTATGTTAAGTCACAGCTCTGCACGTTTGGGGGCATGGTGCTCGACCCAGTTAGACAAAAGGTCTTGGCCACCCAAACGTTACCAGTTGGCTCCATAGAGCCGGGTGCAACAGATTGTACCCGCCCTTAGCAGGGCGTCATGCTGCGCTAGGGTCTCGCTTAATGGCATACACGTGAGATGAGTGCAAAAGTAGCTAGGTTTCACTCAGTGAGGCAGAGGGGTCCTTGCTGGACCCTCCAGAAGGGAGGCTGCGCTTGGAACATCCCTGAGAATCTGGGATTTTACATTGATGTCATTTGGACCACTCACATTACTAATTTTGCAACTGGGGGAGTGGAGACAGAACTGTACAGTAATTTGGGGCACGTTTGGGGGGGACAGTTCACCGCATCCAAGCTACATTTGGGCAACCCAACCATACCAAGCTGCTGTCTGTTCAATCGGGGTCGCTTAGCGGCATGCTTGGTTCCGTGTGATTTTCTTACACTGGTCTCTTAAATTGATCGCAGGTGACCATCTTAATCAGACGGATAAATCCAAATGCGTCACATTACAGTACGTGTGAAAATTTTATATTGCCTGTGCATCGTTTCTTTCACATAAACTGCTTAAATTAATTTAAATAATTGCTGATGTCAATAGGGGCGAGTATTGGATGCACCAAGACATTTGCAGCAGGGAGTGCCGCGATGCTGCAAGGATATGAAGGTTGAATAGGATTGGCAGGTCCCGCTCGGGTGCCTGCCACTTGGTCACGTGCAGGTTTTATGGTGAGTCCAAAGGGCATAGGAGGGATCATGTCTAAAGAAACCTGGACCGATTCACCGGCCAGGTGTGGTGGTGGTTTCATCCTCATGGTCACAGGATTAAACTCTGTGGGGTCTATTAATATATCATTCTATAAAGCAGGCAGACTCCAAGAATTTTATTTTGATTAATGTGCGGAGGACTGACGGACTTGGTAAGGCACAAAAGGCCATTCCCCAAGGGTACTGGACTATGACACAACATTGGTCAAAAGGGCTACAACTCCGGGGATAAAGAAGCGAACTAGGGCTATTGCTGGTTTAAGCACCCAGGGTCACAGTTGGTCAGCAGGTAGGGCGTACCTGGGATCCGATTACAGGAAATAAGCCTGGCGGGCGGTGTAAATTGTCACTCCAAAAAGGGGGCAGGGCTGCAATTGTGGGCATAATACAAACAGTCCCTCAAACCGGATTTGTCACCAGCCGGGTGTTCGCCATTGGTTTAGCAACCAAAAGGGCGGGGCAAATGTCTGGGCCAACTCAGCAAAGTAGTTGCACACTGGATCCGGGGCCTGTTCAGGGAGCTTCAGTTGTAAACATTCCCTGCCCGGACAGCCAGTCATGCTAGACCGGTTGAGGAAGCAGACAGGTACAAGGGTGCTGCTGTCCCTCAGTTGGGGGGAGACAAGGTATGAAAGCACTAAGAGGGTACAATGTATTAAGAAAAGTGGGCATGTTCATTATTCAAGCGAAGGCAGGTGGCTGTACTTTGTGCCCCCCCCCTGTCCCTATCTACTTGTCTGCGCCATGGCTCGCATTGGCGAAGGAGGGAAAGTGCATGACTTGCGCTAGGAGGGGACATCAGCCTGGAAGCACAGCAGTTAAACATCGCTGGCAGAAGGTGAGGGGCCAGCACGCAATATGGCCATGTTATGAAGCAGAATACGGGGGGTCTGGTGCGATGCCAGGGCACTACATTGGCCATATCGGTCAGAAGGGTACAGTGCAAGGAGCAGCGTGATTCCTGAAGCTAGCTATGGGATATCATGGGTTGTCATTCCTTATAGTGGTGTGCTGCGACTACTAGGAGGCCTGGCCCTTCGCCCTTCAGGAGAGGGTTATTTACTGTCTCAGGCTGACAGCTCGCCCATTACCAAGGTTCAGGTTGAGCAGGTAATGTAGGCATGCCTTACAATGCCAGAAAAGGCGGGTCATGGCAAGCGCTTTGGCAGTCACAATTCAGGAGGGGCAGCGACTGCAGCTTTCAGGGTGGGCATGCAAGCGGAGCGCATCATGCAGGTGGGGACGATGCCCTGTTTTCAGCTACCTTCAGCCTGGCTTCCTTCGGGGTCGTGAGAATCAGCGAGTTAAGGGCAAGGTCCAAAACAACTCTTCGGGGGAAAATTGAGGGACTCGGGATTTGTTTTGGAGGCAAGATGGCGACCGACTGATATCGCCGTGAAGATGCTCCGCTGAGCCTCCCCTATTGCGGTGCTTTGAAGGCTCTCTAATCATCTCTTTGACAGTAGGGAAATAAGAATGATTTAAACCCCCATCAAGGAAAGTGCTTTTAAAGAAAAGGGAAGGGAAGGAATGCGGACGCGGAAGAAAACACAAGACTCACCCTGGCTGCTCACCATTGCATTTCGCCTTCACCTTGAGGACGCCGAGGCAGCTCTGGGTTCATGGATGAAACCCGGCCTGCGTGAGTTTTCTCTGGCTTTACAGTGGAGGACTGTGTGGAGCAAGGTGCGATCGCTAAACAGAGCGGAGAAACCTCCCACAGTGGCAGCGGCAACATTGTGGCACTGTAATCCGTGCAAGATCAGAATCGGAACGTGGAGCAGGCTCGGTTTTGAGACCTCGTGCTACAGTAAAGGCAATTCCTGCAGGCTCACCAAAGCAAGGATGACTGGTAAGGGGGCGAGGGCAGGGAAGATTCCTCCTGTCCCCTCTGAATCCAAAGCTGCGTTGGCACTTACACGGCAAAAAAGAGCGGATGCCTTGAGCGCGAAAGGCAGAGGTGGTGGTGAGAAAGGCGACGGTATAAAAAAGACTTTGCAAGAAAAAGACTCGACAATGTTAGGTGCCGGGCAGAAGGGCACCACTCGTACACCCAAGGATGCCGATGGCTCACAACCTTTAATCACGAGTCGCTTTGCAGCAACTAGCGAGAAAGGGAAAGAGAGCAGTTCGCTAGTTAGCGACGCAGATAGCCTGGGTACAGGAGGGCTGAAATGTGCAGCAGGACAGCTGGTAGATACTTTTTCAATGGATGATACTGGTAAAGCCCTCGCCTTTTTCCGGTATCTATGCCAGCAGAGGTCAGTCTGGAGGGTAATTCAATCAGCATGCACAATAACTCCTGTATTTTGGCTAGCAATTTAACTGCTCCCAACAACATCGCAGCCACAGCTAACTCTCTTCCACTAGCGCCTCTTGGAGATCGGGTACTTATAGATTGGAATGTAAAGACGCCTGACAATCAGGATAAGTTCTATTCCCTGACAGAGGAGTCCGAAATGTCAGATGTCAGTATCTCGGTGTCTAGTGGGGAGGAAGGAAAGAAATGGTCCAGTAGTCCTAATTCTGAGGCTCAGAGAGGTAAACCCGGCACCAAAAAGCTACTGGAAAAAAAAAGAAGCAGAGAGCGTGCGCAAAGAAAGGACTACCCTTATGACAATGATAATACAGATGTAAAAGAGCTGACATGGGACTATAATAACACCCCTCTCACTTTAGTTCCAGGATCCTCCACCGTCTCTGCGCTTAATCAAACAAGCATTGGCAGTGGTAAAGGCGACGATCTGCAAGATGCAAGAACCGAACCTGCCCTGATAGATGTTTTACGGTCCATTAAAAGTTTCCAGGAGGAAGTCAAGACAGACAGTCGTAGATCCCGTATGGCGGCTAAAAATTGCAAGGGGCAGTTAGAAAGGTTGGTAAAACTTGTGCCGATATTGCGGATCGAATGGCCATGGTGGAAGAAAGGACGGAACAACTGGGAAAAGATGTGGTCTTACTTCAGACTCAGCATGATGAACAAGAGGGGTTAGTAAAAGATATGATGTGGAAAATGGAGGAGCAAGAAAATCGACAGAGACGTAACAACCTCCGCTTTTTAGGAATTCCGGAAGGGGTCGAAAAGACGACCCCAGGAAATTTATGGTCACTTTATTGAAAGGGGCTTTTCCTGAACTACAAGCATGGGATTTGGACAGGGAAATTCAAAGAGCCCACAGATTTCCCCTGTTTCCTGGCAAACATGCAGCCGCATCACAACACCCTCGTGCCATGCTTTTATTTTTTGGAAATTTTTACTTCGGCAAAGCCTTTTGATTTGGCCAGACCCACCAAGAAACGAACCTTTGATGGAATTACTTTTTTCACCAGACCCGATTTCGCTCACGCTACGGTGGAGCGTAGGTGGAGGCTCCGGCAGCTCTTTGAACCATTTCAGAAGTTGGGGGCCGAGGTATACCTACAGAATCCGGCCCGGCTGAAAATAATTTACAAAGGGACTACTCGCAGTTTTGTTTCGGAAATACAGGCGCAAAAATACCTAGAGGAACTCTCGGGGCACAAGAAATGTGGTTAATCATCTTAAGCACATTTGGGACAAGGCACTAAATATGGCTGGACAATGTCCGATAAGCTTCGATAATGTTTGTGCAGTATAGTGAAGGGGAAGGCAAGGGGGAGGCAGGCTATAAGACTTAGCAGCCCTTTCAACTGCCGAACCTGCCTGGGTGCTGATCATGACATAGTTTAGACTAATTGTATCTTTTTTTTCTCTCACACTTTATATTTAGCATGGTATTAATCCTGCGGTTGAGGGGGGTTTTGCTTTGGGGGTAACGGCTACTGGAGCTTTCTTTTCCAGTTTTTGGTTATGCTTGATAGGGAGGCTTGGCGGGATCACGGGGCTTTATACGTCGGATGTCAAATCCCTGGCTCGGCCAGGTAACCTCCAGAGGTGGTGGAGGGTGGGGGCTGGGTGGGAGAAGGGGGGTGGGGGAGGTCAGACAGGTCGCACTAAAAGGCAATTATAAAAAGAAAAATATAAAAATGAGTCAAACCAATCTAGTTTGCTACCCGAGTTTGTTCTTTGGCAAAAAGGGGAAAAAAGTAAATGAAGTTGGTGATACATACAGATTCTGTAGCGGAAAAAGATGGGACTGCTAAGAATATTATCAGTGAATATCTGTGGCCTAAACGATCTTAGGAAAAGACAGGCGGTGGCAGTAGGACTTCAAACCTGGGGCACAAATATTGTTTGTTTGCAAGAAACGCATATTGAGGGGTCACAAACACATATTCTAAAATCATTAGGATATAGGTTGATCTGTGCCACGTCACAAGGGGCTAGGGTAAGAGGGGTTGCTATTTTAGCTAGGGGTAGTGGGCTTGTCTTTAGACGCTTCAAAACAGATAAATGTGGACGCTGGGCAATTACAGAGTGTCAATTTGGGAGTGAGCAAAAGATGACTTTATGTGCCATCTATGGTAGCAACATCGACGAGGCATCTGTTTTTGATGAGATCTCAAATGAATTAATGCATTGGCCATTACCCTTAATGATATGCGGGGATTTCAACATTAATCTTCCAAGTAACTGGTCTTTAAGGAGGGGTGGCACTATACCGGCCGTAAACCCAAAGTTTTTAAAGCATTAAGACAAATGTGTTGTATACATGGGCTAGTAGATGGCTGGCAGACTCTAAAATCTGATGATCCTGGGTTTACATATTTTTCCAACCCACATTTCACCCATGCAAGATTGGATTATATTTTAATGTCTAATACAATTAAAACTAAGTGCCAAATTATGAAACTTCCCCGGATCCTCTCCGATCATAATCCTCTTATTTGTTCTATGGAAATAGATAATAGAAGTGACACTCCTAGCTCATGGACGTTCGAGAAAGCCCTGCTCTTAGATGAGAACTATTGTAGCCATATTCGAGAATGGATTCCTAAATTTTTATCCGATAATGAAGCAAGTTCGTCAATCGAAATTGTCTGGGATACCCTAAAAGCAGGGATCCGAGGGGAGACCCTGCAATACTCTTTAAAAGCTAATAAAGCAGCTAGGAAACTATGCAGGGGCTACAAGATAATTTGAAAAAAGCAGAGGAAGATCTAATAAATATTACAATGGGAAATGCCCAGCAGGGCAGGAAGATGTAGAGAAAGTCCAGAACCAGGTGGCAATCGCTAAAGCTTTAATTACGAATATTTTTATGGAAAAAGTAATTAAAAAAGCATTCTCACAGAAGGAAATGATATATGAAATGAATGAGCAAATCGGACACCAATTAGCCGTTCGTATGAGGCAACAGGCTTCATCAAATCTGATCCGCGAAATCCAGGATCCTCAGGGTGTCCGAGTAGCAGACCCCAAACTCATAAGAGAAGCTTTTTGGCGGTTTTATCAAGATCTATATACTGAGCTAGGGGGTGGGGACCAGACTAGTATTGAGGACTATCTAGATCAGGTTACTCAGGAGAAATTTCAAGAAGAGGATGCAAATCTCTTAGAGGAGATACCCACAGAGGGAGAAATCATTGGTGTAATTAAAGCTTTGCCAAAAGGGAAAGCCACAGGGTTAGATTGTATCCCGTCAGAATTTTATGTCTCTTTTCTAGATCAAATTGAAAATATTTTTATAAAGCTTGTTATACATATCTTTAAAGGAGGCCAACCCTCGAAATCTTGGTCTCGGGCAAAAATAGTTATTTTCCTTAAAAAGAACAAACCGCCGGAACTGATGGGCTCATATCGTCCCATTACCCTCATTAACTCAGACTCCAAAATTTATTCAAAAGTTCTGGCTAATAGAATCGCTCCCATTATCCACAAAGTGATTGCTCAGAGCCAACATGGCTTTGTTCCAGGCAGGTCCACTACCAACCACATTCAGCGAGTAATTACTTTGTTTGATGGTATGGATGTTACAGGAGACCCTATGGCGCTGATTCTGCTTGATGCGGAGAAAGCATTCGATAGGGTCTCCTGGAACTTCCTCTGGACTGCAATGTCCAGAATGGGTATCAAGGGAGGCTATATACAGGCAGTTCAAAAATTATATGAGAATCCAAGAGCCGTAGTACTGGTAAATAATATATTAACTGAAGAGTTGATTATATCACGTGGAACACGGCAGGGCTGTCCTTGCTCGCCATTACTTTTTGCAATCTATATAGACCCATTTATCCGGCGATTGGAAAAGGAGGAAGAAATTAAACCTATAATATCACAGGGGTTTGTCACCAAATCACTAGCCTATGCGGATGATATCGCTATTGTGACATCCGACCCAAATACGGCTATGACAGCTATCGAAAGGGAGGCTAAACAGTTTGGTAATGTGTCCGGCTATGCCATTAATCAGGGTAAAACTCAGATTGTTTTAAATAGGAAAATCGATTGGAGGGATCCTCGAGTTGTGGAACAGGCGATGTACTTAGGAGTCCGCATCACAGCTGATTTAGAAAATCTGGTTGAAATAAATCTGAAGCCAATAACTGATATAATGCGGAAAGATCTTCAACGTCTGGATAATCTACATCTCTCTATTATTGGAAGAGTGAACGCAATTAAAATGGTATTCTTCCCTAAAATTTTGTATATGTTTAGGGCAATTTGTTTAGAATTCTCTTCATCCTGGATTAAATCAATAGAACGGATGTTCTCTAGTTTTATCTGGGCATATTCACAACCCCGGCGGGCTTACAAGTTCCTCACTCTCCAAAAAGAGCGAGGTGGACTAGCTCTCCCAAACTTGAAGGCATATTATTGGGCTACCGTATTATTGTATAGCGAGGAGTTACTTCAGAATAATCAGGAAGGTATAGAGGGAGTAGTGTATGCACCATCTATTTTCCAATTACTACTCGGCCGGGAGAGTAGAGGATATTGGTGGAGACATTTACACGATAGTTACCACAAAAAGGTTAAATTTAAAACATTATTTAGTGGATTTAAGGTATGGAAGACTATTAGGAAAATGCTTGGTATAGGGAGATTGTCTTTCTATACGCCCTTAAAAAATAACCCAGAATTACCCGAAATTTTTAATGATAGCTCTATACACAAGTGGTACGATGTAGGCATTGTACAGATAGGTTGCCTCTTTTCCGCTATTGGGATTCGGTCTTTCGAAGAATTAAAAACCAACTTCGGACTAGACTGGCGAGACTTTTTAAGTACTTACAAATTAGAGATTTTTTGTCACGGAAGGTAGGGGGAAGTGGGGGATGGAAAAATTGATCTTGTAGAAATACTTCTATCGGGCACCAAAAATACGATTGGAGGTATGTATTCACGCATCAATGCTATGTTCCCAGATGATATGGAGAAAATTGCGCAAAAATGGTTAGAGAAAGCAGCAATAACAAATGTGGAGTTTAATTATGCTTATGAAATGTCACAAACAATTTTAATGTCAACTAAACTCCAAGCCCAATTTTTTAAAACCTGTTTCTTTTTATATTATACACCGGACAAAATAGCTAAGTGGGGAACTGGTAAGAGCACATGTTGTCCTAGATGTATGCTGGTTAAGGCTGATTGTGTACATATCTTTTCCACTTGTGAAGAGTTAACATCTGTCAAACAAGAGATAGGGAAATTTCTATCCACAGTGATGAATTGCACGATAGAGTTATCTAGCGGTGTTATTTTATTAGGGGCAACAGATCCTGGAAATTCCCGAAATGAGCATGAACTTGTTTTTATAGCAATGGCCGTTTTTAGATTATGTATAGCCTCAGCTTGGTTGGATGCTAATGCCCCGACATTTCAACAATGGTTAGCTAGATTTCTCGCCATTTCAAATATCGAAATTGCTATCTATAAACGTAAGGGCAATAGGCGACGGAAAAGAGGTTTAAAAATTTGGACTCCTGTAAAGAATGGTGTCAATCGCAAGATTGTACAGAGTGAATGGGTTTTTTAGGCTTAAGCTGCAAGTGGATTTGGGCGCACCAATGTATGTATTAATTAATTTTGTCTTTTGATAAATGTAATTCATTCTATATTGTATGTATGCTTGTCTGACCTGGTGGGTGGGGGGAGGCTAAAAAATTTGTGGTTTAAAAAACTGAATAAAGATATTTGAAAAAAAAAAAAAAAAAAACCTCTTCGGGAGTGGCATTAAAGGGACAGGACGAGTGCATCATGCAGGCGGGACAATGGGAATCCCAATGTTTAAAAGGTACACCCGTCCTTAGCCACCCAGGGAGTGGCCTGAAGACAGGTTAAGTGTATTATGTACAGGCGAATTTGGATTATACCACTGGCACCCCGGTGATGCACCAGAGGTAATGGGGTGTAGTGTTATTGTTGAAACTAGGTGCAAGCTTGATTAGTGGTATAGGATGGTGTGCAGTGCTCAATAAGGGGTGTTGGCAACCTAGCTCTTCCTTTTGCCAGGATCAAGGGTCTGGGTGAATGGCTTTCCATGCGTCGTGTGAGTGGTGCAAGGGGCCGAATTCAGGAAATGGAGGATGGGTTTTTTCCTCCACTAAGTTTATTTGGGGGAGTGCCAGGCATGCGCTGGAACAGCTTGCTGAAGAAGCTGCATCACAGACTAGGGGGGGGGGTGTCTCCCCTCCCAACATCTTGGTCGTACACCTGGGAGGCAATGATCTGACTCTCTTGGGGAGGAGGGATCTGTTGCAAGAATTGAGGTCCTCCATGTGTAGGTTAAGCAACCTATTGGGGGCATGTGAGTTATTGGTGGTCTGAGATAACCCCTCGTTTAGTGTGGCGAGGAGCCCGGTCAGGGGAGGCCGTGGAAGCCTCGAGCAGGAAAGTTAACAGTGCCATGCGTAAATTCACTGAACAGACGGGGTTTGGATCAGGTATTGGGCTGCATGCCAAGTCCACAGGGTGTTTGAAGAAGATGGGGGTTCACCTGTCTGAGTGGGCATGGACTTATTCTTGCTGGATCTGGGGGAGGCCCTGGAATCAGCAGGATGTAGGTAAGAAGGCTGGCCTTGGTGGGGGGCCCTGGTTGTGACGGTGGCCACACCCAGAGCTGTGGCGGAGTTACAGGGCGATCCAGAGGCGGAAAGGTACTCGGGGGTACCCTCTTCAGGAGCACAAAGGGTGCAAAAGCCAAATTCCCCAGCAAGTCCTCGCGCTGGACCCTGGAGGAGCAACGGCGCCCGTTAGTCCTACGGGCGGTTGTAAGCCTGAGCAACCGGGGGTTGCCTGGAACGCTCCGCCCCTTCAGGGCGTGAGTAAGGGGGTGGACTGGCGGTCCACCGGTGGGAGGGGTTATCCCCTCCCCCAAAATTGGTAAGCACCGATTGGCGACTGCCACGGTGTAATTTGGCTCATCAGGCGGGCAGGCGGCAGATGGGCTGCCTGCCCTTGGATCGCCCGTAAGATAACCCACCATGTTGGCATATTTGGTATGCAAATAAATCTGCAGCAATTTTCTCCACAAACAAGGTGTTGTGTGGTTTATTTCCTAATAATGTTGCTGTATGTGAGCCGGGCACGCTCCTGTTGAGCACAAGATGGCGGAGTGCTCTACGCCGGAGCTTACTGAAAACAGGAGCTCCGGTTTCCCTCCTAGGGCATGGATCTCTGACAGAGCTCAACACGAGTTTCAACGGGGCATGTACCATTTTAAGACACTCTGCAATTTCAGTCTCTTCGAGCCCCGTTTGTTCAGAGGCTCGCTCCATTCCTACACCCAGCCTGATCCTAAGATGGCGACCGCCCATAAACGCAATGGGTTTAAAAGGTCCGACGAAGAACAGTGCAAGCGATATTGACGTGGAAATAACTAGGGGCCTAAATTTCCATTCTGAAGGGCCCATCGCCGAATGCTCATGACGACCCGACTTCTCCTCCCTAAGGTACTGTTTTCCGCCACTAATATACAGTATGATCTCGGCGAGCTTGGCTTGCACGGCCTGACCCTAAGATGGCATCCATTCGAGTAGTGCAGGGAGCGCTTCTCCTTCCCTTGCTGTTCAACGCGTTGGAATACTAGGATCCTGGGCATGTGTTTCAGCGGTGGTGCTTACCTGTTGGATACGAACTATATACAGGACTTACAGTACGATCTTCGGTACGGCGAGCACTGCCTGTACAGCCTGACCCTAAGATGGCGTCCTTTTGAGAATTTCGGGGAGCGTGTCTCCTTCCCTTGCTGGTCGGCTCATTGGAATCCTTTGGCCCTGGGCAAGTGTCTCAGCTTTGACGCCTATTTGTAGGGAATGAAATGTTCCACCAGCTGTGGAGACCTAGCTTTTTGACCATTGCCCTGTGGAGCTACTTTGTTAGCTATAGAGGAGATGGGCTGCGGACTTCCCCCTCGGCCGTCACCTACCCAGCCGGACATTGGGCAGACTTTCCTTCGTCTCTCCGCTGTATCCCCTACCTGTTACCCTTTTAATTTACCCCCCTCACCGTTCTACGCACCACTAATCAACAGATGTAACTTGTAACTTATGTATTTTTTGTAACAATGTTTTTTGTAACCGATGTAACTTTCCTCATGTAAAGCGCTCTGATACCTCCGGGTCTAGCCAGCGCTATATAAAACTCAAGTAAATAAAATATGTGGGATGGGGAGTGTTGCTGATATTGGCACTATGTTGGCTGCCCGTGGTCCACGAAGGGGACCCTCATAAGAGGGCGGCCTCCTTAGTGCCACATGAGGGCACACGAGACAGTCCAGCGTTGTGGGACCCCCTAGGGGTCCGCGCGCAGCATCACTTCCGGTAGGGGGGGGCGGGGGATGAGGTATAAGTGCCTCTCCCCGCCCACCTGGCGGCCTCTTTGTTGCTGCCCTTGACGCCGTTTCCCTCCCTACCGCTTACCCGGCATAAGTGCAAGGGTGGGGTGGGAGTGGTGTTCTAACTTGTTATTTTGTGTTGCAGGCGGAGTTACAGGGCGATCCAGAGGGCGAAAGGTACTCAGGGGTACCCTCTTCAGGAGCACAAAGGGTGCAAAGGCCAAATTCCCCAGCAAGTCCTCGTGCTGGACCCTGGAGGAGCGACGGCTCCCCGTTAGTCCTATGGGCGGTTGAAAGCCTGAGCAACCGGGGGTTGCCTGGAACGCTCCGTCCCTTCAGGGCGTGAGTAAGGGGGTGGACTGGTGGTCCACCGGTGGGAGGGGTTATCCCCTCCCCCAAAATTGGAAAAGCACCGATTGGCGATGGCCACGGTGTAATTTGGCTCATCAGGCGGGCAGGCGGCGGAGGGGCTGCCTGCCCTTGGATCGCCCGTAAGATAACCCACCATGTTGGCATATTTGGTATGCAAATAAACCTGCAGCAATTTTCTCCACAAACAAGGTGTTGTGTGGTTTATTTCCTAATAATATTGCTGTATGTGGGATGGGGAGTGTTGCTGATATTGGCACTAAGAGCTGGTGCTAGCCAAGACACTTTGGGGCATATATACAAGGAAATGGCGCAGGGCGGCACTGTGCAAATTTTGCAGCGCCACACTGCGTCATTTCCAAAATGCAGGGATGAGCCCTATTTAAAAGAATACGGCACACCCCTGTGTTTTCCCTAGCACTGGTGGTAAAAATAGCTGCTTAGAGCCAACACAGACACCCTTGCGCCATAGTGCAATGGTGCCTGCATTACAGGGATGAATGTTTATGTGCAGGAAGGGACCCCTTGCTGCACATAAACACTCATTAATGGCATTTAGCTCTTTCTATGTGTGCTGCATTCTGCATTTCTCCTCCTTGCGCCAATCTAATGCCTGCTTTTGCATGTCGTTAGTTTTTGCTGCTGCCTCCGATTTACACATCCTTGTAAATATCTGGGGCAGCATCAAAAAGCAATGTGTGTTGCGGTGGAACGCCCACCAAACACCCAGGGGCATATTTACAAGGGGATTGTGCCAACAGAGCATCACTGGTTTCAAAGTTTGGGTGGGCAATGCCCTGCACCATATTTACAAAGCGGCGTTAAGCCACTTTGCGTGGCTTAGTGCCACTTTGTAAATATGGTACCCTTTTCACGTTGGTATCTGCGTGAAAGGGGCGTGCAGTGGGTGTTGCTGTGGGCGTTCCACCACAGCACCCATAGCTTTTGACGCTGACCCAGATTTACAAGGATGTGTAAATTTGAGACAGTGCCAAAAACTAACGCCATGCAAAACCAGGTGCTAGATTGGCGCAATGAGGAGAAATACTTTTATTTAAAGATTGTTTATGTGCCGGACGGTGTCCCTTCCTGCACATAAACAATCATCCCTGCAACACAGGCACCCTTGCACCATGGTGCACGGGTGCCTGCTTAACGCAGCTTTGTAAATATGGTGCAGGGCATTACGCCACCAGGACGTCAAAAAAAGTACGTATGCCCCTTTACTTTTACCAAAATTGTAGATTTGAAATGTAGATTATATCCTAAATTCTGATCGGGCAGCCTTCTTGATCCATTGGTCTGTTATTGTAGTCTTCAGTTTTATCTTCTGAACACGGCGTGGAGGGTATGGGGCGCCCACTTCAGCCACCGCTGACGTCGCTGTGAGTGACGTCATTCTTTCTCTTCACACAGAGCACATCCGCACACAAAGTAGTTGTTCCTACAGTGCCACTACTACTAAGGCAGCATATGCTTTTAGGGAAGAAAAAATATTTCAATTTTAATGTTTTTGTTTTTAATGACTGACAAGGGCCTAGCAGCTTTGCCTACAATAATGTTTTGCCAAACCGATGACAAAATAATCATCGACAAAGGCAAAAGGCTGACAGCTAATGACAGACCTATTGGCTTTGCCAATGGTTGTTTTATAAGATTTAAAACAATGGTCCATCAAAATGTTTCAAGGTCGATTTCCATTTTAATTCATTTGTAGGTATTTCTTTATTTGGGGTCACATTTCCAGAGGACCCAGTGCAGACCTCCTCAGTTGCTGAACCAGGGCATCACTGCCGAGAAGGCCCTCTCCTAACATGGCCTCCTACCTCCCGGGTCCTTCAGCAGCAGTGCCGCGGTTCTACCACGGTCCGGAGGGCATGGCCCTTAACCTTAGGAAAGGATCAGCTTAACTTCCAGGGCCTCAATTAGAAGAGGTCTGCACCGCCAGAGTATCACTTTTTATGATGTCGGGTGGTGCAGGCCTCTCAATTATATCTACGAGGTGACACAAAGCCACCCTGCGTGGCTCTGCATGGCCTCATAGATATGGAGTAAGTCAAGGCAGCGCACAGCGCTGCCTTGCCTTACGCTACGCCAAGGAGACGTTCAATGGGTGTTGCTGTGGGTTTTCCCTTGCAACATCCATGGGTTTAGACACATTCCCAGATCTACGAGGATCGGTAAACCTGGGAACGCATCAAAACTGTGAACCTCCCCAGGGGAGGCGTAACGAGGAGAAATAACTTTGGAGTATATTTACTAAGGGCCATATTTACAAGCCCTGTGCGCCTCCGGAAAATCACTTTTGGGACATTCCGGTGGCACACAGGGCTTAGCCATATCTACATAGGCCATATAAAGCCACCCTCTGTGACTTCAGGGTCTTGTAGCTACGGAGTGAGGCAAGGCAGCGCAAGTCGCTGCCTTGCTTTACTCTCCGATAAAGAGGCGTTCCATGGGTGTTGCAGTGGATGTTCCCCCGCAACACCCATGGACTTTGCCGCTGACACAGATTTAAAATATCTCGTAAACCTGGCTGTTGTAAAGCGGATTATTAGTAGTGGTAAATACCACTGGAAATAAGGCCACTAACACAGTCTAGGGCTCAGAATAGGTCTCAGAAAAGTATTCCCATGTTCGACCCTGTATTGCTTCGCCCTCCCAAATAATGGAAAATACCGCACTCCCACACAGAGGCACAAACACGACGAAGCAATAAAAACACTCGGAAAGGGATTTCACTTTCATAAAATGAGGCCCATCAAAAGACAGTTTTCAGAATAAAGCAAGGGGTTTTATTTGAGCAACACTCTCTAAAAGAAAGGCTTTCCCAGATGTCAAATTAATCAACAATCAAATGTATATAGAGATATATATATGTGCAAGCAATAATAACACACTTATAAGTGAGCAAATGCAACTGTTAAAGGCATGGAATAAAATACATGGAATGAAATACATGGAATGAAATACATGGAATGAAATACATGGAATAAAATACATGGAATGAAATACATGGAATGAAATACATGGAATGAAATACATGGAATAAAATACATGGAATGAAATACATGGAATGAAATACATGGAATGAAATACATGGAATAAAATACATGGAATGAAATACATGGAATGAAATACATGGAATAAAATACATGGAATGAAATACATGGAATGAAATACATGGAATGAAATACATGGAATGAAATACATGGAATGAAATACAAGCAGATAATAATGCTGGACGTCCACTGCAAGAAATCAGAAAGATATATACACTAAATACATCAGATGATTATAACCATTGGAGACCTTAATGTGCACACAGACACTCACACATTACAATGCCAATAAAAGAAATACATCACCGATCAAGTATCCAACATTCTTGCCAACTCGGCTGGAGGAGCCCTTGACAGCCAGGCAGAAGTCTCGATCGGGACCCTTAAAGTTCCCTGCGGCAACACGCCTGCTCCACAGCAAGCTCCCATCTGGGCGCCAAGATTTGCCGCCTTTAATACCTTTTACTGAACTTGAGGAGAAGTTTCTAGGAACCTCTCCCCCTTTCTTCTGTTACGAAACCGAGCTGATCGTACTGGTCTGTGTCAGGGTCAAGACAGAAGCTGGACAGGCCACTATATTTTGACTCCGAGACAGAGCTGTACATTCCACACATTTCTCTGGCAACAACAATCTCTGCTCTGAAAGGTACCAAGAGCGCATCCCACACATTATCTTAGTGAAGCTTACGAAAGTCTCCAAAAGTACAGAAAACAACCTTTAACATGAATTGCCTATACTACTTGAGTGATCTGGGGGCCTGCTTGTGTGCAGAAAGCTCAAGCTAGACAGAGCCAGAATTCAAGATGGCATGAGGGCATGTCAAAGCCAATAGTAAAATCTTCATAAAACTTCCCAAGGTACAACACAATGCACATTTGTGCACCACTGCCTATAGCACTGCACACTTCATCTCCCAGTGTACAACACAATGCACATGTGTGCATCACTGCTTATAACACTGCACTCCGAGACCAAGAAGTACATTCCACATCTCTCTCTCTCATGCTTTCAAATGCACATCCCACACGTTCTGTTCCTGGCAACGCTGTAAAAAGCAAACACTCTCCCCTCTGAAACTACAAGGAGACACAAAAGAAATCTTCAAGGAAAAAGGCACATGCAGGAAACATGATGTCATACTTTCAAGAAAACCCTATAGTCTATTAAAATAATGGTAGTCAAAGGTCATCACATGGTCCCAATATATGGGAGTTCCTCTGGCACTACAAACCCTTGGCAGCTTGGCTGCGAGCAGGCAGGCTTCACTTCGGAGACAGGTATGTAAAGCATTTAAAAACACCAATTCAGTAAATAATTAAGACACAACACACAATAAAAATCCTACACCAGTTTATAAAAATAGGAAATATTTGTATCTTTAAAATGACAACAAAACGAAAAAAATCCAATGTAGGGAACCGGAGATATTCATTTTTAAGGATTTAGCACTATATAGCACATAGAAACCTATAGCGCCTATTGGAACATCTGGTTGCGCTAGACCGGGACAAAGTCAAAGTTTCAGGCCGCCCATGATGGAGCCCTGTGCGGCTACCCCTCGCGGTAAACCTCAGTCAAAGTTTTACCTTTGGACTTAGAAACTTTTCTGGAACTTTTTCTGCCGGGGTCCCTCGATGCTCTTCACCAGTCCGGGTTCGGTGAGGGTTCACTGGCTTGCTTTCCAGGGAGCTCCCGGTCAAACTCTGGAAGTCAGACCTCCAGAGCTTTTCAGCGGGACGAACTAGCAGGGCAGGTCGGCTTGCGGTTGAAGTTTGCCGGCTTGGCTCTCGCGGCTGAGTTGGTCCCCCTCTGGAGCTTTTTTCCAAAGTTGTTTCAAGTTCTCCAAACATCTGGAACTTCTTCCTGAAGTTCCTCTGGGGGTCCCAAAGTGTCCAAAACATAATCCAAGGGTCTGGAATCTCCAAGATGGTCCTTTGAAGTTTGGGACTTCAGTTCCCACAATCCACTTGGACAAAACCATTACAAATCCACAGGACGCACTCCAGGCTAAGGGATTCTTGGTGGGGATGGCCCAGGTGAGCTCTGTTAACCTGTAGCTTGCAGGGAGTTCACTCTTAATTCCTCTTGAAGCAAGTTCGGACCACAGGACTGTAGTTCTAGATTGTGCAGAAGGCGGAGTCAGTCAGAGTGCAGGGCCTGGTTGGTGCACATCAAACGTCCAGCATGGACCCTTCTTCTTCTCTTAGTTTCAAGAAACAGATCTGAGAGACTCTGCCCCTCTCAGATACTTATTCACTGTCCTCTGGGGTGAAGCAGGAGGGCACTCCTGTCCAATGAGGTACAGGATAACACCCCAGAGCATGATCACTCCCTCCAAATTGTGGCATAATTGTCTCCCAGAAAGCACTATTCCTCTGAAATTCAATGTGGCTGAAATCTCAGCATAGCAGCAAGAACTAGTTAAACCAACCTCTAATATGGCTCATTTCCATAGCTCTCCCCCCTGACAACAGAAAATTCCTTCCTTAAGCCTGCCATCTGGCTGGGTTCAGAGGGGATGGGGTTAGATGGACCTGGCCACTTCTGCCTGTTCCCTTCTTCCTTTGAAGCTCATGGTTTACGACCCCTCCCCCTGCTCTGGCATTCCTGTGTAGCAGAGCTCTCTCCAACAGATAGCCTCTCCCTAGGTGAGCCACTTATCACTTCATCAAAGCAGCCTGGCTAATCCTGTTAACTCTGACCAATCAGGGGAGACCACAGTAAGGCTGAATTTTGGCTTACAGACAAGAAAGTCTTATGACTTCTTTTCTGCACATTTTAGGATAAACTCAACAATAGCATATTGTTGGATTTATCAATACCATTCTCCTAAGTCCTTGAATGATATTTTTCAGTCATCCTTAGTGATAGTTATGAGTTCATAAACTATTGCAATGTTAACCTATGTGGCTGAGGATCTACAAGGGGGAAAATGAAATGTCCAATTTCTCCAACGCCAGGGCCTATAAAACTGCTTTTATAAGGACCCTGCTTATATCTCCATGACGCCAACCCCTGGGACACCTAGAGGAGACTTTAGGGGTCCTGAATATGCAAAAATAATGTAGATCCTCACTCCACAGTGCTCCTAGCACAAAAGTCAATTTTGGCCAGCACTTTACTACAATGTGGGAAGTGAAATGTGCAATTTCTTTATCCCCAGGACATAAAACCACCTCTTTTATAAGGGTTCTCCTTATAAGTACCTGACCCCCACCCCTGGGACACCCAGGGAAGACCCTGGGGGTACATAATATGCCAAAATATTGTAGTTTATCAATTTTTAAGTGCCCCTACCACCAAAGTCGAGTTTGGGCACAATTTACATTTAAAAGCAGTCCTGCAACACAGGGCTGCTTTTCAAATCACCACCGGCTCTCAGCAGTGCACACATGCAAGTGCAGAAAGGGCTGCTGGCCTCTAAACTGCCATGCCCTATTATATACTAGGGATTGATAGATAGTTTTAATCCCTTGCCCTATTACGTACTATGGACTTATAGGGTAGGTCATGCCAATCATAGGGGTACAATAAATACACTTGGGGGCTAGAGGAGTTTTAAGGACCTGCGTGAGCCAACTCCCCACCAAATTAATGTCACACAAAAAGGGCCACGGGTCCGGATTAAGAGGAGGTTATATAGCTGTCTGAATGTGCTCTGCCATACAAGATAGGGGGTTTCCCTGTTCAGGACGGTTCCCCTCACACACCAGAGGTGTCATGCTTCTCATAGGGGTGCCTCCTCACGTGAAAGACCTGGTCTTCGCGTGGGCTATATCTACGAGGGAGGAGCTCAGGGATGTTTTTATTGAGTCAGGCGAGGTGTACTAAACCCCTATGTGAGACTGGCGTGTGTATAAAAAAGTGCAGTGCTGTGATGTGAAAGTTTAAAACTGGCTACAGGGTTAGCTATATTGTGACTTTATTCAGCTACCCGGTGTCAGGATTAAAAACAATGAATAGCTGATAACACAAGTGCCGACATTTGAGACAAATGTGTAAATCACTAGACCAACATGTTTCGGCCAGAAAGACCTATGATAGTGTCACAGACTTCTTCAGGGTCAGTTGTTAAGCTACTGCAATAATTGGGTGCAAGTAAACGTGAAAAAAACATGAAAAACACGTGAATAAACATGGCCGAAACATGTTGGTCTAGTAATTTACACATTTGTCTCTAATGTCGGCACTTGTGTTATCAGCTATTCATTGTTTTTAATCCTGACACCGGGTAGCTGAATAAAGTCACAATATAGCTAACCCTGTAGCCAGTTTTAAACTTTCACATCACAGCACTGCACTTTTTTATACACACGCCAGTCTCACATAGGGGTTTAGTACACATCCCTGAGCTCCTCCCTCGTAGAGAGGGGGTTATAGCCCACGCGAAGACCAGGTCTTTCACGTGAGGAGGCACCCCTATGATGAAGCATGACACCTCTGGTGTGTGAGGGGAACCGTCCTGAAAAGGGAAACCCCCTATCTTGTATGGCAGAGCACATTCAGACAGCTATATAACCTCCTCTTAATCCGGACCCGTGGCCCTTTTTGTGTGACAATCATAGGGGTACACCAACCCAAACGGTATCCTAATGTGTGTGTGTGTTTTCACTGTGTTTTCACCATAGCACTGGCCCTGGGCCTGGTTAGACAGGGCCCAGGGTCAGACAGAGTCATTTACCACCAGTACCAGTCACCAAAATGGGGGTGCCAAGGGCACAGGATGACTTTGCAACACTGAGACAGCGCTAAAACCTTTTGCCTCCCTAGAGCAGGGGTAACGAGGAGAAAGGTTTACATTTCTCCATGTTTTTTCCTCTTTCCACATGTGTTGCATTCTGCAGCACACATAGGGGCATATTCTCAAGAACGTGTGATAACCATCGCAAAAGTGACTTAACGCAACCCTCAACATCGCAGTCCATCGTGGGACATTTACGCCGTGTTAACCAGGTATTCACAACACGGTGGTACCATGCAATAGTCTCCAGATAACGCGTCAACTGACCGCGTTAAAATCAACGCCACGCCGCAAAAATGCAAAACACGAATGCCAAAAAAGCTGCGATGAGGCCGAACGCGATACAAAAAGCAGCGAAAACCAGCGGCAGGCCTGTAAATCCCACGCGTCTGGCGGGAAAATCCACCATAGAAGCAACAAAAACAACACACCAGAAGCAATCCAAAGTGCGTAGCAACATGGATGCACCCTGATCCAGCGCAGAGGCCAACGCGAACCCCACAAGCCCCACAGACTACCAGCAAGGACCAACTGGGTCGGGGAAGGCCAAGGAGAAGAGGGAGAGGAAGACGGGGTGCAGTCCGTAGGAAAACAAGACCAGCGTCACGGATGTGACAGAACACTACCAGCAACTGACCCACATTCAGACCACCTTGAATGCAGCCGGAGTGCCGAGGAGGCCAATGGAGGAGGCCAAGAGGCGCTGGCATGACGTAAAAACCTAAACCAGGCCCAAAGCCACTGCCAACAGGAAGGCAGCTACGGCGACAGGAGGTGGGAGTCCTGCACCACAGGAGGAGCCGGAGGAAATTGAGGCCAGCCATCAGTGTGGAGACGGTGCAAGGAGGTGGGAGTACGGACACAGCTCGAGAGGACCTGACACAACAACAACAGGGTGAGTAACGAACAGGTCCTGAGGGGACGGGGGGAGATGGGCACAATGGCACACATGCACAATGACGTGTAGCACACTGCACACCCACAATAACCCAGGGTCATGTCCCCCATCCCCGTGGCACACTGCAGCACACACACATGGCAAACACAGCACATCCCATGACAATGTGGCACAAAGTGCAATACCGACACTGCAGAACAGGGGACACAACTGGGTCCACCCATGCGCATAAACAGGCCAATCACATTTGACAGAACAGGGAACTGTGAGATGCATATGTACGGGTACAACCTCACAACAGTCATGTAGTCCAAATGTCCACTGTCCCCCCTCAAATTGCCAGCGCCGCCCAAACAGCCACAATGTACATTGTCACACAGTCTGCATGTCTACAAGAACAATGCGCCAACATAAATGCCAACACAATGTCAACATGCATCTCCCCTTCACATTGCAGAGGGACAAACAACACCTCCAGCAGGTCAGACCAGACAACCTGTCAGTGATGCAGGACACGACCAACACACCTTCGACACCTACGCCCTACAACAGCCCATGGACATCCCACGCAACCCACCACCAGGACCAGGGCAGACAAGCTACTTTGAGGAGAACCCAGACCCTGCAACAGACCACACAGCATGAAGCACACGCAAGCAAGGCTGGCCCACAACACTTCACTGACCCACACATGGCACCCCAATGCCATGTGTCAGAACGCAAAAAGGAGGTGGCCGAACAGGTGCGGTGTGGTCCGAACCCATGGAAGGCGAACTAGATCACATACGTGGGTGTCAATTACCCTTCAGGGACCACCTACACCCCACAAAGGAGACCCACACTGCCATAGAGACACACGCAGATATCATGTTGAACTGGCTACGGGCACGTGCGCCCGGCCCCTTTATTGGCAGGGCCACATGTACAGTGACGCCTGTGCTGGATGTGTGTGGGGTGAGCATAAGCCAGCCCGCACGGAGTGCTCGGTGTTGGCAACAACTTGAACAGTGGACACCAGTGCAATGGAAACAGAAAACACATGCATAACAGAGTCAACTGCTGAGCAACATGGAGGGAGCCGGAGCAAGTACAGAGGTCACCCAACATACAAACAGAAGTGTCCGTGAGTTGCAGTGCACTGAGGTTGGGGCACTAGAGCTGTGCGCGCTCATGTGATGAAAATAACTTGGATTGTGTCCATTCGGGATATTCCTGATGCAGATGCAGTGGGGTGTGTTAGACCTGCAGCAACTTCCTCATCAACCTCCCAGGTCTCCCACATTGCCTGAGGTGACCTTGCTGCGCAACATCTCCACATCACAAAACTCAATCAGTAACGGTCCATTGGTTGCGGTGCACTGAGTCAGTGGCACCTGGAGTGCTGAGCAGGGGATCAGGCAGATGATGGCATCCACGACAGGTCTGAGCAACTCCGTCAGCCTGCCAGTACCACTGTATCGACTCTGGCAGATGGTGGTTGGAGTTGGCCCTGGCGATGGTGGCGTGTGCTTCCTGCGGTGATGCGACGTCCGGGCTGGTCAGGACTCGATTTGATGTGTGAGCCCTGGTGGTCCGCAGTTGAGGCCGGAGGCAGCGGACAGCGCAGGGCCACATGCACATGGCGTCGATGACCCCAAGACCACTGTCACAGAGGCCATCCAATATTCATTCAGACAGGGTCCCGGACTTGAGCTGCACAGAGTTAGTGGCCCCGGGTGCACAGCGCTAGGCACAGGCACACCGCCACGGGACGGTGCCTTGCGGTCCAATGAGGTAGGGCCACGCAGACTGAGCGTGTCCTCATCGATGTCGGAGGTGAATGTCGCGGAGTGTTTCGGGGGACAGTGGAAGGTGTTCTTCCAGGGCATGATGCAGAGGGCAGAAGCTATCTGGAAGCAGCAAATGGAGGAGTGGAAAGCGACTGCCTCGTTGCCACCACCAATTCGGTATCAGCTGCATGAGGATGAAAACTACCCCCTAGTCCATAGACTCAAACACCACCAATGTACGACCAGAGAGTGTCCATGAATGTCGGGGAACAGACTTAGTGGCACCGTGGCTGAGATTGGATGCAGTCTGCGATGATGCCGGTACACTGATATGAACTCCGGCATTGACGATTTAAGACTCTGTGACCTACTGGACCTCAGTGTAGGCCGGAGGCAGCGGTCAGCAGTGGGCCACAGCCACGTGTCGTAGGCTCGCGATGCACAGAGTTAGTGACATCAGGGCAGTTGTCGATCACCTCCGTAATGATGATCCTTTTTTCCTCCCAACTGCAACGCGTCATCCTCGTATGCCTCTCCTTGCGTGCAATGATTCCTACTCTGCATTTGAATAATCGATGTTCAGTTCCAATTCTGTGACCTACTCAAGCGCAGCGTAGGCCGAGAGCAGTAGTCCGCGTGGGCCCACAGAATCTTGCGGCTGTGATGTAACACTAAGACCTGTTGGCACCACATCGAAGGGTGTATAGTGACATACACTCAGCCATAATTTATGTGCTCTGCCATGGTGTAATCAAGACTCAGTTCCAAATGTGTGACCTACTTGTCCGCTGTGCATGCCGGTGGAGTATGTCAACGTGAAAGGAATACTGCGGGCCTGTGTTGCAGAGGCCGTGATGGTCTGAGGAGGCTGCCAAGGTCACAGGCCTCGGGCTTGGAGATTGCACTGGCACGTGGTGGGCCTTCATCGACACACGCCGGTGTCGGAAGGTGGGCATTGAGGCCTGGGTGCGCAGGGGCGGGCAGGACTGATTCGGGGACCAGCGTCCCGGGGTGCAGCAGGCGCACAGGATCGCTGGCAACACCGCTCACGGCATCGGCCTCGTGGTGGGGTGAGGGGCGCCGCCCTGGCAGAGACATTGGGCATTCCGGAAGAGGACCATGCCCAGGGTTACGTGCCTTTTATTCACACCCCTACGCTGGCCTGGCGTATGCCGGGCCAGCCCACTCCGCTCACGCTTACGGGGGGACGTCAAAAGCTACATTTCCGCGACTTCCCCACTGGCTGGGGTGACATGGTTGCGTCCACTGTCCACTACACTCCAAACACCAGCGGTGTGTGTCGATATGGATATGTGTGTGGTCTGCATACTGCAGTCTGGCCAGCACATCCACAACACACTTGGCATTGTGTACATTCTCATTCATCGGTCCCTTGCCTCCTTCGCACATGCCTGGTCCCCACCTCTTCCGACATTCTGCTATTGTGTGTCCGAGGTGCCATGCCGTAGATGGCTCATGTACATGGCTGGCCCAGGTTCCCACAGTGAGTTGTGCTGTCGTGTCTGGTGGGTGTGCATGTTGTATGTGAGCTTGTGACGTGTGCATTTCCTGTGTTGTGTGTTGCATGGTTGTGGAGTTGAGGTGTGTGGTGTGTGCATTTGGTATTGGCCAACGAGCAGTGCATTTCCGTGGGTGCCATCCTGGTGGCGCAGGTTGATGATGGACTGTCGGGAGGTGCAGGTATCATGCACACTGCCTGGGTGGTTGGCGACGTCGTTGGCGGAGATTCCACGGTGGTCCACTATTGCCTGCACATTGGTGGGATCCGTGCGCTTTCTGTTGCGCTTATTGTGTGCAGTGTTGCAAGGGGCCACTAGTAGGACATGTGTGCAGTCACTTGCCCCCTGACACGTGCGGAAAGCCAGCTGTGGCGTACATGCCTTGCTTGGTCTCCAGCTGTTCCTGTGCAGTGTGTGTGAGGTATGGATAGTGGGGTACCAAGCTGATGGTGTCATCCATGACAGTTGTGGGGGACTTGGATTGGCCAGGCTGTGTGACTCCTCCGTCTCAGGCGGAGGTTGGTTGGAGGGTACCAGAGGCCAACACATGCAGCACGGCCAGCAGCTTTGTCTGCGGTGGGATGTTGGTTGTCCGCTGTGTTGGTACCGTCAGCCTGTGGGCTATGGTGGTCAGGATGCGGAGGAGGGTTGTCCCTTTGGACATATAGTGGGCAATGACATTCTCTGGTGTTGGGTCTGTGGGGTTGGTCCATTTTCGGAGTGTTGCTGTCTTTGTCTGCGCTGCCTCAGTGTTGGTCCGGGGGGCGGTGGGTGTCTGGGGGAGGGTGGGGGGTGGTGGCGGTGGGTGTTGTTGCCCTCTCGGGCCACTGGGATGCATGGTGAGTAGCTCCATGGCATCTGTTGCCCTTCAGGTGTGGCTCTGGGCTGGGCTCCATTTTGTGGTGCAGGCTGTGCTCCGACTTTGCACCAGGTCAGGGCAGGTGTTAGTTTCCTGCTGCTAACGCGCTTTATCGCCTGATTTGTGGTTTTAGCACTGATCGGGCTGGTCGTTGAGAATGTTGAGGTGTGGTGTTGTCGCGGGTTTTTGCTCGGGAACGCCTACTCTGCATCTCATTAGCGATAGTTGCAGGGGTCATCTGTGGCGATGTTTTTTGAGGATGCTTTTGCAGGTACACTGGTTTTATAGGCTGTTAGCACCAGCTTGTGAATGTTGCGATACATTTATCTCGACTTTGGCTGCGATAAAGTGCCGTTAACTCGGCGATAGCTCCTTGAGAATATGCCCCATAGAATGCAGAAAATGCCTCTTGTGATTGTTTTTCTGCAGTATGGTGCCCCTTCCAGCACAAAAACAATCATACCAACAACACAGACACTCTTGCACCATGGTGCAAGGGTGCACGCATTGGCGCATGGCTGCTAATTGTGTTCTGGCGCTGGCTGAAAGGACAGGAATGCACCGAATCTTGTAAATACAGTGCATTCCTGTCCTTTCAAATTGGCATAGGGCAGCGCAGCAAAATGACTTGCGGCACTGCCCTATGCCAATTCTTTGAAAATATGCCCCTTAGTTGTAGCGGCGTGTTTGTGTCACAACACAAATTGATGCTAATTTTTTTTCACAAATTTACTTTCCAGCGCTAAACTTGTTTAGCGCTGGAAAATCACTCGAAGGTAGCACAAAGCAGTGCATAGCGCAGCTCTGCATTACTTAGCACCAAGGGGGCGTATCAATGGTGGTGCATGGACGTTCCCATGCAACCACCCAAGGTTTCTGACGTTAAGTCCTATTTATTTAAAAAAGTAGACAGTGTTTAGCGTCAGAAAATAGTGCCCATTTCAAATAGGCGCTATGAAGACGTGCTTTCATTTCTCCTTTCTTTTCTGACTTTGTGTGCTGCACTGTACAGCATACATACAACGTGGGAGAAGGTTTAAAGTTAGTCTAAGCATGGTATTCTGTGCTGGAAGCGTTCCCTTCCAGTACAAAACCTATCCTAGACTCACAGTCACCCTTGCACTATGGTGCAAAGGTGTGTCCGTGGCGCACGGCAACATATTTCTGCACCAGCGCTAGGGAGAGGGAAGGAGAGTGCCATATTTCTTCCTGTCGCTCTATGCAGCGCAGCATTTGCGGCTGCTGCACTGCGCTGCGTGAGAAACTAGTAAATCTGGTGCTTTATTTCTCCTAGTTTTTTCCTCTTTCTATCCGTGCTGCATTGTGCAGCACACATAGAAAGAGGAAAACATCTCTCAGGATTGTTTGTGTGCAGGAAGGCACCCCTTCCTGCACAAAAACAATCGCGCCAACAACGCAGACACCCTTGCACCATGGTGCAAGCGTGCCTGCATTGGCGCTAGGAACCGATTTGTGCGCCAGAGCAGGCAGAGAGGACAGGAATGCGCCATATTTCCTTAATACAGCGCATTCCTGCCCTTTCCTTTTGATGCAGGGCAGCGCAGCAAGGAGTCTTGCGGCTTTGCTCTACGCCGAAAAGTAGTAAGTGAGGCCCCCAGGGTCCAGACCTCTCCTTCCTCCTCTAACTCTGGGGACAGCCGGCCTCAACCAACGGACCAGCCACATGTGTAGTTTATCCCACACTTTTGGATGAACCAATCAACTCAGAATGCGTTGTCCACTCCTCGTGTTTGAACCTAGGTCGGCCACGCCCCTTGGGGATGTACTCCTGCAAGGCTTGTTGACGCCAGGCCACAGTCTGACCCGCTGGAACTGGTGCAGTCAAGCCCAGCGAAGCACAGAATGTCTCTCCTCCTCTTAGGCACTGGTGTTATGAACCTTAGGGATCCCTGCAGGGCGTGTTTTGGGGTGCGGGGAACCCCACACACAATTACCCTGACAGCCGGCATGTTCAAGTACCCCATAGGCAGCCTCCACCAGCCGCTGGAGTTTCAGGGGTACAATTAGCATCCAGCAGATAAACAAGCCGTGCAGTCCTCGTGACTTATAAAACAGAGGTCTGGGGATAACTATGTCTGTCGTTGGCTCACAGACATCAACACAGCCCTTAAGAGAAGGGTCTTCTGGGGTTACTTTGTGAGTCCTATGCAAATAAAATCATCTGAAAATAAAAGAGATATGCAGATTAAACTGTCCCCATCACCACCTTTATTCCTCGATAGAAAGCTCTTTGAGTCCTTCTTGTGTGCAGTTCTGCAGGTGACTTTCCTCAGTGGGGGACTGGTCCACCTCGTGTGGTGCCGCTCCTGTGGCCCTGGCTGGATCAAGGATTGCCCAACAGCAAAGGGGTCCCGTACACCGGCTCAAATTGTGTGATCTTAGGCAAAGCACCGAAGTGCCCAGATTCAGGAAGTGCTGAGAGATGCTTCCGGTTCAAACTAAGGCACAAATACCACTGAGCAGCCAAGCCAATCTCTTTCCAGAAGGTGAGGTGAAAGAGGTGTTTTCCATTTGAGAAAATCCGGAGGAGAACAATACTAAACTGGTCTGGTTACCACAAAGAATTAGAAAGTAGTCAGCTATTGACTGGACTGTCTTTCCGGCTTCTAATTTTTTTCCAATTACTTTGCTGGTTTTTTTTGTTAGTTCCTTCTATTTATGTATTTCCCTTTTGGTTTTCCTTTGTTTGTTTCTTCCATATCTTGCATTTCATGTTTCTTTTCCCCTCTCTTCTCTTTGGGCCTTCAACTTATTTTTAGTTTTATTGAAAACTTTATCATTTTTTAGAACAATGGCATAGGATTCATGTCAGACCGACAAGATGATGCGATAGCAAATCTGGGGAGCACGATTCTCTCTCAAGGAGAAGGGATAGCACAGGTAGCAACAGTGCAAGTTACTCACAAGTCATACTACACGGGTAGCTGTGATGCAAGCTTCACTCACACAAAATATACTGCACGGGTAGCAGTGGGGCAAGCTTCACTCACACAAAACATACTGCACGGGTAGCAGAGGTGCAAGCTTCACTCACAAAATATACTGCGTGGGGAGGAGCGGTGCAAGCTTCACTCACACAAAACTTACTGGACGGGTAGCAGGGGTGCAAGCTTCACTCACAAAATATACTGCATGGGTAGCTGTGATGCAAGCTTCACTCACACAAAATATACTGCACGGGTAACAGTGGTGCAAGCTTCACTCCCACAAAATAATCTGCACGGGTAGCTGTGGGGCAAACTTCACTCACGCAAAACATACTGCATGGGTAGCATTGGTGCAAACTGCACACACACAAAACATACTGCGCGGGTAGCTGTGATGCAAGTTTACTCACACAAAATATACTGCACGGGTAGCTGTGATGCAAGCTTCACTCACACAAAATATACTGCACGGGTAGCAGTGGTGCAAGCTTCACTCACACAAAATATACTGCATGGGTAGCAGCGGTGCAAGCTTCACTCACACAAAATATACTGCACGGGTAGTAGTGGTGCAAGCTTCACTAACACAAAACATACTGCATGGTCAGCACTGGGGCAAGCTTCACTTACACAAAACATACTGCATGGGTAGCACTGGGGCAAGCTTCACTCACGCAAAACATACTGCACGTGTAGCAGTGGTGCAAGCTTCACTCACAGAAAACATACCGCACGATAGCAGTGGTTCAAGCTTAACTCACAATAAAAAATACTGCTCATATAGCAGAGGAGCAAGCTTCACACATGCTCAAAACATTCTGCAAGGGTAGCAGTCGAGCAAGCTTCACACATGCTCAAAACATTCTGCAAGGGTAGCAGTCGTGCAAGCTTCACTCACACAAAACATACTGCACTGGTAGCAATGGTGCAAGATTTACTGATGCACAAAACATACTGCTCGGGTAGCTGTGGTGCAAGCTTCACTCATGCACAAAACCTACTGCACGGGAAGTAGCGGTGCAAGCTTCACTCACACACAAAACATACTGCATGGGCAGCTGGTATGCAAGCTTCCTTCATAGAGAAAAGGTGCAGCATGGGCAGCAGCTGCGAAAAAACTCTAGCAGAAACAGGTACAGCAGGGTAAGTAGAACAGCGAACCTCCCTAATATGTATGTATGTAGGATAGGGCATCCCAGGATGTGTGGAGGACCGTACCTTCTGCTGTGGTTGCATTTGCCAAATGTGGGATTCTGTGCTTTTCACATTTTGTAAAGTCTCCTTCTGTTATAGTACGTCCTATGAAGATTTTTAAGCTGGATCGATCTCAGTCTTGATTTAATCACTAACTCCGTTGGCTGTATTAGTGCAGCATCCGAATCAGTATCTTCCAATTAGTATCTTCCAATCAGTATCTTCCAGTCATTATCTTCCCAATCAGTATCTTCCAGTCATTATCTTCTCAATCAGTATCTTCCAATCAGTATTTTCCAATAAGTATCTTCCAATCAGTATCTTTCCAATCAGTATCTTCCAATCAGTATCTTCCAGTCAGTATCTTCCCAATCAGAATCTTGCAATCAGTATCTTCCAGTGAGTATCTTCCCGATCAGTATATTCCAATCAGTATCTTCTAGTCAGTATCTTCCAATCAGTATCTTCCAGTGAGTATCTTCCCGATCAGTATCTTCCAATCAGTATCTTCCAATCAGTATCTTTCAATCGTATCTCCCAATCAGTATCTTCCAGTGAGTGTATCTTCCAATCAGTAACTTCCCAATCAGTAACTTCCCAATCAGTATCTTCCAATCAGTATCTTCCAGTCAGTATCTTCCAATCAGTATCTTCCCAATCAGTTTCTTCCAATCAGTATCTTCCAATCAGTATCTTCCCAATCAGTAACTTCCGATCAGTATCTTCCAATCAGTATCTTCCCAATCAGTAACTTCCCAATCAGTATCTTCCCAATCAGTATCTTCCAATCAGTATCTTCCAGTCAGTATCTTCCAGTCAGTATCTTCCAATCAGTATCTTCCCAATCAGTATCTTCCAAACAGTATCTTCCCAATCAGTAACTTCCGATCAGTATCTTCCTAATCAGTATCTTCCAATCAGTATCTTCTAGTCAGTATCTTCCCAATCAGTATCTTCCCAATCAGTAACTTCCGATCAGTATATTCCTAATCAGTATCTTCCAATCAGTATCTTCTAGTCAGTATCTTCCCAATCAGTATCTTCCCAATCAGTATCTTCTAGTGAGTATCTTCCCGATCAGTATCTTCCAATCAGTATCTTTCAAACAGTAACTCCCAATCAGTATCTTCCAGTGAATATCTTCCCAATCAGTATCTTCCAATCAGTATCTTCCAATCAGTATCTTCCCAATCAGCAACTTCCGATCAGTATCTTCCAATCAGTATCTTCCCAATCAGTAACTTCCCAATCAGTATCTTCCCAATCAGTATCTTCCAATCAGTATCTTCCAGTCAGTATCTTCCAATCAGTATCTTCCCAATCAGTATCTTCCAATCAGTATCTTCCCAATCAGTAACTTCCGATCAGTATCTCCCAATCAGTATCTTCCAGTCATTATCTTCCCGATCAGTATTTTCCAATCAGTTTCTTCCAGTCAGTATCTTCCTAATCAGCATCTTCCCAATCAGTCTCTTCCCAATCAGTATCTTCCAATCAGTATCTTCCTAATCAGTATCTTCGTGATCAGTATTTTCGAATCAGTATCTTCTAGTCAGTATCGTCCAACCAGTATCTTCCAGTCAGTATCTTTGAATCAGTATCTTCCCAATCAGTATCTTCCAATCAGTATCTTCCAATCAATATTTTCCAATCAATATCTTCCCGATCAGTATCTTCCAATCAGTATCTTCCAATCAGTATCTTCCAGTCAGTATCTTTTCAATCAGTATCTTCCAATCAGTATCTTCCAATCGGTATCTTCCAATCAGTATCTTCCAATCAGTATCTTCCAATCAGTATCTTCAAATCAGTATCTTCCCAATCCGTATCTTCCAATCAGTATCTTCCAGTCAGTATCTTCCAATCAGTATCTTCCAATCAGTATTTTCTCAATCAGTATCTTCCAATCAGTATCTTCCAATCAGTATCTTCCAGTCGGTATCTTCCAATCAGCATCTTCCAGTCAGTATATTCCAATCAGTATCTTCCAATCAGTATCTTCCCACTCAGTATCTTCCAATCGGTATCTTCCAGTCGGTATCTTCCAATCAGTATCGTCCAATCAGTATCTTCTCAATCAGTATCTTCCAATCAGTATCTTTCCAATCAGTATCTTCCAATCAGTATCTTCCAGTCCGTATCTTCCAATCAGTATCTTCCAATCTGTATCTTCCAATCAGTATCTTCCAGTGAGTATTTTCTCGATCAGTATTTTAGAATCAGTATCTTCCCAATCAGTATCTTCCCAATCAGTATCTTCCAATCAGTATCTTCCAGTCAGTATCTTCCAGTCAGTATCATCCAACCAGTATCTTCCAGTCAGTATCTTCCAATCAGTATCTTTCAATCAGTATCTTCCCAATTCGTATCTTCCAATCAGTTTCTTCCAGTCAGTATCTTCCAATCAGTATCTTCCAATCAGTATCTTCCAGTCAGTATCTTCCCAATCAGTCTCTCCCCAATCAGTATATTCCAGTCATGATCTTCCCAATCAGTATCTTCCAATCAGTATCTTCCCAATCAATATCTTCCCAACCAGTATCTTCCCAGTCAGTATCTACCAGTCAGTATCTTCCCGATCAGTATTTTCCAATCAGTTTCTTCCCAATTAGTATCGTCCAATCAGGATCTTTCCAATCAATATCTTCCCAGTCAGTATCTTCCAGTCAGAATCTTCCCGATCAGTATCTTCCAATTAGGATATTTCAGTCAGTATCTTTCCAATCAATATCTTCCCAGTCAGTATCTTCCAGTCAGTATCTTCCCGATCAGTATCTTCCAATCAGTATCTTCCAATCAGTATCCCCCTGTCAGTATCTTCCTAATCAGTATCTTCCAATCAGTATCTTCCAGTCATGATCTTCCCAATCAGTGTCTTCCAATCAGTATCTTCCCGATCAGTATCTTCCCAATCAGTATCTTCAAGTCAGTATCTTCCCAATCAGTATCTTCCAGTGGTCCCACATCTCTTTCCAAGTCAGTCTTAGTTTCTGTGAGTTGTTTAGTTTGTTTTGAGTAGGGTTCTGGAAGTAAGAGACACTACTTTGTTATTTATCTCTCCCAGAAGCACTCTATTTTTCAACGAGTTTCTATCAGATAATTCTGCCCAGTCCATCGAGTCGTCCTCTTGGCTGTGTCCGAGCAGGATATATATATAATTTTGGATCTGTGTCAATTCACATTCATCTTATAGTTGGTGAAATGTCTTCAGTCCTTCCCCATCCATCACGTCCCACTTCAGATGTTCCTATGAGGTCCCACTGCTGAAATGCCGTCACTTCTTCTCTTCTTTTAGTGTGTCCTCCTTCCATATTTGGGTTTCTCTTGCCCTGCCACCCCAAATGTCTTGTGGCCTTATCCCAGGCACCGGGTCACCTGAGTGGGCCCCAGTCACTCCTTCTTCTTTGCTTTCCCATTCATGTTGTGGATGTAAGTGGGCAGCTCAGCTGGGACTCTTTTCAGCCTTGTTGCTGGGTCCTCCCTTGTACTGTATCCTCGTTCGTTCATGACCTGGATCCCAATAATGAGCCCCTATATCTGGATGTACAACACCTCCACTGTAAGGGAATCTGTGTAGTGTTTGTTGGGCCATCCTGGGCGCACCCCAGCCCAGAGTAATACTAGTAGGGACCTATTCACAAACTGCATTTATAGTATATTCAGCAGTACTACACTAGTACTACTAAAGTACTACAAAATGCTATTCACAAACCTACGAGTGTCAATCTCCACCTCACCTTTTTTATGGGGAGAGCCTCACACATGTAAGTTTACTACTTAATAGCAAATGTGGGAGGAACCACGAGGAGTGGCTGGAAAAAATGACATATTTACTACTAAAGGAGAGGGGTTTGGAGGAGTAAGGAATGGTTTAGGAATGCCAAGGGTTGGATTTAGAGAGAAAGATGCACCCACCCACAAAGAGTATACCTATTGCTATTCTCAAACTGCACTTCTGTAGTTACTACAGCCAAAATGGGACCCAAAAAGTAGGTAATTACTCCACCTCAGAGCTCGAGTAAGTCCTGCACCATACATGGCCAACCACTGGTACTGCAACACTCTCCCGTAGAAAATAATGGAGTTAGGGACTTAAAATAAAACCCCATTGAAAATAATGTTAAATTATTTAAAAAGGTAAAAAAAATAAAGAAACTGTTGGAAAGTAATGATGAGAAGACGAGGTAGGAATTTTAGAACCTCTTTATTAGCCATCCACTCTCCGAATGACAAACAGTGGACTTCAACATTCTAAGGTGGACTCCCGAGGGAGAGTCCACTGGGAGAACTGGGCGGGGTGGAAGGGCTGTACCATAGGTACGGGAAAAAGGGAGATTACAACACACCTCCCCAACATAATAGGGTTAAACATAGCTGCATTTAACAATCCTATCACAACTCCACATCTGCCCATTGTCGAGTAGTACCACATTGTTGTGGACCTTGGATACACAACAAGGAGGGTAATATTTGCTTTTGCTCTGGTTGTCTTTAACGCTCCTTTTGACTTGTACCCAATCTCCTTCCCTCCACTTGGGATCTTTCACCCCATTCTTATCATCGTACCACTCCTTGTACTTGCCTTGGTGTAGTTCTCGTTTCTTTCTAGCCTCCTTAGGATTAGACTCAACCACCCTACCGCCCCTCAACCACATGGGTTAAACTTTATACAGGGTTCTCTTCCTCTGAGAGCGAAAAACAGTGACGCCCCCGAGATGAGATTGGGTGAGGTGTGGTACGCCCATAAACAGTCCCGTAATGATGATTCAACCTCATGACCAATGTTCCCTCTAATTATTTTCCTCTGTGTGCGGCAGAGTAAGGTCTCTGTGCACTGCAGCCAAGCCTATGTGCGCCAAGAACCTGACCGCGTGTGTAGACCAGGGCTTTGAGTGGGATGAAAAAACTCGGGGATCTTTCAAAGGGGCGTAACCAATGCAATTAAGGGTGTGGCTTAAAAGCAATTAAGCTAAAAATATGTGCATCGCATAGTGTGCCACCCGACTGATATTTTGCTGCTTCTGTCATTGCATGCAGATATATAATACGTGTGACATTACACCTACAAGAAGCCAAGACTATTGGCTTTGTCAATGGTTATTTTTTGCATCAAGTTGTATATAATATTGAAAATGCTTCCGCTCTTGTGGCTGAGGTTGTGGCTTAATGCTCGAGCTGTCAACTTAGGAGATGGGGTTTGAGTCTCGGGTCAGCCTAACATCCTGTGATTCTGGGCAAATCAATTAATCTCCCCATGCGTACCAAAAACAAAATAATAATAACAAATCATGTAAAGCGCTAGAATACTTTTGGGTTGAGTTCGCACTATATAAAAACTTGCTGCATTTCTTTTCTAAATGCGGGGCAGAAACCATAACAGATGGAGGAAGAATGAGGAAAATAGAGGGAAAGAGAAAGGGAGGGCAGAAAGGAAGAATGAAATATAGGAAATATGAAAAGAAGGAAGAAACCACGACAAGAAGGAGAATTCAATAAAAGGATGGATACAAAGGTGAAAGGTTTGAGAGATGGAAGAGTAAAGTTATATTTGCATGGGTGGGTGCACGTAAGAATGGATTGAAGGATGAATGTTTGGATGGATGGAAACCTGGATGGAAGGGTGAAAGGATGGGTGATTGATAAAAGGTGGGTGAAATGATGGATGAATTGATGGGTGGATGGATGGGTGGGTGGATGGATGGATGGGTGAATGGATAGATGGATGGATGGAATGGTAAAGGAAGGATGGATGGATTAGATGAAAAGACAGACGGATGGGAGCATGAATAGACAGGTGAAATGGACGCTGGATGAAAGGCTTAAAGGGTGGAGAGATTAATAGATAGAAGGAAGGATGAAAAGACCTCTTCTAGGGAGGACAGGCCTTACTAGCTTCACACTCCTGATGGCATTTGAGGTACCAATCGAATTGGGGGGGGGGGGTATTTTAGTTTGCTTTTTGGCTACACCTGTGTCCACAATACGTCTTCGACAACAGCTAAAGGCTGTCTTTAGGCGAGACCTGGAAAGGCCTGGCTAGGGAAAGGTTTAAAGTTAGTGGCCCCTAAGCCCAGGGGCATGAGGGGCCCACAGCCATCTCTCTTTTACTACCAGATGACGATTCCGGGAGTTCTCTTACCTCCTTGCAGAACGGTGCCCGTGGGGCTCTTGCTTTACCACTGTAAACTGTCATTTCAAGCAATCCTTTGTGGTGCTGATTACATCGAAATGTATTTTTATTGCAACCACAACATGGCAGTATCTATGAATAAAATCAGCTGTGAACAATTAAATACTGAGAGCCAAGCGCCTGGTTTATCTGGTATAAATCCACTAAAAAACAACTAGAGGGAAATTTCACAAAATGTTAGGGTAGTTTCTAAGCAAGTCAGTAGGAGTGGAACAACTGAAGCGCCACAAGGTGGGGCACTAGCCGCTAGACTGCCCCCGCAAACACAAAGTGTGTCCCCACTCTTGTTCAAAGGTTGTGGGGGATTCTGTACAGTAGCAGCTGCAAAATGTCCCAGACTGAGGATTTTAAAAATAGACCTTGCACAGGAAGTGCAAATATGGCCCTGTTAGTTGATTTAAAGGCAGAAAAGTCACGTCCCAACACCGGGATCTCATCAAAGCAGAAAATGTTTTCAGTGGTAGCCCAAAATACATATATAATCTGCAGATGATGAAATCGTTGGCAACCAGGGCGACGTTTCAAAATAAAGATAGGCAAAATAATTCTGCATGGCGAGGGAGTAGATAATTCTGAAATTTGAAGCCTGGCCAGGCCACGAATCGAGGACTGGGAGAGATTTGCTATCTTAAAGTCTTATTAAGAGCAAGAGGATAATCATAGTTTCAACTTTTTTGAAAACTTGGGATTCCACCCCTTTGGACAAAAAAACCCAATAAAATTTGAAAGTCAGAGGAGAAACAAAAGTCACTGTCAGAAAAGGCAAATGAGAAATGCGCAATCGACAGTTTCAACTTGCCTCTGCTCAGAATCAACAAGAGAATGGGAAATTAAAAAGAAGTCCATCACCAGTTTGTGCATTAACTGCAAGCCCTCATGTCTGTCACTTTTAACTAGGCTGGTTTTAACGGATGGTGAGAACTGTACAGAAGTTACAATAATATCACTGTACATCAGCATTATTGCAAAAACACCTCAACTGCAAACCTCTTTGGCAAAACAAAAAAACTCCTAAACTGCAACCAAACACAAAGGACCCAAAGACAAAGCTTTTTCAGGTGCTTCACCAATAAAAACTGAATTCCTTGAAAAGGAACAAGCTCGATAGATGGACATTTGTGAAAGTATTCCTGTTAATCACAGCGCCCGTTATGCGCTGCAATTAACAGGAATACTTTCACATATGCCCACATTCAAGATATGCCTAAAGTCCAAAAGCATGACGTGTGCTTTACACGTCATGCTTTTGGACTTGCTGCATTTTTAATGGATCCCGGCTGTGGGCTGATTGTGGGCCTTTGTGAAAGGATTCCTGTTAATTGTAGCACTGTCATGCGCTGCTATTAACATAAATATTTTCACAATGGCCCACAATCAGCACCCAGCCGCGTTGTATTTAGAAAAGAAATGAAGCAAGTCTGAAAGCACGACGTGTAAAGCACACGTCGTGCTTTTGGACTTGCTGCATGTCTTTTCTCAATAGAGAGAGGCTGCGGGCTGATTGTGGGCATCTGTGAAAGTATTCCTGTTAATTGCAGCGCATGACGGACGCTGTGATTAACAGGAATCCTTTCACAAAAGCCTCAGGCAACCGGGGAAATTGCCGTTTTTCGCCGCTCCTGTTTTAAAAGCGGGCGGCAGCGCGAACGTGTGCGCGCTTCACACGAGACACTGCGCACTCGGTGCCTTAAAGGTGAGCGGGCGCGCAGGTGCGCACCTTACAGGGAACACTGCTCATGACCATTTACCACGGCTAGCTGTATGTGTTCTTTGATTAGTCTATTGGCCCTCTCTACTAGGCCGTTTGCCTTGGGGCAATATAGTGCAGTTCTTTCGTGTTTGATGTTGAGATTTACTAGAAACTCCTTCATCTGTTGGGATGTAAACTGTACCCTATTGTCGGTGACCAGGGTAGATGGAATTCCCTCCCTTGAGAATACATCCTTGAGGAAATCTAGGACAGTATTTGTGTTAACGCCATGGACAAATTTGTGCGTGACCCAGTGTGAGGTGTAATCAACCAACACTAACATGAACCTTCTGTGCATCCCTAAATTGTCCATTGGCCCAATTATATCCATGGCCAGTTTGCTCCACTGTTTGAGAGGTACCTCTACAGAGGATAACGGAGCCTTGTGGGTAGACCTCGACTTGTCACTTTTGGCACAACTGTGACAGTCCTTTACCAATTGTTCTAACCAGAGAGTCCATCCTGGGGAACCAGAAGTTTACTCTAACTCTGTTTTTCATCATACTCCACCCCAGGTGTCCTTCATGAGCTAATTCCACAATTCTCCTTCTCAACCCTTCCGGAGGTATAATTTTATTCCTGCGAAATACTTTGTCTCCTATGGTGCTCAATTCAAACCTGACCTCCCAAAAGTCTCGGATCTCCTCGTCGACCTCACTGCGTTTACTGGGCAACCCTTCTACCTTCATCTCCTTTAATTTTCACAGCCTCTTATCCTCTTCCATGCTTTTACCCCATTCTTCTTCTGTTAATGCAGGATCAGTTATGGTTAGAATGGGACTGTCTAGCACTTCTTCACACGGTTCACTTTGTAATGGTGATCGGGACAAAAAGTCTGCAATTTTGTTTTCACCCCCTGGAACATACTCCACCCTGAAGCAAGAATTCTCCAGTCCCAATATCCATTTACAAATGCGGGGTGTGCCATGTTCCATGCCTTTAACCGTGAACATGAAAGTAAGTGGCTCGTGGTCAGTGCGGATAGTGAAATTCACCCCCCAAAGGAAGAACTTAAAGTGTTTCACTGCCCAGTAACATGCTAGGGCCTCCTTCTCAACTACAGAATAGTTACTCTCTGCTTTGGTAAGGCAGCGGGACGCAAAGGCAATTATTCTTTCCTCCTTGCCTTCTTTCTGAGACAAAGTCGCTCCCAGGCCTTTGTTTGAGGCGTCAGTAGTGAGAATAGTTTTTTTCCTGGGGTCAAAAGTGCCCAATGCCGGAGAATTGACAATTTCCTCTTTTAACGCACCCACAGTGCACTTGTGTTCCTCTTGCCATTCAAACTCCTTGTTTTTCTTTAAAAGTTCACGTGAGTGTTCACACTTCTCTGAGAAGTTTTTAATGTATTTGGCCATATACTCTAGTAACCCCAGAAATGATTTTAACTCGTCCTTGCTCTTGGGATACAGGGCCTCTCTCATAGCATTCAACAAGTTGTTTTTTGGTCTAAAACCTTTTTCTGAAATCGAGTGCCCCATGTAGTCCACTGACGTCACTCTGATCTGGCACTTGGATTTCTGTACCGTCAATCCAGCATCCATCAACCTTCTGAAGACATCCCTGAGGGTTTGGTCATGGGCTTCGGCGGTCCGTCCATACACCAGGATGTCGTCCTGGAAACATATGGTGTTGCCCACGTCTCTTAAAATTTGGTGCATTATCTTTTGGAAGACAGCTGTAGCCGATGCTAGACCAAACGGCATTCTTTGGAACATGTACGCTCCCTGCGGGAGGATAAAGGCTGTGAGTAGTCTAGAGTCAGGGTGGAGATCTACCTGGTGGTAGGCCATGGAGAGGTCAATGACGCTAAAGTACTTAGCTGGTCCCATGGTACAGAGCATTTCGTTTATGTTGGGAAGTGGGTGTCTTTCAACCCAGATGCTTTCATTTAGACTGCGCAAGTCCACGCATAAACGAATGCCGTCACCGCTGGCCTTAGATGCAATCACGATGGGGGCCAACCATTCCGACGTGTCAATTGGTTGGATGACGCCCATATTGCACAATCTGTTCAACTCCTTCTCTAATGGTTCCTTCATTAAATGAGGTACAGGGCGAAGCCTGTGCACCGTGGGTCTAGCATTAGATTTGAGCTTTATTTTATGCTGGAAATCATGAAGAAGCCCTAGTATTCCAGAAAACAACCTGGGGAACTCCTCACATATACTGGCTCCGGTTTGGGTACCATCCAGCACGAGCACTTGTTCTTGGTTATTGAGATCAAGGCGTATACCTAGCTCTTTCTGATGTTGCCATCCCAATAAATTTGACCCAGTTTCCACAATATACACCTTTCCCACCGTATTCCTTCCTTTAAACTCAATGTGCATCTTTTTCATTCCCATGAGTGGTATGAGTTGTTTGGTATAACCGGTGGGTGAAATGTCCGGCTTTTCTAAAAACACATTCCCATCTACATTCATGTTTACAAAATCTGCATGGCTCAACAAAGTAAATGGCGAACAGGAATCGGCATACATAGTGATAACATTCTTATTTAGCATCACATCACATTTTGGATAATTGAGATTTATACTTCCCACTGTGTCTTTTACCTGGAAGACAAATTTCCTTTCACTGGGAGTGACATAACTAACTTCTTTTACAGAACTACCTTCCTGTCCCCCACCCTCTCTGTTGTTGGGGTCACTTTCTCTACATACTCTTGCAAAATGCCCCCTTCTATTGCAATTTTTGCATGTCACACTTGTGGCTGGGCATTGAGCATTGTTGGCTAGATGATTGCTGCTGCCACATCTGAAACATCTGAGTTTCCTCTCATTAAGGTGAGATTTTATCTGTACGCTTTCCTTGCCCTTGACTTTACAAACCCCGGTCTCCTCTGCATACTCCTTTACGTTGGCAACCAGCTCCGTTGGAGATTTCATTTCTTTGATACACTTGGCAGTGGGCTTTACTGATTGGGCAATGGCGATTGCCTCCCTGAGGGTTGGATTTTTTGCAAAGAATTTTTCCTGTATGCACAGATTGTTCGTGCAGCGTACCAGCTGGTCCCTTATAAGTGAATCAGTTAGGTTCCCAAAGCCACACAATTGGCTCAGGCCCCTTAAGGCAGCGATGTAATTGCTGACTGACTCTTGTTTCCCTTGTGTTCTGCAGAACAACCTCTGGCGTTCTAACACCACATTTATTTTGTCTCCAAAATGAATTTCTAGTTTGACCATGGTGCTTGCAAAAATGTCCAATGCTCCCTCTTCCCCTTCTCCATTATTCTCGGGTTCAGGCAGTGTCTCATACATTTTACGACCATATACTCAAATTATGTAGCAAAATGTGCTGTTTCCGCAACGGAGAGATCCGTTCACCGCCAATTGCAATCAGGTAAGATTCAAAAAGTTTGACCCAGTCTTTCCAATTTATTTCTGGCTCTCCATTCTCATTAAGGAATGATGGGGGTTGGCTCATGCTCGCTGCGGCCATCATCATGCACCAAAAGGGGAGACTTAAGGCAGAGAAATACTCAAAATGAAAAGGTCTCAGAGTGTCCGTTAGCACCCAAGGAACATACACACAAAGGCGTGCTCTACGGGCTGGAGCGAAGGTCAACAACCTGGCACACTACTACGCCTGGAATATGCAGGTGCCTAACAAGCTGTGATATTGCATGCAAGAACGTATTAAAGCAGGGGCTCCTGGGTGCCCGGAACGCTCCAGCGTATGCAGGTGAAGAGGCCACAGTTTTATGTTAAGGGTTAACCCCCTCAGACGTGGGCGCCTCACCACAAGCAAAAGAGAAGAGTCTCACCTTCTTTGACTGGATTCCGGTGGATGCAGCGTCTCCCACGGAGCCTGGAAGAACAGGTCTCCTGAGAGGCAGGACGTGGACACCCTCACACATCGGGCAGTGTAATTTAAGGGAAAACAGCTACCACCCTTTGCGCAGGCTCCATACCTCACCAGAGACACTGTTCCCGGATGCTGTCTTCGGTAGGACGCCTGCTCTGAGGAGAAATAGCGCTCCCTTGTCCAAGCCACTACCTTGCCTGACAGTGAGCGGCTCCGCCTCACACATGCGCGTTGCTGGAGGAAACGACTGATCACAGCGCATACGCCCTGCACATTGGTGGTTCAGTCAGGCGACACCTCAGATCATTTCTACGCGGCTGCTTCGCTTGATGCCGCTGAAGAGACACCACTCCGCTCGTGGGGGCATCACCATACTCTTCGTGACCAAAGGAAAGCTGTCACGCAACGCATACGCTCAGCACACAAATGACCTAGTCAGATGCCACTTCAGGTGGTTCCGATGCGGTAGCTGGACGCTGCTGAGGAAGCACCACCTCGTACGTGGGGTATCACCACTACCCTTTGCTGTCAAACTTCCAGCCCACGGTGCCAGAACAGTGGGAATAGCCGCGGAGAGTCGATTGAAGGTGCTAACCGCCAGGACTAGGGCACTATCCCCGTTATGACACCAAAAAGATGTTTCTCACAAATGGCACGGTTGGAGCACAACTTCTCTCTTACACGGCACTGCTGGGTTCGCAAAGACTTGCTGAGGCTGCTGTCACAACCGTCTCAACTTCCTTCAGCCACGGTCTAACGCTGCAAGTGAAGAGAGTACACAAAGGGGAGATGGCTAAAACTGCCCCCTTCGCAGTAGATCGTCGCCAGTGTTGGAAAGTAATGATGAGAAGACGAGGTAGGAATTTCAGAACCTCTTTATTAGCCATCCACTCTCTGAATGACCTAGAGTATACTTCAACATTCTCAGGTGGACTCCAGAGGGAGAGTCCACTGGGGAACTGGGCGGGGTGGAAGGGCTGTACCATAGGTACGGGAAAAAGGGAGATTACAACAGAAACATAATGTGGGGTTAAAAAAGAAAACATTTAGTATTTAATTATAAAATATTTTAACACGTTTTTTATTTTAAATTAGTGTAGCATTGTTTTCTATTAAAATATATTTTATACATCACTTTAAATTATTATTAAAGCATAGTAAAATTCTGTTTTTCTTTAGGTGTGTATTTATATGTTTAATTTAAATGTCAGAAAAATAATTTACATTCAATTAATAATTTAATATATTTACTTTAAAGATTCATTTCAACATTTGGTTATTAGTACTGTAGTATTTTTTTTGCTCTACATTTAAAATACATATATACATTTAATTTAATTTATTATTTAACATGAAAATATTTTTACATTTTTTTTCCAAGTTTAACAAACTTTTTTACTTTTCCCCAAACTTTACTACAGGGAGATCTACGCAGCCCACAAGTGGCTTTTCAACTTTCCACACCATGAGTGTATTTTTGCACCATATACTATGGACTTGTAGGAAAGTTAAATGTGTGAGTGGCTGTCAGTGGCAAGGGCAACCAGCCCTCTAAAAACAATGAAGAATGTACGATCCATACACACCAAGCCCTAAACATAGAAAGTTGTTTTTTAACTAACTGCCATAAAAGGTAAGAAAATGTATGAAGTAGAAGTGGAGAAAAATAGGTGGAATTAAACGTACTAAATGTAAGTAATTGGGAGATTCTGCTAACTTGACGGGGTGAAATGAGCAACTTGAATTTTCTTGTGGGCATTGTGGATGGAATAATTTGCATAGGTTTCCAAGATGCTGAAAATAAGGGGCCAGAGCATAGGCAGAGCACAGTGATGGTCACTAAGGCTGCTAGTGGGGGTTCAGGCCTGGCAGAGCAGACCTGCATGCTTGTTTCCATGCTGCCATATGATGAGGGTGATCTGATCACTTTATCCCGAGGAGGGAGTTCAGGGGAAAGACTCAATAAGGCTTACACAAAGAGGGGTAGTGTTTATGGGAGATGTAGGTGGGTATTTCATAATATCCACTCCAATGCCAACCCAGCCATTGCCCTCCAGGGCCAACCCCATCCCTTCCTCCACAGTGCAACCCCAGCACTGTCCTTCCATGTCTAGCCAGTGCCCATGATGCCTTCCCCTCCAATACCCACTCAGTTGTTCCCCTTCTGTGCCCACCAAACTGTTCTCTCCTTCACTCCCATGCCCGGTCAAATCTTCTCCTTCTGCACCCAGCCAGCCCTTCCCTTCAAGTGTCCAGCCAGCCCTTCCCTTCGAGTGCCCAGCCAGTCTTTCCCTTCAAGTGCCCACACAGATGTTCCACTCCCCTGCCTGGGCACACCTTCCCCGCCCAGCCATCCCTTCCTTTAGAGTGCCCAGCCACTGCCAGCCATTCCCTCCGAGTGCCCAGCCAGCCCTACCCTTTGAGTGCCCACACTGCTGTTCCACTCCCATTGGGTCAAACCTTCCCCTTCTGTGCCCAGCCAGCCTTCCCTCTGAGTGCCCAGCCAGCCCATCCCTCTGAGTGCACAGCCAGCCATTTCATTCCCCTGCATGGTCACACTTTCCCCTTCCGCACCCAGCCGGACCTTCCCTTCAAGTGCCCAGCCAGCCCTTCCCTTCGAGTGCCCATTCAGTCCTTCTCTTTGAGTGGCCAGCCAGCCCTTCCCTTCGAGTACCCACACAGCCGTTCCACTCCCATGCCTGGTCACACCTTCCCCTTCCATGTCCAGCAAGCCCTTCCATTCGAGTGTCCAGTCAGCATTTCAATTGCCCAGCCAGCCCTTCCCTTTGAGTGCCCAGCCAGCCCTTCCCGTCGAGTGCCCAGCCAGCCCTTCCCGTCGAGTGCCCAGCAAGCCCTTCCCTTCGAGTGCCCAGTCAACCCTTTCCTTCGAGTGCCCAGTCAGCCCTCCCCTTTGAGTGCCCACACAGCTGTTCTACTCCTATACCTGGTCACATCTTCCCCTTCCGCTTCCAGCCAGCCCTTCCCTATGATTCCCCTATCAAACCTACTCTTCGAGTGACTCCATAGCCATTCCACTACCATGTCCGGTCACACCTTTTCCTTCTGTGTCAAGTCAGCCCTTCCCCTAGAGTGTCCAGTCAGCCCTTCCCTTCGAGTGCCCAGACAGACCTGCCCTTTGAGTGCCCAGCCAGCCCTTCCCCTAGAGTGCCCAGGCAGCCCTTCCCTTTGAGTTCCCAGCCAGCCCTTCCCATCGAGTGCCTAGTCAGCCCTTCACTTCGAGTGCCCACCCAACCCTTCCCCTCGAGTGCCCAGTCCCCACTTCCCTTTGAGTTCCCAGCCAGCCCTTCACTTCGAGTGCCCACCCAGCCCTTCCCCTCGAGTGCTCAGTCACCCCTTCCACTAGAGTGCCCAGTCAGCCCTTCCCTTTGAGTTCCCAGCCAGCTCTTCACTTCGAGTGCCCAGCCAGCTTTTACCTTTGAGTGCCTAGTCAGCCCTTCCCTCCGAGTTCCCAGCCAGCCCTTCACTTTGAGTTCCCAGCCAGCCCTTCACTTCAAGTGCCCACCCAGCCCTTTCCCGCGAGTGCCCAGTCAGCCCTTCCTTTCGAGTTCCCAGCCAGCCATTCACTTTGAGTGCCCAACTAGCCCTTCCCTTCGAGTGCCCAGCCAGCCCTTCGCTTCGAGCGCCCAGCCAGCCTTTCCCTTCGAGTGCCCACACAGCCATTCCTCTCTTGTATCAATAGAGCCATTCTGCTCTGAGAAGGAAAAGCATGCCCTGCTGCTCCTCACTGATATCTACCAAGAGAGCACAGGGATTGAATCCCATGAGCTACAGATTGCACCCTTTGAGCTCTGGGGTTTAGGTATATTGTCCACACCTCTAAAGGGGCAGTTTAATTCGGTGCAGAACCTGGAGACTCTCTCTATGCTATTGAGTTTTCTTCGTCCGTTTCTGCATGACTAGGTAGCTTCTCTTCTTCTCTGTCTACTGAACTGTTTGGGTTTTGATTTCTATTTGAACTCCTTTGTGATGCACCAAATCACAATAAACTAGGAGGAGGCATTAAACATGAGTCTGTATTTAATTCAGTACATCTTGAATATAGATATATGTGATCAGTCAACTTCAACTACCTTTCAAACCCTTCTTCAAACCCTTCTTCAGCACTCATCAGTCATCTTTTCAATCTTTGCCAGCCCTCCTTCACCTCTCCCTCAGGCTTCTTTCAGCCTTTCGTCAGCTTCCACGCACTCTTCCTTCCACAATATTTTAGTCTCTTTAAGCCCTTCACAAGGTCTCCTGCTCTCCTACCTCCCCTCAACGTGCATCAAAGACACTAATGTGGCCCCAAGAAAGCCAAGGTCAGGTGAGCAGCTGGAGATCCAGGCCTTTGGGGCCAGAACCTCCTCCTGCCCCATTGGCTGCTTCCTGTGATCTTTAGGTTGGCCTCCAGGATGAGCTGTGCCTCTAGGAACTCTGCTGTGGGAGGTCACATGCCAAGGTCTTCAATGGTATGTCAGGAGCTTCTCTTGTACCACATTGAAGAAGTGTAAACTGTATTTACATAGTGCTTCTCACCTCTGGAGGTGTGCTCTAGTTGCTGGAGCTCTGATGATGCCTCCATGATCTCTTGGGTCCTTGTATAGAGTAAGGGCCCCGTCTGCCACAGGGGCCCGAGATAGAGATGGAACCATATCACCAGGGCAAGGGAATGTGACAAGAGGTGTGATGATGGCTCAGGGGGACTCTGAGAGGGCCACTCCCAACATGCCAGGAACATCACACTCACCATGAGGTGACTTCTGGTTTGAGGGTAACATGCCCACCACTAAACATGACAGTGTGTGCCCTACCCTCCTCTGGCATGGCTTTTATTTTGTTACCTCAGTGGAGAGAGAATATTGCAGACCCAAAATAAAGACGCAGGCTGCTTTGCTCACTGCGGACGCCAGGTCCCGCTGCTGCTGCCATCGGCCCATGGAGAAGGGGCTGTAAAGTCACGCCAAGGCGCCAGAGTGCCATAGTTAAAAGAAGAGTGAACGGTCCAGAGATCCTGATACTGGATATGAATCCCTAGTGTTGTTGGAGGAACTTTTGCTCAAGAGTGCCATAAGTTAACAGGTGTTATCCCGCTGAGCGGGACGTGCCGGGCTCGGCCCGGGCAAAGACCGGGCCAAGACGGACCTGTCTTAGCCCGTCATAGCCCAGAAGAAGCTGGGCTGGGCCACTTATCTGAGACTTTGCTTCTGGATCTGGGTCATTCCTGAGGAGTCCTAAACAAATGTACTGTTTTATGTATCTTGATTGCTTTGTCGTCGCTTGAATCAGGTGACCTCTAACATCACTGGTGGTCCTTTGGAGTCTCCACTTTCGAGGCAATCTATTGCTTCTGCATTAAGCCTCCCTGTCGTCCCAAACATTGGGGCCGATTGTAGGACCAAAGACCCAGCCAGTTTTGCCATACTAGAGGATGTTTTGCATCCTCTAGTTATAGGCCAAGTGGATGTGGATAATATTATGTGCGCAGTGGCACCAGACCAAGAGCCTAATTTAGATTCTGGGCCTAAATCAAAGCATAGGTGGAATCTGCGAGCACCGCGACCAATAAACCTCCATCAGCCAAGGGCAAACCTGTGCTCCCCAAACGGCCCTATAATGAGGATCAGTCTACGCAATCATCTGTTATTACAGAAGGTATATGGAAGCTCTTCAGCAGCTATCTAGGTGACCTGTTGGATAGTAAATTGCACCCCATCATCGATTGGCTCGCCATATTGAGGCGAAACCGTCTGAGTCATCGGCTGCCAGCGCAGTAACCTGCTCCCAGGGAACCCCGTACCATCCAGTGCCTCCTTTGCCCCAAACTGTCGCTAATAGGGGAGATTGGCTTGTCGCAAACCATAACTCTGCTACTGCCAATGGTCAGGATTTTAATGGTGCCTCACGGACATACGAAGAGCATCCACCTATAGCTAAACAGGTGGCTAACCTGGCTGAAAGCCGTCGACCAAGCCCGGTCCCCCTTCCAGTCACTGATCTCCCTCCTGCGTCTGCTACCTATGTAATAGTGTTAGCTAATGTTCCCAACCTCCCTGCTGATAGTGCGGAATCCACAAGGGGCCTGATGAGCAAATCAATACACTGGTTGAACACAAATGTATGTGCCCATTGGGACTTTTCAAAAGAGTTCCTGTTGGCAAGACGCATGGGAAGGATCGGTGGGTTGAGTAAATGATACAATGGGGATGATGTTGTGATCAACTTTCATAACCCTGGACCTAGCAAATGACTAGATCCAGTCCTGTGAGGATCTTGCCACTTGTTGTTTTTTATAAGTATCTGGTAACCCCCATTTTTAATATAGAGGGACCCATTGCACAAAATAATGAACTTTTCAGACCCTCGTTATATCCACCAGTACCTCTGAAAAATAGATATATTGCATTGGGTGGGTTGGAGGAAAATGATTGGCTGGAAAGACAGGTGTACGTCTGTTTAGGCGCCGCAGACAATGATGATCTGTCCAGTAGTGACATATCCAGCCCCCACCTGCCTATTTCCCCTCTTCTACCAAGCCCTGGTCATCTGGATAGGGGGCAAGTCCTTGTTAATTGCCTGATTTTACAAGAAAGGCCTGAAGCCGGAATATCAGAGTCTGAAGGTGGTGAATATTCTCCCCGTCTTAGCCTTTTAAGTTGGAATGTTGCTGGCCTAGCTTCTAAAATCCAAATCGAAGGCTGGCAATCCCTTATCCTTGATTATAATATAGTTTCCATGCAAGAAACTTGGGACCTGAAAGAGGCGGCCTTCAATGGATGCGCGTGTTTCTCCTGCCAGTGGTAGCGTCACCCTCTGGACGGGCCAAAGGGGGGGCTATCAGCCTGGTTTAAACTTAACATTGGCTGTAATATTACTCCCCTTCTTTTAGATCAGGGGGAGGCGCAGGTGTTCTGCCTTTGCTGGAATGGTATTTACAGGGTTTAAATGATTAATTATTATAAAAACAATTTTTCCAGCAAGGGCCTCCGTAATTTTCAGCGTTTGTTTTCTACAATTGACCTGTTAACTGAAAAGGAGGCCTGGCCTGAACATCCTTTTAACCTGCTGGTGGCAGGGGATTTTAATGCCAAACTAGGGCATCAGCCCCCCTAACATCAACCATTTTCAATCCATCAACTCGAGAAGTTGCCTATAAGGATATATGCCGCTCGGGGACGCACACTGTCTTCACTGCTGGCTGAGCATGGCCTTGTCAGTAAGGCCCATCATTCTGCTGCCCAGATCTCCCAACCTTTATAGGAAGGGGGGCTGGGAGCAATATAGACTACCTGTTCACCTCCCGGTGTATGTCACCAGATATTTGAAGTAGCGAAGTGCTTGCCCAGATTTATAGCGACCACAACCCCATTGCAATACAAATAGCAGTCCTGCTGAAGCGAAACAAGCCCAAGACCCCGCTTCCTCAAGTGCTAACCGCGAGGGATGCTGGACGAAGAGTGGTATGGCGAACGGCGAACCTGAAGTATACCATGTCCCAGGTGGTCTGTAGAAGTTCAGCTTTGCTAGACCCCTGTAATTCAGAAATGGGAGATCCAGCACTTGCACTTAGCCATTTTATTGGCCTTTTAACCTTCTTTTTTAACCAGCGGTGAACTGTTTAGCAAGATTTTAACGCGGACCCTAAAGAGGCTGTTGATTTTAAGGCATTTTAAATAGGCATTACTCACTTTAGAAACGCGCCGCTGTCACGCCATTCACGCCAATTCCCTGGTCCACCACGGAAAGTTCCGGTTGTGTGGAGGGAGACGGCAGAATACGACAGAGCTTAAAATGCTCCTCCTCAATTGCAGGTCATCGCCAAAACATACCTCAGAAATCAACGTATTACTTAGTGATGAACAGCCGGATGCCCTGTTCCTGACAGAAACCTGGCTGCATAAAGATGCGGAACCTGATGTGGTACAAGCACTACCCCAGGATATCACATTTTAAGGAAAGATAGGGTGTTACGAAAGGGCGGGGGATTGCCATTATCTTTAAGGATCATGTGAAGGGGCGAATCGAGGCCGATATCATTCAAGACTGTGAGAGTATGGTATTCTCACTCACCTTCTCCCCTACATGCTCATTATCAGGAATTCTGATATATCGACCCCCGGGCCCGTGTGGGGCATTTGTCGAATCCCTTACAGACACTGTGGCACCACTTGCAAGTACCGCATCAAACTTTACTATTCTAGGTGAACTTAACCTGCACTTAGAGGACCCCAATACAGCCGAGGCTCTGAGCCTTGCAAAAAATTTACAGGCCTTACAACTAACACAAAAAGTCACGAGCCCAACACACGATAAGGGCCACATCCTAGATCCAGTATTCTCGAATGATGAGAAGCTCTCAGTAGATAGTCCTTCCCCAGTCCCTTGGTCGGATCACTTTGTAATCCTGATGCATTGGAAGTCGTCAACTTCAACTACTAACATTCAACCTGCAAAGAGCTGGGACCGAGCATGGGCGAAACTTTCGCCTGAGGGCTGGGCCACAACTTTATCGTACTCTAAACATCTAGGTGACCCCGACCCCAGTATAGCCTCTGATAACTTTAACCTATGGATTGAATCGTCCCTGGACGCCATTATATCACACAAATGAATTAAAAAAAGACCGAAGGACAAACGATCACCATGGTACACCCCTAAAGTTCGTGAATTTAAACAAAAATGTAAAAAACTAGAGAGGGCCTGGAGGAAAGATTACAGACTAGAGAAAAAACAGAAATACAGAGAAGCTATCAAAATTTATCAGACAGAAACTAAGAGAGCACAGGCACAATATTATGAGGAGAAAATCAAAGAGGCAGCCAACGCTCCAAGGGAAATCTCCCGAATAGCGAAAAAACTGACAAACTGTCCCTCACCTGAATTACCTACAGAATCTGCACCTCAACATTGTAAGGAACTAGCAGATTTTTTTAACAATAAAATTCTGGATATTTACAACTTGTTTCCCCTAGCTTCTGGCCCCGAGAACCAGGACACAGAATCAGACATTCCAGGGGGTGGATCCACACATCTAGAAGATTTTCCCACTTTAGATACAGCCACGCTTTCCCAAATTTTCACTAAAATCAAATCAGGATCCCCCTGTGATGCAGCCCCTGTGCACCTGTTGCGCAAGGTAGAGGATGTTATACTACCTGTGCTACTGGAAGTACTAAATTCTTCCATAATTGCCGGCCAAGTGCCCAGGTCGTGGAAACATGCCATGGTAAAAGTGCTATTAAAAAAACCCAACCTCAACCCTGAATTGTGGAGCAACTACCGGCCAGTATCGCTCCTCCCCATGACCAGTAAAATTTTAGAGAAACACGTAAATAAGATCCTCTCTGATTACCTGGAATCACACTCGATTTTACATACTTCCCAGACAGGCTTCCAACCTAACCACGGCACAGAAACGGCCTTGTTAGCAGTAATGGAGGAATCAAGGAAAGTCCTTGATCAGGGAGGCACAGTGGCGATCATCCTGCTTGACCTGAGCTCCGCTTTTGATACTGTCAACTACAACATTCTCTTTGATAGACTCAAAACGGTAGGAGTGTCAGGCAAAGCCCTCTCCTGGATCAAATCCTTTCTAAAAGATAGATCATATCAGGTCTTTGAAGGCAACCACACCTCAAGAAGGGTTCCTCTAACATGTGGAGTCCCACAGGGGTCCTCTTTGAGCCCCACCCTTTTCAATGTTTATTTAAGACCCCTTGCTGATATAGTCCTGCCATATGGGATCCAGATTGTGACCTATGCGGACTACACACAGCTAGTGGTAGCTCTAAGCCACCCAAAGAAGGTGACAGCCAACTTAGAAGCTTGCTTGGGAACGGTGGCCACTTGGATGGACCAGTCGTATCTCAAGCTTAACGGAGACAAAACAGAGTTAATGATCCTTGGTAATCATAATATCACTTCTCCCACACTGAAATGGCCCAAATGTTTGGGCACAACCCCAAAACCCAAAGAAAGGATCAAAAGCTTAGGAGTATGGCTAGATAGGTCACTTAAATTTGACCACCAAGCAGTTCAATTAGCAGCTACTTGTTATGGCATTATCAGACAAATGCGGAAAATTTTGCCACTGCTTCAAGTAACTGCGCGTAGGATCGTGGTACAAGCACTGGTGCTGTCCCGGTTAGACTATGGAAACTCTCTCAACCTGGGCACCCCAAAGGCCACCACAAGAAAACTGCAGGTTGTGCAGAATTGCGCAGCTAGGCTGCTGCACAACATACCCAGAGCACAGTCGGCTAAACCAGCGCTGAAAGCATTGCACTGGCTACCAATAAAAGAACGCATAATGTTCAAATCATTATGCATAGCGCACAAACCCCTATGGGGTACGGGCCCAAAAATCAATCTCGCTCTGATGGCTTTTCATCGTCCCTCAAGTAGCCTGAGATCTGCCAATTTATTCCTGGCAACAGTACCTAAAGTTAATAGAGTACGAGCCGGAGGCCGTATGTTCTCCTACAATGCGACAAGACTATGGAACACGCTCCCGATCCAGCTCCGTTCAATGACCCATCATCTTTCATTTCAGAACCAATTAAAAACATGGCTCTTCCAGAACCTGCCTTGAGAGTGTATCCTGCTACGAGTTGCAACCAGCGCTGGGATGCCTAAGGGTAGCCATGCACTCTATCAAATGTAAATTAATAATAATAACAATAATTAAAGGGTCGCTATCTAAACCTTGTACTCAGCCACGTCCCTATGCTAAATCCTGGTTTGATAAGGAATGCAGAGCGGCAAATGAATCCTTGCATAGGGCCCTAAAACAATTTCCCAGAGACAAGGTTGCAATTGCAGCGAAAAGCAAGATTGATCAAATGGCACTAAAGAAAGGGAAATCGACCATAAGGAGGAGAAATGGGAGTCCATATTTAGAGCCTGTCAGCTTAGAGACCCTCAAGCCTTTTGGAAGTGTTGGAAATGGCCCTCTTTGCAGGGCTATCCCCAAACTTTTTGCTTCTTCCTCCTACTTTTTCCTGATCTGTTTGTGTTGGTTTTAGGACTCTGGGCACTTTACCACTGCTAATCAGCGCTAAAGTGCCAATGCTCTCTGTAAACTGTGTTATGGATTGGTGTTTCCATGATTGGATATTTGATTTATTTGTTAGTCCCTAGTAAAGTGCACTGAGTGTGCCAGGGCCTGTAAATCAAATGCTACTAGTGGGCCTGCAGCACTGATTGTGCCACCCACGTGAGTAGCCCTGAAAAGCTAACTCAGACCTGCCATTGCAGAGTCTGCGCGCAGTTTGTAACTGCCATGTCGACTTGGCCAGTGCACACACTTGCCAGTCCCTAACCTTCCCTTTTCTTACATGTGTCTTCGCAAGGTACCCAATCATTTTGTCTTTCGAAAACAACTGAAGACACTTCTGTTCCCCTAGTTCTTTCTGCCTCCCTCGTGTCTAGCCTAGCACTGGGATGCTCCCGGGTAGCCATGCGCTATATAAATGTTTCTTTCATTTAATTTCATTTCATGTCAGCCACCCCTAAGGCAGGCCCAAGGTACCCCTGTGGGCAGGGTGCAGGGTATGTGAAAGGTAGGACATGCCCTGGTGTGTGTGGCATGTCCTGATAGTGAATTACTGCCAATTTCGTTTTTCACTATTGCAAGGCTACCTGTTCCCCATAGGACAGAATGGGAAGTTTGTTTATAACATCTTATAAACATAACTGGCCCTGGGAACTAAGTAGGAAAATAAAGTTTAGTATGCCTGAACTCAGAATCTAAAGATGCATCTTTTAGTGAAGGTGATTTTTACATTCTGTGTTTGAAAATACCACTTTTAGAAAGTAGGTATTTTCTTGCTCAGTCATCCCGTGTGCCTCTGCTGGAATGTAGATTGCCTGTCTGGGTTTTGGATGACAGAAGGCTGGGGAGCAGGAGTGGCTCCAGATAGTCTAGGTGGGTCAGGAAAGGGCTGAATAGACCTGGGCTGCAATTGGGGAAGGGGGAGGAGATTTCCTTGCGCCTCAAAGGGCCTGGTCTGCCTCTGACAATGCCGTCTACACCTCCTGCCAGGAAGTCACACCAGAGAAGACAGAACTGGTTCTGGCTGGGCACAGACACTCTCTGCCTAAGAGATCAAAGGATTTTGGGATATAAATATTGGGGCCCAGACCCCTGAACTTTAGAACTCTTTTGGATCAAGAAGACTGCCAAGAAGAAGAGCCGGAGAAGCTGTGAGGAGGAACTACCACTTTGCTGTGTGCTTTGCTGTGTTGGCCTGCAGTGGCTGCTTCTGTCTTGGGCAGTGAAAGGCCTGGACTGGACTTTCTGCAATCTACTTTTGTGAGTTTCTCCAAGGGCTTGAGGTAGAGCCTGCCCCCTGTTCAAGAAGTCTCAGGAACAGCAAAGACTTCAAGTTCTTCTGCCCTCAGCACTGGGGACTGTGTGTTTTGTGCTGCAACAGAAGAAAAGCAACCCGACAACGTCTGCGACGCCGCTGCCGACTCCGTGTCCTGAAGGCACCGCAGAGGGCACCGCCCCAACGCCGCACCGCGACCCTGGTCTCACCGACAACGCCTGCTGACGCCGCCACCGAGCTGCTGCTCGCATCGCGAACTGTGGGCACCGCACTCCGCACCGCCTCGCTGCACGATGACGCCTTGGCACCGCAGAGGGCACCGCCGCAATGCCGCACCGCGACCCTGGTCTCACCAACGACGCCTGCTGATACCGCCACCGAGCCGCTGCTCGCACCGCGACCTGTGGACACCGCACTCCGCACCGCCTCGCTTCATGACGACGCCTTAGTATCCCCGACGCCGCCGCCCCACGCTGAAATTGATACCGCTGCTTGACCGTGGTCGAGGGCACCGCTCGTAAAGTTACATGACGCACCGCCCTCATCCCGCACCGCAGCCTTGGCCTACTGACGCCGGCGCCATCGACTCCAGTTCGTCAGCAGACGACATCGCTTCAGCAACGACGACGCCGCTGCTTGCACCGTGACCTGCCAGCACCATGACGAGCACCGCCTTCATCTCGCACCGCGACCCTGGTCTCACCGACGACGCCATCCGATGCCGCCACCGAGCCGCTGCTCGCACCGTGACCTGAGGGCACCGCACGCCGCACCGCTGCACTTCGCACCGCAGCACACAACGCCTGCCGACGCCAGCGCTCCTGACTTCAACAGAGAGGAGATCGATCTGCAACGCGTGTGACTTCGAGGGCCCCGACGACTCCTGCACCGACCTCCGGAACCAACGCCTGCGGACGCCGTGCTTTCGGAAGCTCAACGAGAGGTCGCCGACGCCCTGCATTTCTAAAAGGTACTGTTTGCGGGTCTTCCCGACACCGTAGCTGGCCCGCGACGCCGCGGTCAGCCAGAACTGTTTGGATTTGTTTGCTCACGATGCCGTGATAGCCCTGGACGGAGCTATCGACATCAAGGAACTGCTTTTAAAGCATATTTTGATAACTGAAGATTTTTAAGTGCTGTATTGTGGATTTTTATCGTTTTTGGTCTTGTCTTAAGTCTATAAAAATATTGGATATTTTTCTAAACTGGTGTGGTGTCCTTTTGTAGTGCGTACACTGTATTACTGTTGGTTATGTGCAAATGCTTTACACACTGCCTCTAAGATAAGCCTGACTGCTCGTGCCAAGCTACCAAGGGGGTGAGCAGGGGTTATTTTAGGAGTGTAACTCCCTTATCCTGACTAGAGTGGTGGTTTCTGCCTGGCTTTGGCACATGCCCTAGCCTACCAAAAATCCCATTTCTAACAGGAAGGGAGTGCAGTCAGTTGTATCTCCCTCAACCCCCTTAGACATAGGAATGGTTCACATTACGGCGGAGGTCTGGTTGGCGCATTTCTCTAGGATGTATGCTATTGGTAACAGGGCAGCCGATGAAGTGCCAATGGTTGACTACCCTCGTCCAAAACTTGACTTTAGTGAGGAGGACGTGCACAAGGCGTTCCTCTTGATTTGTTCAGGGAAAATCTGGGGTTTTGGACCCCTGTCCTCACTTGCGTATTTAACTCTGTGTGCTGTTTGGGCGTACCTTCGTCGTGGCGCACTTCTCTCATTGTTCCCATTTTTAAAAAGGGAAATGCCCATGATGGAAAGTGTTACCACCTATATCTCTCCTAAATTCTCCAGCAAAAATCTTTGGGAGAGCAGACTTGGATCGCCTCCTTGTCTGGATAAATAAAAATAATATTCTATCTCAAACTCAGTATGGGTTCAGAAAGGGGCTTGGGACGATTGAACAGTGCCTCAACCTCCATCTTATTGTGGCAAAATATAAATATGCAAAGGGCGCCTCTACACATCTGGCGGTTATGGATTTATCAAGTGCTTTCGATTGTGTATGTACATCCAAGTTGTGGGCCAGTTTAGGGAGTATTGGAGTCGATGGGGATCTGGTCTCATTTCTGAGACTTTTACATTATGATCCAACCGCTTCTGTAAGATTTGGGAACACTGGCGAATGTACTGAATCTTTTAGAGTAGAGCGTGGGGTACATCGGGGTTGCGTCCTTGCTCTGATCCTCTTTTTGCTCTATACAAATGACCTGGAAAGAGTATTGGCATCTGTCAGGGCCGATGTCCCTCCTGTCGAGCAAAAAGCCATACTTGCGCTTTTATATGCAGACGATGTGGTTCTTTTGGCAAGAACGGCTAATGCCCTTAAAAGTTTAATCTCCAGCTATGTTAGTTTTATGCAAGGATTGGACCTGGAGACAAACCTGAACAAAACGTTTACAATGGTCTGTGGCCCTAGAAATACCAAAACCCGTACCCTAAACATTCATGGCAAGATATTGGAAAGGGTAAGTTTGTTTCCTTACCTGGGTACGGAGTTTGATGAGAGGTGTTCCTGGTCCACTTGCATTAGCAATAGGGTTACTCGATTTACTCAAGCTGTAGGAAGTACCTTTTCACTCGCCACGTCCATTGGCAAAAAACCTATTGCCCGAATCGTGGAGATATACAATAGGAAATACTTGCCAATTCTAACTTATGGAATGAGGATTTGGGGATGCAAGGACGTGGGTGTTATGCAAGTGGAGGAGAATAGATTCTGTCGTCGGTTATAGGGCATCCCTCCCTCGATCCTGCATTTTTGCATGCACCAGGAGCTAGGCATGGAGTACATGCAGGATACCATTAATGCTGCACCCTTGGTTCTCTGGTGCTCATTATGCTCAAATAAAGAAGCTGATCTTAACCGGGCAGTCATTAGAGATTGCCTATCTTGTGAGCATAGCCTGGCCATTCCATGGCTAAGATACATCAAGGATTGCTTTTTAGCCCACGGCTGTGTACATTTGTTTGAGCACCTGGAGACCATCACGAAAAAGGATAAAATTTGGATCCAGGATAGCTTTGTTAAGCATAGACAGGCTTCTAGGGAATTAACAGAAGTGGCCAAACCCACGGTAAGGGACTATTGTATCATTCAGACCGTGCTAACGATTGCCCCTTATTTCTTATACGTGGAAAATGTGTACGAGAGAACCCTACTGACTAGATTCAGGTTAGGTTCTTTCCGTTGGTTAATATCCTTTCCGCTGGGCCAATATTGTTCTGTTAGCATCAGTATTTGCACATGCGATGAGCACTCTAGCCAAACTTTACAGCATTTAGTTTTCTTTTGTCAAAACTATTTGCCGTTCACAAGGAGGTTTTTATTACCATTGTTGCGCAGACACAAATTCTCTCAGTGCAAGGCTGCTCTATTCTTTTTATTACAATGATAGGATCGAGATACATGTTACCTAGTTGCCAGTTTTCTGAAGTGCACTTTAGCCCTAAGAAGGAGCATGATGTTTTAAATTTTTATTGTATAGAGAGCAATAAGTTTTAGGGATTGCTAGTTCTGTTGTATGATGCCATTACTGAACTAATGCACTTTACCTTTCCTATAGTGCCTGTTAGGGGTTGCAAGCTATAGTGCCTGTTAGGGGTTGTAAGCTATAGTGCCTGTTAGGGGTTGCAAGCTGTAGTGCCTGTTAAGGGTTGTAAGCTTTTTTGAATAACACATTGTTATTCTCGTATTGATTTTTAGACTTCTTACCTTTTTGTATGTTGTCATTTATGAATTTTATTGCAGATGTTTTTAAACATTCTTATCTTATTTTTTCTATTTTCAATGTTTTTTTGTGTGTATCTTTTATGATCCACTTTTGGTTGGTCGAATACAGATTAAGACTAAGACATGCTACAGGACACACAACACCCCCAACTAATTACAGACATCCATTTACTCATCACCTATACAAGCATATCACCTCAGAGTCTCTGAGCTCTGTACCTAACCTACAGCCAGAGCTCAGCTCCACACACACTCCCAAAAAACAATGATATCTTTCCAGCCCTTTAAGCTTTCCACACATACCATGGGATAAACATGGACCCTCCAGAGTGGACAGTCCACAGTGAATAAAGCACCTTCATTGGAGATCTCTGTCCTAGAGCCATGCAAGGCTCCACATGACACCTTCCCTCAGCCCTTCAGTCCCCACTCAACCTCCCGGCCATCCCTCAAACCCCTTTCAGTCTCCCTCAGCCCTCCCAGCCATCCCTCAAACCCCTTTCAGTCTCCCTCAGCCCTCCCAGCCATCCCTCAAACCACTTTCAGTCTCCCTCAGCCCTCCCAGCCATCCCTCAAACCCCTTTCAGCCTCCCTCAGCCATCCCTCAAACCCCGTTTAGTCTCCCTCAGCCCTCTCAGCCATCCCTCAAACCCCTTTCAGTCTCTCTCAGCCCTCTCAGCCATCCCTCAAACCCCTTTCAGTCTCCCTCAGCCCTCTCAGCCATCCCTCAAACCCCTTTCAGTCTTTCCCAGCCCTCTCAGCCATCCCTCAAACCCCCTTTCAGTCTCCCTCAGGCCTCTCAGCCATCCCTCAACCCCCTTTCAGTCTCCCTCAGCCCTCCCAGTCATCCCTCAAGCCCCTTTCAGTCTCCCTCAGCCCTCCCAGCCATCCCTCAAACCTCTTTCAGTCTCCCTCAGCCCTCCCAGCCCTTTCAGCCATCCCTCAAACCACTTCAGTCTCCCTCAGACCTCTCAGCCATCCCTCAAACCCCTTTCAGTCTCCCTCAGCCCTCCCAGCCATCCCTCAAACCATTTTCAGTCTCCCTTAGGCCTCCCAGCCATCCCTCAAACCCCTTTCAGTCCCCCTCAGCCCTCCCAGCCATCCCTTAAACCACTTTCAGTCTCCCTCATGCCTCCCAGCCATCCCTCAAACCCCTTTCAGTCCCCACTCAGCTCTCTCAGCCATCCCTCAAACCCCTTTCAGTCCCCACTCAGCCCTCTCAGCCATCCCATAGCCCTCTCAGCCATCCCTCAAACCCCTTTCAGTCTCCCTCAGCCCTCCCAGCCATCCCTCAAACCCCTTTCAGTCTCCCTCAGCCCTCTCAGCCATCCCTCAAACCCCTTTCAGTCTCCCTCAGCCCAGGGGCGTAGCTAGGACTTAGGCTGCCCGTGGCGGCCCCTGCGTTTGCCGCCCTCGGCAAAATTATAGACGAGGGGGGGGGGCGGGTGGTAGCGGTCGCAGCCGATTCTTGCGGCCGCAACGGCCGCAGGTAAGAGCGGGGGAAGGGGGGCCGGCTGCCGCCCCAAAACTCGTGCCGCCTTGGGCGGTCCGCCCCCATCGCCCCCCCCAGCTACGCCACTGCCTCAGCCCTATCTTAGTTCTTCTGTTGTTTCACATCAACACTGCCACAGTCCTCCCCCTTCATCCCTCACTCAGCCTTGTGGCTCCCCTACGGCCCCCCTTTAGGTCTCATTTAGCCCATAATCAGTCCTACGTCAGCGCTTCCTAAGTCTTCCTTCATCCCTCCTTCGTCCTCACGCAGCCTTCTTCCAGCCCTCCCCTGGCCCTCCTTCAGCTCCCATTGAGCCCTCCTTCAACCCTACTTCATCGCTCCTTCAGATCTTCTAACCCAGTCATCACTCCCTCAGTCCTCCTTTGCTCCTTCCTTAACCTACCTTCAGTTTCTAGCCTTCTTTAGTCCTTCTTCAGGCCTGCTTCCAGCATGCCCCATCCCTCCTTCGTCCTCTCGCAGCCATCTTTCAACCCTCCCATGGCCCTCCTTCAGCTCCCATTGAGCCCTCCTTCAGTTCTACTGCAGCCCTACTTCAACCCTGCTCCATCACTCACTTAGCTCTCAGTCAGTCTTACTTCAACGCTTCTTCTGCCCTTCCTGAGCCCTCTTCCATCCCTGCCTGAGCCCTTTCAACCCTCCCCTCAACCATGTCATCTATGCTTCAGCCCATCTCCAAGCCTCCTTCAGCCCTCACAGCCTTCCTGTCCTCATTCACCTCTCTACCAGACACCTCTCGGTATTTACTCAGCCCTAACTCATCCCTTTCTAAGCCATGATGTGGTCCTTCCGCCCTCCATCAGGTCTCCTTTGGCCATCGCTTAACTCTCACACAGATCTTCTGTAGCCCTCACTCAGTCCTCCTTTAACCCTAACTCAGTCCTCATTTAACCCTAACTCAGTCCTCCTTTAACCCTAACTCAGTCCTCCTTTAACCCTCACTGAGTTCTCCATTAACCTTCATTCAGTCCTCCTTTAACCCTCACTGAGTTCTCATTCAACCCTAACTTAGTCCTCCATTAAGCCTCACTCAATCCTCATTGAACCCTAACTTAGTCCTCCTTTAAGCCTTACTCACTCCCCCTTTAACTCTCACTCAGTCCTCCATTAACTTTTACTCAGTCCTCATTTAACCCTAACTCAGTCCTCCTTTAACCGGCACTAAGTCCTCCTTTAACCCTCACTTAGTCCTCATTAAACCCTAACTCAGTCCTCCTTTAACCGGCACTCAGTCCTCCTTTAACTCTCACTTAGTCCTCCTATAACCCTAACTCATTCCTTCTTTAAGCTTCACCCAGTCCTTCTTTAAATCTGAGTCCTTATTTAACTCTCGCTCAGTCCTCTTTTAACCTTCAATCTGTCCTCCTTTAACCCTCAATCTGTCATCCTTCACCCCTCACCCAGTCCTATTGTAACCCTCACTCTGCCCTCCTTTAACTCACTCTGTCATCCCTCAGCTCTCGCCCAGTCCTCTTTTAACCCTCACTCTGTCCTCCCTTAGCCCTCGCTTAGTCTTCTTTTAACCCTCACGCTGCCCTCCTTTCACCCTCACTCTATCCTCCTTTAGCCCTCGCCCCAGTCTTCTTTTAACCCTCACGCTGCCCTCCTTTCACCCTCACTCTGTCCTCCTTTAGCCCTCGCTCAGTCCTCCTTTAACCCTCACTCTGTCCTCATTTCACCCTCACTCTGTCCTCCTTTAGCCCTCGCTCAGTCTTCTTTTAACCCTCATTCTGTCCTCTTTTAACCCTCACACTGTCGTCCCTTAGCTCTTGCTCAGTCCTCTTTTAACCCTCACTCTGTCCTCTTTTCACCCTCACTCTGTCATCCCTTAGCTCTCGCCCAGTCCTCTTTTAACCATCACTCTGTCCTCCTTTAACTCTCCCTTAGTCCTCCTTTAGCCCTCGCTCAGTCCTCCTTCAACCCTAACTCTGTCATCCCTCAGCTCTCGCTCATTCCTCTTTTAACCCTCACTCTGTCCTCCTTTAACCCTCACTCTGTCATCCCTCAGCTCTCGCCCAGTCGTCTTTTAACCCTCACTCTGTCCTCCTTTAACCCACACTCTGTCATCCCTTAGCTCTCGCTCAGTGCTCTTTTAACCCTCACTCTGTCCTCCTTTAACTCTCACTCAGTCCTCCTATAGCCCTCGCTCAGTCCTCTTTCAACCCTAACTCTGTCATCCCTCAGCTCTCGCCCAGTCCTCTTTTAAACCTCACTCTGTCCTCTTTTCACCCTCACTCTGTCATCCCTTAGCTCTCACTCAGTCTTCTTTTAACCCTCACTCTGTCCTCCTTTAACCCTCACTCTGTCATCCCTTAGCTCTCGCTCAGTGCTCTTGTAACCCTCACTCTGTCCTCCTTTAACTCTCACTCAGTCCTCCTTTAGCCCTCGCACAGTCCTCCTTCAACCCTAACTCTGTCAGCTCTCGCCCAGTCCTCTTTTAACCATCGCTCTGTCCTCCTTTAACTCTCCCTTAGTCCTCCTTTAGCCCTCGCTCAGTCCTCCTTCAACCCTAACTCTGTCATCCCTCAGCTCTCGCTCATTCCTCTTTTAACCCTCACTCTGTCCTCCTTTAACCCTCACTCTGTCATCCCTCAGCTCTCGCCCAGTCGTCTTTTAACCCTCACTCTGTCCTCCTTTAACCCACACTCTGTCATCCCTTAGCTCTCGCTCAGTGCTCTTTTAACCCTCACTCTGTCCTCCTTTAACTCTCACTCAGTCCTCCTATAGCCCTCGCTCAGTCCTCTTTCAACCCTAACTCTGTCATCCCTCAGCTCTCGCCCAGTCCTCTTTTAAACCTCACTCTGTCCTCGTTTCACCCTCACTCTGTCATCCCTTAGCTCTCACTCAGTCTTCTTTTAACCCTCACTCTGTCCTCCTTTAACCCTCACTCTGTCATCCCTTAGCTCTCACTCAGTCTTCTTTTAACCCTTACTCTGTCCTCCTTTAACCCTCACTCTGTCATCCCTTAGCTCTCGCCCAGTCTTCTTTTAACCCTCACTCTGTCATCCCTTAACCTCGCCCAGTCCTCTTTTAACCCTCACTCTGTCCTCTTTTAACCTTCACGATGTGCTCCCTTAGCTCCCTGAAGCCCTTCTCCAGGCCTCTGGTGCTCAGTTTCAGGGTTTTCATGAACTCACAGAGTTCCATGTGTGAACCCCCACAAAGAGGAGGCTGTGACACAGGTCGTTGGTAATCTGGTGATCCACTGAGCCCCGAGGAAGTGCTAAAACCCCAACTCCTGAAGCACTTTCACACACAGGAGCACCAGAGAAACCTGTCCATGTGTCATAATGCTTTATTTCAAAGCAGGCCCGCCTTCCACGCATAGACCGCCTTGAGACCCTCACAGGTGAGTAGCTGCGCTATACAAACCCCTGATTGATTGATCGATCGAGTGTGCACCAGAGGTGTGTGACTGCAGCAGGTGCAGTGATATCTCTGCACACGACAAGCTCTGTGTGTCACAGCCTTGGTGAAAGCCAACCATGACTGTTCCAGAAAGGAGGTGTGATGCAAGGGGTAGTGATGGAGTTATTTCCGGGATGACTGGAAGTCCTGATGTTTTCTGATTGGTTGGCTGTTCGTGCATGGATGAGTGGCTGAGAGAGTGGAATTTTCCAGAGAGTTTAAAGTACAGACTGGTCTCTGAGGAGGGGAGAGGGGCTCATAAGTGCTCTACCTAGTCCAGTATGGGTGGCAGGACCTGGCACCATACCGGGAGAGGGAGTGTGAGAGAGCGAGAGGAGAGAGTGAGAGAGGTACAGAGAGAGAGAGAGAGAGAGAGAAAGAAAGAGCGGGAGAGAGAGGGAGAGAGGGAGGGAGAGAGGGTGGGAGACAGAGAGGCAAGAAAGAGAGAGCGTGAGAGAGGAGAGAGTGAGTGAGTGAGAGAGAGCGGGAGAGAGAGAGAGAGTGAGGTACAGAGAGAGAGAAAGGGAGGGAGAGAGGGGAGAGAGAGCGAGAGAGTGAGAGAGAGGGAGAGAGCGGGAGAGAGGGGAAAGAGCGAGAGAGGAGAGAGAGAAAGAGAGAGAGCGAGGAGAGAGAGAGAAAGAGAGAGAAAGAGAGAGAGAGGGGGGAGAGAGAGAGAGAGATAGAGAGAGAGAGAGGGAGGGAGAGAGAGGGAGAGGGTGGGCGAGAGAGAGAGAGAGAGAGAGAGAGGAGAGAGTGAGAGAGGTACAGAGAGAGAGAGGGAGAGAGGGAGGGAGAGAGGGGAAGGAGAGAGAGCGAGCGAGTGAGAGAGGTACAGAGAGAGGGAGAGAGCGGGAGAGAGGGAAGAGAGCGAGAGAGGAGAGAGGAGAGAGAGAGAGAGAGAGCGAGCGAGGAGAGAGAGAGGGGAAAGAGAGGGGGAGAGAGAGAGATAGAGAGGGGGAGATAGAGAGAGAGAGAGAGAGAGAGAGAGAGAGAGAGGGAGGGTGCGAGACAGAGAGGCAAGAAAGAGCGAGAGTGAGAGAGGAGAGAGTGAGAGAGAGAGGGAGGAGAGAGTAGAGAGGTGCAGAGAGAGAGAAAGGGAGGGAGAGAGGGGAGAGAGAGAGAGAGCGAGAGAGCGAGAGAGTGAGAGAGGTGCAGAGAGAGGGAGAGAGCAGGAGAGAGGGGAGAGAGCGAGAGAGAGAGAGAGCGAGCGAGGAGAGAGAGAAAGAGAGAGAGGGGAAAGAGGGAGAGAGAGAGAGAAAGGAGAGAGTGAGAGAGGTACTGAGAGAGAGAGAAAGGGAGGGAGAGAGGGGAGAGAGAGAGAGCGAGAGAGTGAGAAAGGTACAGAGAGGGGGAGAGAGCGGGAGAGAGGGGAGAGAGCGAGAGGAGAGAGAGAAAGAGAGAGAGAGCAAGAGTGAGGGGGAGAGAGAGAGAGAGAGGAGAGAGAGCAAGAGAGAGCGCTCTCCATGGTAAGCAGCTCAGCCTTGTGGGGTGCACAGAGGTGCTGATGTCACAGAGGAGTTGTCGGGCCAGGACCCCCAGTTCTTTGCATGGGCAGTACATGGGCATCGTGCAGTAACTTATACCTAAGGGCACCAACACTTCGGGTGAGTCCAGAGCACCAGGAGGGAGATGTAAGTTAGGTTGAAGGGGTCAGCTCACAGATAATGTTACCCAGACATTGTCACGTGCATTGTAATTACATGCACAGAGCAGTACTTAGGTGGACCCACGGGGGGCATGGGTACCCCATACGTTTTCATGAGTAATTGATACCTAACCACCCAGACCCACACTCAGAGCAGGCGCCTCTGGGGGTGTAACTTCAGGAAGGGATGCGGTGCCCTTGCCCAGGATGGAGAAGAGACCAGACTGTTGCCTCACTAGTGTGTCTGACCCACCATGGCCATGAGGGTGAAGACACCTCATGTGTTCCCAAAACCAGTGTACGTACCTGGCTCACTGGAGGGCTTTTATTGTAGCTTTGCTGAGAAATGTGAAGCTGATAAACCAGAGTTAACATTTTATGGCCATATTTTCTCCAAAGATGAAATGTACCCAGATGCAGCTAAAGTTCATCTGTGTTAAACATTTAACATCCCCAAGATGGGACAGAACTATGTTCATTTCTAGGTATGGCCAGTTATTTTATTGTTCATAATAGATTACAGACTATGGGCCTGATTTCGACCTTGGTGTTCGAACCGCCAGGCCACAGCGTCAGCTATCAGGAGAACACCGCCAAGCCGGCGGAATCCGACCGCCAGATTTTGACTTTACCGCCGGGCTGGCAGTGTGTCTGCTGCAGTCTTGCGGGGTGACATGCTTTGACTTGTATACAGAGCCTGAGGGCAATACCACCGCACTGCAACGCATCCACTGTAGTGCACACACTGTTGCCATGGTCACAGTGCGCGCACGGCAGTGGAAGCTTAGGGGGGCACAACATGGGCCCCCGGCCACTATCCACACTGGGCAGAATCGCCCTGGGGTCCTGTTTGGGGCCCCTTAACTTCCTTTCTGCCAAATTTTTCATGGCGGGGTCCCCACCATGAAAAGGTCGATGGAAAGGAAGGTCGGCGGAGCCGGCACCGCCACCATATATCACACGTTCCCCACTGCCGCACCCGCGGGATCCGAGATCCTGGCAGTGGTGGCGGTCTTGTGGCTGTCTGGCCGCCATGGTCCTAATCAGGCGGTCGATGGAAAGGAAGGTCGTGATCCGCACGGTGGAGCCGGTACCCCCACCATAGATCACACGTTCCCCACTGCCGCACCCGCGGGATCCGAGATCCTGGCAGTGGTGGCGGTCTTGTGGCTGTCTGACCACCATGGTCCTAATCAGGCGGTCGATGGAAAGGAAGGTCGTGATCCGCACGGTGGAGCCGGTACCCCCACCATAGATCACACGTTCCCCACTGCCGCACCCGCGGGATCCGAGATCCTGGCAGTGGTGGCGGTCTTGTGGCTGTCTGACCACCATGGTCCTAATCAGGCGGTCGATGGAAAGGAAGGTCGTGATCCGCACGGTGGAGCCGGCACCGCCACCATAGATCACACGTTCCCCACTGCCGCACCCGCGGGATCCGAGATCCTGGCAGTGGCGGCGGTCTTGTGGCTGTCTGGCCACCATGGTCCTAATCAGGCGGTCGATGGAAAGGAAGGTCGTGATCCGCACGGTGGAGCCGGTACCCCCACCATAGATCACACGTTTCCCACTGCCGCACCCGCGGGATCCGAGATCCTGGCAGTGGTGGCGGTCTTGTGGCTGTCTGACCACCATGGTCCTAATCAGGTGGTCGATGGAAAGGAAGGTCGTGATCCGCACGGTGGAGCCGGTACCCCCACCATAGATCACACGTTCCCCACTGCCGCACCCGCGGGATCCGAGATCCTGGCAGTGGTGGCGGTCTTGTGGCTGTCTGACCACCATGGTCCTAATCAGGCGGTTGGACCGCCGAGGGCACGGCGGTCGGACCGCCACCGCGAGTACAGCGATCTTGGGACCGCTGTACTCGTGAAGAATAATTTAAAAGAAACACCTCTTCTCCAGCAGGTTTGGTATATTTTGACCCCATACAATATACAGAACTAAAACTGATGCAAGTCCAGTAGGATTAGTGGAAATACTTGACAACATAAACAGGGAAAGGAAACTACTGGACACGTGGTGTGCCACATGCTACTAGAAGCTTGTCTGACAATGAAAAGAAACAGTCAAAGCCAGAAAAAAGAATGTTTGACAGTTCTCTGTGCCTTGAGACCCTTACGGGTGAGTAGTCGCGCTTTAACAAACCCCTGATTGATTGATTGATTGTGAGCATTACTGTACCCTACTATACGGAGAACCTTTTGTAGGGGTTACTGCTTACCAACCATTAGTAACTATATTTGGAAATCCACCACACATAGAAAGTAGGTCTGAGCAAAATGTATATTATGCAGGTGTAATTCACACAATTTCTGGAATTTTGCATTACTCTTGTTAAATGAATTTCTAAAATGATGCCATTATGCCATGTGCGTCATTGCATGTCATTTGTCGTAAACATTTACCGCAAACGCTCAATTCGAGGTAAGAATTTAGCATGAATGTGTGGGAACATCAGAACGTGTGCAGATATTGTCTGCTGTGCTTTGGTTTAATGCGTCCTTGCACCAGAAACTGATGCAAGGACGCATTTGGCGATAAAATATAGCGAGAAACAACGGATGTGCAATTCGCATAATTATCCATATTACAATGTGGTCTCCAGGCCCACAGAGCCAGGTGGATGAAGCTGTCCAGGCCTGGAGCTTGTGCCAATGCACAGCAGAGAACCTTCCCAGAGGAGCCTCAAATATCTGAATTACTGGGCACAGTCTGGAGGACAGACAGACAGCAGCAGGGGACGTCTGTGGACCCATGGACTCCGGACATTACTGCTTCTCATTGTACATGAACACTCAAGATGTCTGCTGCAGAGGCAAGTACCAACCGCCTCAGCATCTCCTGTGCCTCCAGGTTTAGAGGGGATGGGCCACTTCGGGAATACAAAGACTCAGAAAAAGGATAATGGTCTACTATTTACAAAAAAAACAGCAACATTTTATTGGCATTTCGTAAATAGAACATCATACAATAAATCCAGAGAGGGGAAAGAAGGCAATATTGTGCAAGAGATAATGTGGAATTATAGGTCATCAAACGATATAAGGTCTAAGAGAAAAGGAACAGAAAGGAAAGACAAGGGGTGGCGATGGCATTATCATGAAACATCTTGTGTTAGCGTCACCTACATCATATTACAGTCACATAGACACCTTAATAAGACACCCCATTGGTCGCAGACCCTGAGCGCTACAATAGCACCCAGATTACAACGCAGCATGAGTCCATCGTGGACAGTAGGAGTCAGGACCATCCCACGTCCAGAAAGATGGGGAAGTGGAAGGGAGTTAAGAGACAGGCAGCGCCGGGACCCCGGGGATGCAGCCGCGGGAGGAGAGCGCGCGGATGTGACCTTGGGGCGTAAGGAGGCCAGTAAGGGTTCCCAAGTGTCCTGGGGTCTGGACCGAAGTGGCATCAGATCCCAACAAGCATTTGCAATGCAATAGGTCTCGCAGTTACACGAGTTTAAGCTATTGGCATTGTAAATGACAATGCCTTTTATGTATGTTTATAAAACGAAAACAAAAATAAAAGGCATTGTTATTTGCAATGTCAATAGCTCAAACTCGCGTAAATGCGAGACCTATTGCATTGCAAACACAGGCACAATAATGCACATACAGAGACAAAGATGCACACATAGAGACAATGTTGCACACATGATAGAGATATACACACAAACACAGTGATGCACACACAGACACAGTGATGCACAGACAGAGACAGTGATGCACAAACACACACAGTGATGCTCACACACACACAATGATGCACACACAGACACAATGATGCACACAGAGAAACAATGCTGCACACACAGAGACAATGATGCACACACAGAGATATTGATGTACACTCCAAAACAGTAACACACTAAAGATGCACACACAGAGACAGTGATGCTCACACACACACAATGATGCACACACAGACACAATGATGCACACACAGAGACAATGCTGCACACACAGAGACAATGATGCACACACAGAGACAATGATGCACACACAGAGATATTGATGTACACTCCAAAACAGTAACACACTAAAGATGCACACACAGAGACAGTGATGCACCAGAGATGCACACACAGAGACAGTGATGCACACACAGAGACAGAGACATACACACAAAGGCAGTAATGTATACACCGAGACAATTATATAGACACAGAGACAAAGATGCACACACAGAATGCTGCACACACAGAGACAGAGACGCACACACAGAGACAATGATACACATATAAAGACAGAGATGCACACACATACAGAGTGATGCACACACATGACAGTGATGTAGAAACTGAGACAAAGACACATACAAAAACAGTAATACACAGACAGACACGCACATGCAAAGACAGAGACGCACAAGCAAAACATAGAAAGAAGTGCACACACAGACACAAAGGGGTACACACACAGACAGAGGAGCACATAGACAAACAGAGACACACACAGAGATGCACACACAAAAACAAAGATGCCAGACAAAATGTAGAAAAAGAAAAGCGTGTTACTTTTTGTAAATTATAACTAAAACTTAAAGTACTTTTTTTATTGAAATGTAGACCCTGCAGTGTATTTTCTTACTCCTAACCAATGTATATAAGCAATGCTTGTATGTGTTTCATTCGATATTTTGTATTTTATACATTAGTATTTATCTGTTGCACTGTATTTTGTAACTTGTAAGGCGAGTGGCAACAGTGTACGTGTTTGCATACTATTGCTATACATCTGTTTGTTTGTTTCTTGTAAACAAGTCGTAACAGTGTGAAAAACAACCCCAGCCCTTGTTTAAAGTATGTAGATAACAACTAATAGTGGGAGGGCAGGGTGGAAGTATGGTAATGGGAGACGTCTGTAGCACAGAGGAAATAAGAGAAGTGAGAAAAACAAAAACAAATGGTACAACTCCTTTCACACTAAGCAAGCTAAAGGCGTTTTATGCTTTTTTACTGTATACTTTTTCCGTTTCTTTAGCTTTTTTATATTGACATTTATTGGCTATAATATATAGATTTCTACACTAAGTAGTGTGTCTATTTGTGTGTTACATACATGCGGAGGAGGCCAAACAAAAAAATATTGAACTAATCCAAACACTAGTGTCTAGAAAATGTGCGAGTGTATATTCAGGATACATTTATGCATTACCCCATCCCTCTCGGATGGTAATTAACAATTGCGTTACAGAGAAACTAAACTTTAGCGGGAGTTTGGAAACAAGAGTGAATGCCCTAAGCTCATTAGATATGCGGCGCGGGGGGGGGGAGGCATTCACTGGCTGTTTGTGTGAGGAGTCCGAGCACAAGGCAGGCGCTGCGTCGCTCGAGCGGGCTGACACAAACGGCAACTGTAAAGAAACGGTGTGTCAGCCGCAGCAAGACTGTGCACACTGTACAGATTGACGAATTCACAGAAACGAAAAACTCGCAACACTAAAGCCACTGCGCATAACGATATTAATTTCAGAGCTGTAAAAAGCGGGTATTTTTATACATTCACCAATTTAGTGCGCACACTATATCCACTTCAAAAGGCGAATGCTGCGTGGGCCCTGCTGCAAGTCGAACTTATTGTCTTAACTGTTTGTACAACATGCTAACTGCCCATACCGAGCTATTATGGATAATCTAAGCAACAACATTAATAACAGCAAGGAATCTAACAATACCATGCGTAATTATTGTTAGCATTATTTCAATTGGAAGCATTTTAGGATTTTTTGTGTTGCTAGCAGAAATCTTGCATTTTGGTTGATAGCATTCTTTAATAATGTTTGTAGTAAACCCCCAAAAAAACATCCCGCCACCAATACGAGGCTTCCCCACTAAATTGCGTAAACAGCGGTGTAATCGTGACAGCATTATTGTACAAGACGGCGTTTATTTCATTAGCGCATAGATAGAAACAACAACAAAGCAAAACCAGTGGTGCGCGCGCACCACAGAGGAGCGGGGGGAAAGGGAGCGCGGCAGCGAGGCGAACGCGCGCTGCTGCGCGTGCTAGACACCGGTGGGAATGGGCGGGGCAAAGGCGGGACATGCGCCCGCCTTTGCCCAATTGCGTGCTGTATTTTTTTTTTTTTTAAAAGAACGCTAAATCCAATGGCATCCTGCAAAAGCAAAACCACACGCACGAGCGTGTGGTTAGCTTTCTGAAGCCCATACAAGAGGTCTCGCGCTGTGCGAGCAGAGCTTCGCACTGCAACGCTAGGCGCAAGACCTAAAAATGGGTTCATTGCTCCAAGCATAACGCCGCGTCTCCCAGCCAGGCGGCAATCATGGGCGCCAGACGCCTGCCCCAGTGCATGGCCACTCTTCGACTTGCTAGGAGAAGCAACATGGCTGTGAGCCTGGGTCTGCAGGCGGCACATGCTCGACGTACCCCAGCAGTCCAGTCAGGGGGGTAAAGGGGGTACAGTGGCCGGTAACATGTATGATGGAGAAACCTTCCCTCCAGAACTCTGCCACAGCGGGGCAAAGCCGAGCCAAAGGAAGGAAGGAAGCCTGCGGCGCAGCGCTTCGAAGACAATGGGAGCTGGATATTAGGCCACTTTTAAAGAGCTGCATAGGGGTGCGATATATGCGGTGCAAGAATTTAAAAGGTATAAGACGGAGTCTGTAATTGGGCGAAAGTAATTCTAGTTGCCCGCAGCAAAATGACCATAGGGGGTCCGTCAGCGCAGCGCCCACATCCGCCTCCCAAGCCACGCTGGATTTTGGGGTCCCCTTCGGATAGGAAGACTGCATGGTATTATAAAGACGGGTGATCAGCTTGCGAGGAGACGGTGTAGTCAGCACATGCTCTAGTGTCTGGAATATCGGGGTGCAGTGGACAGTGTCATGGAGATGCCGGCAGGTAGCTCTGATCTGATAATACATAGGAAGGTCCAATGTAGCTGGTGTGGATGGGGCTGGGGTGGCGGCAGTGGGGGCAAAAGGGCGGCGACCCCCCCAAACCATCACCTCTCACTCTGCATCTAATTGCTACAATATTACAGCTTTTACAGGGTTGTAAAAAGGTTACCTTCTGGGTAGAGATCTAAAAATGTAATTAAATTCTGCCTGAGTGCCCGTGACTGAGCGCCTCCATCACGTAGCGTGGCATGAGCGGGTTGCGACCTAGTGGCATGGAGGGTGCATATATAATGGACAGTCTGGCTCGCTTCCTTAAACCTTCCCATGCCCAGCGCACACACACTCCAGTGTCGACCTCCACTCGTGGCGCTTTGTAAGAAACGTACAGTGCCATGGATAAAGGCCAAGATCAGAGCAGGCTCCCTCCAAAGCAACATGCGGTTGATAAGGCGCTGGGTATATCCAATGGTGAAGAAACTGTACTTGAGCGCATAGAGCGTAGAGTGTCATGTCTGGTGCTCCCATGCCACCCTGAGAAAGGAGCAGTGTGAGCACGTCCCAAGAGATGCATGGCTGCCGTCCCACCCAGACCAGGTAAACCAGTTTGGATCGCAAGGGCTGCAAGAACTGAGCAGTGAGTGGAATGGGGATATTGGAAAAGAGATAAAGGAATTTAGGGAGAACCGCTATCTTTGCAAAGGCAATCCGCCCAGCTAGGGACAGCGGTAACCTAGACCAAACAGGAATTCTCTCCTCCAGCCAGTCGATTGCTCGACCATAGTTTGATCTCCAAATCTCCTCCAGGTCTTGGCTCAGCCAGACCCCTAAGTATCGACAGGGGCAGAGACCCAGCCCAAAGGGTATTCTGTGTGGAGAGAGCGCGTATTATCAGTCAGTGGGAAGAGTATTGACTTTGCCCAATTTATGTGTTTGCCAGAAAATCCACCAAACCGAATGACCTCACTAGTGATGGGTGCAAGGTTCTTGCGCAGGTTGTGTGCATATAGGGTGATATCATCTGTAGACATTGAGACTATCAAGCCCCTCGAGGTAAATCCCAGCCCTCCGTTAGCATGATGGTGCCACAGTTGGGCGGCTAGGGGCTCCATTGCCTTCGCAAATATCAGTTGTGATAGTGGACAGCCCTGCCGCGTACCGCGACTAATTGAGAATGAGTCCGAGAGTAGTCCATTGAGGCAAATCCGAGCCGTAGGAAGGGCATATAAAAGGCGAATACATCGTATGAAAGTGGGGCTAAGCCCCAATCATTGAAGAAGCAGAAAAAAGTAGGCCCACTCGAAAGAGTTGAATGCCTTCGTGGCGTCGAGCAGCGCCTCAATGACAGACACCACAGGATCATGATGATGCATAACTGCAAATATAGTTCGGAGATTATGAGAGGTGGAGTGTGCGGGGATGAATCCGGATTGGTCCAGGCGTACTATATCAGGTAGCAAGGGTAGCAGGCGGTTAGCCAAAATGTTTGCCAATATTTCATTATCAACGTTGATTAGCGACAGCAGCCTATAGGGGTTGCACCTAGATGCGGTTTTGTCCCGCTTAAGGATAGACACGATGAAAGACTCACTAAGCGTGGGGTGAAAGAGTCCCTCCTCCAGAGAGTCCTCAAACATCACTAGAAGGTGGGGGGCTAGTAAGGATGCAAATTCTTTGTAAAAAGCTGTAGTCAGGCCATCGAGGCCGGCTGCTTTGTCCCCCGGGAGGGAGTTATTAGTCTAGACTATTTCTTCTGTGGTAAGAGGAGACTCAAGATATTTCCTGTGACCGCTATCCAGCCATAAGAGCTGTATGGTGTCAAAATACTCCACAAGTTCAGACGAACCATGTCCCGGAGCAGCAGAATATAGTCTCGAGTAGAAGAACGACATTGTGTGTAGTATAACTTTGGGGGTGTCTTGGATATAGAGTTGACATCTATCAATGCAGTCATATATGTGGAGGCGAGTGGCGTGTGAAGTAAGCCAGCTAAAGTTCTGCCCGCACAATCCCCCTCTCCATATCAGCAGGCTAGTGCATCGCGGCCCAAGTAGGTAGGTTTGTGGTCAGCCTCCTCAGCGTATGCAGAAATGTTTTCTCTGATTGTGGCTAGAATAGCAGCATTGTTGGTCTGGAAATACTCGGTCTCCAAACCTCGTATATCGGCCTCCAGTCTGATCAACTGACCACGTATAGCCCACAGGACGCCACATTGTTTGGCTATACAGACTCCATGCATCACTGCCTCAAATGCCTCTCAAAGCATGAACGGGGAGCTCACCAAGCCCTTATTGTACATAAAGTAAGCAACAATGTGGGCAAAATCAGCGCAAAACACCACGGGGCATATCATCAAGGCCCCGCGATAAAATTATCGCCGCTTTAGCGTCCGTTTTCGGGCGAAAAGCGGCGATAATTTTATCGCACTATCAGCAAGGTCACGCTATCGCATGAATCCATGCCTTAGCGCCCTTTCCCTCAACGCCCAGCTTTGCATCTCTAATGAGATGCAAAGTGGGCATTCCTCCCCAAAATAACGTGAGAAATGTCGCCAACAGACATTTCTCCTATCAGCAAGCTGATCGCTAACCTGCGTAGCGATAAGAAAAGTAGCGCTAACCGCGGTTATCGCTACTTTCCTTACGCCTGCTTTCAGTCTGACTTAGCCATTATATCCAATGGAAGGTGGATATAATGGCTAAGTCTGCCCTGCCCTATCATCAAGCTATCGCCAAACGTTGTGTGATTATCGCTGGATTTCCGGCGATATTCGGACATTTGCCAGCTTGCGCTTGGAATTTTATCGCTTTGGAGATAAGCGTCGCTGATAGCGCGCTATCTCAGCGATAAAATCCAGCGATAGCCGGCGATAATTATCCTAGCTCTAAGCGCGCTGAGCGATAATTATCGCCGGCCCTTGCTGATATGCCCCGACATCTCAAAACACTCCTGAGGGGAGGGTCCAGGAGAAGGCACAGGGGAGTCTGGGGAACAGTCTGCTCCAAGAGTACAGGAACATGATCTGAGAGTGTGCAGGGCAGATGTGTTGTTTTCAAACTCCACATCTGGACATCCTTGGACACCAAACACAGATCTATCCTTGACCAAGCATTATGATGCATCATAAAACAAGTGCCCTCCCTTGTCCCCTCATGTGTTAATCTCCAAGCATCATACAAGTAGTTATCCTGCATCATTATATCGAGGGCCGAAGCTGCCCCAGTGTGCGGGCGACGAGAGGATCCAAAGCCGTCAAGCTGATCATTTAGTACAATCCCCGCCCCATATTATGGCCCCAGGACCCATGCCAACCACCAGCCTCCACAGCTCAGAAAAGAACTCCGGAGCATCTGTATTTGGACCATATATGGCGATAAGAATCACTGGCTGTCTAAATAAGGTGCCAGCCAGTATGACATATCGGCCTTCTCTATCTATGACAGTGACGGTAAAGCACCAAGCAAGGCGTCTGCGAATTAAAATAGCGACCCCCTGGCATAATTAGAATAGAGGGCGAAATGCATTGCGCCACACCATATAGCACTTAATCCTGGAGCGGTGTGTGTGGTAAGATGCAGCTCTTGTAAAAAGCAAATATCTATATGGTGACAGGCTACATATGCATGTACTAGGCGAGCCTTCCTGTCGTCATTAAGACTGCAGGTGTTCGAGGTAAGGCACTTTGTGTCATGGCTGGTAATTGCTATCCCGTATGATGTATGGCATAACGTGGGGCCCAACGCTCAGAGTGCTGCCTGTGGCGCTGGTGTTAATGTATCGCCTGCAGGACAGGTAAACAGTGAAGGAAGTGACCCAATTAGGGCCACCCGGGTCACTCTCAACCTCCTCTAGCCTTCCAAGAAATGAAGAGTCGATGACGCAGTAGAGAATACAAGCAAACCAATTTATTCACAAAGTACACTGCAGTGGAGTCCAATCTGACCAGCCTCCTATGATGGCTGACAAGGGACTGACTCTAACAAACATAGAGTTACATTATGTATGTTGCGGAGCCCTCAAAGACCCGCCTACTGTGGAAAAATACTGGTAGCTGTCGTAATACAATGGGGATACAGAACATAAGTTTTGATTCCGCAGTCTGGCACAAGCTATCTACTGCCCAAGGTCATCTGGCTTATCCTTTCCACTAGACAGGTGGGAGAAGGCCTCGATATAACAGAAAAGGCATGCGTTAATGAGCAAGATTCAGCATTGAAGAAACAAAACTTACCAAGGACCATTTCTCGTAAATGATCAAGTAACAGTTTCGATTATAATACAAAATGGCGTCTTGGAAAGCTAAAATGGTGGCACAGATGTCAACCTAACTAACGTATCATCTGCATTTACTAGTTGCGTATACATACAATATGCATATTTAATGTATTAGCTATATAAATGCTATCATAATATTGGGTAAAATATGAGTAATATGGCAATTTTACATTTCAATTCTAACAGACCCTCCTGGTAAGGGTCTTTACAATTCTAACAGCAAAAAGAAAAATACAGTCATTCAAACAATAATATGTCAGGTACGAATATGTATATATGCATAGCCAACGTAAAGAAAAAATGACACTAAACATTAACAGTAGGAGTGAGACCAGGAATTGAACCTGCAAGAGAAGTAGTAGAACCAAAGACCCCCTCGTCGATCTGCATGATGGTATCAAACTCTTTTTGGAGCATTATAGTGGCATTGGTATCATGAACTAAAATCTTTTTGGGAGTGAGATAAGTAGCGCAGTATGAGCAGCATAAGGGAAGACACTGAATCAAAACACAGCAACAAATTAAAAGGACAATTAAATATATCACCTTTTCTAGAATCCAACCCCAACCACCGAATAAGGACCAGCTCCAGTCACCGCTCTCCATCCCTCTAGAGTCCAACCCCAACCACCGAATAAGGACCAGCTCCAGTCACCGCTCTCCATCCCTCTAGAGTCCAACCCCAACCACCGAATAAGGACCAGCTCCAGTCACCGCTCTCCAACCCTCTAGAGTCCAACCCCAACCACCGAATAAGGACCAGCTCCAGTCACCGCTCTCCATCCCTCTAGAGTCCAACCCCAACCACCGAATAAGGACCAGCTCCAGTCACCGCTCTCCATCCCTCTAGAGTCCAACCCCAACCACCGAATAAGGACCAGCTCCAGTCACCGCTCTCCATCCCTCTAGAGTCCAACCCCAACCACCGAATAAGGACCAGCTCCAGTCACCGCTCTCCAACCCTCTAGAGTCCAACCCCAACCACCAAATAAGGACCAGCTCCAGTCACCGCTCTCCATCCCTCTAGAGTCCAACCCCAACCACCGAATAAGGACCAGCTCCAGTCACCGCTCTCCATCCCTCTAGAGTCCAATCCCAACCACCGAATAAGGACCAGCTCCAGTCACCGCTCTCCATCCCTCTAGAGTCCAACCCCAACCACCGAATAAGGACCAGCTCCAGTCACCGCTCTCCAACCCTCTAGAGTCCAACCCCAACCACCAAATAAGGACCAGCTCCAGTCACTGCTCTCCATCCCTCTAGAGTCCAACCCCAACAACCGAATAAGGACCAGCTCCAGTCACCGCTCTCCATCCCTCTAGAGTCCAACCCCAACCACCGAATAAGGACCAGCTCCAGTCACCGCTCTCCAACCCTCTAGAGTCCAACCCCAACCACCAAATAAGGACCAGCTCCAGTCACTGCTCTCCATCCCTCTAGAGTCCAACCCCAACAACCGAATAAGGACCAGCTCCAGTCACCGCTCTCCATCCCTCTAGAGTCCAACCCCAACCACCGAATAAGGACCAGCTCCAGTCACCAGTGACCGACGATACGGGACTACGTAAACCTTCCACCTTTACCCCGACCTCTGGCATGGTCCCCCCGGAGATTCTGACCTTTGAGAAAGCTGTTCTCAAAGAGATAGTGGAAAAACGGACCAAAACTGCCTTCACGAATACCTCTAAAAAAGAATCAGAAGCGATTAAACTCCTGGCTAACGACCCCACCATCACCATCAAGGAGGCTGACAAAGGGGGCGTGATCGTGATTATGGTGACGACCGACTACAGAAACGAATGTCTACGCCAATTACGAAATGAACGTTACTACACACCCCTTACCGAAGACCCCACAACGCACCTCACCACCCGGATCAACTCCATGGTCTCTGCAGCCCTCAACTAGGGTTGGATTACGAAACACGAGGCGGAATTTCTTACCAACAATAACCCCAGACTCCCCTATTTCTACACCCTGCCAAAAATACACAAAGGGGTTAGCCCACCTCCCGGCAGACCAATAGTGTCAGGAATAGGGTCAGTTCTGGAACCGCTCTCCAAGTTCTGTGATCATTTCTTCCAACCCTTGGTCAGCGCAACACCCTCCTACCTCCAGGACACCAGGGACGTCTTAAAACTTGTCGAGTCTACCAACCAAGAGGGCCTTCTACCTGATGTTCTACTTACCCTAGACGTAGAGGCCCTCTACACCAACATTCCCCAACAAAGCACATTAGAGGTAGTGGAATCCATTCTGCAAAACGGCACATGGACATCTCCTACCCCCATTAGTTTTATCATGGAATGTGCACACATCGCTCTAACTGAGAATTTTTTCCAATTTGAGAACAGTCTCTTTCACCAAACCCAGGGTACTTCCATGGGCAGTACATTTGCCCCAAGTTTGGCATGTCTCTACATGTCGGATTTTGAGGGCAAACATGTACTCACCAACACAAATCCCTTCCGGGATAATGTCCAACTATGGCGACGTTATATAGATGACATCCTGGTGTTTTGGAAAGGCACTAATGACAACATCTCTGCCTTCCTCACCTGGATAAACAGTCTTAACCCATACCTTAAGTTCACAGCCAACAGTTCAGTCATTGAAGTCCCCTTCTTGGACCTCCTGATCACAAGACAACCAAACAGACTGGTCACCACCACCTATAAAAAACCCACAGACAGCCACTGCCCCCTACTCTATCAGAGCTTTCATCCCAAAGCCCTCAGAGAAAATCTTCCCTATGGGCAGTTCCTGCGTTTACGCAGAAATTGCAGCAACATGGATGATTTCAAGAAACAGTCATCCGAACTGAGTACCAATCTAGCACAGAGACAATATCCAGCTAGCCAGATAAAAAACTCCCAAAAAAGAGCCCAAAACACCAACAGAGAAGCCGTTCTTGAAAACTAAAACAAACCAAAGACCGACCTGCTGACTTGCGTCACCACTTACACCCCAGAATCCAATATGATCAAGAAAGTGATCAATAAACACTGGAAGATCCTACAAGTAGGGGAACAAACATTCAGCAAACCCAGGTTCGCCTTTAAACGCACAGCAAACATTAAAGACTTGCTTATCAATACAAGACCCCGACAGCAGGCTACACCCACGAACACTCTTTGGGGTCTACCACCCGTTACAGGCCATTACCCCTGCGGGCAATGTGTTGTATGTCCATTTACTAAAGCAACGAAAACAATCGCGCTGACCGATACATGGATATGGAAACAAAACAAACACACTAATTGTAATACCAGCAATTGTGTTTATTTTATCACATGTCCTTGCCAACGCCAGTACATCGGCATGACGACACGCCCAGTTAAAACAAGGATTACCGAACATAGGAGTAACATCAGATGTAAAAAGACAACCACCAAGATGTGTACTCACTATGCAGAAGCACGTCATTCCCATAATGACCTTCACTGGACCATCTTGGAATCCTGCAAGACCATCACAAAAGAAGCGCTGTTCAGAAATGAAGAACGCTGGGTCTTCAAATTGTCATCTCAGATTCGGGGCTTAATGACGATATCCCCTGGGTAGAACTTAACCACTAAACTCATGGGTATAGGGCCTCCCACATGAACAGCAACATTAGGCGACTCTGTCATTACTGACACATACGTACTTCCACCCAACAAGTGCTGGTACTCGACAGTTTCCCCCTTGAATGACCACCGAACTGGTTAGTCTCCACCCATACAAGCTTTCACCATACATATTCCACCAACATCGACCGCGGCCTGGAACATCTCAAACATATCTTTCAAGCCCCCTACTGACATTCCTGCAGTATTTTTAGCCATCTGGAGCATGATACAAGCCCCTTTATACTGACAAAGATTTGGGCTAATAAACCATGGGTATCTCCCACCCCGTACGTAAATTATAAGATTTCATTTTATAATTTCTCCCTTTTTAGTCAACAGACTAATTGATCAACCAACCCAGTGCTCTGCAACTCAAACCTTCAACCGGCACTTATTGGCTAACTTCTACATCACTTAGGACACTGCTAGCCCCGCATGAGGGGACTGAGACACTACCAGCAGCCCTGTTTTTGCAATACTACTTCAGGACTGAGACCCTAGCCCCACACTATGGTTATTACAATAGACAAGTAGTTTGGAGATTGCCACGACCTCAGGACCATGCATACACCAGGGCCCTGGGTGGGCTATTTCACGAATATTGATCCCCGCGTGTGCCCCTGTCTGGGACTATAGGACAGCAACATTTGTTCGGCTCACGTTGACCTAATAAAGTTGCATTCCACACAACCAACATGGCGACTAGAGTTCGCGCTCTAGTCCTCGAATCCACGCTGAGCTCTAATACGGAGATCCCGGAAGAAGCAGTCACGGGGCCCAGAGCGAGGGTAGGATCTCAGCTAGTTGCCGTCCACCTAGCAGTGAGTATACTTCAACCAGCGTTACATGGAAGCCTTCCGGTAACCCCCGTAAACCTTGTATACTTGTGAACTTTTCGTCTCAAAACCGGACCACCCTTTTTTCCTTTCAGGATCAGAGCAACGACGTGCTCTGTTTCTTCCCCGTCTGGCCGTAGATCTCTATACTGGGGGTGAGTTGCCTTGTTATAGCGGCCCTTTTACCAGCGAGTCCGCTTTACACCGCCACTTAGTCTGTAACAACCACGTTTCTTAACAAATCCTAACATTGTATGTTGTAATATGATCGAGTATGTTGCGCCTCCTTTTGAATTTTGCCCGAGCGTATGCCTCCACTGTGTCTAGTCACTACAAGCTCTTAGTCGCACGCTAACCGCTCCGGCACCACCATCTGATCGAATGCACGTCATCTTCAGGAGAGCTCTCCCTAACATCGAGGCCTCCTTAATTGCCCTCCTTATTATGCACAAACAGACGATAACGACGTTACACACAAGTATGCATAATTCGGCCAAATAGTCCATTCTGCTAACTTGTGCCCCCAGAACTTTGAGTTCGAGGGCATGCCCCCACCGCTACCACCACTAACATAGCGCATTGAGGCACTGATTACTTTCGGATTTTACCAACTATTTCCAATTGTACGCCGTCACATACATATTTATATCCCTGTTGGCTCACACTATCCAAGGCAGACAGGGTGGAGTAAAGCACGAGAATGAGCGTAGACAGCGCACACGGGCCACCACACTGGTGTGTCTGACTACTTCTGCGCAATATGTTACAATTATTTTAGGATATATAATCCAAGGAGCTTACATCACTTTTCTAAGATATACCTCTGAGCACGTGGCTCCGTCACCACCACACAAACGCTGGCATGCTTGCAAAACACCACAACACGAGCATGCCTGGGCACCACCACTACGTGGCAGCACGTAACTTAACAGAGACACCCTCTGTTTATGCAAGATTTTAACCTCCATTGTTGCGCGTTTGTTCCTCCCCTTTCCCTTGTTTTTTCGCCCCTTAGAGGTCTTCTACTGCCCAGTATAGATCTACTAGGGCTCACTCTATTGCGTCTGGTTACCTCCCTAAACTCTAGGAGCCAGGCCTCTAGTAGTGCACCACTCATTTACTTAGGTCCTGATGAAGTGCCACATGACTCGTTAGGAGCAACAAGGGCACGAAACATGTCGACCCACTACACAGCGACAGCCCCCTAGGAACATTGCATCCACATAGGGCGTCCTCACACTTTTTAACTAAGCCGGATCTACCTGAACCATTAAAATTGATTGTGAATAGGACAGATCCTGACTTATTTTAAGATCCACTCCCTGTGCACTACACTTTCCTTGCCCTCTCACCCGCACGCACCCCACGGCTTCTTCAAAAGATCTCCGGCAAAGAGCCCCGTTTACGGTGAGCCCGTTGGGCATTGCAGCGCCGGCCCGACGAGGAGCAAAGCCCAATGATGAAGCATGACATCCTTCGGGGTGTGTGAGGGCATTATGAAGAAAGACCTGTCTCTCCCCTGTCCCCTCTAGGAACTGCATACCCTTGGCAGCACAGACAAGAAGAGGGATCACAGAAGGAAACGGAAAGAGACTGTCCAAAAAGAGTGAGCAGAAGGCCACCAAGACTGATTGAAGAAATGTAACGATGGGGATCATCTCTCTCTCTCTCTCTCTCTCTCTCTCTCTTTCTCTCTCTCTCTATCTCTCTCTCTCTGTTTTTCTCTCTTACTAGCTATCACTTGTCAGTCATTTTCTTTCCACAAAGGGGGAGATGTAGTGACCTGGGACAGAGGGCACTAGGACCCTGGACCCAAATGAGTGGGAGGGGACAAGGACCGGACACCACTTCCGGTCAGGGAGTGGGGAGGGCATTCTACACGCACGAGGGCACGGGGACAGACGTGCATGTGGGCACAGGAATGACGAACAGAATAAAGAAGTAAATTACCACATACCTGTCTCTGCGTGGTTACTGAGGAAGAACACGACAGGAGACAGGTCTGGGAAACTGCTAGCCTGGCTAAAAAGATGAGAACGGGCCAATAGATGGGTGGCAGAAGTGGAGTCACCGGACGGAGAGTGTCAGAAAGACCCACAAGCTATCTCAGAAGCATTTGCGGCCTACTACTCATAAATATATTTGTCGGATGCATTGACCTCGGAACAAGACTCCTTGACATTCCTTGCTGATAGACCCCTCCCGACCCTATCACCGGATGAAGCTGCACTTCTAGAAAGCAACCTCACAGAGGAAGAAATCAAACAGTCCATCCGATCACTACGGCCGGGCAAAGCGGTGGGACCTAATGGAATGCCAGTGGAACTATACAAACTCATGGCATCCACCATAGGACCCTATCTCCTAAAAATGTTTGAGGAGAGTAGGCAAGCAGGCACACTCCCTGAGGAACAGCGACTGGCCTCAGTGATAGTAATTCATAAAGAAGGTCGGCCCCCGGATCAATGCGCCTCCTAGAGGCCTATATCCTTACTCAACGCTGAGCTGAAAATACTCGCCAAAGCCCTGGCACTCCGTTTGATTCCATTAATGATGAAACTGGTTCATACTGATCAATCAGGGTTCATTCCTGGCCAAAGCACGACGTTAAATTTACGATGACTCCATGGAGTCCTTGGGCGAGCACACAGAATCAAAGAAGACGCAGTGATTCTGTCACTCGACGCATTCATGGCCTTTAATACGGTTGAGTGGTCATATCTTTCTGCTGTTCTCCAACATATGGGTTTCAGCCCAAATTCCTTTCCTGGTTGCGACTATTGTATTCGCAGCCCATGGCGCATGTGGTGGTTAATGGCAGGGTCTTGAGGGTTTTTCCCCTCCACAGAGGAACACGACAGGGTTTGTCTCTCTCCCCCCTGATGTTTGCACTGATCTTCGACCCACTAGCTGCATGAGTCAGAGAAGACACTCTGATCTGGGGCTTGCGTTGGACAGAGGACTGGGAAGATAGAATATCGCTGTATGCTGATGACATTCTCCTGTACATCACCTCTCCCGGGTCCGCTTTCCCCAGGCTAATGAACATTCTTGCGATTTTTGGGGAAGACCGGGTATTTAATAAATTGGTCTAAATCGGTGATGTTCATCCTCCACGGCCCAGAGCCCCCCCTCCCCCCCCAGGAGACAAGAATGGCACGGGGGAGTTTTCGGTACCTGGGTGTCCATGTGACCACTGACCGTAGGGCATTTATAGACAATAATTGACGGGCTTCCTGGCGCGCCTCAACAGTGATGTTCGACACTGGAGATCGCTCCCACTCTCCTTATTGGGCAGGGCAGCGCTGTTCAAGATGATGGCGATGCCTCATTTCCTTTATATCCTACAGAAATCCCCCTTTGCCGGACACCTATTTCAAAGCAGTTAATAGAGAACTCAGGACCCTGCTCTGGGATGGAGGTTCCCCCCGTATAGCCTTGGCAAAACTGACCTGGGGTTGGTACGAGGGAGGGATAGCACTTCCAGATCTCCAAACGTATTATACAACAGCCCAACTGACAACTGTCAACTACTGGTCCCATTACTCCAGAGATGAACCTGCCTATCGTATGGATCATCTGCTCCTCGGGGCAAGGGGTTACCGCCGCGCGCTATATACGAAACCACGCCATCTATCCCTGAAGGAACCTACTGCCCTAACAGTGGCCCTCTGGCACTCAGCCCTGCACAAACTGGGGTGGGAGGAGAGGATCACACGTGCTACCCCTTTATGGGATTCAGAACTCCTGGGTACGATGGCAAATAGACAGGGTTTTGACAGGTGGGATCTGATAGGGATCTCCACCGTGGGAGACATATGCACAACCAGAGGGGTGATTACATTTGCTGATCTGCAAAACACATACGAATTAGCCTCCACAGACACCTTCCGTTACTTACAAATCCGGCACACTCTCCTGGCAGTAGTTCCCTCCGATGAAGCCCAACCAGAAGCGTCTCCCCTGGAAGATAGATTGTTGGAAGAACGCTTCTCTACCAAGGCAACCTCACTCACATACCATACCGTAAGCTTATAAAAAACTCCCCGGACATTCTTGCCCAGCTAAGAGAATGCTGGAACACAGATTTAGAAGACCTACAAGAGGAGGACTGGGCCGAAGCCCTCGCCTCCCCGAGAGTGGTCGCTGTACGATTATGCTTTAGTTTGGTACAGCTAAAAATCCTACACAGAGTCTACGTCTCCTGCACTACACTGGTCAAAATGGGCAGACAGACACGGGGTGCCTAAGGAAATGTGGCCAACAGGGAACCTTTTTCCACATTTTGTGGGAATGCCCAAACATCCATAAATACTGGAACGGGGTGTTAACATGCATCAGCGCGGTCACTGGCACTACTATAGGACCATCGGCCAAACTATGCCTACTCAATACTTGGAAAGCCACAGACTTGACACGAGCAGACCAAACGTGGGTACCGCTGGGCATGATGGTAGCTAAGCGCAATATTGCACAAAAATGAGGGGGGACAGTGACTCCTTCCTCGAACGACTGGAAAAAAGACCTGAACTGGTGCATGGTGGCGGAGAGATCGGTATATGAGAGCAGGGGGTTCCCCAAAAAATGGGAGAAGGTCTGGGGTAGATGGAACACATACAGAGGAAACCCGTGTACGGCCCCGGTAGCAGCAACTGCCGGTACGACATAATAGGTACTAACGCTTCGATAAAAATGAGGAGGGGTGATTGTGTTGCCCTACTCACTTGGCAGTGTTAATAATGTATATAATAGACTTTTGTACCACGTGCCTCTACATGTCAACTGTTAAAGACAGAACTTCCCAAGAAATGTGATATCAGTTATTAACAAATGTGCACAAACCAATGCCTATATTGTAATCAACAATGTCATGTGATGCTTACTCTTATGTTAATAAAAAAAAATATTTTAAAAAACAGTGCACTGTTGGAAAGAGAGGCAGAGAGTGATTTGCGAATTTGATGCATTTGTGGAGGTGTGTGGTTGTGTGACCAGAGGGTGAACAGGTCAGTTTCAATGAGTTGTTGTTAGACCTGTCAGCCCTAGGGTGGTCTTGCCCTGTTTTTTTTCCCTTTTGCGCCTCATTTTTGCCACCATATTTTTACTGGACCTAGGTCTCCGGGCGCCTTGCCACTGCTGGTCAGTGCTGAGGTGCAGGTGCTCTCTCACTAAAGATGGCTGCCACAGGCCCCTGCTACTGCAGAAGGGCCTTCCACACATACACGCTAGTAGCCAGAGTCAGGCTGGGACATAGGGATACAGTATCCATCCCGTCCCCGCCTCTGGGCCCCATAGCTAGGTAGGTGGAAGGTTCCAGAACCTTCCGGGCTGTGGGAGGAGTTACGTTTTGCCGCCTTTAGGAGGGTCACCTGACCTAGGGGTATAAGAGACTTGGAGGGAAAACCTTTTAGTCAGTTAGGTTGAGGCACCGCTGAACCTGGGAGAACCTGCGCCGGAGTATAGACTTTAGGGCCTAGGGGGGAGACCTACACTACTGCTGCTGACAGGGTCAAGGCCCTGCTGCCGTAAGATAGCTGAGGAACGCCCACCACCCACTGATCTTGCCCAGTGTGAGGGGACCCAGGGAACCATCTCCAGCGTGCGGGGAGGAACATCAAGCACTCCCAGAATCACCAACTCACAACCCCCCCCCTGTTCATAAGAAGAAGAACTTTTAAGCCAAGAGTAACAGGAACTTAAGTTATACCGTCTAATGGGGATCACGAGGCGAAGCGCTGTGTCCTAAGCGCTAGACCTTCACCCCCCTATCTATCCACACCGACAGCTGGACTGTCCCCCAAGAACCCTTACCACACAGCCCGGTGACTAAGGCTGTCAGCGCGCCCCGCGCTGCAACTCCACGTGGGAGAACTTGAACCCCCCCCCAGTCACTGACCTGGTGACTGGATCGCCGCCGCGGCCGCTGCCGCGTGAAGAGGGGTGCTGAGGTGAGGAAGACCTCTCCCCCGTGCATGAGTGTGGTGAGGTGCGCCGTCCGCGCCCTCACCGAAGCCCACAGAAGTCACCGCCGGGCCCGAGACCCCTGCCGCTGCAAGCGCGGCCAAGAAGAACACCGCCGCAGCCCAGGAGGGCCGCGTGAACAGAGCTGAGGCCTACTGCGGCCTCCAGGCCCGTGGACACCGTTGCCGTGGGGCCGGGGACGCCGACCGCGTCACAGGTCACGCCCCCGAAAAGGCCGCGACGGGATTGGCCCCGCCGGAGCCAGCAGCCGAGAAGAAGGAGGCGGGAGGCGTCGCCCAGCAACCCAAGAAGGCCGCGACGCGATTGGCCCCGCCGGAGCCAAGCAGGAAGACGTCGAAGGGGCTCCACTGCCAACGGGAGCCCCAGGAAGAATCCAGGCCGCGCTGGGATTGGGTGACATCGAGAGCCCGCCCCCCCCAGCACGTACGGAGGAGGAAGAACTCCGCACGTTCAGTCGGGAAGCGGGGAGCCGTCTGAAAGGACTGCCGGCTCCCGCTCCTGTCACCCTTCACCCTCCCTCTCGCTAGTGACTCCACGGGGGCCGGAGGAGTGGCATACCGGCCCCCCAACGACCGGATAGTGAAGCAAGAGGCTCCATAGCCTCGCGGAAGTTGGGCAGCGCCGGCCAGAGGGCCGTGAGACTCGCACCGGGCCCCGCCCCGTCCAATAGAGGGCTGGCCCGGAAGAGAATCCGCCGAGAGGCACCACGACAGCTACAGCACTGCAGGTGAGCCCAGGAGGCCCCTAGGGCTCTAGGTTAAGCCCCTGGGGGCTGGGGGCCACGATTAGCAGGGGATTAAGGAGGGAGGAGCCTTCCATGACGTTTTGTACCAGGCGAGGCACCTGGTGAGAAGGGGGCCAAGCTTAAGTTAACCCTCACCTCCCCTGGGAGGTATAGGAGCCCCCCCTCATAGGGAAGCCCCAGCTGCTGGACATGTTGAGGGGTTCCCTTTAGGATTCCCTCCTGCCTATTGTACCCCATGCTGTACTGAGTACCTAGGCCTGATGTATGTGCCCAGGGGCCAGAGATTTTAATATGCCTAAAAAGTGTTGTGCATGTGCTAGGCCCTAATTTGTTAGTGCACCCGAATCATTATTGGTGCTGTGTTTTTAGGAACTGATTCCTGTGGCCTTTTAGTGGCCAGAACTGTTGAGGGTCTTTTTAACAGAATGCGCACCAGTTAAAGAAATGTATTGTATCATCTGCATAATCTAACGCAATCTTGATTGATATAAAGGAACTTGATTTTTACTTACGTAAACCTGGTGTGGTGTCCGGTTATTGCTCCGCATATCTGAGTTGAAGTAAGAGTGTGCTGCACAACTGCCTTACACATTGCCTTCGCGTGCCTTTCCCCGCTTTGCGCCATGCTACCGTAACGGACTCGGTAACCCCGTTTCCAACATTGGTGTTCAGCGCTGGGATAAGGACTGGTATTTGTGCAGCACCCTACAGTGACTCAGTGTGCGCCGCAATTAGACACCTAGTGAAATGTAAGTAGGAGGAATTCTATTGTGATTGCCGATTGTATTAGTCCTGCGTTAAGACCTGCTACCTACCATTTAGAACCCCTTCCTTAAATTGTCTGGGACCCCACCTAGGAGGATGGAGTTTGAGTTAGCCGACCTAGAGAGGTACACGGTGGCACAGCTCAAGGAGTTCTGCCTAGAGAGGGGGTGGCCGTCAAGCGAGGTGCCAGGAAGGAGGTGCTTCAGAAAGCTTTGAGGGCATGGGTAATGGCCCACCCGGAGGGAAGAGGGGATGAGGAGCAGAGGGAGGCAGACGACCCAGAAGAACTGAGCCTACTGAACATTGACGTCAGCGAGAATGTGTTGCCAGGAAGACGTTCCAGGGCAGGCAGTAGTGCGTCAGGGGGAGTTTGTCAGCAGAGGAATTCAAGGACAGGAGGGAGCAGAGGCAATTGACATTAGAGTTGGCTAGGATGGAAAGGGAAGGAGAGCAGGCAAGGCTAGCCATGGAGGAAAGGAGGCTTGTACATGAGCTTAGCCTGAAAGAACTAGAGCTCCGAACCTTGCAGATGGAGATAGAAGGCAAAGGAAATGGTGGCAGCGTACCTGCTGGGGTTCCACAGGAGCCCAAATTTTATCTACCCAGGGAGGTGATAGCCAGCTTTAGTGTGGGTGATGACATCGACAAGTGGTTGGCGGCGTACGAGGTAGCTTTGGTGGCCCATAGAGTTCCTGAGAGCTACTGGGGAGGAGGTCTCTACAGGTACATACCTCCACCAGTAAGGGACACACTTTTAACTTTAGATAAGGGGGAGCAGACCAACTACCCTATCATGAAGGAGGCCCTGCTCAGGAAGTTTGGCCTCACCCCAGAGAAGTACCGCCAAAAGTTCCGCAACAGCCACAAGCTCACCACACAAAACTGGGTGGATTTTTATGATTATGCCCGGAAGGCATTGGAGGGGTGGGTACGTGGCAGCAACATTGACAATTACACTGGGCTGTACGACCTGTTTTTGAGAGAGCACCTCCTCGAGAAATGTTTTCCGGAGCTGCGCCAGTACTTGGTGGACCGCAAGCTGACCAACCCAAGGGAGCTTGCAGAGGAGGCAGACACGTGGGTCAGCACTCGGGTGTCCCACAAGGGAGCCGGGGCGGATCCCCCGAAAGGTGGACAGGCGTTCCCCCAGAAGAAAGAGGGGGAGATAAAAAGAGGGAGTTCTTTAAAGGTCCCCAAAATAGACCGCCTGGGAGAGGGGTAGGTTCCCCATCCCAATCTGGATACCAGAGACCCACTTACCCTGACAGGAGTCAGCAGCCCAGAACTGTCCGGTGCTACGAGTGCGGGGAGGTTGGACACTACAAGGGGGATCCCCAGTGTCGCAAGAGAACCCCAGCCCCCACAGGAGGTAAGAGCCCCGGGGTGGCCAGTGTATCGCTTGGGGAGGAGTTGTCCCTAGGTAGGGGAGGTGAGTGGACAGGCTTGACCTTAGTTTCCCTGGGGGATAGAGAGATCATCCCAAGGGTTCAGGTACCCGAGAACACTGCCAAGTATCGGCAGAGGGTCCTGGTGAACGGGGAGGAGGTGGAGGCTCTGAGGGACACAGGTGCCAGCATGACGATGGTGAGACGTCAGCTGGTGTCCCCAGAGCAGGTGATTCCTGAGGAGTTCCACCCGGTTGTGATGGCTGATAATAGCCTGGGTCATTACCCCGTGGCCCAAGTTCCCTTTGAGTGGGGAGGAGTGTCAGGTCTGATGAAGGTTGCGGTGAGCCCTGCCATGCCAGTTGACTGTCTGCTGGGCAACGACTTGGAACATACTGCCTGGAGAGAGGTAGAGTTCAATGCCCATGCTGAGATGTTGGGGTTACCAGGATGGACTTGCGTTATCACGCGGTCCATGGCTGCCCGACAAGGAACTCAGCCCGGGTTGGAGCCTGAAATAATGGCCCAGCCCACTGCTGGACGAGGAGATGTCCGGGAGGAGACACCCGGTGAGATGGATGGGGAGCCCGCGGAGGTGACCCCGGAGTCCGCTGAGGTGGTTGGTTTTCCCGTGGGGGACCTGCCGACCCCTGCAGAGTGGCAGGTGGAAGGAGGGCCTACCCGGGAAGAATTTTGCCGGGCACAGAGGGAGTGCCCTACGCTTGATGGCATACGGCAACAGGCCGAAGCCCAAGCAGCTGGAACAGAGACTGGTAATTACCATGTCTACTGGGAGGATGGTCTCCTCTACAGTGAGCCTAAGGCTCCGGTGCATGGGTCCTCAAGGGCCGTGGTGGTCCCCCAATGCTACCGAGCCTTTCTGCTAGAGTTGGCACATGAGATACCACTAGCAGGACACCTGGGCCAGGACAAGACGTTTGCACGCTTGGTCCCACATTTTTACTGGCCCAGGATGCGTGTCACTTCTGACACGTTTTGCAAGACCTGCACCACTTGCCAAGCGAGCGGCAAGGCAGGGACTAAGGTGAAGGTCCCTCTAGAACCTCTCCCAGTGGTCAATACCCCTTTTGAGCGAGTAGGGATTGACATTGTCGGGCCGTTGGATCCGCCGACTTCTGCTGGGCATAGGTTCATTTTGGTGCTAGTAGACCACGCCACCCGGTACCCAGAGGCAATCCCTCTGAGGACCATCACAGCACCGGTGGTGGCGCGGGCCCTCATGGGGATTTTTACCCGAGTGGGATTCCCCAAGGTCGTGGTGTCAGATAGGGGCACAAATTTCATGTCGGCCTACATGCAGGCCATGTGGAAGGAGTGTGGAGTGACCTACCGGTTCTCCACTCCTTACCACCCCCAGACGAACGGGCTCGTGGAGCGTTTCAACAAAACCTTGAAGGGGATGATCAGGAGCCTACCCGAGGACTTGAGAAGAAAGTGGGACGTCCTCTTACCCTGTCTGCTCTTCTCCTACCGAGAGGTGCCGCAGAAGGGGTCGGTTTCAGCCCCTTTGAGCTGCTCTATGGCCACCCCGTTCGGGGGCCCCTCAGTCTTGTCAAAGAGGGGTGGGAGAAGTCTTCCTCGAAGCTTCCCCGTGATGTGGTCAGCTATATGCTGGCGTTCCGCAGCCAAGTGGCCAAGCTGTGGAAGGAGGCCTCGGACAATCTAGAGGCAAGTCAAGCCGTCATGAAGAAATGGTATGACCGGAACGCGCGGACGGTAGAGTTAGACGCTGGACAGAAGGTGTGGGTCATGGAGCCAGGAGAGCTTAGCGCCCTCCAGGACCGGTGGACTGGGCCGTTTGAGATCTTGGAAAGGAAAGGCCAGACCACGTATGTCGTCGACATGAAGACCCCCCGTCAACCCCACAGGGTGCTCCACGTCAACCGCCTGAAGCCCCACCAGGAGCGTTCCGAGCTCACTCTCTTGATGATAACGGATGGAAGTGAGGAGGAGGAGAGTGAGCCTCTGCCAGACCTTCTGGCGGCCCATGAGAAGGATGGTTCGGTAGAGGGAGTAGTCCTCGCCCCATCCTTGACCCCAGAGCAACAGAGGGACTGCCGCCAGGTCTTGGGACAGTACGCCTCGTTGTTTTCCCTCACGCCTGGAATCACGCACCTGTGTACCCATGATGTGGACACAGGGGACAGTCCGCCAGTGAAGAACAAGTCTTACCGGCTGTCCGATAAGGTCAAGGCTAGTATCCAGGGTGAGGTTGTCAAGATGCTAGAACTGGGGGTGATTGAGCCTTCCAGTAGCCCTTGGGCTAGTCCGGTAGTGTTGGTGCCGAAAGCGGCCCCCCGGGCACCACACCAGAACTTCGGTTCTGTGTGGATTACCGTGGACTCAACTCAGTCACCAAGACCGACGCTCACCCGATCCCTCGGGCGGATGAGCTCATTGACCGGCTGGGAGCAGCCCGGTATCTGAGTACCATTGATTTAACATCAGGCTATTGGCAGATCGCCATGGCGGAAGGAGCAAAGGAGAAGACTGCGTTCTCCACCCCCGAGGGCCACTTTCAATTCCAGGTGATGCCCTTCGGGTTGAAAAATGCTCCAGCCACTTTCCAGCGGTTGGTGAACCAGGTGCTGTCTGGCCTAGAGGCCTTCTCTGCTGCCTACCTGGATGACATAGCTGTCTTCAGTAGCAGCTGGGAGGACCATCTGCAGCATCTCCAGGAGGTGCTACAGGCTTTGCAACGGGCTGGTCTAACCATCAAGGCCAGCAAGTGCCAGATTGGACAGGGATCTGTCGTGTACCTGGGACATCTGGTGGGCGGAGGTAAGGTGCAACCCCTCCAAGCCAAGATTGAGACCATCATGGCCTGGGAGCCCCCAAGACCCAAACAGAGGTCCGAGCTTTCCTCGGCCTCACGGGATACTACCGCCGGTTCGTCAAGGGATATGGAACCATCGTGGGCCCATTGACGGAATTGACTTCGAAGAAGCAGCCACGCAGAGTCATCTGGACGGCTGCCTGCCAGGAAGCCTTTGAGACCCTTAAACGTGCCATGTGCACCGCACCGGTGCTCAGGACTCCAGATTTTGGACGGGAGTTTATCGTGCAGACAGACGCTTCTGAGCATGGCATAGGAGCTGTGCTCTCGCAGCTGAATGACGATGGCCAAGACCAGCCAGTGGCCTTTATCTCCCGAAGACTACTCCCCCGGGAACAGCGGTGGAGTTCCATCGAGCGGGAAGCCTTTGCTGTGGTTTGAGCTGTGAAGAAGTTGAGGCCATACCTTTTTGGTTGTCACTTCTTGATCCAGACCGACCACAGACCCCTTCGCTGGCTCATGCAGATGAGAGGCGAAAACCCCAAATTGTTGAGGTGGTCCATTTCCCTCCAGGGGATGGACTTTCGGGTGGAACATCGACCCGGTGTAGACCACGCCAACGCTGACGGTCTCTCCCGGTTTTTCCGCCTTAGTGAAGAGAACTCCCTAGAGGTTGGGAAGCTCTCCCCTCTTTCGGCTGGGGGGACGCGTGTTAGACCTGTCAGCCCTAGGGTGGTCTTGCCCTGTTTTTTTCCCTTTTGCGCCTCATTTTTGCCACCATATTTTTACTGGACCTAGGTCTCCGGGCGCCTTGCCACTGCTGGTCAGTGCTGAGGTGCAGGTGCTCTCTCACTAAAGATGGCTGCCACAGGCCCCTGCTACTGCAGAAGGGCCTTCCACACATACACGCTAGTAGCCAGAGTATGGTTGGGACATAGGGATACAGTATCCATCCCGTCCCCGCCTCTGGGCCCCATAGCTAGGTAGGTGGAAGGTTCCAGAACCTTCCGGGCTGTGGGAGGAGTTACGTTTTGCCGCCTTTAGGAGGGTCACCTGACCTAGGGGTATAAGAGGCTTGGAGGGAAAACCTTTTAGTCAGTTAGGTTGAGGCACCGCTGAACCTGGGAAAACCTGCGCCGGAGTATAGACTTTAGGGCCTAGGGGGGAGACCTACACTACTGCTGCTGACAGGGTCAAGGCCCTGCTGCCATAAGATAGCTGAGGAACGCCCACCACCCACTGATCTTGCCCAGTGTGAGGGGACCCAGGGAACCATCTCCAGCGTGCGGGGAGGAACATCAAGCACTCCCAGAATCACCAACTCACAACCCCCCCCCTGTTCATAAGAAGAAGAACTTTTAAGCCAAGAGTAACAGGAACTTAAGTTATACCGTCTAATGGGGATCACGAGGCGAAGCGCTGTGTCCTAAGCGCTAGACCTTCACCCCCCTATCTATCCACACCGACAGCTGGACTGTCCCCCAAGAACCCTTCCCACACAGCCCGGTGACTAAGGCTGTCAGCGCGCCCCGCGCTGCAACTCCACGTGGGAGAACTTGAACCCCCCCCCAGTCACTGACCTGGTGACTGGATCGCCGCCGCGGCCGCCGCCGCGTGAAGAGGGGTGCTGAGGTGAGGAAGACCTCTCCCCCGTGCATGAGTGTGGTGAGGTGCGCCGTCCGCGCCCTCACCGAAGCCCACAGAAGTCACCGCCGGGTCCGAGACCCCTGCCGCTGCAAGCGCGGCCAAGAAGAACACCGCCGCAGCCCAGGAGGGCCGCGTGAACAGAGCTGAGGCCTACTGCGGCCTCCAGGCCCGTGGACACCGTTGCCGTGGGGCCGGGGACGCCGACCGCGTCACAGGTCGCGCCCCCGAAAAGGCCGCGACGGGATTGGCCCCGCCGGAGCCAGCAGCCGAGAAGAAGGAGGCGGGAGGCGTCGCCCAGCAACCAAAGAAGGCCGCGACGCGATTGGCCCCGCCGGAGCCAAGCAGGAAGACGTCGAAGGGGCTCCACTGCCAACGGGAGCCCCAGGAAGAATCCAGGCCGCGCTGGGATTGGGCGACATCAAGAGCCCGCCCCCCCCAGCACGTACGGAGGAGGAAGAACTCCGCGCGTTCAGTCGGGAAGCGGGGAGCCGTCTGAAAGGACTGCCGGCTCCCGCTCCTGTCACCCTTCACCCTCCCTCTCGCTAGTGACTCCACGGGGGCCGGAGGAGTGGCATACCGGTCCCCCAACGACCGGATAGTGAAGCAAGAGGCTCCATAGCCTCGCGGAAGTTGGGCAGCGCCGGCCAGAGGGCCGTGAGACTCGCACCGGGCCCCGCCCCGTCCAATAGAGGGCTGGCCCGGAAGAGAATCCGCCGAGAGGCACCACGACAGCTACAGCACTGCAGGTGAGCCCAGGAGGCCCCTAGGGCTCTAGGTTAAGCCCCTGGGGGCCGGGGGCCACGATTAGCAGGGGATTAAGGAGGGAGGAGCCTTCCATGACGTTTTGTACCAGGCGAGGCACCTGGTGAGAAGGGGGCCAAGCTTAAGTTAACCCTCACCTCCCCTGGGAGGTATAGGAGCCCCCTCATAGGGAAGCCCCAGCTGCTGGACATGTTGAGGGGTTCCCTTTAGGATTCCCTCCTGCCTATTGTACCCCATGCTGTACTGAGTACCTAGGCCTGATGTATGTGCCCAGGGGCCAGAGATTTTAATATGCCTAAAAAGTGTTGTGCATGTGCTAGGCCCTAATTTGTTAGTGCACCCGAATCATTATTGGTGCTGTGTTTTTAGGAACTGATTCCTGTGGCCTTTTAGTGGCCAGAACTGTTGAGGGTCTTTTTAACAGAATGCGCACCAGTTAAAGAAATGTATTGTATCATCTGCATAATCTAACGCAATCTTGATTGATATAAAGGAACTTGATTTTTACTTACGTAAACCTGGTGTGGTGTCCGGTTATTGCTCCGCATATCTGAGTTGAAGTAAGAGTGTGCTGCACAACTGCCTTACACATTGCCTTCGCGTGCCTTTCCCCGCTTTGCGCCATGCTACCGTAACGGACTCGGTAACCCCGTTTCCAACAGTTGTTAGGTTGTTTTGGGGGTTACCAATTGCTTACACATTTCCTAATTTGAAGAGGGGGGCCATTACCCGGGGGCTACGGATGTCAGTCGTTGGGATAGTTTAACAGCACTGTGGACCGTTGCCTGCAAGAGAAGATAGGGATGAAGGGTCAAAGGTGAGTGAGTGCTCAGCCTAGGTCCTCAGTGGATATTGGAATTACAATCTAGAACAGTTCAGCTCTGGGGTCCTTTGGGAGAATTCTTGTTAAATTCCTCTGACTCGTTTTATTTTGACTGCTGACTTTTCTAGCTTTTCCAGGTGTTTATGTGGTTTTCGCATCAGGTCATCCGTTCATATGGCTTGAACTCAGGGAACCAGAGGTCAGGTTGGCAAGAGAGTGCCAGGTGAACCTTAAGTGATACTTTCAGGAGCTGGAGAAAATAGTTATTTTCACTGTCTGCAGGAGGCCTGCACTCACCCCCATGACACCACCCGCCTTCTCCACACCAGAGGCCGCTTCCTCCACACCAGAGGCCGCTTCCTCCACACCTGAGACCTGCTTCCTCCACACCAGAGGCCTGCTTCCTCTACACCAGGGACTCTCTTCATCCACACCAGAGACCCGCTTCCTCCACACCAGGAATCGCTTACTCCACACCAGAGACCCGCTTCCTCTACACCAGAGATCGCTTCCTCCACACCAGAGACCCGCTTCCTCCACACCAGGGACCTGCTTCCTCCACACCAGAGGCCTGCTTCCTCTACACCAGGGACTCTCTTCATCCACACCAGAGACCCGCTTCCTCCACACCAGGAATCGCTTACTCCACACCAGAGACCCGCTTCCTCTACACCAGAGATCGCTTCCTCCACACCAGAGACCCGCTTCCTCCACACCAGGGACCAGCTTCCTCCACACCAGAGACCTGCTTCCTCCACACCAGAGATTGCTTCCTCCACACCAGAGACCCGCTTCCTTCACACCAGAGACCCGCTTCCTCCACACCAGAGACCTGCTTCCTCCACACCAGGGACCACTTCCTCCACACCAGAGACCCACTTCCTCCACATCGGGGACCGCTTCCTTCACACCAGAGACCCGCTTCCTCCACACCAGAGACCCGCTTCCTCCACACCAGAGACCCGCTTCCTCCACACCAGAGACCTGCTTCCTCCACACTAGTGACCACTTCCTCTACCGCAGGGGCTGCTTCCTCCACACCAGAGACCCGCTTCCTCCACACCAGGGACCACTTCCTCTACACCAGGGACCGCTTCCTCCACACCAGAGTCCCACTTCCTCCACACCAGGGACCACTTCCTCTACATCAGGGACCGCTTCCTCCACACCAGAGATCCGCTTCCTCCACACCAGAGGCCGCTTCCTCCACATCGGGGACCTGCTTCATCCACACCTGAGACCTGCTTCCTCCACACCAGAGACCCACTTCCTCCACACCAGAGACCGCTTACTCCACATCGGGGACCCGCTTCCTCCACACCAGAGACGGCTTACTCCACTTTGGTGACTTGCTTCCTCCACACCAGTGACTGCTTCCTCCACACCAGAGACCTGCTTCCTCCACACCAGAGACCGCTTCCTCCACATTGGGGACCGCTTCCTCTACACCAGAGACCCACTTCCTCCACACCAGTGACCCGCTTCCTCAACAACAGAGACCTGCTTCCTCCACACCAGCGGCCAGATTCCTCCGCACCAGAGACCCGCTTCCTCCACACCAGCGGCCAGATTCCTCCGCATCAGAGACTGCTTCCTCCACACAGAGACTGCTTCCTCCACTCCAGGGACCCGCTCCCTCCACACTAGAGACTTGTTTCATCCACACCAGAGACCTGCTTCCTCCACTCCAGGGGCCCGCTTCCTCCACACCAGGGACCCGCTCCCTCCACACTAGAGACTTGTTTCATCCACACCAGAGACCTGCTTCCTCCACTCCAGTGGCCCACTTCCTCCACACCAGGGACCAGCTTCCTCCACACCAGTGACCCGCTTCCTCCACACCGGAGACCTCTTCCTCCACACTAGAGACCGCTTCCTCCACACCAGAGACCCGCATCTTCCACACCTGAGACTGCTTCCTCCACACCAGAGACCTGCTTCCTGCACATCAGACACCCGCTTCCTCCACACCAGAAATCTGCTTCCTCCACACCAGGGACCCGCTTCACTATTGTTCTGTACTCAGTGATGCGGAGACAGTGAAGTGCTGTACATGTGCCATTTGTACTGTCCTAAACTACCCTGAAGAACCCCTCTTACTCCACCTAGACACCATCAGACTTCTGCATAACACAAACCACAGTCCAAAGTTGGCCCCTGAAGAGCCGGGCTTGTCCATGAGCTGATGTCAGACACTGTTGTGTCTCCCCCCCTTGCGACACAGCAGGAGCCGGACGTGGGAGGAGACATGTGGAAAGGGTAGTACAAGCTGACACAGCTCCCTGGTCTCCTACCCACCACTCCCCCACTCTGCCCCAGTGGTGGTACACAAAACGATGGGGCCCCCCTGAGAATGTGATTAGGGACCCCAGAATCTACCATATCTGACATTTATTCATTGGCCTTGGGCCGATAGGGGACCCTCTGAAGGGTTTGAGGGTGGCAAAATATTTGGGGCCCCATGTCCCACAGAGGCCAGGATGACATGCCCACTCGACCTCAGTTCAAGAGTTCCGGACAGTGTCTGCTTGAGTCCAGGGTGTCTGGGTGCACACAAGGAGAGGCGTGTTACACAGCCGTTGACTCATTAACACCATCTCGCCATGTGGTCATCTTTGGAGATCTGTGGAATGTGCTTCACCCTCCCCCCCCTCCTCCACCCCTGGCCCCCGCATCCACCCCATTCAGTACTTGCTCAACAGCTGCCCCTGATCCACAACAAACGCAAGAGGAAAGACACAACCAGGGCCAGATCCTGAATGTAGCTTTGGAAGGTGACCCAGAACTACCAGTCCCCAACATCAGGTCAGCCATGGCCTCAAACTGGTCGTACAACAAGCAGCCACAATCCACATGTTTACAGAACAACAGGTAATATACCGCCATGTGTAAGTATTTCAATGACCCAGAACAACCATTCCCCGACATTAGTTCAACCACAGCCTCAAACTGGCTGTACAAGAAGCACCCACAATCCACGTGTTTACATGAACAACAGGTTTTATACCGCCATGTGTAGTGCTTTCACTGGCCCAGCACAATCACTCCCGTACATCAGTCAATCCACAGCCTCAAAACGGTTGTACAACAGGGAACCACAATCCACCTGGTTTACATAGACAACAGGTGACATTCCCTGACATCAGTTCAACCACAGCTTCAAACTGGCTGTACAACAAGCACCCACAATCCACCTGGTTACATGAACAGCAGGTAGATGCAGGCTTGTGTGTGCAGGTCTCTCAAGGGCCTCACTGGGCGGACTCAGCGCCTCCTGCAGAGGTGCCCCAGCTGGATGACCTCAGGTGACCCGTGCACACCTGCCCACAGGTGAGAGGCACTTCCCGCTCTTGTGCACCCGAGTGGACAGCATCACAGCCTCGAAAGCTTCAGGTGTGGACAGTCACCACCCAAGCGCCATTATTGGCGGAAATAAATCTGCTAGGACAGACTTCCTGACAAGCACTGGCAGCTGTAAGCTGTGCTTCCGGAAGGGTGGTTTCTAATAAAGGAATGCAACAAACCACAAGTACGGGAAAGCTGGTTTAATCTCCCAGGCAGCTTCGCCTGCACTTCTCTCGGAGCCTTCATCCTTACCCAGACCCCAGAGAGGCCTCCCATGGGCTCCCAAGAGTTTATTACTCTTTCCAGATCGCGTCACAGCGTCAACAGATAAAACCGGACCAGCCCAGTCCTGGCACGCGCCCTGGAAAGAGAAGGAGACAGAAAGCAAATAGGAAACTGAAATAAAACAAGTTAATTATTGCTTAAGCAGTAAATCATGTAGCGTCGCTGCTCCAGCAACTTTGCTTAAAACAAGCATTGGTAAAGGCAATAGGCTTTGCTGTTTAATAACATGCACGAGTACACATGGGCACGCGGTATATGGTACATAAACGCACACATGCAGACAGAGCACCATAAGCTGCTTGCGGGCATGTACATTCAGACGAGCAGGCACCCTGGTACCCAGACACAGAGTGCAATACAGCCCTGTGCGTCCAATCACTGCACAGGTGCATGTGCACACAGAGGCAAACACGTGCAACACCCAGGTGCACAGAAGATACATAGAGGCACACCCAGACACACATGCAGTCACAACACAATAATATGTGCACACAGGTTATGTAATGTTACGTATATTTGTAGAGCGCGCCTTTAACTGCGGGGGTGGGGGAGCAGGAGTCAGTCCTACGTCTGTCTACGGTGAGTGGGGGAGGGGCCAGTCCAAGAGGCAGGTCTTCGGTTTCTTACGGAGTCTGAGATGTGAAGGGGAGAGTTTGAAACGTAGAGGGAGGTCGTTCCATGCTAGGAGTGCTGTACATGAAGTTCCAGCCTCCGGATCTATTTCTGTGTATGCGTGGGATGTGTGAGAGTAGGAACCCTGTGGCGCAAAGGAGTCTGCGTGGTTTGTGGAATGTGATGTGGCTGTTCAGGTATGTGGGGCCTAGCTTGTGTATGCATGACAGGTGTGAACTAGGCACCAATGGAGCTCCCTGAGTTGTGGTGTGATGAGGGTTGTGTGTGGGAGGTTGAGGACGAGTCTTGCTGCCGAGTTCTGGATGGTTTGTAGTCCTCTGGTGAAAGGATGCATCAGAGTCTGCATGGATTGCTCCGGATCTGTGAGTGGAATGTATGCATGGATAAATAGATGGCTTTGGGTATAAGCATCATGGATAGATGGATGGATGTGTGAATGAAAGATGAACCCTTCACTCCCTCTTATGCAGTGCTTAATTTGAGGCACTGGCACTTAATTGTCAACACGGGCACTTATGACAGCTGCCACATGGCGGCGCTGTTTGTGCGATTTAAAAATAAGCAGAGCAACAGTTGTTTTATAGACTCAATGTACATTGAAAACAACTAACACCTGCCACCCAAAGCCATTCGTGTAGCTTTGAGGGTTTTGAATGGTCTGCAGGGTCACACTTGTAGAGGTGTGATGGTTAGTAGTTGTGTAAGTACTGTGGTGGCAGTGCTGACAGGGGGAATGGGTGGTGCGGTGGCCTCCTGACGAGGTCCCTGGCTCTTCTTTGTTTTACAAATTAAGCACTGCTCTTATGATGCTAGAATTAGAAACACTGAGATCATAGAGCGCAAAAGACCTGGTCACCGGTAATCCCTGTGCTGGGCAAATACCAGGTGCACACAAGGAAGCAGACACACTTTTGAGAGGGGAGCCATGTGATGACACAATGGAAACACGGGTAGAGGCAGGGAGCACAGAAAGAGGCATGTTATAGGACAGGGTAGCCTGAGTCATGGCACAGGACACTGCAGCCTGAGGTATGTTACAGGACAGTGCAGCCTGAGGCATGTTACAGGACACTGCAGCCTGAGGCATCTTACAGGTCAGTGCAGCCTGAGGTATGTTACAGGTCAGTGCAGCCTGAGGTATGTTACAGGACAGTGCAGCGTGAGGCATGTTACAGGACACTGAAGCCTGAGGCACGTTACAGGACACTGCAGCCTGAGGCATGTTACATGACACTGCAGCATGAGGCATGTTACTGAGGCAAGTTACAGGTCAGTGCCGCCTGAGGCATGCTACATGACAGTGCAGCCTGAGGCATGTTACAGGACACTGAAGCCTGAGGCATGTTATAGGACAGTGCAGCCTGAGGCATGTTACAGGTCAGTGCAGCCTGAGGTATGTTACAGGACAGTGCAGCGTGAGGCATGTTACAGGACACTGCAGCCTGAGGCATCTTACAGGTCAGTGCAGCCTGAGGCATGTTACAGGACACCTCAGCCTGAGTCATGGTAAAGGACACTGCAGCCCGAGGCATGGCACAGGACACTGCAGCCTGAGGCATGTTACAGGTCAGTGCAGCCTGAGGCATGTTACAGGTCAGTGCAGCCTGAGGCATGTTACAGGACAGTGCAGCGGGAGGCATGTTACAGGTCAGTGCAGCCTGAGGCATGTTACAGGACAGTGCAGCGGGAGGCATGTTACAGGACACTGAAGCCTGAGGCATGGAACAGGACACTGAAGCCTGTGGCATGTTACAGGACACTGCAGCCTGAGGCATGTTACATGACAATGCAGCGTGAGGCCTGTTACAGGACACTGCAGCATGAGGTATGTTACAGGTCAGTGCAGCCTGAGGCATGTTACAGGACAGTGCAGCCTGAGGCATGTTACAGGTCAGTGCAGCCTGAGGCATGTTACAGGTCAGTGCAGCCTGAGGCATGTTACAGGTCAGTGCAGCGTGAGGCGTGTTACAGGACACTGCAGCATGAGGTATGTTACAGGTCAGTGCAGCCTGAGGCATGTTACAGGACAGTGCAGCCTGAGGCATGTTACAGGTCAGTGCAGCCTGAGGCATGTTACAGGTCAGTGCAGCCCGAGGCATGGCACAGGACACTGCAGCCTGAGGCTTGTTACAGGTCAGTGCAGCCTGAGGCATGTTACAGGACAGTGCAGCGTGAGGCATGTTACAGGACACTGCAGCCTGAGGCATGGCACAGGACACTGAAGCCTGAGGCACGTTACAGGACACTGCAGCCTGAGGCATGTTACATGACACTGCAGCATGAGGCATGTTACTGAGGCAAGTTACAGGTCAGTGCCGCCTGAGGCATGCTACATGACAGTGCAGCCTGGGGCATGTTACAGGACACTGCAGCATGAGGCATGTTAGTGAGGCAAGTTGCAGGTCAGTGCAGCCTGAGGCATGCTACAGGTCAGTGCAGCCTGAGGCATGTTACAGGACACTGCAGCCTGAGGCATGTTACTGAGGCATGGTACAGGTCAGTGCAGCCTGAGGCATGTCGCAGGACAGTGCAGCCTGAGGCATGTTAGAGGTTAGTGCAGCCTGAGGCATGTTACTGGTCAGAGCAGCCAGAGGCATGTTACAGGACACTGCAGCCTGAGGCATGTTACTGGTCAGTGCAGCCAGAGGCATGTTACAGGACACTGCAGCGTGAGGCATGTTACAGGTCAGTGAAGCCTGAGGCATGTTACTGGTCAGTGCAGCCAGAGGCATGTTACAGGACACTGCAGCCAGAGGCATGTTACAGGACACTGCAGCCAGAGGCATGTTACAGGACACTGCAGCCAGAGGCATGTTACAGGACACTGCAGCCTGAGGCATGTTACAGTTCAGTGAAGCCTGAGGCATGTTACAGGTCAGTGCAGCCTGAGGCGTGTTACAGGACACTGCAATCTAAGTGAATCACAGAGCAGAGGCCTGTCTACTCTGACCAACCAAGACAATCCCTACTCTAGGATAACACAGATTACAAACCAGAACCATGATATTATTATTAACTCAAACGCTGTCATCAATGCAGCCAGTCATGCGCAGCCCACATCCACCCACATTGACACTCCACTGACACCGACAGCCATGGCCACCCACATGACACTCCACTAACACCCACAGCCCACATACACCCACACAGACACTCCACTAACACCCATAACCCACACCGACACTCCACTAACACCCACAGCCACCCACACAGACACTCCACTAACACCCACAGCCCACATACAGACACTCCACTAACACCCACAACCCACACAGACACTCCACTAACACCCACAGCCACCCACACAGACACTCCACTAACACCCACAGCCCACATACACCCACACAGACACTCCACTAACACCCACAACCCACACAGACACTCCACTAAAACCCACAGCCACCCACACAGACACTCCACTAACACGCACAGCCCACATACAGCCACACAGACACTCCACTAACACCCACCACGCACACACTCAGTCCACTAACACCCACAGCCGCATCCACCCACACAGAAACTTCACTAACACCTACAGCCCAAATCCCCCCACACAGACACTCCACTAATATCCACAGCCCACAACCTCCCACACAGACACTCCACTAACACTCACTGCCCACAGCCCACAACCACCCACACAGACACTCCACTAACACCCAAAGTCCACAACCACCCACACAGACACTCCACTAACATTCACAGCCCACAACCACCTACACAGACATTCTGCTTACACCAAAACCCTCATCCCTACACAGACATTCCACTTACACCCACAGCCCACACCCACCCACACAGGCACTCCAATAAAATCCACAGCCCACAACCACCCACACAGACACTCCACTAACACTCACAGCCCAGATCCACACACACAAACACTACACTAACACCCACAGCCCACAACTACCCACACAGACACTCCACTAACACCCAAAGTCCACAACCACCCACACAGACACTCCACTAACATTCACAGCCCACAACCACCTACACAGACATTCTGCTTACACCACAGCCCTCATCCCCCACACAGACATTTCACTTACACCCACAGCCCACACCCACCCACACATACACTACAATAAAATCCACAGCCCACAACCACCCACACAGACACTCCACTAACACTCACAGCCCAGATCCACACACACAAACACTACACTAACACCCACAGCCCACAACCACCCACATAGGCACTTCACTAAAACCGACAGTCTACAGCCACCCACATAGACACTCACCCGCAGCCCACATCCACCCACACAGACATTCCACTTACACCCACAGCCCACAACCACCCACACAGATACTCCACTAACACCCACAGCCCACATCCACACACATAGATACTCCACTAACATCCACAGCCCACAGCCACCCACATAGACATTCACCCACAGCCCACATCGACCCACACAGACATTTTACTTACACCCACAGCCCAAATCCACCCACACAGACTCTCCACTAACACCCACAGCCCAGATCCACCCACACAGACACTCCATTAATGCCCACAGCCCTCATCCACTCACACGGACACTCCACTAACACCCACAGCCCACATCCACCCACAAAGACACTTCACTAACACCACCACCCACATTCACCCAAACAGACACTCCACTAACACCAAGGCCCTCATTCACCCACACAGACACTTCACTAACACCCACAGCCCACATCCACTCACACATTCACTCCACTAAACCACACAGCCCACATCGACCCACACAGACACTCTACCTACATCCACATCCACCCACACTGAGACTCCATTTCCACTAACACTCACAGCCCACATCCACCCACACAGACACTCCAATAATGCCCACAGCCCTCATCCACTCACACAGACACTTCAGTACCACCCACAGCCCGTATCCACCCACACAGACATTCCACTAGCACCCACAGCCCACATCCATCCACATAGACACTCCACTACTACCCACAGCCCACATCCACCCACACAGACACTCCACTAACACTCAAAGCCCACATCCACCCACAAAGACAGTATACTAACACCACCACCCACATTCACCCACACAGACACTCCACTAACACCCACTGCCCTAATCCACCCACACAGACACTTCACTAACACCCACAGCCCACATCCACTCACACATTCACTCCACTAAACCCCACAGCCCACATCCACCCACACAGACACTCCACATACACTCACATCCACCCACACAGAGACTACACTAACACCCAAAACCCACATCCACCCACACAGGCACTCCACTAACACTCACAGCCCACATCCACCCACAGAGAAACTCCAACAATGCCCACAGCCCTCATCCACTCACACAGACACTTCAGTACCACCCATAGCCCGTATCCACCCACACAGACATTCCACTAACAACCACAGTCCACATCCATCCACACAGACACTCCAATAACACCCACATCCACCCATCCACCCACAGCCCACACCCACACACACAAGCATTCCAATAACACCCACATCCACCCACACAGACACTGCACTAACACCCACAGCCCACATCCACCCACACAGACATTGCACTAACACCCACAGCCCACATCCACCCACACAGACACTCCACTAACAGCCACAGCCCACATCCACCCACACGAACATTCCACTAACAGCCCACATCCACCCACACAGACATTCCACTAACACCCACAGCCCACATCCACCCACACAGACACTATACTAACACCCACAACCCACACCCACCCACACAGACACTCCACTAACACCCACAGCCCACATCCACCCACACAGACATTACACTAACACCCATATCCACCCACACAGACACTCCACTAACACCCACAGCACACATCCACCCACACAGACATTCCACTAACACCCACATCCACCCAAAGAGACACTACACTAACACAGCCCACAACCACACACAGACACTCCACTAACACCCACAGTGCACACCCACCCACCCACAGAGACACTACACTAACACCCACAGCCCACATCCACCCACACATAATCTCCACTAACACCCACAGCCCTTATCCACACACACAGACACTCTACTAACACCCACAACCCACATCTACCCACACAGACACTACACTAACACCCACAGCCCACATCCACCCACACAGATATTCCACTAACACCCACTGCCCACATCCACCTACACAGACATTCCACTAACAGACCACATCCACCCACACAGATATTCCACTAACAGTCCACATCCACCCACACAGACATTCCACTAACACCCACAGCCCATATCGACCTACACACACATTCCACTAACACCAACAGCCCACATCCACCCACAGAGACACTACACTAACACCCACAGCCCACAACCACCCACACATACACTTCACTAACACCCACAGACCACATCCACCCACACAGACATTCCACTAACACCCACAGCCCACATCCACCTACACAGACATTCCACTAACAACCCACATCGACCCACCCAGACGTTCCACTATCAGTCCACATCCACCCACACAGGCATTCCACTAACACCCACAGCCCAGCCCACATCCACCCACACATACTCTCCACTAACACCCACAGCCCTTATCCACACACCTAGACACTCTACTAACACCCACAGCCCACATCTACCCACACAGACACTACACTAACACCCACAGCCCACATCCACCCTCACAGATATTCCACTAACACCCACTGCCCACATCCACCTACACAGACATTCCACTAACAGACCACATCCACCCACACAGATATTCCACTAACAGTCCACATCCACCCACACAGACATTCCACTAACACCCACAGCCCATATCGACCCACACAGACATTCCACTAACACCAACAGCCCACATCCACCCACAGAGACACTACACTAACACCCAAAGTCCACAACTACCCACACAGACACTCCACTAACATTCACAGCCCACAACCACCTACACAGACATTCTGCTTACACCACAGCCCTCATCCCCCACACAGACATTCCACTTACACCCACAGCCCACACCCACCCACACAGACACTACAATAAAATCCATAGCCCACAACCACCCACACAGACACTCCACTAACACTCACAGCCCCGATCCACACACAAACACTACACTAACACCCACAGCCCACAACCACCCACATAAGCACTCCACTAAAGCCGACAGTCCACAGCCACCCACATAGACACTCACCCGCAGCCCCCATCCACCCACACAGACACTCCGCTAACACCCACAGCCCACATCCACACACAAAGACACTACACTAACACCTGCAGCGCACAACCACCCACATAGATACTCCACTAACATCCACAGCCCACAGCCACCCACATAGACATTCACCCACAGCACACATCGACCCACACAGACATTTCACTTACACCCACAGCCCAAATCCACCCACACAGACTCTCCACTAACACCCACAGCCCCGATCCACCACACAGACACTCCATTAATGCCCACAGCCCTCATCCACTCACACGGACACTCCACTAACACCCACAGCCCACATCCACCCACAAAGACACTTCACTAACACCACCACCCACATTCACCCAAACAGACACTCCACTAACACCAAGGCCCTCATTCACCCACACAGACACTTCACTAACACCCACAGCCCACATCCACTCACACATTCACTCCACTAAACCCCACAGCCCACATCGACCCACACAGACACTCTACCTACATCCACATCCACCCACACCGAGACTCCATTTCCACTAACACTCACAGCCCACATCCACCCACACAGACACTCCATTAATGCCCACAGCCCTCATCCACTCACACAGACACTTCAGTACCACCCACAGCCCGTATCCACCCACACAGACATTCCACTAGCACCCACAGCCCACATCCATCCACACAGACACTCCACTAATGCCCACATCCACCCACACAGACACTCCACTAACACCCAAAGCCCACATCCACCCACAAAGACAGTCCACTAACACCACTGCCCACATTCACCCACACAGACACTCCACTAACACCCACTGCCCTAATCCACCCACACAGACACTTCACTAACACCCACAGCCCACATCCACTCACACATTCACTCCACTAAACCCCACAGCCCACATCCACCCACACAGACACTCCACATACACCCACATCCATCCACAAAGAGACTACACTAACACCCACAACCCACAACCCACATCCACCCACACAGGCACTCCACTAACACTCACAGCCCACATCCACCCACAGAGAAACTCCAACAATGCCCACAGCCCTCATCCACTCACACAGACACTTCAGTACCACCCATAGCCCGTATCCACCCACACAGACATTCCACTAACAACCACAGTCCACATCCACCCACACAGACACTCCAATAACACCCACATCCACCCATCCACCCACAGCCCACACCCACACACACAAGCACTCCAATAACACCCAAATCCACCCAGACAGACACTCCACTAACACCCACAGCCCACATCCACCCACACAGACATTGCACTAACACCCACAGCCCACATCCACCCACACAGTCACTCCACTAACAGCCACAGCCCACATCCACCCACACAGACATTCTACTAACACCCACAGCCCACATCCACCCACACATACACTACAGTAACACCCACAGCCCACAACCAGCCACACAGCTACTTCACTAACACCCACAGCCCACAACTGCCCACACAGACAATCCACTAACAGCCCACATCCACCCACACAGACATTCCACTAACACCCAGAGCCCACATCCACCCACACAGACACTATACTAACACCCACAACCCACACCCACCCACACAGACACTCCACTAACACCCACAGCCCACATCCACCCACACAGACATTACACTAACACCCATATCCACCCACACAGACACTCCACTAACACCCACATCACACATCCACCCACACAGACATTCCACTAACACCCACATCCCACATCCACCCACAGAGACACTACATTAACACAGCCCACAACCACACACACAGACACTCCACTAACACCCACAGTGCACACCCACCCACACAGACACTACACTAACAACCCACATCGACCCACCCAGACGTTCCACTATCAGTCCACATCCACCCACACAGGCATTCTAATAACACCCACAGCCCACATCCACCCACACATACTCTCCACTAACACCCACAGCCCTTATCCACACACACAGACACTCTACTAACACCCACAGCCCACATCTACCCACACAGACACTACACTAACACCCACAGCCCACATCCACCCACACAGATATTCCACTAACACCCACTGCCCACATCCACCTACACAGACATTCCACTAACAGACCACATCCACCCACACAGATATTCCACTAACAGTCCACATCCACCCACACAGACATTCCACTAACACCAACAGCCCACATCCACCCACAGAGACACTACACTAACACCCACAGCCCCACAACCACCCACACATATACTTCACTAACACCCACAGACCACATCTACCCACACAGACATTCCACTAACACCCACAGCCCACATCCACCTACACAGACATTCCACTAACAACCCACATCGACCCACCCAGACGTTCCACTATCAGTCCACATCCACCCACACAGGCATTCCACTAACACCCACAGCCCACATCCACCCACACAGACACTCCACTAACACCCACAGCCCACATCCACCCACACATACTCTCCAGTAACACCCACAGCCCTTATCCACACACACAGACACTCTACTAACACCCACAGCCCACATCTAACCACACAGACACTACACTAACACCTACAGCCCACATCCACCCACACAGATATTCCACTAACACCCACTGCCCACATCCACCTACACAGACATTCCACTAACAGACCACATCCACCCACACAGATATTGCACTAACAGTCCACATCCACCCACACAGACATTCCACTAACACCCACAGCCCATATCGACCCACACAGACATTCCACTAACACCAACAGCCCACATCCACCCACAGAGACACTACACTAACACCCACAGCCCACAACCACCCACACATACACTTCACTAACACCAACAGACCACATCCACCCACACAGACATTCCACTAACACCCACAGCCCACATCCACCTACACAGACATTCCACTAACAACCACATCGACCCACCCAGACGTTCCACTATCAGTCCACATCCATCCACACAGGCATTCCACTAACACCCACAGCCCACATCCACCCACACAGACACTCCACTAACACCCACAGCCCACATCCACCCACACAGACACTCTACTAACACCTACAGCCCACATCCACCCACACAGACACTCCACTAACACCCACAGCCCACATCCACCCACACAGATACTCCGAGAACACCCACAGCTCACATCCACCCACACAGACACTCTACTAACACCCACAGCCGGCATCAACACACACAGACACTACGCTAACACCCACAGCCCACACCCACCCACACAGACACTCCACTAACACTCACAGCCCACATCCACCCACACACACTCCTCTAACACCCACAACCCACATCCACCCACACAGACACTCCAAAACACCCACAGCCCACATGCACCCACATAGACACTCTGCTAACACCCACAGCCCACATCCACCCACACAGACACCCCGCGAACACCCACAGCCCACATCCACCCACACAGACACTCCACAAACACCCACAGCCTGCATCCAGCCACACAGACACTACACTAACACCCACAGCCCACATCCACCCACACAGACACTCCACTAACACTCACAGCCCGCATCCACCCACACAGACACTCCTCTAACACCCACAACCCACATCCACCCACACAGACACTCCACTAACACCCACAGCACACATCCAACCACACAGACACTCCACTGACATGCACAAACCACATCCACCCACACAGACAATCCACTAAAATTCCAGATCCACCCACATGAGACATTCCACTAACAGCCCGTATCCACCCACACAGACATCCACTAGCACCCACAGCCCACATCCATCCACATAGACACTCCACTAATACCCACAGCCCACATCCACCCACACAGACACTCCACTAACACCCAAAGCCCACATCCACCCACAAAGACAGTCCACTAACACCACAGTCCACATCCACCCACACAGACACTCCACTAACATTCACAGCCCACAACCACCTACACAGACATTCTGCTTACACCACAGCCCTCATCCCCCACACAGACATTCCACTTACACCCACAGCCCACACCCACACAGACACTACAATAAAATCCATAGCCCACAACCACCCACACAGACACTCCACTAACACTCACAGCCCAGATCCACACACAAACACTTCACTAACACCCACAGCCCACAACCACCCACATAGGCACTCCACTAAAACCGACAGTCCACAGCCACCCACATAGACACTCACCCGCAGCCCACATCCACCCACACAGACATTCCACTTACACCCACAGCCCACAACCACCCACACAGACACTCCACTAACACCCACAGCCCACATCCACACACAAAGACACTACACTAACATCTGCAGCCCACAACCACCCACATAGATACTCCACTAACATCCACAGCCCACAGCCACCCACATAGACATTCACCCACAGCCCACATCGACCCACACAGACATTTCACTTACACCCACAGCCCAAATCCACCCACACAGACTCTCCACTAACACCCACAGCCCTGATCCACCACACAGACACTCCATTAATGCCCACAGCCCTCATCCACTCACACGGACACTCCACTAACACCCACAGCCCACATCCACCCACACAGACACTCCACTAATGCCCACAGCCCTCATCCACTCACACAGACACTTCAGTACCACCCACAGCCCGTATCCACCCACACAGACATTCCACTAGCACCCACAGCCCACATCCATCCACACAGACACTCCACTAATACCCACAGCCCACATCCACCCACACAGACACTCCACTAACACCCAAAGCCCACATGCACCCACAAAGACAGTCCACTAACACCACCGCCCACATTCACCCACACAGACACTCCACTAACACCCACTGCCCTAATCCACCCACACAGACACTTCACTAACACCCACAGCCCACATCCACTCACACAGACACTCCACATACACCCACATCCATCCACAAAGAGACTACACTAACAGCCACAACCCACATCCACCGACACAGACACTCCACTAACACTCACAGCCCACATCCACCCACAGAGAAACTCCAACAATGCCCTCAGCCCTCATCCACTCACACAGACACTTCAGTACCACCCATAGCCGGTATCCACCCACACAGACATTCCACTAACAACCACAGTCCACATCCATCCACACAGACACTCCAATAACACCCACATCCACCCATCCACCCACAGCCCACACCCACACACACAAGCACTCCAATAACACCCACATCCACCCACACAGACACTCCACTAACACCCACAGCCCACATCCACCCACACAGACATTGCACTAACACCCACAGCCCACATCCACCCACACAGACACTCCACTAACAGCCACAGCCCACATCCACCCACACAGACATTCTACTAACACCCACAGCCCACATCCACCCACACAGACACTACACTAACACACACAGCCCACAACCAGCCACACAGCTACTTCACTAACACCCACAGCCCACAACTGCCCACACAGACAATCCACTAACACCCACAGCCCACATCCACCCACACGAACATTACACTAACAACCCACATCCACCCACACAGACATTCCACTAAAACCCACAACCCACATCCACCCACACAGACACTATACTAACACCCACAACCCACACCCACCCACACAGACACTCCACTAACACCCACAGCCCACATCCACCCACACAGACATTACACTAACACCCATATCCACCCACACAGACACTCCACTAACACCCACAGCACACATCCACCCACACAGACATTCCACTAACACCCACATCCCACATCCACCCACAGAGACACTACACTAACACAGCCCACAACCACACACACAGCCACTCCACTAACACCCACAGTGCACACCCACCCACCCACACAGACACTACACTAACACCCACAGCCCACATCCACCCACACATACTCTCCACTAACACCCACAGCCCTTATCCACACACACAGACACTCTACTAACACCCACAGCCCAAATCTACCCACACAGACACTACACTAACACCCACAGCCCACATCCACCCACACAGATATTCCACTAACACCCACTGTCCACATCCACCTACACAGACATTCCACTAACAGTCCACATCCACCCACACAGACATTCCACTAACACCCACAGCCCACATCGACCTACACAGACATTCCACTAACACCAACAGCCCACATCCACCCACAGAGACACTACACTAACACCCACAGCCCCACAACCACCCACACATACACTTCACTAACACCCACAGACCACATCCACCCACACAGACATTCCACTAACACCCACAGCCCACATCCACCTACACAGACATTCCACTAACAACCCACATCGACCCACCCAGACGTTCCACTATCAGTCCACATCCACCCACACAGGCATTCCACTAACACCCACAGCCCACATCCACCCACACACACACTCCACTAACACCCACAGCCCACATCCACCCACACATACTCTCCACTAACACCCACAGCCCTTATCCACACACACAGACACTCTACTAACACCCACAGCCCACATCTAACCACACAGACACTACACTAACACCCACAGCCCACATCCACCCACACAGATATTCCACTAACACCCACTGCCCACATCCACCTACAAAGACATTCCACTAACAGACCACATCCACCCACACAGATATTCCACTAACAGTCCACATCCACCCACACAGACATTCCACTAACACCCACAGCCCATATCGACCCACACAGACATTCCACTAACACCAACAGCCCACATCCACCCACAGAGACACTACACTAACACCCACAGCCCACAACCACCCACACATACACTTCACTAACACCCACAGACCACATCCACCCACACAGACATTCCACTAACACCCACAGCCCACATCCACCTACACAGACATTCCACTAACAACCCACATCGACCCACCCAGACGTTCCACTATCAGTCCACATCCACCCACACAGGCATTCCACTAACACCCACAGCCCACATCCACCCACACAGACACTCCACTAACACCCACAGCCCACATCCACCCACATAGACACTCCACTAACACTCACAGCCCACATCCACCCACACACACTCCTCTAACACCCACAACCCACATCCACCCACACAGACACTCCAAAAACACCCACAGCCCACATGCACCCACACAGACACTCTGCTAACACCCACAGCCCACATCCGCCCACACAGACACTCCACTAACACCCACAGCCCACATCCACCCACACAGACACCCCACGAACACCCACAGCCCACATCCACCCACACAGACACTCCACAAACACCCACAGCCCGCATCCACCCACACAGACACTATACTAACACCCACAACCCACACCCACCCACACAGACACTCCACTAAGACCCACAGCCCACATCCACCCACACAGACATTACACTAACACCCATATCCACCCACACAGACACTCCACTAACACCCACAGCACACATCCACCCACACAGACATTCCACTAACACCCACATCCACCCACAGAGACACTACATTAACACAGCCCACAACCACACACACAGACACTCCACTAACACCCACAGTGCACACCCACCCACACAGACACTACACTAACAACCCACATCGACCCACCCAGACGTTCCACTAACAGCCCACATCCACCCACACAGACATTCCACTAACACCCACAGCCCACATCCACCCACACAGACACTATACTAACACCCACAACCCACACCCACCCACACAGACACTCCACTAACACCCACAGCCCACATCCACCCACACAGATATTACACTAACACCCATATCCACCCACACAGACACTCCACTAACACCCACAGCACACATCCACCCACACAGACATTCCACTAACACCCACATCCCACATCCACCCACAGAGACACTACATTAACACAGCCCACAACCACACACACAGACACTCCACTAACACCCACAGTGCACACCCACCCACACAGACACTACACTAACAACCCACATCGACCCACCCAGACGTTCCACTATCAGTCCACATCCACCCACACAGGCATTCTAATAACACCCACAGCCCACATCCACCCACACAGACACTCCACTAACACCCACAGCCCACATCCACCCACACATACTCTCCAGTAACACCCACAGCCCTTATCCACACACACAGACACTCTACTAACACCCACAGCCCACATCTAACCACACAGACACTACACTAACACCCACAGCCCACATCCACCCACACAGATATTCCACTAACACCCACTGCCCACATCCACCTACACAGACATTCCACTAACAGACCACATCCACCCACACAGATATTCCACTAACAGTCCACATCCACCCACACAGACATTCCACTAACACCCACAGCCCATATCGACCCACACAGACATTCCACTAACACCAACAGCCCACATCCACCCACAGAGACACTACACTAACACCCACAGCCCACAACCACCCACACATACACTTCACTAACACCAACAGACCACATCCACCCACACAGACATTCCACTAACACCCACAGCCCACATCCACCTACACAGACATTCCACTAACAACCACATCGACCCACCCAGACGTTCCACTATCAGTCCACATCCATCCACACAGGCATTCCACTAACACCCACAGCCCACATCCACCCACACAGACACTCCACTAACACCCACAGCCCACATCCACCCACACAGACACTCTACTAACACCTACAGCCCACATCCACCCACACAGACACTCCACTAACACCCACAGCCCACATCCACCCACACAGATACTCCGAGCACACCCACAGCTCACATCCACCCACACAGACACTCTACTAACACCCACAGCCGGCATCAACACACACAGACACTACGCTAACACCCACAGCCCACACCCACCCACACAGACACTCCACTAACACTCACAGCCCACATCCACCCACACACACTCCTCTAACACCCACAACCCACATCCACCCACACAGACACTCCAAAAACACCCACAGCCCACATGCACCCACATAGACACTCTGCTAACACCCACAGCCCACATCTGCCCACACAGACACTCCACTAACACCCACAGCCCACATCCACCCACACAGACACCCCGCGAACACCCACAGCCCACATCCACCCACACAGACACTCCACAAACACCCACAGCCTGCATCCAGCCACACAGACACTACACTAACACCAACAGCCCACATCCACCCACAGAGACACTCCACTAACACTCACAGCCCGCATCCACCCACACAGACACTCCTCTAACACCCACAACCCACATCCACCCACACAGACACTCCACTAACACCCACAGCACACATCCACCCACACAGACACTCCACTGACATGCACAAACCACATCCACCCACAAAGACAGTCCACTAACACCACAGTCCACATCCACCCACACAGACACTCCACTAACATTCACAGCCCACAACCACCTACACAGACATTCTGCTTACACCACAGCCCTCATCCCCCACACAGACATTCCACTTACACCCACAGCCCACACCCACACAGACACTACAATAAAATCCATAGCCCACAACCACCCACACAGACACTCCACTAACACTCACAGCCCAGATCCACACACAAACACTTCACTAACACCCACAGCCCACAACCACCCACATAGGCACTCCACTAAAACCGACAGTCCACAGCCACCCACATAGACACTCACCCGCAGCCCACATCCACCCACACAGACATTCCACTTACACCCACAGCCCACAACCACCCACACAGACACTCCACTAACACCCACAGCCCACATCCACACACAAAGACACTACACTAACATCTGCAGCCCACAACCACCCACATAGATACTCCACTAACATCCACAGCCCACAGCCACCCACATAGACATTCACCCACAGCCCATATCGACCCACACAGACATTTCACTTACACCCACAGCCCAAATCCACCCACACAGACTCTCCACTAACACCCACAGCCCTGATCCACCACACAGACACTCCATTAATGCCCACAGCCCTCATCCACTCACACGGACACTCCACTAACACCCACAGCCCACATCCACCCACACAGACACTCCACTAATGCCCACAGCCCTCATCCACTCACACAGACACTTCAGTACCACCCACAGCCCGTATCCACCCACACAGACATTCCACTAGCACCCACAGCCCACATCCATCCACACAGACACTCCACTAATACCCACAGCCCACATCCACCCACACAGACACTCCACTAACACCCAAAGCCCACATGCACCCACAAAGACAGTCCACTAACACCACCGCCCACATTCACCCACACAGACACTCCACTAACACCCACTGCCCTAATCCACCCACACAGACACTTCACTAACACCCACAGCCCACATCCACTCACACAGACACTCCACATACACCCACATCCATCCACAAAGAGACTACACTAACAGCCACAACCCACATCCACCGACACAGACACTCCACTAACACTCACAGCCCACATCCACCCACAGAGAAACTCCAACAATGCCCTCAGCCCTCATCCACTCACACAGACACTTCAGTACCACCCATAGCCGGTATCCACCCACACAGACATTCCACTAACAACCACAGTCCACATCCATCCACACAGACACTCCAATAACACCCACATCCACCCATCCACCCACAGCCCACACCCACACACACAAGCACTCCAATAACACCCACATCCACCCACACAGACACTCCACTAACACCCACAGCCCACATCCACCCACACAGACATTGCACTAACACCCACAGCCCACATCCACCCACACAGACACTCCACTAACAGCCACAGCCCACATCCACCCACACAGACATTCTACTAACACCCACAGCCCACATCCACCCACACAGACACTACACTAACACCCACAGCCCACAACCAGCCACACAGCTACTTCACTAACACCCACAGCCCACAACTGCCCACACAGACAATCCACTAACACCCACAGCCCACATCCACCCACACGAACATTACACTAACAACCCACATCCACCCACACAGACATTCCACTAAAACCCACAACCCACATCCACCCACACAGACACTATACTAACACCCACAACCCACACCCACCCACACAGACACTCCACTAACACCCACAGCCCACATCCACCCACACAGACATTACACTAACACCCATATCCACCCACACAGACACTCCACTAACACCCACAGCACACATCCACCCACACAGACATTCCACTAACACCCACATCCCACATCCACCCACAGAGACACTACACTAACACAGCCCACAACCACACACACAGACACTCCACTAACACCCACAGTGCACACCCACCCACCCACCCACACAGACACTACACTAACACCCACAGCCCACATCCACCCACACATACTCTCCACTAACACCCACAGCCCTTATCCACACACACAGACACTCTACTAACACCCACAGCCCAAATCTACCCACACAGACACTACACTAACACCCACAGCCCACATCCACCCACACAGATATTCCACTAACACCCACTGTCCACATCCACCTACACAGACATTCCACTAACAGTCCACATCCACCCACACAGACATTCCACTAACACCCACAGCCCATATCGACCTACACAGACATTCCACTAACACCAACAGCCCACATCCACCCACAGAGACACTACACTAACACCCACAGCCCCACAACCACCCACACATACACTTCACTAACACCCACAGACCACATCCACCCACACAGACATTCCACTAACACCCACAGCCCACATCCACCTACACAGACATTCCACTAACAACCCACATCGACCCACCCAGACGTTCCACTATCAGTCCACATCCACCCACACAGGCATTCCACTAACACCCACAGCCCACATCCACCCACACAGACACTCCACTAACACCCACAGCCCACATCCACCCACACATACTCTCCACTAACACCCACAGCCCTTATCCACACACACAGACACTCTACTAACACCCACAGCCCACATCTAACCACACAGACACTACACTAACACCCACAGCCCACATCCACCCACACAGATATTCCACTAACACCCACTGCCCACATCCACCTACACAGACATTCCACTAACAGACCACATCCACCCACACAGATATTCCACTAACAGTCCACATCCACCCACACAGACATTCCACTAACACCCACAGCCCATATCGACCCACACAGACATTCCACTAACACCAACAGCCCACATCCACCCACAGAGACACTACACTAACACCCACAGCCCACAACCACCCACACATACACTTCACTAACACCCACAGACCACATCCACCCACACAGACATTCCACTAACACCCACAGCCCACATCCACCTACACAGACATTCCACTAACAACCCACATCGACCCACCCAGACGTTCCACTATCAGTCCACATCCACCCACACAGGCATTCCACTAACACCCACAGCCCACATCCACCCACACAGACACTCCACTAACACCCACAGCCCACATCCACCCACACAGACACTCTACTAACACCTACAGCCCACATCCACCCACACAGACACTCCACTAACACCCACAGCCCACATCCATCCACACAGATACTCCGAGAACACCCACAGCTCACATCCACCCACACAGACACTCTACTAACACCCACAGCCGGCATCAACACACACAGACCCTACACTAACACCCACAGCCCACAGCCCACATCCACCCACATAGACACTCCACTAACACTCACAGCCCACATCCACCCACACACACTCCTCTAACACCCACAACCCACATCCACCCACACAGACACTCCAAAAACACCCACAGCCCACATGCACCCACACAGACACTCTGCTAACACCCACAGCCCACATCCGCCCACACAGACACTCCACTAACACCCACAGCCCACATCCACCCACACAGACACCCCGCGAATACCCACAGCCCACATCCACCCACACAGACACTCCACAAACACCCACAGCCCGCATCCACCCACACAGACACTATACTAACACCCACAACCCACACCCACCCACACAGACACTCCACTAACACCCACAGCCCACATCCACCCACACAGACATTACACTAACACCCATATCCACCCACACAGACACTCCACTAACACCCACAGCACACATCCACCCACACAGACATTCCACTAACACCCACATCCCACATCCACCCACAGAGACACTACATTAACACAGCCCACAACCACACACACAGACACTCCACTAACACCCACAGTGCACACCCACCCACTCAGACACTACACTAACAACCCACATCGACCCACCCAGACGTTCCACAAACAGCCCACATCCACCCACACAGACATTCCACTAACACCCACAGCCCACATCCACCCACACAGACACTATACTAACACCCACAACCCACACCCACCCACACAGACACTCCACTAACACCCACAGCCCACATCCACCCACACAGACATTACACTAACACCCATATCCACCCACACAGACACTCCACTAACACCCACAGCACACATCCACCCACACAGACATTCCACTAACACCCACATCCCACATCCACCCACAGAGACACTACATTAACACAGCCCACAACCACACACACAGACACTCCACTAACACCCACAGTGCACACCCACCCACACAGACACTACACTAACAACCCACATCGACTCCACCCAGACGTTCCACTATCAGTCCACATCCACCCACACAGGCATTCTAATAACACCCACAGCCCACATCCACCCACACAGACACTCCACTAACACCCACAGCCCACATCCACCCACACATACTCTCCAGTAACACCCACAGCCCTTATCCACACACACAGACACTCTACTAACACCCACAGCCCACATCTAACCACACAGACACTACACTAACACCCACAGCCCACATCCACCCACACAGATATTCCACTAACACCCACTGCCCACATCCACCTACACAGACATTCCACTAACAGACCACATCCACCCACACAGATATTCCACTAACAGTCCACATCCACCCACACAGACATTCCACTAACACCCACAGCCCATATCGACCCACACAGACATTCCACTAACACCAACAGCCCACATCCACCCACAGAGACACTACACTAACACCCACAGCCCACAACCACCCACACCTACACTTCACTAACACCAACAGACCACATCCACCCACACAGACATTCCACTAACACCCACAGCCCACATCCACCTACACAGACATTCCACTAACAACCACATCGACCCACCCAGACGTTCCACTATCAGTCCACATCCATCCACACAGGCATTCCACTAACACCCACAGCCCACATCCACCCACACAGACACTCCACTAACACCCACAGCCCACATCCATCCACACAGACACTCTACTAACACCTACAGCCCAAATCCACCCACACAGACACTCCACTAACACCCACAGCCCACATCCACCCACACAGATACTCCGAGAACACCCACAGCTCACATCCACCCACACAGACACTCTACTAACACCCACAGCCGGCATCAACACACACAGACACTACGCTAACACCCACAGCCCACACCCACCCACACAGACACTCCACTAACACTCACAGCCCACATCCACCCACACACACTCCTCTAACACCCACAACCCACATCCACCCACACAGACACTCCAAAAACACCCACAGCCCACATGCACCCACATAGACACTCTGCTAACACCCACAGCCCACATCTGCCCACACAGACACTCCACTAACACCCACAGCCCACATCCACCCACACAGACACTCCACTAACACTCACAGCCCGCATCCACCCACACAGACACTCCTCTAACACCCACAACCCACATCCACCCACACAGACACTCCTCTAACACCCACAGCACACATCCACCCACACAGACACTCCACTGACATGCACAAACCACATCCACCCACACAGACATTCCACTAACACCCACAACCCTCATCCACCCACACAGACAATCCACTAAAATTCCAGATCCACCCACAGAGACATTCCACTAACAGCCCGTATCCACCCACACAGACATCCACTAGCACCCACAGCCCACATCCATCCACATAGACACTCCACTAATACCCACAGCCCACATCCACCCACACAGACACTCCACTAACACCCAAAGCCCACATCCACCCACAAAGACAGTCCACTAACACCACAGTCCACATCCACCCACACAGACACTCCACTAACATTCACAGCCCACAACCACCTACACAGACATTCTGCTTACACCACAGCCCTCATCCCCCACACAGACATTCCACTTACACCCACAGCCCACACCCACACAGACACTACAATAAAATCCATAGCCCACAACCACCCACACAGACACTCCACTAACACTCACAGCCCAGATCCACACACAAACACTTCACTAACACCCACAGCCCACAACCACCCACATAGGCACTCCACTAAAACCGACAGTCCACAGCCACCCACATAGACACTCACCCGCAGCCCACATCCACCCACACAGACATTCCACTTACACCCACAGCCCACAACCACCCACACAGACACTCCACTAACACCCACAGCCCACATCCACACACAAAGACACTACACTAACATCTGCAGCCCACAACCACCCACATAGATACTCCACTAACATCCACAGCCCACAGCCACCCACATAGACATTCACCCACAGCCCACATCGACCCACACAGACATTTCACTTACACCCACAGCCCAAATCCACCCACACAGACTCTCCACTAACACCCACAGCCCTGATCCACCACACAGACACTCCATTAATGCCCACAGCCCTCATCCACTCACACGGACACTCCACTAACACCCACAGCCCACATCCACCCACACAGACACTCCACTAATGCCCACAGCCCTCATCCACTCACACAGACATTCCACTAGCACCCACAGCCCACATCCATCCACACAGACACTCCACTAATACCCACAGCCCACATCCACCCACACAGACACTCCACTAACACCCAAAGCCCACATGCACCCACAAAGACAGTCCACTAACACCACCGCCCACATTCACCCACACAGACACTCCACTAACACCCACTGCCCTAATCCACCCACACAGACACTTCACTAACACCCACAGCCCACATCCACTCACACAGACACTCCACATACACCCACATCCATCCACAAAGAGACTACACTAACAGCCACAACCCACATCCACTGACACAGACACTCCACTAACACTCACAGCCCACATCCACCCACAGAGAAACTCCAACAATGCCCTCAGCCCTCATCCACTCACACAGACACTTCAGTACCACCCATAGCCGGTATCCACCCACACAGACATTCCACTAACAACCACAGTCCACATCCATCCACACAGACACTCCAATAACACCCACATCCACCCATCCACCCACAGCCCACACACACAAGCACTCCAATAACACCCACATCCACCCACACAGACACTCCACTAACACCCACAGCCCACATCCACCCACACAGACATTGCACTAACACCCACAGCCCACATCCACCCACACAGACACTCCACTAACAGCCACAGCCCACATCCACCCACACAGACATTCTACTAACACCCACAGCCCACATCCACCCACACAGACACTACACTAACACCCACAGCCCACAACCAGCCACACAGCTACTTCACTAACACCCACAGCCCACAACTGCCCACACAGACAATCCACTAACACCCACAGCCCACATCCACCCACACGAACATTACACTAACAACCCACATCCACCCACACAGACATTCCACTAAAACCCACAACCCACATCCACCCACACAGACACTATACTAACACCCACAACCCACACCCACCCACACAGACACTCCACTAACACCCACAGCCCACATCCACCCACACAGACATTACACTAACACCCATATCCACCCACACAGACACTCCACTAACACCCACAGCACACATCCACCCACACAGACATTCCACTAACACCCACATCCCACATCCACCCACAGAGACACTACACTAACACAGCCCACAACCACACACACAGACACTCCACTAACACCCACAGTGCCCACCCACCCACCCACACAGACACTACACTAACACCCACAGCCCACATCCACCCACACATACTCTCCACTAACACCCACAGCCCTTATCCACACACACAGACACTCTACTAACACCCACAGCCCAAATCTACCCACACAGACACTACACTAACACCCACAGCCCACATCCACCCACACAGATATTCCACTAACACCCACTGTCCACATCCACCTACACAGACATTCCACTAACAGTCCACATCCACCCACACAGACATTCCACTAACACCCACAGCCCATATCGACCTACACAGACATTCCACTAACACCAACAGCCCACATCCACCCACAGAGACACTACACTAACACCCACAGCCCCACAACCACCCACACATACACTTCACTAACACCCACAGACCACATCCACCCACACAGACATTCCACTAACACCCACAGCCCACATCCACCTACACAGACATTCCACTAACAACCCACATCGACCCACCCAGACGTTCCACTATCAGTCCACATCCACCCACACAGGCATTCCACTAACACCCACAGCCCACATCCACCCACACAGACACTCCACTAACACCCACAGCCCACATCCACCCACACATACTCTCCACTAACACCCACAGCCCTTATCCACACACACAGACACTCTACTAACACCCACAGCCCACATCTAACCACACAGACACTACACTAACACCCACAGCCCACATCCACCCACACAGATATTCCACTAACACCCACTGCCCACATCCACCTACACAGACATTCCACTAACAGACCACATCCACCCACACAGATATTCCACTAACAGTCCACATCCACCCACACAGACATTCCACTAACACCCACAGCCCATATCGACCCACACAGACATTCCACTAACACCAACAGCCCACATCCACCCACAGAGACACTACACTAACACCCACAGCCCACAACCACCCACACATACACTTCACTAACACCCACAGACCACATCCACCCACACAGACATTCCACTAACACCCACAGCCCACATCCACCTACACAGACATTCCACTAACAACCCACATCGACCCACCCAGACGTTCCACTATCAGTCCACATCCACCCACACAGGCATTCCACTAACACCCACAGCCCACATCCACCCACACAGACACTCCACTAACACCCACAGCCCACATCCACCCACACAGACACTCTACTAACACCTACAGCCCACATCCACCCACACAGACACTCCACTAACACCCACAGCCCACATCCATCCACACAGAAACTCCGAGAACACCCACAGCTCACATCCACCCACACAGACACTCTACTAACACCCACAGCCGGCATCAACACACACAGACCCTACACTAACACCCACAGCCCACAGCCCACATCCACCCACATAGACACTCCACTAACACTCACAGCCCACATCCACCCAAACACACCGCTCTAACACCCACAACCCACATCCACCCACACAGACACTCCAAAAACACCCACAGCCCACATGCACCCACACAGACACTCTGCTAACACCCACAGCCCACATCCGCCCACACAGACACTCCACTAACACCCACAGCCCACATCCACCCACACAGACACCCCGCGAACACCCACAGCCCACATCCACCCACACAGACACTCCACAAACACCCACAGCCCGCATCCACCCACACAGACACTATACTAACACCCACAACCCACACCCACCCACACAGACACTCCACTAACACCCACAGCCCACATCCACCCACACAGACATTACACTAACACCCATATCCACCCACACAGACACTCCACTAACACCCACAGCACACATCCACCCACACAGACATTCCACTAACACCCACATCCCACATCCACCCACAGAGACACTACATTAACACAGCCCACAACCACACACACAGACACTCCACTAACACCCACAGTGCACACCCACCCACTCAGACACTACACTAACAACCCACATCGACCCACCCAGACGTTCCACAAACAGCCCACATCCACCCACACAGACATTCCACTAACACCCACAGCCCACATCCACCCACACAGACACTATACTAACACCCACAACCCACACCCACCCACACAGACACTCCACTAACACCCACAGCCCACATCCACCCACACAGACATTACACTAACACCCATATCCACCCACACAGACACTCCACTAACACCCACAGCACACATCCACCCACACAGACATTCCACTAACACCCACATCCCACATCCACCCACAGAGACACTACATTAACACAGCCCACAACCACACACACAGACACTCCACTAACACCCACAGTGCACACCCACCCACACAGACACTACACTAACAACCCACATCGACCCACCCAGACGTTCCACTATCAGTCCACATCCACCCACACAGGCATTCTAATAACACCCACAGCCCACATCCACCCACACAGACACTCCACTAACACCCACAGCCCACATCCACCCACACATACTCTCCAGTAACACCCACAGCCCTTATCCACACACACAGACACTCTACTAACACCCACAGCCCACATCTAACCACACAGACACTACACTAACACCCACAGCCCACATCCACCCACACAGATATTCCACTAACACCCACTGCCCACATCCACCTACACAGACATTCCACTAACAGACCACATCCACCCACACAGATATTCCACTAACAGTCCACATCCACCCACACAGACATTCCACTAACACCCACAGCCCATATCGACCCACACAGACATTCCACTAACACCAACAGCCCACATCCACCCACAGAGACACTACACTAACACCCACAGCCCACAACCACCCACACCTACACTTCACTAACACCAACAGACCACATCCACCCACACAGACATTCCACTAACACCCACAGCCCACATCCACCTACACAGACATTCCACTAACAACCACATCGACCCACCCAGACGTTCCACTATCAGTCCACATCCATCCACACAGGCATTCCACTAACACCCACAGCCCACATCCACCCACACAGACACTCCACTAACACCCACAGCCCACATCCATCCACACAGACACTCTACTAACACCTACAGCCCAAATCCACCCACACAGACACTCCACTAACACCCACAGCCCACATCCACCCACACAGATACTCCGAGAACACCCACAGCTCACATCCACCCACACAGACACTCTACTAACACCCACAGCCGGCATCAACACACACAGACACTACGCTAACACCCACAGCCCACACCCACCCACACAGACACTCCACTAACACTCACAGCCCACATCCACCCACACACACTCCTCTAACACCCACAACCCACATCCACCCACACAGACACTCCAAAAACACCCACAGCCCACATGCACCCACATAGACACTCTGCTAACACCCACAGCCCACATCTGCCCACACAGACACTCCACTAACACCCACAGCCCACATCCACCCACACAGACACTCCACTAACACTCACAGCCCGCATCCACCCACACAGACACTCCTCTAACACCCACAACCCACATCCACCCACACAGACACTCCTCTAACACCCACAGCACACATCCACCCACACAGACACTCCACTGACATGCACAAACCACATCCACCCACACAGACATTCCACTAACACCCACAACCCTCATCCACCCACACAGACAATCCACTAAAATTCCAGATCCACCCACAGAGACATTCCACTAACAGCCCGTATCCACCCACACAGACATCCACTAGCACCCACAGCCCACATCCATCCACATAGACACTCCACTAATACCCACAGCCCACATCCACCCACACAGACACTCCACTAACACCCAAAGCCCACATCCACCCACAAAGACAGTCCACTAACACCACAGTCCACATCCACCCACACAGACACTCCACTAACATTCACAGCCCACAACCACCTACACAGACATTCTGCTTACACCACAGCCCTCATCCCCCACACAGACATTCCACTTACACCCACAGCCCACACCCACACAGACACTACAATAAAATCCATAGCCCACAACCACCCACACAGACACTCCACTAACACTCACAGCCCAGATCCACACACAAACACTTCACTAACACCCACAGCCCACAACCACCCACATAGGCACTCCACTAAAACCGACAGTCCACAGCCACCCACATAGACACTCACCCGCAGCCCACATCCACCCACACAGACATTCCACTTACACCCACAGCCCACAACCACCCACACAGACACTCCACTAACACCCACAGCCCACATCCACACACAAAGACACTACACTAACATCTGCAGCCCACAACCACCCACATAGATACTCCACTAACATCCACAGCCCACAGCCACCCACATAGACATTCACCCACAGCCCACATCGACCCACACAGACATTTCACTTACACCCACAGCCCAAATCCACCCACACAGACTCTCCACTAACACCCACAGCCCTGATCCACCACACAGACACTCCATTAATGCCCACAGCCCTCATCCACTCACACGGACACTCCACTAACACCCACAGCCCACATCCACCCACACAGACACTCCACTAATGCCCACAGCCCTCATCCACTCACACAGACATTCCACTAGCACCCACAGCCCACATCCATCCACACAGACACTCCACTAATACCCACAGCCCACATCCACCCACACAGACACTCCACTAACACCCAAAGCCCACATGCACCCACAAAGACAGTCCACTAACACCACCGCCCACATTCACCCACACAGACACTCCACTAACACCCACTGCCCTAATCCACCCACACAGACACTTCACTAACACCCACAGCCCACATCCACTCACACAGACACTCCACATACACCCACATCCATCCACAAAGAGACTACACTAACAGCCACAACCCACATCCACTGACACAGACACTCCACTAACACTCACAGCCCACATCCACCCACAGAGAAACTCCAACAATGCCCTCAGCCCTCATCCACTCACACAGACACTTCAGTACCACCCATAGCCGGTATCCACCCACACAGACATTCCACTAACAACCACAGTCCACATCCATCCACACAGACACTCCAATAACACCCACATCCACCCATCCACCCACAGCCCACACCCACACCAAGCACTCCAATAACACCCACATCCACCCACACAGACACTCCACTAACACCCACAGCCCACATCCACCCACACAGACATTGCACTAACACCCACAGCCCACATCCACCCACACAGACACTCCACTAACAGCCACAGCCCACATCCACCCACACAGACATTCTACTAACACCCACAGCCCACATCCACCCACACAGACACTACACTAACACCCACAGCCCACAACCAGCCACACAGCTACTTCACTAACACCCACAGCCCACAACTGCCCACACAGACAATCCACTAACACCCACAGCCCACATCCACCCACACGAACATTACACTAACAACCCACATCCACCCACACAGACATTCCACTAAAACCCACAACCCACATCCACCCACACAGACACTATACTAACACCCACAACCCACACCCACCCACACAGACACTCCACTAACACCCACAGCCCACATCCACCCACACAGACATTACACTAACACCCATATCCACCCACACAGACACTCCACTAACACCCACAGCACACATCCACCCACACAGACATTCCACTAACACCCACATCCCACATCCACCCACAGAGACACTACACTAACACAGCCCACAACCACACACACAGACACTCCACTAACACCCACAGTGCACCACCCACCCACCCACACAGACACTACACTAACACCCACAGCCCACATCCACCCACACATACTCTCCACTAACACCCACAGCCCTTATCCACACACACAGACACTCTACTAACACCCACAGCCCAAATCTACCCACACAGACACTACACTAACACCCACAGCCCACATCCACCCACACAGATATTCCACTAACACCCACTGTCCACATCCACCTACACAGACATTCCACTAACAGTCCACATCCACCCACACAGACATTCCACTAACACCCACAGCCCATATCGACCTACACAGACATTCCACTAACACCAACAGCCCACATCCACCCACAGAGACACTACACTAACACCCACAGCCCCACAACCACCCACACATACACTTCACTAACACCCACAGACCACATCCACCCACACAGACATTCCACTAACACCCACAGCCCACATCCACCTACACAGACATTCCACTAACAACCCACATCGACCCACCCAGACGTTCCACTATCAGTCCACATCCACCCACACAGGCATTCCACTAACACCCACAGCCCACATCCACCCACACAGACACTCCACTAACACCCACAGCCCACATCCACCCACACATACTCTCCACTAACACCCACAGCCCTTATCCACACACACAGACACTCTACTAACACCCACAGCCCACATCTAACCACACAGACACTACACTAACACCCACAGCCCACATCCACCCACACAGATATTCCACTAACACCCACTGCCCACATCCACCTACACAGACATTCCACTAACAGACCACATCCACCCACACAGATATTCCACTAACAGTCCACATCCACCCACACAGACATTCCACTAACACCCACAGCCCATATCGACCCACACAGACATTCCACTAACACCAACAGCCCACATCCACCCACAGAGACACTACACTAACACCCACAGCCCACAACCACCCACACATACACTTCACTAACACCCACAGACCACATCCACCCACACAGACATTCCACTAACACCCACAGCCCACATCCACCTACACAGACATTCCACTAACAACCCACATCGACCCACCCAGACGTTCCACTATCAGTCCACATCCACCCACACAGGCATTCCACTAACACCCACAGCCCACATCCACCCACACAGACACTCCACTAACACCCACAGCCCACATCCACCCACACAGACACTCTACTAACACCTACAGCCCACATCCACCCACACAGACACTCCACTAACACCCACAGCCCACATCCATCCACACAGATACTCCGAGAACACCCACAGCTCACATCCACCCACACAGACACTCTACTAACACCCACAGCCGGCATCAACACACACAGACACTACACTAACACCCACAGCCCACAGCCCACATCCACCCACATAGACACTCCACTAACACTCACAGCCCACATCCACCCACACACACTCCTCTAACACCCACAACCCACATCCACCCACACAGACACTCCAAAACACCCACAGCCCACATGCACCCACACAGACACTCTGCTAACACCCACAGCCCACATCCGCCCACACAGACACTCCACTAACACCCACAGCCCACATCCACCCACACAGACACCCCGCGAACACCCACAGCCCACATCCACCCACACAGACACTCCACAAACACCCACAGCCCGCATCCACCCACACAGACACTATACTAACACCCACAACCCACACCCACCCACACAGACACTCCACTAACACCCACAGCCCACATCCACCCACACAGACATTACACTAACACCCATATCCACCCACACAGACACTCCACTAACACCCACAGCACACATCCACCCACACAGACATTCCACTAACACCCACATCCCACATCCACCCACAGAGACACTACATTAACACAGCCCACAACCACACACACAGACACTCCACTAACACCCACAGTGCACACCCACCCACACAGACACTACACTAACAACCCACATCGACCCACCCAGACGTTCCACTAACAGCCCACATCCGCCCACACAGACATTCCACTAACACCCACAGCCCACATCCACCCACACAGACACTATACTAACACCCACAACCCACACCCACCCACACAGACACTCCACTAACACCCACAGCCCACATCCACCCACACAGACATTACACTAACACCCATATCCACCCACACAGACACTCCACTAACACCCACAGCACACATCCACCCACACAGACATTCCACTAACACCCACATCCCACATCCACCCACAGAGACACTACATTAACACAGCCCACAACCACACACACAGACACTCCACTAACACCCACAGTGCACACCCACCCACACAGACACTACACTAACAACCCACATCGACCCACCCAGACGTTCCACTATCAGTCCACATCCACCCACACAGGCATTCTAATAACACCCACAGCCCACATCCACCCACACAGACACTCCACTAACACCCACAGCCCACATCCACCCACACATACTCTCCAGTAACACCCACAGCCCTTATCCACACACACAGACACTCTACTAACACCCACAGCCCACATCTAACCACACAGACACTACACTAACACCCACAGCCCACATCCACCCACACAGATATTCCACTAACACCCACTGCCCACATCCACCTACACAGACATTCCACTAACAGACCACATCCACCCACACAGATATTCCACTAACAGTCCACATCCACCCACACAGACATTCCACTAACACCCACAGCCCATATCGACCCACACAGACATTCCACTAACACCAACAGCCCACATCCACCCACAGAGACACTACACTAACACCCACAGCCCACAACCACCCACACATACACTTCACTAACACCAACAGACCACATCCACCCACACAGACATTCCACTAACACCCACAGCCCACATCCACCTACACAGACATTCCACTAACAACCACATCGACCCACCCAGACGTTCCACTATCAGTCCACATCCATCCACACAGGCATTCCACTAACACCCACAGCCCACATCCACCCACACAGACACTCCACTAACACCCACAGCCCACATCCACCCACACAGACACTCTACTAACACCTACAGCCCACATCCACCCACACAGACACTCCACTAACACCCACAGCCCACATCCACCCACACAGATACTCCGAGAACACCCACAGCTCACATCCACCCACACAGACACTCTACTAACACCCACAGCCGGCATCAACACACACAGACACTACGCTAACACCCACAGCCCACACCCACCCACACAGACACTCCACTAACACTCACAGCCCACATCCACCCACACACACTCCTCTAACACCCACAACCCACATCCACCCACACAGACACTCCAAAACACCCACAGCCCACATGCACCCACATAGACACTCTGCTAACACCCACAGCCCACATCTGCCCACACAGACACTCCACTAACACCCACAGCCCACATCCACCCACACAGACACCGCAACACCCACAGCCCACATCCACCCACACAGACACTCCACAAACACCCACAGCCTGCATCCAGCCACACAGACACTCACTAACACCACAGCCCACATCCACCCACACAGACACTCCACTAACACTCACAGCCCGCATCCACCCACACAGACACTCCTCTAACACCCACAACCCACATCCACCCACACAGACACTCCTCTAACACCCACAGCACACATCCACCCACACAGACACTCCACTGACATGCACAAACCACATCCACCCACACAGACATTCCACTAACACCCACAACCCTCATCCACCCACACAGACAATCCACTAAAATTCCAGATCCACCCACAGAGACATTCCACTAACAGCCCGTATCCACCCACACAGACATCCACTAGCACCCACAGCCCACATCCATCCACATAGACACTCCACTAATACCCACAGCCCACATCCACCCACACAGACACTCCACTAACACCCAAAGCCCACATCCACCCACAAAGACAGTCCACTAACACCACAGTCCACATCCACCCACACAGACACTCCACTAACATTCACAGCCCACAACCACCTACACAGACATTCTGCTTACACCACAGCCCTCATCCCCCACACAGACATTCCACTTACACCCACAGCCCACACCCACACAGACACTACAATAAAATCCATAGCCCACAACCACCCACACAGACACTCCACTAACACTCACAGCCCAGATCCACACACAAACACTTCACTAACACCCACAGCCCACAACCACCCACATAGGCACTCCACTAAAACCGACAGTCCACAGCCACCCACATAGACACTCACCCGCAGCCCACATCCACCCACACAGACATTCCACTTACACCCACAGCCCACAACCACCCACACAGACACTCCACTAACACCCACAGCCCACATCCACACACAAAGACACTACACTAACATCTGCAGCCCACAACCACCCACATAGATACTCCACTAACATCCACAGCCCACAGCCACCCACATAGACATTCACCCACAGCCCACATCGACCCACACAGACATTTCACTTACACCCACAGCCCAAATCCACCCACACAGACTCTCCACTAACACCCACAGCCCTGATCCACCACACAGACACTCCATTAATGCCCACAGCCCTCATCCACTCACACGGACACTCCACTAACACCCACAGCCCACATCCACCCACACAGACACTCCACTAATGCCCACAGCCCTCATCCACTCACACAGACACTTCAGTACCACCCACAGCCCGTATCCACCCACACAGACATTCCACTAGCACCCACAGCCCACATCCATCCACACAGACACTCCACTAATACCCACAGCCCACATCCACCCACACAGACACTCCACTAACACCCAAAGCCCACATGCACCCACAAAGACAGTCCACTAACACCACCGCCCACATTCACCCACACAGACACTCCACTAACACCCACTGCCCTAATCCACCCACACAGACACTTCACTAACACCCACAGCCCACATCCACTCACACAGACACTCCACATACACCCACATCCATCCACAAAGAGACTACACTAACAGCCACAACCCACATCCACCGACACAGACACTCCACTAACACTCACAGCCCACATCCACCCACAGAGAAACTCCAACAATGCCCTCAGCCCTCATCCACTCACACAGACACTTCAGTACCACCCATAGCCGGTATCCACCCACACAGACATTCCACTAACAACCACAGTCCACATCCATCCACACAGACACTCCAATAACACCCACATCCACCCATCCACCCACAGCCCACACCCACACACACAAGCACTCCAATAACACCCACATCCACCCACACAGACACTCCACTAACACCCACAGCCCACATCCACCCACACAGACATTGCACTAACACCCACAGCCCACATCCACCCACACAGACACTCCACTAACAGCCACAGCCCACATCCACCCACACAGACATTCTACTAACACCCACAGCCCACATCCACCCACACAGACACTACACTAACACCCACAGCCCACAACCAGCCACACAGCTACTTCACTAACACCCACAGCCCACAACTGCCCACACAGACAATCCACTAACACCCACAGCCCACATCCACCCACACGAACATTACACTAACAACCCACATCCACCCACACAGACATTCCACTAAAACCCACAACCCACATCCACCCACACAGACACTATACTAACACCCACAACCCACACCCACCCACACAGACACTCCACTAACACCCACAGCCCACATCCACCCACACAGACATTACACTAACACCCATATCCACCCACACAGACACTCCACTAACACCCACAGCACACATCCACCCACACAGACATTCCACTAACACCCACATCCCACATCCACCCACAGAGACACTACACTAACACAGCCCACAACCACACACACAGACACTCCACTAACACCCACAGTGCACACCCACCCACCCACACAGACACTACACTAACACCCACAGCCCACATCCACCCACACATACTCTCCACTAACACCCACAGCCCTTATCCACACACACAGACACTCTACTAACACCCACAGCCCACATCTACCCACACAGACACTACACTAACACCCACAGCCCACATCCACACACACAGATATTCCACTAACACCCACTGCCCACATCCACCTACACAGACATTCCACTAACAGTCCACATCCACCCACACAGACATTCCACTAACACCCACAGCCCATATCGACCTACACAGACATTCCACTAACACCAACAGCCCACATCCACCCACAGAGACACTACACTAACACCCACAGCCCCACAACCACCCACACATACACTTCACTAACACCCACAGCCCCACAACCACCCACACATACACTTCACTAACACCCACAGCCCACATCCACCTACACAGACATTCCACTAACAACCCACATCGACCCAGCCAGACGTTCCACTATCAGTCCACATCCACCCACACAGGCATTCCACTAACACCCACAGCCCACATCCACCCACACAGACACTCCACTAACACCCACAGCCCACATCCACCCACACATACTCTCCACTAACACCCACAGCCCTTATCCACACACACAGACACTCTACTAACACCCACAGCCCACATCTAACCACACAGACACTACACTAACACCCACAGCCCACATCCACCCACACAGATATTCCACTAACACCCACTGCCCACATCCACCTACACAGACATTCCACTAACAGACCACATCCACCCACACAGATATTCCACTAACAGTCCACATCCACCCACACAGACATTCCACTAACACCCACAGCCCATATCGACCCACACAGACATTCCACTAACACCAACAGCCCACAACCACCCACACATACACTTCACTAACACCCACAGACCACATCCACCCACACAGACATTCCACTAACACCCACAGCCCACATCCACCTACACAGACATTCCACTAACAACCCACTTCGACCCACCCAGACGTTCCACTATCAGTCCACATCCACCCACACAGGCATTCCACTAACACCCACAGCCCACATCCACCCACACAGACACTCCACTAACACCCACAGCCCACATCCACCCACACAGACACTCTACTAACACCTACAGCCCACATCCACCCACACAGACACTCCACTAACACCCACAGCCCACATCCATCCACACAGATACTCCGAGAACACCCACAGCTCACATCCACCCACACAGACACTCTACTAACACCCACAGCCGGCATCAACACACACAGACACTACACTAACACCCACAGCCCACAGCCCACATCCACCCACATAGACACTCCACTAACACTCACAGCCCACATCCACCCACACACTCCTCTAACACCCACAACCCACATCCACCCACACAGACACTCCAAAAACACCCACAGCCCACATGCACCCACACAGACACTCTGCTAACACCCACAGCCCACATCCGCCCACACAGACACTCCACTAACACCCACAGCCCACATCCACCCACACAGACACCCCGCAAACACCCACAGCCCACATCCACCCACACAGACACTCCACAAACACCCACAGCCCGCATCCACCCACACAGACACTACACTAACACCCACAGCCCACATCCACCCACACAGACACTCCACTAACACTCACAGCCCGCATCCACCCACACAGACACTCCTCTAACACCCACATCCCACATCCACCCACACAGACACTCCACTAACACCCACAGCACACATCCACCCACACAGACACTCCACTGACATGCACAAACCACATCCACCCACACAGACATTCCACTAACACCCACAACCCTCATCCACCCACACAGACACTCCACTAAAATTCCAGATCCACCCACAGAGACATTTCACTAACAGCCCACATCCACCCACACAGACATTCCACTAACAGCCACAGCCCACATTCACCCACACAGATATTCCACTAATACCCACCGCCCACATCCACCCACACAGACACTACACTAACACCCACAACCACCCTCACAGACACTCCACTAAAACCCACAGCACACATCCACCCACACAGACACTCCGCGATCACCCACAGCTCACATCCACCCACACAGACACTCCACTAACACCCACAGCCAGCATCAACACACACAGACACTACACTAACACCCACAGCCCGCATCCACCCACATAGACACTCCACTAACACTCACAGCCCACATCCACCCACACAGACACTCCACTAACACCCACAGCCCTCATCCACACACACAGACACTCCACTAACACCCACAGCCCACATCCACCCACACAGACACTTTACTAACACCCACAGCCCTCATCCACACCACACAGACACTCCACTAACACCCACAGCCCACATCCACCCACACAGATACTTTACTAACACCCACAGCCCACATCGACCCACACAGACACTCCACTAACACCCACAGCCCATATCCACCCACACAGACACTCCACGAGCACCAGCAGCCCACATCCACCCACACAGACATTCCACTAATGCCCAGGAACCTACAGGTCTACCCCGTACACCACAGGACCCAAAGCACACAGGCTCAAAGACACCACTGTGAAAAGTTAGGGCTGCGCCCCCACCCCGATACACCCCGGAAAGAGAGCCCTACAGATATCTCACCCACACAGAGGTCTGCACGGCAGGTGCAAAGTCTGCTCTTCAGAAAGCATCCACAGGTGGAAACATTCAACACAACATAACTCTCACAACATTGGGCGTGGTCTGTCCTGATTCAGGCCCCTGGATGACCCTACCAGGGTGAGCCCACCACCGCAGGTACATACCTCTAAAAGTAACAGCACTATAGTGCAAATAACTGTCAAATAACACAACTCACCAGAACACAGTACGACACAAAATATAACACAACATGACATGGTACACTTTTGGTAATTATGATGTTGATAGCTTAATATGATTTTGTTTTGCTGCTCAGAATCAGATTTATGTTTGGTTTTTTTAAAAATTCATAATTTTTCTGTCAGCTTATCGTTCAAAAAAAAAAAACTGGCCTACAGATAACCTTTGTTGAATAAAAGTGAGAAAACGAATTCTGCGCTATTTTGCTGCTTTTGTAACAGAAAATTGAGGTAACTGATGTCATGAGGCTGGTTTCACATTTTCCATTTCATGGGCATCGACACTTTCAGTAGCATTATGCAAACATAACGACGGGTTGCTCCACTCTTTCCTATTTATCCAAACACTTCTATAAACTTGGACTATAACAGATCATGTGTGTCCAGTTTCCTTTCATTCAAGTGCCACAAATGATGCAAAACCTGCCCCATGAGACTTGCGTGTCCTCTCTCCTCCTGGACCCCAGCAGCAGGGTTGCATCTCCCTATTAAGAACCTCCCCTTCCAAGGCAACAAACCACAGGTTGGCACCCTGGTGAAGGGCACAGTGTGCTGCTGTGAGTACCTACTCCTAAGAGCCCAGCATCACTCTTTCTGAAAGCTCCTGGGCTCAGTTCAGATAACTGCTGGGTCTCTGAAGGCACCCCTGCACCTCAGTGCACAGGCACCAACCAGGATGGCCTCCCCCAAGCACAGTGTACACACTTCTCACCGCCACTTCTTGTGGCGGTCTCCTGTCTCTCACAAGCACTCTCCCCTCACATGCCAGCTTGTGCTGTCCATGGCATCCTCCTGCCTCTCACAAGCAGTCTATCCTCACATGCCAGCGTGTGCTGTTCCCTCTGCCCAGCCACAACCGACTGCAGCGTGAAGCACTATGTGAGTGCAGCCACAGCACAATGAAGCTCCACGAGTGTGACGGTACAAGTTCCCTGTGTATTTGAGAAATATACACAGATACATGTATAAGTTGTGAAAACACTTTGAACCGAGAGCAGGTGAGATGGTAAGCTGACCTTTGTTCTTCCTAGTCTGAGGCAAGTCATGCTCCTTCTTCTCCGGAGCTGTGGCGCTCTCACAAAACACGAGTCTTAAATCTTGAAAACATGGTCAACTGACCATCCTGCTGCCCTGACCATTTCCGCCTTCCTGACCATCCCCACCGCCCTGACAATCCCCACCACCCTGACCATCTCCACCACCCTGATCATCTCCACCACCCTGATCATCCCCACTGTCCTGACCATCCCCACCACCCTGACCATCTCCTCTGTTCTGACCATCTCGTCTGCCCTGACTGTCCCCACCCCCTATCCATCCACTCTCTTCTGACCATCCCCACTGCCCTGACCATCCCCACTACCCTGACCATCCTCACTGCCCTGACCATCCCAGCTGCCCTGACCATCCCGACCACACTGATCATCCCCACTGCCCTGACCATCCCGCTGCCCTGACCATTCCACCACCATGACCATCCCCACCTCCCTGACCATCCAGGTGCCCTCACCATCCCCACCTCCTTGACCATCCCCTCCTCCCTGACCATCCCCAGTGCCCTGACCATACCCACCGCCCTGACCATCCCCTCCTCCCTGACCATCCCCAGTGCCCTTACCATACCCACCGCTCTGACCATCCCCACCACCATGACCATCCCCGCTGCCCTGACCATCCCTGCCTCCTTGACCATGCCCAGTGCCCTGACCATACCCACTGCCCTGACCATCCCCTCCTCCCTGACCATCCCCAGTGCCCTGACCATACCCACTGCCTTGACCATCCCCACCACCATGACCATCCCACCACCCTGACCATCCCCACCTCCCTGACCATCCAGGTGCCCTGACCATCCCCACCTCCCTGACCATCCCCTCCTCCCTGACCATCCCCAGTGCCCTTACCATACCCACCGCCCTGACCATCTCCACCGCCCTGACAAACCCCACCTCCCTGGCCATCCCCACCGCCCTGACCATCTCCGCAACCATGACCATCATCCTCACTGCCCTGACCATCCCATACCCTGACCATCCCCTCCTCCCTGACCGACCGCACTACTCTAACCATCGTCACCACCCTGATTATCCCCGCTACCCTGACCACCCCATCTTCCTGACCATTCTCACCACCCTGACCATCCCCACTTCCCTGACCATCCCCACCACATGACCATCATCCCCACTGCTCTGACCATCCCACCGTCCTGACCATCCCCACTACTATAACCCTCCCCAACACCCTGATAATCCCCTCTGCTCTGACCAGTCCCACCACCCTGACCATCCCCTCTGCTCTGACCATCCCCATCACCCTGACCATCATCCCCACTGCCCTGACCATCCCACCACCCTGACCATCTCCTCTGCTCTGACCATTCCCACTACTCTAACGATCCCCACCACCCTGACCATCTCTGCCTCCCTGACCATCCCTGCCTCCTTGACAATCCCTGCCTCCCTGACCATCCCCACTGCCCTGACCATTCCCACCACCCTGACCATCCCCGCCACCCTAACCATCCCCTCTGTTCTGACCATTCCGTCTGCCCTGACTATCCCCACCACCCTATCCATCCACTCTCTTCTGACCATCCCGCTGCCCTGACCATCCCCTCTTCTCTGACCTTCCCTGATTCCTTGACCATCCCCTCTGATCTGACCATCCCCTCCACCTGCCACTGCATCAGCCTCAGGTAATACTCTTATGTCCCACCACAATACCAAATTCAGCACTTCTGGCAGAAGGGTTTCCGTTAGGGGTGGGCGGAACTTGCAGAATTTTACTCTGCAGAGTTACCCAAAAACTCGGCGAGACTCCACAGAGCTGCAGAGTTGTGGCATGTTGCACTGCTCTCGCTGATTTTTAGCACCAGGAGCTTGTCCTACGCTGTAAAATTAGCGCAAACTGTGTCACGCGGCATGCCAGAGTACGAGTCGCGCGTGAGACAAAACTCCGCCACAGGTTGGCTGGCAGTGTTTTTCCAAAACTTCATCCTCCATGCAGAGCACAGAGAGGCCATACTCCACAAACTCCACCAGAGGAGTGGAGTTTACCCATGGACGTCATTTAGGGGTAACAGTGCGACCCCTAGCTTGCCCCTTGCTACCCCTGGCACTGCCTTTGCAACCCCTGACCCCAGAGGTGGAAAAATCAGTGCCATGAACACAGGGGTGATTCGCATTATTAGAGTCGGGCTCTAACCTCATTTTCTGCTCATTTTTATTACATTAATAGTGAACAATAATTTATTATTCACTAATAGTGTAATAAAAAGTGGAGCAGCAAGATCTTGACCTTCACTGGCATCTTAGATAAGATAAATAAAATGGTTTTAATGTATGTTGCATGTGTGAATGTGGGTGAGAGTGAGTTTAGGTGAGAGAGCATGTATCTGTGTGAGCATGTATGTTTGTATATGGGATCGTAGATGTGTGTGTGTGTCAAAATGAGTGAGTACGTATAAGGGAGTCGGAGTAAAAGAGAGTGAGGGAGTGCAAATGAGTTATTCAGGGTAAGAGTGAGTGCACAAGAGTAGGTGAAAATGAATGAGTGAAAGTCAGTGCTAATGATAGAATGAGTGTGAATAAGTGAATGTAAGAGAGCATGTGTTGTTCTACTTGCAGATCCGGAGTTGGCCTGGCTGCTTCTTGGCTCATAGAAGCTCCCTGGACAAAATGTTGGCACTGGAATACTGGAGGCAATACTTGCATATGGGATACCCTCGGCAAAATGCTGCTTCTGGCTCACTGTATGTACATTTTGGCAAGGAACACCCATGAAAAAATGCCAGCGCTGGCCTCCTGGAGTAAATTCTTTGCATAGTTGGCACCTGTAGCAAATTGCCTGTGATGGCACATTGGAGGAAATTCTTGGCATGTGGGAAACCCTCGACAAAATGCTACTGCTGGCGCTCTGTAGGTAAATTGTGGAATGGAGCGCCCATGAAAAAAATGCCTGCGCTGGATAGCTGACACCTGTGGCAAATTGCTTGTGATGGCACATTGGAAGAAATTATTGGCACATGGAAGACAACTGTGGCAAGTTCTTGGGGCCATCCATGACAAAATGTGCTCCTTGACACATTAGAAATGACCTCTGACCTAAGGGACCTCCATAGTGCAAGAGAAACAGGTTTAGGAAAACTCTGGCACTGGCGTATTGTACGTAATGTTTGGGCAAAGGGGCCACCTTGGCAAAATGCTGGTCCTAGCAATGGAGGTCATTTTTGACCTAAGGGGGCACCCATAGGACATTTCAAAAACATAATTGGGTAAACTCAATGGGACGCCACGGCAATCGAGCGCTATATAAACATATAAACATAAACATAAACATAAACTGTCAGATTTCAGAAGCTTGGCACACCATGAAAATACTTGAATATTAAGTGAGTGTTTTATTAGAGCCTATGGCTTTTTAGCAAATTTATGTGAAAATTGTGAATTAAAAAGCACTAGGAAAGCCTATTTTTTTCAAACTTTTCTCAGGGAAGAGAAACTCCCACGCTATGTTCTCCCCTGGAAGAATATAAAATATTAATTATGCAATATGTAACATCAGCAATGTTAAATATTGTGATGTCATCAGGATTAAGGTTATGTGACATCACTTCTTGGAATGATGCAGGGTCAAAGGTCATATGATGTCACTTCCTGTGACATCATTTAGGTCCTAGGGTATATGATATCATTTCCACTACCCCAGGCATTTTGGTGAAATGGTATAGACACTCTGCCGCTCTGCACGTACTGTGCACACACTGTGCACCGAGGCAACAGCAGAGACCCTCTGCCGTCCTACAGGTACTGTGCACCCGAGGCAACTGTACAGACCCTTTGCCGTGCTGCACGTACTGTGCATGTACTGTGCACTCGAGGCAATGGTACAGATCCTCTGTCGCCCTGCACGTACTGTAAACCGAGGCAACGGTACAGACCCTCTGCCGCCCTGTACATACTGTAAACCGAGGCAATGGTTCAGATCCTCTGCCACCTTGCACGTACTGTGCATGCACTGTGCGCTGAGGCAACGGTACAGACCGTCTGCCGCCCTGCATGTACTGTGCACAGAGGCAATGGTACAAACCCTTTGCCACCCTGCACGTACTGTGCACGGAGGCAATGGTAAAGACCCTGGGCCACCCTGCACGTACTGTGCACCCAAGGCAACGGTACAGACTCTCAGCTGCCCTACAAGTACTGTGCATGTACTGTGCACCAGAGGAAATTGTGCAGACTCTCTGCTGGCCTGCAAGTACTGTGCAGCGTGGCAACGGTACAAATTCTCTGCACGTAAAGTGTACCCGCTGCAATGTTAAGACCCTCTGCTGCCCTTCACATAATGTGCATGCACTGCGCACTGAGGCAACGGTACAAACCCTGTGACGCCCTGCACGTACTGTGCACCCAAGCCAACGGTAAAGACCCTCTGCCACCCTGCACATACTTTGTATGTACTGTGCACCCGAGGCAATGGTTGAGACCCTCTACCGCCCTGCATGTACTGTGCACATACTGTGGATCGAGGCAATGGTACAGACCATCTGCCGCCCTGCACATACTGTGCACCGGAGGCAACGGTACAGACACTCTGCCGCTCTGCATGTACTGTGCGCATAGTGTGCACTGAGGCGAAGGTACCTACTGTCTGCCGACCTGCATGTACTATGAGCCGAGGCAACTGTACAGACCCTCTGCCGTTGAGCATGTACTGTGCATGTATTGTGCACCGAGGCAATGGTACAGACCCTCTGCCGCCCTGCACATACTGTGCACATACTGTGCACTCGAAGCAACAGTACAGACCCTCTGGCGCCCTGCATGTACTGTGCACCCGAGGCAATGGTACAGACCCTCTGCCGCCCTGAATGTGCTGTTCATGCACTGTGCACCTAGGCAATGGTACAGCACGTACTGTGCACCAAGGCAATGGTACAGACCCTCTGCCGCCCTGAATGTGCTGTTCATGCACTGTGCACCTAGGCAATGGTACAGCACGTACTGTGCACCAAGGCAATGGTACAGTCCCTCTAATGCCTTGCACATACTGTACACGTACTGTGCACCAAGACAACGGTACCGACCCCATGTTGCCCTGCACGTACTAAGCATGCACTGTGCACCCCATGCAATGGTACAAGACTCCCTGCCGCCCTGCACATTCTGAGCACTGAGGCAATAGTAGAGACTCTCTGCCATCCTGCATGTACTGTGCACGTACTGTGCACCCAAGTCGACAGTACAGACCCTCTGCCACCCTGCACATACTGTGCACATACTATGCACCCAATGTAACGGTACAGATCCTCTGCCATCCTGCACGTAGTGTGCACTGAGGCAACGGTACAGACCCTCTACAGCAGGAAAGTGCCCTTTTTTGGATGGTTGCCCCCCCACTTTTTGCCTGACATCTGATGCAACCTGATTTGATGTACCCTGGGTCCCTGCCAATCAGGTTCTCAGGGCCTGTGCTCTTTCCCAAAACTGTACCTTTGTACCCACAATTGGCACATCTCTGGCCACAGGTAAGTCCTTTGTAACAGGTACCATAGGTACCAAGGGCACTGTGACCAGGGAAGGCCTCCAAGGACTGCAGCAACTGCTGTGCCACCCTTAGTGGCCCTGTACCTTAGCACCGGCACCCTGCCAATGCAGGGTGCGTGTTTTGGTACAGAGAAAAGTGAAGGGTCGACATGGCACTCATCCCTGTGTGCCATGCCTGCAACCCACTTCCTGAGGCCTAGGTAAGTCACCCCTCTAGCAGGGTGCACTAAACCTCAGGTGAGGGTACATTGGCATGAGCCCTGTACTCCTATAGTGTCTAGGTCCATTCTTAGATATTGTAAGTGTAGTAAAGTCATAAAGGGTATATGGTCTGGGAGTTGGTCATTACGAACTCCACAGCTCCATAATGGCTTCTCAGCACATTAAACCCACACTGATGCCAGTGTGGGATTTAATGTAAATTGCACTCAGAGGGCATCTTAGAGATTACTCCTGAACGACGACCAGCCCTTGTGTGGTTCCTGAATGGCTGCCCGCCATTTGCCACTACCAGACAGGTTTCTGGACCCCTGGGTAGAGAGCCTCCGCTCTCTGTGCCCAGAAACAAAGCCCATCCTGGGCAGAGGTCATGCCTCCTTCCCCAGGATGGGCTGGGTCCACGAAGGGGAAGCTTCAAAGGCCTGATGCCTTTGGAAGCTATCCCTACCTCTTGCTGCCCCCAGCAACTGGCTCGCACCGGTTCTGCCCCCCACTTTGGATGGGAAAACCGGTGGGAAAACCAAGCTAGAAAGAGAGGTGTGCCCACCTTTACCAACCCAACCCCTCAGGTGGGGGAAGCAAGGTGAAGCACACATCTCAGTCCTCTCCATCTTGAAGATGAGCGGATCCAGCCAATTAGGGAGAGGCTCATTCCCCCCTCCAACTGTAGGGTGACGTAAAAGGGGGGTGTACCCACCCCAAGGAAGGGACCAATTGGTCCCAACCTGCACGCCCCTTTTAACGCCCCTAAATTTAGTATTTAGGGGCGACCCCGAACCATACCTCCTCAGATTCGAGGAAGAAAGAAGAAGGACCGAAGAGCCGTGCTGATCCAGGAAGAAGAGGACACCAACTGCTTTGGCCACAGCCCTACCGGCCTGTCCTGACTTTTACCTGCCTACAGCAAGAACCCCAGCGAGTCCAGCAGCCAGCAACCTCCAGAGCCTGGAGGACCTGCCCTGCACTCATCTAACAGACTCTATCTCCCGTGAGCACCAGATTTCCTAGAACAAAGACTCACCCACAGATTCCGGATCCAGGCGGCTCCGTGATTCTGCACCACTATGAACCCGACGCCCATGGCCCGAGTTCGAGTGGCCCAACACTACGAGGAGGTCTACACAGAGATCCTGACCTGGGATCTGGTGATCCCAGACCTCCCTCAACCCTCAAGCCGATGCCTGCAGCCTCAACCTGAAGGGTCCCCCCCAAATGTGACTGGAGCGGGTAAGAAGACCCGACGCCGAAAGACACCCCTGCACCAACACCCCACAGCCTTGGGTGGCCCAACCAACGGTGTCCAGGCATCCCCCAAGAACCCATCTTACCTCTCCAGCCAGTGGTCGCCTTCAGGAAGTCTCCCTGCCCAAGCCTGCAGCATCTTTGTCGAACCGAAGGTCTTCAATGGAATCTACGGGGTCCCCTACATCTTCTTGACACACTGCACCCAGCCACCCCTGTGCCGCTGGTGGTGCAGCTCCTGTGCTGGTCGTTGGCCCCTGCAGTGCTGACCTTAACCCCAGGAGATTTAATCTCACTCCTGAGTGTCTTGCTCGTAAGCAGTCCTTAACTGAAGGCCCCATTAGCCCCATTGGCTAACATGGACCTTTACTCTGCAGCCGGCTGCCCCAGTGCTGCAGGTGGTGCAACTTGAGTGCCTACCTAGACCTTGGGGAACCTTGATCCTAACCTCCAAAACTCTCATTTGAAAGTCGTTTACTTACCTTAGAAACCGCTAACACTTTTTTCCCATTGGAACTCATGGTATGAGTTTTTGTTCCTGAAAATGTTCTGTTGAGCTAAACTTTGTATGAGAGAAAAAGTAACTAAACTGCAAAGCTTAGAAAGTCTTACATACCTTGTATCGTGAGATCTCTGGTGTGGTATCTAGGCATACCACTCCGAGCAGTTGATGTAATCCAAAAGTAATCTAAAAGTATTCCAAAAGTAATTACTGTGTAATTTGAACTGTTTTTAAACCCAATACAAACCTGTAACTATTGCAGTTTGATCCACAACTGCATTTCCTTGAAAAGTCTTGTATTTGAGAATGTATTTGATTTACCTGTGCTCGGTTCTAAGAAATAGAACATAAGTATACCTTTTCATACTTACCTAATTGGTCTGGATTCAGTCTCTGAGTGTGTGCCATCAGTCTTGAGTGAGTAAATACAATAAATGCTTAACACACCCTCTGGATAAGCCTAACTGCTCGCCCACACTACCACAAAGAGAGCGGTTAGCACAAGTGGTGGCTGGCATGACTCGCAGGTGGCGGGGCGGGCGTGGGGGGCCGCGGGAACGAGGTAAAAAAAAATGAGAACTCTTACCTTGGGGCCGGTTTCGCCGCTGCATCTCTGCTCCTCGCTCCTGCTCTCGTCGTGGGACAGGAAGCCAGGCTTCCCAGACCAATCACAATGCTGCAATGCAGTGTTGTGATTTGGTAGGCACCCAGGCTCCCCTGTTAATCACAACGCTGCAATGCAGCATCGTGATTGGTTTTGAGCGTCTTGGTGGGACGCTCAACGTGGGAATGGGAGCCTGGGCTTGTTCTTCATGAAGGCTGTAATGCAGCCTGCATGGAGAACGAGGAAAGTGCGCATGACTAGTTTTGGCGGCCCAAGAGGGCCGACCAAACAGTCATTGTGCACTTAGGAGTGGGCAAACCACTCCTCTCCTGCCCTGATCCGCCCACCCGCCCGCAAAGGAAGGAAACATAAAAATGATGAGAACTAAAAGTTATTTCATTTTATATTTCCTTTCCTTTGCACTGCTCAAAGCAGTGGGGCGACGCTCCTCCGCCATAGCGGAGGATCCGCCATCGGTTAGTACTTACCTAATTTAGCCTCTGCTATACCTCCGGGGACTCTATGCACTCTGTGCACACTATATCTTACTTTGGTATAGTATATACAGAGCCAGCTTCCTACATCTTCCGCCCTGCATGTACTTTGCATGCACTGTGCACCCGAGGCAGTGCTACAAACCCTCTGCCCGATGCATGTACTGTGCATTCACTGTGCACTGAGGCATAGACCCTCTGGCGCCCTGCATCTACTGTGCATGCACTGTGTGCCAAGGCAATGGTACAGACCCTCTGCCACCATGCATTTACTGTGCACTTACTGTGCATCCGAGGGAACGGTACAGGCCCTCTGCCGCCCTACACGTACTGTGCACATACTGACCACCCGATGCAATGGTACAGACCTTCTGCCATCCAGCAGGTACTGTCCACCGAGGCAATGGTACAGACCCGCAGCCGCCGTGCACGTACTGAGCATGTACTGTGCACTAGAGGCAAGGGTACACACCCTCTGCCGCCCTGCATGTACTGTGCACCGAGGCAACGGTGTAGGAGAGTAGGATCTGCTTCTTATAGTTACCCCCACTTTTTGCTGATGTTTCACTGTTTTTCGACTTTGCCAGACTGAGGCCCTGCTAATCAGGACCCCAGTCTATCTGCTTTCTATTCTAAATTGATTGTATGTACTTTAGGTACACTCCAGATTGGATTCTGGGGTACCCTTATAAGTCCCTAGTATATGGTATACTATATACCCAGGGCCTAGGTACCCCAGAGGCCTACCAGGGGCTGCAGCATGTATTGTGCCACCCCTGAGAAGCCTTTTAAAATGACACAACAGGTCTGCTACAGCAGCCTGTGTAAGGTGGTATATGCACACCTTACTGAGATATAGGTTCCCTATATCTCTCCATATCACTGCACAGGTAAACCTATCAGTCACCCCTATGGCAGGCCTTAACAATCCTGAAGGCAGGGTGCTGGGTTTCATGTGAGAGGGTGTCAATGCATGAGCAGAGCCCCTCTGCAGCTTACGGAATCTTCACTCCGGGGTTGTTTGTGATGCAGCCAGACCATATACGCTTAAGTGCATTATAACCTCGCTGTAAATGCTAACTTGAGAATGGCTGCATGGAAACATGTCGTGTTTGGTGTCAAACACCTTGGAATCATATGATTCCACCCTACTAGAGGGAGAAACATGGCACCACCGGTACACCCGGTACCAGCTTAACAGAACCCTGGCATCACAAAATGGATGCTGCAGCCACAGACACGAGTCTGCCCTCCTGCTGCTGGACGAAACTCCGGCAGGGGAGGCCTGGACAATAGGTTTCCTGTCACAGGGAGGTGTAACCACCTCCCAGACAGGCTTTAGTGCATTGGGGCTGGGTGGGTGCACTCCAAGAGTGCTTTGAAGTCTGCACTGGGGGCACATTTGGTGTCCCTGTGCATAGTCCAGCTCAAACCGGTTGCAGGGGCTACCAGCCCCTGCTCTGGTGCGAAACTGGACAAAGGAAATGGGTGTAGCCACCCCTCTTTCCTGACCCTCCCATAGGTGGGTCCCCAGAGTTTGTCCCACCCCTTCCTTGGGTATAAAGTAGGAACCCCTGACTACAGGACTTTAGATTACACCTCGACTAAACTCTGACACAGAAACCAAGTACTTCAACGATCTGCACTACCCTGGATGACTGAAGAATCTCCCTTGGAGTAAAGGAGTTACTCCCCTGCAAGGTAGGCACCTTTAACGCAACTGACCCGTTGGCATCTCCGCAGCTCCGATGAACTCCGAAGAATATTGCCACACAGGAGGTGGGTTCCTGAGGTCTCTGAGGTCGATCTGTGCCCACAGCAAGACTGAGGCCCGTATCCCTCGTGGAGACCGTGCAACCCGAACCCCTGGACACTGCAACCGTTTGCAGATGCATCAGCTTTCCGGCAACCCCTGAGGCTGAGCTTTAGGTTACTTGTAGCCCTGACCCCGAGCAATAATCACACTGAAGATTGCTGGCCTACACTCAACGAGTGTTCCATGGGCTGCCATTTTGTGATTCCTCTCGAGGTCCCTTCACGATCCCTGGCCCATTGACCTGTGGGTCCCCAAAAAGGCAACTCTAACTTTAATTGGGCTTCCCTGATTGCTCCTGACGTACCCTGACTCTACATCGCTTGGGGAGTCCCCAGGACCTTGCTGGTCCTCACAGAAGCATCTTTTCTCTTCCTGCGTGGGTTGCTGTTGCCAAGGCTTGTTGTGTGCAATCCGAGCACCGACACCCCAGCACTCGACATCCTTTGTGGGACAGCTCGAAACCGGCTCCTGCTCATCCTCGACATCTCCTGGACCCCATGGCTGCAGAGTCAAGCTTTACCTCTTCGCACCTGAAGCACCCGACATCGGTGGGAATTCGATTGCTCCGCTCCTGGTCACTGGCTAGTGACCCAGACTCTGTCCCCTCTGTTTTCAGGTTCTTCACATCTTCGATCCAGGCTTGGATCATCCCAGACACTTTTCTTCTTCACGGCAGCAGCACTTTGCAGCAGATCGCCATTGAAATCAACGACGATTCCCGACACCCTTTGACACCTATGCACCCGGCTTCCTGGGTGAGGTAACTCGAGTACTACGGTGCTTCCGTGGGTGTTGGCCCTAGAACCCGTTAAGTCTAAAGGGGTTTGCTCAAAGTCCTCTCTTAAGTGTCCTTTTGCTTTAAAATTCCAACCGCGACTTTCCTCATAGAATCCTACGGTGCTCGCGGCTGTGTTCTCACACTGCACACGTCCCCCGTTGGTCTCCTGTGTCACTACCTTGGGTGGATCCTTGGGGTCCCAGCGATTCTACGTGCTATAGGCACTGTGTCTAGTCAAGTCGTGGTTTTTATACCACTTTCTTAATATATGGTTTGGTCCCCCCCTTGGGCCCATTGTATATTGTGCTATTTACTGTCGTTTTAATACTGTGATATGGTGTATCTTGGACTCTAATCTCATAAAGAGATTAGTAGTGAGTGTTTAGAAATAAATACATATATTTTATATATACCTGGTGTGGTTCTCCTTTCATTTGGTCATTCAAGAGGTTATAATCTGGTAAACCAAGCTGCTTTACACTCCTTCAAGACTTAGCCTGAAGGCTGCTCTCCATAGCTACCACTAGGATAGCTTTCAATAAAGGTTGCCTTTAAACCTATCATCAATAAGGGTCGTTTGGACTGGTGCAAGGTGCCCACTATAACTAGTGGACAGCATATGCCAGGCCAACTTCTCACATTGGTGTGCAGCGGTTGGATTCAAGCTTGCTATTGCTTTACCAGATAATCTCTTTGAGTGACTAACTGAAAACCACTATAGGTACATATAAATCAAGTTAGAATACAGTAAGTTCTACTGAACTTAGAGTTGTGTGTCAAGGGCTTAGCATACCCTTTCTACAACTCAAGAGAGTTTAGTAGGCCCCACTAGAGTAGGTAGGTGCATACACCACACCACACTAGTCATGTCTTCAAGGGCAGAAACCAGTGGGTCTCTCCCAACTAAGTATGACCAGGTCTCATACCAAGAATTGAGGACTATGTGTGCCTCTAGGAAATTGAAGACAGGGAAAAGCCCATCCACACAACACCTCATACAGTTGTTGTTAGCAGATGACCTCAGAAAGACCCCAGGGTCTGATGAGGTTGGCAAAGGGGGTGGGGCAGCTGAAGAGGAAAGGCCAGGTAGTGAACGCTACTATGACCCAGACTCTGATGCTGGCCAGGGGGATCAAAATGATTCCAACCTGGAAAATCCAATTCTTCTTGAAGGTGAGGAAGGAGACCCCAGTGGGGTTCTCTTTACCCCACCTGGAAGGGTTAATAGTCTATCAAGAAGATCAAGATTTCCTTCTCAGGAATCTAATCATTCTGGTACGTCTATAGGGTCCTCTGCTTCTCATAAAAGGGCATCCTCTTATGAGAAGAAATGCCAACTGCTTGAGTTTGAGAGAGCTAAACTCAGAATCAAGAGAGAGCAATTGGCGTTAGACAGGGAATCCCTGGAGCTTCAGAGAGCTTCTCAGAAGTTGGGACTAGAGCCCCATGGTGGCAGCCACAGTGTCCCTAGAGGTAGAGATCATACTCATGACCATAGGAACCTGAACAAGATTGTCCCTCCCTACCAGAGTGGGGATGACATCCACAAATGGATAACTGCACTGGAGAGGGCCTGTAAAGTACAGAGGGTCCCTCAGGAGCAGTGGGCAGCAATCTTGTGGCTCTCCTTTGCAGACAAAGGTAGAGACAAGCTCCTCACTGTAAGAGAAGAGGATGCTGACCATTACAAAGTCCTGAAGAGTGCTCTGATTGAAGGGTTGGCCGAACCACTGAACAATACAGGTTAAAGTTCAGAGATACCCAAAAGGCACAGACTCAGGACTGGGTTGACTTTGTTGATTGTGCTACTAAGGCTCTGGAGGGCTGGTTACTTGGCAGTAAGGTGTGTGATTTCAAAGGATTGTATAATTTAATCATGAGAGAGCAGATCCTTAACAACTGTCAAAATCAACTGTTGCATCAGTACCTGGTGGACTCTGATCTGATCTCTCCCCAAGAATTGGGTCAGAAGGCAGACAAGTGGGTCAGAACCAGGGTGAGGCAGAAGGTTCAGAACCCAGGTGGTGACTCTAAGAAGCAAGATTCTAAGAACTCTGATAAAGGTGGGGAGAAGGGTAAAGACCAGAAGTCTTCTCAAGGGCCCCAAAAATCTGCATCTGGTGGGGAGTCCCAATCTAACAAAGGAAAAGGCCAAAAGAAACCATGGTGTAAAATCTGTAAGCAGAAAACCCAGTGGACTAGTGATTGTACCAAGACCAAAGACTCAACTCCAGCCACCATTGCCCCTAAGGCAACTGTTCCCCCTTGTTCAGCTCCAAGTGGTGGTGTTCCAAATAAGGGTGTAGTAGGGTTGACCCTGGGATCTGAGATGGACTCTGGCCTAGTCAGAGTTCCAACTCAGGCTGTACTGATCTGTGATGGAGGCATGGATATGTCCTCCTATGTGAGTCCCAGTAATCTGGGCAAATACAGACAGCAGCCCTTGATTAATGGAAGAGAGGCTTTGGCATTCAGGGACACAGGAGCAAGTGTCACAATGGTGACAAAAGATCTTGTAGCCCCTGAGCAGATCATACTTGGTGAAATGTACCAAGTGACCAATGCTAGCAATGTCAGGACAGACCATTCCCTGGCAGTTGTTAATTTCTCCTGGGGAGGGGTAACTGGCCCTAAGAAGGTTGTGGTAAGTGGAGACCTCCCTGTTGAATACTTGCTTGGAAATGATTTGGAAAGTTCAGCTTGGGCTGAAGTTGAGCTCAGGACCCATGCAGAAATGTTGGGCATCCCTGAAGATGTGTTTGCTATGACCAGGTCACAGGCAAAAATGTCTAAAACTGAACAAGCCCTGGATCCTGGAAGAATGGACCAGGTGCCTCCCAAGAGGAGGTGCAGTAGGGTTAAGGCAGTGTCTTCCCCCCTGCCTCAGAATGCAGATCAGTCTCTTGAGGGAGATGATCTCAGTCCTGAAGAAGGAACTGTCCCAGAGGAGCTTGAACCTGATCAGGTTGAGTTCTTGGGGACAGGGGCCCTTCCAGGGCAGATCTGAGCCAGGAGCAACTGAGCTGCCCCTCTCTTGAAGCCCTCAGACAGCAAGCTGCTGCTGAGGCTGCTGGGAGTGCTAGTGGGTCCCATAGGATCTATTGGGATGATGGACTCCTTTACTCAGAGTGTAGAGACCCCAAGCCTGGAGCCACCAGGAGGTTGGTTATACCTCTGAAGTTTAGGAACTTCCTCTTGACCCTAGCACATGATATTCCCTTAGCAGGTCACCTAGGCCAAAACAAGACTTGGGACAGAATTGTCCCTCACTTTCATTGGCCTCATATGTCTGAAGACACCAAGGAGTTTTGTCGCTCCTGTGTCACCTGTCAAGCCAGTGGTAAGCCAGGTAGCACTACAAATGCCCCCCTGATACCACTACCTGTGGTGGGGGTTTCCTTTGAGAGGGTAGGGATTGACATTGTTGGTCCCTTAGATCCTAAAACAGCATCTGGGCACAGATTTATCCTGGTGGTGGGGGACCATGCCACTAGGTACCCAGAAACAATTCCTCTCAGGACCACCACAGCTCCTGTGGTGGCAAGGGCCCTCCTGGGAATCTTTTCCAGGGTGGGTTTTCCTAAGGAGGTAGTAACAGACAGAGATGCAAACTTCATGTCTAGTTACTTGACTGTTATGTGGAAGGAGTGTGGAGTAAATTATAAATTTACCACCCCCTATCACCCACAATGCAACTGTTTAGTTGAAAGGTTCAACAAAACCTTGAAGGGCATGATTAAAGGTCTCCCAGAAAAGCTTAGGCGCAGATGGGACATACTTTTGCACTGCCTTCTCTTTGCCTACAGAGAGGTTCCACAGAAGGGGGTTGGTTACAGCCCATTTGAGCTTCTGTTTGGACATCCAGTTAGGGGTCCATTGTGTCTAGTGAAGGAGGGATGGGAGTTACCTCTCAAACCCCTAAACAGGATATTGTGGACTATGTACTTGGTCTCCGCTCCCGGATGGCTGAGTACATGAAGAAGGCAACTAAAAACCTTGAGGCTAGCCAGGAATTGCAAAAGCCTGGCATGACCAAAAGGCTGTGTTGACTGTTTATCAGCCAGGACAGAAAGTATGGGTGTTGGAGCCTGTGGCCCCAGCAGCCCTCCAAGACAAGTGGAGTGGCCCCCATACCATTGTTGAACAGAAGGGAGAGGTTACCTACCTGGTGGACCTTGGAACTCCCAGGAGCCCTCACAGGGTGCTCCATGTCAACAGACTGAAACCATATGTTGACAGGGCAGACATGGGCTTGCTCATGGCTACTGATGAGGGACAGGAGGAAGAGAGTGATCCACTCCCTGACCTGCTCTCACAGAACCCTGAAGATGGATCAGTAGATGGTGTAGCCTTGGCAGGCAGCCTCACTGACTAGCAGCAAACTGATTGCAGAAAAGTTCTCAATCAGTTCAGACATATGTTCTCACTGACTCCAAGTCAGACTACCTGGTGCACTCATGAAGTGGACACTGGGGACAGTCTGCCTGTTAAAAATAAGATTTACAGGCAACCTGACCATGTCAGGGACTGCATCAGGACTGAAGTCCAGAAGATGTTGGATTTGGGTGTGATTGAACCCTCAGATAGCCCTTGGGCTAGTCCAGTAGTCTTAGTGCCTAAACCTCACACCCAGGGTGGTAAGAGAGAGATGAGGTTTTGTGTAGACTACAGAGGTCTCAATGCAGTCACTAGGACTGATGCCCATTCAATCCCTAGGGCAGATGAGCTCATAGACACTTTGGCCTCAGCCAAGTTTCTCAGCACATTTGACCTGACAGCTGGCTACTGGCAAATCAGAGTAGCTGAGGATGCAAAAGCCAAAACAGCATTCTCAACCCCTAGTGGGCACTACCAATTTGTGGTGATGCCCTTTGGTTTGAAAAATGCAACTGCCACTTTTCAAAGGTTGGTGAACAAAGTCCTTACAGGTCTGGAAGCCTATAGTGCAGCATATCTAGATGATATTGCTGTCTTTAGCTCCACCTGGGAGGATCACCTGGTCCACCTGCGAAATGTTTTGGAGGTCCTGCAGAAAGCAGGCCTAACTATCAAGGCCACCAAGTGCTAGATAGGGCAGAGTCAGGTTGTGTACCTGGGCCACCTTGTGGGTGAAGGCCAGGTTCAACCATTGCAGAGCAAAATCCAGACCATCATGGACTGAGTTGCTCCAACCACCCAGACTCAGGTCAGAGCTTTCTTGGGCCTGACAGGGTACTATAGAAGATTTGTCAAAGGGTATGGATCCATAGTGACCCCTTTGAATGACTTAACTTCTAAAAGAATGCCAAAGAAAGTTCAGTGGACAGTGAGCTGTCAAAAGGCATTTGATGACCTGAAGCAGGCCATGTGCACTGCTCCCATTCTGCAAAGTCCATTTTACTCCAAGCAATTCATTGTCCAAACAGATGCATCTGAGTTGGGGGTAGGGGCTGTGTTATCACAATTGAATGATGAAGGTCAGGCTCAGCCAGTAGCTTTTATTAGCAGATGGTTGACCCCCAGAGAGAAACGTTGGTCAGCCATTGAGAGGGAGGCCTTTGCTGTGGTTTGGGCCTTGAAGAAGCTGAGGCCATACTTGTTTGGCACTCACTTCATTGTTCAGACAGACCACAAGTCCCTCTTATGGCTAAAACAGATGAAGGGTGAAAACCCCAAACTTTTGAGGTGGTCCATTTCCCTACAGGGGATGGACTATACAGTGGAACATAGACCTGGGAGTAACCATGCCAATGCAGATGGACTCTCCAGATATTTCCACTTAGAACATGAAGACTCAACTGGTCAAGGTTAGTTTAATGTCCTGACGTTTGGGGGGGTCGTGTAGGAGAGTAGGATCTGCTTCTTATAGTTACCCCCACTTTTTGCTGATGTTTCACTGTTTTTCGACTTAGCCAGACTGAGGCCCTGCTAATCAGGACCCCAGTCTATCTGATTTCTACTCTAAATTGATTGTATGTACTTTAGGTACACTCCAAATTGGATTCTGGGGTACCCTTATAAGTCCCTAGTATATGGTATACTATATACCCAGGGCCTAGGTACCCCAGAGGCCTACCAGGAGCTGCAGCATGTATTGTGCCACCCCTGGGAAGCCTTTTAAAATGACACAACAGGTCTGCTACAGCAGCCTGTGTAGGGTGGTATATGCACCCCTTACTGAGATATAGGTTCCCTATATCTCTCCAAATCACTGCACATGTAAACCTATCAGTCACCCCTATGGCAGGCCTTAACAATCCTGAAGGCAGGGTGCTGGGTTTCGTGTGAGAGGGTGCCCATGCATGAGCAGAGCCCCTCTGCAGCTTTCGGAATCTTCATTCCGGGTTTGTTTGTGATGCAGCCAGACCATATACTCTTAAGTTCATTATAACCTCGCAGTAAATGCTAACTTGAGAATGGCTGCATGGAAACATGTCGTGTTTGGTGTCAAACACCTTGGAATCATACCTCCACTCCAGTAACTGGGGTGGGAGGTATGATTCCACCCTACTAGAGGGAGAAACATGGCACCACCAGTACACCCGGTACCAGCTTAACAGAACCCTGGCATCACTGGGTGCACTCCAAGAGTGCTTTGAAGTCTGCACTGGGGGCACATTTGGTGTCCCTGTGCATAGTCCAGCTCAAACCGGTTGCAGGGGCTACCAGCCCCTGCTCTGGCGCGAAACTGGACAAAGGAAATGGGTGTAGCCACCCCTCTTTCCTGACCCTCCCATAGGTGGGTCCCCAGAGTTTGTCCCACCCCTTCCTTGGGTATAAAGTAGGAACCCCTGGCTACAGGACTTTAGATTACACCTGGACTAAACTCTGACACAGAAACCAAGTACTTCGACGATCTGCACTACGCTGAATGACTGAAGAATCTCCCTTGGAGTAAAGGAGTTACTCCCCTGCAAGGCAGGCACCTTTAACGCAACTGACCGGTTGGCATCCCGCAGCTCCGACGAACTCCGAAGAATATTGCCACACAGGAGGTGGGTTCCCGAGGTCTCTGAGGTCGATCTGTGCCCACAGCAAGTCTGAGGCCCGTATCCCTAGTGGAGACCGTGCAACCCGAACCCCTGGACACCGCGACCATTTGCAGAAACATCAGCTTTCCGGCGACCCCTGAGGCTGAGCTTTGGGTTACTTGTAGCCCTGACCCCGAGCAGTCATCACATTGAAGATTGCTGGCCTACACTCAACGAGTATCCCGTGGGCCGCCATTTTGTGATTCCTCTCGAGGTCCCTTCGCGATCCCTGGTCCGTTGACCTGTGGGTCCCCAAGAAGGCAACTCTAACTTTAATTGGCTTCCCTGGTTGCTCCAGACGTGCCCTGACTCTCCATTGCTTGGGGAGTCCCCAGGACCTTGCCGATCCTCACAGAAGCATATTTTCTCTTCCTGCGTGGGTTGCTGTTGCCAAGGCTTGTTGTGTTCAATCCGAGCACCGACACCCCAGCACTCGACATCCTTCGTGGGACAGCTTGAATCCGGCTCCTGGTCGTCCTCGACATCTCCTGGACCCCGTGGCTGCAGAGTCAAGCTTCCCCTCTTCGCAGCACCGGACATCGGTGGGCATTCGATTGCTCCGCTCCTGGTCACTGGCTAGTGACCCAGACTCTGTCCCCTCTGCTTTCAGGTTCTTCGCATCTTCGATCCAGGCTTGGATCATCCCGGACACTTTTCTTCTTCAGGCAGCAGCACTTTGCAGCAGATCGCCATTGAAATCAACGACGATTCCCGAACCCCTTTGACACCTATGCACCCGGCTTCCCTGGGTGAGGTAACTCGAGTACTCTGGTGCTCCCGTGGGTGTTGGCCCTAGAACCCCTTAAGTCTAAAGGGGTTTGCTCAAAGTCCTCTTCTAAGTGTCCTTTATCTTTAAAATTCCAACCGCGACTTTCCGCATAGAATCCTACGGCGCTCGCGTTTGTGTTCTCAGACTGCACACATCCACCGTGGGCCTCCTGTGTCACTACCTTGGGGTCCCAGCGATTCTACGTGCTCTAGGCACTGTGTCTAGTCAAGTCGTGGTTCTTATACCACTTTCTTAATATATGGTTTGGTCCCCCCTTGGGCCCATTGTATATTGTGCTATTTACTGTCGTTTTAATACTGTGATATGGTGTATCTTGGACTCTAATCTCATAAAGAGATTAGTAGTGAGTGTTTAGAAATAAATACATATATTTTATATATACCTGGTGTGGTTCTCCTTTCATTTGGTCATTCAAGAGGTTATAATCTGGTAAACCAAGCTGCTTTACACTCCTTCAAGACTTAGCCTGAAGGCTGCTCTCCATAGCTACCACTAGGATAGCTGTCTATAAAGGTTGTCTTTAACCTAATCATCAATAAGGGTCGTTTGGACTGGTGCAAGGTGCCCACTATAACTAGTGGACAGCATATGCCAGGCCAACTTCTCACAAACGGTATACACCCTCTGCCGCCCTGAATGTACTGTGCACCAGAGGCATCGGTACAGACCCTCTGCCACCCTGCACATACTGTGCATGAACTGTGCACCAAGGCAATAGTACAGGCCCTCTGCCGCCGTGCACGTACTGAGCATGTACTGTGCACCAGAGGCAAGGGTACACACCCTCTGCCGCCCTGCACGTACTGTGCACATACTGACCACCCCATGCAATGGTACAGACCTTCTGCCATCCAGCACATACTGTCCACCGAGGCAATGGTACAGACCCGCTGCCGCCGTGCACGTACTGAGCATGTACTGTGCACCAGAGGCAAGGGTGCACACCCTCGGCCACCCTGCATGTACTGTGCACCGAGGCAACGGTATACACCCTCTGCCGCCATGCATGTACTGTGCACCAGAGGCAACGGTGCAGACCCTCTGCCACCCTGCACATACTGTGCATGAACTGTGCACTGAGGCAATGGCACAGGCCCTCTGGTGCCCTGCACGTACTGGGCATGCACTCTGCACCGAGGCCATGGTACAGACCCTCTCACACCCTATAGGTACTGTGCACGTATTATGCTCTCGAGGCAACGGTACAGATCCTTCCACACTGCCCATACTGTGCATGTACTGTGCACAGAGGCGATGGTACAGACCCTCTGCCGCCCTGCACGTATTGTGCACGCGCTCTGCACCGAGGTAACGGTACAGACACGTTATTTTCCACGACGAGGAGAACCGATTTATATCACGGACACTGTTCTTTCTGCGCTGCCAAGCAGCAAAGGAAGCGAAACAGGAAAGACTTTTAAAAAAAACAGGAATAAACAAACAAGTAATTGCAGTCGTGTCACACAGGAAAGGCAGACATGTTGACAGTGTTTAATTCCAGCACATTTTCTTCCATAGAAAGCAGTGACTGCCATAGCAACGGCCAGATCACGTGACTTCCGAGGATGGGGTGCCTCCGCCGTGCATCAGCCCGCTATAGAACAAGGCGCTAATGCACTGCTGCGCTTTGGCACTTGTGCACCGCCCTGGCAGTGATCTGGCTGGCTTTGGTCCGGTCCTAGAACTTCTGGGGCCCCGGGCGAAAGGGAAGATGTGGGGCCCCTCTAATTTGCATGTAACATCCAGTCGCGGCCGGCATGACTCGCGGGTGGAGGGTCTCGCAGGGGTGCGCGGGGGGGGGTTAATTTAAAAATAAAATAAACTTACCTTCCCGGGCCTCGCGTCGTCTCTGCTCCTGACCTGCTCTCCTGCTTTCCTGCCTCTGGCAGGAACAGGAAGCAGGCAGCCTCCCTCCCCTCCCCTAAGCCAATCACAACGCTGCAATGGCAGCATTGTGATTGGTCGGGACGCCGACCAGCCAGGCGCCTATGGGGAGGCCATTTTCTCCATGTAGGCTACATTGCAGCCTACATGGAGAAAGGCCAGAGTGTGCATGACTGGTTTGGTCGGCCCCGGAGGACCGACCAAACAGTCAGCGCCCTTAGCAGTGGGCAAGGCACTCCTCCCCTGCCCTAAAGCAGACCCGCCCGCCCCAACCAAACACTTCTGCTTTCTCGCAGTGCGAGAAGCAGAAACATAAAATGGTAGTTTAGCATTTTGTGTTTCTGCTTCTCGCACTGTGAGAAAGCAGTGGGGTGACGCTCCTCCGCCCTAGTGGAGGAGCCGCCCTTGGTAACATCACAAGAAGTGACATCACAGAAAGTGACATCGCAGGACTATTGATCTTATTTGGCATCACTGAAGAGACCTAACGTGGATATCAGTAACATGGACAAAAATATAACTATACAAATGAAATAAGTCCATATATTTTAAAACTGTATTAAATGGATTACATTTGTCACATTGGATGGAAAAGCTAGGTGCAGGTCTCACAAAGATGTATATTATTTACTCCTCGTTAACTGATTGTTTCCAGATGAGTGCATGATACAATTTCCAGCTCTGCCTCATAAAGGGGGAGATCCTGTTGAGGTAATGAGGGGCGGATCATTCAAAATATAAAATGACACAAGAGAAAACCTCTCACACCATGGATATAATTGCAAATTTCAAAAGGCTCCCTTATCTTTCTGTGCCATTATTGTGCTACCTTAGGATTACATTAATACTTTGCAATTTGTTTTAACGTAAATCCTCTCACCAGTATCCCACACGCACATGCTAAGAGACGTAGGACAATCTTTTTTGTGTGTGGGCTCTTTACTCGGCAGAATTATGTTAAGTGCAAAAACACAACACATATAGTACAAAAATACAAGACACCATTGCAAACAAATAAAGATTGTACATAAATAAAAAAAGACTTAGAACAACCGAGACCACTGCTAAATCATACATTGACTTGAAGGTATGCTTCAGATTCAAGGGGTTTTCAAATCAACGTTTTTGATTTGGTGTTAGAACTGTAGGAAGTAGAAGTGGCCGGCTTTAGCTCTGGTGGAGCCCTGTGCGACAATGTTGGTGCCCCCCCAATGACTAGCTCTGCCACGGATTCCCTCACTACCACCCTTTAACAGTGCTCCTCAAGTCTCCATAACCACATTCTCGCTCAGATGCATTTAATTTGATTTACAGTGTAGGGTGTCAGAGAACTTTATATCACACATTACACAGAGACAATCAATCATACGTGTGTAAATCACAATAGGTAATGTTACATAAGACAAAGGACTAGGAGTCACATGACAATCATACTAGTAGGCAGTATAGTTTAATAGTGATTGATCTGGAGAAACACAAACTCTGAATTTAGAACGTAATACCATGGTTGGGGGTTCTCTTTAATAACCAGAATTTATTTCTGTCCAAATGAACCCTTTTTGCAACATTAGGATATTCAAAGGCTGGGGAAAAAACCATAATGCTGTAATTTATACCTTGCAGTTTGCATGCAGCTCTTGGATGACAGTTAATAGCTCATTGTTCTATGTTAGGATTTTGACTTATAAACTGCAAGTAACAAAAGGATCTCTCTGACAAAAGCAGTAACCCACTGACCTATTTACATTATGTGCACTTTGTGATCTGCATGGTACATGTTCTTTGCAGCAGGCACATTAACCCTCTGTGCTACCTTTCCACAAGTCAACACTTCCACTTGACAAAACTCCATCTCTCTCTAGGAAGAACATTAATCACCGGAGTTATCATGACATTTTTATTGTTGCCGATAATTGCTGGAGGCCAGGAAGGAGGCAGCAAGGGCTTTTAGAAACATAATATACTTGCAAACATGACGCCCCCACCGAAGTCAGCGCCTCAGTGCGATCTCATCGGTCGCACCGCCCTAGAGCCTTCCTCCTAAGGGTCCTGTGACCTCAATGACAGAGTCACTGTTGCTCTAGGGTGTGCTGCTTCGTAGGCCTGCCCAAAAGACTCGAGGTGAGCTTCAATAGGGGTTGTAGTGGACAGGCCTTCAAGGTTAACCCACACTTGCCACCGCTATGATCCACCTGCTGGTGCTCAGACACCACTCTTCTAAGGTCTTTCGGGGCCTTCTAAGGTCTAGCATGGAAATGTGCTCTCTCAGGAGAGTGGTCTGGTGGACTGGTCATGAAGGCTGAACCTGGTTCCCCAGTTCCAAATTTGGCAGCTCTGACCATAGTGCCACATCCTCTCCCCCACTGAACACCATACTGCCCCACTGAGAGAAACTCGCACTGCCTTCAACTACAACCCAATTGCACCCCGCTATAAACACCTGGAGGCGACTCAATTCAAATTATGCACTAGACAAGAGCAATATGCTGCCTAAAAAAAAAAGTGACAACACCCGGGTAAAAGCAAACACTCATAAGGAATGCAAGATTAAGTAAAAGCATGTGAAATGTAAGCAGGAACAACATGGTTACCTTAACGCTTTTGCACTTATTATTCAGAAATAAATGAGTGCTTTTGCATGAAAAGTTAAGGCCATGACTACAGGGCCGGAAGGGACCAGTTTCAATGTCCATTGCTTATCTCCTTACAAAACGTAAGCAATATGGTTTAAAAAGACCACATTCGTGAATACAGAGCCGCTGTATGCATTTTGTTTTTGAATCCGCCCATCAAGCAGGTATTGCAGTACATCCAGGAATGGTGCACTTCCCCACCCGAGGAAAACAAAAAAGTAGCGCTTCACTGGCAAACTCTGTAAAGTGGCACTAATGTGTTTTGGGTGTGAATACAATCAATCTGGCCCCTTTTCGACCCACTCTGTTTTGCTTTAGTTATTTTTTACATTTTGAACCTTTTATTTCTCTCCAGCCCAAGGCTGCACTTTGGAAGTGAAAAATGTCAGAAAAAGACGACCTTTCCAGCAAAAGCGTTTTTATATTTTGGATTAATTTCACAGGGGAACAAATAAAGGAAAGAAAAGAGGGAGTACTGGCTACAAGGCCCAGGAAGGGGCCCCCACACCTGGACCTCGCAGCTTGCTCTAGTGCTTAGAGGCCCAGGGAAAGGGGGACCCCTCCCCTGGGCCTTCGAAGCAGTTACGAGGCATTTTTTAAAACACTGCCCCAGCACCGGCAGTACTACATACATTTTAAATACACATTCCCATAAAAAAAAATGGGTGATGTAAAAGTTAACAAAAGCCAGTTGATCTGGCTACTCCCTCCTCCCCTCATCCACCTCGCCTTACCTGTGTCTGGCTGGTCCTGGAAACAAAGGGGCCTTCTGTCACCTAGCAACAAAATGCAGAAAGGGAATGGCCGGTACTTAACAGAGGTGCTGCCCCTCCCCTTACACTGTGAGCCATAATTGCTGGCCTGGCTGCTGTGCCTTCCCCACTCTGTTTGTACCTCCCCCACCCCTGCACCCCCAGGAATGCCACGACGACGCCCTGACCAGCAAGGTCGACTCAAGATGTGTATTGTGATAGTGTGGGGCAGGGGGCCTCATAGGAGCAGGTGGGCTAACTGTGAAAGTGTGGCCTTTCACAGGGAAGCGGGGCACCCTTTCTTTCAGCTGAGCGCGAGGCCCTGGGCAGCTGCCCACACTGCCCATGCCTAGCGCCGGCCCTGATTTGAGGGTTTACCTTTATGACCCTTTGACCCCGTCCCTTGGAGGGTGACAATCTGGATTTCTATTGTGTTTTCTCTTTATAAAGAAGGCCGCAGGTTCAAGATGCCTTTATTATTAATAATGCCGTTTTTAGCAATGCTGAGGCCTAGTCACAAGCTGCACTCTGCAGTACGTCTTGCACTATTACATTAGTACTACAGAACATATAAAAGATCGTACTTAACAACTTATCTGCAGAGGTGACGCCTTTGTCTCGTTTATCTGTGGCACAGTCCAGCGGCGTCACTAGGGGGGTGCGGGGGGGTGCGGACCGCACCGGGTGACACCAACCCTAGTGACGCCACTGGCACAGTCTCCTCACACGTAGGAATAGGTTTTAGAAGTAAATATGAGAGGGACAGAGGGGGGAGGGGCTGAAAAATGGGGAATACTTATGACGAAAGGGAAGGGGTTAAAGACGGGCAAAGGGAGAGCTAGGGAGGAAAATTCACCTATTCACAAACTGCACTTCTAAAATTACTACAGGCAAAAAGGCACCCAAAATTACTGGTCCAGTTCAGAGCTGAAGTGAGTCCAGCACCACAACTGGTATTGTAACATCCTCCCACAGAAAGTAAATGAAATAAAACCTGAAAGGAAATAATGGTAAATTAAATCATTTATTTAAAATAGTTAAAAAATATAAATTAATACAAATTAAGGTTAACAAATAGAATATAAAAATAACACATATATATTTAATTATAAAATATTTTATCAACCATTGTTTAAATTTAAAATTGAATGTAGCATTACATTTTAATAAAATATAAATACATTTATTTTAATTAATTGTATGCCTTACTTCTAATAATTACTAATTAATAAAAAAATTTTTTTTTGTGTTATCTGGAAATTTAATTATTTTATTTCAACTTCAGATTTTTTTTTTTAATTTAATCTAAAACATTTAAATCCATTTGAAGATGTTATTTAAGTTAATAGTGTTGTAGCATTTTTAGGTCTCGCGCCTAGCGTTGCAGTGCGCAACACTGCTCGCACAGCGCGAGACCTCTTGTATGGGCTTCAGAAAGCTAACAACACGCTCGTGCGTGTGGTTTTGCTTTCGCAGGCTGGCATTGGCTGTAGCGTGCTTTTTAAAAAAAAAAACGGCACGCAATTGGGCAAAGGCGGGCGCATGTCCCGCCTTTGCTCCGCCCATTCCCGTCCGTGTCTAGGATGCGCATCAGCGCGCGGCACAGACGACAGGCTCCCTCACCCCCCCGCTCCTCTGTGCACCACTGGTTTCGATTCCCGCGTTCGGCTCCTCTGTGGTGCGCACGCACCACACGTTTCGATTCCGTGCTTGTTTTCTCTTTCTTTTCTCTTGCCCCCCCCTTCCCCTATCCATCCTATTTTCCCAACGCACGGACAAAGATGAAAGCATGGACACCGGAGATTGTTCTCAGGCCTTTCCAGAACAAGTGGTGAGTTTGTCGGGTTCTGGCCGTCGAATTGGTCTCTGCTGGGTACGGGATTCAGTGAGAGCTTGGCACTGTCGTATTGGTAAATATCTGAATTCGTAGTAGTAAATATCTGAAATTACAACACGCAGTTTGTTAGCACACCCAGGTTTTCTCATATTGTGTCATGCGGACAGTCTTGTATGCCCTTATCTACCATATAGTACGGAACCTCCAAATATTGATTGTCGGTCATTGCGATCTTTGCTTACGTATCGGACATTAATGTGAAAGTTAATGCAGTTGAAATCCGTTGTGTTGATGATGGTGCATCAAAAAGTGTAGCTTTTTATTGCACAAAGGCGGGAGTACTCCGGGAGACCACGCTTTGGAAATGATTATCGGTTGCACACTGTATTTTTAAGAACTTATGTCCAGCTGCAGATTTTCGCATCAGTTTTCAGAGTAAGACCGGGTTTGTTTTTCTCAGAGACGTAACTTGCAGTGTTGGCAGCTGCGCACGAGTGTCAGAACTCATTCCCGGGGGTGAGTAGCTCCACTATTTGAAGATCTATATAAACCAGTTTGGTTTCTAGAAAGTAGCAGTTGCGTCCGTGAATGAACGATTCATGGGTACTTTTAAACACCACCATCAACGCTCCGGTGTTTTCCAGTGTGGAAGCATGCTGTGTCGGCTCGCCTTTTGAGCTGTCTGCGCGTTGCTCAACAGCACCGCCTTCTACTGAGCCCAAGGCTTAGAACCTGGGGGAAGCTGTGAAGCCAGGATCGAGTCTGGCGGGACGCTCAAACATCCTGTGATTCTGGGCAAATCACTTCATCTCCCCGTGCCTAAAAAAGGCGAATGTGCCAGTGTAATGCAACTGCTGTTCATGTAAAGCGCTCTAATACCTTGTGTATTTTTACCTATGTATTTGGAGTAACTTGTAACAAATAGAGCGGAGGCTTGTGCCAGAGCAAAGAAAGCAACGAAAAGCGATGGCTGTGTCTTAATGCCAAGAGTAGTGGTTTTGTTTTTTGCCAAGTGGTTTTGTGTGTGTTTGGCCGAAAGTAGTCTGCTGGCTTCTACCTACCCTCTTAAAGTGACGGAGCTACTGCTCTGCGCATTAAAAGTTAGGGAGTTGTAGTGATTGGATCAGAATTACAGGATCCGTGTCTGAAGTACTAAACCCCAGGTCTTAAGCCGGTCTCAAGGTTGATTCCCAATCCTCCAATACTCCTTTACATGTTGTGGGCTCTCTCTCTCGGCTCCTCACTACCACCCTTTCCTCTTTCCCCTGTGCTTGTTTATTTAAATCACATTACCAGAACCCAAGCCTGCAAATGTTACTACACTACACCCACAGCATTCACGATACACCTCAGCAAGGACTGCAGCTTTATGTTATTAAGGAGACTTCCATGCTCACTGATCCCTCTGTGTTAGACTCGGGGACTAAAAAAACAAGCATTTGCAGTGCAATAGGTCTCTCATTTACGAAAGTTTGAGCTAATGGCATTGTAAATGACAGTGCCTTTTATTTTTGTTTTGAAAACCTGCAAGCGGTGCCTAAACACGCACTTTGTACTATAAGTTATAATCGTTGCTTACGAGAAGCAAGGCTGGCAGTAAAAGAGGCGCAGTTACTGCCAGCCTTGTTTCTCATAAGCAACGATTATAATTACAACGTGCGTGTTTAGGCACCGCTTTCAGGTTTTCAAAACATAAATAAAGGCACTGTCATTTACAATGCCAATAGCTCAAACTCTCGCAAATGCGAGACCTATTGCATTGCAAATGCTTGTTTCTTTTGCTGTGAATTTAAATTAAATATATAAAATATTTTGCAATGATATTTACCATAAAATTATTTCTTCGAATTTGTTTTTAGTTTTACTTCTTTACTTTTCCCTATACTTTACCATAGGGAGACCTGGCAGTTGGGGAGATCTCCATATGGTAAAATATCGGGAAAAATTAAAAAAAGTTTATTAAACTTGAAAATGTTAGAAAACAGTTTTACAATAAATATTTTCGTAAATTAATTTAATGTATTTTTTTTAATGAGGAACACATTTTAGAAGATGCTACAGCATTATTTGCTTAATCTTCTATTAAATAGTTAGTTGATTTAAATATATTGAATTAAATTACTATTATTTTTCTGATGTTTAAATTAAAAAATAATTACCACCTCACGTAAAAAATATATTTATTATGAATTAATAATTTCTTAAAAGTTATATAAATAAATAAACATAATTTCATCATGTATTAACAAAAATTAATGTTACGTTAATTTATAAATTGAAAAAGATTGTTAAAATATTTTATAATTAAATAATAAAAATGCTATATACACATACATATATGTATATTACACAGTGGAGGTCACTACTGTGTAGTTATCGTTAGGACCTATTTTCTTTCTGAAGACCATTTTTTGGCTTACTAATGATTTTGGCGCCGATTGACAAACCTTCACAAAACTTTCTAAAAAAAATTCATCCACCTCATCTCCTTCCTGGAAGGTTTAGGTGTCATCCATCAAGCAGAGGCCTAGAAAAAGGGCGGGGTCCCAAAATGCAATTTCCCCATGCAATTTCCTTAAGGGTTTTTAAACAGTGCTACAGCCCAAATGGCTGAACGGAATTACACCAAATTTGGCAGAACGCTAGATCTTGGTCCGAAGACTGTGCTTTCTGTGATTTGGTGTATATGCTTCTAGTAGTTTTTGAGAAATTAAGGTTGAAAATGTATGTGCCACAAGCACGCAACTTCAAATACTAGAGCAATCTGCTTGGTTGTGAGGGCCTCTTTTCCCGTCTGCTGTCTTACTCCTGCGAAAGAGAGGAACTCTGATTGGCTGTCCGCAACAGTAGGAGAAATGTTTCAACCATCATTTCAGGACACGGTGACTTGGGCACATTTATGGAATAGTGGCACAGCAAGTCACCTTGATGCGCTGCACTGCTTCACTGGGAAAGGGTAGGAACGGAGTGTATTTAAGGCATACAGTGCATTCCTGACTTTCCCCCCTTTTGGCAGCCTAGCGCCAACTCATGCTCCCTTGCAACCTGGTGCAAGGGTGCCTGCATTGCATGCAGGGTTGTTTTTGTGCAGGAAGGGACACCTTTCTGTACAAAAACATTCCTGAGAGACATTTTCCTCTTTCTATGTGTGCTGCAGATTGCAGCACACATAGAAAGAGGAAGTAACGAGGAGAAATAAAATATTTCTCTTTGTTACGCCTCACCTGGGGAGGCATATTTTTTTGGGGCAATCTCGGGTTGAAAGGTCTTGTAAATCTGTGACTACGTCAAAAACCACGGGAGTTGCATGGGATCATCTACGTAACAAAGCAAACACAAGGAGATGATGGACGGAGTGCTGAAACTTTTCAAACACTCACCCCCAGTCACAGATCTGGGTTGAATACATCATCGTTCTTTATCTCACTTCGCCACCCCAGTTCAGACCCAGCTATATGCAAATCAGTCTTGACCCTGTTCCTTGTGGGAACAGTCCAGACCGAACTGCCAAGCCAGGTCTTCCCTGGACCGGAATCAAGCATCCTGGGACCGGTTTCAGGGTAACACCCCTCATCAGCCAGGCTAGCTCGAATCCAGTGGCAAAGTGAGCAAGGGACCCACGTCTGGGCATACCCTGCCAACTTAGGGCGAACAAAGCAAACACAAGGAGATGATGAACGGAGCGCTGAAACTTTTCAGACACTCACCCCCAGTGAGCTAAAGAACGATGATGGATTCAACCCAGATCTGTGACTGGGGGTGAGTGTCTGAAAAGTTTCAGCGCTCCGTCCATCATCTCCTTGTGTTTGCATCATCTACGTAACACCCATAAAACACCTACTCAAGGCAGTGGCTCCTCTTATCTTACTTGCTCAATAAATCATTTTTCATCAATCACATTTTGTTCTTCCCTTCTGTCGGTGACTGCTTTACTGCTACATCTTTCTTGGCAACGAGGATGGGATATTATGATGTTCAATGGAAGGAAGATCTTTGGTAAAGTATATATAGCAATCAAGGGGCTTTGCATTTTAGGGTGGTTCACCAGGGGCTTTTCAAAATTGTGTTGAGCCCAATGACGAAGGAGCAAGTGTCTATTGTTGGTGAAAATATATCTGAAGTGCTCAGGAACAAATTCCCGTCTGTTTTCATGAATAATCTTTGTCCCATTAAGGGATTTCAACATAGGATTAAAGTCAAAGAAGGAACGTTCCCCGTGAAGCCTATTTTTCGTTAGTGATTACTTGGAAAAATAATTTAATTGTTAATGGGAAATGGGATAATTAAATCTATAGAGTCTTCAATATGGTTGTCACCACTGGTTGTTGCACGCAAGAGTAGTGGTGATTTGAGAGTCTGTGTTGACTGGAGGAGTCTAAACAAAGCCATTTGGGTGAATTCACACCAGTTACCCAAAATACCAGAGTTAGCCGTTCAAATTAATGGTGTAAAGTTTTTTAGAAAATTGGATTTGGCTTCCACCTACCATCAACTTATGTTAGAATCAGGCTCCAGACACTATACAGCATTTGTATTCCCCATGGGTACGTACCAATACTGCAGGATCAATCAATCAATCAATCGATCAGGGAATTTTGAAGCGCGCTACTCACCCGTGAGGGTCTCAAGGCAGTGGGGGGGGGGGTGGAAGGGGGGTTAGCAGCTCCGGTCAGTCGAAAGCCAGGTCTTGAGGGTCTTCCTGAAGATATGCAGAGAGGGAGTGCGTCTGATGTGGATCGGGAGCTCGTTCCGGTCTTAGCCGCTATGTAGGAGAAAGATCTTCCACCTGTTCTTGCTCTGAGGATGCGCGGGGCTTCGGCGAGGGTGAGGTTGGCAGATCGGAGGTTTCTTCTGGGTACGTGGAAGAAGATTCTATCATTGAGAAATTGGGGTCCGGTGTTGTGGAGGCATTTGTAGGCGTGGGTGAGTATCTTGAAGGTTACTCTCTTCTCGGTGGGGAGCCAGTGGGGGTCTTGCAGTTGTTGGGTGATGTGTTTGTGTCAAGGGATGCCGAGGACAAGTCTGGCTGTGGTGTTCTGTATGGTCTGGAGTGTGCACAGCAGAGACTTGTTGATTCCGGCGTAGAGAGCGTTTCCGTAGTTCAGTCTGCTGGTTATGAGTGCGTGGGTGATGGTCTTTCTGGATTCGGGGGGATTCATTTGAAGGTCTTCCTGAGGATGCAGAGGGTGTTGAAACAGGTGGAGGCGGCGGCGTTGATCTGTCGGGTCATAGAAAGGGAGGAGTGGAGTACGATGCCAAGGTTCTGGGCGTGGTCCTTGGGGGGGGGCTGCCGAGGGCAGTGAGCCACCAGGTGTTGTCCCATGCAGAGGGGGAGGGTCCGAAGACAAGGACCTCTGTCTTCTCCGAGTTGAGCTTCAGGCAGCTGCTGCTCATCCAGGATGCGACATCCATCATTCCTTCCTGGAAGCTGAGTCTGGTGGTGTCAGGGTCCTTGGAGAGGGAGAGGATGAGATGGGTGTCGTCGGCATAGGATACTATGCTGAGTCCGTGTGCTGTCTGACGATTGCGGCGAGGGGAGCCATGTAGATGTTGAAGAGCGTAGGGCTGAGTGATGATCCTTGGGGTACTCCGCAGTTGATCTCAGTGGGTTCGGAGAGGAAGGGCGGGAGTCTGATTCTTTGGGTTCTGCTGGTGAGGAAGGAGCAGAGCCAGTCGAAAGCAGTTCCCCATATGCCGGCGTCGTGGAGCCTGGCGGTGAGTGTGCGGTGGGAGACGGTGTCGAAAGCTGCAGAGAGGTCGAGTAGGATCAGTGCTGGGGTGTGGCCCTGGTCAAGGGGAGTGCGGATGTCGTCTGTAGCGGTGAGTAGAGCAGTCTCTGTGCTATGGTTGCTGCAGAATCCGGATTGGGAGGGGTCAAGGATGGCGTTCTCTTCGAAGAAATTAGTTAGTTGGACGTTGACGGTCTTCTCTGTGACTTTGGCTGCGAAGGGGAGGAGGGAGATGGGTTGGTAGTTTTTGAGGTCCGTAGGATCTGCTGAGGGCTTTTTGAGAAGGGGCTTGACTTCTGCACATTTCCAGTGATCGGGGAAAGTGCCGGTTTTGAAGGTGGTGTTGATGGTGTGTCGAAGTTCGGGTGCTATGGCGGGGGCTCTGTGGAAGATGTGCGGGGGGCAGCAGTCCATGGGGGCTCCAGAGTGGATACCTTTCATGGTCGATTTGGTGTCTTCGGTGGTGACTGGGGTCCAGGAGGAGATGGTGGGCTGGCTGGCATTGCTGGAGGGGGAGTGGTTTCGGAGTCAAGTGTCTGTTCGTTGAAGTTGTCGTAGAGGGCCTTGATTTTCAGGTAGAAGTAGGAGCTGAGCTTATTGCAGAGGTCCTGGGAGGGGGTGATGTACGTGGCTTCGCTGGGGGTTTTGGTGAATTCCTGGATGATGCTGAAGAGTTCCTTTGAGTTGCTGGAGTTGGTGAGGATCTTGTTCTGGATGAAGGTCCTTTTGGTGGATCTGATTAGTTGGTGGTATTTTGTCATGGCGCTCTTGTATGTGGCGCGGTCTTCCGAGGATTTGCTGTTTCTCCAATTCTTCTTGAGCCTTCTGCAGGTGCGTCTGGATTCTTGGAGGTATGCGGTGAACCAGGTGGCCTTTCTGGGGCACTGTCTGTCGGGGTTATGGATAAGCCTGGGCGTAGTGGGCGTAGCAGGGCTACGCGGAGGTCCACGGAGTTGCAAACAAACTCCGTGGAACTCCGCTCTTCTCCGCTACACCACCCGACTCCACCCCCCTATTAATAACAAGTAATTCGACATTAATTAAAAGTAAATTAAAAACCACTTATCTGACCTGCGGCGTCCCCGGGCTGCCCTCCTCCTCTTCCTCGCCGTCTGGGTAATCCTTGAGAAAACTGTGCATGTGCACGCGCCTGCGCATGCACATGCACATTTCTTGCAAGAAATGCGCATGCAAATCTCCGCACACTCTGCAGGCGGAGCGGAGGTCTCCACCCGGGCTTAGTTACGGAGGGGTGTGAGCTCGTCTGCGCAGTTCGTGATCCATCTGTGAAGTTCTTTGTCTGCGAGGTTGGCGTCGGTCGAGGTGGAGGTGGCATTGCGGTTGAGGGTGGAGTTGAGGTGCTCCTCGGTGACCTTGCTCCAGTTTCTTCATGGTGGGTGGGGTGCAGGTTTGGGGGTGGTGGGTTTGTTGACATGGAAGTGTCTCCTTCCTTGTCCCCAACCCCTCCCCCTACAGGCACTTCTACTGCGTATGATGTCTCCCAAACCCAATCCTCCAATTTCCCTCCCTCGCTAGCAACCCTCCCTCATCCTGACACCTCAACAGCATGCTCAGTCTCCCAAACCCTTTCTCTCTCTAATGACTTCTCTCCACCTACCACTAGGCACACCCCCTACCTCACTACCTCCTTCCAGCACCCTCCTCCCGAAGTTCCTATTATTCGACTGCCAGCACCAATTTCACCCTCTCCAAATTGCCTCCCCCCCCCTTAGCCAGGATGTTATTTCCCCTCTCTCTCCTCATGACCCCTTACCAACTCAGAACACCTATTCTGACTCTATGCACTCCCTTTCTGACTACACGGTCCTCCCTTCGTTCACCAACCTGAGAACGCCTCTCCACACCCCCCCGGCCTCCCAACCCACACACTCCACAGACCGCTCTCCCCGGACAACTCGGATCCTACTCTCCTCCCTACCACCCTCTCTCCCCCAGTCCCTATCACTCCTTTAACACAGACTCTATCTAACATCGAAAGCCATCTCCTTACCTTGTCGTCCGAACTCTCTCAACTCAGGAAAGATCTTACCTTGTCGTCCGAACTCTCTCAACTCAGGAAAGATTTTAACTCCCTCTCCTCTGAGATCCTCCTAAACCGCGCAATCTCCCCAAACCCTGGCTCACAAAACACCACCAACCCTCAACAGTGGAGAACCTTCCCCCACTGCAACTGTTCCCATAGGCCCCCACGTGCCTCGAGCCATCTCTCCCCCTCAGACCTCCTCGACCTTTGTAACTCTTACCTCCCTAACTATCCAAATGACCCTCCCGCCCACCACTCTACCATTCCCGTGATCCTGGGTACGAGCAGAATCCTGTCCTCCCCTGTCTCCCCTAGACCCCCAACATAACTTACCGCTATCCAATCACGCCCTCCCCCCATAAACAACCAGAAACCCCTCGCATGCATGCTGGTTAACTGCCGCTCAGCTGTCCGGCATGCGACTGAAATAGCTGAAACCATCCTCAGCGAAAACATTGACATTGCCTTCCTTACGGAAACTTGGCTCAATGTCCACTCTACATCTATCCTTGACTTACTCTCCCCCCGGTTACTCCATACTCAGAAAAGATAGACAAGATAGAATAGGAGATGGTCTAGCCATCATCTTTAAAACGAACTTCTACTCTCGCTTGTTAAGAACTCTGACCCTATTACCTTTGAATACCTCGGAGCAGAACTTAAAATTCAGGGCTCCCCACCTATTCGCCTACATAATATCTACCATCCTCCTGGCGAATCCCTTCCCTTCGCAGAAGAACTTTCCGACCTCCTCACCCAATCCTCACTTTCCAACTCTAAAAATCTCTTCCTTGGAGACTTCAACCTCCACTGGAATGACATTGAAGACCCTGCAGTTAATCTCCTCATGAATCTTCTGGAGATTAGTGACCTTAAACAAATTTGTCACTCTCCAACTCACACCAAAGGGGCCACTCTCGATGCCATCATCACTAATAATGATTTGGCCTCCCTTTCCAACATCATCCCCATCGACTGGTCCGACCATCACCTCATCCTCTTTACGATCACCACTACGGACCCCCCCTCCATACCAAAAGCATCAAACATATGAAATTGACCAGAAACCTTCATCTTATCCCCCCCGGTGAACTGGAAACTAAACTCAAAGCCCAATTTCTGCTCACTCCCCTCTCCCAAAATGCTAACACACTCACCGAACACTATAATAAATCAGTTACCGAGGTCCTAGACCTAGTGGCCCCTCCTAAACTAAAAACCCAAAGAAACATACCTTCTAAATCCTGGTTCAACTCTGATCTCAACAGTGAAAGACGCTCTCTTAGACAGTCTGAAAGAACCTGGAGGCGACACCCATCCCCCTCCCATCTAGCCCTCCTCCGATCTGCTAGGTCCAACTACAAAAAACACATCCTCAATGAAAAGGCCTCCTTCTTCCGCGCACAACTTGATAGGGGCAAAAATAGACCTAGAGAATTGTTCAGCATCGTCAAAAACCAAACATCCTCTGCCCCCCAAAAGTTGACGGCCTCAATTGAGAAATGCGAAGAAATTGCTAATTTCTTCTCTGATAAAATCACCAAAATTGATCAATCCTTCCACTTAAATCCCCTCTCTCCCAACCCACTATTTTCCTATGACATTTCTCCTGAACCTCCATCCCCATCAAATCCTCCCCCGGTTCCTTCCCATCGCTCTTCCGTTACCTTCCCACCTGAATCCAACCCTTTTTTCCCCCAGCAAAAAAACAATGCCTCCTGGCATAATTTTCACCCTGTCACGGAACACGAAGTCTATAACATCATCTCTAAGCTTAAACCATCTTCTCACACCAAAAACCCTATGCCCTCTAACCTAGTCCAAGACCTAAAACATATCATCGCCCGCCTCTGGACCACCATTATAAACTCATCCCTGACCTCAGGTTGTGTTCCCGCCTCCCTCCAACTGGGTCAAATCACACCTATCCCCAAAAATCCCAACGCAGATCCCAACGACCCCAATAACCTCCGACCTATCTCTAACCTCCCTCTTCTCTCCAAAGCCCTTGAAAATTGCGCCCTGTTCCAACTGGATAATCACATCAACACTTTCGACCTCTTTGACTCACTGCAATCCGGCTTCAGAAAAGGATGCAGCACAGAATCTGCCATGCTCAATATAGTGGACGACATTCATCACTCACTCGACAATGGCGAGTCTTGCCTACTCATTCTCCTCGACCTTTCCGCTGCTTTTGATACAGTTAACCACTCTGCCTTACTTAACACTCTTAAAGTCCGCTTTGGCCTCAATGGCCTGGTCCTCAACTGGTTCACCTCCTTTCTCCAACACAGAACCCAACAAATCAAAATCGATAACTGCCTTTCCAACCCTAATCCAATCTCCCTCGGTGTCCCCCAGGGATCCATTCTCTCTCCTGCTCTCTTCAACCTCTTCATGGAACCCCTTACCTTCATTCTCAAACAAGCAGGAATCAATTACCACTAACCCTGGGCGTAGTTCGCGTAGTCGCGCTACGCGTAGCTACGCAAAGTGCAGTTCGCACTACGCGAGCTACGCGTAGCACTACGCGAACTGCGTAGTTTGCTGTTCGCACTGTGCAATGCGAGAGAACGGCATCTCGCACAGTGCGAGCAGTCGTTTTCTGCTGCTCGAGTAGATTTTTACTCGAGCAGCAGTTTTCTCAACGCGGACTGGTAGTTTCTCATCGCGAGCGGTCGCGAGCATACGCGACCACTCGCAATGAGAAACCTGACCTCCCGCGTTGAGATCCTCGCCGGGAGGTTTATTTTCCTCGCTCGCGATCGGCAACTTGATGTTGCTGATCGCGAACGAGGAAAAGTCTCGCCGGGATGTCATTTTGCTTGCTCGCGGTCGCCAACTTGACGTTGAGGACCGCGAGCAAGCAAAAAATGACCGCTGCACTACGCTTCGCTGCGCTACGTGTGTTCGCACTGTGCTACGTGCAAATCGCGTAGTGCGAAGTTGCGCAAACTACGCAAACTTCGCGAGCGTAGCGTAGTGCTTTGCCCAGGCCTAATTACCACCTCTATGCCGACGACACTCAACTTTACTATAAGATTAAATCCCACTCTGATGTCCTCCACCTCAATGACACCCTGACCAAGATCCAATCATGGTTCCACCACAACCATCTCAAACTCAACCCTAAAAAAACCGAAATCATTCTCTTCTCCCCTAAAAACAACCCACTCCCCATACAAAACTGGATATCCGACGTTAATGCTCTCAACTGCTCTCTCACTACTTCCAACTCAGTTAAATCTCTAGGCATCACCATTGATAATAGCCTTGCCCTACTTCCCACATAAAAACCTCAGCCAAAGGAGCACTCTTCACCCTCCGTCATCTCAAGAAAATTAAACCCTTCATCCCGGCTGACGACTTCAAATCTGTTGTCCAATCGCTGGTCCTGTCGAGAATCGACTATGGTAACGCTATCCTCGCTGGAACACCTAAAGTCCACCTTGCACCACTCAAATCTGTGCTCAACATAGCGGCTAGACTTATCTCGGACTACAAATGTTTCGACCACATCTCCCCCGCCCTTAAAACCCTCAAATGGCTACCCATCGAAGGCAGATCCACCTATAAGATTGCATGTATCACGCACAAAGCCCTTCACCAAAACACCCCACGTTACCTCTCTGACAAACTCCACAAAGCGGGCCGCGCCCGACCGACGAGGAGCACCAACGCCCTCATTCTTATCCCCCCTCTGTTAAAGAAGAAATGCACACAAGTTCGCTCCTTCTCCGGAAACGCTCCTTCCATCTGGAACTCCCTGCCTAAAGACCTGCGCTGTAACCCTTCCTACTTCAACTTCAAAAAAGACCTTAAACTGTACCTCCTCAACAAATAATGGGGTCCATAATACCTACCTCTGACACTGACTCCCACTCTGCGCCCCCGTCAGGCTCCCCTCTATTGCCCTCCAATTCTCTCTCCTCCCCATTCCCCCTCCTAACTCCCCTCCCTCAAGCTACTCTCTCCTCTCCCCCTTAACCCCCCTCCCTGCCTCTATCTTTTACATATGACATCTAGCCTTACGCACTGCCTCCCACTGTTCTCCTGTTCTCCTAACTCCTACTCTCTTTGTCCCCCTCCTTTATCTTTTTCTTTTTCTCCTTCACCCACCCACCCTGGCCTAATTACTCACTGCCCTCTTTAGCTTAATATGGTACTTTTGTAAATAGCACTCGTATTTATCTGCTTCCTTTCGTATAATGGTTCTTATTGCAATGTTTTTGATCAAATGTTTTTAGTACCGTACCTCCTCACTCTCCTGTAAAGCGCTCTGATACCCCTGGGTCTAGCCAGCGCTATATAAAACCTTTAAAATAAATAAGTATACACAGTGGTGGTCCGTCCAGGGGGTTGCGTGGTGTGACTGAAGTGGATGTTGTTACCTCCTGCGAAAATGGGATCAAGGGTGTGTCCTGCCTTGTGGGTGGGGGTGGTGATGAGTTGTTTCAGTCTGAGGTTGTCAAGGTTGTCCAGGAGGGTGGCGGAGTTGGGGTCGTTGAGGTTGTCGAGGTGGAAGCTGAGGTCTCCGATGAGTATGTAATCTATGGAGGCGATGGCGTGGGGTGCGATGAGGTCAGTGATGGTAGCGGTGAACGCGGTTCGGGGTCCGGAGGGTCTGTAGGCGATGGTGCCACGTAGGGTAGTTCAGGGGCTGGTCTGGATCTGAAAATGTAGGTGTTCGGTGGTGGACGGGGAGTCTCTTGCGCTGGAGGTGGTGTCGGAGGGAGCTCTTGTATGCGATGGCGAGTCTTCCTCCTGGGCGGTTGGGGTGGTCCTTCCTCTGGATCTTGTATCTGTCGGGGATGGCGGTGGCGATGTCGGGCGGAGTTGGTCCAGGTTTCCGTGAAGAAGACGACGTCTGGCGAGATGGTGTCGAGGAGGTCCCAGATCTCTACGGCGTGTCTGCGCAAGGAGCATATGTTGAGGAGGATGCACCTCAGGGCTTCGGGGGTGCTGGCGTCCGGCGTGGGGGCGGCGGCCGTGGTGGTGCGGAGGGTGGTGAAGGTTTGACGGCAGTGTCGGCAGGAGAACTGGCCGTGGGTGGTGTTCGGCGTAGACAGCTGGCAGTTGTTGTTCCTTCCGGGGTTGAGTGCGAGGAGGTCAGCTGAGTTGTAGCGGTGGGTGGCCGGAGGACCAGGGTCCCTGGCACTGGTCGCGGACGGGCATAGACGGGCTTGCCTTTGCCACGCCAGCGGTGCCCTCGCTGTGCGAGGAAGCCCTTAAATTGGGAAGGGAGAGGGAAGCGCAGTTGGGAGGAGGGGGCAGGATACGGCAGTGGAGAGGGGCCGCGGGGGCAGCAGCGGCGGGAAAAGGGGCGACGAAACCGGGCACGTGGGACAAAGGGCACAGGTAAAGTAAACAGGCAAAAATAGACAAAATAACAGAAACAAAGGCACAATATAAAAGGACAGACAGAGGAACAGAACCAAACTCGAACCCCTACCTATACAGGGCAGCGGCAGCAGCACAACAGCGGAGCTGCTGGGGGAGAGAGCAGCTCTCTTACCAGGAGGTCAGAGGTTTTAGTCAGACACCCGAGCAGCGGCCGCCATTAAATAGGAAAGGGGGAGGGAAGCACAGCTGGGAGCGGGATACGGCAGGGGCGTATCCGGGCCGTGGGGCAGCAGCGGCGGCAAAAAGGGCGGTGAAACCGGGCACGGGGGACAAAGGACACACGAAAAGTAAACAGGCAAAAATAGACAAAATAACAGAAAATAGCAGAAACAAAGGCACAATATTAAAGAACAGACAGAGGAACAGAACCAAACTTGAACCCCTACCTACACAGGGCAGCGGCAGCAGCACAACAGCGGAGCTGCTGGGGGAGAGAGCAGCTCTCTTACCAGGAGGTCAGAGGTTTTAGTCAGACACCCGAGCAGCGGCCGCCATTAAATAGGAAAGGGGAGGGAAGCACAGCTGGGAGCGGGATACGGCAGGGGCGTATCCGGGCCGTGGGGCAGCAGCGGCGGCAAAAAGGGCGGTGAAACCGGGCACGGGGGACAAAGGACACGCGAAAAGTAAACAGGCAAAAATAGACAAAATAACAGAAAATAGCAGAAACAAAGGCACAATATTAAAGAACAGACAGAGGAACAGAACCAAACTTGAACCCCTACCTACACAGGGCAGCGGCAGCAGCACAACAGCGGAGCTGCTGGGGGAGAGAGCAGCTCTCTTACCAGGAGGTCAGAGGTTTTAGTCAGACACCCGAGCAGCGGCCGCCATTAAATAGGAAAGGGGAGGGAAGCACAGCTGGGAGCGGGATACGGCAGGGGCGTATCCGGGCCGTGGGGCAGCAGCGGCGGCAAAAGGGCGGTGAAACCGGGCACGGGGGACAAAGGACACACGAAAAGTAAACAGGCAAAAATAGACAAAATAACAGAAAATAGCAGAAACAAAGGCACAATATTAAAGAACAGACAGAGGAACAGAACCAAACTTGAACCCCTACCTACACAGGGCAGCGGCAGCAGCACAACAGCGGAGCTGCTGGGGGAGAGAGCAGGTCTCTGACCAGGAGGTCATTTGGTTTGGCTTCTGCAGTGTCTGTGTTTCAGAGGATCATGCATCAAATGTTTCATGGGATGAAGGGTGTCGCTGCCTTTTAGGATTATATCCTCATTTTTGTATCCACAGAGGAAGAACACAAGGCCATACTTGAGCGTGTACTTTTATACTCAAAGATAAAGAAGTGCCTCTTAACATTGAGAAAGGTGAGTTCTCCAAATCCAAAGTTGAACATTTTGGTCATTTGGTTTAGGGTGAAAGGATCGAACCTGCACCGGGTTGGTGGAAGCCATAATTGGCGCTCCAGCGCCCCAAGACAAAGTGGCCCTAAAACCATTCATGGGTATGTGTGAATGTTATTCTCGCTTTCATACCAGAGTATTTCTTGCCCATTAAGCCACTCACTGTGTTACCAAAGAAGGATGTAAGTTTTGTTTGGGATGACCTGTGTCAAGTATCTCTTGAGTGGGTCAGAAAACAGCTATTGAGGTCTAAACTATTGAATGGGGAGGTGGGCCACGCAGGGGGGTCTTTAAGAGAAGTTGATGCTGTTGTGAGGGTTAAGCAGCTGAAGCAAAAGTTAAACAGAGGAGGCACAGTTGTGCACCCCCTCTCCCCCCTCCCCGCCCGCAGCGCCTTGAGACCCTCACGGGTGAGCAGTGCGCTCTACAAATGATTGATCGATTTCTCAGACAGGAGTTTAAGGTGGCCAATGTGGCTTGCATCAAAAAGGCTGCCTTCCTTCAGGAGGGAGAGGAGATGTTTGGTGAACCTGTGCTCATTGACCAAGTTAATGGGAATGAGATCCGAGTTAATGGGCGTCGTTGGTGGATGGAGAAAGAGTGGCCAAGTGTAAGGAGGCGTCGGGCCTGGATCAGGGTTCCGAGCCTGAGTTGAGGTCGGGTCATGGTTTTTGGGGGGGCTAGGGGGGTTGTAGTAACCTGAGCACCAGTGAAACGAGACTCGACAAAAATAACTTGAACACCAAACAAATTGCATTTAATGCGAAGGTGCCACTGGGAGTTCGCACGAGTGATCGATCGGCCGAGCCAATTGCCTAATCATTACAGATCAATGATACAGTCCGGCGTTATTTTAGGCTTCTGCTTTTTGGTGCTTATTTTCTTTATTCCGATTTTGTGTGTTATATAGTACGATTTGGGGATGTTTGCTTTGTAAAGGGAAAAGTAATGCAATGTCCGTCCAGGCTGTCGGGTCTGTCTCTGAATGAGATCAGAGTGGCGGACGCCGATAGCTGAGAATGAGGAGGGTTTGAAGGGTCAGTTGGGAGGGTCCAGAGATGGAGAGGACCCGGCTGGTCTCCCTGCAGCCCCCATCATGTTTCCTGCTCAATGAATCATGCTTCACCCACCACACTCCCTTCTTCCCATCTGTCGGCGACGCTGAGACCGCTACACGTTTGTAGTAATAGAACATATTAAGAACATGGAAGTCTACCTACGAAATGTACTCCATGGAAAAGTATCTGTGGTCCTGGTCTGACCTCATTGTGACCCCACTGGGGTCATGACCTTCACTTCTGGAAACCTCTGCTATAGAAGCACCTGGCACTGGCCCTGGCATGTGCGCATGAGCAGTGTTAGCGCCTGGAAGTAGGAGTAGTATTGTAGTGTTAGCGCCTGGAAGTAGTAGTGGTATTGTAGTGTTAGCGCCTGGAAGTAGGAGTGGTATTGTAGTGTTAGCGCCTGGAAGTAGGAGTGGTATTGTAGTGTTAGCGCCTGGAAGTAGTAGTGGTATTGTAGTGTTAGCGCCTGGAAGTAGGAGTGGTATTGTAGTGTTAGCGCCTGGAAGTAGGAGTGGTATTGTAGTCTTAGCGCCTGGAAGTAGTAGTGGTATTGTAGTGTTAGCGCCTGGAAGTAGGAGTGGTATTGTAGTGTTAGCGCCTGGAAGTAGGAGTGGTATTGTAGTGTTAGCGCCTGGAAGTAGGAGTGGTATTGTAGTGTTAGCGCCTGGAAGTAGGAGTGGTATTGTAGTGTTAGCGCCTGGAAGTAGGAGTGGTATTGTAGTGTTAGCGCCTGGAAGTAGGAGTGGTATTGTAGTGTTAGCGCCTGGAAGTAGGAGTGGTATTGTAGTCTTAGCGCCTGGAAGTAGTAGTGGTATTGTAGTGTTAGCGCCTGGAAGTAGTAGTGGTATTGTAGTGTTAGCGCCTGGAAGTAGGAGTGGTATTGTAGTGTTAGCGCCTGGAAGTAGTAGTGGTATTGTAGTGTTAGCGCCTGGAAGTAGGAGTGGTATTGTAGTGTTAGCGCCTGGAAGTAGGAGTGGTATTGTAGTGTTAGCGCCTGGAAGTAGGAGTGGTATTGTAGTGTTAGCGCCTGGAAGTAGGAGTGGTATTGTAGTGTTAGCGCCTGGAAGTAGGAGTGGTATTGTAGTCTTAGCGCCTGGAAGTAGTAGTGGTATTGTAGTGTTAGCGCCTGGAAGTAGTAGTGGTATTGTAGTGTTAGCGCCTGGAAGTAGTAGTGGTATTGTAGTGTTAGCGCCTGGAAGTAGTAGTGGTATTGTAGTGTTAGCGCCTGGAAGTAGTAGTGGTATTGTAGTGTTAGCGCCTGGAAGTAGTAGTGGTATTGGAAGGGTGAAAGGTCGTCCAAGGTCATTGCTCCAAGTCCACACCCGTCCAAATGAAGGTTCATGCGAGTGCATCTTGAGGTGATTTTAGGAGGTTTGGACAATACTCTTGTTTTTGATTCTCTTTTTCTACAGCAAAGTTCTCACTCCAAGGACCAAAGATCTCACTCCGAGGACCAAAGATCTCACTCCGAGGACCAAAGATCTCACTCCAAGGACTAAAGATCTCACTCCGAGGACTAAAGATCTCACTCCGAGGACCAAAGATCTCACTCCGAGGACCAAAGATCTCACTCCGAGGACTAAAGACCTCACTCCGAGGACCAAAGACCTCACTCCGAGGACCAAAGATCTCAGTCCAAGGACTAAAGATCTCACTCCAAGGACTAAAGATCTCACTCCAAGGACCAAAGATCTCACTCCGAGGACCAAAGATCTCACTCCGAGGACCAAAGATCTCAATCCAAGGACTAAAGATCTCACTCCAAGGACTAACTATCTCACTCCAAGGACTAACTATCTCACTCCGAGGACCAAAGATCTCACTCCGAGGACCAAAGATCTCACTCCGAGGACCAAAGATCTCACTCCAAGGACTAAAGATCTCACTCCAAGGACTAAAGATCTCACTCCGAGGACCAAAGATCTCACTCCGAGACCAAAGATCTCACTCTGAGGACCAAAGATCTCACTCTGAGGACTAAAGATCTCACTCCAAGGACTAAAGATCTCACTCCGAGGACCAAAGATCTCACTCCGAGGACCAAAGATCTCACTCCGAGGACTAAAGATCTCACTCCGAGGACCAAAGACCTCACTCCGAGGACCAAAGATCTCACTCCGAGGACCATAGATCTCACTCCAAGGACTAAAGATCTCACTCCAAGGACCAAAGATCTCACTCCGAGGACCAAAGATCTCACTCCGAGGACCAAAGATCTCACTCCAAGGACTAAAGATCTCACTCCAAGGGCTAACTATCTCACTCCGAGGACCAAAGATCTCACTCCGAGGACCAAAGATCTCACTCCGAGGACCAAAGATCTCACTCCGAGGACTAAAGATCTCACTCCAAGGACTAAAGATCTCACTCCGAGGACCAAAGATCTCACTCCGAGGACCAAAGATCTCACTCCGAGGACTAAAGATCTCACTCCGAGGACCAAAGACCTCACTCCGAGGACCAAAGATCTCACTCCAAGGACTAAAGATCTCACTCCAAGGACTAAAGATCTCACTCCGAGGACCAAAGATCTCACTCCGAGGACCAAAGATCTCACTCCAAGGACTAAAGATCTCACTCCGAGGACTAAAGATCTCACTCCGAGGACCAAAGATCTCACTCCGAGGACCAAAGATCTCACTCTGAGGACCAAAGATCTCGAGGACCAAAGATCTCACTCCGAGGATCAAAGATCTCACTCCGAGGACCAAAGATCTCACTCCGAGGACCAAAGATCTCACTCCAAGGAACAAAGATCTCACTCCAAGGAACAAAGATCTCACTCCGAGGACCAAAGATCTCAACATCTCACTCCGAGGACCAAAGATCTCACTCGGTCTCACTCCGAGGACCAAAGATCTCACTCCAAGGACCAAAGATCTCACTCCGAGGACCAAAGATCTCACTCCGAGGACCAAAGATCTCACTCCAAGGACTAAAGATCTCACTCCGAGGACTAAAGATCTCACTCCGAGGACTAAAGATCTCACTCCGAGGACCAAAGATCTCACTCCAAGGACTAAAGATCTCAATCCAAGGACTAGAGATCTCACTCCAAGGACTAACTATCTCACTCCAAGGACTAACTATCTCACTCCGAGGACCAAAGATCTCACTCCGAGGACTAAAGATCTCACTCCGAGGACTAAAGATCTCACTCCGAGGACCAAAGATCTCACTCCGAGGACCAAAGATCTCACTCCGAGGACTAAAGATCTCACTCCGAGGACCAAAGACCTCACTCCGAGGACCAAAGATCTCACTCCGAGGACCAAAGATCTCACTCCAAGGACTAAAGATCTCACTCCAAGGACCAAAGATCTCACTCCGAGGACCACAGATCTCACTCCGAGGACCAAAGATCTCAATCCAAGGACTAAAGATCTCACTCCAAGGACTAACTATCTCACTCCAAGGACTAACTATCTCACTCCGAGGACCAAAGATCTCACTCCGAGGACCAAAGATCTCACTCCGAGGACCAAAGATCTCACTCCAAGGACTAAAGATCTCACTCCGAGGACCAAAGATCTCACTCCGAGGACCAAAGATCTCACTCTGAGGACCAAAGATCTCACTCCGAGGACTAAAGATCTCACTCCAAGGACTAAAGATCTCACTCCGAGGACCAAAGATCTCACTCCGAGGACCAAAGATCTCACTCCGAGGACTAAAGATCTCACTCCGAGGACCAAAGACCTCACTCCGAGGACCAAAGATCTCACTCCGACGACCATAGATATCACTCCAAGGACTAAAGATCTCACTCCAAGGACCAAAGATCTCACTCCGAGGACCAAAGTTCTCACTCCGAGGACCAAAGATCACACTCCAAGGACTAAAGATCTCACTCCAAGGGCTAACTATCTCACTCCGAGGACCAAAGATCTCACTCCGAGGACCAAAGATCTCACTCCGAGGACCAAAGATCTCACTCCGAGGACTAAAGATCTCACTCCGAGGACCAAAGACCTCACTCCGAGGACCAAAGATCTCTCTCTAAGGACTAAAGATCTCACTCCAAAGACTAAAGATCTCACTCCGAGGACCAAAGATCTCACTCCGAGGACCAAAGATCTCACTCCAAGGACTAAAGATCTCACTCCAAGGACTAAAGATCTCACTCTGAGGACCAAAGATCTCACTCCGAGGACCAAAGATCTCACTCTGAGGACCAAAGATCTCGAGGATCAAAGATCTCACTCCGAGGACCAAAGATCTCACTCCGAGGACCAAAAATCTCACTCCAAGGACCAAAGATCTCACTCCGAGGACCAAAGATCTCAAGATCTCACTCCGAGGACCAAAGATCTCACTCGGTCTCACTCCGAGGACCAAAGATCTCACTCCAAGGACCAAAGATCTCACTCCGAGGACCAAAGATCTCACTCCAAGGACCAAAGATCTCACTACAAGGACCAAAGATCTCACTCCGAGGACCAAAGATCTCACTACAAGGACCAAAGATCTCACTCCAAGGACCAAAGATCTCACTCCGAGGACCCCACGCCCCAACGGGCTGTAGTTTATCCTGTAAGATGGCACCAGCTGCGCCTCCAGTCAGGACCTACAACTGGAAATAAGGGAGGTGAAATCTCACATGACTTTACCACCATGACGTGTTGGAAGGTTTTGATGTGGAGAAATGTGGAGGCGTGCGGAGCAGGAAATGAGAGCGCCCCTGTGCAGCAGCCCCTGTGCAGCACTTCCTGTGTGTGCTGCAAGTTTGAGAGCTGCAGAGGACACACCTGAGAGCTGCACGTGTGTGTGTGGGGGGAGGGGTGAGGAGGAGGATTCAGGAGTGTCTACAGAGTTTGGGGGGGGAGGCTTGGAGAGGGAAGGTGGGCCTAGGCGTGAGTGTCTGTCTCATAGCGGGCTAGCACAGTGGGGCTCCTTGGAGACATCAGCTTCGAGCGCCAAGCCTTCATGTAGAGGTGATCTCCAGGCTTCAAGGCGCAGTGTGTTAAACATGGCACAACTGAAGTTCATGTGAACTCTGCGCACCCCCCATGCCTCACTCACGGTTGAATCTCCTTCTTGGGGTTCCATTTGCCAGTGCAGTTTCTTTCCCACCGCCCCTCGTTTGAAGACCGGTGCCCAGCAGCGCCTTGACAGGCCTGTGGTGCACAACGCGCCTACCAGCCCCTGATGCTGAGCAGGCAGCACTTTATCATCTGCGCGCCTCGGCGCGCGCCACCCTTTTCAGGCACCTTAATTAATCCCACGGCGACAGCACGCCAGGCGTTGTCACAACGTTGAAGTAAAGAGTCACATAACATGTAATCAAAGCCGCCACGGCGGATGCTTTGTTTACAACCAGGAATGACAAGAACCGCGCTTTTATTCTTGTCCTTGCAGAATAATTCATGAAAACGGGCCTAGTTTGACGTTAATGTTAGGGAGCTTTCACGGACTGTCTTAACAATACAGCTTATCCAAGAAACAACTGTTTTCAGTGCACACAAAAGTCACTCGGGGATGACTCACAGGCAGCGACTACCTGACATCCTGGTCGTAATCTGGCTAAATGAGGATGAATCTTTTTTTCTCATCATTTTTTCTTTTTAGATGTGAGCTGCCTTGTGCAGCACACATTGAGTAAGCAAAATGACATGGTTTGGATATGTACAGGACGGTGGCCCTTCCTGTACATACAGAAAAACTTTACAATAATCAAAATTGTATCTTTCCTGTGTGCTGCACGACTCAGCACACATGAAAGTTACAACATGGTATACTAGGATTGGTTATGGCCATGAAGGGGCACCTTCCTGTACAGCAAAAAACTGCCCGTGCACACACACACCCTTGCACTCTGGTGCATGTGTGCCTGCCTAGCCGTTAAGTTGTGAGACTTGCCGCCATCGCCGGGAGGAACGCAAGTCTGCACCACATCCTTGGTAATATGGTGCAGACTTGCGTTTCCAAATTGGCTATGAGAGGCGTTAAGCCAAGGAGGCTAACGCCTGTCTCCGCCACTTCCTTGTCAATATGCCCCTAGGTCTATGGGTACTGTCACCACAGCACATGCCTGTGGATTGCACAGGACACTGATAGGAGAGGAGACATGTAAGTGGGGCTGCTGATGACTATCAGATGACATGGAATGCATCTACATCCTTGCATGAGATGACTGTGCAGGTGTGCCCCAGCCACCATTTTGTGTTATCAAGCCAGTGAAACCAGCCCCCCACTGCCTCCCCCTCCAGCAACAGGGATTTTCTACATCAGAGGGTGCTTCTGTGAGCTGTTTAAACTGTGTTTAATAGGGACTGTGCACTTCGTTTTTGGTCAGGAGAGGGAGTAAAGTTGTATTCAAACAGTATTGTTAGATTTCAAGTTTGTGAGGCCTTTACCTGCAGAAATCCAAAGTGTGGATGGAGCCTGTCTCCTAGGAGATTCTGGACAGGAGAAGCAGCCCCCACCCCCACCCCCAGGCCAGCAGGCCTAGGACTGGGGATTGGCTATTCAGCTCCCAGGCAACTCTGAGCCCTCCCTCACACCTGCCCAGGTCCCTTAAGGCTTTGCTGGGTGCACCCCAAATTATTCTCCTCCATCTTGTGAGTTGCAGCCTACCTGTGCCCCAGATTGCAGTGAGCAGAGTCCAGCAAGTGGTAAGGAGGCAGACTAGTGCTGTCTCTTCCCTCCTACAAAAAGTTTTTAAAAAAACGATTTTCCCTTTCTGTGATTACTGTCTTTGCCTGTGGTTGTTACAGTTTAAAAATGTAGTTTTAACCTGCCTGTGATTGTATATTTTATCACCTGTTTTGTGTGTTAAACTTGTGGTTTTCCTGCCCATGATTGCTTCCATTTAACGTGTTGAATTGTGGGATTTGCAGTCCAAACTCTGTAGTTTGTCGCTCTCATTCCTGGTGACTATTCAGTTTTCCCTCCAAATTTCTCCTTTGCTCTGTGCTAAGACCTGTATGTTAAACAGTGCACCCCCAGCCACCATTTTGTGTTATCAAGCCAGTGAAACCAGTCCCCCCTGCCTCCCCTCCAGCAACAGGGATTTTCTACATCAGAGGGTGCTTCTGTGAGCTGTTTAAACTGTGTTTAATAGGGACTGTGCACTTCGTTTTTGGCCAGGAGAGGGAGTAAAGTTGTATTCAAACAGTATTGTTAGATTTCAAGTTTGTGAGGCCTTTACCTGCAGAAATCCAAAGTGTGGATGGAGCCTGTCTCCTAGGAGATTCTGGACAGGAGAAGCAGCCCCCCACCCCCACCCCCAGGCCAGCAGGCCTAGGACTGGGGATTGGCTATTCAGCTCCCAGGCAACTCTGAGCCCTCCCCTCACACCTGCCCAGGTCCCTTAAGGCTTTGCTGGGTGCACCCCAAATTATTCTCCTCCATCTTGTGAGTTGCAGCCTACCTGTGCCCCAGATTGCAGTGAGCAGAGTCCAGCAAGTGGTAAGGAGGCAGACTAGTGCTGTCTCTTCCCTCCTCCAAAAAGTTTTTAAAAACGATTTTACCTTTCTGTGATTACTGTCTTTGCCTGTGGTTGTTACAGTTTAAAAATGTAGTTTTAACCTGCCTGTGATTGTATATTTTATCACCTGTTTTGTGTGTTAAACTTGTGGTTTTCCTGCCCATGATTGCTTCCATTTAACGTGTTGAATTGTGGGATTTGCAGTCCAAACTCTGTAGTTTGTCGCTCTCATTCCTGGTGACTATTCAGTTTTCCCTCCAAATTTCTCCTTTGCTCTGTGCTAAGACCTGTATGTTAAACAGTGCACCCCAGCCACCATTTTGTGTTATCAAGCCAGTGAAACCAGCCCCCCTGCCTCCCCCTCCAGCAACAGGGATTTTCTACATCACAGGGTGCTTCTGTGAGCTGTTTAAACTGTGTTTAATAGGGACTGTGCACTTCGTTTTTTGGCCAGGAGAGGGAGTAAAGTTGTATTCAAACAGTATTGTTAGATTTCAAGTTTGTGAGGCCTTTACCTGCAGAAATCCAAAGTGTGGATTGAGCCTGTCTGTCTCCTAGGAGATTCTGGACAGGAGAAGCAGCCCCCACCCCCACCCCCAGGCCAGCAGGCCTAGGACTGGGGATTGGCTATTCAGCTCCCAGGCAACTCTGAGCCCTCCCCTCACACCTGCCCAGGTCCCTTAAGGCTTTGCTGGGTGCACCCCAAATTATTCTCCTCCATCTTGTGAGTTGCAGCCTACCTGTGCCCCAGATTGCAGTGAGCAGAGTCCAGCAAGTGGTAAGGAGGCAGACTAGTGCTGTCTCTTCCCTCCTACAAAAAGTTTTTAAAAAACGATTTTCCCTTTCTGTGATTACTGTCTTTGCCTGTGGTTGTTACAGTTTAAAAATGTAGTTTTAACCTGCCTGTGATTGTATATTTTATCACCTGTTTTGTGTGTTAAACTTGTGGTTTTCCTGCCCATGATTGCTTCCATTTAACGTGTTGAATTGTGGGATTTGCAGTCCAAACTCTGTAGTTTGTCGCTCTCATTCCTGGTGACTATTCAGTTTTCCCTCCAAATTTCTCCTTTGCTCTGTGCTAAGACCTGTATGTTAAACAGTGCACCCCCAGCCACCATTTTGTGTTATCAAGCCAGTGAAACCAGTCCCCCCTGCCTCCCCCTCCAGCAACAGGGATTTTCTACATCAGAGGGTGCTTCTGTGAGCTGTTTAAACTGTGTTTAATAGGGACTGTGCACTTCGTTTTTTGGCCAGGAGAGGGAGTAAAGTTGTATTCAAACAGTATTGTTAGATTTCAAGTTTGTGAGGCCTTTACCTGCAGAAATCCAAAGTGTGGATGGAGCCTGTCTCCTAGGAGATTCTGGACAGGAGAAGCAGCCCCCCACCCCCACCCCCAGGCCAGCAGGCCTAGGACTGGGGATTGGCTATTCAGCTCCCAGGCAACTCTGAGCCCTCCCCTCACACCTGCCCAGGTCCCTTAAGGCGTTGCTGGGTGCACCCCAAATTATTCTCCTCCATCTTGTGAGTTGCAGCCTACCTGTGCCCCAGATTGCAGTGAGCAGAGTCCAGCAAGTGGTAAGGAGGCAGACTAGTGCTGTCTCTTCCCTCCTCCAAAAAGTTTTTAAAAAACGATTTTCCCTTTCTGTGATTACTGTCTTTGCCTGTGGTTGTTACAGTTTAAAAATGTAGTTTTAACCTGCCTGTGATTGTATATTTTATCACCTGTTTTGTGTGTTAAACTTGTGGTTTTCCTGCCCATGATTGCTTCCATTTAACGTGTTGAATTGTGGGATTTGCAGTCCAAACTCTGTAGTTTGTCGCTCTCATTCCTGGTGACTATTCAGTTTTCCCTCCAAATTTCTCCTTTGCTCTGTGCTAAGACCTGTATGTTAAACAGTGCACCCCCAGCCACCATTTTGTGTTATCAAGCCAGTGAAACCAGCCCCCCTGCCTCCCCCTCCAGCAACAGGGATTTTCTACATCACAGGGTGCTTCTGTGAGCTGTTTAAACTGTGTTTAATAGGGACTGTGCACTTCGTTTTTGGCCAGGAGAGGCAGTAAAGTTGTATTCAAACAGTATTGTTAGATTTCAAGTTTGTGAGGCCTTTACCTGCAGAAATCCAAAGTGGGGATTGAGCCTGTCTGTCTCCTAGGAGATTCTGGACAGGAGAAGCAGCCCCCACCCCCACCCCCAGGCCAGCAGGCCTAGGACTGGGGATTGGCTATTCAGCTCCCAGGCAACTCTGAGCCCTCCCCTCACACCTGCCCAGGTCCCTTAAGGCTTTGCTGGGTGCACCCCAAATTATTCTCCTCCATCTTGTGAGTTGCAGCCTACCTGTGCCCCAGATTGCAGTGAGCAGAGTCCAGCAAGTGGTAAGGAGGCAGACTAGTGCTGTCTCTTCCCTCCTCCAAAAAGTTTTTTAAAAACGATTTTCCCTTTCTGTGATTACTGTCTTTGCCTGTGGTTGTTACAGTTTAAAAATGTAGTTTTAACCTGCCTGTGATTGTATATTTTATCACCTGTTTTGTGTGTTAAACTTGTGGTTTTCCTGCCCATGATTGCTTCCATTTAACGTGTTGAATTGTGGGATTTGCAGTCCAAACTCTGTAGTTTGTCGCTCTCATTCCTGGTGACTATTCAGTTTTCCCTCCAAATTTCTCCTTTGCTCTGTGCTAAGACCTGTATGTTAAACAGTGCACCCCCAGCCACCATTTTGTGTTATCAAGCCAGTGAAACCAGCCCCCCCTGCCTCCCCCTCCAGCAACAGGGATTTTCTACATCAGAGGGTGCTTCTGTGAGCTGTTTAAACTGTGTTTAATAGGGACTGTGCACTTCGTTTTTGGCCAGGAGAGGGAGTAAAGTTGTATTCAAACAGTAAAGTTTGTGAGGCCTTTACCTGCAGAAATCCAAAGTGTGGATTGAGCCTGTCTGTCTCCTAGGAGATTCTGGACAGGAGAAGCAGCTTCCAACTCCCTGGGCAGCAAACCTTGTCTGAGGTTGCTGGGACCTTATATAGTCTGCTAGTGGCTGCTACATGTATACACTGATTGGTGGTTGTATCTGATGTTTCTATTGGTTTGAGTTAGTGTCCTCATTGGTTGGGTATTTGAGGGTTCTGATTGGTTTCTGGATCTGTGATTCAATCAATGTAGGGTTGGGACTAGGGCTAGGGTTATGATTTCTATTGGAAGCAGGGACTAGGGCTTCCTGTTTTATTGGTTGTTGGGACTAAGGTGGAACTAGGACTAGGGTTAGGCCTTTAATTGGAAGTAGCGATTAGGGCTTCTGGTGTTATTGGTTGCTGGACTAGGTGTGGGACTAAGAGTAGGGTTAGGCTTTCTATTGGAAGTAGTGACTAGGGCTTCCCGTCCCATTGGTTGCTTGGACTAGGGTTGGGACTACTGGTAGGGCTAGGGCCTCTATTGGACATAGAGATCAGGGTTTTTTGAACTGATTGGATGCTTGGAGTAGGGCTAAGATTGGCTGTAAGGTCCTGATCTCCTATTGGTTCTAGCTTTTAGGGCTAGTGTTGTGATTGGATAGTATTAGGGCTAGGGTTCCCATTGGCTGACGGGGTCACCTGATTACTAGGGGTATCAAAGGCCAGGGTTAGGGCGTCTCAGCCCGGGCGTCGAGGCTAAGGGCAGAGAGGACAAGGGTGAGTGCCTGTTTGAGCCTGTTAAGGGCAGAGAGGACAAGGGTGAGTGCCTGTTTGAGCCTGTTAAGGGCAGAGAGGACAAGGGTGAGTGCCTGTTTGAGCCTGTTCGAGACGGGCCAGGGCCAGGAATGCTGCCCATCTTCCCATTAATTAATGTGTCTATTACTTTTCTCCTGAAAAAGCATATCTAATGCACTACCCTATTTCACATCCGCTACCTCTATCAATATTTTTAATCTGCATATACTTACCTCCTTTATGCATCTATATACTCTCAATGTACTTATGGATCTATATATTTATCACTTTCTTCTAATTTAGCATTTCCAATGCACTACCCTATTTCTCAGCCTATACTTCCCTCAATATATCTTCTAGCCCAACTTTTTGACTCATCTCAAACTTCTTTCTACTACTTTTTCCAATTCACTACCCTATCTCACCCTATACATCTATCACTATATCCTCTACACCCACTCTCTCATTTATCGCAAACGCCATACCACTACTATGTTCCCCAAAATAACCCTTTCTTGACTCTCTCCTACTCTACCCCTCCTTGTATCTTCTGACACCTCCTTTACTGTACCAATGCCCAAGACAAACCTTTCTAAACTCTTCCCTCTGACTCTTCCCCTCCAAAAACCCTTTTACTCATCAAAAAGCCTCCTCCTACTGCTATGACCTACAAAAAGAAATCCTTCACTCTTCTATCCCACAACTATCCTTTTCAATCAAAATAACAGACTAGCATGTTCACTTCACTAATTCCATATTCCACTATACTAATTCACCACTAATCCTTTATGGGTTCCAGAGTAGCGTGCTACTCGCCAACAAAGCGCTTCAACACCCACCAGGGGTAACAGGCGCTATATGAATGCAAACCTTTCTTTCCCTTCTATCCCTCCACTATCCTTCTCACTCCAAATAACTGACTAATATCCACCACTCAAATTACTTTCATATTTCACCATACTAATTCACCACTAATCCTTTATGGGTTTCCGGAGTAGCGTGCTACTCGCCCAAAAAAAAAAGCAATTCAACACCCCATCAGGGGTTAGAAGCGCTATATTTATGCAAACCTTTTTCCCTCTTCTATCCCTCCGCTATCCTTCTGAATCCAAATAACTGACTAACATATCCACCACTTAAAATTTACTTGCATGTTTCACTATACTAATTCAACACTAATCCTCTATGGGTCCCGGAGTAGCGTGCTACTCGCCGAAAAAGCGCTTCGACGCCTCGTCAGGGGTAGTAAGCGCTATACAAATGCAATTACAATACAATACAATACAAGGAGGCATTGCTTTTCAGTCTGTAAGTGCGCAGACACAGTTCGGCACTGTGAATTTGTTGTTATGCTGCATGCCATCTTCAAAGAAGTGGCAGTGTGTATCTTTGAGCCAAGCATATCAATGGCACGTTCCCCAAACACACAGCAAAGGTGGCCCTATGAATCTCATTGGCATGTGTGTCCCCTGCAATGGTGTCGACAAGCTGTCTCCTTGAGGCCATTCCCTGATTGACTCTGGACCAGGTGTGGGAACTCCTCTCTCCCAAGTGTTGTCATTACGGTGCATGCATTTCCCACGCATGGTTTGGCTCTGCCTCCATTGCTGTGCCATTTATTTCACAATGCAGGGCTATCAAACGCTATATGTGAGAAAGCATCACCCCTAAAAACACTATAACCATCATGACTCCAGGGTGCCGTTACAATGGGGAATGCATTGTGACTGTTTGCGTTGTAAAGGCCTGCTTCTATTGATTCACTACGGAGTGAGCTTAGCGGATACAAGACATGCATGAGTGATTGAGAATTTGGAGGAAACGATGTTTCCCCCTCTCTGCGGCAACACTTCACATATTGTGTAGTAGTGTTGGAGAGCGGGACAGCGCATCATGTATAACTCAGCGTTCATCCATACAACGGGTTTCCATGTGTGCTGCATGATGCAGCATAGTTGAAAGTGTGAGTAGGGCTGTCCCCGGATAGCTCCAGAGCAGGTTGGGTAAACTTCCAAAACATTTACCAGGCCCCCAGCACACAGACACCCATGCACTCTTGTGCAAGAGTGCCTGTGTTGGCGCTAACTTGATGAACTGCACACAGTTGCTGGGGGACACACAGGCCTGCACATGGGCATTGCACATATCATGCAGCACTGTGTCACAGGAGAGGATAAGGGTGGTGCTACACACGGAGGGCTAATGCCTCCCTCCTCCAATTGCTTGTACATGTCACCCTCAGTCCGGGTATGTCATGGCACCATCGTTTGATACTGTCAGTCCCATTTGGTTGTGACACTACATGTACCATGCCATGCACTGTCATGTCTGTTTCCCCAGCATGTAGTCACTGATCCATGCTTCAACATTTCGTTGTCCAGGTCACTCTCTGACTTCACATAGTTACGCTGGAGTGTAGGCTCCCATGTTTAAGTGATCTTGTATTACAGATTTTATTGCAGAACATTGACATAGTCTAAAGGACTCAAAATTTCCATTGTTGATATTTTACAGACGACATGACGCCAGCGGAACAACATGCCTTCCAGGTGAGGATGTACCGCTTCAAGCACGTAAAGAAGGTGGCAAAGGGTTACAGCAACATGGCCAAGAGGCACCAGGAGGAACGGAAGAAAGGGACATGAAAGGCGGTGCCCGAGATTTTGACAACTGGCACACAGCCCATCCCAGGCCCCTCTGGCGTCAGTGGTGGGTCCAGGCCAGGACAGGTGTCACATCCCTCTACGGCCACAGCCCCCCAAGGGACAGTCCCACCTGCACCTGGCGATCAGGTGGTGCCATTTACAGTTAGGGACAGCAGGGTGATTCATGATAACAATGTGTTCCTGGCAGAGATGAGGCTTGAAATGGCTGATCTGAACAGACATTTAACGGACCTTAAAAAACACTTTGGACTGCCATGATGCCTGGAGATGTTGGACCCCATCCCCTCTTCTCCCTTCCCCCAATGTTTTAGGATCTCTTATTAGGTAGTGTTAGGTTAGTTCTTCAAATTGTTAGGTAGTGTAGTTTTAGCGTAGGTTATAGTTAGTGTTAGCTTTTAAGGTAGATTTTAGATATTTATTATGATGCCGTATTTGGGGATAAGTTTCCTTTTCCTTTGGGCTGGGGGTTGATGTATTTTTGGGAAAATAAAATACAAAAAAATATATCTTTGTGTAGGATACATGTGTAGTTAGTTTATGTATAGCTTAGATGTCTTTGTCCTGTCTCGTGGTGTGCCTGAAGGGTGGGAGGGGGTTGATGTCTAAGATATGTTGTTGTGTGTTTAGAATTAGTTAGGGTAGATAGTTTAGGTAAGTAAGATTTTTCTAGTTAGTTTAGATTTTAGTAGTAGTTCTAGTGTTCAGTGTTAGTTTAGGGTTGTTAATTATTTTTACTGTTCAAATAAAATTGTAAACATTTGTATTTCTGCTTGCACTTCTGTCAGGGATGATGTTGGGGAGTGTGGCTTATTGGCTTGTATGCAACTCATACCATCACTGGACAATCCATGGAATGTGTAAGTCTGGTCATGACATGTTACTTAGCATGATGTATTGTGTCAGGATACCTTAGATGTGAGCACAGTGAACTTGCATGGATGGCAGGGTGGCAAGTAGTATTTATGGCCTAGTCTAGGGACTGTTGTTTGTTACGTTCTACATCTTAAGTGTGACTCACATAGTTGTACAGCATATTGTTGCACATTTACAACACAACCTAGGGACATGGCATTGAGAGTATATATATTTTGCTAATGTTATCCATCATTGAGATGGATGTATGCGCAGGGTAACACAGATTCCGTCACACACCTGCATATCAGATGCTCCTGGCGCTGAGTCCATCTACATTGCACAGACCTTTGCACACTTTCTGCGTATTGCCAGTGTGTCAGCTTCCTCTGAATTATATGTTCCTGTGCATGGACGCTCAAACTCAGGCACATGCATGAGTTAGTAAATTTGTGTGTTGTGAGAAGTTGGCCTGGTATATGTTGTCCACTAGTTAAAGTGGAAACCTTGCACCAGTTCAATTCGACTCTTATGGTAGGTAGGTTTAAGACAACCTTTATAGAAAGCTATCCTAGTGGTAGCTGTGGAGAGCAGCCTTCAGGCTAAGTCTTGGAGGAATGTAAAGCAGCTTGTTTTACCACACAATCTCTTGAATCACCAAATGAAAAGACACCACACAGGTATATATATCAAATATATATGTATTTATTACTAAACAACTCTCTACTAATCTCTTTATGAGATTAGAAGTCAGGAACATATGTACAAATCAACGTTTCACAATCAGTTAAGCACAAATATGGCTGGGGCCCTAGGGGCGTACCATACCATATACTAAAAAGAGACTTAAGAACAACGACTTGCAAAGGGACAAGGCCTAGGGCCTTCAGAAGTGCTGGGGCCTCACGAAACCACCCAAGGTAGGTAAGTAAAGGACCCACGGGGGACGCGTGCAGTGAGTGAACATAGGCGCGGGTCGCCGTTGACTTCAATGGGGCAAGTCGCGGTTGGAAATTAAGAGTTTCAGGGCACTTCGGGAGTAGCTACAAGCAAATCACTTACAGGGTAAGTAGTTCTAGGGCCAACACCCATAGGAGCACCATAGTGCTGGAGTTACCTCACCCAGGGAAGCCGGGTGCATAGGTGTCCTTTGGTGTCGGGTCGCGGCGTCGTTTTCAATGGGAGCCACTGAAGACTTGCTGCTTGCGGCGACAGGAGAAGTGTCCGGTGGAATCCAAGCCTGGATTCGGAAGAAGGAAGACCTGAAAGCAGAGGGGACAGTGTTCAAAGTCACTTGGCAGTGACCCGGGGCAAGGAAGATGAATGCCCACCGTCGTCGACAGATTCAGGTCGTTAACAGGTGTCTTGACTCTTCGGCCACAAGGTCCAGGAGGCGTCGAGGATGACCAGGAGATGGATTCAGCGTGTTCCATAAAGTCTGCAGCTGACTGCGGTGTCGGCGACCCGATTGGAGCCAACAAGCCTTGGTAGCAGCAAGTCTCATGGAAAGAACAAAAAGTCAATGGTGCAGACCAGCAAGGTCTGGGAGACTCACCCAGTGAGGGTAGGTCAGGGCAGGCCTGGAGCAACCAGGGGAGTCCTTTGGTTTTGTAGAAAGGTCTTCAGAGGACCCACAAGCCGGCTGGCAAGGGATCGCAAAGACGCCTCGGGAGTATTCACTCAACAGGGGCCCACGGTCACTCGGTACAGGGTAGGCCTCTGATTTTGGGAGGGTTCTCTGCTAGAGGCTGGGACCACACGTGGTCCAAAGTACAGGTTCGTAGAACGTCGTGAAGGGGTTGCACTCGAAAATAGTGCACGGTACCCAGGGACTGCGGTTCCTCATCACTCGTGGGGTCCACTGGCCTCAGCTTCGCTGGCGACTCACGATGGCCTTGGAGAAGTCAGGAAATTTTCTTCCTGGGCTGCAGGGACTTTGGGCTCCGGCGGGAGCGGCATAGTTTGCGACCGTCGTTGTAGTTTTTGGTGCCTGCCAAGCAGGGGAGTCACTCCTTGACTCCAAGGGAGATTCTTCAGTCTTCCAGAGGTAGTGGAACGTCGAAGGTCCGGGATTCTTCTTCAGAGTGTCGTCCAGGGGTATATAGGTTGCAATGCACAGGTTCCCCCTCTTATACTAAAAAGAAGGGAGGGAATAGCTCTATGACCCCACCTATGGGAGGGTCAGGGGAGTGGGTGGCTACACCCACTTCCCTTTGTCCAGTTTCACACCAGAGCAGGGGCAGGTAGCCCCTGAGCCGGTTTGAACTGGGGTATGCACAGAGGAGCCTTCTGCTCCCCCAGTGCAGGACTTCAAAGCACTCTAGGAGTGCACCCACCCAGCCCCAATACACTAAACCCTGTCTGGGAGGTGGTCACACCCCCTTGGGACAGGATACCTATTGTTGTGCCTCCTCCACTGCGAGTGTCGGTCATCAGCAGGAGGGCAGCCCAGTGTCTGTGACTGGTGGCATCCATTTTGTGATGCCAGGACTCTTCAGGATTCTACCGCGTTTCCACAGTAGGTACATGTCTATCCCTCTAGAAGGGTGGGATCATACTCCCACACCAGTTACTGGTGTGGGGGTATGATTCCAAGGTGTTTGACACCAAACACGACATGTTTTGATGCAGCCATTCCAAAGTTAGCATTTACCGCGAGGATATAATGCACTTAAGAGTATATGGTTTGACTGCATTCACAAACAGCCCCAGAGAATGGACTCTGAGAGCTGCAGAGGGGCCCTGCTCAGGCAGAGGCACCCTCTCACATAGAAACTAAGCACCCTGCCCTCAGGATTGATAGGGCCTGCCTTAGGGGTGACTGATAGGTTTAAATGTGTGTGCAGGGGAGATATAGGGAACCTATATCTCAGTGAGGGGTGCTAGCACCTCCTCACCCAGGCTTCAGTAGCAGGCCTGTGGTGTCAGATTTAGTCTGCTTCACAGGGGTGGCATAATACATGCTTCAGCCCCTGGTAGGCCTGTGAAGTACCTATGCCCTTGGTACCTAAGGTACCATGTACTAGGGACTCATAAGGTACCACAGTATCCAATCACTAGTGCACCTAGAGTGCACTCCAAGTCGTTTAGAGAGAACAGAGAGGCTGGGGCCCTGATTGGCAGGGTCCCAGCCAGACCATAGCCAGAAACCAGTGTAAACATCAGAAAAAAAAGTGGGGGCAACATAAGAGGGAGATCCTACTCTCCTACACCCCCCCCCAAACGCAGGGACACTAAACTAACCTTGACCAGTTGAGACTTCGTGCTCTAAGTGGAAATACCTTGAGAGTCCATCTGCATTGGCATGTTGGGTCCCAGGCCTATGTTCCACTGTATAGTCCATCCCCTGTAGGGAAATGGACCACCTCAAAGTTTTGGGTTTTCACCTTTCATCTGTTTAAGCCATAGGAGGGGCTTGTGGTCAGTATGAACTATGAAGTGAGTGCCAAACAAGTATGGCCTCAGCTTCTTCAGGGCCCACACCACAGCAAAGGCCTCCCTCTCTATAGCTGACCAACGTTTCTCTCTAGGGGTCAGCCTTCTGCTAATGAAAGCTACTGGCTGGTCTTGACCTTCATCATTCAGTTGAGACAGTACAGCTCCCACACCCAGCTCAGAAGCATCTGTTTGGACAATACACTTTTTGGTGTAGTCTGGACTCTGTAAGATGGGGGCAGTGCACATGGCCTGCTTTAGGTCTTCAAATGCCTTCTGACAGCTAGCTGTCCACTGAACCTTTTTTGGCATTTTCTTTGAGGTCAGATCATTCAAGGGGGTCACTATAGATCCATATCCCTTCACAAACCTCCTATAGTACCCAGTCAGGCCTAAGAAGGCTCTCACCTGTGTCTGGGTGGTTGGAGCAACCCATTCCATGATGGTTTGGATTTTGCTCTGTAAAGGCTGAACCTGGCCTCCACCCACAAGGTGGCCCAGGTACACAACCTGACTCTGCCCTATCTGGCACTTAGTGGCCTTGATAGTGAGGCCTGCTTTCTGCAGAGCCTCCAAAACATTTCTGAGGTGGACCAGGTGATCCTGCCAGGAGGAACTAAAGACAGCAATATCATCTAGATAAGCTGAGCAATAAGTTTCCATCCCTGCCAGAACTTTGTTCACCAACCTCTGAAAAGTGGCAGGTGCATTTTTCAATCCAAAGGGCATCACCACAAAGTGGTAGTGCCCACCAGGGGTCGAAAATGCTGTTTTGGCTTTTGCATCATCAGCTAACCTGATCTGCCAGTAGCCAGCTGTTAGGTCAAATGTACTCAGATACTTGGCTGAGGCCAAAGTATCAATCAGCTCATCTGCCCTGGGTATGGGATAGGCATCAGTCCTGGTGACTGCATTGAAGCCTCTGTAGTCTACACAAAACCTCATTTCTTTCTTACCACCCTGGGTGTGAGGTTTGGGTACTAGGACTACTGGGCTAGCCCAAGGGCTATCTGAAGGCTCAATCACACCTAACTCCAACATTTTCTGGACTTCAGTCCTGATACAGTCCCTGACATGGTCAGGTTGCCTGTAGATTTTACTCTTGACAGGCAGACTGTCTCCAGTGTCCACCTCATGGGTGCACCAGGTAGTCTGACTAGGGGTCAGGCTAAACATATATCTGTACTGCTGCAGAACTTGTCTGCACTCAGTTTGCTGATGGTCAGTGAGGCTGCTTGCCAAAGCAACACCATCTACTGACCCATCATCAGGGTTCTGTGAGAGCAGGTCAGGGAGAGGGTCACTCTCCTCCTCCTGTTCCTCATCAGTTGCCATGAACAAGCCCATGTCAGCCCTGTCAACATATGGTTTCAATCTGTTGACATGGAGCACCCTCAGGGGGCTCCTGGGAGTTCCAAGATTCACCAGATAGGTAACTTCTCCCTTTTGCTCAACTATTGTATGGGGGCCACTCCATTTGTCTTGGAGGGCTGCTGGGGCCACAGGCTCCAACACCCACACTTTCTGTCCTGGCTGGTATACAGTCAGCACAGCCTTTGGTCATGCCAAGCTTTTTGTAATTCTTGGCTGGCCTCCAGGTTATTGGTTGCCTTTTTCATGTATTCAGCCATCCTGGAGCGGAGACCAAGTACATAGTCCATCACATCCTGTTTGGGGGTTTGAGAGGTAACTCCCAGCCCTCTTTTACCAAACATAATGGACCTATTACAGGATGCCCAAACAGAAACTCAAATGGGCTGTAACCAACCCCCTTCTGTGGAACCTCTCTGTATGCAAACAACAGGCAGGGAAGAAGAAGGTCCCATTTCCGCCTAAGCTTCTCTGGGAGTCCTTTAATCATTCCCTTCAGGGTTTTGTTGAAGCGTTCAACCAACCCATTGCATTGTGGGTGATAGGGGGTGGTGAACTTATAAGTTACACCACACTCCTTCCACATTGCTTTCAAATTTCCTGACATGAAGTTGGTACCTCTGTCAGAGATTACCTCCTTTGGGAAACCCACTCTGGAGAAAACTCCAATGAGGGCTCTTGCCACCACAGGGGCTGTGGTGGTCCTCAGGGGAATTGCCGCTGGGTACCTGGTGGCATGATCCACTACCACCAGGATAAATCTGTGCCCAGATGCAGTTTGAGGGTCAAGGGGACCAACAATGTCAATCCCTACCCTTTCAAAGGGTACCCCCACCACAGGTAGTGGTATCAGGGGGCCTTTGTTGTGCCACCTGCCTTGCCACTGGCTTGGCATGTGACACAGGAGCGACAAAACTCCTTTGTGTCCTCTGACATATGTGGCCAATGAAAATGTGGAACAAGCCTGTCCCAGGTCTTGTTTTGGCCCAAGTGACCTGCTAAAGGGATATCATGTGCTAGGGTCAAGAGGAACCCCCTAAACTTCTGAGGTATTACCAACCTCCTGGTGGCTCCAGGGGTTGGATCTCTACCCTCAGAATATAGGAGTCCCTCATCCCAATAAACTTTATGGGACCCACTAGCACTCCCAGCAGCCTCAGCAGCAGCCTGCTGTCTGAGGGGTTCAAGAGAGGGGCAGCACTGTTGCTCCTTACTCAGATCTTCCCTAGAAGGGCCCCTGCCCCCAAGAACTCAACCTGGTCAGGCTCAAGTCCCTCTGGGGCAGTTCCTTCTTCAGGATCTGCTTCTCCTCCCTCAAGAGGGGAATCTGTGATCTGAGACAGAGGGGAAGGCACTGCCTTAACCCTACTGCTCCTCTTCTTGGGAAGCATCTGGTCCATAATTTCAGGATCCAGAGCTTGTTCAGTGTCATGCATTTTGGCCTGTGACCTGGTCACAGCAAATACCTCTGCAGGGATGCCCAACATCTCAGCATGAGTCCATAACTCTACTTCAGACCAGGCTGAAGTTTCTAGATCATTGCCCAATAGACATTCTACAGGGAGGTCTGCACTGACTACAACCTTCTTGAGGCCAGTTACCCCTCCCCAGGAGAAATTCACAACTGCCAGACTATGGTTGGTCCTGCCATTGCTTGCATTGGTCACCTGGTACATTTCGCCCAGGATGATCTGTCCAGGGTCCACAAGATCCTCTGCCACCATGGTGACACTAGCACCTGTGTCCCTAAATGCCAAAGCCTGTTTGCCATTTATTACAGGCTGCTGTTTGTATTTGCCCAGATTACTGGGGCTTACTAGGAAGGACATGTCAATGTCTCCATCACAAATCAGCATTGCCTGAGTGGGTATTCTGACTAGGCCAGAGTCCACTTCAGAACCCAGGGTCAACCCTACTACACCCTTATTCTGAGTACCACCTCCACCAGTAGCTGAACTAGGGGGAACAGTTGCCTTAGGGGCAGGAGTGGTGGTGGTTTGGTCTTTGGACTTGTTACAATCAGAAGTCCAGTGCCCTTTCTGTTTACAGAATTTGCACCAGGGCTTCTTTTGGCCTTTTCCCTTGTTGGATTGTGACTCCCCACCAGATGCAGATTTTTGGGGCCCTTGTGAAGACTTCTGGTCTTTTGACTTATCCCCACTTTTCTCAGAGCCCTTAGAATCCTGCTTCTTTGTGTCACCCCCTTGGTTCTGGGTTTTCTGCCTCACCCTGGTTCTGACCCACTTGTCTGCCTTCTTTCCCAATTCTTGGGGAGAGGTCAGATCTGAGTCCACCAGGTATTGATGCAACAACTGGTTCTGGCAATTATTAAGGATCTGTTCTCTCATCATTAGATTATACAATCCCTTGAAATCAGTAACCCTACTGCCAACCAGCCAACCAGCCAACCCTCCAGAGCCTTGGTTGCACAAGCTACAAAGTCAGTCCAGTCCTGAGTCTGTGCCTTCTGGGTGTCTCTGAACTTCAACCTGTACTGCTCAGTGGTTAAGCCAAACCCATCTATCAGTGCACTCTTCAGGACTTCATAGTCATCAGCATCCTCTTCTCTAACAGTGAGGAGCTTGTCTCTACCTTTATCTGAAAAGGAGAGCCACAAGATTGCTGCCCACTGCTTTTGGGGGACCTGTTGTACTCTACAGGCCCTTTCCATAGCAGTTATCCACTTATGGATATCATCCCCACTCTGGTAGGGAGGAACAACCTTGCTCAGGTTCCTATGGTCTGGAATATATTCTCTGCCTCTAGGGACACTGTTGCTGCCACCAGGGGTTCTAACCCCTCTTTTCTAGAAGCTCTCTGGAGCTCAAAGGCTTCTTTATCTAATGCCAACTGCTTGGTTTTGAGGGCAAATCTTGCTTCCTCATACTGCAGCAGTTTGTACAGTCTCTCTTCTTAGGAAGTAGGAGTCTCTCTGGTGGACAGTTTCTCTGCCAGAGTGATAGGAGTGGTCAGATTCCCTAGAAAGGGACCTAGGCCTCACCTCCACTATGTCAGTTCTCTTAGGGAGAATTCCTCTGTCCTGTTCAGACCCCTTGGGACCTGGCCCTACAACCACAGAGTCTTGGTCATCCTGATGTTCATCATCTGACCCAGACACTGTAATTGACCCACTCACTGATTCAGACCCATTAGCTCCTAGAGCTAATCTAAGATCATCTGCTGTCAGCAGATCTATCAGGTGTAGTGTGGAGGGACTCTGTCCTATCTTCAGGTGCCTTGCAGCACACATGGCTTTCAAGTCAAAGAAAGTCATGTCCTTATACTGAAGCTGAGTGGATCCACTGGGTCCAACCCTTAAGGACATTCTAGTGTTGTGCAGTGTTGTACTACCTACACTAGTTTGTGGCCTACTGATACTAGCTTGAGCTGTAGAAAGGGTGTGCTATCCCTTGGCACACAGCTCTAAGTTCAGTAGAACTTATTGATACTAAGCTTGACTTTATATGTACCTTGAGTACCTATAGTGGTTTTCAGTTAGTAATTCAAATAGAGATTTTCTGGTAAAACAATAGCAAGCTGGAATCCCACCGCTGCCACCAATGTGAGAAGTTGGCCTGGTATATGCTGTCCACTAGTTAAAGTGGACACCTTGCACCAGTTCAATTCGACTCTTATGATAGGTAGGTTTAAGACAACCTTTATAGAAAGCTATCCTAGTGGTAGCTGTGGAGAGCAGCCTTCAGGCTAAGTCTTGGAGGAATGTAAAGCAGCTTGTTTTACCACACAATCTCTTGAATCACCAAATGAAAAGACACCACACAGGTATATATATCAAATATATATGTATTTATTACTAAACAACTCTCTACTAATCTCTTTATGAGATTAGAAGTCAGGAACATATGTACAAATCAACGTTTCACAATCAGTTAAGCACAAATATGGCTGGGGCCCTAGGGGCGTACCAGACCATATACTAAAAAAGAGACTTAAGAACAACGACTTGCAAAGGGACAAGGCCTAGGGCCTTCAGAAGTGCTGGGGCCTCACGAAACCACCCAAGGTAGGTAAGTAAAGGACCCACGGGGGATGCGTGCAGTGAGTGAACACAGGCGCGGGTCGCCGTTGACTTCAATGGGGCAAGTCGCGGTTGGAAATTAAGAGTTTCAGGGCACTTCGGGAGTAGCTACAAGCAAGTCACTTACAGGGTAAGTAGTTCTAGGGCCAACACCCACAGGAGCACCGTAGTGCTGGAGTTACCTCACCCAGGGAAGCCGGGTGCATAGGTGTCCTTTGGTGTCGGGTCGCGGCGTCGTTTTCAATGGGAGCCACTGAAGACTTGCTGCTTGCGGCGACAGGAGAAGTGTCCGGTGGAATCCAAGCCTGGATTCGGAAGAAGGAAGACCTGAAAGCAGAGGGGACAGTGTTCAAAGTCACTTGGCAGTGACCCGGGGCAAGGAAGATGAATGCCCACCGTCGTCGACAGATTCAGGTCATTCACAGGTGTCTTGACTCTTCGGCCACGAGGTCCAGGAGGCATCGAGGACAACCAGGAGCTGGATTCAGCATGTCCCACAAAGTTTGCAGCTGACTGCGGTGTCGGTGACTCGATTAGAGCCAACAAGCCTTGGTAGCAGCAAGTCTTGTGAAAAGAACAAAAAGTCAATGGTGCAGACCAGCAAGGTCTTGGGGACTCACCCAGTGAGCGTAGGTCAGGGCAGGCCTGGAGCAACCAGGGCAGCCCTTTGGTTTTGTAGAAAGGTCTTCAGAGGACCCACAAGCCGGCTGGCAAGGGATCACAAAGATGCCTCGGGAGGATTCACTCAACAGGGGCCCACGGTCACTCGGGACGGGGTAGGCCTCTGATTTTGGGAGGGATCTCTGCTAGAGGCTGGAACCACATGTGTTCCAAAGCACAGGTTCGTAGAACATCGAGAAAGGGTTGCACTTGAAAATAATGTACGGTACCCAGGGACTGCGGTTCCTCATCACTCGCGGGGTCCACTGGCCTCAGCTTCACTGGGGACTCACGATGGCCTTGGAGAAGTCAGGAAGTCCTCTTCCTGGGCTGCAGGGTCTTCGGGCTCCGGCAGGAGCGGCATAGTTTGTGACCGTCGTTGTAGTTTTTGGTGCCTGCCAAGCAGGGGAGTCACTCCTTGACTCCAAGGGAGATTCTTCAGTCTTCCAGAGGTAGTGGAATGTCGAAGGTCCGGGATTCTTCTTCAGAGCGTCGTCCAGGGGTATCTAGGTTGCAATGCACAGGTTCCCCCTCTTATACTAAAAGGAAGGGAGGGACTAGCTCTATGACCCCACCTATGGGAGGGTCAGGGGAGTGGGTGGCTACACCCACTTCCCTTTGTCCAGTTTCGTGCCAGAGCAGGGGCAGGTAGCCCCTGAGCCGGTTTGAACTGGGGTATGCACAGAGGAGCCTTCTGCTCCCCCAGTGCAGGACTTCAAAGCACTCTAGGAGTGCACCCACCCAGCCCCAATACACTAAACCCTGTCTGGGAGGTGGTCACACCCCCTTGGGACAGGATACCTATTGTTGGGCCTCCTCCACTGCGAGTGTCGGTCATCAGCAGGAGGGCAGCCCAGTGTCTGTGACTGGTGTCATCCATTTTGTGATGCCAGGGCTCTTCAGGATTCTACCGCGTTTCCACAGTAGGTACATGTCTATCCCTCTAGAAGGGTGGGATCATACTCCCACACCAGTTACTGGTGTGGGGGTATGATTCCAAGGTGTTTGACACCAAACACGACATGTTTTGATGCAGCCATTCCAAAGTTAGCATTTACCGCGAGGATATAATGCACTTAAGAGTATATGGTTTGACTGCATTCACAAACAGCCCCAGAGAATGGACTCTGAGAGCTGCAGAGGGGCCCTGCTCAGGCAGAGGCACCCTCTCACATAGAAACTAAGCACCCTGCCCTCAGGATTGATAGGGCCTGCCTTAGGGGTGACTGATAGGTTTAAATGTGTGTGCAGGGGAGATATAGGGAACCTATATCTCAGTGAGGGGTGCTAGCACCTCCTCACCCAGGCTGCAGTAGCAGGCCTGTGGTGTCAGATTTAGTCTGCTTCACAGGGGTGGCATAATACATGCTTCAGCCCCTGGTAGGCCTGTGAAGTACCTATGCCCTTGGTACCTAAGGTACCATGTACTAGGGACTCATAAGGTACCACAGTATCCAATCACTAGTGCACCTAGAGTGCACTCCAAGTCGTTTAGAGAGAACAGAGAGGCTGGGGCCCTGATTGGCAGGGTCCCAGCCAGACTATAGCCAGAAACCAGTGTAAACATCAGAAAAAAAGTGGGGGCAACATAAGAGGGAGATCCTACTCTCCTACACACCCCCCCAAACGCAGGGACACTAAACTAACCTTGACCAGTTGAGACTTCGTGCTCTAAGTGGAAATACCTTGAGAGTCCATCTGCATTGGCATGTTGGGTCCCAGGCCTATGTTCCACTGTATAGTCCATCCCCTGTAGGGAAATGGACCACCTCAAAGTTTTGGGTTTTCACCTTTCATCTGTTTAAGCCATAGGAGGGGCTTGTGGTCAGTCTGAACTATGAAGTGAGTGCCAAACAAGTATGGCCTCAGCTTCTTCAGGGCCCACACCACAGCAAAGGCCTCCCTCTCTATAGCTGACCAACGTTTCTCTCTAGGGGTCAGCCTTCTGCTAATGAAAGCTACTGGCTGGTCTTGACCTTCATCATTCAGTTGAGACAGTACAGCTCCCACACCCAGCTCAGAAGCATCTGTTTGGACAATGAACTTTTTGGTGTAGTCTGGACTCTGTAAGATGGGGGCAGTGCACATGGCCTGCTTTAGGTCTTCAAATGCCTTCTGACAGCTAGCTGTCCACTGAACCTTTTTTGGCATTTTCTTTGAGGTCAGATCATTCAAGGGGGTCACTATAGATCCATATCCCTTCACAAACCTCCTATAGTACCCAGTCAGGCCTAAGAAGGCTCTCACCTGTGTCTGGGTGGTTGGAGCAACCCATTCCATGATGGTTTGGATTTTGCTCTGTAAAGGCTGAACCTGGCCTCCACCCACAAGGTGGCCCAGGTACACAACCTGACTCTGCCCTATCTGGCACTTAGTGGCCTTGATAGTGAGGCCTGCTTTCTGCAGAGCCTCCAAAACATTTCTGAGGTGGACCAGGTGATCCTGCCAGGAGGAACTAAAGACAGCAATATCATCTAGATAAGCTGAGCAATAAGTTTCCATCCCTGCCAGAACTTTGTTCACCAACCTCTGAAAAGTGGCAGGTGCATTTTTCAATCCAAAGGGCATCACCACAAAGTGGTAGTGCCCACCAGGGGTCGAAAATGCTGTTTTGGCTTTTGCATCATCAGCTAACCTGATCTGCCAGTAGCCAGCTGTTAGGTCAAATGTACTCAGATACTTGGCTGAGGCCAAAGTATCAATCAGCTCATCTGCCCTGGGTATGGGATAGGCATCAGTCCTGGTGACTGCATTGAGGCCTCTGTAGTCTACACAAAACCTCATTTCTTTCTTACCACCCTGGGTATGAGGTTTGGGTACTAGGACTACTGGGCTAGCCCAAGGGCTATCTGAAGGCTCAATCACACCTAACTCCAACATTTTCTGGACTTCAGTCCTGATACAGTCCCTGACATGGTCAGGTTGCCTGTAGATTTTACTCTTGACAGGCAGACTGTCTCCAGTGTCCACCTCATGGGTGCACCAGGTAGTCTGACTAGGGGTCAGGCTAAACATATGTCTGTACTGCTGCAGAACTTGTCTGCACTCAGTTTGCTGATGGTCAGTGAGGCTGCTTGCCAAAGCAACACCATCTGCTGACCCATCATCAGGGTTCTGTGAGAGCAGGTCAGGGAGAGGGTCACTCTCCTCCTCCTGTTCCTCATCAGTTGCCATGAGCAAGCCCATGTCAGCCCTGTCAACATATGGTTTCAATCTGTTGACATGGAGCACCCTCAGGGGGCTCCTGGGAGTTCCAAGATTCACCAGATAGGTGACTTCTCCCTTTTGCTCAACTATTGTATGGGGGCCACTCCATTTGTCTTGGAGGGCTGCTGGGGCCACAGGCTCCAACACCCACACTTTCTGTCCTGGCTGGTATACAGTCAGCACAGCCTTTGGTCATGCCAAGCTTTTTGTAATTCTTGGCTGGCCTCCAGGTTTTTGGTTGCCTTTTTCATGTATTCAGCCATCCTGGAGCGGAGACCAAGTACATAGTCCATCACATCCTGTTTGGGGGTTTGAGAGGTAACTCCCAGCCCTCTTTTACCAAACATAATGGACCTCTTACAGGATGCCCAAACAGAAGCTCAAATGGGCTGTAACCAACCCCCTTCTGTGGAACCTCTCTGTATGCAAACAACAGGCAGGGAAGAAGAAGGTCCCATTTCCGCCTAAGCTTCTCTGGGAGTCCTTTAATCATTCCCTTCAGGGTTTTGTTGAAGCGTTCAACCAACCCATTGCATTGTGGGTGATAGGGGGTGGTGAACTTATAAGTTACACCACACTCCTTCCACATTGCTTTCAAATTTCCTGACATGAAGTTGGTACCTCTGTCAGAGATTACCTCCTTTGGGAAACCCACTCTGGAGAAAACTCCAATGAGGGCTCTTGCCACCACAGGGGCTGTGGTGGTCCTCAGGGGAATTGCCGCTGGGTACCTGGTGGCATGATCCACTACCACCAGGATAAATCTGTGCCCAGATGCAGTTTGAGGGTCAAGGGGACCAACAATGTCAATCCCTACCCTTTCAAAGGGTACCCCCACCACAGGTAGTGGTATCAGGGGGCCTTTGTTGTGCCACCTGCCTTGCCACTGGCTTGGCATGTGACACAGGAGCGACAAAACTCCTTTGTGTCCTCTGACATATGTGGCCAATGAAAATGTGGAACAAGCCTGTCCCAGGTCTTGTTTTGGCCCAAGTGACCTGCTAAAGGGATATCATGTGCTAGGGTCAAGAGGAACCCCTAAACTTCTGAGGTATTACCAACCTCCTGGTGGCTCCAGGGGCTGGATCTCTACCCTCAGAATATAGGAGTCCCTCATCCCAATAAACTTTATGGGACCCACTAGCACTCCCAGCAGCCTCAGCAGCAGCCTGCTGTCTGAGGGGTTCAAGAGAGGGGCAGCACTGTTGCTCCTTACTCAGATCTTCCCTAGAAGGGCCCCCTGCCCCCAAGAACTCAACCTGGTCAGGCTCAAGTCCCTCTGGGGCAGTTCCTTCTTCAGGATCTGCTTCTCCTCCCTCAAGAGGGGAATCTGTGATCTGAGACAGAGGGGAAGGCACTGCCTTAACCCTACTGCTCCTCTTCTTGGGAAGCATCTGGTCCATAATTTCAGGATCCAGAGCTTGTTCAGTGTCATGCATTTTGGCCTGTGACCTGGTCACAGCAAATACCTCTGCAGGGATGCCCAACATCTCAGCATGAGTCCATAACTCTACTTCAGACCAGGCTGAAGTTTCTAGATCATTGCCCAATAGACATTCTACAGGGAGGTCTGCACTGACTACAACCTTCTTGAGGCCAGTTACCCCTCCCCAGGAGAAATTCACAACTGCCAGACTATGGTTGGTCCTGACATTGCTTGCATTGGTCACCTGGTACATTTCGCCCAGGATGATCTGTCCAGGGTCCACAAGATCCTCTGCCACCATGGTGACACTAGCACCTGTGTCCCTAAATGCCAAAGCCTGTTTGCCATTTATTACAGGCTGCTGTTTGTATTTGCCCAGATTACTGGGGCTTACTAGGAAGGACATGTCAATGTCTCCATCACAAATCAGCATTGCCTGAGTGGGTACTCTGACTAGGCCAGAGTCCACTTCAGAACCCAGGGTCAACCCTACTACACCCTTATTCTGAGTACCACCTCCACCAGTAGCTGAACTAGGGGGAACAGTTGCCTTAGGGGCAGGAGTGGTGGTGGTTTGGTCTTTGGACTTGTTACAATCAGAAGTCCAGTGCCCTTTCTGTTTACAGAATTTGCACCAGGGCTTCTTTTGGCCTTTTCCCTTGTTGGATTGTGACTCCCCACCAGATGCAGATTTTTGGGGCCCTTGTGAAGACTTCTGGTCTTTTGACTTATCCCCACTTTTCTCAGAGCCCTTAGAATCCTGCTTCTTTGTGTCACCCCCTTGGTTCTGGGTTTTCTGCCTCACCCTGGTTCTGACCCACTTGTCTGCCTTCTTTCCCAATTCTTGGGGAGAGGTCAGATCTGAGTCCACCAGGTATTGATGCAACAACTGGTTCTGGCAATTATTAAGGATCTGTTCTCTCATCATTAGATTATACAATCCCTTGAAATCAGTAACCCTACTGCCAACCAGCCAACCAGCCAACCCTCCAGAGCCTTGGTTGCACAATCTACAAAGTCAGTCCAGTCCTGAGTCTGTGCCTTCTGGGTGTCTCTGAACTTCAACCTGTACTGCTCAGTGGTTAAGCCAAACCCATCTATCAGTGCACTCTTCAGGACTTCATAGTCATCAGCATCCTCTTCTCTAACAGTGAGGAGCTTGTCTCTACCTTTATCTGAAAAGGAGAGCCACAAGATTGCTGCCCACTGCTTTTGGGGGACCTGTTGTACTCTACAGGCCCTTTCCATAGCAGTTATCCACTTATGGATATCATCCCCACTCTGGTAGGGAGGAACAACCTTGCTCAGGTTCCTATGGTCTGGAATATATTCTCTGCCTCTAGGGACACTGTTGCTGCCACCAGGGGGTTCTAACCCCTCTTTTCTAGAAGCTCTCTGGAGCTCAAAGGCTTCTTTATCTAATGCCAACTGCTTGGTTTTGAGGGCAAATCTTGCTTCCTCATACTGCAGCAGTTTGTACAGTCTCTCTTCTTAGGAAGTAGGAGTTCCTCTGGTGGACAGTTTCTCTGCCAGAGTGATAGGAGTGGTCAGATTCCCTAGAAAGGGACCTAGGCCTCACCTCCACTATGTCAGTTCTCTTAGGGAGAATTCCTCTGTCCTGTTCAGACCCCTTGGGACCTGGCCCTACAACCACAGAGTCTTGGTCATCCTGATGTTCATCATCTGACCCAGACACTGTAATTGACCCACTCACTGATTCAGACCCATTAGCTCCTAGAGCTAATCTAAGATCATCTGCTGTCAGCAGATCTATCAGGTGTAGTGTGGAGGGACTCTGTCCTATCTTCAGGTGCCTTGCAGCACACATGGCTTTCAAGTCAAAGAAAGTCATGTCCTTATACTGAAGCTGAGTGGATCCACTGGGTCCAACCCTTAAGGACATTCTAGTGTTGTGCAGTGTTGTACTACCTACACTAGTTTGTGGCCTACTGATACTAGCTTGAGCTGTAGAAAGGGTGTGCTATCCCTTGGCACACAGCTCTAAGTTCAGTAGAACTTATTGATACTAAGCTTGACTTTATATGTACCTTGAGTACCTATAGTGGTTTTCAGTTAGTAATTCAAATAGAGATTTTCTGGTAAAACAATAGCAAGCTGGAATCCCACACGCTGCCACCAATGTGAGAAGTTGGCCTGGTATATGCTGTCCACTAGTTAAAGTGGACACCTTGCACCAGTTCAATTCGACTCTTATGATAGGTAGGTTTAAGACAACCTTTATAGAAAGCTATCCTAGTGGTAGCTGTGGAGAGCAGCCTTCAGGCTAAGTCTTGGAGGAATGTAAAGCAGCTTGTTTTACCACACAATCTCTTGAATCACCAAATGAAAAGACACCACACAGGTATATATATCAAATATATATGTATTTATTACTAAACAACTCTCTACTAATCTCTTTATGAGATTAGAAGTCAGGAACATATGTACAAATCAACGTTTCACAATCAGATTAAGCACAAATATGGCTGGGGCCCTAGGGGCGTACCAGACCATATACTAAAAAAGAGACTTAAGAACAACGACTTGCAAAGGGACAAGGCCTAGGGCCTTCAGAAGTGCTGGGGCCTCACGAAACCACCCAAGGTAGGTAAGTAAAGGACCCACGGGGGACGCGTGCAGTGAGTGAACACAGGCGCGGGTCGCCGTTGACTTCAATGGGGCAAGTCGCGGTTGGAAATTAAGAGTTTCAGGGCACTTCGGGAGTAGCTACAAGCAAGTCACTTACAGGGTAAGTAGTTCTAGGGCCAACACCCACAGGAGCACCGTAGTGCTGGAGTTACCTCACCCAGGGAAGCCGGGTGCATAGGTGTCCTTTGGTGTCGGGTCGCGGCGTCGTTTTCAATGGGAGCCACTGAAGACTTGCTGCTTGCGGCGACAGGAGAAGTGTCCGGTGGAATCCAAGCCTGGATTCGGAAGAAGGAAGACCTGAAAGCAGAGGGGACAGTGTTCAAAGTCACTTGGCAGTGACCCGGGGCAAGGAAGATGAATGCCCACCGTCGTCGACAGATTCAGGTCGTTCACAGGTGTCTTGACTCTTCGGCCACGAGGTCCAGGAGGCGTCGAGGACAACCAGGAGCTGGATTCAGCGTGTCCCACAAAGTCTGCAGCTGACTGCGGTGTCGGTGACTCGATTAGAGCCAACAAGCCTTGGTAGCAGCAAGTCTTGTGGAAAGAACAAAAAGTCAATGGTGCAGACCAGCAAGGTCTTGGGGACTCACCCAGTGAGCGTAGGTCAGGGCAGGCCTGGAGCAACCAGGGCAGCCCTTTGGTTTTGTAGAAAGGTCTTCAGAGGACCCACAAGCCGGCTGGCAAGGGATCACAAAGATGCCTCGGGAGGATTCACTTCAACAGGGGCCCACGGTCACTCGGGACGGGGTAGGCCTCTGATTTTGGGAGGGATCTCTGCTAGAGGCTGGAACCACATGTGTTCCAAAGCACAGGTTCGTAGAACATCGAGAAAGGGTTGCACTTGAAAATAATGTACGGTACCCAGGGACTGCGGTTCCTCATCACTCGTGGGGTCCACTGGCCTCAGCTTCACTGGGGACTCACGATGGCCTTGGAGAAGTCAGGAAGTCCTCTTCCTGGGCTGCAGGGACTTCGGGCTCCGGCAGGAGCGGCATAGTTTGTGACCGTCGTTGTAGTTTTTGGTGCCTGCCAAGCAGGGGAGTCACTCCTTGACTCCAAGGGAGATTCTTCAGTCTTCCAGAGGTAGTGGAACGTCGAAGGTCCGGGATTCTTCTTCAGAGCGTCGTCCAGGGGTATCTAGGTTGCAATGCACAGGTTCCCCCTCTTATACTAAAAAGAAGGGAGGGACTAGCTCTATGACCCCACCTATGGGAGGGTCAGGGGAGTGGGTGGCTACACCCACTTCCCTTTGTCCAGTTTCGTGCCAGAGCAGGGGCAGGTAGCCCCTGAGCCGGTTTGAACTGGGGTATGCACAGAGGAGCCTTCTGCTCCCCCAGTGCAGGACTTCAAAGCACTCTAGGAGTGCACCCACCCAGCCCCAATACACTAAACCCTGTCTGGGAGGTGGTCACACCCCTTGGGACAGGATACCTATTGTTGGGCCTCCTCCACTGCGAGTGTCGGTCATCAGCAGGAGGGCAGCCCAGTGTCTGTGACTGGTGGCATCCATTTTGTGATGCCAGGGCTCTTCAGGATTCTACCGCGTTTCCACAGTAGGTACATGTCTATCCCTCTAGAAGGGTGGGATCATACTCCCACACCAGTTACTGGTGTGGGGGTATGATTCCAAGGTGTTTGACACCAAACACGACATGTTTTGATGCAGCCATTCCAAAGTTAGCATTTACCGCGAGGATATAATGCACTTAAGAGTATATGGTTTGACTGCATTCACAAACAGCCCCAGAGAATGGACTCTGAGAGCTGCAGAGGGGCCCTGCTCAGGCAGAGGCACCCTCTCACATAGAAACTAAGCACCCTGCCCTCAGGATTGATAGGGCCTGCCTTAGGGGTGACTGATAGGTTTAAATGTGTGTGCAGGGGAGATATAGGGAACCTATATCTCAGTGAGGGGTGCTAGCACCTCCTCACCCAGGCTGCAGTAGCAGGCCTGTGGTGTCAGATTTAGTCTGCTTCACAGGGGTGGCATAATACATGCTTCAGCCCCTGGTAGGCCTGTGAAGTACCTATGCCCTTGGTACCTAAGGTACCATGTACTAGGGACTCATAAGGTACCACAGTATCCAATCACTAGTGCACCTAGAGTGCACTCCAAGTCGTTTAGAGAGAACAGAGAGGCTGGGGCCCTGATTGGCAGGGTCCCAGCCAGACTATAGCCAGAAACCAGTGTAAACATCAGAAAAAAAGTGGGGGCAACATAAGAGGCAGATCCTACTCTCCTACACACCCCCCCAAACGCAGGGACACTAAACTAACCTTGACCAGTTGAGACTTCGTGCTCTAAGTGGAAATACCTTGAGAGTCCATCTGCATTGGCATGTTGGGTCCCAGGCCTATGTTCCACTGTATAGTCCATCCCCTGTAGGGAAATGGACCACCTCAAAAGTTTTGGGTTTTCACCTTTCATCTGTTTAAGCCATAGGAGGGGCTTGTGGTCAGTCTGAACTATGAAGTGAGTGCCAAACAAGTATGGCCTCAGCTTCTTCAGGGCCCACACCACAGCAAAGGCCTCCCTCTCTATAGCTGACCAACGTTTCTCTCTAGGGGTCAGCCTTCTGCTAATGAAAGCTACTGGCTGGTCTTGACCTTCATCATTCAGTTGAGACAGTACAGCTCCCACACCCAGCTCAGAAGCATCTGTTTGGACAATGAACTTTTTGGTGTAGTCTGGACTCTGTAAGATGGGGGCAGTGCACATGGCCTGCTTTAGGTCTTCAAATGCCTTCTGACAGCTAGCTGTCCACTGAACCTTTTTTGGCATTTTCTTTGAGGTCAGATCATTCAAGGGGGTCACTATAGATCCATATCCCTTCACAAACCTCCTATAGTACCCAGTCAGGCCTAAGAAGGCTCTCACCTGTGTCTGGGTGGTTGGAGCAACCCATTCCATGATGGTTTGGATTTTGCTCTGTAAAGGCTGAACCTGGCCTCCACCCACAAGGTGGCCCAGGTACACAACCTGACTCTGCCCTATCTGGCACTTAGTGGCCTTGATAGTGAGGCCTGCTTTCTGCAGAGCCTCCAAAACATTTCTGAGGTGGACCAGGTGATCCTGCCAGGAGGAACTAAAGACAGCAATATCATCTAGATAAGCTGAGCAATAAGTTTCCATCCCTGCCAGAACTTTGTTCACCAACCTCTGAAAAGTGGCAGGTGCATTTTTCAATCCAAAGGGCATCACCACAAAGTGGTAGTGCCCACCAGGGGTCGAAAATGCTGTTTTGGCTTTTGCATCATCAGCTAACCTGATCTGCCAGTAGCCAGCTGTTAGGTCAAATGTACTCAGATACTTGGCTGAGGCCAAAGTATCAATCAGCTCATCTGCCCTGGGTATGGGATAGGCATCAGTCCTGGTGACTGCATTGAGGCCTCTGTAGTCTACACAAAACCTCATTTCTTTCTTACCACCCTGGGTATGAGGTTTGGGTACTAGGACTACTGGGCTAGCCCAAGGGCTATCTGAAGGCTCAATCACACCTAACTCCAACATTTTCTGGACTTCAGTCCTGATACAGTCCCTGACATGGTCAGGTTGCCTGTAGATTTTACTCTTGACAGGCAGACTGTCTCCAGTGTCCACCTCATGGGTGCACCAGGTAGTCTGACTAGGGGTCAGGCTAAACATATGTCTGTACTGCTGCAGAACTTGTCTGCACTCAGTTTGCTGATGGTCAGTGAGGCTGCTTGCCAAAGCAACACCATCTGCTGACCCATCATCAGGGTTCTGTGAGAGCAGGTCAGGGAGAGGGTCACTCTCCTCCTCCTGTTCCTCATCAGTTGCCATGAGCAAGCCCATGTCAGCCCTGTCAACATATGGTTTCAATCTGTTGACATGGAGCACCCTCAGGGGGCTCCTGGGAGTTCCAAGATTCACCAGATAGGTGACTTCTCCCTTTTGCTCAACTATTGTATGGGGGCCACTCCATTTGTCTTGGAGGGCTGCTGGGGCCACAGGCTCCAACACCCACACTTTCTGTCCTGGCTGGTACACAGTCAGCACAGCCTTTGGTCATGCCAAGCTTTTTGTAATTCTTGGCTGGCCTCCAGGTTTTTGGTTGCCTTTTTCATGTATTCAGCCATCCTGGAGCGGAGACCAAGTACATAGTCCATCACATCCTGTTTGGGGGTTTGAGAGGTAACTCCCAGCCCTCTTTTACCAAACATAATGGACCTCTTACAGGATGCCCAAACAGAAGCTCAAATGGGCTGTAACCAACCCCCTTCTGTGGAACCTCTCTGTATGCAAACAACAGGCAGGGAAGAAGAAGGTCCCATTTCCGCCTAAGCTTCTCTGGGAGTCCTTTAATCATTCCCTTCAGGGTTTTGTTGAAGCGTTCAACCAACCCATTGCATTGTGGGTGATAGGGGGTGGTGAACTTATAAGTTACACCACACTCCTTCCACATTGCTTTCAAATTTCCTGACATGAAGTTGGTACCTCTGTCAGAGATTACCTCCTTTGGGAAACCCACTCTGGAGAAAACTCCAATGAGGGCTCTTGCCACCACAGGGGCTGTGGTGGTCCTCAGGGGAATTGCCGCTGGGTACCTGGTGGCATGATCCACTACCACCAGGATAAATCTGTGCCCAGATGCAGTTTGAGGGTCAAGGGGACCAACAATGTCAATCCCTACCCTTTCAAAGGGTACCCCCACCACAGGTAGTGGTATCAGGGGGCCTTTGTTGTGCCACCTGCCTTGCCACTGGCTTGGCATGTGACACAGGAGCGACAAAACTCCTTTGTGTCCTCTGACATATGTGGCCAATGAAAATGTGGAACAAGCCTGTCCCAGGTCTTGTTTTGGCCCAAGTGACCTGCTAAAGGGATATCATGTGCTAGGGTCAAGAGGAACCCCCTAAACTTCTGAGGTATTACCAACCTCCTGGTGGCTCCAGGGGCTGGATCTCTACCCTCAGAATATAGGAGTCCCTCATCCCAATAAACTTTATGGGACCCACTAGCACTCCCAGCAGCCTCAGCAGCAGCCTGCTGTCTGAGGGGTTCAAGAGAGGGGCAGCACTGTTGCTCCTTACTCAGATCTTCCCTAGAAGGGCCCCCTGCCCCCAAGAACTCAACCTGGTCAGGCTCAAGTCCCTCTGGGGCAGTTCCTTCTTCAGGATCTGCTTCTCCTCCCTCAAGAGGGGAATCTGTGATCTGAGACAGAGGGGAAGGCACTGCCTTAACCCTACTGCTCCTCTTCTTGGGAAGCATCTGGTCCATAATTTCAGGATCCAGAGCTTGTTCAGTGTCATGCATTTTGGCCTGTGACCTGGTCACAGCAAATACCTCTGCAGGGATGCCCAACATCTCAGCATGAGTCCATAACTCTACTTCAGACCAGGCTGAAGTTTCTAGATCATTGCCCAATAGACATTCTACAGGGAGGTCTGCACTGACTACAACCTTCTTGAGGCCAGTTACCCCTCCCCAGGAGAAATTCACAACTGCCAGACTATGGTTGGTCCTGACATTGCTTGCATTGGTCACCTGGTACATTTCGCCCAGGATGATCTGTCCAGGGTCCACAAGATCCTCTGCCACCATGGTGACACTAGCACCTGTGTCCCTAAATGCCAAAGCCTGTTTGCCATTTATTACAGGCTGCTGTTTGTATTTGCCCAGATTACTGGGGCTTACCAGGAAGGACATGTCAATGTCTCCATCACAAATCAGCATTGCCTGAGTGGGTACTCTGACTAGGCCAGAGTCCACTTCAGAACCCAGGGTCAACCCTACTACACCCTTATTCTGAGTACCACCTCCACCAGTAGCTGAACTAGGGGGAACAGTTGCCTTAGGGGCAGGAGTGGTGGTGGTTTGGTCTTTGGACTTGTTACAATCAGAAGTCCAGTGCCCTTTCTGTTTACAGAATTTGCACCAGGGCTTCTTTTGGCCTTTTCCCTTGTTGGATTGTGACTCCCCACCAGATGCAGATTTTTGGGGCCCTTGTGAAGACTTCTGGTCTTTTGACTTATCCCCACTTTTCTCAGAGCCCTTAGAATCCTGCTTCTTTGTGTCACCCCCTTGGTTCTGGGTTTTCTGCCTCACCCTGGTTCTGACCCACTTGTCTGCCTTCTTTCCCAATTCTTGGGGAGAGGTCAGATCTGAGTCCACCAGGTATTGATGCAACAACTGGTTCTGGCAATTATTAAGGATCTGTTCTCTCATCATTAGATTATACAATCCCTTGAAATCAGTAACCCTACTGCCAACCAGCCAACCAGCCAACCCTCCAGAGCCTTGGTTGCACAATCTACAAAGTCAGTCCAGTCCTGAGTCTGTGCCTTCTGGGTGTCTCTGAACTTCAACCTGTACTGCTCAGTGGTTAAGCCAAACCCATCTATCAGTGCACTCTTCAGGACTTCATAGTCATCAGCATCCTCTTCTCTAACAGTGAGGAGCTTGTCTCTACCTTTATCTGAAAAGGAGAGCCACAAGATTGCTGCCCACTGCTTTTGGGGGACCTGTTGTACTCTACAGGCCCTTTCCATAGCAGTTATCCACTTATGGATATCATCCCCACTCTGGTAGGGAGGAACAACCTTGCTCAGGTTCCTATGGTCTGGAATATATTCTCTGCCTCTAGGGACACTGTTGCTGCCACCAGGGGGTTCTAACCCCTCTTTTCTAGAAGCTCTCTGGAGCTCAAAGGCTTCTTTATCTAATGCCAACTGCTTGGTTTTGAGGGCAAATCTTGCTTCCTCATACTGCAGCAGTTTGTACAGTCTCTCTTCTTAGGAAGTAGGAGTCTCCTCTGGTGGACAGTTTCTCTGCCAGAGTGATAGGAGTGGTCAGATTCCCTAGAAAGGGACCTAGGCCTCACCTCCACTATGTCAGTTCTCTTAGGGAGAATTCCTCTGTCCTGTTCAGACCCCTTGGGACCTGGCCCTACAACCACAGAGTCTTGGTCATCCTGATGTTCATCATCTGACCCAGACACTGTAATTGACCCACTCACTGATTCAGACCCATTAGCTCCTAGAGCTAATCTAAGATCATCTGCTGTCAGCAGATCTATCAGGTGTAGTGTGGAGGGACTCTGTCCTATCTTCAGGTGCCTTGCAGCACACATGGCTTTCAAGTCAAAGAAAGTCATGTCCTTATACTGAAGCTGAGTGGATCCACTGGGTCCAACCCTTAAGGACATTCTAGTGTTGTGCAGTGTTGTACTACCTACACTAGTTTGTGGCCTACTGATACTAGCTTGAGCTGTAGAAAGGGTGTGCTATCCCTTGGCACACAGCTCTAAGTTCAGTAGAACTTATTGATACTAAGCTTGACTTTATATGTACCTTGAGTACCTATAGTGGTTTTCAGTTAGTAATTCAAATAGAGATTTTCTGGTAAAACAATAGCAAGCTGGAATCCCACACGCTGCCACCAATGTGAGAAGTTGGCCTGGTATATGCTGTCCACTAGTTAAAGTGGACACCTTGCACCAGTTCAATTCGACTCTTATGATAGGTAGGTTTAAGACAACCTTTATAGAAAGCTATCCTAGTGGTAGCTGTGGAGAGCAGACTTCAGGCTAAGTCTTGGAGGAATGTAAAGCAGCTTGTTTTACCACACAATCTCTTGAATCACCAAATGAAAAGACACCACACAGGTATATATATCAAATATATATGTATTTATTACTAAACAACTCTCTACTAATCTCTTTATGAGATTAGAAGTCAGGAACATATGTACAAATCAACGTTTCACAATCAGTTAAGCACAAATATGGCTGGGGCCCTAGGGGCGTACCAGACCATATACTAAAAAAGAGACTTAAGAACAACGACTTGCAAAGGGACAAGGCCTAGGGCCTTCAGAAGTGCTGGGGCCTCACGAAACCACCCAAGGTAGGTAAGTAAAGGACCCACGGGGGATGCGTGCAGTGAGTGAACACAGGCGCGGGTCGCCGTTGACTTCAATGGGGCAAGTCGCGGTTGGAAATTAAGAGTTTCAGGGCACTTCGGGAGTAGCTACAAGCAAGTCACTTACAGGGTAAGTAGTTCTAGGGCCAACACCCACAGGAGCACCGTAGTGCTGGAGTTACCTCACCCAGGGAAGCCGGGTGCATAGGTGTCCTTTGGTGTCGGGTCGCGGCGTCGTTTTCAATGGGAGCCACTGAAGACTTGCTGCTTGCGGCGACAGGAGAAGTGTCCGGTGGAATCCAAGCCTGGATTCGGAAGAAGGAAGACCTGAAAGCAGAGGGGACAGTGTTCAAAGTCACTTGGCAGTGACCCGGGGCAAGGAAGATGAATGCCCACCGTCGTCGACAGATTCAGGTCATTCACAGGTGTCTTGACTCTTCGGCCACGAGGTCCAGGAGGCATCGAGGACAACCAGGAGCTGGATTCAGCATGTCCCACAAAGTTTGCAGCTGACTGCGGTGTCGGTGACTCGATTAGAGCCAACAAGCCTTGGTAGCAGCAAGTCTTGTGAAAAGAACAAAAAGTCAATGGTGCAGACCAGCAAGGTCTTGGGGACTCACCCAGTGAGCGTAGGTCAGGGCAGGCCTGGAGCAACCAGGGCAGCCCTTTGGTTTTGTAGAAAGGTCTTCAGAGGACCCACAAGCCGGCTGGCAAGGGATCACAAAGATGCCTCGGGAGGATTCACTTCAACAGGGGCCCACGGTCACTCGGGATGGGGTAGGCCTCTGATTTTGGGAGGGATCTCTGCTAGAGGCTGGAACCACATGTGTTCCAAAGCACAGGTTCGTAGAACATCGAGAAAGGGTTGCACTTGAAAATAATGTACGGTACCCAGGGACTGCGGTTCCTCATCACTCGCGGGGTCCACTGGCCTCAGCTTCACTGGGGACTCACGATGGCCTTGGAGAAGTCAGGAAGTCCTCTTCCTGGGCTGCAGGGTCTTCGGGCTCTGGCAGGAGCGGCATAGTTTGTGACCGTCGTTGTAGTTTTTGGTGCCTGCCAAGCAGGGGAGTCACTCCTTGACTCCAAGGGAGATTCTTCAGTCTTCCAGAGGTAGTGGAATGTCGAAGGTCCGGGATTCTTCTTCAGAGCGTCGTCCAGGGGTATCTAGGTTGCAATGCACAGGTTCCCCCTCTTATACTAAAAAGAAGGGAGGGACTAGCTCTATGACCCCACCTATGGGAGGGTCAGGGGAGTGGGTGGCTACACCCACTTCCCTTTGTCCAGTTTCGTGCCAGAGCAGGGGCAGGTAGCCCCTGAGCCGGTTTGAACTGGGGTATGCACAGAGGAGCCTTCTGCTCCCCCAGTGCAGGACTTCAAAGCACTCTAGGAGTGCACCCACCCAGCCCCAATACACTAAACCCTGTCTGGGAGGTGGTCACACCCCCTGGGACAGGATACCTATTGTTGGGCCTCCTCCACTGCGAGTGTCGGTCATCAGCAGGAGGGCAGCCCAGTGTCTGTGACTGGTGTCATCCATTTTGTGATGCCAGGGCTCTTCAGGATTCTACCGCGTTTCCACAGTAGGTACATGTCTATCCCTCTAGAAGGGTGGGATCATACTCCCACACCAGTTACTGGTGTGGGGGTATGATTCCAAGGTGTTTGACACCAAACACGACATGTTTTGATGCAGCCATTCCAAAGTTAGCATTTACCGCGAGGATATAATGCACTTAAGAGTATATGGTTTGACTGCATTCACAAACAGCCCCAGAGAATGGACTCTGAGAGCTGCAGAGGGGCCCTGCTCAGGCAGAGGCACCCTCTCACATAGAAACTAAGCACCCTGCCCTCAGGATTGATAGGGCCTGCCTTAGGGGTGACTGATAGGTTTAAATGTGTGTGCAGGGGAGATATAGGGAACCTATATCTCAGTGAGGGGTGCTAGCACCTCCTCACCCAGGCTGCAGTAGCAGGCCTGTGGTGTCAGATTTAGTCTGCTTCACAGGGGTGGCATAATACATGCTTCAGCCCCTGGTAGGCCTGTGAAGTACCTATGCCCTTGGTACCTAAGGTACCATGTACTAGGGACTCATAAGGTACCACAGTATCCAATCACTAGTGCACCTAGAGTGCACTCCAAGTCGTTTAGAGAGAACAGAGAGGCTGGGGCCCTGATTGGCAGGGTCCCAGCCAGACTATAGCCAGAAACCAGTGTAAACATCAGAAAAAAAGTGGGGGCAACATAAGAGGGAGATCCTACTCTCCTACACACCCCCCCAAACGCAGGGACACTAAACTAACCTTGACCAGTTGAGACTTCGTGCTCTAAGTGGAAATACCTTGAGAGTCCATCTGCATTGGCATGTTGGGTCCCAGGCCTATGTTCCACTGTATAGTCCATCCCCTGTAGGGAAATGGACCACCTCAAAGTTTTGGGTTTTCACCTTTCATCTGTTTAAGCCATAGGAGGGGCTTGTGGTCAGTCTGAACTATGAAGTGAGTGCCAAACAAGTATGGCCTCAGCTTCTTCAGGGCCCACACCACAGCAAAGGCCTCCCTCTCTATAGCTGACCAACGTTTCTCTCTAGGGGTCAGCCTTCTGCTAATGAAAGCTACTGGCTGGTCTTGACCTTCATCATTCAGTTGAGACAGTACAGCTCCCACACCCAGCTCAGAAGCATCTGTTTGGACAATGAACTTTTTGGTGTAGTCTGGACTCTGTAAGATGGGGGCAGTGCACATGGCCTGCTTTAGGTCTTCAAATGCCTTCTGACAGCTAGCTGTCCACTGAACCTTTTTTGGCATTTTCTTTGAGGTCAGATCATTCAAGGGGGTCACTATAGATCCATATCCCTTCACAAACCTCCTATAGTACCCAGTCAGGCCTAAGAAGGCTCTCACCTGTGTCTGGGTGGTTGGAGCAACCCATTCCATGATGGTTTGGATTTTGCTCTGTAAAGGCTGAACCTGGCCTCCACCCACAAGGTGGCCCAGGTACACAACCTGACTCTGCCCTATCTGGCACTTAGTGGCCTTGATAGTGAGGCCTGCTTTCTGCAGAGCCTCCAAAACATTTCTGAGGTGGACCAGGTGATCCTGCCAGGAGGAACTAAAGACAGCAATATCATCTAGATAAGCTGAGCAATAAGTTTCCATCCCTGCCAGAACTTTGTTCACCAACCTCTGAAAAGTGGCAGGTGCATTTTTCAATCCAAAGGGCATCACCACAAAGTGGTAGTGCCCACCAGGGGTCGAAAATGCTGTTTTGGCTTTTGCATCATCAGCTAACCTGATCTGCCAGTAGCCAGCTGTTAGGTCAAATGTACTCAGATACTTGGCTGAGGCCAAAGTATCAATCAGCTCATCTGCCCTGGGTATGGGATAGGCATCAGTCCTGGTGACTGCATTGAGGCCTCTGTAGTCTACACAAAACCTCATTTCTTTCTTACCACCCTGGGTATGAGGTTTGGGTACTAGGACTACTGGGCTAGCCCAAGGGCTATCTGAAGGCTCAATCACACCTAACTCCAACATTTTCTGGACTTCAGTCCTGATACAGTCCCTGACATGGTCAGGTTGCCTGTAGATTTTACTCTTGACAGGCAGACTGTCTCCAGTGTCCACCTCATGGGTGCACCAGGTAGTCTGACTAGGGGTCAGGCTAAACATATGTCTGTACTGCTGCAGAACTTGTCTGCACTCAGTTTGCTGATGGTCAGTGAGGCTGCTTGCCAAAGCAACACCATCTGCTGACCCATCATCAGGGTTCTGTGAGAGCAGGTCAGGGAGAGGGTCACTCTCCTCCTCCTGTTCCTCATCAGTTGCCATGAGCAAGCCCATGTCAGCCCTGTCAACATATGGTTTCAATCTGTTGACATGGAGCACCCTCAGGGGGCTCCTGGGAGTTCCAAGATTCACCAGATAGGTGACTTCTCCCTTTTGCTCAACTATTGTATGGGGGCCACTCCATTTGTCTTGGAGGGCTGCTGGGGCCACAGGCTCCAACACCCACACTTTCTGTCCTGGCTGGTATACAGTCAGCACAGCCTTTTGTCATGCCAAGCTTTTTGTAATTCTTGGCTGGCCTCCAGGTTTTTGGTTGCCTTTTTCATGTATTCAGCCATCCTGGAGCGGAGACCAAGTACATAGTCCATCACATCCTGTTTGGGGGTTTGAGAGGTAACTCCCAGCCCTCTTTTACCAAACATAATGGACCTCTTACAGGATGCCCAAACAGAAGCTCAAATGGGCTGTAACCAACCCCCTTCTGTGGAACCTCTCTGTATGCAAACAACAGGCAGGGAAGAAGAAGGTCCCATTTCCGCCTAAGCTTCTCTGGGAGTCCTTTAATCATTCCCTTCAGGGTTTTGTTGAAGCGTTCAACCAACCCATTGCATTGTGGGTGATAGGGGGTGGTGAACTTATAAGTTACACCACACTCCTTCCACATTGCTTTCAAATTTCCTGACATGAAGTTGGTACCTCTGTCAGAGATTACCTCCTTTGGGAAACCCACTCTGGAGAAAACTCCAATGAGGGCTCTTGCCACCACAGGGGCTGTGGTGGTCCTCAGGGGAATTGCCGCTGGGTACCTGGTGGCATGATCCACTACCACCAGGATAAATCTGTGCCCAGATGCAGTTTGAGGGTCAAGGGGACCAACAATGTCAATCCCTACCCTTTCAAAGGGTACCCCCACCACAGGTAGTGGTATCAGGGGGCCTTTGTTGTGCCACCTGCCTTGCCACTGGCTTGGCATGTGACACAGGAGCGACAAAACTCCTTTGTGTCCTCTGACATATGTGGCCAATGAAAATGTGGAACAAGCCTGTCCCAGGTCTTGTTTTGGCCCAAGTGACCTGCTAAAGGGATATCATGTGCTAGGGTCAAGAGGAACCCCCTAAACTTCTGAGGTATTACCAACCTCCTGGTGGCTCCAGGGGTTGGATCTCTACCCTCAGAATATAGGAGTCCCTCATCCCAATAAACTTTATGGGACCCACTAGCACTCCCAGCAGCCTCAGCAGCAGCCTGCTGTCTGAGGGGTTCAAGAGAGGGGCAGCACTGTTGCTCCTTACTCAGATCTTCCCTAGAAGGGCCCCCTACCCCCAAGAACTCAACCTGGTCAGGCTCAAGTCCCTCTGGGGCAGTTCCTTCTTCAGGATCTGCTTCTCCTCCCTCAAGAGGGGAATCTGTGATCTGAGACAGAGGGGAAGGCACTGCCTTAACCCTACTGCTCCTCTTCTTGGGAAGCATCTGGTCCATAATTTCAGGATCCAGAGCTTGTTCAGTGTCATGCATTTTGGCCTGTGACCTGGTCACAGCAAATACCTCTGCAGGGATGCCCAACATCTCAGCATGAGTCCATAACTCTACTTCAGACCAGGCTGAAGTTTCTAGATCATTGCCCAATAGACATTCTACAGGGAGGTCTGCACTGACTACAACCTTCTTGAGGCCAGTTACCCCTCCCCAGGAGAAATTCACAACTGCCAGACTATGGTTGGTCCTGACATTGCTTGCATTGGTCACCTGGTACATTTCGCCCAGGATGATCTGTCCAGGGTCCACAAGATCCTCTGCCACCATGGTGACACTAGCACCTGTGTCCCTAAATGCCAAAGCCTGTTTGCCATTTATTACAGGCTGCTGTTTGTATTTGCCCAGATTACTGGGGCTTACTAGGAAGGACATGTCAATGTCTCCATCACAAATCAGCATTGCCTGAGTGGGTACTCTGACTAGGCCAGAGTCCACTTCAGAACCCAGGGTCAACCCTACTACACCCTTATTCTGAGTACCACCTCCACCAGTAGCTGAACTAGGGGGAACAGTTGCCTTAGGGGCAGGAGTGGTGGTGGTTTGGTCTTTGGACTTGTTACAATCAGAAGTCCAGTGCCCTTTCTGTTTACAGAATTTGCACCAGGGCTTCTTTTGGCCTTTTCCCTTGTTGGATTGTGACTCCCCACCAGATGCAGATTTTTGGGGCCCTTGTGAAGACTTCTGGTCTTTTGACTTATCCCCACTTTTCTCAGAGCCCTTAGAATCCTGCTTCTTTGTGTCACCCCCTTGGTTCTGGGTTTTCTGCCTCACCCTGGTTCTGACCCACTTGTCTGCCTTCTTTCCCAATTCTTGGGGAGAGGTCAGATCTGAGTCCACCAGGTATTGATGCAACAACTGGTTCTGGCAATTATTAAGGATCTGTTCTCTCATCATTAGATTATACAATCCCTTGAAATCAGTAACCCTACTGCCAACCAGCCAACCAGCCAACCCTCCAGAGCCTTGGTTGCACAATCTACAAAGTCAGTCCAGTCCTGAGTCTGTGCCTTCTGGGTGTCTCTGAACTTCAACCTGTACTGCTCAGTGGTTAAGCCAAACCCATCTATCAGTGCACTCTTCAGGACTTCATAGTCATCAGCATCCTCTTCTCTAACAGTGAGGAGCTTGTCTCTACCTTTATCTGAAAAGGAGAGCCACAAGATTGCTGCCCACTGCTTTTGGGGGACCTGTTGTACTCTACAGGCCCTTTCCATAGCAGTTATCCACTTATGGATATCATCCCCACTCTGGTAGGGAGGAACAACCTTGCTCAGGTTCCTATGGTCTGGAATATATTCTCTGCCTCTAGGGACACTGTTGCTGCCACCAGGGGGTTCTAACCCCTCTTTTCTAGAAGCTCTCTGGAGCTCAAAGGCTTCTTTATCTAATGCCAACTGCTTGGTTTTGAGGGCAAATCTTGCTTCCTCATACTGCAGCAGTTTGTACAGTCTCTCTTCTTAGGAAGTAGGAGTCTCTCTGGTGGACAGTTTCTCTGCCAGAGTGATAGGAGTGGTCAGATTCCCTAGAAAGGGACCTAGGCCTCACCTCCACTATGTCAGTTCTCTTAGGGAGAATTCCTCTGTCCTGTTCAGACCCCTTGGGACCTGGCCCTACAACCACAGAGTCTTGGTCATCCTGATGTTCATCATCTGACCCAGACACTGTAATTGACCCACTCACTGATTCAGACCCATTAGCTCCTAGAGCTAATCTAAGATCATCTGCTGTCAGCAGATCTATCAGGTGTAGTGTGGAGGGACTCTGTCCTATCTTCAGGTGCCTTGCAGCACACATGGCTTTCAAGTCAAAGAAAGTCATGTCCTTATACTGAAGCTGAGTGGATCCACTGGGTCCAACCCTTAAGGACATTCTAGTGTTGTGCAGTGTTGTACTACCTACACTAGTTTGTGGCCTACTGATACTAGCTTGAGCTGTAGAAAGGGTGTGCTATCCCTTGGCACACAGCTCTAAGTTCAGTAGAACTTATTGATACTAAGCTTGACTTTATATGTACCTTGAGTACCTATAGTGGTTTTCAGTTAGTAATTCAAATAGAGATTTTCTGGTAAAACAATAGCAAGCTGGAATCCCACCGCTGCCACCAATGTGAGAAGTTGGCCTGGTATATGCTGTCCACTAGTTAAAGTGGACACCTTGCACCAGTTCAATTCGACTCTTATGATAGGTAGGTTTAAGACAACCTTTATAGAAAGCTATCCTAGTGGTAGCTGTGGAGAGCAGACTTCAGGCTAAGTCTTGGAGGAATGTAAAGCAGCTTGTTTTACCACACAATCTCTTGAATCACCAAATGAAAAGACACCACACAGGTATATATATCAAATATATATGTATTTATTACTAAACAACTCTCTACTAATCTCTTTATGAGATTAGAAGTCAGGAACATATGTACAAATCAACGTTTCACAATCAGTTAAGCACAAATATGGCTGGGGCCCTAGGGGCGTACCAGACCATATACTAAAAAGAGACTTAAGAACAACGACTTGCAAAGGGACAAGGCCTAGGGCCTTCAGAAGTGCTGGGGCCTCACGAAACCACCCAAGGTAGGTAAGTAAAGGACCCACGGGGGACGCGTGCAGTGAGTGAACACAGGCGCGGGTCGCCGTTGACTTCAATGGGGCAAGTCGCGGTTGGAAATTAAGAGTTTCAGGGCACTTCGGGAGTAGCTACAAGCAAGTCACTTACAGGGTAAGTAGTTCTAGGGCCAACACCCACAGGAGCACCGTAGTGCTGGAGTTACCTCACCCAGGGAAGCCGGGTGCATAGGTGTCCTTTGGTGTCGGGTCGCGGCGTCGTTTTCAATGGGAGCCACTGAAGACTTGCTGCTTGCGGCGACAGGAGAAGTGTCCGGTGGAATACAAGCCTGGATTCGGAAGAAGGAAGAGCTGAAAGCAGAGGGGACAGTGTTCAAAGTCACTTGGCAGTGACCCGGGGCAAGGAAGATGAATGCCCACCGTCGTCGACAGATTCAGGTCGTTCACAGGTGTCTTGACTCTTCGGCCACGAGGTCCAGGAGGCATCGAGGACAACCAGGAGCTGGATTCAGCATGTCCCACAAAGTCTGCAGCTGACTGCGGTGTCGGTGACTCGATTAGAGCCAACAAGCCTTGGTAGCAGCAAGTCTTGTGGAAAAAACAAAAAGTCAATGGTGCAGACCAGCAAGGTCTGGGGGACTCACCCAGCGAGCGTAGGTCAGGGCAGGCCTGGAGCAACCAGGGCAGCCCTTTGGTTTTGTAGAAAGGTCTTCAGAGGACCCACAAGCCGGCTGGCAAGGGATCGCAAAGATGCCTCGGGAGGATTCACTCAACAGGGGCCCACGGTCACTCGGGACGGGGTAGGCCTCTGATTTTGGGAGGGATCTCTGCTAGAGGCTGGAACCACATGTGTTCCAAAGCACAGGTTCGTAGAACATCGTGAAAGGGTTGCACTTGAAAATAATGTACGGTACCCAGGGACTGAGGTTCCTCATCACTCGCGGGGTCCACTGGCCTCAGCTTCACTGGGGACTCACGATGGCCTTGGAGAAGTCAGGAAGTCCTCTTCCTGGGCTGCAGGGTCTTCGGGCTCCGGCGGGAGCGGCATAGTTTGCGACCGTCGTTGTAGTTTTTGGTGCCTGCCAAGCAGGGGAGTCACTCCTTGACTCCAAGGGAGATTCTTCAGTCTTCCAGAGGTAGTGGAACGTCGAAGGTCCGGGATTCTTCTTCAGAGCGTCGTCCAGGGGTATCTAGGTTGCAATGCACAGGTTCCCCCTCTTATACTAAAAAGAAGGGAGGGACTAGCACTATGACCCCACCTATGGGAGGGTCAGGGGAGTGGGTGGCTACACCCACTTCCCTTTGTCCAGTTTCGTGCCAGAGCAGGGGCAGGTAGCCCCTGAGCCGGTTTGAACTGGGGTATGCACAGAGGAGCCTTCTGCTCCCCCAGTGCAGGACTTCAAAGCACTCTAGGAGTGCACCCACCCAGCCCCAATACACTAAACCCTGTCTGGGAGGTGGTCACACCCCTTGGGACAGGATACCTATTGTTGGGCCTCCTCCACTGCGAGTGTCGGTCATCAGCAGGAGGGCAGCCCAGTGTCTGTGACTGGTGGCATCCATTTTGTGATGCCAGGGCTCTTCAGGATTCTACCGCGTTTCCACAGTAGGTACATGTCTATCCCTCTAGAAGGGTGGGATCATACTCCCACACCAGTTACTGGTGTGGGGGTATGATTCCAAGGTGTTTGACACCAAACACGACATGTTTTGATGCAGCCATTCCAAAGTTAGCATGTACCGCGAGGATATAATGCACTTAAGAGTATATGGTTTGACTGCATTCACAAACAGCCCCAGAGAATGGACTCTGAGAGCTGCAGAGGAGCCCTGCTCAGGCAGAGGCACCCTCTCACATAGAAACTAAGCACCCTGCCCTCAGGATTGATAGGGCCTGCCTTAGGGGTGACTGATAGGTTTAAATGTGTGTGCAGGGGAGATATAGGGAACCTATATCTCAGTGAGGGGTGCTAGCACCTCCTCACCCAGGCTGCAGTAGCAGGCCTGTGGTGTCAGATTTAGTCTGCTTCCCAGGGGTGGCATAATACATGCTTCAGCCCCTGGTAGGCCTGTGAAGTACCTATGCCCTTGGTACCTAAGGTACCATATACTAGGGACTCATAAGGTACCACAGTATCCAATCACTAGTGCACCTAGAGTGCACTCCAAGTCGTTTAGAGAGAACAGAGAGGCTCGGGCCCTGATTGGCAGGGTCCCAGCCAGACTATAGCCAGAAACCAGTGTAAATATCAGAAAAAAAAGTGGGGGTAACATAAGAGGCAGATCCTACTCTCCTACATGTGTACATTGTGTACGGCATATGGCACAACAGTCATCCTGATTCAGATAAGTAATCTGAGAGTAAGTAATGACTTTACATTTTACGTTATTCACAAATGGCATTTATGAGTAGTACAGTTAGGTATACTGACTTCACTTCTCATCAATGCCTTTCGTGACTCACTTATTTTGTCACAGGTAACGTTTTGTTGCATGCACACTATTCTGCTGCACACAAGGGGGAAAATGTTGCATTGCTCCCTGTAGTGACAGTGTCATAGCCACTTGTCCCAGCTGTTTCTCTGCAAATGTCTCATAGTGATGCCCCCCCCTTGAAATGTTGGCCTTGCATCTGACTATTTGCTAAGTGCAGTGCACCACACATCCCTAGACACATTGCCCAATACGCTCACAGTGATCACAGCATGAGAGGGGTAAAAATTTGTTGTGCATTGTTTGTGCACAGGAAGGGGCTGACTGACGCCTTGCACTTTGGTGTGAGTCCCTATTGGCAACTCAACTTCACTGAGGCAGACATTGTGGTTCCATATGTGCATGGTAGACATGTGCCCTTACGTGTCTTCATCAATGTGAATATGGTGTGCACCATCTTGGGATGTGACATGCAATGCACACCATCACAACAGGCTTTGTCCACCACGTAGAGTGTGAGTAGATATGCCAAGAGAAAATTGTTTGCAATTGTTAAGGGGGACACTACTTGTGGCCTGCTACAAACTTTGACATTTTAGCACACATGCCAAATTCCGTATTGGACGTGGGTATAAGTTGTGATATAGCTAGATTGTATTTCTTTTGTAATGAGGGCACAGATAGTTGACACATACACGGGCATCTCACTGCCTATCTCTGTCAGGTAAAACATGTACATTGATCGTATTTCCCTTGGGGTACCTTCTGGTGGATTCATTGCCCATACACTTTTTACAGACTTCTATACTTGATTGTTCATAGACAACACACAACAGTTTGAGTTCAAGATTTTAATCTACATTAACAGAATGAAGACTGGACCAGTGCTTGGCCATACAACCACACATTGCATGGATGCCCGTTAGAGGGCCAGACAGAGTCCTTTGTTGGTAACAGGTCCAAGGGAAGAGGCACAGTTCAGTCCGCAGGCTGATTGCAGTGTCCTTGGTAAGAAAAATATGATTTGGCAGTCCATGTGGAGGTCCAAGGTGAGTTTTGGGGTACAGTGGAAGATGATCTTCCTTGGCATGATACTAAGCCCAGTGTCGCGATCCCACTCACCTGAACAACAGGAACCGCGGAAACGAAGAGAGTCCCCCTCTCCTCTTCAGACCAATCCTCCACACAGCATAGTACAGTATGGGCGATTGATCCCAAGGGGAAAGGGACGTGAGGTACGGCACACAAGCTTCTCTGGGTCGTGGAAGACAGATAATAGAAGGGTTTTGTTCTAAAGGTGGCAGGGGGCGGGAAGAACGGGAATCGGATTCACATCGGAGGAGGAGGAGGAACAGCCCAAATCTGGAATACAGGAAGTGAAAGGAAAACGTAAAAAGGGTGCAGAGCAGAGGGGCACAAGCAGTCCAATGAACAACGTCAACTACCTTCTCCCACTAGGAGGACAGCCACTCACCCTTGAGAAAAGGAAAAGTCGTAGGGATGGTTCAGTACACAGGGTATTTTGCGAGTTCCACTACTTAGTGCTTTCCCTGACTGCAAGCGGATCAGAATAAACCAGGTGAAAGTCTCGTGGCTGCAGTCCCTCCCTGCTAGCCGGAACACTGGACCAAGGCGATGCTGCCGGCTCCTGCCGTGCGCCTGTGGGGGAACCAAGAAGAATGACCGCCACCTCGGTAGGAGAAATTAATGGAAGCGCAGTCAGCTCCTGCTGCACTTTGAATCAAAGGAACCATACGAGATACTCTGTAGCGCTATCCGTGGCAACGGCGTGACAAACAGAAATGAAATGTCCAGAAGAGTATCGCGGGCGGCTTCCGCCCCGTACTGGAGGAAAGTGTAAAAAAAACTCCACAGCGCTCAACTAATCAGTGCGTGCGTCCTCTAGTCTTGCACATAAAGTTAACATTAAAAGGCTGAGTGCTTGGCTCCTGCCGTGCGCACCAACCTTGAAGAGAAAGAAAAATGTCTTCGCGGTAAATACCGCCTTAGTGGAAACGGCTCCTGCCTTGCTACAACCCAGTGAGGAATTAGGTCAGCCAAACGCCAAGGAAAAGCCCAGCTCCGCCTACGAGCTGCAACCACGTGGATTTAGATAGTTTGAAAAAAGGTCAAAGGGGGCAGTACTGTTTCCCAGATGAGTCACTGAGAACACGGCTGAATCAGAAGGAATAGAGACGCGCTCCTGTGCGCTCTCTGGCCTGGGTCACTGGAATCCACGAACGAAATAAGCCAAGCACCGGAGTCCAGGTGAGGGGGCTGTATATACTGGTCACCAGGGTCACCTGATACTTGGTAGCCAGTGGGGTAAAGGGTGGAACCCAGAGGAAAAAAGGAGTGGAAACCCAGAGAGAGAGCACAGGTAGGTATGAAAACCTGGAAAAGGAACGGAAACCTAAGAAAGTGGTAACATCCAGAACCAAGAAGAAACAGGCCTTTTGGCGTCGATGTATGCTACCGCTTTCTCCTTTGCAATAATGCACTATCATGCTCATCTTCGTCCTCTGATGTGTCATGTGCCTCACATGTGGGTGGTGGTATAGTGGGTGCAGCACTATGAGGCACTGACACATCAGGGGGCGGAGCTGAGAATGTAGAAGCAGCAGCAGCATTCATTCGGCGCCGGACCTTGGGACAGCAATGCAGTGATGAGCAGCTGCAGGGCATGATAGATTCCAGCAACATCACGCTGGTGTTCAGCCCTGGCAGCCAATTGTTGTGCCTGCATCCGCTCCATGCTCTCCATTATCTTTCTGATGTTGGACAAATCCTGGCTGACATTGCTGGAGCCACTCTGACCAGACAGTTGTTGTTCTCTCTGAATCATGACTCCAGCAATGTCAGCCATGGACCGTTGGAGAGCATCGAGCGGGCTGTGGGTAGGCCTGGGCGGTAAATTCCGTTCCGCTCGCGGAATTTGGGTAATTTCGCGTTCCGCGGAGAACGCAAAATTGCCCAAAATTCCGCGATCCACTGCTTCGCGGAGTTTTTTGCTTGTTCGCGCTTTCAAAATGCGTGTTCGCAAGATATTTTTCCCCGCGCACGCAAACAGCATTCGCAAACAGGAAAAAAGCATTGCGAACGGGCGGAACAAGCAATTCCGTGTGTTCGCGGAACTTTTGCGTGCTCGCGGAGATTTTTTACCGTTTTGTGGAGCTTTGCGTAGCGCGACTACGCAAATTCCACCCACCCCTAGGTGGGTGTCTGTGAGCTTCTGTATGTGGTCCCGGATGGGACTCAGACACCCACGTATGGCACCAAGTTTATCCGCCAGGCTCTCGAACCCCAACCGCACCTGTTCAGCCATCTCCCGCTGGACCTCTAGCACATGGCGTTGGAAGGCCAGATGTGGGTCCTCGAGGTCCTGGGAGCCAGATGTGGTGGGAGGTGCTTGCTGCTGGTTGGTTTGTGCAGGGGGTGGGGTTGCCGCGATGCTGCTGGGTTGCCCTGCTCCTGAAGGTGGGGTGCAGGTGAATTGAGCAGAATTTGCAGTTCATCCTGATTAATGGTGGTGTAATCGTCCTCGTCATCAGTGAAGGTTGGGCCAGTCTGCTGTCCAGGAGGTGGTGTCTCTCCATCTGCAATGTGATAGGGGAGATAAATATTAACAGTGTGTTTCATGTATGATCATGCATTGTATGAGTTTACAAGCAGACTGCAGGACAGTGTACATTCTAACTGTTTATTGGGAGATGCCTATTTGTTGCGGGATAGTGATTATTTTGAGGACATAACCGATGTGATGTTGTTGTTGTACATTGCCATCTCACAGTTTACAGCTATGACAAAGGATGCTTGTCGTATTTGTACCCACAAACGGCACATGTTGTGTCCTATGTTCATTTGTGTGAGTGATGCAGTTTGTTCCACATATTAGTCAATGTTGATGAGCTAAGATTTGTATGTGTGTGCACTGCATTGTGTGCTGGTGGCACCTGCAGCTTTAGTTTTACTGCCCGTTATACCTTTCAGGCAGTGAGCCTTTCACTTCTGTGCATTTACAATGCTGAGATGTCGCAAGCTGGGTGGAATATGGCTCTTGGTCAGAGTTGGGAGACTTGTGCATTGTTTGTCATTAAATGTCTTGTTTACGTCAGGGGTTGTATGTACACAAGGATGTGTCAGAGTGTGACCTGCTCCTTTAAGGATGTGGTCCACACTCAGCCACCTCAGTGAGGTGGCCGACACCATGTTAAGATGTTGGGCCCGCAGGCATGCTATTCATCATGCACTGTAACTTGCCTTGTCAGTGTGGCTCATGGACACGCAGCTTTGCAGGGTAATGCACATGTGCATGTGTTTTGTGCAAGATGGGTTATGTGTGAGGAGGGCCCCCTTTGTGCACATTAGCAATGAGAGCCTACTTGCTGTTTCAACGTGTGCTGCACTATGTAGTACACATGTGCATCCAGGTAGCTTTGTCTATTGTCATTGTTCTTGTGTGCATGTCGTCCATCATTTTTTATCTTGCATGCTTTGATTACTGCCCTCCTGTTGGCTTACCTGTTGTGAGTATGGTGCTGCGTTAGTTTCTATTGTTGTTGCTGGCTGGACAGACAGTGTCAACACCCATTACCCTCAAGGTTGACCCCACGTGTGGTGTGTAAGTGGTCTGTGATTTGATGTATGTGCATTTCATGCTGCCTATTTATGGTGCTCAGGCCTTGTCACCGCCACCCTCAGCAGAGATGCAAATGGCAGGGTGATGTGTGTTTGTGTATGTGCCACGCAGCTGCTGACATGGATGATACATGCTGTCCTGGTTCTGGTTACCAATGGCTGGCTTAGCGTGTGGGTTATAACTACCTGACTGCAAAATAGTTCACTGACACTGTTGACTTACCAAACAGTTAAGTTTAATTGCACATGATGGTGTGATGGGCAACTCACATCTGGACTGATGTGGAATGCTGTTTTCTGTATGGCAGATGTGTAGACTTGGGGGTGGAGGAGTGCAATTTGACCTAAGGGTTGAGGGTGACATTTCTGACTTTCTCTTTAATTGTTGCAACTTTGCTATCCTTGCTTGTTGTCATACTTTAGTTGTCATACTGCTTTACAGGCACAGTTAGGTTCTGTGAGATTGTCACACATACAAGGCATGCAGTACATAATTGTGTGACACATTCCTAATCTGCATTGTCCACGTACTGTGGTGTTGTAGGCATACCCCCCCTGCAAATTGTATTCCATCGCACTTTGAGTCAAGTCTGCTGTTTGTGTGCATTTTTGGATGTGCATCTTTTATCCAGCGGCCTACATGGTCACTTTGTTGTGACATTGCATGTGTGTCTGGTTTGCAGACTCACTAGATGCTTCCCACTTGGTGTACACAGGACTGCATCTCATGAACAGGCAAGTGTGCACATTGCCTGGAGATGCGTGAGGATGTCATGATTTCCTCCTTGCCTCATCAGCACACATATACCAATCGTCTGCACAAGGACACATCTCTCTCTGACGCCAAAATGATGATGCACTGTGCAGGTGACTGATCATGTGCACGAGTAGGCATGCCACCACCAATGTAAGCACACCTGCAACATTGTGCATGTGTGTCTGAGTTGTGTGCAAGGTTGTGTATGTGCAGTAAAGTCCAACTATTTGCACATGCACATTCCTGCACACAACTCAGACACACATGCACAATGTTGCAGGTGTGCTGACATTGGTGGTGGCATGCCTAATCGTGCACATGATCAGTCAAATTCACAGTGCATCATCAATTTTGCGTCAGAGAGAGATGCGTACTTGTGCAGGCAATTTGTATATGCGTGGTGATGAGGCTAGGGGGCCATTTTGCCACCCTGCCGCATCTCAAGTTAATGTGCCACTTTGCCATTTCCTGTGGCATTTATTTTGTGGTCTGAGGGTGATCTTGCACTATATTGTGCTTAGTTTTCTGTGCACATTTCAAAGTCTGTGTGCCCGCCAATATGTGTCTTGCAATGTATTGTTTGAGTAGGGGGATATGTGTCTGTGCCACCATGTACAAGGGTATCCAGGACATGATCCACAGTAATTATGTTTATGCAGTGCGAGATATTTAATTGTGCATGAGTGCCATTGGGCCCATCCACCCCGTCCCCTCAAGTCCCTGGCTCTTACTCACCCTGTTGTTGTTCTGTCTGGTCACGGTCAGCAGTGTCCTGGCCCGCAACTCCAACCACCGTCTCCTCCCTGATGACTCGGGAAACCTGCTCCTCCAACTCATCCAGCTCCTCCTGTGGCGCTGGACTCCCACCTCCAGTCTGCATTGCTGCTTTCAGGTTGGCTGCTAGTTTCTCCTTGGTCTTGCGCTTAGTATCATGCCAGCGCTTCTTGCAGTCGTCCACTGTCCTCCTCCTCTCTCCGACGGCATTAACCTTGGCCACAATGTCCTGCCAAATTTTTTTTTTCTTGCCAATGTCACTTTGGAGGTGACAAACAGTTCTTGTTGGTGTTCAGTCACCTCCGCAATCAGGACCTGGTTTTCCTGCGGGCTGAACTTGGGGTTCCTCTTCCTCTTGGCCTTCGCATGGGGCTCTGGCTGGTCCTCCTGGGTATTTGTGGGGTTGTTGGTGGCCTCTGCACTGGTCCCAGCTTCATCCCTGGCTCCTCTGCTATTTTCCATTTTTTTTTTTTTCCTGCTTGGAGGGCCTTTTGTAGTGCATTTTCCTGCCGAACGTGAGAAATGCAGGCCTGGTGCCAATTAGTGATCAGATTCCGTCGCTAATTGGTACATCAGCACATTTTTTACGTTAGCGTCAGACTTGTTATCACTGTCACGCTAAATCTACCGCCGTCCATTTCCGCCGGAAAGGGAAGCTATCGCCTGTTAGCGGCGTGTTGCTAATACGCCGCTAACACGGCGATTGATTCCGGCGTTCAACGGCGATAAAAAAATATCGCACTAAACGCGGTTAGCGATAAATATCGCCATTTGTGGCTAATATCCCCTATAGGGCCATATGTACAAGGAAGTGGCGGAGTGCAGTGTTAGCCTTCCTGACTTAACGCCTCCCTCCGCCATTTCAGAAACGCAAGGCTGCACCATATTTACAAGAACGTGGTGCAGCCTTTCGTTTCCCCCTACGGTGGCGCTAAGTTTAGCAACTTAGCGCCAACACAGGCACCCTTGCACCAGAGTGCAAGGGTGTCTGCGTGCAGGCGAGGATTGTTCATGTGTAGGAAGGTGTCCAATCCTGCACATAAACAATCCTAAAATGCCATTCTGTCACTTTCATGTGTGCTGCTTCATGCATCACACATGAAAGTGACAAAATGGCATTTTTTCTATAGGTTTGTTTATGTACAGGAAGGGACACCTTCCTGTACATAAACAAACCATGGCATTTTGCTTTTTCCATGTGTGCTGCACAAGGCAGCTGAAGAGACGTGAAGACGGAGGTAGGTAGACTTCTTTATTCGTTGTGCCCCCAGCCGTAACTGCCGTCCCCCAAACTCCGCACTGCCCACGTTCTCCCCCCGAGTTCCACGCAGGGAACCATACCAACATTCTAACCCAACACACCCCCCTTCCTACAAACAGAATGACAAAATATATACAATAAACTAAAAGAACGAAAGAAACAAGGAAATTAAACAGTGGACATATTCATGTGAAACAATGGCAAAAAAACCAATGAAATAGATCAAGACATTTCATAATCGCAAAGCTTTGTGGGGCGTACCCTTGTCCTTGACCGATGCCCTCACAGAAAGAACCCCCACCTTGTCAGATGCTCTCAAATCAACACCACCCCTGTGCTGGACAGATCTTGAAGGATGTGCCATGGCTCTGCCAGATACCCTTCTTGCAGCACAGCGATTGGACTGAGTACAATCAACCTTGGGCTGAGAGGAACCAACATGCACACCCAATTTCCTCCCCACATACTCAGCTTTTGATCTGGGGACAACACAAATAAAACACTTGTTCCATGTCTTGTCATTTTCTAAAACAACAACATGATCCCTCACCTCTTTCACCCATACAAGTGCAAAAAAATGTGACCAACCCTTTCGGACATAACCAGGTCTCTTAATTCTAACCCAGTCGCCAATCTGGACGGTAGGGACACAATGTTGTACATTCATGGAACCATACTTCTCCTGAACAGCAGACCTCACATCCGCTACCATGGCCATTTTTGACACATCCACAGCTTTCCTTTTCATCCACTCCTTATTAAGCTTAGTCCCCGCAACTCTCCCCCTTAGCAAAGTGAAATGAGACATTCCTGTGCTTATGTGGGGAATAGTTCTCATGGCCCACAACATTACATTCACTGCTTCTTTCCAATGTAACCCATTGACGAGTGCAAGCTGCAACTGATCTTTGATGCAACGATTAACCCTCTCCACAAGCCCATTGCTATGGGGATGATAAAGAGAAGTTAAAACATGCTTTACACCAGAATCAGCAAGAAAACTATTCATTTCCCTAGATGTTAACTGAGTTCCATTGTCAGTTACTAGTTCTTCAGGAAATTCCTCCCTCGAAAAAACGTCCTTGAAAAACTTGATGATGGTGTCCGAATTCATGTTGTTCACAAATTTCACCTCAGGCTACTTAGACATCATAACCAACGCATACTTGGGAGTACTACCATTAACACCAAAAGGACCAGCCACATCAAACGCCACCTTACCCCAAGGCGTATTCTTAACCACAATAGGATTTACAGGTGACGGACAAGTCACTTGCGACTTGTCACTAAGGGCACACATACAATTCCACACATAATGTTCAATTGCCCTGTCAATGCCAGGCCACCAGAAATCCTCCCTTATCCATCTTTTCATGGCACGGATTCCAGGATGACCTTCATGGGCCAGGACCAACACTATCTCCCGAAGACACTCTGGGACAACCAACTGCCCGCTCCTACAGAGAATCCCCCCCACAATAGATAATTCTTCCTCAACCCTCCTGAAAGGACCAATGCTTCAAGGGTATCCTTAGGAGAGGGCCAACCACACATTTCACCGCCTCTTGTAGGGTTCGGTCATTAGATGCTGCATCTAACCATTCCTGTTCAGATAGCGCTCCTTTAGTAGTATCACTGATGGAACTTACCATACACACAATCTCCAAATCATCAATATCCTCATGAACAACATTTTTGTCCACAAAGGGCAACCTGGAAAGGCAATCAGCAACAAGATTGTTGGCACCAGGCACATATTCCAATCTATATTGATAACCCTGCAATCTATATTGCCACTTGGCGATGCGCGGGGTCGCCCTACCCCCGCCCTTTGTGGTGAACAGATCTAAAAGGGGTTTGTGGTCAGTTCTTAAAACAAATTCCTTCCCCCACACAAAATTCTTGAAATATTGAACACCCCACCACAAAGCTAAGGATTCTTTTTCAATCGTGGAGTAAGCTGACTCTGCTCCACGAAGAGACCTAGATGCAAATGCAATAGTTTCTTCAGTGCCATCTGCTCTTCTCTGCATAAGCACTGCCCCCAGACCCACATTACTGGCATCAGTGGTTATAATGTGTGAGTCATTGATATCAAAGCATTTACAATTTCCATCTTAATAATTTCAAAATCCCGCTCACAATCATCATCCCACACATAGTTAACATTCTTCTTACGGAGGTTGCGTAACCTTCCTGTTCTGTCGGAAAAATTCTTAACAAATTTGGAGTAGTACTCCACCAGCCCAAGAAATGAATGGAGCTAATCCTTGTTCAGTGGTTTAGGTGTACACTGAATTGCATCTAGAATTTTAACTTTGGGTTCAATTCCTTTCCTGGATACATGATGACCCAAATAGTCGACACCCTCTTGTGAAAACTTGCATTTCTCTTTTTCAGAGTCATCCTGCTACCCCTGATGATGTCAAGAACTGTCCTCACTCTACTGTCATGTTCTGCCAAAGATTCTCCAAAAATTAGGATGTCATCTTGGAAGAACGTGACTCCCTTGATGTCCTTGAGCAGATTATTCACCAACCGATGGAACACAGCGGAGGCGGAAGCTAATCCGAATGGCATTCGGATATAACTAAATGCACCCTCAGGTGTGACAAATGACGTGAGATGCCTGGAGTCCCTGCTCAACTCGATTTGATGGTACGCTGAAGATACATCAAGAGAGGTAAAATATTTGGCATTGCCCAAGGTAGACAACATTTCATTAATGTTGGGTAGCGGTTGCCGATCCACCCAGATATTAGAATTGAGGTCCCTAAGATCCACACAAAGTCTCATTGACTTGACAGCCTTGCGCGCAAGTACAATGGGTGCTAACCATTCAGAACCTTCTATGGGTTCAATTATTCCGTCAGAGCACAACTTGTCCAATTCCGCTTTTAATTCCCCATGTAAACTTAGGGGTACCTTGTGCACCTTATGTGCTACAGCCTTAGCATTGTGTTTTAAAACTATGCGGTGCTAGAAACCCTTAAGCTTACCTAGCCGTTCACAAAAGACATCAGGATAACACTTGGCCCATTCCTCAACCCCAATCTGGTTGACCACAATGGGGTTAGCAACACCAACAAAAGGACAAGTTCTGGACGAGTTGTCAACATTCTGTTTAGACAGTACCATGTCGGGATGATTAGGGTCTACAATGATTCCAAGTTCACCTTTTTCATCCCAACCCAACAAGTTACTACCCTCCTTAACGATGTATATAGGTCCTATAGCATGTTTGCCATCAAAACGCGAGTTTACATCAAATTTTCCCACAACTTCTACTCTTTTGCCCCCATAGGCAAGTATTTTGGTGCGAGATTCATGTACAACAGTTTTCTGAATTACACTAAAGTCTTTTTCATTAAGCAAAGTAAAAGGAGAACCCGAATCTGCCAAGAATTTTATGTCTTTCATGTTGGCAGAAATTATACAAGACGGGGTTTCCTTTTCCGTAAACCTGCGATGGACGATATCTCTACCACGGTGCTTTCAGTTTGATCCGTTGGGGTTAGCATCAAAAGGGTATTGTTCTCGTCTTCAGAGTCGTCGAAATCTTCACCAATGTTCTTGATCGACTGCGAAGCAGATCCTTGAATAATGTTTGCTTTGCACACTCGTGCAAAATGACCTCTCTTTCCACACTTGAAACACACCCGATTCAATGTTGAACAATATCTGGCATTACCCAGATGGGATCTGCTCCCACAGTGGAAACATGTGTTTTCGTTCCTTTCTGTTTTCTCACTCTTGGGTTTGGGAGAATGGTTTTCAATATTGCAGAAAGAATTTGAATTGGTTCTACTGTTGGATTGCTTAGCACCGGGCTTAGAGCTAAGGTGTTTCACCTCCCGGGTTTTGGTACATTCATTCATTTCCTTCATGCATGTTTGTGAATGTTCAATGCTACGCGCTATTTTTAATACAGACTCAAGTTTGGGATCTTCTGTTCATAAAAGCTTCTCTTGGATTTTCCTATTGTTAGTTCTTTCTATCAATTGTTCTCTGATGATTTCATCCTTGAACTCTCTATAGCTGCATGTTGCAGCTAGCGTTCTGAGACTTGCCACAAAGTCGATGATAGACTCCCCGGGAAGTTGAGAACACTGAAGAAACTTGTGGCGTTCCAGTACAGTATTCTTCTTAGGATTAAAACGTTTATCTAGGGTACTAATGATGGAGGCATACTCATCAATGGCCGTTGAAGAATCACCGTTCTCTCCACTCGATGTAAAAACACTTACAATCTCCAAGGGTAGTGTTTTCAAAATATTACGACCCTCAGTACCTAGATTGTAAACCAAAAGTGTTTTTTTTTCTTAGAAGTGAAAGTGTCACCATCAATTGCCTCTAAGAAGGCTTCAAAAGTTTCTTCCCATTGTTGCCAATTCAATGGAGAAGTACCCGGTGTTTGAAGAAAAGGAGACGGTGCCACGATTCTCTCCATGAGGTAAGTGCAAAGGTAAAATAAATGTAAAAATACAAATATATTGTATATCTCAGAAATGAAGTTGTGAGAAACAGTAAATAGGAAGTTCTTGACAAAATAATGATGTTTTATACCAAACTGCACTTAAGAAATCTTATTGGTGTGCCTGTCACTAATGATGCAGGCAAAACGGGTGAATTATCCTCACCCAAGATGGCCACCACGTTGAACACACATGCGTGTGTTTCTAGGGAAATTTGAGCTTGTTTCCCTGAAAATTCGTCCCAAACGAAGATGGCCGCTGAGCATGCGCCGCGTGACCCTCGCGACTTGCGCAATGCTCAGATTAAGCTTCCCCACTCGCAGGAGGCAACCGGCGTGCCCAGCCAAAATGAAACGAAACATCGCCTCACCGCCGCAGTCCACGAGCAGTCTCACCAGTGGTGTGCCAATTCAGGAGCCTTGCGGCCCAAGGAACACACTTCACCCACGAGTGCGACGAGCACTGGCCACAGGCAGGATGCAGTAAAGACGCCAGGAGGTCGTCGTGCAGGATCGGACCGCCAAACGTCGCCACTGAAGAGACATGAAGACGGAGGTTGGTAGACTCTTTATTCGTTGTGTCCCCAGATGTAACTGCCGTCCCCCAAAGCCCGCACTGCCCACGTTTTCCCCCCGAGTTCCACGCAGGGAGCCATTCCAACCCAACAGCAGCACACATGGAAAAAGCAAAAACGAGGAGAAATAATGCATTTCTCCGCATTTCGCCAACTTAAGACCAGGATTTACCTTGTCTTAATTTTGGCGCTGCCTCCTATGTCCGCCACCCTTGTACATAGGGGGCAGCGTCTAAATGAATGGGTGTTGCGGTGGAACGCCCATCGCAACACCCACTGCCCACCCCTTTCATGCTAACCATAGCGTGAAAGGGGGCCTTATGTACAAGGCAGGGTTAAGAAATGTGTGCTAGTCATTGTGTTGCACTCCTAAATGAAATCAAAGTGTTAAGCAAAGTTTTAGTGTGCACTCTGTGGAAGGGAACCACCCACACCCCTTATTACGAGACAACTCTGGTGACCTGAGCGAATGCTCAGGTGACAGTGTGCACTACTGTTGCCCACGATAGGGTCAATCAAAGAATCAAACTTACACATATATATGCATATCTTAAACACATATTTTAACAACAAAATTTCTTCAGCATGGTTCTTGAAAAAATACAATGATACAAAAGTATACAAAATCTCAGTACGAAAGAGAAATATGAATCCAGTCGATTTAATGTCAAAGACCAAATTCTTAGTTCAAGACACAGAGTTCTCAGATGATCACAATGTTCAATGCGCTTCCCAAAGCATTTCGGGCTTCAAGAGAGCCCTTCGTCAGGGGAATCTATAAAGTTAAACAAAAGTAACGATCGTCTGAATGTATACATAATGCATATCAATCTCGATGCAATGTAAGACAACCCCACACGTGAAAAGACAGCAAATCAATGGAATGTGTGACTCAAAAGTTTCACCATCAACACAATTCATCCCGTAAATTGTAGGCAGATACCAGTGAAAAATATGTAACTTCAATCCATGCAGTGGAATAACACAACTACTCCAGCAAAAATAACCAGTGGCATAATGAACTTCCATGAAATGAACTCAGAACGATAGTATAAATGGGTGAAGAAGGCAAGAAACAAAAAATAAATGAAGTATGGAATCAAACAAGGCAGAACAACAGTGATCCCTGTGCACAAGGAAAGTAATCTGTGACAAAAACTCATGCTCGTGGCTCTAATAAAACCAAACCCAACCGTTACACCTGTGAAAGACAAAAATATTGCCGCTATCTTTACCATCTAAAAGAACTCAAAAAATTACTCGCAAGGGGAATCAGGGATAATACTGATCTGAAAGAAGCCGATTACTCTTCTGTAACAAACATAAAATTACGAATCAGAAAAAAACGTCACCAAAAGTAACCAGAAATAAATTCAAGCAACCAGCACCAGAGTCAAAGCCTTACTGTAAGAAAATACAAGGGCAAATGTTGAAGTGAACTTCAAATCTAGAAAAACAAAATGTGACCCAATGAGCCAATCTAATCCAAATTCGCAGAAAGAGGTAAAGACATAATAAAACGGCGTGCCGGTATACTCAACGGAACCCGAATTGTCATCCAATGTTGCCAAATGCTTCAAAAACTAACTATACCCAAGACGCGTAAACGTGTCAGCGTGGATTACAGGCAAAATAGGAGTCAATTAATACGGTAACGAGATGCAGAGTAGGCATTCCCGTGCAAAAATCTGCGACAACACCACTCCACAACATTCTCAACGACCAGCCAGATCGGCGATAAGATCACAAAACATGCGATAAGGCGCGTTAGCAGCAGGAAATTAAGACCTGCTCTTACCTGGTGTAAAGTCGGACGACAACCGGCACCAGACAAGGGAGCACAGCCCATAGCCACACATGAAGAACAACAGATGCCCTGGAGCAACCGATCATGCAGCCCGGAGCCCCAATAGGTCAACAACACCCACCGCCACCACCCCCAGGACCCCCCGCCGGGCTCAACCAGGCACCCCCTTTGGACAAAGATAATGCACATCAACTCCACGAAATCATGAACCAAACAAATCGCCTGAAGTCGCACAATCACAACACCTAACATACATGTGTGGTCAGAAAAAGGGAAATCATACATCCATATCATAATATCCAAATAATACATTTATTACAGAATAAACCAAAACAACAATCCTGAAGAGGCATGGCGGGTCTTCTCAGGACATTCTGTAAGTCAAAGCCTGCAAAACAGAAATCTGGATAAGAAGGTGTGCCATGCGCCCATCAAAGTACAGGGAGAGAGAGCGAAAGAGAGAGAGAGAGAGGGATAGAGGGAGAGAGGGAGAGAGAAAGAGAGAGAGAGAGAAAGAGAGAGGGCGAGAGGGAGAGAGAGACAGAGAGGGAGAGAGAAAGAGAGAGAGAGAAAGAGAGGGTGAGAGAGTGCCGACACTGCGGACCTAGGCCTCACTGCTCACCTCATGCCACCGTTGTGTCTCCAACCACGTGCCGGTATACACTGCAGTCCCCCAGGTCCCTTATCTGAAACAGTGTCCAGAGACATGAATGGCAGAGTCCATACAGTTGCACACGCCATCATCGCTTGCCCGCCCCTGCGCACACAGGCTGCTGCACCCCAGCCCCTCCCGCCGCCCAGCGGTGATTGCCCGCCCCTGCGCAACCAGGCCTCACTGCTCACCTTCCGCCACCGGCGTGTCTCCAAGAGGGCCCACCACGTTCCGGTGGGATCTCCAAGCCCGGGGCCCGCGACCATGGCACCCTCCACATCATGCAGCCCCGCACCGCGGGCCACCAGGTCACACACCTGATTCTGGGTCTTGATTTCGCAATGGCAGAGACCACATCAGTACACACGGCATCATCGCAGGCTGCACACCCGCTCAGCGCTTGAGGTGCCACTAACTCTGTGAACCGCGAGGCAATGCCACGTGGCGGGAGGCCCGCACTGCCCGCTGGCTCAGGCCTACACTGCGGTCCAGCAGGGCTCACACTGATCCTTGCCAGTCCGGACCGCCAGGACAGCGCATTATCGCAGGCTGCACACCCGCTCAGCACTTTAGGTGCCCCTATCTCACTGCACCGCAAGACACCATCCCGTGGCGGTGTGCCTGTGCCTGCCGCAGTGTATCCGGTGCCACCAAGTCTGTGCACCATCAGCCATGGACCCTTAATGATTGAGTTCCGTGGTGCGGACGCCATCATGTCACCCCCGGCACTGGGCAATGTGAGGTGGCAGAGCCCTAGGCCCACATGCATACATGAGAACTACACGGAGACACCCAGTCAGAGAGTGGAAATGGCGTCCAGCACGTGCGCCAGGCCCTTTTTATTGGCAGGGTCACATGTCCTGTGACGCCTGTGCTGGATGGATGTGGTGTGGGTGTACACCAGCCGTGAGGGAGTGGCTGTGGCATGCTGACAACTAGACCTGTGAGCTGCAGATCCCTACAGTGAAGACCTGGGACATGTGGCGTTGTCGTCCCCCCCGTGTGCGTAAGCGGAGTGGGCTGTCCTGGTGTATGCCAGTCCAGCGTAAGGGTGTGAACAATGACCCCGGGGCTCTGGGCGTGGTTCCGTCCTGGGCTGGACAAGGAAGTGACCAATGGATGTGTCTCTGTTGTAGTGTTGGCGCCACCCGGACCGCAATCAGCAATGTGTCACCCTGTGACAAAAGTCCCACAACATGAGCAACATGGACGTAAGGGGGAATCACTGACCCTACATTTATCCATACTTCCACACTTGAAAGATCATAGACATGACACATCTGTGTAAATATGAATGTTTATCGCACATTCAGTGGAGTGTTGCAGCTGGAGCAGTACAGGGCCATGCCAACCCCACTTTACATTGTTGGCCCGTGGAGGGCCAGCCAGAGTCCTTCAGGGAATGACAGGTACATCAGGAGAAGAGGAGTTCAGTCTGCAGTCTGATAGCTGTGTCATTGGTGACCAAACAGAATATGGCAGTCCATGTCGAGGTCCAAGGTGAGTGTCGCAGAGTGCATTGGGGGACAGTGGAAGGTGATGATGCAGAGGGCAGAGCCAAGCAGAAACAGGCCACATGGCGGAGATGAATGCTACTGCGTCCTTCTGACCACGAAGGCAGATTCATCCGCATCTTAGTCCTCTGCTGTTGCATGTGCCTCACATGTGGGTGGTGGTGTTCTGTCTCCAGCACTGTGTGGCACTGACACATCAGAGGCCGGAGATGTGGATGGGGTGGTAGCAGCAGCATGCATCAGAGCCAGGCCTTGTGGCAGAAATGCCATGAGGAGGGTCTTTAGGGCATTGAGGGACCCAGCTACCTCTCGCTGGTGTGCAGCCGTGACAGCCGCTCTTTCCGCCTGCGTCAGCTCCATGTTCTCCATGATCCTCCGCATGTGTCCAAACTCCCGGGCGAGCTCGCTGGAGCCACTCTGACTTGACAGTCGTTCCTGTCGCAGAGTCAGGACTCTAGCGATGTCAGTCATGGTCCGTTGGAGAGCATGGAGCGGACTGTGGGTGTCCGTTAGGGACTGTGAGTGGTCCCTGATGGGACTTAGACACCTACGTATGGCGTCTAATTTGGCTGCCATGCGGTCGAACCCCACCTGCACCTGTTCAGCCAGCTTCTCCTGGCACCCCAACACACGGCGTTGGAAGGCCATGTGTTCGTCGTGGGGGTTCTGGGAGGCAGCCGTGGTGGTGGGTGCTGCCTGCTGTGTGTACTGTGCAGGGTGGGTTCTCCTCGTGGCAGCTGGGCTGCCCTGCTCCTGGAAGTGGACTGCGGAGGCTCTCCACGAGCTGTTGGAGGGCGTCTGAGTCGAAGGTGTGGTGGTCCTCTTCGTCATCAGAGATGAGAGGTTCGTCCTGCTCTGCAGGAGGTGATGGATTTGCCCCTGCAATGTGAAGGGGAGATGCAGTTTAACATCGTGTTCACATGTATGTTGATGCATTGTACATGTCTGCATTCAGACTGCATGACAGTGTACATTGTGACTGTTTGGGGGGAGCTGCCTATTTGATGAGGGACAGTGGACATTCTGACTACATCACAGATGTGTGTTTGTACTTGTACATTGTCAACTCACATTTCCCTGCAATGCCAAATGTGATTGGCCAGTTTCTACGCACATGCGGCACCAGTTGTGTCCTCTGTTCTGTTGTGAACGTGTTGCGGTTTGTACCACATTGTTGTCAATGTTGATGTGCTCTGCATGTAATGTGTGTGTGCCGCATTTTGGGAAGTCGCCCTGCAGCTCTGATTTAGCTGCCCCTTATCCCTTACATGCGGTGTGCCTCGGGCTTCTGTGCTTATGCGGTGCTGAGATGTTGCATACCTGTGTTCATTGGTCTCTTGGTGGGAGTTGGGGGTCTGGGGCATGGTTTGTCCGCAGATGTGCTATGCTTACTTGTGCATGTGTGCCATTGTGCCCATCTCCCCCATCCCCCCAGTCCCTGGTCGTTACTCACCCTGTTGCTGTTGTGTCCGGTCATGTTGAGCAGTGTCCGGTCCCCCAACTCCTGCCACCGTCTCCCCACTGATGACTGTGGACACCATTTCCTCCATCTCGTCCAGCTCCTCCTGTGGCGCTGGACTCCCACCTCCAGTCTGTATTGCTGCCTTCCGGTTGTTTGCGAGTTTCTGCTTGGTTTTGCGCTTCACATCATTCCAGCGCCTCTTGACCTCGTCCATTGTCCTCCTCAGCACTCCGACTGCATTCACCTTGTCCACGATGGTCTGCCATATTCTATTTTTAGTTGCCAGTGACACAGTGGAGGTGACGAACAGTGGTTGATGGTGTTCTATCACCTCCATTATCAGGATCCTGTTTTCATGCGGACTGAACCGCTTCTTCCTACTCTTCTTGTCCTTGCCGTTCCCTGACCCCGAGGTCACAGGCTGGTCCTCCGGGGGATTGTGGGGTTTTGGTTGTCCTCTGTACTTGCTCCGGATGCCTCCATTGTGCTTCGCTGTTGTTTGGCTTTTGTTTGTATGTTTTTTTTCTATTTTTATAGTGCATTTTCCCGCATGACGCGTAGGAATTGCAGGCCTGAGGCTGGTTTTCGCAGATTTTTGTATCGCGATTGGCATCATCGCTACTATTTTCGCGTTGGGGTTTCGCGTTTTTGCGGCATCGCGTTGATTTTAACGCGTTCATTTGACGCGTTATCGTGTGACTATCGCATGGTACCGCCGTGTTGGGAATACCACGTTAACACAGCGTTATTTTTCCGCGATGGACTGCGATGTGAAGTGTTGCGTTAAGCTGATTTTGCGGTAGTTATCACACGTTCTTGAGAAATTGCCTCTCTGTGTCTTGAACTAAGAATTTGGTCTTTGACATTAAATCGACTGGATTCATATTTCTCTTCAGTACTGAGATTTTGTATACTTTTGTATCATTGTATTTTTTCAAGAACCATGCTGAAGAAATGTTGTTGTGAAAATATGTGTTTAAGATATGCATACATATGTGTAAGTTTGATTCTTTGATTGATCCTATCGTGGGCTACAGTAGTGCACACTGTCACCTGAGCATTCGCTCAGGTCACCAGATTTGTCAAGGCAGCGTTAAGCCATGTTAAGTGGCTTAACCCTGCCTTGTACATAAGGCGCAGCCCCTGTGTCACCACAACGTTGGTAAAAGTAACGTTGTGGTGGCGATAGGGGCTTGTACATATGCCCCATAGAACTAATACTGCTCAACGTCTCCTCTCTGCTTCCTAGCAGTGCTGTGCAGCCAAGGAAGAACACACAAAGGGGCAGATTTACAAGTTCCTTGCGCTGCCAGTGCGTCACTTTTTGTGATGCACAGGCAGCGCATTTCTCTGCCCCATATTTACAAGGACAGGAAAAGCCTTCCCTGCATGACTTTTCCTGTCCTTGTAAATATGGCCCCTTTACACGCAGCACTTTGCGTGAAACGGGAGTTCCATGTGTGTTGCTGTGGGTGATCCCACGCAACACCCATGGAACCAGACACATTTCCAGATTTACGAGAAATCGTAAATCTAGAAATCCGTCTGAATGCTACGTCTCCCCAGGGAAGGCGTAGGGAGGGGACATGAGGAGAAATGTATTCATTGCACCATGGTGCAAGGGTGCCTGCGTCGGTGCATGGCAGCAGTTTGTGTGCCAGTGCAGGGTGAAGCACAGAGATGCAACATATTGTTGTAAATATGTCGCATCCCTGTGCTTCAAAACTAACGCAGTGCGATGCAGCACAATGACTTGCTGCACCGCACAGCGTTAGTTTATTGTAAATCTGCCCCATATAGTGCTGAATGTCTCCACTCTGCTTCCTAGCAGCGCTGTGCACCCAGGCAAGAAGGCACATAGAACTTATGCTGCTAAATGTCTCCTCTATGCTCCCTAGCAGCGCTGTGCACCCAGGCAAGAAAGCACATAGAACTTATGCTGCTAAACGTCTCCTCTCTGCTTCCTAGCAGCGCCGTGCAGTCAGTCAAGAAAGCACATACAACTTATATTGTTAAACGTCTCCTTTCTGCTTCCTAGCAGCACTGTGCAGCCAGGCAAGAGAACACACAGATCGTATATTGCTAAATGTCTCCTCTCTGCTTCCTAGCAGCATAGTGCAGCCAGGCAAGAACACACATAGAACTTATACTGCTAAACGTCTCCTTTCTGCTTCCTAGCAGCATAGTGCAGCCAGGCAAGAACGCACATAGAACTTATACCGCTAAACATCTCCTTTCTGCTTCCTAGCAGCATAGTGCAGCCAGGCAAGAACACACATAGAACTTATACTGCTAAACGTCTCCTTTCTGCTTCCTAGCAGCATAGTGCAGCCAGGCAAGAACGCACATAGAACTTATACCGCTAAACGTCTCCTTTCTGCTTCCTAGCAGCGCTGTGCACCCAGGCAAGAAAGCACATAGAACTTATACCGCTAAACGTCTCCTTTCTGCTTCCTAGCAGCGCTGTGCACCCAGGCAAGAAAACACATAGTACTTATACTGCTAAACGTCTCCTCCCTGCTTCCTAGCAACACTTTGCAGCCAGGCAACAAAACGCACGGAACTTATACTGCTAAGTGTCCCCTCTCTGCTTCCTAGGAGCATTGTGCAGCGAGGCAAGAATGCACATAGAACTTATACTACTACACGCCTCCTTTCTGCTTCCTAGCAGCGCTGTGCAGCCAGGTAAGAAAATGCATAGAATTTATACTGCTGAACGTCTCCTCTCTGCTTCCTAGCAGCGCAATGCAGTCAGGCAAGAACGCACATAGAACTTATACTGCCAGACGTCTACTCTCTGCTTCCTAGCAGCGCTGTGCAGCCAGTCAAGAACGCACATATAACTTATACTGCCAGACGTCTACTCTCTGCTTCCTAGCAGCTCTGTTCAGCGAGGCAAGAAAGCACATAGAACTTATACTGCTAAACGTCTCCTCTCTGCTTCCTAGCAGCACTCTGCAGCCAGGCAAGAAAACATAGAACTTATACTGCTAAACGTCTCCTCTCTGCTTCCTAGCAGTACTCTGCAGCCATGCAAGAAAACACATAGAACTTATACTTTTAAATGTCTCCTTTCTGCTTCCTAGCAGTGCTGTGCAGCCGGGCAAGAACACACATAGAACTTATACTGCTAAATGTCTCCTCTCTGCTTACTAGCAGCACTGTGCAGCGAGAAAAGAACGTACATAGAACTTATACTGCCAAACATCTTCTTTCTTCTTTCAAGCTGCACTGTGCAGCCTGGCAAGAAAAGGCATAGAACTTATTCTGCCAAATGTCCCCTCTCTGCTTCCTAGCAGCGCTGTGCAGCCAGGCAAGAACACACATAGTACTTATACTGCGAAACGTCTCCTCTCTGCTTCCTAGCAACACTTTGCAGCCAGGCAAGAGAACACACAGGACTTATACAGCCAAATGTCTCCTCTCTGCTTCCTAGCAGCGCTCTGCACCCAGGCAAGAACACACATAGAACTTATACTGCTAAACGTCTCCTTTCTGCTTCCTAGCAGCATAGTGCAGCCAGGCAAGAACACACATAGAACTTATACAGCTAAACATCTCCTTTCTGCTTCCTACCAGCACTGTGCAGCAAGACAAGAAAAGACACAGAATTTATACCGGCAAACGTCCACTCCCTGAATGGAATTTTAAGTTAGAAAGTTGGTGAGGTTGTTTCATTGCTCCTGGGGAATGAAAGATTGGCACCACTTTTGAGTGTTTAGACTCACAACCTCAAAAAGACAATCCCAGCTGAGGGCCACACTGTCATCTTTTGTGGTCCCTTGTATTTTGAATCTGGAACTCTGGATTCTGATCTCAGTCAAGCCCTGATATATGCCAAACTCACCCGCACCATCTAGGGCCCGATTCACAAAAGTAATCTGAGACAAAATCCTAACTTTACGACTTTCGGTATTCACAAAAGGCATTTAGGAGTAGTAAAGTTAGGATTTTGTCTTAAGTTTGTCTTAAGTTTTGGTCTTAAGACAAAATCCTAACTTAAGTTTAACTTAACTTAAGTTTAACTTAAGACCAAAACTTAAGACAAACATAAGACAAAATCCTAAGTTAAACTTAAGTTAAACTTAAGTTAGGATTTTGTCTTAAGACCAAAACTGAAGACAAACTTAAGACAAAATCCTAACTTTACTACTCCTAAGTGCCATTTGTGAATACCAAAAGTCGTAAAGTTAGATTTTTGTCTCAGATTACTTTTGTGAATCGGGCCCTTACTCTGTAAATGCAGAGGCCTTGGTTCCCTCAGCACAGCTCCTACCATTGCATGCCTGTCCCAACCCTATGAGGGCATTAGACTGTCAGAAGAGCCTGTCCCAACACTATGAGGATATTAGACTGTCAGTAGAGCCTGTCCCAACCCTATGAGGGTATTAGACTGTCAGAAGAGCCTGTCCCAACCCTATGAGGGCATTAGACTGTCAGAAGAGCCGGTCCCAACCCTATGAGGGTATTAGACTGTCAGAAGAGCCTGTCCCAACCATATGAGGGCATCAGACTGTCAGAAGAGCCTGTCCCAACTCTATGAGGGCATCAGACTGTCAGAAGAGCCTGTCCAAACCCTATGAGGGCGTTAGACTGTCAGAAGAGCCTGTCCCAACCCTATGAGGGTGTCAGACTGTCAGAAGAGCCTGTCCCAACTCTATGAGGGCGTTAGACTGTCAGAAGAGCCTGTCCCAACCCTATGAGGGCGTTAGACTGTCAGTAGAGCCTGTCCCAACTCTATGAGGGCATTAGACTGTCAGAAGAGCCTGTCCAAACCCTATGAGGGCATTAGACTGTCAGAAGAGCCTGTCCCACCTCTATGAGGGCATTAGACTGTCAGAAGAGCCTGTCCCAACCCTATGAGGGCGTTAGATTGTCAGAAGAGCTTGTCCCAACTCTATGAGGGCGTTAGACTGTCAGAAGAGCCTGTCCCAACCCTATGACGGTGTTAGACTGTCAGAAGAGCCTGTCCCAACTCTATGAGGGCGTTAGACTGTCAGAAGAGCTTGTCCCAACTCTATGAGGGCGTTAGACTGTCAGAAGAGCCTGTCCCAACCCTATGAGGGCGTTAGACTGTCAGAAGAGCCTGTCCCAACTCGATGAGGGCGTTAGACTGTCAGAAGAGCCTGTCCCAACCCTATGAGGGCGTTAGACTGTCAGAAGAGCCTGTCCTAACCCTATGAGGGCGTTAGACTGTCAGAAGAGCCTGTCCCAACCCTATGAGGGCGTTAGACTGTCAGAAGTGCCTGTCCCAACTCTATGAGGGCGTTAGACTGTCAGAAGTGCCTGTTCCAACTCTATGAGGGCGTTAGACTGTCAGAAGAGCCTGTCCCAGCCCTATGAGGGCGTTAGACTGTCAGAAGAGCCTGTCCCAACCCTATGAGGGCGTTAGACTGTCAGAAGAGCCTGTCCCAGCCTATGAGGGCGTTAGACTGTCAGAAGAGCCTGTCCCACCCTATGAGGGCGTTAGACTGTCAGAAGAGCCTGTCCCAACCCTATGATGGCGTTAGACGGTCAGAAGAGCCTGTCCCAACCCTATGAGGGCATTAGACTGTCAGTAGAGCCTGTACCAACCCTATGAGGGTATTAGACTGTCAGAAGAGCCTGTCCCAACTCTATGAGGGTATTAGACTGTCAGAAGAGCCTGTCCCAACTCTATGAGGGTGTTAGACTGTCAGAAGAGCCTGTCCCAACTCTATGAGGGCGTTAGACTGTCAGAAGAGCCTGTCCCAACCCTATGAGGGCGTTAGACTGTCAGAAGAGCCTGTCCCAACCCTATGAGGGCGTTAGACTGTCAGTAGAGCCTGTCCCAACTCTATGAGGGTGTTAGACTGTCAGAAGAGCCTGTCCCAACTCTATGAGGGCATTAGACTGTCAGAAGAGCCTGTCCCAACTCTATGAGGGCATTAGACCGTCAGAAGAGCCTGTCCCAACTCTATGAGGGTATTAGACTGTCAGAAGAGCCTGTCCCAACCCTATGAGGGCATTAGACCGTCAGAAGAGCCTGTCCCAACTCTATGAGGGCATTAGACCGTCAGAAGAGCCTGTCCCAACCCTTTGAGGGTATTAGACTGTCAGAAGAGCCTGTCCCAACCCTATGAGGGCATTAGACCATCAGAAGAGCCTGTCCCAACTCTATGAGGGCATTAGACCGTCAGAAGAGCCTGTCTCAACTCTATGAGGGCATTAGACTGTCAGAAGAGCCTGTCCCAACTCTATGAGGGTATTAGACTGTCAGAAGAGCCTGTCCCAACTCTATGAGGGTATTAGACTGTCAGAAGAGCCTGTCCTAATATATAAGTCAGATATTTGTGCAAGGTGGCTTTTTGTGCTCCTGAGAGGTCAGTTTTGAAAACTGTGGAATAGGATTAAACACCAATGGCGCTTCTCCTTTATCAGTAAGCTCTAAAGGTGCACAGAACATGACTCCTTATGTCTACACCACCCGGTTAACGTCAACTTTACAATTAAGTTGGATCTAAGTTTAGGTTAGATAAATAGAACCATGTCCAGAATTATGTGCTACAATAATTTGATGAGAACAACTTACTTTAGATGTGCGACTTATATTGCATGGGGTGTTGTGTGCTTAGTCCATTTGCCTTATTCGATGGCACTGACTTCATATAGTACATACTTGTGATTGAGGCATCTTCATACCTACTCACACTTTCTGGTTGAGAACATACTTTCACTCACACTATTTATTGACCCTGTTGTGGCTATCTCTCAATTTCTAGGCACTTTAAGTCACCATTATGTGGGCAACCATTTATCTAAAAGCATCACACAGAGAAACATAAGAGAGGAGAGAAGGAATTGTGGGGCAAGCCCCAAAGAGTAGGGTTGCGTCTCACCCTGGGTGTGAGCAGTGCGTCAAGACGCTATTTCTCTTTGATGACCTTGCCCCCTTCCTGTACAGTTAGATAGTTTGTCGAAGGCTTCAGAGGGGGTTTGTGACAAGGAGGGGTTGGTATTTTTGTTGAATGGCATGGTGGAAGGCCCCATACAATTGACTTCCTGAGTCATTTAGCGATGAGAACCTCATATCTGTGGGGCAGGGACCGGAGGTATTGAGAATTAAAATCCGCCAAGGAAGAGTCTGGAAAGTGAGGAAGGACTTGTTGGGAATTGTGTTCCACTAATTAGAAAGTTTCTAGAAAGTTTCACAGGTAGGTGTGGTACCCAGAAAAAGGCAGTGAGTTCAGGATGATATGACCCCCCTCCTTACTCAGAAGGGAATTCAGTGGGGCAGACTTTGGGCTGGGAAGGTTGCACAGTAGCCTGAGCATCCTTCCAGGAGATGGAGGATATTGAGATGGAAGATGGATGTAATGACACCCTTAGTTATCATATGCCTCTTAGTACTGTCACCTGCCTGTTTCTAAGCCTATCAAAGATATAAACATACATGCAGAGGATCGCACAGTTTGATCAATTGGCCTACGAGCATTAGAACGCACGTGTCTCAGTTCCAAAGCAGGTAGACCGATTGCTATAGCACACAACCAGTTTAAGGGGTTCTTGGCGGGTCTGGGCCTTCCCCACCCTGCTAAACTTTGTGGAGTCCGGTGGAATGGGTGATGTGAGGAGGTTGCTTTCAGTATGCAGGCGCGCCAGGACTTTGTAGTTTCTTTTCTTCTTCCTGCACTTAAAGGAATTTAAAGTTATAATGTTGTGATAAGTGTTTAGTGGAAAATAAGTCAAGCAGAACTTTGAGCTCGGTGATCGTGGCCAAGTCGATAGCACATGTGCAAGTTTAGCCCTGCTTGGCTTCGCACTTGTCAAGAGATCTGGCCTGAAGAGTCATTGGTCTCCTTATTGCCCCCACCCACCTCGTCTCAATTCCACCTGGTTATATCCTGGAGCAGGTGATCCATCCAGAACTATTGCGTTCCAGTCTCTTTATAAGAACCTCTTCCTCCTCGGCTCACATTGTATTGTATTGTAATTGCATTTATATATTGCTTACTACCCCTGAAGAGGCATCTAAGCTCTTTTTTGGTGAGTAACACTCTACTCCGGAACCCATAAAGGATTATTGTTGAATTAGTATAGTGAAATATGGAAGTAATTTGAGTGGTGGACATGTTAGTCAGCTATTTGTATTGAGAAGGATTGCGGAGGGATAGAAGAGGGAAAAAGGTTTGCATTTAAGTAGCGCTTTATACCCCTGATGAGGTGTTGAAGCGCTTTTTTGGCGAGTAGCAAGCTACTCCGGAACCCATAAAGGATTAGTGGTGAATTAGTATAGTGAAATATGAAATTAATTTGAGAGGTGGACATGTTAGTCTGTTATATGGATTGAAAAGGATAGTGGAGGGATAGAAGAGGGAAGGATTTAGAAATATTTGTTTTGTTTGCTTTGGAGCTCATAGCAGTAGGAGGAGGCTTAGGATGAGTAAAAGGGATGTGGAGGGGGAAGAGTCAGAGGGAAGGGTTTAGAAAGGCTTGTTTTAGGGGATCGAAATAGTAAAAGAGGTGTCAGATGATGCAAGGAGGGGTAGAGTATGGGAGAGTCTAGAAAGGGTTATTTTGGGGATCATAGAAGTGGGGTGGGGTTTGTGGTTTAATGAATGAGAGAGTGGAGGTAGAGCATATATTGACAGAGGTATAGGGTGAGAAATGGGGTAGTGCATTGGAAAGAGTAGTAGAAAGAGGTTTGAGATGAGTCAGAGAGTTGAGGTAGAGGACATATTGAAAGAGATAGTACAGTAAGTCCTCAGACAGTCATGAGAATAACGTCTGTTTCTTTATGTTTCATCAACTGCAGTGCCACAATCGATAACAATAACATGCCGGGGGTACCTCCAGCCTCATGGATTATTATTGGCAGTATAGAGAACTACTGTACATTCAGCTACCACCAAAATGGAATGGCCTTTATAACATGGTCACCTTGCACGCCTCTGTTTTGGAATTTCCTGGAGTTGATTTGTCAATACTTCATGAACAACCCCATGAGCCGTCCAATGACTTTGTTACCTCATCACCGAAGGAGAAGAACTGCAGAGTATTATGGCACTACCACTTGGAATGATGTTTCCCAAGAATACAGTTTGTTTATGACCACTTTAAATGGTGCACAGACAGAATATCGAGTTTTTAAATTCGACCTACCATAATATCGAGTTTTAAATATCGTAGGTCAAAAATATCGACTGTAAGAATATCGTGGTACAGAATATCGACAGTAAGGTAAGAAATATCGTTTTTTTAAATATCGAAGACAGTAATATCGTTTGTAAAAATATCGTTGTTAATAATATCGATGTTTATATTAGTGTTCTGTAGTTTAGTATGTGTGTTAAAAGTATGTGATGTGATTTTTTGTTAAGTGTAGTTTTTTTTTTTTGTATGTGTTAAATTTTTAGCAGTAAATACATTTATGTAAATTAATTTTTGCGTATTGTAGTTCTGTAGCGGGTTGTGGGTTTATAGGGGAATAAGGTGGGAAGTAATTTAATTATAAAAAAGTAATTATTAATTTATATTCATTATTATTTATAATTAATGTATTATTAATTAATTATTAATTGGTTGTTAATTAATATAAATTAATTAATAGATAATTATATAAATTGTGTATTTTTTAGGAGCAGGTTGTGGGTTTATAGGGGAATAGGGTGGGAAGTAATTTAATTATAAAGAAGTAATTATTAATTTTTATTCATTATTATTTATAATTAGTTTATTATTAATTAATTATTAATTGGTTATTAATTACTATTAATTAATTAATAGATAATTATATAAAGTGTGTTATTTTTTTAGGAGTGGGTTGTGGGTTTATAGGGGAATAGGGTGGAAAGTAATTGAATTATAAAAAGTAATTATTAATATTTATTTATTAGTATTTATAATTAATTTATTATTAATTAATTATTAGTTGGTTATTAATAAATATTAATTCATTAATAGATAATTATATAAATTGTGTTATTTTTTAGGAGCGGGTTGTGGGTTTATAGGGGAATAGGGTGGGAAGTAATTGAATTATAAAAAGTAATTATTAATATTTATTTATTAGTATTTATAATTAATTTATTATTAATTAATTATTAGTTGGTTATTAATAAATATTAATTCATTAATAGATAATTATATAAATTGTGTTATTTTTTAGGAGCGGGTTGTGGGTTTATAGGGGAATAGGGTGGGAAGTAATTTTATTATAATAAAGTAATTATTAATATTTATTTATTAGTATGTATAATTAATTTATTATTAATTAATTAAAAAAATTGGTTATACATTTTTAATAATTGATATTTATATTAATTGTGTTTTTTTAGGAGCGGGTTGTGGGTTTGTAGGGGAATACGGTGGGAAGTAATTTAATTATAATAAAGTAATTATTAATATTTATTTATTAGTATTTATAATTAATTTATTATTAATTAATTATTAATTGGTTATTTAATTTTAATAATTATTTAATTGATAAGTACGTTAATTGTAACCCTCTGCCATCCAACTCTTTCCCTACTCTTGCACTCTCTGGAGTGGGAATAGTAATTTGTACATCTAGGCTATTCAATACTTTCCCTACTTGTGCACTCACTGGAGGACGAATAGTAATTTTTACCCCTCCGCTATCCAAATCTTTCCCTACTGTTGCACTCACTGTAGTGGGAATAGTAATTATTACCCCTACGCTATCCAACACTTCCCTAACTGTTGCACTCTAGAGTGGGAATAGTAATTTTTACCCCTCCGCTATCCAACACTTTCCCTACTGTTGCACTCTCTGGAGTGGGAATAGTAATTTTTACCCCTACGCTATCCAACTCTTTCCCTACTGTTGCACTCTCTGGAGTGGGAATAGTAATTTTTACCCCTACGCTATCCAACACTTTCCCTACTGTTGCACTCTCTGGAGTGGGAATAGTAATTTTAGCCCTACGCTATCCAACACTTTCCCTACTGTTGCACTCTGTGGAGTGGGAATAGTAATTTTTACCCCTACGCTATCCAACACTTTCCTACTGTTGCACTCTGTGGAGTGGGAATAGTAATTTTTACCCCCACTGCTATCCAACACTTTCCCTACTGTTGCACTCTTTGGAGTGGGAATAGTAATTTTTACCCCTACGCTATCCAACACTTTCCCTACTGTTGCACTCTGTGGAGTGGGAATAGTAATTTTACCCCTACGCTATCCAACACTTTCCCTACTGTTGCACTCACTGGAGTGGGAATAGTAATTTTTACCCCTCACGCTATCCAACTCTTTCCCTACTGTTGCACTCTCTGGAGTGGGAATAGTAATTTTTACCCCTACGCTATCCAACACTTTCCCTACTGTTGCACTCTCTGGAGTGGGAATAGTAATTTTTAGCCCTACGCTATCCAACACTTTCCCTACTGTTGCACTCTGTGGAGTGGGAATAGTAATTTTTACCCCTACGCTATCCAACACTTTCCCTACTGTTGCACTCTGTGGAGTGGGAATAGTAATTTTTACCCCCACTGCTATCCAACACTTTCCCTACTGTTGCACTCTTTGGAGTGGGAATAGTAATTTTTACCCCTACGCTATCCAACACTTTCCCTACTGTTGCACTCTGTGGAGTGGGAATAGTAATTTTTACCCCTACGCTATCCAACTCTTTCCCTACTGTTGCACTCTCTGGAGTGGGAATAGTAATTTTTACCCCTACGCTATCCAACACTTTCCCTACTGTTGCACTCTCTGGAGTGGGAATAGTAATTTTTAGCCCTACGCTATCCAACACTTTCCCTACTGTTGCACTCACTGGAGAGTGAATAGTAATTTTTACCCCTTCGCTATCCAACACTTTCCTAATTATTGCACTCTCTGGAGTGGGAATAGTAATTTTTACCCCTACGCCATCCAACACTTTCCCTACTGTTGCACTCTCTGGAGTGGGAATAGTAATTTTTACCCTTACGCTATCCAACACTTTCCCTACTGTTGCACTCTCTTGAGTGGGAATAGTAATTTTATCCCCTCCGCTATCCAATATTTTGTCTACTGTTTTAGTTAATGTAGTGTAAAATGTATTTTAAAAAGATAAAAATATTGTAGTATTTTAATTTGTTATATATATTTTTTATTTTTTATTTATATTATTGGTGTATGTGTATATATATGTATTTAAAAATTTTAATATGTTTTTTAACAATTTATAAGTTATTAAAATAATTATTTATAAATATTATTAAGTAAGTATATATATTATATTTTATACATATATATGTTTAATTGATCTTTACATTATATGTATAACTTATAATTTTAAACATTTTTAAATCATTTTAACTATGTTTTTTTAATTATATGTATTATTTACTTTATTTTACATTATTTTTTATACATTAAAAAATTGATATTTTTAACAACGATATTTTTAACAATGATATTTTTTAATCGATATTTTTGTACTTAGATAGGTCTTCAATATTCTGGACATCGATATTCTTGCGTCGATATTTTTGTAGCTCGATATACTGACTGTTGATATTCTGTCAGTGATCCCTTTATATACCTGGGTATTGTGGTAACCAGGACAGAGACAGAATTCATGGCTCGGAATCTATCACCCCAACTAGAACGTCTGAAAAGGGACGTGGCGCACTGGAGGACGTTGCCCATCTCCCTGATGGGACGAGCCGTCCTGTTTAAAATGATGTCCCTGCCACGGTTGCTCTACATACTCCAGAACACCCTGTATAAGATACCGGACGGCTTCTTCAAAGAGGTCGATAGTGAACTGCGGAAGCTACTGTGGGACGGGAGGGGTGCAAGAATAGCACTAGTTAAATTACAACGTGGCATTTACGACGGAGGCCTGGCTGTCCTCGACCTTCGGAAATACTACTGGGTGTCACAATTGCTAGTAATCAATAATTGGGTCTTTGGGGACCGGGACGACCCGGCATACCGGGTTGATCACCTGGTGATGGGCACTCGTGGCTACCCGGCCGCCTTGTATTGTAAACGTGCTGGAGGGTCCATGCCCCCCCATACAAAAGCAGTGTTGGACGCGTGGAAAGGGGCTAATAGATTTCTTGGGTGGGAGAGCCGGCTGACGGAACGTACCCCGCTGTGGAACAGTGATATGTTAAAGAAAGTTGGGAAATTGTAGGGCTTTGGTAAGTGGAAACTACTGGACATTACCCACTTAGGAGATGTGTGGCGGGGCTCGGCGATCATATCATTCGAAAGCTTATAGTCGGAGTTCCAACTTGCGGAAACAGAACAATATAAATACATGCAACTAGGGCACGCACTTCATACACATATCCGCGAGGGGGAACGTATCCCGGAGTATAGCCCCTTGGAGGATCGCCTTCTATTGGATCCCATCCCCGAAAAGGCACTATCCTTAACATATAAAAAGATTGTTAATAATTCGCCCGACCCCTTAGGGGCACTGAGAGAGGCCTGGGAGACGGACATCGGGTTACTAGAAGATGATGATTGGGTGGAGGCCATGTAGAGCCCGAGGGAAGTGGCAATTAGGGCAAGATTTAGGGTAGTACAGCTGCGGATCCTCCACAGGCCCTACCCCACTAGCGCACTCATGCATAAACTAGGACGCATACCCACAGATACATGTATTCAGGGCTGCAGCAGTATAGGTACCTTTTTTCATATCCTATGGGAATGCCCTCTTATACACCGTTACTGGGTGAAGGTAGTACGGGTTATGTCAGAAATCCTGGGACAAGAAATTCCTACAGATGCCAGATGGCACATACTGTGTGTAACGGGGGAGCAAGCATGGCCGAAATACCAAAAACTCTGGCTAATGGTGGCTGCGATGGTGGCCAATAGGAATATTGCCCGGGTGCGGGGGGGCCGTCCTTCCGCAGAGCATGGCTCAGTGGAAAACTGACTTGGATTGGTGCTGTATAGCAGAAAAAGTTGTATATGAAAGCAGGGGCTGCCCCGAGAAGTGGGAGAAAGTGTGGCATCACTGGGTCGCTTATAGGGTCTGTAAAGTAATGGGAGGGGAGGTGTGGGCGGGGGCGGTACGAACACCAGATGGTGCAAGAAATCTCGTAAAAGCCTGTATTGTACTGTCAGTCCGGGGATCTGGTGCATTGATTGTTCATGAAGTGGAACTGTATTATACAATGTCTTTGTCATCCATGCTCTTTGACTGCTGTACTGCACACTGCACTTTGTTTTTATTATGTTCAATAAAAAAAGATTTGTTAAAAAAAAAGAATACAGGTTGTTTAATGATGCACAATTGTTCTTTGGATGTATTTTGCCATTTGTTCAGGCAAAGGCAACTTCTCGATGGCTACAGATAACTCGATGGGAACTCGTGAGATCCATACGAAAGATGGACATGATGCCATAAAGGAAGAATGATAATAATGCTGCACCGTTATGTACTTGACCTTATGAGGACCATGGAAGGAGGGGTATGTGCAAAGATTTGAACTGCTTGCTGTACTTATGTCCCAGAGAACGAGGCGGACAATGGAACTCTGTCAGAGGCTATACAAACTTTGGGGCCGATTCCGATCTCGGTCGGAGGCGCACCCAATACCATTCGGTCGGGAAAAAAGCCATGCGAAAGCCAGTTTCCCGACCGATCCGTACAGCACACCGAACGAGCAAGTACGATGCGCACAACAGCAAAAATTCCGGCCGAGCCGTACTCACCCAAACCAGGTCCTGTTCTCCGACCGAGGCGAATCCGGAAACGCCGAATCGAGTCGCACGGAAGGAAAATGCAGCCCCGTCCGGCCGGACAAGTACGATGCGCTTTCCGTACGCGCCGAACCCGTCGCTACGCACGGCACGTCAAAGCATCCGGGAGAGGCGCACATAAGCTCCGAATCGCGCCACAACACGATCCACGGCTACGAGGCGAACACAGCACAGACGAGGACGACGCGAAGCGACGAGGGCGAAGCGAAGCGACGAGGACGAAGCCAAGCGGCGAGGACGACGCGAAGCAACGAGAAGGACGAACGACACGAACCAACCATGAATCCCTTCGTCCCGATCATACCAATATTCTACATCTACTACCGGAACAGGCACGGACGCGTACGGCGCAGAAGGTAAGTCAGACACCAACCACAAAACACATACAACACGTACACGACACATCACACACATACACGGGGAATCTGAATATACTTCGCAACAGCAGCACCATAGGGGCGGGATGCCCATCACCAATGCCACATATGCACACAGGGGCCTGAATGCGCGCCACCACCCCAACCCAGGGGGGGCTGGATGCCAACCACCACAACCACCCTTAGCCAGGGGGGCTGGATGCCTACCACTACTACCACCCTTAGCCAGGGGGGCAGGATGCCTACCACTACTACCACCCTCACCCAGGGGGGCAGGATGCCTACCACTACTACCACCCTTAGCCAGGGGGCTGGATGCCTACCACTACTACCACCCTTAGCCAGGGGGCAGGATGCCTACCACTACTACCACCCTCACCCAGGGGGGCAGGATGCCTACCACTACTACCACCCTCACCCAGGGGGGCAGGATGCCTACCACTACTACCACCCTTAGCCAGGGGGGCAGGATGCCTACCACTACTACCACCCTCACCCAGGGGGCAGGATGCCTACCACTACTACCACCCTTAGCCAGGGGGCAGGATGCCTACCACTACTACCACCCTTAGCCAGGGTGGCAGGATGCCTACCACTACTACCACCCTCAGCCAGGGGGGCAGGATGCCTACCACTACTACCACCCTCACCCAGGGGGGCAGGATGCCTACCACTACTACCACCCTTAGCCAGGGGGCAGGATGCCTACCACTACTACCACCCTTAGCCAGGGGGGCAGGATGCCTACCACTACTACCACCCTCACCCAGGGGGCAGGATGCCTACCACTACTACCACCCTTAGCCAGGGGGCAGGATGCCTACCACTACTACCACCCTCACCCAGGGGGGCAGGATGCCTACCACTACTACCACCCTTAGCCAGGGTGGCAGGATGCCTACCACTACTACCACCCTTAGCCAGGGGGCAGGATGCCCACCACTACTACCACCCTTAGCCAGGGTGGCAGGATGCCTACCACTACTACCACCCTTAGCCAGGGTGGCAGGATGCCTACCACTACTACCACCCTTAGCCAGGGGGCAGGATGCCCACCACTACTACCACCCTTAGCCAGGGGGCTGGATGCCTACCACTACTACCACCCTTAGCCAGGGGGCAGGATGCCCACCACTACTACCACCCTCACCCAGGGGGCTGGATGCCTACCACTACTACCACCCTCACCCAGGGGTGGCAGGATGCCTACCACTACTACCACCCTTAGCCAGGGTGGCAGGATGCCTACCACTACTACCACCCTTAGCCAGGGGGCAGGATGCCTACCACTACTACCACCCTTAGCCAGGGTGGCAGGATGCCCACCACTACTACCACCCTTAGCCAGGGGGGCAGGATGCCTACCACTACTACCACCCTTAGCCAGGGGGCAGGATGCCTACCACTACTACCACCCTTAGCCAGGGGGGCTGGATGCCTACCACTACTACCACCCTTAGCCAGGGGGCAGGATGCCCACCACTACTACCACCCTCACCCAGGGGGCTGGATGCCTACCACTACTACCACCCTCACCCAGGGGTGGCAGGATGCCTACCACTACTACCACCCTTAGCCAGGGTGGCAGGATGCCTACCACTACTACCACCCTTAGCCAGGGGGCAGGATGCCTACCACTACTACCACCCTTAGCCAGGGGGCAGGATGCCCACCACTACTACCACCCTTAGCCAGGGGGGCTGGATGCCTACCACTACTACCACCCTTAGCCAGGGGGCTGGATGCCTACCACTACTACCACCCCCACTCATAGGATGGACAATGCATGACACAACAAGCACACCACAACCTAGGGAATGCAAGATTAAGACATCCCCCCACCACCATGACAAGCGTGTGTAGGCTGTGTCAAATGCCTACAACACCGAACATGACTTTCAACATACAATGTGACCCCCTAGCACATGTGCCACACATATATGTGTGTGGCACCCACAATGCTAAGCAGCCCATGACCATTGTGGCAATGGGGCCTAAACCCCCATCATCACAGTGACCAAAAGGTAAGTGTGGGGTCCATAGCTGAAGCACATTTTGACCATTGTGGCAATGGGGTCCAAACCCCCATCATCACAGTGACCAAAAGGCAAGTGTGGGGTCCATAGCTGAAGCACATTTTGACCATTGTGGCAATGGGGTCTACACCCTCATCATCACAGTGACCAAAAGGTAATTGTTGACAAAGAAAGAGCTGCAACTGCCAAACTGCATGGATCATTCCTGCTCACAGAACCAAAAACTCATCTGTGGCAAAGTAGTGTATGTGTCCCATTGCAACATAAATTGGGGAGCCAAATACTGCAGTGCAAATGAAACATTCCTTTGGCCATGTGCAGACAAACAACACCCATGGGGGCTGAGACCGTCAACAGTCATCAATGACACAATGACAGAAGTGACCATCAGAATGCAGAACCACATATTTGCACCAATGGGCACACAAATGCAGATACCCTGTGGAGACAGCAGATGTGAGGTGAACAGATACCATACCATGGCAGCAATGGGACACACAAACCATGATCACTGTGCTGACCGATGACCTAGGAGTCCCAGGGACAGCAGGGGAAACACACCAAACAACATACAGCCAATGGCACACCCAAGATATGCCAATGCAGTGGTGCAGATGCACAAACACAAACAGGCAGACCAACACTGTCATCATACACAGCAGGTGAGGGGTGGGGGTGCCAGTGTCCCCAGGCAACCACACAACACATGAGGAGAGCTGAATACCAATCATACAGATGTGCATACACTGCCACACTAAGGTAACTCATGGATCCAAATCCCCTATGTGGGCAAGCAGGCATTGTCAGGTGAGAGGGAGCACAAAACACACATGTCACACAGGCACGTAGGAACAACAACTGACACAGCAAGTCACAGACACACCACAGCACCACCCCCAGGGCCCCCACAATGTGGTGACCCTGGGCTGAATAAAAATACCACTGTGATGACAAAGCTAAATGTCGTTCACACTATGAACCACAGTCAGGTGTCCTGAGCAACAAACTACCATCACACCTACACAAGCACAAATCAATCAGCATGGCCAGTAAGCCAAGGCCAACATGGAGGCAGGGGCCTAGCCGGGCAACAACTCTCATCTGCACACACTCAACACCACACCCCTCGACCTCCAACAATGTGCAGCAGTGAAGTACACATGCACTGGTGACATTGCACATGCACCCATGACTATTCCAGGGTGGTGGGTGGGAACCAAGGTGTAGAAACACATCACACATGGCCACTCAACAAGACTCCTGAATGTCTGACACACTGCACACTACGCTGTACATGGACATGACGGCAATACCACACCGACCAATGGGATCCCAGCCACAGTCACACACCAATGAAGAAGCCAAGGTCACCCACAACGAACACACATAGACAACTTCCAACATTGCAGCTCTGACCCTGAGGAGTGGCAGCAGTCACACACACAACATGTCACAATCACTGAAAGATAACACAAACTGGAAATCACATGACAGGGGCAAACAACAAGTGCCAAGGGGAAACCTGACTGTGACCCATCTGCGTCTGCACACAAACTCAGCCCTGACAGCAAACACACCTATGGGTGACACCCTGATGACCAGTAATGTGCCATGCACCCACATCACAGAGAACACAGGGAGAAGACTTTGGGGGAACATAGCTCAAGTCAGCAAGCATCACAAACAGGTACAACACTAGGGATCACAGCATGCGCAGATGAATGGAAGTGAACACACAGACATGCACATACAACACACACCTTGGGTGCAGGCAATGTCACACGTGTACACACTGCCATGAGGGGACTCCACTCCTGTGTGAGGAAAGCTGTGCCATATGTTGCCTCAGTAGGGCCCCATCATGTCAGCTGAGCACTTGGTCACACAATCAACAATTAGCACCAAATGAGGGCTCCCATCACATCAGCCTGGTCATGGATGTGCCAACGGAATCATCAGCACAGATCCAACACACTTGTATAGCAATGTTGCACTGACTACACGGATGAGTCCCTCCCCATTGATGCCCAAACCTGCATGTCCACTGGAGATGGCAACACGGTCAGGGAAGTAGACAAATGCAACGATGGCAGGCACAACAGATGTGCAGGGGTGGAAGCCACAGATATGAAATTGCCAATGTAAGTAGGAAACCCATTGCCAAATACTGAACACATGACACCCTCAGATGCTGCTATTGATGACATGGATACACCACATGATAGGACACATTCCCCCTGGACCACATGGGTTCCTGCACAGTAACACTTCATAATCATGAGACCAGATATCACCATCACTGCAGCAAGGGCATGGTTAGCTGCACCAACAACATGTACATCTGAAGCATGAGCACTAGAGAAAAGAAAGTTGCTTTATTCAGCATATGTGTTGAGGCCAAACGAAGTCCTGAAAAAGAGCAAAGGCCAATGGCCAGTCCATTGTCAAAGTTCAAACAGGGTGACACTGGCAGATGTCACCCTACGCATGCCTGCACAATACCAGGGACAATCCACTAGGAGGGGCAACCGGGGGGCAGGCCAGGCACCGCAGGGACAGGATCAGGGCTCACCAGGGGGAGTCAGGGAAGGGGTGGTGGGTGCAGGAGAGCCACTGACAACTGCAGTGGAGGTGTCTGACATGGTGTGTGCCGGCACAACTGGGGGGCATGACACAGATGTCGTGGGTGCCGGCACAACTGCAGTGGACCCTGCAGATGGGGTGGACAGGTCCGCCACTGCAGTGCCCAAGTCAGACAGGGCGGTAGTGGACTCCACTGCAGTGCCTACCTCCAGGGGAGGAGAATGGGGAACAGGCAAGGTGGGTTGGACAGAGGGGGGGACACCCTCACCACATCAGTGGCACAGACAAGCGCAGCGGGGGTGTGGTGCTGGGAGAGCAAGTGGCAGGGGGAGAAGGCCGGAGCATCTTGGGGATGGTATATCTGTGGGTGGGGGAACCTGGGGCAGGGTGTGGTGGGGGCACCTGTGCAGTGGGGGCCTGAGGGATGGAGGACGGAGACCTTGTGCCTGAGCTGCAGGGTGGTGGCGGGGTCTTGCTCTTAGCACTCCGGGGGGACTTGCGGGTGGGGGCCTCAGTCCGTCTGCGCCTGGGGGAGGGTGTCCGGGGGCGAGGGGCACTCTGCTCCGTGTGGGTGGGCTTCCTCTTCCCCGGGATGCTGGAGCAGCTTCATCGGTGGGGAAGAGGCCGAGGTCACAGAGGAAGAGCTGCTGTGACTTTGGGGTTGCAGGTGAGGCAAGGGAGGGTGCTTTGGAGGGAGAGGGAACTGAGGACTGCGCAGTGCATGTGGATGCGTGTGTGTGTTCCAGGGCCCCATCCCCTGTGAGTCTGGCTTCAGTCCCCTGAATGTGCGTGCGTGTGCGTTTTGTCATTGGCGTGTGTGTCAGTGTGCTGGATGTGTGTGTGCTGGTGTGTGCCTGTGCCAGTGTGTGTGTGCCTGGGATGGGTAAGGTGCTGGGGAGTGTGGATGGAGCAGAGGCAGGAGGGGTGAGGGACCGTTTGAGGAGGGACACTGCTGCCGTCAGGGAGGAGTCCATGGACCTATTGCCCCTCTGTAGGTCAGACATGCCCGATGAGATGCCCTCCATGAACGACACCAGCTGAGTCAACAGCGCGGTGTGCGCATGGAGGACACTCAGCATGGCTGTCTGCCCTACATGGAGCTGGCGAAGGAGGTACACAGACTCCTCACTCAGGGCAGCAGGGGACACAGGGGCAGGGGGTGCGGTGCCTGGCCCAAAGGAGACACGCTCCCGGACATGGGAGCCTCCACGGACCTGGGGAATGGGAGCCGATGGGAGGGCGGTGGTGGTGCTGGTGGTGGCGGGGACAGCAACACTAGCTGGGGTGTGGTGGCTGCTGACACCCGCCTCCACAAGGGAGTCATCCTCCGAGTTGCTCTGGTCCTCAGCTGAGGTGGATGCTGCTGAGGACTCCTCGGTGTGGCTCCCCTCGCCCTCCGTGCCACTGGGTCCCTCCGACCACTCCTCGGCTGCTGACCCAGTCTGGCTCTCCGGCTCCTCCTGGTCCGTGGAGCTGTCCCCTTCCGTGGCCGTGGATGTATCTGCAAACAATGGGGAAACAGACAGACATCAGTCACCTGCACCAAACGCACACACCACTGTGAGCACAGCACATTACAGAGCAAGCCCTGGCATCATTAGTTGTACATTGCTAAAAGTGCCCTAATTGAACAGGAGAAGTCAATTGTCAGTCTGATGCCAAGCATGGCACTCACATCCCACATGGCCTTGCACCCATCTGTCTGGTGTCTGTTGGATTGCAACACCCCAGTGTTGACACATGCACCAAGTACACAGTAGTTGGACAGTGCAGAGGACACGGTGTGGACACATCACAGCTCTTGCCACTGAGTCAGTACAGGTTTACGGATGTAAGGGATGCCCAGAGTCAAATAGGAAATGCATGTGATGCATTCCAGCGACAGACACCATGATGCACCCATGTCCTGATAGCCAGCGCCACTATGGTGTGCATGTAGCACATGTCACTCCCCTGCAGGATCACCAATCAGTAGACACATGCCATGGCGGAGGCATGACTGCAAAGTCATACATCACTGTCTCAGTGATGTATGACTTTGCAGCCAGACTAACAACACTCTGCACTGTGTCACAATAGTAGGTCATGGGGAATGCAAGTCCTGGAGCTGCACAAGTGCACATGTACATCCCCCACAACACATCCTCTTAACCCTCATCTGTCCAGGTCATACCTATTGGACATATGGGAGACCTGTGACACTACCCTCTGAACCTGAGCCCCTCACACTCTGCTGTGCATGGGGAACAGCTGCCTGAACTTCACATTTACATGCCCCAGTCTGCATGGGCAGCTGATCAGACACCTATGTGTCACACAAGTATCGTCTCCTATGGTCACATCTCCAGTGGCATGCTGAGCCCCTACCAAGAAACTCCACAGCAGTCCTGGCGACTAATCCACAGCACACTGACACAGAGGCAGACACCTGAGGGGTCAAAACACTGTGCACAATGTGTCCTCTGATACACGGGAGTGGGAGTACAGAGTGTATTGTATGGCCTGGAGTAGGCATGACTGTCCAGCCCCACATGAATGAGGGATGAGCCCTGGACTGTAGGCAGCTGGCTAAGTATGTGTGACACACGTCATATACATACTCCTGGGGCCCAAACATTGTTCCCACCCGCAGCATGGGTGTGTGCCAGGTACCCCAGCCACATGTGGTGGATCAGCTCAGCAATTGGACCACAGATCAAAGTAACACGCTGAATACATGTCAGAATACAGGCATTGTGTAAGCAATGGACCCACCCATGATGCCCACCACAGAGTCAGGGAAACAGATGCTGTCTCCCACCTTGAGTCAAGCAAACTGCAAGGACACAGTCCTAAGTGACAGAATTCCCTGCATGTAAGGGCCACACCTGGGTATCAGATGAGGAGTGGGCAGTGCACAATAGAGGGACATGGCTCCTGGACAACATGACTGCTGTACTGTGGCAGTTCAACCTGGCCCGAGGAGGGCACATAACATGTTAGACAGAGTACACAGTGCAGTCTTTGACTCACCCCCTCCTTGCTGCTCTCTGGCCTTCAGCTGCCCATCCAGGTCTGGAAAGACCACCGCCAGGATCCTGAGCATGTGGGGGTCAGGGTCCGTGTTCCGCCCCTCCTGCGAGGAGGCGACAGCTTCAGCTGGACCCGTGCAATCCTCCGGGTCCAGCCCCGAAGGTCCTGCCACCTCTTTTGGCAGTTGCGGATCCGGCGCTTGTAGACCCCCACGGACCGGACAGCCCGGACGATGTCCTTCCATATCTCATGCTTCCGATGGGCAGAAGCCTGTCAGGATGACAAAGTGATAAGGCCATTACTACACATGCAACATATCCGTGCATGACACAGTTGCATATACATGTCGCAATCACAGGGGCACATGGTGTACCCAGGCAGTGCACGGCTGCCCATGGACAGTTTTCCAGAAGTCACTACATGGTATCATAGCATGGGGAGTAAAACCCTGTTCAGAAGCACTGTCACTGCACCATACCTGTCCAGTGCAAGTCACTACACACTATGGGGGGTGACAACTACTCAGTGAGCCTGCTAGCCAGTGGTGTGCTGACTCTCAGCCTTGCTAGTCAGACAAAATGCACATTCAGAAAGGCAGTGCACAGAACACTCACCTGCTCCCCTGGTGTCCCATACAGCTTGCTGTACTGTGGAAGTAGGCTGTCCAGCAGGGCCTGGTTCTCTTCAAGGCTGAAGGCTGGGGCTCTCTCCACAGTACGTGCCATTGCAGGGTCCAGAGGGGCAGAGACAGCAGCAGTGCAGTGGCAGATGTCGTCCTGGAGCATGTAGTGCAGGCAAGTGGGCTCTCAGGGGAACATGCAGCAATATATATGTGCTGGAGAGGCAGATACTGTCCCTTGTGTCCAAAGTGATAGGTCCAAGTCGTTTGCATCTTCTGAATCTGGCCAATCCATGGAATAGCAGCACCAAAACACGCCCACAGCATCCTTCAAAATTTCAACTTCATGACATACATGATTTTGCAACATTGTTGTGGGTGACCAACTGATTTTCCAGCAACCGACTCGTTCGAATATTCGAAAACGCGTCCGTTGCCAGGCAAGCCCATTGTCAATGGGTGCGCACCGATCGGTCCATTGAGGTACAACGCGCACAGGGGTACAACGCGTACCCGCACACATTGAAAGCAATGGGCCGGCCGGAGGCACCGATCGGTCCATTGCAGTACAACGCGCACAGGGGTACAACGCGTACCCGCACACATTGAATGCAATGGGCCGGCCGGAGGCACCGATCGGTCCATTGCAGTACAACGCGCACAGGGGTACAACGCGTACCCGCACACATTGAATGCAATGGGCCGGCCGGAGGCACCGATCGGTCCATTGCAGTACAACGCGCACAGGGGTACAACGCGTACCCGCACACATTGAATGCAATGGGCCGGCCGGAGGCACCGATCGGTCCATTGCAGTACAACGCGCACAGGGGTACAACGCGTACCCGCACACATTGAAAGCAATGGGCCGGCCGGAGGCACCGATCGGTCCATTGCTGTTCAACGCATCACTGTACATGTGACTGGCATATGTCAGCATGCCTGTCTCAGATGGACATATGCCAGCCACAGATAGCTCCCAGGGAGTGAGGGGCACACCTACATCACGACAGCCTGTCCAAACCTTATCATAAGGCATGTAAGGCTGCATTTCCTATTGTGTGTATGTTGGTGTACATGTTGTCCTGTGGGTGTCACCTGTGGGCAGCCACCCCCAGGCTGTGCACGTGTTAATGGGGACAGGATCCTGGGTGTTACGTGTACGTGACCACTGTGATGTGCAACTGTTCATATCTGTGCATGTGCCATGGTCACATTTCACAGTGGTGTTTGTGTATGTCATGTCACATACCCCGTGAGTCCCATGTGGGACGGTATGTTTGAGCCAGGGTGTCCCAGTGGCACAATAGTGATGGCCCTCCACAGTCTTTGTGCATGTAGTGTTTACAATGTCTCTGATTTCATGTGCACAATGGGAGACAGTCTCCACATCCACGTTGTGTGTGCATGGACTCTGATGTTGTGCGTGTGTGTCACAGACGTCCATGGCTCTCCTGCCATGGCAAGTGTGGCCACTACCTGTGGGGGTCATGTTTGTTTTGTTGTGGTGTACACATGATACTCCAGGTGATGCCAGTGTCCATGTGGCATTACAGGGTCCCTGGGAATGTGCCTGTCGTTGAGCTGTGGTGCCTGGGGCACATCTGTCCTCACATGTCACTGGGGGGTGACTGTGACACAGCATCATGATATCCAATGGGCCAACCTGGGACAAATTGATGCCACCTGTAGGACCGTGTTGACAGATGTTGGCCATGTATGTACCATACATGTCGTTCCGGTACTGCACACTTCATGTAGTTGTGCCTCATGATGATGTATGTTGGGATCTTGAGTGTGTTCAATGCCGCATATGTGGGGTGACTGACGATCTTGCTTACTTCTCCTCTGCACTGCAGGGCTCCTGCTGTCCATCGGCCATTCCCAGACCTGGCAACGATGGTGGAACGGGACAGCATCCGACGGTACCGCTTCACCAGGCAGCTGATTGAGGATTTGGCAGTGCAGTTGTCCCCACATTTGCAGCCTGGCCGGCCGTATCCTACAGCGCTGACCCCCAAGGTGAAGGTGATGGCAGCCCTACACTTCTTTGCCACCGGTACCTTCCAACATACTGTGGCGTCTGCTGGTGGGATGTCACAGACCATGTTCAGCCGTGTGCTCCGCGATTTCTTGGCGGCAATGTTGCTCTTCCTGAACCGGTACATCTATTTCCCTAGACTGCGACGACTCACTGACGTGAAGAGTGACTTTTATGCCCTGGGGAGGATGCCGCATGTCATTGGCTCCATTGATGGGACACATGTGGCTTTGGTACCACCACAGGCCCAGGAGCAGGCCTACAGGAACCGCAAGCACTACCACTCGGTCAATGCACTGGTGGTGTGTCTTGCAGACATGACCATCACACACGTGTGTGCCCGTTTCCCTGGTTCAGCACACGATGCCTTTGTGATGAGGAGTAGTCGCATCCCCAGGTTGATGGCACAGATGCAGAACCAGCGTGCCTGGCTTGTCGGTGTGTACTGACTTTGTGCCATTGTGTGTGATCTGATCTGTAGTATTCCGCCCACTTTTCCAAGTCAGCTGATGTGCACTTGTCTGTCCGTAGGTGACTCGGGATACCCCAACATGCCGTGGTTGCTGACACCCCTCAGGAACCCTGTGACACCTGCCCAGATGCGCTACAATGAGGCACATGGTCGGACCAGGAGAGTGATTGAGCGGACCTTTGGTCTCCTGAAGAGCCGCTTCCGCTGCCTGGACAAGACCGGAGGGTCCCTCCCATATGCCCCTGCGAAAGTGTGCAAGATTATCATCGTCTGCTGCATGCTCCACAACCTGGCAGTGCGGAAGGAGTTGCCTCTCATCCAGGATGACGATGACCAACATCCGCCACCTGTGGAGGATCCTGGCCTGGACCACGATGCCAGTGACGATGATGATGATGATGGTGATGGTGATGTCCGCACACAGCTCATCACCAACTTCTTTAGCTGAATGTGAGTATCCTGAGGTGTCATGTGAATGATGTGAGTTGGCATGATGTGTGGGTGGTGCTCTGGTGCTGTTGGAGTGTGTCCATGGGCTACTTGACTGGATGTGTGTTGCGATGTGTGGTGACAGGTGGGCTGTACTCCCCAACAGTGTTGACATGCTAACTTGGTTCTGGGTGGGTATCTTGTAACATGTATTGTGCATGAGTTTTGCTGTTCTGTCCTGTACTCCATTGCTTTTGACTGTGTGTCATTTCTGTCCTTCACAGGGTACTTTCAGATTCGTTTGGTCAACTGTGTCCACCGACAACGTGATTGCACATCCAGGCTGGTAGCTGTTGTGTCCCTACAGGTGATGTGCGCCACACCCATGGACTTCCTTCTGTCTACAGTTGTTGACTGTGTGCCCGCTACCAGGTGGGGTTACCTTGCATCTGTAGTGGTTACGGCATGTTGCTACTGTGTAATAAACCTGTGCTTCACTTAGTGATGTGCGTTGTCTGTGGTCACACATTTGACTGCCATTTGCTTACTGCACCTGTGGGCTACTTGACTACAACTGGGAATGGGTGTGGTGTCTGTGCATTGCACCGTCTTCCCTGGCAACATCAGTGTAGGCAATGAGTCAGATGGCCTAGGTGTGTATGTGTTGTGTAGCCCTGGTGGTGTGTCTCCCTCATATGTGTCACGTTGCCTGTACTCACATGCCTGTGTTGTCCTTGCTGTTGCAGTTCGCATACACAGTGTAATTTTGTTGTTCATCATCCCCATAACAGTACCCACGTTGGAATCACGACAGAGGCAAGTATGGTGTATTATTGTGTTTATTGTGATACATCTGTGATAATAGTGCATAGGATGGATTGTGCTGTACATGAATCTTGCAATCCCAAGTTCCTAGATGAATAGAAAGTCCAGGTAGACAGGATCCCCAGTATCGGGGCCACAGTTGTCTGACACATTGTTCCAACTTGTACTCCCCATGCAATGTGTGGGAGTAGTGTTGCCATCAACAGGGTGAACAGTCTGTGCACAAAGGCGAAAATCCAGAACAGGTTCAGGCTTCCTGGGAGTTGCGCTTGGCCATCAGCCTCTCACTTTCCCCTCCTCGGACGACCCCTCTTCTTGGGGGGGGGCCCTCAAGTGCAGGCTGCTGCGGTGCAGGGGACTCTCCGCCAGAGTCCTCCTCCCTCCCTGTGGCAGTTGCAGTTTGTTCGGTACCAGATGTTGTTGGCACACAGGGAGGTGTGGACTGGTTGCTGTTCATCTGGCGGAGGCATTGTAAAATGTCCCTGTGCACCGCCGTCATCTCATGTAGTACATCCCACTTGGACTCCACGCGGGTCATGTGGGAGTCCACACGTGACATGTGGGAGTCCACACGTGACATGTGTGACTCCACATGGGACATGTGGGAGTCCAAGCGGGCATGATGGGCAGCCTGCTGCTGTTTGATGTCTCTGAGGAGCCCCACTACCTGGCTGAGCTCTCCGGTGCTGGACTGGTACGCATCAGCTATGCGTACCAGTTGTGGGTCTTCATGCACACCAGCAACGTCTGCAAGCAGCGACCTCTGTCTCCCACCCCTCCCACCACCCCTGCTGACATGTGCAGTGTGTGCAGTTGCACGCACAGATAACCCTGGTCCACCTTGGGGGTTGGTGGTGGTGGTGGTGTCCATGGCCCCAGGTTGGTCCAGGGTCACTGCGCTGGTGTTGTTCCTTATTCTGTCCATGTCGGCAGGGATGGTATTCGTGGTGACAGTCGTTGGAGGGGTGGGTGCAGGGGGTGCAGCTGGTGGACCTGCTGGTGCTGCAGCTGGTGGTCCTGCTGGTGCAGCATGTTGACTTGCACCGGATGTGCCAGGTTGTTCTTCATCGTCCGAGGAGGACAGAGGCTGTACGACGCCAGTGAGCTCGGCATCCTCTTGAGCCTGGGACTGGGACTCCTCAGCGTCTGCTGCTGTGTCCCTATCATCACCTGTTTTTGGGAGACACAAACAATGTATGTCATGTTTCTGCAGGCATCAGTGGTTGACACACCTGACAGTTGTGACTGTGCCTCGGGGTGCGGGCCTGTACATTGTATTGTCCTAAGTCGTCACAGTCAGGGGTTGATATTGGTGTGGCACATTGTCCTGCATTATTTGGGCATTTCTATGTATTCTCTGGGGTGTGAACATGGTCTGCATTGATTGTGTTTGGTTGACAGCCAGACCTCCTTCCCACCCACCCACCCACCCAGTCAGTTATCCCACCATGGAACGTGCTTGCATTGCAGGGAGTGTAAGTTGTCTCTCAGGATGTCAGTCAGAGGTGTCCTGCTGTTTGTTGGTGCACAGTTGGCAGCAGGGCCTTGTGCTCCCCGCAGCAGTAGCCAGTGTCAGCCATCTTGTGAGTCCTTCTCCACTCCCTGTGATGTGAGCATGGTTCAGGGTGGTGTTGATGGGCCAGTTGTGAGGCTGAGCAATGTCTGTGACTACGACTCCCATCATGCTATTGCCTCCACCCCCCTTCCCAGCATGCCCATGCTTCCTTCCTTTTGACTCTGCTTCCCTGTGGGGTGGGCTGGCTGTGCTGACAGGATGGCTGGGAGTGTTGTCCTGGCAGTTGTTTGGCTAAGAGTCCCAAGAGTGTCCCTGTGCTTCACACAACATAACCCAGGGTGGTGGTGCTTTGTGGGATCTTGTGTTAGGATGGAGGGCATTGCATTCTACCAGGTGGGTACTGTGGAGTTTGTGTTGGGGGGGGGGTGTGAGGGGAGGTGCTGGTGACTATGGTCAGTGCTGCAAGTCCCCCTTCCCACCCAGCCAGCCGGATATCCCACCATGGAACGTGCTTGCATTGCAGGGAGTGGAAGTTGTCTCTCAGGATGTCAGTCAGTGGTGTCCTGCTGTTGGTTGATGTGCAGTTCCCAGCATGCCCTTGTGCTCCCCACGACACAGCAACAGTGTCAGACATCTTTGATGGGCCTTTCTACTCTCTGTGGGATGTGCATGCGTGAGTGTGAGCTTGCTGGGCCATGTGGTGGGGGATGTAGAGCTGTGACTACGACTCCCATCATGCTATTGCCTCCACCCCCTTCCCAGCATGCCCATGCTTCCTTCCTTTTGACTCTGCTTCCCTGTGGGGTGGGCTGGCTGTGCTGACAGGATGGCTGGGAGTGTTGTCCTGGCAGTTGTTTGGCTAAGAGTCCCAAGAGTGTCCCTGTGCTTCACACAACATAACCCAGGGTGGTGGTGCTTTGTGGGATCTTGTGTTAGGATGGAGGGCATTGCATTCTACCAGGTGGGTACTGTGGAGTTTGTGTTGGGGGGGGGGTGAGGGGAGGTGCTGGTGACTATGGTCAGTGCTGCAAGTCCCCCTTCCCACCCAGCCAGCCGGATATCCCACCATGGAACGTGCTTGCATTGCAGGGAGTGTAAGTTGTCTCTCAGGATGTCAGTCAGTGGTGTCCTGCTGTTTGTTGGTGCACAGTTGGCAGCAGGGCCTTGTGCTCCCCACAGCAGTAGCCAGTGTCAGCCATCTTGTGAGTCCTTCTCCACTCCCTGTGATGTGAGCATGGTTCAGGGTGGTGTTGATGGGCCAGTTGTGAGGCTGAGCAATGTCTGTGACTACGACTCCCATCATGCTATTGCCTCCACCCCCTTCCCAGCATGCCCATGCTTCCTTCCTTTTGACTCTGCTTCCCTGTGGGGTGGGCTGGCTGTGCTGACAGGATGGCTGGGAGTGTTGTCCTGGCAGTTGTTTGGCTAAGAGTCCCAAGAGTGTCCCTGTGCTTCACACAACATAACCCAGGGTGGTGGTGCTTTGTGGGATCTTGTGTTAGGATGGAGGGCATTGCATTCTACCAGGTGGGTACTGTGGAGTTTGTGTTGGGGGGGGGTGTGAGGGGAGGTGCTGGTGACTATGGTCAGTGCTGCAAGTCCCCCTTCCCACCCAGCCAGCCGGATATCCCACCATGGAACGTGCTTGCATTGCAGGGAGTGGAAGTTGTCTCTCAGGATGTCAGTCAGTGGTGTCCTGCTGTTGGTTGATGTGCAGTTCCCAGCATGCCCTTGTGCTCCCCACGACACAGCAACAGTGTCAGACATCTTTGATGGGCCTTTCTACTCTCTGTGGGATGTGCATGCGTGAGTGTGAGCTTGCTGGGCCATGTGGTGGGGGATGTAGAGCTGTGACTACGACTCCCATCATGCTATTGCCTCCACCCCCTTCCCAGCATGCCCATGCTTCCTTCCTTTTGACTCTGCTTCCCTGTGGGGTGGGCTGGCTGTGCTGACAGGATGGCTGGGAGTGTTGTCCTGGCAGTTGTTTGGCTAAGAGTCCCAAGAGTGTCCCTGTGCTTCACACAACATAACCCAGGGTGGTGGTGCTTTGTGGGATCTTGTGTTAGGATGGAGGGCATTGCATTCTACCAGGTGGGTACTGTGGAGTTTGTGTTGGGGGGGGGTGAGGGGAGGTGCTGGTGACTATGGTCAGTGCTGCAAGTCCCCCTTCCCACCCAGCCAGCCGGATATCCCACCATGGAACGTGCTTGCATTGCAGGGAGTGTAAGTTGTCTCTCAGGATGTCAGTCAGTGGTGTCCTGCTGTTTGTTGGTGCACAGTTGGCAGCAGGGCCTTGTGCTCCCCACAGCAGTAGCCAGTGTCAGCCATCTTGTGAGTCCTTCTCCACTCCCTGTGATGTGAGCATGGTTCAGGGTGGTGTTGATGGGACAGTTGTGGGGGGGGCAATATGTGTGACTGCGACTCCCATGATGCTATTGGCTACACTGACTTGGCCAGCATACACAGAATTCCTTCCTTTGAGTGGTCTTCACTGTGTGTTGGTGTTGTTGTGGTGGCTACATGTGTGGATGTGTGTGTTAGTTCTATTTGTGCCACTGCCTAGCTGTAGTTGTGGTTGTGTTTGTACATGTGTTGGCACAGTTGGATGTGACTTTTTTGATGGCATGTGTTGTGTTTATCTGACTGACATACACATTTTGGGATGATTCTGTTCTAGTTGCTGTGTAATTGCTATGAGTGCATGGTTTGACTCTCCCCTTGACAGTGATGTGTGTGTTTTGTGGCAGTTTATTGTGTACATTTGTTGTGTACTCACCAGGCTCTGGGATGTCCTCTAGTCCATATACGCTCACTGGCGGAAGGATGGCCCGCACCTTCTCCTCCCAGGGCCTGAGGTATACTGGCTTGGCAGGAGGGCCACTGCCGGTGTATTGGCTCAGGTGGTAGTCTTTCTTGAGCAGCTCCCGGACCCTCCTGCGCACGTCATACCACCTGTTCTGGATGTCGGTCTTTGTGCGCCGACATGGTGATTGGGCGTTCACCCTGTTGATGATCCTCTCCCACATCTTGGTTTTCTGCGACATGGGGGTCTGTTGGACCAGAGTGCCAAACAGCTGTGGCTCCACCCTGAGGATCTCGTCTACCATGACTTCCAATTCACTATCTAGGAACTTGGGATTCTTCTTGGGGGGCATGGTGATGGGTGGTGATAGTGGGTGCTGTGTGTGTTGGTGTGCAGGTGAGGGTGTGTGGGTGTGTGTTGTGCTGGGTGTATGTGAGGTAGGTATTTGTTGGTGTGCTGCTGGTGTGTGGCTTGTGTGAGGGATGAGCTGTGGGTGTGTGGTTGCTTTCTCTTGGGTGCTGGCAGTGGAATGGCATTTGCAAAGGCTCATGGTAGTGATTTGTGTCCTTTATATAGGTGGAGTTGTTGGTGTGTCTTTGTTCTCTGTCCCCACCCCCCAGTATTTATTGGCTTGGTAATTGCTTGTTTGGCCTTTTTTTGGTTGATTTTTCCTTTGTGCTGTTTGTGTATGTTGGAAACGTTCTTGTGACCGAGTCGGACCGTGCATTGGTCTCGTACGGTGTTTTCCGTTTCGTTCACGCTGTGTTTGTGCAGTTTTGTATGCTGCGTACGCGTCGGTCGCGGTGTATTGTGTTGCTTCGGCTCGGTTTTGTATGCGTGTCGGTCGTACGGCTTGTCCTCCGTCCGACTCGGTCGGGTTTTTCGCGCCTTGCATCGTACTTTGCGGGTTGGAGTTGGCGGGTACGATTCGGTCGGATTTGTTCCGGGTGCGTGTCGGTCGGTTGGATTCGCGTGTTTTTCCGGCCGGATTGCTATTTTCCGAGCGGGTCGGTCGGTCGGCTTAGTTTCCTGACGTGTCGGTCGGATTTATCGCGGCTTGCATCGTACTTGGCGTGTCGGGCGCCACTGGTACGTGTCGGTCGGTATTTTTTCCGGATCCGAGTCGGTCGGTGCTTTTTCCGGCCCGAATCGGAATCGACCCCAGAGTGGTTATGTTCTGTGGTTCTTAAAACAGAGTCACCAAGAGTAACCGCTCTGCCTGTGCAATGGGTTGAGTAGTATTGCACACACCTCCAATGACACCTGAGTTCAGTTAGTCTCTCCTTACAATAAACATACCCACTATGATTGAGTAAACGGTTTCCCCGGCTGGATGTTATATATATGGCATGATTTGAGGTCATTTTCTGTTATAGATTGAAAAAGAAACAAAGAAAAAAAAATGTTTAGTTTTATTTAACAGTACAGTACAATTGCTGCAATTTATTAAAGTTAATGCTTTTTGAAGTTATATTTAATGTTTTAAACGTGTTGCATTTCTAAATTTGACTAAATGTTATTAAAAAAAAGCTTTATTGGGAGAGAAAAATGGTTAAGTTGTTTTATTGATAAATATTTCTAGTTTCTTACCTTTAGACAAGATGTTGCTTGATGCTTTTACTTTGGTGGATGGTTTTGTTTATTAGTTGATTCTGAAAGGAAAAAGATTTTATGGGTTTTATCTGTCTTATGTTTTTTTTTAAAAGTTTAGTAGGGAGAGAAACATGGTTTAGTAATTTTATTGTTTACTGTTTTTGTAATCTTACCTTTTTTGAAAGGTTTTGGTTGTGGTTTTCTGCTTCTTGACCAGGTTGAATTTTATTGTGGTCTGAAATAGTAGAAAAAAAATTATTGTTATGAGTGTGTCAAAATTGTAAAATGTTTACCTGCAATAGAATAACATATTTTTGATTATGGAAGAACAGGTTAATGTTTTGGTATTTTACAAAACGTTTTGGGGCCGATTCCGATCTCTGCCGGCAGGGCACCGAATCGGATTCGGCTTAACCATATCCGATTCGGAGCCCTCTTTCCCGACCGATTCGTACGTGCGTCCGGCCGAGCGAGTACGATGCGAGTGCACGCGAAATCGCCGACCGACTCGTACGCGGGTCCGAACCGCTCCGACCGACTCGCATGGACCCGACTCGCACCGAGCAATGGAGACGTTCCCCGGCCGGGCAAGTACGATGTGCGCCACGAGCAGTCCGACCGACTCGCGCCGTCCGGCTCGAAAGAGCAGTCGGAGCCGGACTCTGGGGGTCCGTGTTGGACCCCCCTGAACGCGTAGCCGTGCGAGTCGCACACAGGGGGGTCCCATTGGTCCCCCCTACCTGTGCATGTGTGCCGCGAGTCGCATCGAGGCGTACCCGCTGTAGGGGGCGCCCTTGTTCGCCTCGCACCCATTGAGTCAATGGGAGCCCGCGTACGCGTTGTACGTCCGGCTCGCATTGACTTCAATGGGAGTCCGACCGACTCGAGTCCGATTGCATGCGTGCGCATCGTACTCGTTCGGTCGGACTGCCAGAGTCCGATTCGGTCGGAAATCTCTCCGGGTCCGGCTCAGTCGGAGTGATTTCCGGCCTGAATCGGAATCGGCCCCTTTGTCTTTTTACAGAACAAAAACATTTTTGTTTATTTTGCAATATTAATTATGTGAAAATTAACATATTTATTTACCTTGAAAAAGTATTATTCTTTTGGAGAAGAGCATTGTGTTGAATTAAAATATACATATTTATTTTACGGTCAAAAACTATATTGACATATTTTTATGATGTAAAAATTACCTTGTGATGTTTCTTGTTTTGATGATTGACCTTTAGAAATTGGAAACTTCAAACCATATCAAAGCTGCACCAGATGTCCAGTTACAATCAATTATATCATTTGTCAAAAAATGTCCAATCCGAATTGTCAAGTGTGATCTTGCTTCTTTATTAATCTTTTAAATAGCCACAGCCAACGCGTTTCATTCTATACGTAGAACTTCTTCGGGGCGATAAGTGTGTCCGTCAGAATCATAGGTTATAAGTGCGTACAGTAGTAATTCTCAATAGTATAATCTTAAGAGATGGTACTCGTATGTCTCATCCGTGTGTCACCGTCGCTATTCATTAGAAATCGGCGTATTGTGCTTAGTTTCTCTGCTGCCATAAATATATATCAATCATTTATAAAGAAGAATGCTGCTTAATGATATGATAATCATTTAGAACAGTGCCAGCAACGATATATATAAGACACAGCATACTCCGTACCTTAAGCCAAGGCCAATCGGCACGATTCGTGCTCCGGCGTTTCTATTCCCGCCCGTAGTTCAAAACCGGACATTTTTTGACAAATGATATAATTGATTGTAACTGGACATCTGGTGCAGCTTTGATATGGTTTGAAGTTTCCAATTTACCCTGAGGCTAAGGGTGGTGCCTTTGGACAGAGGGCACTTTTAAAGCTTGCACAAAGAATTTGGTAGTAGTTTATATAAGATTGGTGATTTTCGGGAGGTGGTGCCCTCTTTTGCAAATTGGTCCACTGTCCAAGTTTTTTGTATTTACGACTTTTAGAAATGTTTTGATGTTTAAAGTTGTAAAATCTGGAAGAAAAAATATCTTTACATTCTTTTAAAATTGTAAATTGGATGTAATTCTATTTTGCAAACTTTTTTTCATTCAATATCATTGCTTTAGTTCTTTTTCGTGTAAATATTTATAAACAAATTACCTTTTTAAATAATTTTCATAAGGTCTTCTGTTGATTCTTTTATCATGAAAATATATTGTTCTTTTATACAGCTGTTTTTTGATGCTTTAGTTATCTGTTGATATATTAAAGTGTATAATAAATATCTATATTTTTTTTAAATATTTATAACCTAAAAAACATCCAGCAATTTCCCAGAGGCAAACACATGTTGGAGTAGAATTAGTAATTTTGCACCCACCACTATCCAGCATTTTCCTTGAGTTAAGCACCCCTTAGAGTAGGAATAGTAATGTTAACCCCACCACTATCCAGCACTTTCTCTGAGGCAAGCACCTTTCGAAGTAGGAATAGTAATTTTAACCCCATCACTATCCAGCACTTTCCCTGAGGTAAGCACCCTTCGGAGTAGGAATAGTAATTTTGCCTCCATCACTATCCAGCACTTTCCCTGAGGCAAGCAACCTTCGGAGAAGGAATAGTAATTTTATCCCTCTACTCTATCCTGCACTTTTTCTGAGGCAAGCACCCTTTGGAGTAGGAATAGTAATTTTAACCCCACCACTATCCATTATTTTACCTGAGACAAGCACCCCCTTGGATTAGGAATTGTAATTTTAACCCCAGTACTATCCATTACTTTCCCTGTGCAAGCACATCTTTGGAGTAGGAATAGTAATTTTAACCCAACCACTATCCAGCACTTTCCCTGAGGCAAGCACCTTTCGAAGTAGGAATAGTAATTTTAACCCCACCACTATCCAGCACTTTCCCTAAGGTAAGCACCCTTCGGAGTAGGAATAGTAATTTTGCCTCCATCACTATCCAGCACTTTCCCTGAGGCAAGCAACCTTCGGAGTAGGAATAGTAATTTTATCCCTCTCCTCTATCCTGCACTTTTTCTGAGGCAAGCACCCTTTGGAGTAGGAATAGTAATTTTAACCCCACCACTATCCATTATTTTACCTGAGGCAACTACCCCTTGGATTAGGAATAGAATTTTAATCCCACTACTATCCATTACTATCCCTGTGGCAAGCACTCTTTGGAGTAGGAATAGTAATTTTAACCAAACCACTATCCAACACTTTCCCTGCAGTAAACACAGGTCGGAGTAGGAATATTATTCCCCCCCACCCCCCACTATCCAGCATTTTCTCTAAGGCAAGCACACGTTGGAGTAGGATTAGTAATTTTATCCCCACCACTATCCAGCAATTTCTGTGAGGTAAGCCCCCTTTGGAGTAGGAATAGTAATTTTAATCCCACCACTATCCAGCACTTTCCCTGAGGCCAGTGCCCTTCAGACTAGGAATAGTAATTTTGCACCCACCACTATCCTGCATTTTCCCTGAGACAAGCAATCGTCGGAGTAGGAATAGTAATTTTATCCCCACCACTATCCAGCCCTTTCCCTGAGGTAAGCACCCTTTGGAGTAGGAATAGTAATTTAAAACCCACCACTATCCAGCACTTTCCCTGAGGCAAGCACCCTTCAGACTAGGAATAGTAATTTTGCACCCACCACTATTCAGCATTTTCCATGAGCCAAGCACTCGTCGGAGTAGGAATAGTAATTTTATTCACACCCCTATCCTGCAGTTTCCTTGAGGCAAACCCCCGTTGGAGTATGAATAGTAATTTTGCCCCCTACTCTATCCATTAATTTCCCTGAGCTAAGCACCCGTCGGAGTAGGATTAGTAATTTTGTCCCCACCACTATCCAGCATTTTCCCTGAGGTAATGTCCCTTTCGAGTAGGAATAGTAATTTTGCTCCCACCACTATCCATTAATTTTCCAGAGGTAAGCACCCGTCGGAGTAGGAATAGTAGTTTTGCACCCACAACTATGGGGTTGATTCCGATTCGGGCCGGAAAAAGCACCGACCGACTCGGAGTCGGAATTTATTCCGACCGACACGTACCTGTGGCGCCCGACACGGCAAGTACGATGCAAGGCGTGCAAAATCCGACCGACACGTACCGAACCCAAGCCGAACGACCGAGCCGCACGGAAAACAACAATCCGGCCGGAAAAACACGCGATTCGAACCGACCGACACGCACCCGGAACAAATCCAACCGAAACGTACACGCGAACTCCAAACCGCAAAGTACGATGCAAGGCGCGAAAACCACGACCGAGTCGAACGGAGGACAAGCCGTACGACCGACACGCATACAAAACCGAGCCGAAGTAACACGAAACACCGCGACCGACGCGTACGCAGCATAGAAAACTGCACAAACACAGCGTGAACGAAACGGAGAAGACCGTACGAGACAAATGCAGGGTCCGACTCGGTCACAAGAACGTTTCCAACATGCACAAAAAGTACTAAGGAAAAATACACAAAAAAAGGCCAAACAAGCAATTACAAAGCCAATATATACTGGGGGGGGGGGGACAGAGAACAAAGACACACCCACAACTCCAACCATATAAAGGACACAAATCCCAACCATGATCCTTTGCAAATGCCATTCTACTGCCAGCACTCAACAGACAGCAACCACACACCCACAGCTCATCCCTCACACAAGCCACTCACCATCAGCACACCAACAAATAGCTACCTCACATACACCCAGCAAAACACACACTCACACACCCTCACCTGCACACCAACACACACATCACTCACCATCCCACCCATGCCCCCCAAGAAAAATCACAAGTTCCTAGATTGTGAATTGGAAGTCCTGGTAGACGAGATACTCAGGGTAGAGCCACAGCTGTTTGGCACACTGGTCCAACAGACCCCCATCTCCCAGAAAACCAAGATGTGGGAGAGGATCATCAACAGGGTGAACGCACAATCACCATGTCTGCGCACAAAGACTGACATCCAGAACAGGTGGTATGACGTGCGCAGGAGGGTCCGGGAGCTGCTCAAGAAGGACTACCTCCTGAGCCAATACACCGGCAGTGGCCCTCCTGCCAAGCCAGTATACCTCAGGCCCTGGGAGGAGAAGGTGCGGGCCATCCTTCCGCCAGTGAGCGTCTATGGACTAGAGAACATCCCAGAGCCTGGTGAGTACACAACAAATGTACACAATATTCTGCCACAATACACACACACATCACTGTCAAGGGGAGAGTCAAACCATGCACTCATAGCAATTACACAGCAACCAGAACAGAATCATCCCAAAATGTGTATGTCAGTCAGATAAACACAACACATGCCATCTCAAAGTTACATTTAACCGTGTCATCACATGTACAAACACAACTACAACTACAGCTAGGCAGTGGCACAAATAGAACTAACAAACACATCCAGACATGTAGCCACCACTACAACACCAACACACAGTGAAGACCACTGAAAGGAAGGAATTCTGTGTATACTGGGCAAGTCAGTGTAGCCAATAGCATCATGGGAGTCGTTCTCACACATATTGCTCACCCCCACAACTGTCCCATCAACACCACCATGAACCATGCGCACATCACAGGGAGTGGAAAAGGACTCACAAGATGGCTGACACTGGGTACTGCTGTGGGGAGCACAAGGCCCTGCTGGCAACTGTGCAACAACCAACAGCAGGACACCACTGACTGACATCCTGAGAGACAACTTCCACTCCCTGCAATGGAAGCACGTTCCATGGTGGGATATCTGGCTGGCTGGGTGGGAAGGAGGACTCGCAGCACTGACCATAGTCACAAGCACCTCCCCTCACACACCCCCTCAACACAAACTCCACAGAACCCACCTGGGAGAATGCAATGCCTCACATCCTAACTCAAGATCCCACAAAGAACCTCCACCCTGGGTAATGTTGTGTGAAGCACAGGGACACTCTTTGGACTTTTAGCCAAACAACTGCCAGGACAACACTCCCAGCCATCCTGTCAGCACAGGCAGCCCACCCCACAGGGAAGCAGAGTCAAAAGGAAGGAAGCATGGGCATGCTGGGAAGGGGGTGGAGGCAATAGCATGATGGGAGTAGTAGGCACAGATATCGCTCAGCCCCACAACTGGCCCATCAACACCACCCTGAACCATGCTCACATCACAGGGAGTGGATAAGGACTCACAAGATGGCTGACACTGGCTACTGCTGTGGGGAGCACAAGGCCCTGCTGGCAACTGTGCACCAACAAACAGCACAACACCACTGACTGACATCCTGAGGGACAACTTCCACTCCCTGCAATGGAAGCACGTTCCATGGTGGGATATCTGGCTGGCTGGGTGGGAAGGAGGACTCGCAGCACTGACCATAGTCACAAGCACCTCCCCTCACACACCCCTCAACACAAACTCCACAGAACCCACCTGGGAGAATGCAATGCCTCACATCCTAACTCAAGATCCCACAAAGAACCTCCACCCTGGGTAATGTTGTGTGAAGCACAGGGACACTCTTTGGACTTTTAGCCAAACAACTGCCAGGACAACACTCCCAGCCATCCTGTCAGCACAGGCAGCCCACCCCACAGGGAAGCAGAGTCAAAAGGAAGGAAGCATGGGCATGCTGGGAAGGGGGTGGAGGCAACAGCATGATGGGAGTAGTAGGCACAGATATCGCTCAGCCTCACAACTGGCCCATCAACACCACCCTGAACCATGCTCACATCACAGGGAGTGGATAAGGACTCACAAGATGGCTGACACTGGCTACTGCTGTGGGGAGCAGAAGGCCCTGCTGGCAACTGTGCACCAACAAACAGCACAACACCACTGACTGACATCCTGAGGGACAACTTCCACTCCATGCAATGGAAGCACGTTCCATGGTGGGATATCTGGCTGGCTGGGTGGGAAGGAGGACTCGCAGCACTGACCATAGTCACAAGCACCTCCCCTCACACACCCCCTCAACACAAACTCCACAGAACCCACCTGGGAGAATGAAATGCCTCACATCCTAACTCAAGATCCCACAAAGAACCTCCACCCTGGGTAATGTAGTGTGAAGCACAGGGACACTCTTGGGACTTTTAGCCAAACAACTGCCAGGACAACACTCCCAGCCATCCTGTCAGCACAGGCAGCCCACCCCACAGGGAAGCAGAGTCAAAAGGAAGGAAGCATGGGCATGCTGGGAAGGGGGTGGAGGCAATAGCATGATGGGAGTAGTAGGCACAGATATCGCTCAGCCCAACAACTGGCCCATCAACACCACCCTGAACCATGCTCACATCACAGGGAGTGGATAAGGACTCACAAGATGGCTGACACTGGCTACTGCTGTGGGGAGCACAAGGCCCTGCTGGCAACTGTGCACCAACAAACAGCACAACACCACTGCCTGACATCCTGAAAGCCAACTTGCACTCTCTGCAATGCAAGCACGTTCCATGGTGGGATATCTGGCTGGGTGGGAAGGAGGACTTGCAGCACTGACCATAGTCACAAGCACCTCCCCTCACACACCCCCTCAACACATACTCCACAGAACCCACCTGGGAGAATGCAATGCCTCACATCCTAACTCAAGATCCCACAAAGAACCACCACCCTGGGTTATGTTGTGTGAAGCACAGGGACACTCTTTGGACTTTTAGCCAAACAACTGCCAGGACAACACTCCCAGCCATCCTGTCAGCACAGGCAGCCCACCCCACAGGGAAGCAGAGTCAAAAGGAAGGAAGCATGGGCATGCTGGGAAGGGGGTGGAGGCAATAGCATGATGGGAGTCGTAGGCACAGCTCTACATCCCCCACCACATGGCCCAGCAAGCTCACACTCACTCATGCACATCCCACAGAGAGTGGAAAGGCCCATCAAAGATGTCTGACACTGTTGCTGTGTCGTGGGGAGCACAAGGGCATGCTGGGAACTGCACACCAACCAACAGCAGGACACCACTGTCAGCCATCTTGCCATTGCTCTCACACCCACACACACTGAACTCCCCACAAAAGCAAGTAAGTATGGGAATGCTGGGAAGTGGGGTGGAGGCAATAGCATGATGGGAGTCATAGTCACAGACATAGCTCACCCCCACAACTGTCCCATCAACACCACCCTGAACCATGCTCACATCACAGGGAGTGGATAAGGACTGACAAGATGGCTGACACTGGCTACTGCTGTGGGGAGCACAAGGGCATGCTGGGAACTGCACACCAACCAACAGCAGGACACCACTGTCAGCCATCTTGCCATTGCTCTCACACCCACACACACTGAACTCCCCACAAAAGCAAGTAAGTATGGGAATGCTGGGAAGTGGGGTGGAGGCAATAGCATGATGGGAGTCATAGTCACAGACATAGCTCACCCCCACAACTGTCCCATCAACACCACCCTGAACCATGCTCACATCACAGGGAGTGGATAAGGACTGACAAGATGGCTGACACTGGCTACTGCTGTGGGGAGCACAAGGGCATGCTGGGAACTGCACACCAACCAACAGCAGGACACCACTGTCAGCCGTCTTGCCATTGCTCTCACACCCACACACACTGAACTCCCCACAAAAGCAAGTAAGTATGGGAATGCTGGGAAGTGGGGTGGAGGCAATAGCATGATGGGAGTCATAGTCACAGACATAGCTCACCCCCACAACTGTCCCATCAACACCACCCTGAACCATGCTCACATCACAGGGAGTGGATAAGGACTGACAAGATGGCTGACACTGGCTACTGCTGTGGGGAGCACAAGGCCCTGCTGGCAACTGTGCAACAACCAACAGCAGGACACCACTGACTGGCATCCTGAAAGACAACTTCCACTCCCTGCAATGCAAGCACAGTCCATGGTGGGATAACTGAATGGCTGGGTGGGAAGGAGGGCTGGCTGTCAACCAAATACAACCAATGCAGACCATGTTCACACCCCAACAAATACATAGAAATGCCCAAATAATGCAGAACAATGTGCTACACCAATATCAACCCCTGACTGTGACGACTTAGGACAATGCAATGTACAGGCCCGCACCCAGAGGCACAGTCACAACTGTCAGGTGTGTCAACCATTGATGCCTGCAGAAACATAACATACATTGTGTGTGTCTCCCAAAAACAGGTGATGATGGGGACACAGCAGCAGACGCTGAGGAGTCCCAGTTCCAGGCTCAAGAGGATGCGGAGCTCACTGGTGTCGTACAGCCTCTGCCCTCCTCGGACGAAGAAGACCAACCTGGCACAACCGGTGCAAGTCAACATGCAGCACCAGCAGGACCACCAGCTGCAGCACCAGCAGGACCACCAGCTGCACCCCCTGCACCCACCCCTCCAACGACTGTCACCACAAATACCATCCCTGCCGACATGGACAGAACAAGGAGCAACACCAGCACAGGGACCCTGGACCAACGTGGGGCCATGGACACCACCACCACCATCAACCCCCAAGGGGGACCAGGGTCATCTGTGCGTGCCACTGCACGCACTGCACATGTCGGCAGGGGTGGTGAGGAGACAGAGGTCGCTGCTTGCAGAGGTTGCTGGTGTGCATGATGACCCACAACTGGTACGCATAGCCGATGCGTACCAGTCCAGCACCGGAGATCTCAGCCAGGTAGTGGGGCTCCTCAGAGACATGAAACAGCAGCAGGCTGCCCATCATGCCCGCTTGGACTCACACATGTCCCGCGTGGAGTCCAAGTGGGACGCACTGCAAGAGATGACGGCGGTGCACAGGGACATTTTACAATGCCTCCGCCAGATGAACAACAACCAGTCTACACCTCCCTGTGTGCCAACAACATCTGGTGCTGAACAAACTGCAACTGCCACAGGGAGGGAGGATGACTCTGGCGGAGAGTCCCCTGCACCGCAGCAGCCTGTACTTGAGGGCCCCCCAAAGAAGAGGGGTCGTCCGAGGAGGGGCAAGTGAGAGGCCGATGGCCAATTGCAACTCCCAGGAAGCCTGAACCTGTTCTGGATGTTCACCTTTGTGCACAAACTGTTCACCCTGTTGACGGCAACACAACTCCCACACATTACATGGGGAGTACAAGTTGGACCAATGTCTCAGACAACTGTGGCCCCGATACTGGGGATTTTGTCTACCAGGACTTTCAATTCACCTAGGAACTTCTGATTGCAAGATGTATGTACAGCACTAACCATCCTATTCACTATTCACACAAATGTATCACAATAAACACACTAATACACCATACTTGCCTCTGTTGTGATTCCAACGTGGGTGCTGTCATGGGGATGATGAACTGCAAAATTACACTGTGTATGCGAACTGCAACAGCAAGTACAACACAGGCATGTGAGTAAAGGCAACGTGACACATATGAGGGAGACACACCACCAGGGCTACACAACACATACACACCTAGGCCATCTGACTCATTGCCTACACTGATGTTGCCAGGGAAGACGGTGCAATGCACAGACACCACACCTATTCCCAGTTGTAGTCAAGTAGCCCACAGGTGCAGTAAGCAAATGGCAGTCAAATGTGTGACCACAGACAACGCACATCACAAAGTGAAGCACAGGTTTATTACACAGTTGCAACATGTCGTAACCACTACAGATGCAAGGTAATCCCACCTGGCAGCGGGCACACAGTCAACAACTGTAGAAGGAAGGAAGTCCATGGGTGTTGCGCACATCACCTGTAGGGACACAACAGCTACCACCCTGGAAGTACAATCACGTCGTCGGTGGACACAGTTGACCAAACGAATCTGAAAGTACCCTATGAAGGACAGAAATGACACACAGTCAAAAGCAATGGAGAACAGGACAGAACAGCAAAACTCATGCACAATACATGTTACAAGATACCCACCCAGAACCAAGTTAGCATGTCAACACTGTTGGGGAGTACAGACCACCTGTAAGCACACATCTCTACACACATCCAGTCAAGTAGCCCATGGACACACTCCAACAGCACCAGAGCACCACCTACACATATCATGCCAACTCACATCATTGACATGACACCTCAGGATACTCACATTCAGCTAAAGAAGTTGGTGATGAGCTGTGTGCGGACATCACCCTCATCATCATCATCATCACTGGCATCGTGGTCCAGGCCAGGATCCTCCACAGGTGGCGGATGTTGGTCATTGTCATCCTGGATGAGAGGCAACTCCTTCCGCACTGCCAGGTTGTGGAGCATGCAGCAGACGATGATAATCTTGCACACTTTCGCTGGGGCATATGGGAGGGACCCTCCTGTCTTGTCCAGGCAGCGGAAGCGGCTCTTCAGGAGACCAAATGTCCGCTCAATCACTCTCCTGGTCCGACCATGTGCCTCATTGTAGCGCATCTGGGCTGGTGTCACAGGGTTCCTGAGGGGTGTCAGCAACCACGGCATGTTGAGGTATCCCGAGTCACCTACGGACAGACAAGTGCACATTAGCTGACTTGGAAAAGTGGGCGGAATACTACAGATCAGATCACACACAATGGCACAAAGTCAGTACACACCGACAAGCCAGGCACGCTGGTTCTGCATCTGTGCCATCATCCTGGGGATGCGACTACTCCTCATCACAAAGGCATCGTGTGCTGAACCAGGGAAACGGGCACACACGTGTGTGATGGTCATATCTGCAAGACACACCACCAGTGCTTTGACCGAGTGGTAGTGCTTGCGGTTACGGTAGGCCTGCTCCTGGGCCTGTGGTGGTACCAAAGCCACATGTGTCCCATCAATGGAGCCAATGACATGCGGCATCCTCCCCAGGGCATAGAAGTCACTCTTCACGTCAGTGAGTCGTTGCAGTCTAGGGAAATAGATGTACCGGTTCAGGAATAGCAACATTGCCTCCAAAACATCGCGGAGCACACGGCTCAACATGGTCTGTGACATCCCACCAGCAGTCGCCACAGTATGTTGGAAGGTACCGGTGGCAAAGAAGTGTAGGGCTGCCATCACCTTCACCTTGGGGGTCAGCGCTGTAGGATACGGCCGGCCAGTCTGCAAATGTGGGGCCAACTGCACTGCCAAATCCTCAATCAGCTGCCTGGTGAAGCGGTACCGTCGGATGCTGTCCCGTTCCACCATCGTTGCCAGGTCTGGGAATGGTCGATGGACAGCAGGAGCCCTGCAGTGCAGAGGAGAAGAAAGCAAGATTGTCAGTCACCCCACATATGCGGCATTGAACACACTCAATATCACAACATACATCATTATGAGGCACAACTACATGAAGTGTGCAGTTCCGTAAGGACATGTATGGTACATACATGGCCAACATCTGTCATCACGGTTCAACAAGTGGCATCAATAAGGCCCAGGTTGGCCCATTGGATATCATGAGGCCGTGTCACAGTTCCCATCTCCTGCTGCCGTGTCACAATCACCCCCCACAGTGACATGTGAGGACAGATGTGCCCCAGGCATCACAGCTCAACGACAGGTACATTCCCAGGGACCCTGTATTGCCACATGGACACTGGCATTACATGGAGTATCAGGTATACACCACAGCAAAACAACCATGACCCCCACAGGTAGTGGTCCCACTTGCCACTGCAGGACAGACATGGACGTCTGTGACACACACACGCACAACATCAAAGTCCATGCACACACAACGTGGATGTGGAGACTGTCTCCCATTGTGCACATGAAATCAGAGACATTGTAAACACTACATGCACACAGACTGTGGAGGACCATCACTATTGTGCCACTGGGACACCCTGGCTCAAACATACCGTCCCACATGGGACTCACGGGGTATGTGACATGACATACACATACACCACCGTGAAATGTGACCATGGCACATGCACAGATATGAACAGTTGCACATCACAGTGGTCATGTACACGTAACACCCAGGATCCTGTCCCCATGAACACGTGCACAGCCTGGGGGTGGCTGCCCCCAGGTGACACCCACAGGACAACATGTACACCAACATACACACAATAGGAAATGCAGCCTTACATGCCTTATGATACAGTTTGGACAGGCTGTCGTGTTGTAGGTGTGCCCCTCACTCCCTGGGAGCTATCTGTGGCTGGCATATGTTCATCTGAGACAGGCATGGTGACATATGCCAGTCACTTGTACAGGGATGCGTTGAACAGCAATGGACCGATCGGTGCCCCCAGCCGGCCCATTGCATTCAATGTGTGCAGGTCCGCATTGTACCCCTGTACGCGTTGATCAGCAATGGACCGATCGGTGCCCCGGCCGGCCCATTGCATTCAATGTGTGCAGGTACGCGTTGTACCCCTGTACGCGTTGTACCGCAATGGACCGATCGGTGCCCCGGCCGGCCCATTGCATTCAATGTGTGCGGGTACGCGTTGTACCCCTGTACGCGTTGATCAGCAATGGACCGATCGGTGCCCCGGCCGGCCCATTGCATTCAATGTGTGCAGGTACGCGTTGTACCCCTGTACGCGTTGATCAGCAATGGACCGATCGGTGCCCCGGCCGGCCCATTGCATTCAATGTGTGCAGGTACGCGTTGTACCCCTGTACGCGTTGTACCGCAATGGACCGATCGGTGCCCCGGCCAGCCCATTGCATTCAATGTGTCGCGAGTACGCGTTGTACCCCTGTACGCGTTGATCAGCAATGGACCAATCGGTGCCCCCTGCCGGCCCATTGCATTCAATGTGTGCAGGTACGCGTTGTACCCCTGTACGCGTTGTACCGCAATGGACCAATCGGTGCCCCGGCCGGCCCATTGAATTCAATGTGTGCGGGTACGCGTTGTACCCCTGTACGCGTTGATCAGCAATGGACCGATCGGTGCCCCGGCCGGCCCATTGCATTCAATCTGTGCGAGTACGCGTTGTACCCCTGTACGCGTTGATCAGCAATGGACCGATCGGTGCCCCCGGTCGGCCCATTGCATTCAATGTGTGCGGGTACGCGTTGTACCCCTATGCGCGTTGTACCGCAATGGACCGATCGGTGCCCCGGCCGGCCCATTGCATTCAATGTGTGCGGGTACGCGTTGTACCCCTGTACGCGTTGTACCGCAATGGACCGATCGGTGCCCCCGGCCGGCCCATTGCATTCAATGTGTGCGGGTACGCGTTGTACCCCTGTACGCGTTGATCAGCAATGGACCGATCGGTGCGCACCCATTGACAATGGCCTAGCCTGGCAACGGACGCGTTTTCGAAATTCGAACGAGTCGGTTGCTGGAAATTCAGTTGGTCACCCACAACAATGTTGCAAAATCATGTATGTCATGAAGTTGAAGATTTGAAGGATGCTGTGGGCGTGTATTGGTGCTGCTATTCCATGGATTGGCCAGATTCAGAAGATGCAAACGACTTGGACCTATCACTTTGGACACATGGGACAGTATCTGCCTCTCCAGCACATATATATTGCTGGCTGTTCCCCTGAGAGCTCACTTGCCTGCACTACATGCTCCAGGACGACATCTGCCACTGCACTGCTGCTGTCTCTGCCCCCTCTGGACCCTGCAATGGCACGTACTGTGGAGAGAGCCCCAGCCTTCAGCCTTGAGGAGAACCAGGCCCTGCTGGACAGCCTACTTCCACAGTACAGCAAGCTGTATGGGACACCAGGGGAGCAGGTGAGTGTTCTGTGCACTGCCTTTCTGAATGTGCATTTTGTCTGACTAGCAAGGCTGAAAGTCTGCACGCCACTGGCTAGCAGGCTCACTGAGTAGTTGTCACCCCCCATAGTGTGTAGTGACATGCACTGGACAGGTATGGTGCAGTGACAGTGCATTTGAACAAGGTTTTACTTCCCATGCAATGATACCATGTAGTGACTTCTGGCAAACTGTCCATGGGCAGCGTTGCACTGCCTGTGTACATCATGTGCCCCTGTGATTGAGACATGTATATACAACTGTGTCATGCACGGATATGTTGCATGTGTAGTAATGGCCTTTTCACTTTGTCATCCTCACAGGTTAATGCCCATCGGAAGCAGGAGATCTGGAAGGACATCGTCCGGGCTGTCCGGTCCGTGGGGGTCTACAAGTGCCGGATCCGCAACTGCCAGAAGAGGTGGCAGGACCTTCGGGGCTGGACCCGGAGGATTGCACGGGTCCAGCTGAAGCTGTCGCCTCCTCGCAGGAGGGGCGGAACACGGACCCTGACCCCCCACATGCTCCAGATCCTGGCGGTGGTGTTTCCAGACCTGGATGGGCAGCTGAAGGCCAGACAGCAGCAAGGAGGGGGTGAGTCAAAGACTGCACTGTGAACTCTGTATTACATGCTATGTGCCCTCCTCTGGCCTGGTTCAACTGCCACAGTACAGCAGTCATGTTGTCCAGGAGCCATGTCCCTCTATTGTGCACTGCCCACTCCTCATCTGATACCCAGGTGTGGCCCTTACATTCAGGGAATTGTGTCACTTGGGACTGTGTCCTTGCAGTTTGCTTCACTCAAGGTAGGGGACAGCATCTGTTTCCCTAACTCTGTTGTGGGCATCATGGGTGGGTTCATTGTTCACACAACGCCTGTGTTCGGACATGTAATCTGCGTGTTGCTTTGATATGCGGTCCACTTGCTGAGCTGAGCCACCACATGTGCCTGGGGTATGTTGCACACGCCCATGCAGCGGGTGGGAACAATGTTTGGGCCCCAGGAGTGTGCAGATTACGTGTGTCACACATACATAGCCAGCTATCCACTGTCCAGGGCTCATCCCTCATTCATGTGGGGCAGGACAGTCATGCCTACTCCAGGCCATGCAATGCACTCTGTACTCCCACTCCCGTGTATCAGCTGACACATTGTGCGCAGTGATTTGACCCCTCAGGTGTCTGCCTCTGTGTCAGTGTGCTGTGGATTTGTTGCCAGGACTGCTGGGGTGTTTCTCTGTAGGGGCTCAGCATGCCACTGGAGATGTGACCATAGGAGACGATACTTGTGTGTCACATAGGTGTTTGATCAGCTGCCCGTGCAGACTGGGGTATGCGAATGTGAAGTTCAGGAAGCTGTTTCCCATTCACAGCAGATTGTGAGGGGCTCAGGTTCAGAGGATAGTGTCACAGGTCTCCCATATGTCCAATCGGTATGACCTGGACAGATGAGGGTTAAGATGATGTGTTGTGTGGGGGATGTACATGTGCACTTGTGCAGCTCCAGGACTTGCATTCCCCATGACCTACTATTGTGACACAGTGCAGAGTGTTGTTGTCTGGCTGCCAAGTCATACATCACTGAGACAGTGATGTATGACTTAGCAGTCATGCCTCCGCCATGGCATGTGTCTACTTATTGGTGATCCTGCAGGGGAGTGACATGTGCTACATGCACACCATTGTGGCGATGGCTATCAGGACATGGGTGCATCATGGTGTCTGTCGCTGGTATGCATCACATGCATTTCCTATTTGACTCTGGGCATCCCTTTCATCCGGAAACCTGTACTGACTCAGTGGCAAGAGTTGTGATGTGTGCATGTCCACATGCTACACCGTGTCCTCTGCACTGTCCAACTACTTTGTAGTTGGTGCATGTGTCCACACTGGGGTGTTGCTATCCAACAGACACCAGACAGATGGGTGCAAGGCCATGTGGGATGTGAGTGCCATGGTTGGCATCAGACTGACAATTGGCTTCTACTGTTCAGTTAGGGCACTTTTAGCAATGTACAACTAATGATGCCGGGGCTTGCTCTGTAATGTGCTGTGCTCACAGTGGTGTGTGCGTTTGGTGCAGGTGACTGATGTCTGTCTGTTTCCCCATTGTTTGCAGATACATCCACGGCCACGGAAGGGGACAGCTCCACGGACCAGGAGGAGCCGGAGAGCCAGACTGGGTCAGCAGCCGAGGAGTGGTCGGAGGGACCCAGTGGCACGGAGGGCGAGGGGAGCCACACCGAGGAGTCCTCAGCACCATCCACCTCAGCTGAGGACCAGAGCAACTCGGAGGATGACTCCCTTATGGAGGCGGGTGTCAGCAGCCACCACACCCCAGCTAGTGTTGCTGTCCCTGCCACCACCAGCACCACCACCACCCTCCCATCGGCTCCCATTCCCCAGGTCCGTGGAGGCTCCCATGTTCGGGAGCGTGTCTCCTTTGGGCCAGGCACCGCACCCCCTGCCCCTGTGTCCCCTGCTGCCCTGAGTGAGGAGTCTGTGTACCTCCTTCGCCAGCTCCATGTAGGGCAGACAGCCATGCTGAGTGTCCTCCATGCGCACACCGCTCTGTTGACTCAGCTGGTGTCGTTCATGGAGGGCATCTCATCGGGCATGTCTGACCTACAGAGGGGCAATAGGTCCATGGACTCCTCCCTGACGGCAGCAGTGTCCCTCCTCAGACAGTCCCTCACCCCTCCTGCCTCTGCTCCATCCACACTCCCCAAAACCCTACCCGTCCCAAGCACACACACACCGGCACAGGCACACACCACCACACACACATCCAGCACACAGACACACACGCCACAAACAAAACGCACACGCACGCACAGTCAGGGGACTGAAACCAGACTCACAGGGGATGGGGCCCTGGAACACACACACACATCCACGAGCACTGCGCAGTCCTCAGTTGCCTCTCCCTCCAAAGCACCCTCCCTTGCCTCACCTGCAACCCCAAAGACCCAGCGGCTCTTCCTCAATGACCTCGGCCTCTTCCCCTCCGATCCAGCTGATACAGCATTCAGGGGGAAGAGGAAGCCCACCCACACGGAGCAGAGTGCCCCTCGCCCCCGGACACCCTCCCCCAGGCGCAGACAGACTGAGGCCCCCACCCGCAAGTCCCCCCGGAGTCCCCGCCGCCGCCCTGCAGCTCAGGCACCAGGTCTCCTTCCTCCATCCCTCAGGCCCCCACTCCACAGGTGCCCCCACCACACCCTGCCCCAGGTTCCCCCACCCACAGATATACCATCCCCAAGAGGATCCGGCCTTCTCCCCCTGCCACTTGCTCTCCCGGCACCACACACCCCGCTGCGCTTGTTTGTGCCACTGATGTGGTGAGGGTGTCCTCCCCCTCTGTCCAGCCCACCTTGCCTGTTCCCCATTCTCCTCCCCTGGTGGTAGGCACTGCAGTGGAGTCCACTACCACCCTGTCTGACTTGGGCACTGCAGTGGCGGACCTCTCCACTCCATCTGCAGGGTCCACTGCAGTCGTGCCGGCACCCACAACATCTGAGTCATGCCCCCAGTTGTGCCGGCACACACCATGTCAGACACCTCCACTGCAGTTGTCAGTGGCTCTCCAGCACCCACCACCCCTTCCCTGCTTCCTCCTGGTGAGCCCTGATCCTGTCCCTGCGGTGCCTGGCCTGCCCCCGGTTGCCCCTCCTAGTGGATTGTCCCTGGTTTTTGCAGGCATGCGTAGGGTGACATCTGCCACTGTCACCCTGTTTGGACTTTGACAATGGACTGGCCATTGGCCTTTGTGTTTTTTCTGGACTTTCAGTTTTCATTACACACATATGCTGAATAAAGCAATTTTCTGTTCTCTAGTGCTTATGCTTCTGATGTACATGTTGTTGATGATGCTAACCATGCCCTTGCTGCAGTGATGGTGATATTTGGTCTCATGATAATGAAGTGTTACTGTGCAGGAACCCATGTGGTCCAGGGGGAATGTGTCCTATCCTGTGGTGTATCCATGTCATCCATAGCAGCATCTGAGGGTGTCATGTGTTCAGTATTTGGCAATGGGATTTCCTACTTACATTAGCAATTTCACATCTGTGGCTTCCACCCCTGCACATCTGTTGTGCCTGCCATTGTTCAATTCGTCTACTTCCCTGACCGTGTGGCCATCTCCACTGGACATGCAGGTTTGGGCATCAATGGGGAAGGACTCATCTGTGTTGTCAGTGCAACATTGCTATACAAGTGTGTTGGATCTGTGCTGATGATTTCGTTGGCACTTCCATGACCAGGCTGATGTGACGGGAGCCTTCATTTGGTGCTAATTGTTGATTGTGTGACCAAGTGCTCAGCTGACATGATGGGGCCCTACTGAGGCAACATATGGCACAGCTTTCCTCACACAGGAGTGGAGTCCCCTCATGGCAGTGTGTACTCCTGTGACATTGCCTGCGCCCAAGGTGTGTGTTGTATGAGCATGTGTGTGTTCACTTCCGTTTAGCTGTGCATGCTGTGATCCCTAGTGTTGTACCTGTTTGTGATGCTTGCTGAGTTGACCTATGTTCCCCCAAAGTCTTCTCCCTGGGTTCTCTGTGATGTGGGTGCATGGCACATTACTGGTCATCAGGGTGTCACCCATAGGTGTGTTTGCTGTCAGGGCTGAGTTTGTGTGCAGACGCAGATGGGTCACAGTCAGGTTTCCCCTTGGCACTTGTTGTTTGCCCCTGTCATGTGATTTCCAGTTTGTGTTATCTTTCAGTGATTGTGACACGTTGTGTGTGTGACTGCTGCCACTCCTCAGGGTCCGGGCTGCAATGTTGGTTGTTGTCTATGTGTGTTCTTTGTGGGTGCCCTTGGCTTCTTCATTGGTGTGTGACTGTGGCTGGGATCCCATTGGTTGGTGTGGTATTGCAGTCATGTCCATGTACAGCGTAGTGTGCAGTGTGTCAGACATTCAGGAGTCTTGTTGAGTGGCCATGTGTGATGTGTTTCTGCACCTTTGTTCCCACCCACCACCCTGGAATAGTCATGGGTGCATGTGCAATGTCACCAGTGCATGTGTGCTTCACTGCTGCACATTGTTGGAGGTCGAGGGGTGTGGTGTTGAGTGTGTGCAGATGAGAGTTGTTGCCCGGCTAGGCCCCTGCCTCCATGTTGGCCTTGGCTTACTGGCCGTGCTGATTGATTTGTGCTTGTGTAGGTGTGATGGTAGTTTGTTGCTCAGGACACATGACTGTGGTTCACAGTGTGAACGACATTTAGCTTTGTCATCACAGTGGGATTGTAATGCAGCCCAGGGTCACCACATTGTGGGGGCCCTGGGGGTAGTGCTGTGGTGTGTCTGTGTCTTGCTGTGTCAGTTGCTGTTCCTACGTGCCTGTGTGACATGTGTGATTTGTGCTCCCTCTCATCTGACAATGCCTGCTTGCCCACATAGGGGATTTGGATCCATGAGTTACCTTTGTGTGGCACTGTATGCACATCTGTATGATTGGTATTCAGGTCTCCTCATGTGTTGTGTGGTTGCCTGGGGACACTGGCACCCCCTCACCTGTTGTGTATGATGTGCAGTGTGGGTCTGCCTGTTTGTGTTTGTGCATCTGCACCACTGCATTGGCATATCTTGGGTTTGCCATAGGGGCGTGGCCAAGCAGGTCAAGATGGCGGCAGCACTCCTCTAGCGCTCCGCACTGCAGCCCGCTGAAGCCCGACTGTAATATGCCACACAGCCAAGATAACCGGTGAGAAAAGCCGATATAGCAGTGGCGATCGTGGGGGACACGGGCTGGTCCCGAGGAAACGACCAACGAGGCGACAATGGGGACGCCGGAGGCTCTGACAGGGTCGCGGCCGGAATCCCAAAATGGCGGCACCCTGTGAGGCCCGGGAGCTCTCGTCTCTGACCTGGGACCGATAGCGAGACACATCGGGCTTCTGCCGCGTGGACCTGGTGGCATGCCCCACGCGAGCTCCGGAATCCACCCAGACAGGTGAGAGCGCCGTGGCAGCTGCTTGGGAGCCCCTCGGGTGACTGGAGCCCCCGCCCGAGAGGGGTCCCCGATCGACGGAGGCGCCACGCCGGCGCCCGGGGTCACAGCGGCACCCCCGCAGCCCATCGGTCCCACCCTGCACGGATTGCGCTACAGGCGACATCGCCCGGAGGGCCCGCACGGAGACCCCCCCCCTCCTTCGTGCAGTGACAATCCCCCTCCCCCGCTACGGCGCTGGGCATCGAGGCGCGCGGAGGGAGCAACCGAGCAGACTGTGGGACACGGAGGGGCAACTAGACGCGGTGCCGCTGACCTTTCGGCTCCACGGAGCCTGGACCGGTGGCCTGTGGGGCGGAGCGAGGCAGCTTGTGTGGAGCCACGGGGCCGACCGAGGGCGGCAGATCGACTGCGGGCTGGCTGTTGCCTTGCGCCCCCCCCCCGCGGCGGCGCCAGGCCTCGAGGCGCGCGAGGGAGGGGAGACGCATGACCGGAGTGTGAGCCTAATAGTGGGGACGGTGAAGTATAACTAGATGAGGATCCCCTAGTCAACGACAACAACAGCACTTTACTGACATACACGCTAGCAGCCTAATCAGAGGGATCCAGGAGCACGACATTGCCACCGTCCCCGGACTGGGGCAGACCACAGGCTGCGGACCGGGAGGGTGCGGACGTGATCGGCCAGGAAGCAGGTGTGCGCGGCTGACCACCACCACGCACGGATCCCTAAGAGGCCCGGAACCGAGCTTCTGTGCTCTGGGAGGCCTGGAGCCCCGCCGGCGGTGGTTGGGCCGTGGGAGGCGAGGGGCATTCCATCAACGGGCCCCAATCGACCGGGGCACGCGTCAAACCGGAGGAGCGGCGGGACACCCTGCGCCCTCCCCTAGCCCGACGGAGACCCTCCGCTAATACAACCGGGACACGCTCCGGGGGGCCGGTAAGCGAGGTTGGGAGGAGCTCCGGTAACCAAGGCGGACCAAAATAGAGACAAGTGCGAGAAAGACCACAGGACATCATAGCAGCCACACCTGACCACAGGTATTGCGACCCACTCACGGGAGGAGCGTCGTGGACGACGGACGGGATCCGTCGGCGGAAGACACGACCATCATGGGGCGCCAACGCGCAACGGGCACGGCGCAGACCTCGGGACCCCCAAGGGCGACATCCCCAGCATCCCACACTACACAACCAGGAGGAGAGCCCACAGGTGCAGACTCCATGTCCAATAAACTGGACAAAGTCCTAGCGGCGATTGAACACTCGAGAGTGACCATGGAACACAAATTCGGAGAGCTAGCAACGGATCTTAATCTACTCCGGGATGACCATAGGAAACTGGCGGACAAGGTGAAACAAGGGGAAACAGTGCTACACACTCTGGAACCACAAGTGCAACAACACCCTGAAAGACCTACAATCGCGGGTGAGAATCCTAGAGAACAGAGCAGATGACTTAGAAGGACGGTCCCGGAGAAGTAACATCCGCATTATCAATCTGCCAGAAGGAGCGGAGGGGACCGACCCTCTCAGCTACATCACAACGTGGATCGCAACGTTCACTCCAGCAGGAGAACTGACCCCATTTTATTCCATAGAACGGGCACACCGAGTCCCGGCCCGCAGGCCACCACCGGGGTCGCCACCCCGTCCATTTCTTCTGAAATTGCTCCATTACCAGGACAGAGACACTATTCTTCGAGCCGCGAGGCGGCAGGGCATAATCCGAGTGGAGGATAAGCAAGTGATGCTGTTCCCGGACTACTCGCGGGCAGTCCAGCAACAAAGAGCCACCTTCACAGCGGTCAAACGCGTCCTGCGCCAAAAGAACATCCAATATGCGCTTCTGTTCCCGGCTCGGCTCAAAATCATCCACGACGGAACCACGCACTTCTTCTCGGACCCCTCGGAGGCCAGCGACTGGGCTGACCAGCACTTGACGAACTTGATCCACACCAAAAAGGCGCAGGTCAGTCGCTCATCAGGTCGCCAACGCCGGCAACAGAAAAAGGTCACACTCACTCAACTAACCTCGCGCTCGGATTCCTCCAGTAAGAACTCTCCGGACCTCACCCAAATCATTGCAGAACGCCGGAAAGCGCTCCAAGCAGTTGCAGAGCTGGGACACCTGGGGGACAGCACGGATGGTGAGAGGGATCCACACCTGTTCACATCCGAAGAGGAGGGCAGCGGCGGAGGCACCCCAGGGGATGGCTCGGGGACTCCGCCGATGGTGACCCCCCAAACAGCAGACACATTGATTTGACACCCCCTGGTAGCCACACCGGACCCCCGAGGGTGGGGACGCTCGGGACATCCGGGCCTCCCACTCTAAGAAAGGATACTTGACAAGGCAGAGACACCCTGGTGGCCTCTCCGGTATTCGACGAGTCAGCCGACCGGATTTCGCAATGGATTCCACTGAGTGGCGGTGGCAATAGTAAGATATAGACAATGAGCGGGCAGCTGCAGCGACGGCGATGGACGGAGGCCGACGACCACTTCCCCCCATATAACGAACTAGAGTTAGCACATGTTGTGCAGTTTGGACGTATCGCCCCCAATGATAGGTCCTTTTAGTTGGGATGGTTTCCCGCTGACTCATTTCAGTTCCCCCCAGTTATATATCCCTTCCACATTCCCTGGAACACGAACACACGACATATACACAGATGGTTCGGTTAACAGAGATCGACATCCGGACACGAGGGGGACACGTGAGATGCTGGGACATTACGCCACGAGACACATCACCCAAATATTAGGCATAAAGGATGGCTAGAATCCCCAATACAGACCTAAAAGTTGTCACATTAAATGTCAGGGGTATGCATACAGCCAGCAAGCGATATGCAATATATGCATACGTGAAAAGACAGCAAGCACAGGTGGCTCTCCTCCAGGAGACACACCTTACGGGGACAGAGGTGGACCGCCTACGTAAAAAATGGCGAGGAATTATCTGTGCCACAACGTACTCCGCATTCGCTAGGGGAACCTTAATCTGGATCAGACCTGGCATCCCCTTCAGCGAACAGTCCAGGGTGGTGGATAAAGAGGGCCGGTACTCCCTAATAACAGGGCACCTCGAGGGCAAGGAGATACTGATAGGAAGCATTTACGCCCCCAATGTGGAACAGGAACAGTATTGGACCCGCCTCACAGGGGTACTAGCACAATACACTACGATACCGTGGTTATTGGGAGGGATTACAATTGTACCCTAGACACCGGGTTAGACAGATCCCATCCCCCACCGGCACATTCACCCGCGCAAAAACAGACAGAACAATTTAAAAACTGGGTTACCCACTGGTCACTTATAGACGCCTGGCGCGAAAAGAATCCGAACACCAAGATATATTCCTTTTACTCCGCCCCGCACAATCTCAGAGTGAGGCTCGACAGATTCCTCTGTTCAGCAACACTGGTCCCCCTGATACAACACACTGACTACCTAGGCAGAGTATTGTCCGACCACGATGCACATACTGTGACCCTTAGATGGAGACCACCCCATCCCCCAGTCCCTACTTGGAAATTACCCCGAGAGTGCCTCACGGACCCGGTTTTTGCCATACACACGGCGAACACATTCAGGAATACTTCTTACTAAATGCGGGCACAGCATCGTCTAGAGCAGTAGAATGGGATGCATTTAAGGTCGAGGCAAGGGGGCACTGCATTCAACACATAATAGGGGTGCGGCAAGTGCTGGAGCGATCATTACACACTGCGGAAACACGACTGGCGGGCCTGACGAAAAAACTAGATCAGGAAGAGGCTACCCCAGAACAGGTGGCGATAGCGAAAACAACACACGCGGAAGCCATGAATGATCTCCGCAAATACAATTTTAGAAAGTATGCCGTCCGAACACATCGAGAAGGGAATAGGGCAGGTACATTCCTCGCCTGGCTCGCGAAACAAGACACGGAAATGCCACCCATCACAATTTTGCGTGATAAGTATGGCACCCTTAAACAATCGCAAGTAGAGATATTACACATTTTTCGCGACTATTACATGGAAATTTATCAAGCCCCACCACGGTCATCGTCTCTGGCAGTGTCCCGTTTCTTTCGATCCACGCCCCTGCCTGGCATTCCATCGGCGGACGCGAGCGATGGACTCCAAAATTAAATCCCCAGATGTCATTCAGGCCATCAGGGCATTGGCGCGTCGTAAAGCGCCGGGAGCGGACGGCTTCCCCCTGGAATACTATACCGCCTTTTTAAGACAGCTAGCCCCGCGCCTCGTAATCACATACGACGAAGCGCTACAAACAGGAGAGCTGCCCAGTTCTCTTAGGGAGTCTACCTTGGTTACCTTCCTAAAACCGAATAGAGATCCCACTCTCCCGTCCTCATACAGGCCCATAACTTTGCTCAACGCGGACTGCAAGATCTTAGGGAAAATACTAGCAGACAGATACATACAGGTTCTCCCACAGTTGATCCACCCGAACCAAAACGGCTTTCTTCCCAACCGCACGGTATCACAGAATATACGCAGACTCTTCCATATTCAGGACAGAGCACGGGACCGCTTTCCGCAGGCCGCATGCCTAGTCTTAGATCTTGAAAAGGCCTTCGACACGCTCCTATGGCCATATTTGTTCGCAACCCTTCGAAAAGCGCATGTCGGTCCGACCCTATTGGCATATACGCAACTCCTCTATAAGGGCCTTACCACTAGAGTAAGAGTGGGAAAGTATATCTCAGATCCACTCCGAGTGGAGCGAGGTACGAGGCAGGGGTGCCCCCTGTCCCCCCTCCTTTTCGCCGTGGCGGTAGAACCTCTAACCATCCGTCTACGGCATGAGGGCGAAACCTGGGGTATCCCGATCGCAGACACGGTTCATTGCGTGTCACTATATGCCGACGACCTCCTGATCTATGTGCGGGATATCACGAGTGATCTTACACCAATCTGGGAGATATTACAGACCTTTGCAGAGGTCTCCGGACTTAACGTCAATTGGGGAAAATCGACGATCTTCCCCCTTAGCCCCCACCTGGCTCCCTCGGAGATCATGCTGGGACCCCAGACACTTGGTTGGAGTGCAGAGGCACCCCGATACTTGGGTGTGCGGCTGTACCATTCACCCGAGGATCTATACGAGGGGAACCACCGCAAAACTTTAGCGGGGCTGCGCGCGGCAGTCGCCTTCTGGAAGACCCTGCCCTTGGCCCCTATCGGGCGTGTAGCCTTAGCAAAGATGATCATGGTGCCCAGATTGCTTTACTTCTTCACCAATCTCCCGGTGATACCGCCACGCTCCTTTTTCAAGAGCTAGACACACTACTCACGACGTTGATATGGGGTGGCGGCAGGCACAGAGTAGCCTTACGCACCCTCTACTTACCTACCACACAAGGGGCTTGGGGCCCCCTCCTTCGAGCGTATTTCCTAGCAGCACAACTCCAATGGCTGTCACATTGGACAGCAGAACGACACATAGAGGAGACATTTACTGACGAGGGTCGGATGCCTCTCCCAGCTATCCGGAGATTACTGATGCCGGGCACCAAGCCTCAAAGTACACATTCCCTACAGGTGTCGATAGCCCGCAAATGTATGATGCGTATATACTGCATGTCACGGGACATACCCCTCTACTCCCCACTGCTCCCACTAGTGGGATTCCCACAGAAAAAGAACTACTACACATCCGGTGCCCTCCGGATATGGACGGAACACGGAGCGACGGAGATTGAAACGCTGTTTGAAGATGGGCAACTGAAAACATACGTCCAAATGAGGGATAGTTACGATCTCCCCCCAGGACAATTCCTAATGCACAGGCGATTGGTAGACAGCGCCCGCCAATGCTGGGATCTCACTGAAGGGGAACCACCGACACATCCTGTACTACATACAATCCTACGTATGGGCGGGGGCAGACACTTAGTCACTTGGCACTACAAGGCAATTAGGGAATTGAATGCGGCCCCTTTGCAGGCCCTACGCCAAAAATGGGAGGATGAAATAGGACGAGTGCTTCACGACCAGGAATGGGAAAAGGCTCTAGAATACCCAAAGAAAGTCTCAAGGAACGCCCGATTCAAAAACATCCAATTTAATGTTTTACATCGCGCGTACCTAACACCGCACCAACTACATCGCTTTTATCCCGACACACAATTTGCATGCCCCAGATGTCAAACACCCGACGCCAACTTCAAACACATGTTCTGGGATTGTCCCACACTCCAACCATACTGGGATAGGATACATCGGGTACTGAGGGCGACCGTACACCTCACGCACATAACCACATGGGAAGCATGCGCCCTGGGAATCTTCCGCAGGCGGAAGACAGAAAAAGTGCAGGGCAGGTTTGCATCCTTAGCAATACTCTTGGCAAAGAGGGGAATAGCCATGCACTGGAGGGCACCGGCGGGACCCCCTGAAACAGCTTGGATGGGGGCGGTTAAAAAATGGGGGGCAGCGGAGGAAACGCTATTGCGGGAGGAGGAAGTGAAAGGGACTCGCAAACACCACATCTCCATGGACTGGGCACAACTCCTGTTTCGGTTCACGCAAGAGATAACACAAGTAGAACCACCTGGGGCTACGCCACCCCAATCCCAGACCCCACCCCTGTCCCCGAGGGTACGAGCAAGTGCGAACCCCTAAAAGACATAGTAGCAGATGGATCACCCACATAGTTGGGCCCCGCCAAACTGACAGCCCGACCTGTGACAAGAGACATAATTTGCCATAGGCATCCTTGATTCCCCAATTCCGAGGCTACGGACATCTCGTAGGGAAACTGACACCGACCACAAGACAGATACTCACTACAAGGGTTATTTTTATTCGTGGACATTCCAGACCCCTCCCCTCCTTTCCCTATCACCCCCCCACCGTTACTGTTTATATTGTGATAGCGTAAAGTTAGCTTTTATATATTGGGAACAAAAACATGGTCGCCAACCAAGGAGGTAAACAGGGAGGGAAAGGAGGACTACACAACAATTCGCGTCCTTGTGGGAACCCACATATACAGACGCTTGACACTAATCAACCTTCCCAAGTTCACAGTAGACCTCTGAAGATGTAATTCAAGTACAATTAAATGTTTGATCCGCACTGTCTGAAGTTACATGTTTTTATGTATAATCAACGTAATACAATGATGTACCATGGAAAATACAAACACCAATAAAAAAAATTAAGCTAAAAAAAATCTTGGGTTTGCCATTGGCTGTATGTAGTTTGGTGGGTTTCCCCTGCTGTCCCTGGGACTCCTAGGTCATCGGTCAGCACAATGATCATGGTGTGTGTGTCCCATTGCTGCCATGGTATGGTATCTGTGCACCTCACATCTACAGTCTCCACAGGGTATCTGCATTTGTGTGCCCATTGGTGCAAATATGTGGGTCTGCATTCTGATGGTCACTTCTGTCATTGTGTCATTGATGAATGTTGACAGTGTCAGCCCCCATGGGTGTTGTTTGTCTGCACATGGCCAAAGGTATGTCTTATTTGCACTGCAGTATTTGCCTCCCCCAATTTATGTTGCAATGGGACACATGCACTACTTTGCCACTGAGGTGTTTTATGTTCTGTGACCAGGAATCATCCATGCAGTTTGGCAGTTGCAGCTCTTTCTTTGTCAACACTTACATTTTGGTCACTGTGATGATGGGGGTTTGGACCCCATTGCCACAATGTTTAAAATGTGCTTCAGCTATGGACCCCACACTTACATTTTGGTCACTGTGATGATGGGGGTTTGGACCCCATTGCCACAATGTTCAAAATGTGCTTCAGCTATGGACCCCACACTTACATTTTGGTCACTGTGATGATGGGGGTTTGGACCCCATTGCCACAATGTTCAAAATGTGCTTCAGCTATGGACCCCACACTTACATTTTGGTCACTGTGATGATGGGGGTTTGGACCCCATTGCCACAATGTTCAAAATGTGCTTCAGCTATGGACCCCACACTTACATTTTGGTCACTGTGATGATGGGGGTTTGGACCCCATTGCCACAATGTTCAAAATGTGCTTCAGCTATGGACCCCACCCTTACATTTTGGTCACTGTGATGATGGGGGTTTGGACCCCATTGCCACACTGTTCAAAATGTGCTTCAGCTATGGACCCCACACTTGCATTTTGGTCACTGTGATGATGGGGGTTTGGACCCCATTGCCACAATGGTCATGGCCTGCTTGCATTGTGGGGGCCACACACATATATGTGTGGCACATGTGATAGGGGGTCACATTGTATGTTCAAAGTCATGTTCAGTGTTGTAGGCATTTGACACAGTCTACACACGCTTGTCATGGTGTTGGGGGGATGTCTTTTTCTTGCATTCCCTAGGTTGTGGTGTGCTGGTTGTGTCATGCATTGTCCATCCTATGAGTGGGGGTGGGGGTGGTGTTGGTGGTAGGCATCCAGCCCCCATGGGTAGAGGTGGTAGTAGTGACAGGCATCCAGCCCCCTGGGTAAGGGTGGTAGTGGTGGAAGGCATCCAGCCCCCCTGGGTAAGGGTGGTAGTAGTGGTAGGCAACTGGCACCCCCCTGGCTAAGGGTGGTAGTAGTGGTAGGCATCCAGCCCCCTGGGTAAGGGTGGTAGTGGTGGTAGGCATCTGGAACCCCCTGGGTAAGGGTGGTAGTAGTGGTAGGCATCCAGCCCCCTGGGTAAGGGTGGTAGTGGTGGTGGGCATCTGGCACCCCCTGGCTAAGGGTGGTAGTGGTGGTAGGCATCCAGCCCCCCTGGCTTAGGGTGGTAGTAGTGGTAGGCATCTGGCACCCCCATGGCTAAGGGTGGTAGTAGTGGTAGGCATCCAGCCCCCCGGGGTAAGGGTGGTAGTAGTGGTAGGCATCCAGCCCCCCTGGGTAAGGGTGGTAGTAGTGGTAGGCATCCAGCCCCCCCTGGGTAAGGGTGGTAGTAGTGGTAGGCATCCAGCCCCCTGGCTTAGGGTGGTAGTAGTGGTAGGCATCTGGCACCCCCATGGCTAAGGGTGGTAGTAGTGGTGGGCATCCAGCCCCCTGGGTAAGGGTGGTAGTAGTGGTAGGCATCCAGCTCCCCTGGGTAAGGGTGGTAGTAGTGGTAGGCATCCAGCCCCCTGGGTAAGGGTGGTAGTAGTGGTAGGCATCTGGCACCCCCATGGCTAAGGGTGGTAGTAGTGGTAGGCATCCAGCCCCCATGGGTAAGGGTGGTAGTGGTGGTGGGCATCTGGCACCCCCATGGCTAAGGGTGGTAGTAGTGGTAGGCATCCAGCCCCCCCTGGGTAGGGGTGGTAGTGGTGGTAGGCATCTGGCACCCCCATGGCTAAGGGTGGTAGTAGTGGTAGGCATCCAGCCCCCTGGGTAAGGGTGGTAGTGGTGGTAGGCATCTGGCACCCCTGGGTAAGAGTGGTAGTAGTGGTAGGCATCCAGCCCCCCTGGGTAAGGGTGGTAGTGGTGGTAGGCATCCAGCCCCCTGGGTAAGCGTGGTAGTAGTGGTAGGCATCTGGCACCCCCTGGCTAAGGGTGGTAGTAGTGGTAGGCATCCAGCCCCCTGGGTAAGGGTGGTAGTAGTGGTAGGCATCTGGCACCCCCTGGGTAAGGGTGGTAGTAGTGGTAGGCATCCAGCCCCCCTGGGTAAGGGTGGTAGTGGTGGTAGGCATCTGGCACCCCCTGGGTAGGGGTGGTAGTGGTGGTGCGCATCCATGCCCCTGTGTGCATATGTGGCATTGGTGATGGGCATCCCGCCCCTATGGTGCTGATGTTGCTGGTGTAAGTAAATTCTGCATCCCTCTGTATGTGTGTGATGTGTCGTGTACGTGTTGTATGTTTTTTGTGATTGGTGTCTGACTTACCTTCTGCGCCGTACGCGTCCGTGCCTGTTCCGGTAGTAAATGTAGAATATTGGTATGATCGGGACGAAGGGATTCATGGTTGGTTCGTGTCGTTCGTCTTTCTCGTTGCTTCGCGTCGTCCTCGTCGCTGGCGTGTTCGCCTCGTAGCCGTGGATCGTGTTGTGGCGCGAATCGGAGCTTATGTGCGCCTCTCCCGGATGCTTTGACGTGCCGTGCGTAGCGACGGGTTCGGCGCGTACGGAAGCGCATCGTACTTGTTCGGCCGGACGGAGCTGCATTTTCCCTTCCGTGCGACTCGATTCTGCGTTTCCGGATTCGCCTCGGTCGGAGGACAGGACCTGGATTGGGTGAGTACGACTCGGCCAGATTCTGTGCTGTTGTGCGCATCGTACTTACTCGTTCGGTATGCTGTACGGATCGGTCGGGAAACAGGCATTCGCATGGCTTTTTTCCCGACCGAATGGTATTGGGTGCGCCTCCGACCGAGATCGGAATCGGCCCCTATAAATTAATTTCTCTCAGGCAAGCACTTGTTAGAGTAGTATTATTAGTTTAAAAATTTACAATATTCTATTTTTTTAATGTTAATAAATGTTTGTTTTACTTAAAAACGAAAAATATTTAATTATATAAAGTTTTGTTTACTCACATTATATATTTTTTCTATGACTGTGTTTTCTATTGTGCTTTATGCAATGCTGACAATTTTTCAACAAAAGCTGTAAGATATTTAAAATGGTATATGTGATTGAAATCATGCTTGGATTAATTTGCTAATTTATTATATTTAATATCGGTTTCACTTACTTGGAATTGGAGATGGCACTGTTTGATGTCTATAATTTTCTGGCAGGCAAAACGCGTGTGGTGTGTTTGGCAGTCAGTTAACCACTGTTTTTAAAATGGTGGACAGCTGCTTTTATACGTTTTTTTCTGGTGTACGTTAATTGAAAACAAAATATGGTTTGTGTATATTTTTTTGTCGTCTTTTTAATGCTGTGTAAAACTGTAATTATTTTTTTAGTTTTATAAATGTTATTTTTTTTAATATATGTTATGTCCGCCATTTTGGCGACCTGCGGGTCCAGGTGATTTTATTGAAAGTGTTGTAGTACTTTCGTTTTCGTGAAGTTTAAAATGGTGGATTATTTGTTTGCTTTTTGATTAGTTTTGTGATATCGGCATTTTATTATGTTTAATATTTTAAATAAATAATGGTAGATATTTTAGTAAAATAAAGAGTGTTAATGTTCGTTTTCTGGGGTCGTCGTACATTCGAAAATATTTTGGAAAAATTCATATGATGTGTATTTATTTTAAATATTCGATTAAAAATGATATTGTTATTTATTTTCTTTTTATACATTTTTGTTATGTGTGATAAATATATTTTCATTATATAAAATAAAAGTATATTTTAATATTTTAAAATATATTTTAATAGATGTATTAATTTTAGTACTCGAGTATTAATTTTAATGTTCAGTGCTTTTTTAAAATACCGTGTATTAATACAGTAACCCACCCAAAACCCCTTTTTTTGTTGCATCATGAACCATTTGGTAGTATAAGATTTTTAAAATAAAAAAAAAACACGAGTATTAAGGGGGCGTGGCTAAGGAGCCATGCATGGCGGACGCGTGAGCTCGGAGCTCCGCGCCGGCCCGACTTTTATCAGCCTTATTTGATGGTGCTGGGGGCCATGAACGCAGCGGCAGTTGACTAGACGGTGCAGGCTTACCTCAGGGCTGGTCCTGGCAATCGCGCAGCCGAGTGAGTGGAGGCAAGACGATTAGCTCCCCGCCGGCCACTGGTGCCGGATGCGAATCAAGATGGCGGCCAGGAGCAGACTCGACTAGCCTGGCAGAGCAGAGTTCGGGCTCCCCCCGAGGATCGGTCTGAGTTCAGCAGCCCACACACGGAGGACTGCAGCAAGCGGCGGTGCGCTGTGGGGGAAGCCCAGAGAGAGAGACCACTGCCGACTCATCTGCACAGCGTTGCGCTAAACACACTGTGCGCGAGGTGAGGCGGAGAGGGGGCAGGCCTGACCGGGCCGGAGAACTGAGAGGTGTGAAGCGGTGTCAGCCCAGCGGCGGGGGTGCGCGGAGGCGAGGGGACCTCTGTGGGGACTGTGGCCCTAATGAAACCAGCACCTGACAGGGGGGTGCCCCATTACAGCGGAGGCCTGTAGATTGCTGGGGCCTGCTTTCCCCCCCCCTCCTGCCCGATTGCCTTGGGACGGTGCTGAATTACGGTGCCCCAAGCCCCCACACACGCAGGATTGGGCTACGCTGGGTGCTGCGGTCGCGGTGGACACGACACTGGGCAAGGCAGGCGTTCGGGGCCCACACCGGGGCTCAGGGGATCGGAGCGTGGGTGTTGCCACAGGCCCTCCCCCATTTCTCTTTCCGAGGGAAGAAGGTGCTCACATCGCTCTGACTGGCCTGGATTGCAGCTTGCTGTGGCCTGCCTGACGCCTCCCAGACTCACAGTTTGCGCCCTGCAGAGCGGAGGAGACCGGGCCTTGGTGGACTTGCTGCCTGTACGGCGGGGCGGGCATCACCTTGGTGGGTGTTGGGCCCCTCTGCCTGGATCCGTAGCGCCCTGGTCGATGCTGGATGTGGTGGAGGGCGTGCCGTCGTTGCGGGCTGTGTGGGGCCCTGGACATTGGCGTGGGTCCAGCCCTGAGAGTCTACCCGGCTGCAGATTGCGCACAGTAGAGTGAGTCATTATGGGCTCTTTAGCGGTGGGTTTACCGCTGCGGCTGGAGTGCTGGACTTCTCCTGAGTCCAGCGGGCCTGGGCCGTGGTGCGAGTGGTGGAGTCAAGATATTGGCTGTTGGCTTGACCTCCCTCCCGGACAAGATTTAACGGCCGAGGGGCTGCTTCCTATCATGGCCAAACCACGAGGCTGGCAGTCCGGTGCCGCACAAGACCCGGAAGATAGCGCCCAGGAACATTCTCAGCCCGCCCTGGAGGCCCCATTACAACAACAGATGGGCAAGATATTGGAGGCCATAGCGGATACAAGGGCTACCCTTCATCAAGACATCAGCACAGTGGCGGTAGGGCTGGGTCTCCTGCGAGAGGATCACAAGAAGCTTTCGGAGCGGGTGAAGGAGACCGAGTCCACTATCACCGCAATGGCCCCCGCCCAAAAAGCCCTGGCGCAGCAGATGGGAGCCCTCACAGACAGGGTGGGGGTGTTGGAGCGGAGAGCCGAAGATGCAGAGGGCCGCAACAGACGGAACAACGTCCGGATTCTGGGCCTGCCGGAAGGAAGCGAGGGCAGTGACATGGTGTCCTACCTAGAACGTTGGCTGAGAAAGGTGGTGGCACCTGAAGGTTTGTCTACCTTTTATACTCTTGAGAGAGCTCACCGGGTCCCGGCCAGACCTCCGGCGCCGGGGCATTCCCCGCGTCCGGTGGTGGCCTGCCTGCTTCGCGGCAGGGATAGAGACTTGCTCCTGTCGATAATAGCAAGGTCTCCCTCTTTCCGGATTACACTCTGGAGGTCCGGCGGAAATGGGCCTCGTTCCTAGAGGCCAAGAAGGCGCTGAGGGAAGAGGGCCTCCAGTATTCCCAGATTTTTCTGGCCCGGTTGCGGATCGAGTTGGATGGCAGCACCCATTTCTGTGGCAGCCCAGGCGAGGCCTGGGATTGGATCGAAGCCTATAGGGCAGGAACCTCCCAGCCTACGGGCCCTAAAACTCAGGGGCAAAATAAAGCTGAACTGGAGAAGCGACCACGGCGCCGCCCCCGCAGGGGAGCCCCCAAGAAACCGTCCTCATCAAAAACTGAGAGGGAGCGGGCTGAAGCCCTACAGGCTGTGGCGGCGCTTATGCAGGGCAGGAGCCCCACACCGGAGGCGGGGACCCGCTTGTCGAGGGACACTCGGGACAATGACTCTGACTCATTGCGTAGTGGTAGTGTGAAGATGCCAGTGGTGACCTTGGGCACGGCCGATGAAGTCATTTGAGATCGCTGGGACTGAGACCTGAGCCCGTCACTTAGGGTATTGCTAGACTGCCGATGGAGAACCCTGGCCTTGGGCCGTCCTATTTCAAAGGGGCTGCATGCTCTGGACAGCTTGTGTGTCAGCGCTGTCTTTATCCCCATCTTTGCTCCTTGGTCCACCCCTCCCTGGGTACCTTACTAGTGTAGGGTCTCACTACGAGAAATGTTCCATACGCTGTTTGGGCGACTGACCATTGTCAGGTTGCCCTGGGATCGAGGGCGGTTGTGTACATGCGGGGTGTGGAAGGGGGGGGTCCCTCCTATGGTTGCTGTAGGGCAAATTCTTGCAGGAATGGAGAGTACATCTAATACCCTGAGGTTTCTTACGTGGAACATTCTTCCATGGGATGGGAACAATGGCTAAGCGACATAATATATACTCCTACCTACGGCGCAGGGACGTCCACATTGCGTTTCTCCAGGAGACGCATCTTAACAAGGAGGAGGCTGGGAGGTTAAAGAAGAGATGGCGAGGCCAGATCTTTGCGACCACCTTTTCGGCTTTTGCCAGGGGGGGTTCTGATTTGGGTGAGGCCTGGGATCCCCTTCGCTCTCGACCGCTCATGGCTTGACACGGAAGGGCGGTATGCCCTGCTTACGGGGCGATTGGCAGGGCGGGAGATGACGCTAGGCACTGTTTACGCACCTAACCAAGACCAAATCGGGCTCCTGGAGTCTTTCTCCGCCTTCTTGGCTCACTGCCAAACAGGCTCTCTTATACTAGGGGGCGATTTCAATTGCGTGGGGGACGTCATGATTGACCGTTTGCACCCTCCCCTACCGGGGATGCAGCCACATCATACAGCGTCTGGCTTTAGGACTTGGATATCCAACTGGGGCCTGGAGGATACCTGGAGACTGCAGCACACGGTAGATAGGGAGTACTCTTTCTTCTCGCCGGTCCACCGGGTTCATACCAGGCTGGACACATTCCTCTGCTCCCGGCTCTCAATGGTTTAGTTTCTCACTCTGAATATTTGGGGCGTACTTTGTCGGACCACAGCCCACTGCTTATGGTATTTCAATTATTGGGTCGGCGCCCTCCGATTCCTACTTGGAAGTTAAACCCGGTACTGCTTGATGATGCCCCCTTCCGAGCCTCCCTACTAACACTTATTGAGGCATTCTTTCCCATCAATGGTGGCACCTCCTGCTCTTCACAAGTGGAATGGGAGGCGTTTAAGGTGGTTGTGAGAGGCCATTGTATGGCCCAGGCGTGTGGGGCACACAGGGAACTTAGGGGCCCATTAGGATAGCAGGCGGTTCGCCCCCGCCGGGCCGGCAGTAGCCACCGCTGGCCCGGCGGGGGGAACCGCCCGCCATCCACACCAGAAAGACCCCCCGCCATATTAGGATGGCTGGGGGGTCCGCGGCGGACGGAAAGACCGTCCGCTGCTTTTCCGCCGGTCGACTCGTCGACCGGGCGCAAAACATGTTTAATATGGTGGCGGTGTCTTGCAAACACCGCCATCCATATCAGGATGTTGGCGGAGATCAGCCTTTCCATGGCGGCGTTGCCGCCATGGAAAGGCATGCAGTCTTTGCTATTGGGGGCCCGTTGCGGGCCCCCAGGGTGTTGCGGAGGTGGGGGGTGCACATGGGGGGTACCTATGGTACCCCCCTGCATTTGCATGCACAAGGTGGCAGGCACCGCGCGGTGCCTGTCACGTTGTGCATGCAAATGCACAACATGCTGTTTTACTTTGCAGCGGGTGCTGCTTGCAGCACCGCCCGCCGCAATGTAAAATATGCTTGATGCGCCCGCCACTGTGGCGGGCGCATCGTAATCGGCACAGCGGGACCGCCGCACCCCTGGCGGGCGGCCCCGCATTCCGTTGCGATGGCGGGCGGACTTTGTCCGCCCGCCATCGTAATGACCCCCTTAATAGGGAACTTCTGGAACTTGGAAGGGACTGTTCGTAGACTGGAAAACTTACAGGGTACAGACGACACAGCCCTGGTGACCTTACAAGAAGCACGGACACGATACAACAACGCATTAGGCAGATTACGGTGCTACAATTATAAAGACTACTTGGACAAAGTACAAAGAGAGGAAGGGAGGGCGGGTCGATTACTAGAACGATTAATTAAACCTGAGTCGGGGGAACGCCTATCACACGGTTGGGACTAGACATGGGAGGTGTGGTGCACGACCCTGAGGCCATCAATGATTCCTTCTTAAGGTACTATGAGTGGTTGTATAGTGCCCTGACTACGGCCCCCTTGCCAGATATACAACGCTTCTTGGCCCCCTGCGGCTCTGCACACTGGAGGGAGAAGCTAGGGAAGACCTGGGAGGCCCAATCTCTGTACACTAAGTTAAAGCTGCAATAGCAGCATTGGCAGCTGGTAAGACTCCTGGGCCTGATGACCTCCCGGCCGAGTTTTATCAACGGTTCACTGATATACTGTCCCGCGTCTGGTCGCCCTATATGCGGAGTCATATAAGGAGGGGGGGGGGCTTGCCGGATTCCACCCAATCGGCACTTGTGATTCCGCTTCCTAAGTCCAAGCAGCCTGATGCGGGAGTCAGGGAATACCGTCCTCTCTCCATGCTAAACCTAGACTTTAAGATCTTGCGTAAGGTGTTTGCGGGCAGGCTACTTCCGCATATGAAGTCTTTGATCCAACCGGATCAAAACGGGTTTATTCCCTCTCGTAACACCTCCTACAATCTCCGCAGGCTCTACTCCGTGCTCTATCACACGAAAGCGCCGGCGCTCCAGCAAGCGACGTTGTTGTCTGTCGACTTAGAGAAGGCATTCGATACGGTGTCTTGGGAATACCTCTTCGCGGTGATGCACCGCTTGGGTTTGGGTGATGCATGGGGACGATGGGTGCGGCTTCTTTATGCTTGGCCCACTACGAGAGTTAAGACAGGCCGAACCATATCTAGATCATATAAGATCTCCCGGGGATCCCAGCAGGGTCACCCTCTTTCCCCGCTCCTTTTTGCCTTGGCTGTGGAGCCGTTGGCTTAATGGTTTCGCCTAGGTGGGAGGGTGCTGGGGCTGACGTTGGGTGGGCGACAGCATCACATCTCCTTATATGCAGACGATCTATTGCTGTATCTTGCGGAGGCAGTCGAGGGGCTGCAGAAGCTCTACGGATCCTGGGCGAGTTTGCTCTCCTCTCGGGCCTTAAGGTCAACAAAGCTAAGACTTATCTGTTTCCTATAGCTGGGCCTCTGCCCAGACCGGAGACGTTGCCGATTGACACACTCTGGGCACAACATACTTTTAAGTACTTGGGCATTAATATTTTTCATGACCTGGACGATTTGAGGGATGGGAACCTGGGGCGGGCATTGCGCTCCCTCCGGTTGTGTGTTCAGTTCTGGTGTACCTTGCAACTGCCTATTATGGCCAGGATCACATTATCTAAAATGGTTATGCTGCCCCGGCTGTTGTTTTTCTTTGTGAACCTCCCGGTCTTGATGCCAAGTAGGTGGTTCCGACCTCTACACGCACTTCTGCGGCACCTGGTTTGGGGAGATGGTCGCCCGAGGGTGTCCTTGCAAACTCTACAACGCCCCATGTCAGAGGGGGGTCTCGGAGTACCCAACTTTGAATTTTATATGCTGGCTGCCCAACTACAGAGGTTGGCACAGTGGGTGGAGGGAGTGAACGAGGAGGGAACGTGCCTGTCAGACCCGGCACTGAGTCGTGGACTGATAAAGGCGAAGCTCCTGCTGCCGCCCACCCCTTCCTGCTCCTTGTTCCAGAACACGGCCTTCCAGACGTGGAGGCGATGTTGTAGAGGTCGGCGGCATCAGGCGAAATATTCCCCCATGCTACCCCTGGTGGGTCTGCAGCATGGTGACCCACAAACTGCATTCACAAGTGCCCAGCTGGCCAAGTGGTCGGAAGCCGGACTGGATACTGCCGGGGATTGCTATCTGGATAAAGAACTGATTCCTTTCGCAACTTTGGCGGACGATAGTGGCCTTCCCCTGGGTCAGTTTTTGCTCTATGAGGTGCTGAAGCGTACATTTGCACGATTATGGGGTACTGGGAGGGGGAGCCTGATACGCACCCTGTCCTCCACGCGTTGTTCACCCTTGGCACAGCGGGCCATTTGGTGAAATGGCTCTACATCGCATTAGTGGAGGCTTCCACCGGCCCCCTCGACGGATTGCGGGCGCGTTGGGAAAGAATTGGTGGCAGAGCCCTCACTGACGCTGAGTGGCGCAAGGTTCTGCGCTACTCGGGGAAGGTCTCCTGGAACACTCGGTTGAAATGAATCCAATTCAACTACACTCACATGACCTACATGACGCCTCACCGGCTTAATGTGACGTACGGAGGGGAAGTGCGACAGTGTCTCAGATGTGCTCACCTGGATGCTGATTTCGGCCATATGACCTGGGATTACCAATGGGTGCGCCCTTACTGGGAGGCGGTACTAGCCAAGATCAAGGACGCACTCGGGAGCGAGTTGACCTTATTGATTCAGACATGTTTGGTGGGTCTCTTCCCCAGGCCACCTAAACGCAAAGTGGGGAATCGCCTGATAGACCTCGCACTGGGCCTAGCTAAGCGCAGGATAGTAATGGAGTGGAAGTCATCCAGGGGGCCACAGATTGCGGTCTGGAATAGAGATGTTATTGCATGGGCTGGGGCGGAGGGTAGAGCATTAGTATGGGAGGAAGCCAAAGGAGTGAGATTGCGCCCAATTGCTGAGCTATGGAGAGAGCCGCTTGCCGAATGGGAGAATCCGATGGGAGCCAGTAGTGGGGAGGGAGACTCAGAAAGTGATGCACATACAGATGACAGGGCTCACACCTCGCGTGCGGGGTCTCCCGGAGCCCCAGGGGATTGATTAAAGTAAAGGGATGCTTGGGCCTGAGTAGCTCTCGACTGTATCGGACCAGGCACGGGAAAGTTGCCGGCTGTGGAAGGGGGTCTCCCCATTAGTCCCACTCTTGAGCAGTTTCATGTTTCAATTTCCAACAGATGTTAAGGCCTAGACATGTGCACACCACTCCTCTGCACGAGTTGTTTAGTTTCCACTATTTTTTTTCCTTTCTTTCCTTTTTCCTTGTTTTCTTTTTCCTACCCTATTTGTTTCTCTTTCCTTGTTCTCACTTCTCTTCTTTTCATCGATTTTAGATTTCGAGCATAGTATTTGGCATGTAATGTATACACTTTCTAAGAACTGTCTATACGTTGACTTATGGTTGGATGACTTCCCCAACACTTATCTAGATGTAAGCGGTTATATGGAGCATGCACTCCAGAAAGTAGTCAAAGATGGATGATGCACCATGTTTTGTTTCTTTGTCCATCCTTTTTGCATTCAATGTACGGTAACGTAAAAATGCCAATAAAAATATCGTTGAAAAAAAAAACACGAGTATTAATTTTAGTACTCGAGTATTAATTTAATACTTAGTACTAATTTTACCTATCCATTTTTTAATACACTACCCCACCCAAAACCCCTATTTTCCCTGCATCCCGTCCCAGGGGTTTATTAGACAATTTTAAAACAATGCGTTGTAATTGTATGCGTTGTACTAGTATGCGTTGTAATGGTTCATTTAATGCATTAACATAATTTTGCGTTGTAATGGTATGCGTTGTAAAAACATACGATGTAATGGTACTTGCGTTGTAAAAACTGTGTTGTAAAAGCATGCGTTGTAATGGCTTGCGTTGTAACGTCATATATTCCTCTTGGCCTTTCAGAAGAGTCCAAAAACATGGATATACACTTGATAGATCCTTGTAGGTCATTACACCCATTTTCAGTCGTAGCCCTCGGCAGAATACCTTTCTAGGTTGCAATTTGTGTTCTACAAATAATAATTATTATTATTAATAATAATAATAATAATAATATGGACAACTAATGGTTATGCAGCAATGAAGATAGACTCAATTTACAGGGAATTCTTCAAAAGGGAATACAGAAGCAGTGCGACAGTCAATAGCCAATTATTTGGAAGCAGCAGATAGTGACAGTACCATACATAACTAGAGGGACTCTAATCTGACATTAGCCCATAGAAAGGCAAGAACTCTGATAGAGACTACACAAAAACATGGCTGACATAGCAATGAAGCTGACTGGTCTGCTGCTCCTGACGACTCACAGACTCTGAAAGGCTCAGCAACACAGATGGTAGTTCTGCAACTTCCACGAGGCATGACCTGTCCTCTCTGTCATTTTGAGGCTAATATCCCTTGTCGGAACCGCTGGGAGCAGAACCATGTGCACAGCATCGACTTGCTGTTGCCAAGGCTTGTTGGCTCTGCACTCCAGAGCTCTGCGGGCTACAAGAAGCTCCAGCCTCCAGCATCTCTTCCTGCTAATTACAGCATGTTCACTGCATCCTCTGCACCGTGCTCCTTCCTTCTTGGTGAGCTGCTCGAGGTCCTCTTGCGACTCCTGTACCGTCGGCTTGTGGGTCCTCTTGAGGGTCTTCTCCTGCTTCAGTGGGCTCCCCTGCTTGCTTGGAGCCTGCTCTGTCTCCTGCTTGTGGTGAGTCCCTTGGACCTTGCTAGTCCCAACGTTGCACCTTCTTGGCTTTCCACACCTGTTGCAGCTGGCAAGACTTGTTGGTGCTCCCACTGGACACCAACCCCCTGGTTCTTGACTTCCAACGTGGGGCAGCTCGTGCATGGCTCCTGGTCTTCCTCAGCATCTATATAGGTAGGAATGTGTCTTCCAGTGGTGACACGTGCTCAGTGAGTAAAAACTGCCCTCACTCACAAAATTGTGACATGCTTCATCATTGGGCTGGCTAACTGACACCCCTGCGCAGACCAATGCCTGGGGTGGAGCAAAGGGGAGGGGGAGACAGTACAAACGTAGAGTAGTGGGATCACCAAAGAAAAGTACAGCATGTGAAAGTTAAAACTAGCTCGGATGTGTCCCTAATACTATTTTTATTCCTGGACCACAAGGCCAGGGTTAAAAATGTGAAGGATGGCGGGGAGAAGAGAAAGTAAGGATCACTTCACCCCTCCTTACTGCAAAAGTGTCGACATGTTTCTGCCGATTAAACTGCGCCCACAGTGTTGGGTCACTCCGGCATTCATCAGGACCTTCAGGATCCCAAATACAACACCCTCTCATCCTAATTTAGGATTCGCTGGGTTCTTCCCTCAAAGATGGGGTTTTAGTAACTCACACTCTCATAAAACCTGTGAAGTGAGGTGACCTTCCATTAGATCCTCTTGCTCTAAAACAATGTAATGTGCAAGAGTAAGACAACCCTTCTGGTTAGTGCGCATATGTACATCTCACTCAACATACGCACATGACCACCACATAAAGACCAATGTGGTCTCACATACAAGCTTCCGCTATCCAAGTCGGAATATTCGTCGTGTAACATATACCTATTCAACCGCAGGTATTCGGCCTTCCCATTTATTAAGCGCATCTCGGACGCGCTTAATAAATGGTCCTCACAGCTGCAGCGACAAGGTCACCGTCAACTCACTTGAACCGTTCGTCATCGGTGGGCATTGCAATTCCGTGCCTCATGGTCACCTCCGAGTAGCATAGACTCTGTCCCCTCTGCTTGCAGGTTCTTCACTTGCATCTTTCCTGAAGTTCTCCATTATGTTCTAAGGCGGTTTCCAACGTCACTTCGCACCTATGCACCCGGCTTCCCTGGTGTAGGTATCCTGGTTCCTGGGGTATCCATGGGTGGGTTGACTCTACAACCTTCTGTCTTCCATGGGATTTCTTCAGGGTCCACTGGGAAGGGTCCTTCTTTTTAAAAATTGCAACAGCGACTTCCCTGTTGACTTCCATTGGACACGCGACTGTGTTTCCACTCTGTACACATCCTCCATGGGGTACCTGGGTACATACCTTGGGTGGTTTCTTGTGTCCCCAGCTCCTCTGAGTCTCCTGGTCCAAGTCTCGACTTCAGCCGCAGTTCAAATTCCACTTTCTTAATATATGGTTTGGTCTACCCCTGGAGACCACTGTATTTTGTGCTTACTTATCTATTGCAATAGACGTATTCTTGAGTATTTGTCTTTATATCTCCGTGTAGGAGATATAGGTAGCCATCTTAACAGGGAGGGGTGTTTGTGGGTGGGAAGCCAGCACTAAAACTCCCACCAGGCACCCTTGTCCCACAGCCCAGCAGGATGGAACACTCCCCCCCACACCCACAACCATGTGTCAGCCATTGCATTGCTCTCTTCAAACTTACAGGTAGGTAGCCATCTTAACAGGGAGGGGTGTTTGTGGGTGGGAAGCCAGCACTACAACTCCCACCAGGCACCCTTGTCCCACAGCTCAGCAGGATGGAGCACTCCCCCTCAGCCATAAGCATGTGTCAGACATTGCATTGCTCACCTTCACCTAACAGGTAGGTAGCCATCGTAACAGAGAGGGGCCTCTTTCCGGATTACACTCTGGAGGTCCGGCGGAAATGGGCCTCGTTCCTAGAGGCCAAGAAGGCGCTGAGGGAAGAGGGCCTCCAGTATTCCCAGATTTTTCTGGCCCGGTTGCGGATCGAGTTGGATGGCAGCACCCATTTCTGTGGCAGCCCAGGCGAGGCCTGGGATTGGATCGAAGCCTATAGGGCAGGAACCTCCCAGCCTATGGGCCCTAAAACTCAGGGGCAAAATAAAGCTGAACTGGGGAAGCGACCACGGCGCCGCCCCCACAGGGGAGCCCCCAAGAAACCGTCCTCATCAAAAACTGAGAGGGAGCGGGCTGAAGCCCTACAGGCTGTGGCGGCGCTTATGCAGGGCAGGAGCCCCACCCCGGAGGCGGGGACCCGCTTGTCGAGGGACACTGGGTACAATGACTCTGACTCATTGCGTAGTGGTAGTGTGAAGATGCCAGTGGTGACCCTGGGCACGGCTGATGAAGTCATTTGAGATCGCTGGGACTGAGACCTGAGCCCGTCACTTAGGGTATTGCTAGACTGCCGATGGAGAACCCTGGCCTTGGGCCGTCCTATTTCAAACGGGCTGCATGCTCTGGACAGCTTGTGTGTCAGCGCTGACTTTTTCCCCATCTTTGCTCCTTGGTCCACCCCTCCCTGGGTACCTTACTAGTGTAGGGTCTCACTACGAGAAATGTTCCATACGCTGTTTGGGCGACTGACCATTGTCAGGTTGCCCTGGGATCGAGGGCGGTTGTGTACATGCGGGGTGTGGAAGGGGGGGGTCCCTCCTATGGTTGCTGTAGGGCAAATTCTTGCAGGAATGGAGAGTACATCTAATACCTGAGGTTTCTTACGTGGAACATTCTTCCATGGGATGGGAACAATGGCTAAGCGACATAATATATACTCCTACCTACGGCGCAGGGACGTCCACATTGCGTTTCTCCTGGAGACGCATCTTAACAAGGAGGAGGCTGGGAGGTTAAAGAAGAGATGGCGAGGCCAGATCTTTGCGACCACCTTTTCGGCTTTTGCCAGGGGGGGTTCTGATTTGGGTGAGGCCTGGGATCCCCTTCGCTCTCGACCGCTCATGGCTTGACACGGAAGGGCGGTATGCCCTGCTTACGGGGCGATTGGCAGGGCGGGAGATGACGCTAGGCACTGTTTACGCACCTAACCAAGACCAAATCGGGTTCCTGGAGTCTTTCTCCGCCTTCTTGGCTCACTGCCAAACAGGCTCTCTTATACTAGGGGGCAATTTCAATTGCGTGGGGGACGTCATGATTGACCGTTTGCACCCTCCCCTACCGGGGACGCAGCCACATCGTACAGCGTCTGGCTTTAGGACTTGGATATCCAACTGGGGCCTGGAGGATACCTGGAGACTGCAGCACACGGTAGATAGGGAGTACTCTTTCTTCTCGCCGGTCCACCGGGTTCATACCAGGCTGGACACATTCCTCTGCTCCCGGCTCTCAATGGTTTAGTTTCTCACTCTGAATATTTGGGGGGTACTTTGTCGGACCACAGCCCACTGCTTATGGTATTTCAATTATTGGGTCGGCGCCCTCCGATTCCTACTTGGAAGTTAAACCCGGTACTGCTTGATGATGCCCCCTTCCGAGCCTCCCTACTAACACTTATTGAGGCATTCTTTCCCATCAATGGTGGCACCTCCTCCTCTTCACAAGTGGAATGGGAGGCGTTTAAGGTGGTTGTGAGAGGCCATTTTATGGCCCAGGCGTGTGGGGCACACAGGGAACTTAGGGGCCCATTAGGATAGCGGGCGGTTCGCCCCCGCCGGGCCGGCGGTAGCCACCGCTGGCCCGGCGGGGGGAACCGCCCGCCATCCACACCAGAAAGACCCCCCGCCATATTAGGATGGCTGGGGGGTCCGCGGCGGACGGAAAGACCGTCCGCTGCTTTTCCGCCGGTCGACTCGTCGACCGGGCGCAAAACATGTTTAATATGGTGGCGGTGTCTTGCAGACACCGCCATCCATATCAGGATGTTGGCGGAGATCAGCCTTTCCATGGCGGCATTGCCGCCATGGAAAGGCATGCAGTCTTTGCTATTGGGGGCCCGTTGCGGGCCCCCAGGGTGTTGGGGAGGTGGGGGTTCACATGGGGGGTACCTATGGTACCCCCCTGCATTTGCATGCACAAGGTGGCAGGCACCGCGCGGTGCCTGTCACATTGTGCATGCAAATGCACAACATGCTGTTTTACTTTGCGGCGGGTGCTGCTTGCAGCACCGCCCGCCGCAATGTAAAATATGCTTGATGCGCCCGCCACTGTGGCGGGCGCATCGTAATCGGCACAGCGGGACCGCCGCACCCCTGGCGGGCGGCCCCGCATTCCGTTGCGATGGCGGGCGGACTTTGTCCGCCTGCCATCGTAATGACCCCCTTAATTGGGAACTTCTGGAACTTGGAAGGGACTGTTCGTAGACTGGACAACTTACAGGGTACAGACGACACAGCCCTGGTGACCTTACAAGAAGCACGGACACGATACAACAACGCATTAGGCAGATTACGGTGCTACAATTATAAAGACTACTTGGACAAAGTACAAAGAGAGGAAGGGAGGGCGGGTCGATTACTAGAACGATTAATTAAACCTGAGTCGGGGGGAACGCCTATCACACGGTTGGGACTAGACATGGGAGGTGTGGTGCACGACCCTGAGGCCATCAATGATTCCTTCTTAAGGTACTATGAGTGGTTGTATAGTGCCCTGACTACGGCCCCCTTGCCAGATATACAACGCTTCTTGGCCCCCCTGCGGCTCTGCACACTGGAGGGAGAAGCTAGGGAAGACCTGGGAGGCCCAATCTCTGTACACGAAGTTAAAGCTGCAATAGCAGCATTGGCAGCTGGTAAGACTCCTGGGCCTGATGGCCTCCGGGCCGAGTTTTATCAACAGTTCACTGATATACTGTCCCGCGCCTGGTCGCCCTATATGCGGAGGCATATAAGGAGGGGGGGGGGGGCTTGCCGGATTCCACCCAATCGGCACTTGTGATTCCGCTTCCTAAGTCCAAGCAGCCTGATGCGGGAGTCAGGGAATACCGTCCTCTCTCCATGCTAAACCTAGACTTTAAGATCTTGCGTAAGGTGTTTGCGGGCAGGCTACTTCCGCATATGAAGTCTTTGATCCAACCGGATCAAAACGGGTTTATTCCCTCTCGTAACACCTCCTACAATCTCCGCAGGCTCTACTCCGTGCTCTATCACACGGAAGCGCCGGCGCTCCAGCAAGCGACGTTGTTGTCTGTCGACTTAGAGAAGGCATTCGATACGGTGTCTTGGGAATACCTCTTCGCGGTGATGCACCGCTTGGGTTTGGGAGATGCATGGGGACGATGGGTGCGGCTTCTTTATGCTTGGCCCACTACAAGAGTTAAGACAGGCCGAACCATATCTAGATCATATAAGATCTCCCGGGGATCCCAGCAGGGTCGCCCTCTTTCCCTGCTCCTTTTTGCCTTGGCTGTGGAGCCGTTGGCTGAATGGTTTCGCCTAGGTGGGAGGGTGCTGGGGCTGACGTTGGGTGGGCGACAGCATCACATCTCCTTATATGCAGACGATCTATTGCTGTATCTTGCGGAGGCAGTCGAGGGGGCTGCAGAAGCTCTACGGATCCTGGGCGAGTTTGCTCTCCTCTCGGGCCTTAAGGTCAACAAAGCTAAGACTTATCTGTTTCCTATAGCTGGGCCTCTGCCCAGACCGGAGACGTTGCCGATTGACACACTCTGGGCACAACATACTTTTAAGTACTTGGGCATTAATATTTTTCATGACCTGGACGATTTGAGGGATGGGAACCTGGGGCGGGCATTGCGCTCCCTCCGGTTGTGTGTTCAGTTCTGGTGTACCTTGCAACTGCCTATTATGGCCAGGATCACATTATCTAAAATGGTTATGCTGCCCCGGCTGTTGATTTTCTTTGTGAACCTCCCGGTCTTGATGCCAAGTAGGTGGTTCCGACCTCTACACGCACTTCTGCGGCACCTGGTTTGGGGAGATGGTCGCCCGAGGGTGTCCTTGCAAACTCTACAACGCCCCATGTCAGAGGGGGGTCTCGGAGTACCCAACTTTGAATTTTATATGCTGGCTGCCCAACTACAGTGGTTGGCACAGTGGGTGGAGGGAGTGAACGAGGAGGGAACGTGCCTGTCAGACCCGGCACTGAGTCGTGGACTGATAAAGGCGAAGCTCCTGCTGCCGCCCACCCCTTCCTGCTCCTTGTTCCAGAACACGGCCTTCCAGACGTGGAGGCGATGTTGTAGAGGTCGGCGGCATCAGGCGAAATATTCCCCCATGCTACCCCTGGTGGGTCTGCAGCATGGTGACCCACAAACTGCATTCACAAGTGCCCAGCTGGCCAAGTGGTCGGAAGCCGGACTGGATACTGCCGGGGATTGCTATCTGGATAAAGAACTGATTCCTTTCGCAACTTTGGCGGACGATAGTGGCCTTCCCCTGGGTCAGTTTTTGCTCTATGAGGTGCTGAAGCGTACATTTGCACGATTATGGGGTACTGGGAGGGGAGCCTGATACGCACCCTGTCCTCCACGCGTTGTTCACCCTTGGCACAGCGGGCCATTTGGTGAAATGGCTCTACATCGCATTAGTGGAGGCTTCCACCGGCCCCTCGACGGATTGCGGGCGCGTTGGGAAAGAATTGGTGGCAGAGCCCTCACTGACGCTGAGTGGCGCAAGGTTCTGCGCTACTCGGCGAAGGTCTCCTGGAACACTCGGTTGAAATGAATCCAATTCAACTACACTCACATGACCTACATGACGCCTCACCGGCTTAATGTGACGTACGGAGGGGAAGTGCGACAGTGTCTCAGATGTGCTCACCCGGATGCTGATTTCGGCCATATGACCTGGGATTGCCAATGGGTGCGCCCTTACTGGGAGGCGGTACTAGCCAAGATCAAGGACGCACTCGGGAGCGAGTTGACCTTATTGATTCAGACATGTTTGGTGGGTCTCTTCCCCAGGCCACCTAAACGCAAAGTGGGGAATCGCCTGATAGACCTCGCACTGGGCCTAGCTAAGCGCAGGATAGTAATGGAGTGGAAGTCATCCAGGGGGCCACAGATTGCGGTCTGGAATAGAGATGTTATTGCATGGGCTGGGGCGGAGGGTAGAGCATTAGTATGGGAGGAAGCCAAAGGAGTGAGATTGCGCCCAATTGCTGAGCTATGGAGAGAGGCGCTTGCCGAATGGGAGAATCCGATGGGAGCCAGTAGTGGGGAGGGAGACTCAGAAAGTGATCCACATACAGATGACAGGGCTCACACCTCGCGTGCGGGGTCTCCCGGAGCCCCAGGGGATTGATTAAAGTAAAGGGATGCTTGGGCCTGAGTAGCTCTCGACTGTATCGGACCAGGCACGGGAAAGTTGCCGGTTGTGGAAGGGGGTCTCCCCATTAGTCCCACTCTTGAGCAGTTTCATGTTTCAATTTCCAACAGATGTTAAGGCCTAGACATGTGCACACCACTCCTCTGCACGAGTTGTTTAGTTTCCACTATTTTTTTTCCTTTCTTTCCTTTTTCCTTGTTTTCTTTTTCCTACCCTATTTGTTTCTCTTTCCTTGTTCTCACTTCTCTTCTTTTCATCGATTTTAGATTTCGAGCATAGTATTTGGCATGTAATGTATACACTTTCTAAGAACTGTCTATACGTTGACTTATGGTTGGATGACTTCCCCAACACTTATCTAGATGTAAGCGGTTATATGGAGCATGCACTCCAGAAAGTAGTCAAAGATGGATGATGCACCATGTTTTGTTTCTTTGTCCATCCTTTTTGCATTCAATGTACGGTAACGTAAAAATGCCAATAAAAATATCTTTGAAAAAAAAACACACGAGTATTAATTTTAGTACTCGAATATTAATTTAATACTTAGTACTAATTTTACCTATCCATTTTTTAATACACTACCCCACCCAAAACCCCTATTTTCCCTGCATCCCATCCCAGGGGTTTATTAGACAATTTTAAAACAATGCGTTGTAATTGTATGCGTTGTACTAGTATGCGTTGTAATGGTTCATTTAATGCATTAACATAATTTTGCGTTGTAATGGTATGCGTTGTAAAAACATACGATGTAATGGTACTTGCGTTGTAAAAACTGTGTTGTAAAAGCATGCGTTGTAATGGCTTGCGTTGTAACGTCATATATTCCTCTTGGCCTTTCAGAAGAGTCCAAAAACATGGATATACACTTGATAGATCCTTGTAGGTCATTACACCCATTTTCAGTCGTAGCCCTCGGCAGAATACCTTTCTAGGTTGCAATTTGTGTTCTACAAATAATAATTATTATTAATAATAATAATAATATGGACAACTAATGGTTATGCAGCAATGAAGATAGACTCAATTTACAGGGAATTCTTCAAAAGGGAATACAGAAGCAGTGCGACAGTCAATAGCCAATTATTTGGAAGCAGCAGATAGTGACAGTACCATACATAACTAGAGGGACTCTAATCTGACATTAGCCCATAGAAAGGCAAGAACTCTGATAGAGACTACACAAAAACATGGCTGACATAGCAATGAAGCTGACTGGTCTGCTGCTCCTGACGTCTCACAGACTCTGAAAGGCTCAGCAACACAGATGGTAGTTCTGCAACTTCCACGAGGCATGACCTGTCCTCTCTGTCATTTTGAGGCTAATATCCCTTGTCGGAACCGCTGGGAGCAGAACCATGTGCACAGCATCGACTTGCTGTTGCCAAGGCTTGTTGGCTCTGCACTCCAGAGCTCTGCGGGCTACAAGAAGTGTGGAGAAGTGTGGCTCAATGGTTAGAGCGGCAGACCCTGATGCAGAGATCTGGCCCGGGACCAGGGTTCAATTCCCGCCTCGGCGGGTCTTGGGCTCAATTTCCTCGGACCTGATAATTCTCGCCTCGGTGCCTATTCTAATCATGGGTCCCACTCTGCAACTCTGGGCAATAGCTTGCTTAATCTCCACAACGGCCCCAACAGCGCTGGGATGCTTAGCTTCACCCTGGGGGTGCCCAGGAGTGGACATTTCACAGGGAAAGGCCAGGAAGGGTTCCACAGCGGTATGCGTACCGCGCCTGGACACCCCTTTGGGGGTATGGGTGCGCTTTACAAGTACAAATTTCATTTCATTTCAAGAAGCTCCAGCCTCCAGCATCTCTTCCTGCTAATTACAGCATGTTCACTGCATCCTCTGCACCGTGCTCCTTCCTTCTTGGTGAGCTGCTCGAGGTCCTCTTGCGACTCCTGTACCGTCGGCTTGTGGGTCCTCTTGAGGGTCTTCTCCTGCTTCAGTGGGCTCCCCTGCTTGCTTGGAGCCTGCTCTGTCTCCTGCTTGTGGTGAGTCCCTTGGACCTTGCTAGTCCCAAAGTTGCACCTTCTTGGCTTTCCACACCTGTTGCAGCTGGCAAGACTTGTTGGTGCTCCCACTGGACACCAACCCCCTGGTTCTTGACTTCCAACGTGGGGCAGCTCGTGCATGGCTCCTGGTCTTCCTCAGCATCTATATAGGTAGGAATGTGTCTTCCAGTGGTGACACGTGCTCAGTGAGTAAAAACTGCCCTCACTCACAAAATTGTGACATGCTTCATCATTGGGCTGGCTAACTGACACCCCTGCGCAGACCAATGCCTGGGGTGGAGCAAAGGACAGTACAAACATAGAGTAGTGGGATCACCAAAGAAAAGTACAGCATGTGAAAGTTAAAACTAGCTCGGATGTGTCCCTAATACTATTTTTATTCCTGGACCACAAGGCCAGGGTTAAAAATGTGAAGGATGGCGGGGAGAAGAGAAAGTAAGGATCACTTCACCCCTCCTTACTGCAAAAGTGTCGACATGTTTCTGCCGATTAAACTGCGCCCACAGTGTTGGGTCCCTCCGGCATTCATCAGGACCTTCAGGATCCCAAATACAACACCCTCTCATCCTAATTTAGGATTCGCTGGGTTCTTCCCTCAAAGATGGGGTTTTAGTAACTCACACTCTCATAAAACCTGTGAAGAGAGGTGACCTTCCATTAGATCCTCTTGCTCTAAAACAATGTAATGTGCAAGAGTAAGAAAACCCTTCTGGTTAGTGCGCATATGTACATCTCACTCAACATACGCACATGACCACCACATAAAGACCAATGTGGTCTCACATACAAGCTTCCGCTATCCAAGTCGGAATATTCGTCGTGTAACATATGCCTATTCAACCGCAGGTATTCGGCCTTCCCATTTATTAAGCGCATCTCGGACGCGCTTAATAAATGGTCCTCACAGCTGCAGCGACAAGGTCACCGTCAACTCACTTGAACCGTTCGTCATCGGTGGGCATTGCAATTCCGTGCCTCATGGTCACCTCCGAGTAGCATAGACTCTGTCCCCTCTGCTTGCAGGTTCTTCACTTGCATCTTTCCTGAAGTTCTCCATTATGGTCTAAGGCGGTTTCCAACGTCACTTCGCACCTATGCACCCGGCTTCCCTGGTGTAGGTATCCTGGTTCCTGGGGTATCCATGGGTGGGTTGACTCAACAACCTTCTGTCTTCCATGGGATTTCTTCAGGGTCCACTGGGAAGGGTCCTTCTTTTTAAAAATTGCAACAGCGACTTCCCTGTTGACTTCCATTGGACACGCGACTGTGTTTCCACTCTGTACACATCCTCCATGGGGTACCTGGGTACATACCTTGGGTGGTTTCTTGTGTCCCCAGCTCCTCTGAGTCTCCTGGTCCAAGTCTCGACTTCAGCCGCAGTTCAAATTCCACTTTCTTAATATATGGTTTGGTCTACCCCTGGAGACCACTGTATTTTGTGCTTACTTATCTATTGCAATAGACGTATTCTTGAGTATTTGTCTTTATATCTCCGTGTAGGAGATATAGGTAGCCATCTTAACAGTGAGGGGTGTTTGTGGGTGGGAAGCCAGCACTAAAACTCCCACCAGGCACCCTTGTCCCACAGCCCAGCAGGATGGAACACTCCCCCCCACACCCACAACCATGTGTCAGCCATTGCATTGCTCTCTTCAAACTTACAGGTAGGTAGCCATCTTAACAGGGAGGGGTGTTTGTGGGTGGGAAGCCAGCACTACAACTCCCACCAGGCACCCTTGTCCCACAGCTCAGCAGGATGGAGCACTCCCCCTCAGCCATAAGCATGTGTCAGACATTGCATTGCTCACCTTCACCTAACAGGTAGGTAGCCATCGTAACAGAGAGGGGTGTTTGTGGGTGGGTAGCCAGCAATACAACTCCCACCAGGCCCCCTTGTCCCACAGCTCAGCAGGATGGAGCACTCCCCCCCAGCCAGAAGCATGTGGCAGACATTGCATTGCTCACCTTCACCTAACAGGTAGGTAGCCATCTTAACAGGGAGGGGTGTTTGTGGGTGGGAAGCCAGCACTACAACTCTCAACAGGCACCCTTGTCCCACAGCTCAGCAGGATGGAGCACTCACCCCCCCAGCCAGAAGCATGTGTCAGACATTCCATTGCTCACCTTCACCTAACAGGTAGGTAGCCATCTTAATAGGGAGGGATAATTGTGGGTGGGAAGCCAGCACTAAAACTCCCACCAGGCACCCTTGTCCCACAGCCCAGCAGGATGGAACACTCCCCCCCACACCCACAACCATTTGTCAGCCATTGCATTGCTCTCTTCAAACTTACTGGTAGGTAGCCATCTTAACAGGGAGGGGTGTTTGTGGGTGGTAAGCCAGCACTACAACTCCCACTAGGCCCCCTTGTCCCACAGCTCAGCAGGATGGAACACTCCCCCCACTCCCACAACCATGTGTCAGCCATTGCATTGCTCTCTTCAAACTTACATGTAGGTAGCCATCTTAACAGGGAGGGGTGTTTGTGGGTGGGAAGCCAGCACTACAACTCCCACCAGGCACCCTTGTCCCACAGCTCAGCAGGATGGAGCACTCCCCCCCAGCCAGAAGCATGTGTCAGACATTGCATTGCTCACCTTCACCTAACAGGTAGGTAGCCATCTTAACAGGGAGGGGTGTTTGTGGGTGGGAAGCCAGCAATACAACTCCCACCAGGCCCGCTTGTCCCACACCTCGGCAGGATGGAGCACTCCCCCCCAGCCAGAAGCATGTGGCAGACATTGCATTGCTCACCTTCACCTAACAGGTAGGTAGCCATCTTAACATGGAGGGGTGTTTGTGGGTGGGAAGCCAGCAATACAACTCCCACCAGGCCCGCTTGTCCCACACCTCGGCAGGATGGAACACTACCCACACCCACAACCACGTGTCAGCCATTGCATTGCTCTCTTCAAACTTACAGGTAGGTAGCCATCTTAACAGGGAGGGGTGTTTGTGGGTGGGAAGCCAGCACTACAACTCCCACCAGGCCCCCTTGTCCCACAGCTCAGCAGGATGGAACACTCCCCCCACACCCACTACGATGTTTCAGCCATTGCATTGCTCTCTTCAAACGTACAGGTAGGTAGCCATCTTAACAGGGAGGGGTGTTTGTGGGTGGGATGCCAGCACTACAACTCCCACCAGGCACCCTTGTCCCACAGCTCAGCAGGATGGAGCACCCCCCCCCCCAGCCAGAAGCATGTGTCATACATTGCATTGCTCACCTTCACCTAACAGGTAGGTAGCCATCTTAACAGGGAGGGGTGTTTGTGGGTGGGAAGCCAGCACTACAACTCCCACCAGGCCCCCTTGTCCCACAGCTCAGCAGGATGGAGCACCCCCCCAGCCAGAAGCATGTGGCAGACATTGCATTGCTCACCTTCACCTAACAGGTAGGTAGCCATCTTAACAGGGAGGGGTGTTTGTGGGTGGGAAGCCAGCACTACAACTCCCACCAGGCCCCCTTGTCCCACAGCTCAGCAGGATGGAGGACTCCACCCCAGCCAGAGCATGTGGCAGACATTGCATTGCTCACCTTCACCTAACAGGTAGGTAGCCATCTTAACAGGGAGGGGTGTTTGTGGGTAGGAAGCCAGCACTACAACTCTCACCAGGCCCCCTTGTCCCACAGCTCTTGAGGATGGTACACCCCCCACACCCACAAGCATGTTTCAGCAATTCCCCTCAACTGTGTCACAGGACAGGTAGGTAGACAGTGCATGCACCCTGCCATTCCTCCCAAAAAGCATGGAGCCATATGACCACACCAGCCCTCACATGTCACCCAACTTGGCATAGATCCAATAGCCACTTCCAGTGTGCAGACAGCTAAGCGTATGTAACTGTCACAGAAATTAATGTTTGGACCATCAAGTCACATGTTGAAGAAAGTCAGGGCACAATCATGCACAGCACTGAATGCTATGTGTAAGTGCCATGGTGGCAGAGCATGAAGGCCCATATGAACACAAAACATGCATGGTTAGTTGTTAAAAGGAAGCAAAGTACATGACATGACAAGGGCATGCATAAGATTACAATGGCCAGTTCTTGCTCAGATCTAACGTCTTCCATGCAGAGCAAACCGAAAAGACGCATCACATAAAGTTGATGTGCTGCAAGTCGTTAGACAACAACATGTCCTTGTAATCACACAATCTGTATGTGGAACATGGTATCTATTTACATGTCACACCATGGACAAGTAATGTAGGTACCTCCACATCATGTCATGATGCGCAGTACCTTGCAGCCATACAAAGTGATATCAATGTAAACTGTGTGGTGTATCACAAGTAACATCCAAACGTCTAACACCAAGCTTGTGGGGTGCACTTCAATGAGCATTTCACCTCTGTTCAACAGGAGATCAACATTTGACTGCTGCAGAAGACAACACCGACCTGCAGAGCCAGTCTCCCTCCCCGGAACATGGACTCTCGGATGCAGACTCCCTACGTTTCTCGGATGAGGAGCACGAACCTGGCACATCCGGACTGCCAGGGCGCACCACGTCCCAGGCCCCCACTGTCCCCACCGCCACCACCTCAGCAACAACAACCGCGCTGACCCCTGCTGCAATGACCTGTGTGGCCTCAACCACCACCACCGCCAGTGCTGCCTGCAACACTCTCCCTGCCTCAGTGGTTACCAACACCATCACACAATCAGAGGAGGGCAGGGCGAGTCTGCAGGTGCGTCGAGTGGCAACGCAACAGGTCCGGGACAGCAGGGCAGGTGGGAGGGCAACTGGTGGCCAAATTCGTGAGGACACTGGGACCGAAGCCCTGGTCAACATCGCCAGAGTCCTTGGGGCATACTAACAAAGCAAGGGACAGATGGCCCAGGTCGTGGAAGAAGTGCGTGAGCTCCGCCTGCTGGTGAGGTCCATGGACACGAGTACGGGCCAAATCGTGGACCTCATGGGCCAGCTCGTGGGTGTTCTGAGGGACAGTCATGCGGCCCAAAGGACAGCTCAACCCCCCTCCAGTGGCCAGCAGGATGATACTCCCACCAACTCAGCTGCGGCCACAGAGAGGGGTGAGCTGCAACAGGATGACTCCTCAGACACCGCTGAGCACGCAGCAGTGGCCCCCCCTGCAATACGCAAAAGGGGCCGTCCGAGAAACACCACAGGAGGAACACGTGGCAAAGCACCATCCGTACGCCAGTCGCACAGCCAGCCATGATGGCACCTCTGTTCCCCTTCACATTGACTTTGTTGACTATCCTTACCCACACTGCCATGTCGATGGCAGGTGTCTGTTGGACTGGGTCACTACTCACTACATCAATGTGGTGACTACTCTATTGTCTCATTTACCGTCACTGTCAACTCATTAATTCACTTAGCACCTGTTTTGGAAAACATCACTTGTCTGTCACAAACACTCATTGTAAATAAACACTCTTTACACACCTATGTCTTTGTGTCAGCTCCATGTTTATCACAGTATGTACAATGTTGACTCTGATTCCAATGTACCAGAATCTCTGATTTTGACGAGGCATTGAGAGGCCGAAGGGACCTAGAAAGACACAAGAGAACGACATTTACTTGTCAGGTGATGCCATCACAGCCAGTACACAACACTAGTTATGAAGGTACACAAACCAGCACACATTACAATGAGAAACAATATCAACATAGACATCATGTGGCTGGCCATGACTACCCTGTGCCACAAACATCAGCCATCAGCACAGAGCCAACAACAGGCAGCAGTCAAACAGAACCTCTAGGCCTTTACACTACCATCAAAGACAGCAGACAATGGCACTGTTGTACAATGTCGCTCACACTCAAGGGAAGTAGTGGTTGATGAGCTGTTGACATTCCTCCTCTCCACCATCCTCGTCACTGGACATGTGTGGGTTTTCAGGGGGGGGGGGCATCTGCTGCTCATCATCGTCCAGGAGCAGGGGGATCTCCTTGCGCAGGGCCAGGTTGTGGAGCATGCAGCATGCAACTACAATCTGACACACCTTTTGGGGAGAGTAGAGTAGTGCACCTCCGCTCTTGTCCAGACACCGGAATCTAGACTTAAGAAGACCAAAAGTACGCTCCACCACACAACGTGTCCTCACATGGGCCTCATTGTAGCAGACTTCACCCGGGGTCCTGGGATTCCGCATTGGGTTCAGCAGCCAAGGCCGGTTGAGATATGCAGAGTCACCTAGGTTTGAGATACATAGACCAATTTTGTAATAAAACTGTAGCTGAGAACAGCATGTCACACATACAGCACACTACTTGACTCTGCGTACTCACCCACAATCCACGCACGCTCCGGAAGCAGATTTGTCATCAGCTGTGGTACGATGCTGTTACGCAGTATGTAGGTGTCATGGGCTGATCCTGGAAATCTGGCACAGACATGGGAGATTATCATATCCACCTGGCATACCACTTGAACATTAATGGAATGGAAATGCTTCCTGTTCCTGTAGATTTGCTCATGTGCCTGTGGTGGAACCAGGCCAACATGTGTGCAGTCAATGGTGCCAACAACATTAGGGATGTGGGCAAGGTCATAAAAATCACGAGGGCACCGATTCCAGAGCGAGCACAAGCAAAGACTCCTGAAGCTGCAGAAGGCTGGGAGAATCTCGCCGGTCCCCCGTGGAGGCCCACAATAGGGATCTTTCAGGTACTATTGACCTGATAAATAAGTGGCAAAACAATAACCCACTTTACACTGTTGCACAAATAGTGACAGCCCACTTCTATTGGTCCTGAAGAAAGCCCCCTAGACCCGGCTGGGCAGAATGGGGCTGAAACATGTCGACCCCACATATGGACTACACTAGTGCGTAAGATTAGTAACGCGATCTACACACGCACACCTTTTGTTTGAACTTTTTTCACATCCCCATACAATAAATGATTTTACAAAAATGAGGATGTAGAAAACTTTTAACCTCACTTCACATTGAGCACTTCACCTTTTTTGGTCTCTGGACACTACTGTAGTACCAGTGGGTCTACCTCCTGGTGGAGGTCAGCATACCAAAAATAACCCTATGATGATGCTGTCACGTTACGAATAGGCGGAGAACCAAGATATACTGCCTGTCCACCTACGTACGTGTATGAGGGTTTTTATGAAAGGTACCAACCACCCATGACCCTGGTCACACAGGTACAAGTGGTCCATTCCCTTTTGATCTTTGTAAAAATCACCCTTCACAGCTGCCAATTCTTGTCTCCTGGGAAAATGGATGTAGCGGTACTTGTATGTCATCATGGCGGACAAGACTGAACGTTGGTTGAGACATCCCACCTGCGCTGGACACCGTGTACTGGAACAAACCAGTTGCAAAGAAATGCAGGGCAGCCATCACCTTACATGTTGGTGTCAAAGCAGCCGGATAGGTCCTGCGAGGCCTCAGATGGGGCTCCAACTGACCACATAGCTCCTGAAGGGTAGGTCGATCCAAACGGAATTTACGTATGATGTCCTCATCCTCCAAGTCCGCCAGCAATGTGAATGGACGATCCACATTTGGTCGCCTCCTACATAAGATAAAAGGAGACACATGTCAATTCAATTCCCCTATGAGATGTGTCCAACAACTTACGTCTTGACTGACACAGCGCCAACAATGACTGGCCTGAAACAACAGCTTACAGCACAAGGCACATGCAGAGACACCTTGATCTAAAGTAGTTGTACACGTGTTCAGTATGTACATAGTGAGTATCCCCCAAACAGATTCAGACTATGTGAATGTAAAATGGTACATTACGACATCTTCTCTCACCAGCCCTGAGAGTAGTTGACACAGCACATGTCTGAAACAGCAACACTGCTGGCTTCTACGTAGCTGCTGTGCCTGCCACACCTTCTTGCGTGAGTCGGACAGGGCACACATTAACAACACAATGAGCACAGTGTGTGCATGAAGATCAAGTATCAACATGAGTTCAGAATTCTACACAGTGAAATAGGCACAATATGTAGTCAGTCCATCATTACTGTGGGTTGCTTAGCAGTGGCGGCTGGTGGACTTTGAAAGTGGTGCGGCGAAAAATGGTATCCTAGTACAACGCGTGAGCGAGCGAGCCCCAACTGAAAAAAGAGGGTGCCGGGGGATTTTCCCCCGCAAGAAAATTTTGCAAAAAATTGATTCAAATGGTGGCTTTTACACCACATATTTACTGCAAATTGTTGCAAAAACGGGATCCAAATATAGCATTTTAAAGCACAGGTGTCAAGAAAACATTAGAAACATATCAAAAATGTGCCCAATCCTCTAACTGGTCTGTTTGCAAAATGACCCCCAAGCCAAGCACACCCAACCAATGGAAACAGGTCCTAAAAAGAAGGGAACCCAAAGCTTGCACACTACCTGAAGTACTTCAAATTTCGAAATATCTCCCCCCAAGTGGAGTGGTTTAGCATTTGTCAGATCATCTCTGTAAAACTTTGACAAATTTAGTGTCCTTTTTTTCAGGCTTTTGCAACAGACAAGAAGCCTCACAGTCTTCAGTTCCTTAACTAGTACGTCGCTGACTGTCACTGGTGCAGTCTGCACCCACTCTCGCCCCTACAGCTCCCAGTGTCACTCCAGTACTGAGTCCAACACACACAGCACTGCCAGAGCAGCAGTGCAGTCCTTCTGTGTCTAATGCAGAGTCAACCGCACAAGCCTCTTCAAATCCGCCTAATTCTGCCCTGCAGCTCCTCCACTAATTGAGTACTTAGGCCACCTTGCACAGTACTGCCAGGGCATTTCAGTCGTGCCAAGCACCACCCATTTCAGCAATGACAACCCTACTCACCACCACTACACATCAAGTCTCCATGGCACCCCTTAACTAATCGAGTACTGAGATCCTCATTCACATCTCTGCCAGTACACTTGAGTCCTAAAATGTAGGCCTGCCATTCCAGTACCGTGATCCAGATGCGCATCTCTGCCAGTACACTTCAGTCCTACCATGTAAGCGCAGCTATTCGAGTACTGTGACTCAAAGACATCTCTGCCAGTAAGTACACTTTTGTCCTACCCTGTAGGCCCAGCTATCCGAGTACTGAGATCCTCATACACATCTCAGTCAGTACACTCAAACCCTCATCTGCAGCACCCTATTATTCAAGTGCCGAGATCCACATAGACCTCTGACCAGCCTCTGACAGTACACTCCCCTCATCTACAGCCCCCTATTCTACTTCCATGACCCACATACAAGCTTGCCAGTAACCTCAAACCCTAGACTGCAGCCCGTATTATTCTAGTACAGAGACCCACATACATTTTCTGCCAGTACACTCCCACCTCTGCAGCCCCCTATTATTCTGGTACCATGACCCACATACAAGCTCTGTCGGCAGTACACTTCAACTCTCCTCTGTGCAGCCCCTATTATTGCAGTACCGAGACCCACACATAAGCTCTGCCAGTACACTCAACCCTCGTCTGCAACCCCCTATTATTCTAGTACCGAGACGCACACATAAGCTCTGGCAGTACGCTCAACCCTCGTCTGCAGCCCCCTATTATTCTAGTACCATGGCCCACATACAAGCTCTGTCTCACTTCACTATATGCTGTTTGCCACCCTCCTCGCCACCCCACCTCTTCCACTTTCTCACCTTGCCCCGTTCCCCTCGCTCCTCCCAGGCTCTGAACATCAGCCTACCCCTGCCCTGCCGCCGCTCGTTCAAACACTCCAGCCTCTGCAGATCATTCTATCAGGCGATCAAAGACCAAACTCCAGACCCCGCTCGGGGGTGGTGTCCAGGGGATCCACATCATGCGAGCAGCCCCCATGTCCGTGCCCATGCGCATCCGGCTTTAATCGGTGTCAGAGGAGGTGCACTCAGCATCGAGATTCGATTAGACACTAACTAGCAAGCAACTTCCGAGACTAGAGACATAGAAATAGGAGATGTGTGGCAGGCATGCTTCACCTTAATATCCCATCCTATCAGTGACAGTGTGCGCCGTCAGGCAGGGCCTCAAAGGCTGCCCAAAGTCAAACCAAACAACAACAAAGTATGCCATCATGGGGACCTCAAAGCCAGCCTCCCCCCAATAACCCCTGACCTTGGGTTCCTCAGCAGCGTGCTGCTCGTTGGAAAGCGCTTCAATGCCATGATGTCAGGAGTAGCAAGCACTATATAAATGCAAGAATAATACAATACAATAAATTGTTTATGGATCGTGCAGTGCATGACTTTGTGTAGAAGATTTTTACACTGCTTGCTAAACATGTTCATGTTTGCTTTTATAATATTCTAAGTGGGGTAAATAAAAGTAATGACCAGATGTCGACAAGGGCACCAAGACATTCATTTAAACAGTGGAGGCTGGTGATATTTGAAAGAGGTGAGGCGTAAAATAATAGTTGTACTGCACTGCGGTGAGCGAGCGTAGCGAGCTAGCCCGAACAACCTACGGGGGGGCAGAAGGCACTAGAGAGAGTAGATAGAAAGAGATCAGAGAGAGGGAGAAGAGAGAGAAGTGAAAAGAAGCGAGAAAGAGAATGGATGGAGAGAGACAGAGCGAGAGAGAGGGGGGGGAGGGGAATTTTAACTATTTTGCCAGGGCTGCTTTAGGTTCCCAGACTAGCCCTGAACCCCCAAAACTCACCCCTGCGCTTAGAAGCCTCATCCCCTGTAGTACGGGAAGCCCCATCTTCTGTGCATCCGAATTACGAGTTTATCAAGTTCACTGAATACATGTGTGATCAGCCTGAATCAATTATCATGCTTGGTTAATGCATTATTACTATCATCATGTTTAGAGAAAACCCACAAAGTTTAAAAATAACATTTAAAATACTTATGTAGTGTATAATAGACCACAGTCTCATTATTTACAATAAAAGCCATCGACTGCTTAACATCCCTTGCTCTATGCTGTAAAAGGAAGCAGCCGCTGTAAAGTTTGTTAAATCTATTACTTGTTGGAACAGACGAACACCACATGAGACCCCGATAACCCATGACACACTCCTGGGAACCCCTCTTCCGTTTCTACCCCACCCTGTGCGTCCTATTGTGGCTTTTTATTGGGCTTGTATAGCGCCTGTCAAAGGTGTCTTCACAGCGGTACTACAGCCGGCTGAGATGGAAGTCTACTAGTATATGGTGGTTTAAACACGTGTAGACAGCAGAGGAGCAGGCACAAGGCCCGTGGGCAGACTGAGTGTTAGAGCATTCCCAGAATTTGAGCCAGGTCAGTGAGAGGAATGATATTATTATTAATAATAATAATAATGATAATCATAACGATAAAAAAATTAAGTGATAAAGTTCTGTAAAGCGCTTGTTTGCTGGTAGTAAAGACTCTTGGCGCTAAAGAAGTGAAAGCGAAGCCGGCAGGGGGTTATGGAAACAGTCGGGTTCTCAGCTTCTCTTGAGCTCGAGGTGCTCACTGGTGTTCCTGACATTCTTTGGGAGAATGTTCCAGAGTTCAGTCACCATGTATGGAAAAACCGGTTGCCCGCACCCTATGGCATTCTGCTATAATATGGCCCCAACAGCGAACTCCTCTAATACACGCCACAAAACTAACACCAACAGTACACATTTGGCAGAACACTGCACACCCCCCAATGCGGAACAGATATGCTTCAGCGACACCAAACTATACAATATAAAGTTGGGTATCACGGTGCTCGTAACAGCAGTCCACATTAGGGCATCGCACACATAGAAGTCATTAACAACCTAATTATCCCAAAGAAGGATGCAGACCAGTCGCGGCCGGCATGACGGGCGGGTGGAAATGGGATTGTCGCGGGGGGCCATGGGGGGAGGCGGGAGGGGTTCATTTAATTAAAAAAATATATAAAATAAAATTTAACTTACCGTCCTGCGCCGCTGCCACCTCAGCTTCTGGATGGGTCCGACTCCCGCCGTCCTGCCTTTTCCAATTCCTGCATCGTCATGGCAGCCTCCCTCCTCCCCTCCGCCAATCACAACGCTGCAATGGCAGCGTTGTGATTGGTGAGGCGCATCGTAGAGCGCCCCAGCCGGGCCATTTTCTCTATGTAGGCTGCTGCATGCAGCAGACTACATAGAGAAAAAGGAGAGTGGGCGGTCCTGCTTGAGGGCAGGGGGAGTGGCTTGCCCACTGTTGTGCATACTGACTGTTTGGTCGGCCCCAGGGCCGACCAAACAGTCAGTACGCACAACAGTGGGCAAGCCACTCCCCCCCTGCCCTCAAGCAGGACCGCCCACCCCCAACCAGGCACTTCTGCTTTCTCGCAGTGCGAGAAGCAGAAACATAAAATGGTAGTTATTACCATTTATGTTTCTGCCTTCTCGCACTGCGAGAAAGCAGTGAGGCAACGCCCCCACGCCCCAATGGGGGAGCCGCCACTGCATTTAAACCACGCTCTGCAGCCTCGGAGTTGCAGTTATGCCTCATCTGAAGTGAACCAATAACATATCAAACTTTAATTGCAACTGGTAAATTGTATCACATTCACATTTGACATGAAGTTACCTAGTGCGTTTAGTGATATGATAAAAATACCACAGCGTTAATTTATTTAAAATGGACAGAACGTGCTGCCCCTCTTTTAAGATGTAAATATGTAATTTGTTTTTTTTAGGTTCGATTGCTCAAAGTGTGGACGCAAGTGGGCTTCAAAGTAACCATGTGTTGATCCTCTTCTGCATGGGGCTCGCCAGGAGCGGCCTGGTACAAATACGCGTTTTCAAACAACATGTCGTAAATGCCGAATATTTAACCTAAACCAGCCTCATTTTTCAAGGGAAACTCTCAGAGTAGCGCTTGGAAACCTGCTGAGAGCAATTTGCAGACAGTGCCAGAGGCGCAACTAGAGCCAAATTTCAGAGGCGGCTAGGAAAATATTTCGGGGGGGGCTAATTCTTCAAGCAATAGGCAGAGTGGAGCTGCAGGGGCTCTAAGAAGGGGTGAAAAACAACAAAGCCTCGTAAACAAGCAAATGGTCTTTTAAAGACCTGTGAAGTACTCGGGTGCGGCTGTGTGTGTGCCCAGGAGCTGTCTCAGCCTGGGCTGCCACACACGACGGGGGTTGTGGGGGGGGGGCCTGAAGCCCTTTGAGCCCAATGGGCTTTGCGCGTCTGGACAGTGCTATGGAGAGTTGGTCCCCGAGAAACCACGTGCTCTGATAGGTGAAGAGCAGATGATAGGGCCTCATTGGAGGGAGGACTGCGACTGCAAGGTCTGTGACGCCAACCTCTGCCCAGTGCCCACTGGGCTGGAGACGCTCTGTATTTTACAACCTCTCTACGGCGCTTGAGGGAGTATGCCGTGCACTTCTTACAGTTCAACCTGAAATTGAGACCGCAGGGTCGGTGGGTGTCTGGCAATCAATGCGCCTCGCGTGCATCCATCCTCGGCCCTTGGGTGCGTGTATACATCTCTGCACATACATAAAGATACAGAGTTGCCAGTTATTCGATAGATTTCCTGTCATGTCCCCTAAACTCGGGTTTACCCCTACAGGTCCTCTTGGTATTTAGGGGCACAAGCTTATGTGAAGGGGGAGGCTGCTGGGTCAGGGTGCATGTAACGCTGCAGCCGGGCCGCCATTGGTCAGTCATCTGTTTCTAGTCACGTTTCGCCTTCTGTCTCTCTCTGCGTCTATGGTTCTCTCTCTGTTCGCCCTCTTTATCCTTTCCCCTGTCTTCCTTATTCTTGTTCTCCGTTTCTTGAACTCAGTGCTCACCTCTGCTTCTTCTTTCCACGTATCTCTCTTTCTCTGTATGAGTATTTGCTGGCTCTGACCTTTCTCTCTGTCTCTTTTTCTCTTCTCTCTATTTGTCTCGCTCTCTCACTTCTCTGGATGGCTGGTCTCTCTATATAGGCTGTGCACCCTTTCTCTGCAGCCCCTGTGAGAGCAGCGCCCCTTCCTCGGTGAGTGGAAACACGGGGTTCCCCTGTGGCGTACCAGCCCTGGGAGGTGAAGCAGCCCCTCATGGTAAACAAACTTAGACAACACAACACATCCGAGGTGGTGATTGCGGTCCCCCTCATGCACAGACTGTCACTAGAACCGACTGACACTTGTAAACTTTATATGTACATTTTTTAAAACCTGTTGCAGCTGGCTGTGCATTGTGCAGATATTCCAATGAAACTCATACGATACATTAATATGTGCCTCTGACATTATTGCAATTTTTAACACACCCTCTCTGGGAGCCGAGTAATACCACACTATGCTCCAGATTAAAGCATCCATGCACATGCGTTTATTACCCTGTGTAAATTTCACACATGTATTTGCTGCACCGGTTTAAATGCCATACAAACACACGTTTACATATCAAATACACATCGCTGCACCTATTTAAACCTCACTCATGCATTCGGTGCTCAGATATAGATCGGACAGGAGGGGGGACGTGCAGGGTGCACTCGAAAGCTTTTTCAACTTCACACTTGGTTTGCGCGAACTGTTGATAGGAAACCGTAGGGATAGGATGCCGGTTATACAGATGAAAGGCCGCCCTCTGGTTAAAAAGAGATTTAGGAAATAAAGGTATTAGGCAGACACAAAGGAAGGAGTTACGGGGTTTATCTAGCCAGTGCAGGGTCGCATGAGGGGATGTAACCCAGGGGAGAAAAGAGGATGAAAGGGCAAATAAAAAGGCCAATGTGGGAGGTACTGAGCCAGGCCAGGAATCCGAGCATCGCTTAAACTCCGACGCAAATCTGCTTATGATTGAAAATGGCGCGACAAAAAGGGAGAGAAAAGAGCTGGGCTTCTCCACCCTAAACTAAAAAGTGTCGGGATTACAGTCACGGCCGGTGGAACATGGCAGTCGCGGGTAGGGGACTCACGGGAGAGGGGGTTATAATTAAAACTAATAAAAACTTACCTTAATACCGGGTCCTGAGTCCCGCGCCGCCTCAGCTCCTGACAGTGGCAGGGTCCCAACAGGAAGCAGCCACAGGCAGCCTCCCTCCCCTAAGCCAATCACAACGCTGCAAATGCAGCGTTGTGATTGGTGAGGCGCAGCTGAGAGCGCCCCAGCCGGGCCATTTTCTCTATGTAGGCTGCATGCAGCAGCCTACATAGAGAAAAAGGGGGAGTGCCCATGACTGCTTTGTTCGGCCCTGGGGCCGACCAAACAGTCAGTACCCACAACAGTGGGTAAGCCACTCCCCCCCCTGCCCTCGAGCAGGACCGCCCACCCGCCCTCCCACAACCAGGCACTCCAGGCACTTCTGCTTTCTCGCAATGCGAGAAGGCAGAAACATAAAATGGTAGTTTTACCATTTTATGTTTCTGCCTTCTCGCACTGCGAAAAAAGCAGTGGGGTGACGCCTCCACACCCCCATGGAGGAGCCGCCACTGTTGCTTAGCCATTTCACACATTGACATGTTTACATATTTGAGAGTCCATCACACAACAGATCTGTGTACATGCACAACAACATCATAAGTGACATGTGAGGGAGTACATGCCAATGCATGTAATCCTGTGCACTGACATGGCATGTGCAGTCATCAGTGAGTTAAATGTCACACTAGCATTGAATATAACTATCTGGTGGAATGATTCTTAGTAAGTGTCTACAGTTCAATGATGAGAACTGGCCATTGCCATTGCTACAGCAAGATGTGTCCATAGGTGCCTTAAGCGTGCACCGCCACCGCAATCACGGTCATTGGCACTAATCTAAAAATGCCAATTTGCGGTCGCGACCGCCTGGGCCCCGCGGTGTGACACCGCCAATGCCCATGCCCTTTCAGCCAATGGGAACTGCGATCGCGGTAGTGAAATACACTTTTGAAACCCGCGGTAGGCGTGCTCCGCTACCGCGGGCCCAGTCATTAGGTGCAATTGAAAGATGCACGATTGCGGTAGCGACAGCCTGGGCCCCGCGGTGTGACACCGCCAATGCCCATGCCCTTTCAGCCAATGGGAACCGCAATCGCGGTTGTGAAATACACTTTTGAAACCCGCGGTAGGCGTGCTAAGCTACCGCGGGCCCGGTAATTGGGTGCAATTGAAAGATGCACGATTGCGGTAGCGACCGCCTGGGCCCCGCGGTGTGACACTGCCAATGCCCATGCCCTTTCAGCCAATGGGAACCGCCATTGCGGTAGTGAAATACACTTTTGAAACCCGCGGTAGGCGTGCACGCCACCGCGGAGCCGGTCATTGGTTACATTTGGAAAAAGCTGACCTGGAACACCAATTGCAGCAGCTGAGTACCACTGAAACAACCCCAGGGGGCTATATATGTCTGTGAGTGAGCCACACATTTCCACTGCATCCAGACACTGCTGCCTGCCATTCTTCATCCCCAACTGCTGCTGTTCCTGTCTCTTGGACCCAGTGATGGCAAGAACTGAGAACATCAGGGCCTGTCCCTTCACCACAGAGGAGCTGAAGGTCCTGGTGGACAAGGTGCTTTCACAGTATGGGAGGCTATATGGTATTCCTGATGTACTGGTAAGTGTTTCAGAGTGAAAGTTTGAGAGTGCAAAGAGTGCACACATGATGTTGCTCTGCTGTAGTATGTGCCTATGAGAGCAAGTTATTGTGGATGCATCCTCATTTTTGAAACACCATGCTCCATACATGGCCTAGTAAATATTACACTTGAGTATTTATTTGGGGAGGATGGCAAAATGTACATTTCTACAGCCCTTCTTCAGCAATGACAATACAAATGTTGGTCTGAGCCTGGGTAATGTAATTGTGTGATACACTGCCTAGCATGCTGACTTCTGGTAAATGGGGTGTGTAGCCTTATTTCCACAGATCCATGGCTGCATTTAAGGATGGGAGGGACATGCAGTGTTTTTGCAGACATACAGTAACACTGCTGGTTTGGGCAGTGGAAGTCTGAACAAACATTGCCTGTGCTAATGGATGTCAGAGTCCATGATGTTTTCACATGCTCATTTGTGACATTACAAATGTGTTTCGTCCAGAGGGTACTGAGGGATGTGTGTACAATTTTCATATTGCCCCCATGGATATGTATGCATTATGCACAAGATTGAAATGCCTGAGTGTAACACTCTTGGTGGAAATTCACCTATGACACATCAGATTAATGTAATTCGGAGATATCATCCTTCCATTGTTTTCATTATGTGCTCTGACTCGCATGTGAAGGCACTGTTTGCCCTCTCAAATTGTACATGCATGTGAATGTTCGGATGGCCCACGTTTAACCTCAGTGTGAGTCCCCCTGGCCTGCACAGATACTGCCCAATTTGACAAGGACCCATCAGTAAATGGACAGAGTGAAACATATGTGTTGTCTGCCACCCTATTTCTCCACAAGCTATCTTAGGCCTGAGGAATGCACAAGACAGACCTTGTGAGAAGAGTGTGAGTATGTAAGATCATGTCCCTAAATGTGACCTCCATGACACAGGTAGCCATTCACAGGCCAAGGACATTGAGGGGTGTGTAGTGTTGGACACAGTGAGTCTGCCCCGACACATCATTTCCAATGTATTGTATGTCTTGCTCACCCACATACTGCATCACAGAAGAGGGCCTTCTTCACATTGCATTCTGTGCTGGCATTCTGCATGTGTATGAGATGGCCATGTACTGTGTCCATCATCATACCTGCATACATTTCTATGTGATAATCTGTTGCAAATGTACTATGTGTCATGCTGTATGGCCTCTGCTCAACATTTCTGTATTGGTGTGCTATGTTTTTGCATGCTCCTGTACTGACACACAGTGGTACATAACACAGTGTCACTGAAACTTCCTCTTCTTGTATCCCATGCCTGCAGCTTAAAGTCCGCCAGCGTAAGGCCTTATGGAGGGCCATTGCACGCAAGGTGCGGGCTCTGGGTGTCTCCAACCAACGGCACACACACTGTCACAAGAGGTGGGATGACATCTGCCGGCTGAGCAAAAACGTGGCAGAGATGACGCTGGGGATGCTCCCTCGGACTGGAAGGTTGGCGCGCAGGAGCATGACACCACTAATGGCCCGCATCTTGGCATTGACACAGCCAGAGCTGGATGGACGTTTGAGGGCCCATCAGCAGCAAGTTGGGGGTGAGTATTCTGCGAAGGGTGACTTTGGGTGTGAGTGACTGCATGTATCCCAACCCTGAGCCAGTGCGGAGCTCTGTGATGTTTCTAGTGTGATGCAATGGCTTCTAAGTGGCGTCTGTGTTAAGTGCAGCTATCATGCATTTTCGCTATGTGTACTTTCTCATGTGTTCAATACAATGGCCCTTGACATTGCAAGATGAGATGTGGCCTTATGACATCTGCTGCATTATGGGTGTCATAGACACCACCGGGCAGTGAACAGCAGTGTGCATCATCTTAGTGTGCTTTCGTAGAAGTGCAGTGCCTGACTTGGAAACTGTGAGAGCTACACATCTGACACCAATGTGCAACGGTCGTTGTGCTTCAAAGCACGACATGGTGGATATCAGAAGCTCATGGCCATTGTAAAAGGACATTTTGGAGTCAGTATCTGTGTTGTTCCCTTAAAGTGACTCCATGTGTGACTGAGACAACATGCTGAGATGTATATCTATCTCATCCACAGGCACGTAGGTATGCTTACAGAGATCAGTATGTTAGGTTACAAGGAGGCACAGGCCAGCTATTTGGCTGTGTCAATGTCACGTGGGTCATTAATGTCAACAATGCATGTTTCCATGCATCTTCTGAGTTTTGCATTAAGGTTGCACATGCAGACTGCACAGGGTGGTGGGCAACATGGGGGTATCATATTCTAGTCTTGTGCTTTGCTTGCATATGATGTTTGTGAGTATGGCACTATGCTGAACCTACGTCTCTGTCTATTGCAGCATCTACCGAGGGCACGGAAGGACAGGGGACGAACACCAGTGTTGAAGCTTCTGGCACGACTGCTACACATGAGCTCACTGAAGCTGATGTGACCAGCGCCTCGGAGGGGGACAGGAGTGCCCCGGGCGATTCACGCCCGGAAACACCAACCTCAGCATCATCTGACTCCAGCGGTGACTCCTCGATGTTGGCGGGCACAGGGAGTTTGAAATCTGCCTCTTCTTCCACCGCACATCGTCCAGTGCCCACCCTCCCGGCTACTACCAGTAGTGCTGGCCGTGCCGCAGCCCTATGAAGGGTAGAGTGTCCTTCCCCACACCTGCTCCCAAAGACAAAAAAACAGTTGCCCTGTCTGCTGTGAAGCTGGTGCCTGGAAAGAGTCAGCACAAACAGCTCTCTGAGGCAGATTCACCCACAACGTCAACTCCCACCCACACCCCTGTGAAGCTGGGACAGGAGAGCAAAGTGGGGGGTTTACCTGGACAACAGGGGATGGAGGGGAAAAGGCAAGGCCAGCCCAAGCGTACCACCAGATCCAGCATATCCCCACACGGAGGGGCACCTGCACCTGATACACCTTTGGTGGAAAGTGAGGCTATTGTGCCCACACCACTTCCCACTCCTGCCAAGACATTTCTTACCTATCGAATCCCCAAGAAGTGGAGACCCAGCCCTCCACATTCACCCTCCACACTGTGTCTCACGGCAGCTTGTCTCCGCCTCCCCGTGCCACCATGCCACCCGGTCCAGCCAGCCCTCAGGCTCACACAGCCACTGATGCCTCTACCTCAGCTGGTCCTCTCTCTCCCAGGTCCAGTACTCCAACTGGCCCCGACAATCAGCCACTCCCAGTTCAACTGACAGCCAAGTCTGAGGCAAAGTCCCCCTCCCAAACCCATCTCTCCCACAGCGGTGCCTGGACTGCCCATTTGTATCCCCGGAGCTGTGTTGATTCCTATGGCAGTGTACGGTGTTACCCATTCCCTGTGCAGTTTCTCATGCACACATGTACATACTTTGAACTATGGACTGGCCAATGGCCTTGCTGTTTGTCACTTCGGATGCCCATTCCCTGTGCAGTTTCTCATGCACACATGTACATACTTTGAACTATGGACTGACCAATGGCCTTGCTGTTTGTCACTTCGGATGCCCATTCCCTGTGCAGGTTCTCATGTACATACTTTAAACTATGGACTGGCCAATGGCCTTGCTGTTTGTCACTTCGGATGCCCATTCCCTGTGCAGTTTCTCATGCACACATGTACATACTTTGAACTATGGACTGGCCAATGGCCTTGCTGTTTGTCACTTTGGATGCCCATTCCCTGTGCAGTTTCTCATGCACACATGTACATACTTTGAACTATGGACTGGCCAATGGCCTTGCTGTTTGTCACTTTGGATACCCATTCCCTGTGCAGTTTCTCATGCACACATGTACATACTTTGATTTTGTACTGGCCAATGGCCTTGTTGTTCCCTACTTTTGATGCCTATCTGTGTATAATGTAATAATAAAGACAGTTACTCCTGTTGTCTGCTTTGTCAATGTCCTTGCTAAATTAAAGGTTTTATGTATGGGTATGGTTTCATGTGACACATGCTCTGTATGCCACTTTAACATTGCCAATTGCTTGTTTTACTTTTTCAGAGTTTTCCAGAGGTGACAGGCACTTTAGTTCTTCTTGACTCTGAGGCTTGAGGGTCCAATGATGGTTGTTTGTGATGACCTACTGTTATCCTAATCATTCTATGGTCAGGTTTGCTAAATTGTACACATGTCATGTTAGGATGCAATACCACAACAGAGGTGAATTCTATCCACAGGATTACTTGGGGACTGGACAGGGTCCATCATATCTGTGTGATCTTTCTTGATGTGTGAACAGAAGTGTTGATGTGTGGTCATCTTGTGTAGGCCTGTCTTCCCAGTCACATGGGTACATTTGAATATGTGAACTTGAGTGGTCATACAGTGTGAATGGGCTGTCACTGTCAGTAGTGTTGACCAGTGTGTTAGTGAGTGTTGTCCCAAAATTCACTTATTGTAATGTAGGCCCTATCACTGAACAAAACTATTTTATGTGCGAATGCGCTCCTTGTGAGAAAGCAGAATGCCATCACTCAAAGTGAATTTAGTCAATGGCTGAAGTGGGCTGACCCTCTGACCCATTCAACAGACCAATGATTAAAGAGAGCTGGCTGGCAACCCCTACAAGTAACATACATGCCAATAAACCCGATTCATGCGGGAGACTCACGATTTTTTAGGCCAAAAATGTCTTTTTGTCTACTGTCTCCCGCCTGGAATTGCCTCTCCTTCAATAGAAATCAATGGAGGAAATACATTCTCCCGATCGTTTTAAAAAAAAAATCTCCCACTTTACTCTTCTAAAATGTTGGCATGTATGAAGTAAGTATATTACATATATAATGTTAGTAAAATCAAAAGGTCTTGGATAACGCTAGACCTAAAAATCAACACACAGGGCCAGATTTACCATCTACACACGCAGCGCAGTGCAGCAGCCGCAAATGCAGCGCTGCGTGAAAAGATAGGAGGAGAGCGCCATATTTACAGAAATCTGGCACTCTCATACCTTCTTCCCTAGAGCCAGCGCAGAAATCCATTTCCGTGCGCCATGGAGACACCTTTGCGCCATGGTGCATTGACTGACTTTAACCCTTTTCCCTCTTTGTATGTGTGCTTTAAAGTGCAGCACACGTACAAAGTCAGAAAAGGAAGGAGAAATGAAAGCATTTCTCCCTCGTTGCGCCTACTTCGAAAGGGTGTAGTTTTCTGACACTAAACCTTGTCTACTTTATTTAGTAAATAGGGTTTAGCGTGAGAAACCGTGGGTGATCGCATGGGAACGATCATGATCCACCTATGGCACGCCCTCTTGGCGCTAATTAATGCGTTACTTTCATGTTATTTACAACAAGTTTAGTGCTGGAAAGTCAGGGGCAGATTTACAATAAACTAACGCAGCGCGGTGTAGCAAGTCATTTTGCTGCGCTGCGTTAGTTTGGAAGCACAGGGATGCGACATATTTACAACAATATGTTGCATCTCTGTGCTTCCCCCTGCGCTGGCGCACAAACTGCTGCCATGCGCCGACGCAGGCACCCTTGCACCATGGTACAAGGATGCCTGCGTCACAGGGATGATTGTTTATGTGCAGGAAGGGCCACCTTCCTGTACATAAACAATCACCAGAGATGGTTTCCTCTTTCTATGTGTGCTGCAGAATGCAGCAAGCATAGAAAGAGGAAAAAAACGAGGAGAAATTAATACATTTCTCCTCGTTGCGCCTCCCCTGAGGAGGCGTAGCATTCGGAGGCATTTCCAGATTTACGATTTCTTGTAAATCTGGAAATGTGTCAGGTTCCATGGGTGTTGCGTTGGAACACCCACAGCAACACCCATGGAACGCCCCTTTCAGCAAAGTGCTGCCTGTAAAGGGGCCATATTTACAAGGACAGGAAAAGGAACACAGGGTGGCTTTTCCTGCCCTTGTAAATATTGGGCAGCAAAATGTGCTGCTGGTGCTGAGGTTCTTTAATTTTGACCCCATCTTACAGTCACCGCCATTTTTGTGTTGCCTTTACACAGGCTGCTCGATGAGCGAAGTGTCTCTGCCCTTTTGGACTGCAACGTGTCAAAAACCCCCTCCGTCCTTGTCCTTAAACCAATCTCAGACACCAGCCGGCCTAACTAATCCTTGTCTGGACTACCTAATCCCCGTATCAACTATCTGTTAGCCTTTAGTATTCTCCTCTCGCCATATCTTATCTTCTGGCCTTCGCTATTCTCTCCCTGTGTTTTCCTACTTGGTAACCTTCCTCTTGAAGCATACAGATATGTCCTGCCATTGCAAACACCGAACTATGGGTACCAGTATTGATTAACTTTGGGGGCTGGATAACACACAACATGTAAGCAGAGAGCATTCTGGTGACACAATATCTTGTTTTCAAACTCTCCTGATTGGCTAAAAAATTTGTGCGATGGGTGTATGTTTGTACAGATGTATTTCGACGATAAAAGCTTGTGAGCCACGGAGTCAAGTGGCAGTCTCCTGAGAACCTACTTGATGTACTTCTTGGACAACTGTGCTTAGCTGCAGCTAATAAACTTGGTTTTCTACGCCAACAGGGTATTCCGTGTCTCTGTGCAACAAGGCAGGTGAACCCGAAGATTTCAGGCGTGCCCTGCGCCGCCAGGCCCAAAGGCCCGGTTCTTCAATTGGCGCCCGAGCGTGAGGCGGCTTCAGAGGTAGCGGTTGAGCCCAAGGATCGTGAGGAGCCCCGCAGGGAAATTCCAGAGGAGGCGCCCCCACACCAGCGACCCCTGTATGTCGAAGAGTGGGCCGATGGTCTTTTGAAGTGTGGCTTCTCCTTTCCCACGGCTGCTGGTGCCTGCTGCCCTGACTGCTGCCCTGCCTTGGTCCCTCTTTTGGTGATGACTGGTATTGCGAGACGTTAGACGGACCTCTGTTGGCGTGAAGAAGACATTTGTTAAGTACTGGTGGGTAGCTCCCACTCCTTTTTGTTTGTTTTTGGGTTCTTAGATTCGAAAATTGCAATTGTCGAAGCCAAGGGGTGAGTACGTTTGTGCTGTTTTGATTAGCCCCTTGTTGTTTGTAGGAAGCCAGTGAAAGTAACGATGCCTGGTTTCAGTAAGTTTAAAAAATGGTGTTGTTTTTGTTGCGATATGGACTCCCGACTGGAGGACTCTTGTCCAATTCCTCCGGCTGGAACTCCTACTTATGAGCTTTACTCTAAACATGGTATAGGCCCCATCACCTTTAATGAAATATGGGTCCGCTATACGAAGAAAGATGGTGTTTTACAGTGGCCACATAATGGTAGTTTTGAGCCTGATATTTTAGACAATTTAGAAGCTACTTTGTTTAAAGAGAAAGCCCGGCCGGCTATGTTTGACTCTTTTCGCCTTTGGCGCAAGGAAGCCAAACAGAAAGAAATTAAACAGGCAAAAAGAGATAGGAAAGAAAAAGATATCACTGTCATACAGGCTGCCCAACAGTTTAAAAATAATGAAATAGATCATGCGATAGAGATCTTAGATAGGCAACATCACATGGCGATTGACAAATGTTACCCAGTGCTGCCAACTTCTTCCCCAAATCGCGATGCTGATCCTGAGAAGGATCCTTTAATGTCTCACTTATTACGATCGCCCCGCCCTATGTACAAGGCGCTAATGCACCCCCGCTTTTGTTACCCGTCCAACAACCTGTTATTCTCCCACCAGCTCCAGCTCCTGCACCTCCAACACAGCCCTTTGTGGCACTGCCACTCCCGCCATTTCCTTTGCCTTCAGCTCCCTTGTTTCCAGCTCCTCTGCCTCCGACTTCTTTGCCTCAGTCTTCTTTGCCTTCGACCTCCGCTCTACCTGTTGCCTCTTCTCCTACTCCGTCTCATACATTATCTCCTGTTTTTCTGTCAACTTCCCCTTCTATCCGTCAGCGGATGGTTGAGACTGTTTCTGGTCTCTTTTCTCCTCTCTTTGGGTCAGTAAGTCTGACTCCTGTTCTTCCCCGTAGGCAGACCCGTAGTTTACTTCCTGACTCCCAAGAACGAGATACGTTCATGGGTCTTGCTCTGCAGGTGGATCCTGAGTGATCTCGAATATACTGTTCGAGATATCATGGATACTTTTGAACAGTGGGATGCCTCTGTACAAAGATTCGTTTTCAATGCCATGTGTGAAATCCTAGGTCAGGAATGGGAGGCCACGGGATTGGGTTTAGCTCCCAAGGGTTTGCTGGATATTAGGACTGATTTTGATAAAGGAATTATTGTGGGTCCTGAGGTTGAGAATGCTATACGGACACTTATTACTTTTAGATCAATGTTCTTTTCCCGGTCTTTGTCTGAACCTGATCCTTCTGTTAGGCGCAAACTGAAACACTATCCTATGCGAGAGGTTCCCCCAGTATGGAGAGAAGAGGTTGCAGCCCAGGGTAATAATCCGCTTATACCGGCTCACTTCCAACGTATATGGGTACATGTACCTTGGAAGAGATCTGAGTGCTGGCCCTTAAACAGTCTTTACCTGACCCCGTAAAAACCCTGCTGGTTACTACAAGGAATTATCTCAGACTGTTGACGCTTGTATTATGAATTTGGCTGACATAGATATGTTAATGGGAAATGTTGTCCCACAACCATTGTGGGCTAGGATTCGGAAAGAGGACCACGCCCAAGAATTAGGAGGTGGTTGGAATGCTATACTGGCTGCGGATGGGCTCCAAGTGGGTGGTGCTAAACCCGATAATTTAATTGCAGAACTTCCTGGTAGAATAATTACCTTAATGAAAAACTATGATGCCCGCTCTGCGGAGTTAATTGGGATAAGTTAGCTGCCTGTAAGCAGAAGAAGGATGAGAGTGTCTCTGACTTCTTCACTCGTTTTGAAGGAACGTTTCTTGATCACAGTGGTCAGGATATGAGCACAGAGGGGGACAGCGATTGTTCGTAGATAAATTTGTATTTAATTTGCTTCCGAGCTCTCTAATAAATTAAAGGATTCCGAAAGTTCATGGGCTGTTTCTTCTTCAGCCCAGATATTGGCTACTGCCCAATATTACGAAAATAGGGATAAGGAGGAGAAGGACAAATTGGATAAAAAGACTAAAGATTTAAAGACGAAGGCTCTTTTACAACAGGCTTATCCTCCTCGTCCTGCTCAGCGCCAGTTTCAGCCGACTCCCCAGTTTCAGAAGGTATTTCAGAAACCTGAGCCTTTTGTTCTACGGCCTCCACTGGGTCCTAATCAATGTGCCTATTGTAAGGAAGAAGGTCACTTCAAGAATAATTGCCCGATATTATTGCAGCGTGCTGGTGGTACGCCTGGGCCGCGAGGCCGAGGTGGCTTCCAGTCAACACCTAGGGGAGGGGGCGAAATACCATGTCCCAGGATCAACGTTCCTTTCCGCCGCAAAATTCCATGAATTATTTTGATCAGCAAAATACTCAGTCTGCCCATTATTATAATGACGATTATTATATGGAAGATGAGAATCAGGGTTTCTCTAGCTAGGACAGCCGTGGACAAAGTGAGGAGTCATTTCAGTTCCAGTGGACCAAAATGGGCCTTATGTTGATGTCGTTGCGCTTGGTGTATCAGAACCATTTCTCTTGGATACTGGTGCAACGAAGAGTTCTATCATCCACTCTAAACTCCCTGGGGCACCTTTGTCTGGCTTAACAAATGTTTCTGTAGGATTTTCTGGCGCCCGGTTCGTAACCCAGTTTCTTGTCTTTTACCTATCTCCATTGGCCCTTATGATTTGGAGGCTCCTCTTATTTTGACAACTGGTTGTGGTGAGAATTTGTTGGGGTTGGACTTGTTAAAGAGATTGTATGCGACACTGCATTGTTCTCCTTCTGGTGTACATCTTACTTTAGGCAAGAGATTAATTTCCCGACATATTTGTCTAGAGACCAACTCCCTTCTGAATTACGTTCCCTGCCTACTACTCTTTGGGCTACAGGCCCCAATGATGTTGGTCTCTTGCAGATTCCACCCTATGTTGTCACCCTCAAGTCCAATGTTAGGTTACCTCGCATTCCTCAGTATAGAATTTCGAGTGATGGTGAGAGAGCGCTGATGGCTATCATTTATGATTTGGTTGAGAAAGGTGTGGTTGAAGAGGCTAGAGGAAATGTGTGCAATAGTCCTGTTCTGCCTGTCCTTAAACGTACTGACTCTTCCCAGCCACCGGTTTATCGTTTTGTGATCGATCTCCGGGAGGTCAACAAGATCGTTGTACCCCAGTTTCCTGTCGTCCCAGATATCACTGCTTTATTGACAATGATACCTGCCTCAGCTGCCTGGTTTTCGGTCATTGACCTTAAGAATGCTTTCTTTAGCATTCCCATTGCTGAGAAAGTAGGGATATTTTTGGCTTCTCTTTGGGAGGCCGAAGCTTCCGGTTCAAGCGCGCACCTCAAGGCTATTGTGAAAGTCCCTCCATTTATAGTCAGGCTTTGAAAACTCAGCTCGATGCTTTCACTTTGCCTCCAGGTGCCACCCTTATTCAGTACGTAGATGATCTGCTAGTTGCTGCTGATTCTGAGGAAATTTGTAAACAAGTTACTGTTTCACTGTTGCATCACTTGTCTGACCTTCATCATAAGGTTTCACCCTCTAAATTACAATATTGTCGCCAAGAGGTTACCTACTTAGGTCATCTCTTGTCGAAGGAGGGACGGCGGTTGACCCCAGAAAGAATCCAATCAATTGCACAAATGTCTGTACCATGCACACAGAGAGAGGTGCGTGCCTTTTTAGGTATTACCTCTTACTGCAGACAATGGATTCCGAATTTTTCTTTGTTAGCAAAACCTTTGTTAGCACTTACCCTTAAAGATACCCCCAACCTCTTCCTTGGACAGAGGAATGCTAGAAAAGTTTTACTGATTTGCGTACTTCCTTGTGTTCTGCTCCTGTGTTGGGTACTCCGGATTACAGCAAACCTTTCACACTTTATGTGCACGAGAGAGAAGGTTGCGCGTTGTCAGTTTTGACACAACAATTTGGTGACAAACAACGCCCGTGTGCTTATTTTTCGGCTACGTTAGACCCTGTAGCTAAAGCATTACCTAGTTGTCTGAAAGCTACAGCAGCAGCAGCAGTTTCTATTCGCCAATCTGCTGGATTGGTGCTAGACAATACGCTTATTGTCATGGTGCCACATGCAGTGGATACACTTTTAAACAGGACAAAAATCCAGCATCTTACGAGCGCCCGTTTATCGGGGTATGAGCTGACGCTCTTGGCTAGTCACGTGCACATCAAGCGATGTAATACCCTAAATCCAGCTACATTGTTACCAATCCCAGTAGAGAAAGACATTTAAGAGCAACATGATTGTTTTCTCCGTACAGAGGAGGAGACAAAAGGTAGGATTGATTTAAAAGATACGCCGCTCCTGGACCCGGATGGGATCCTATGGGTGGATGGTTCGTGTTTTAAGCTCCCCAATGGTGAAACGACTGCAGCCTATGCTGTTACCACTTTGCATACGATTGTGGAGACAGCACGCATTAGGCAGAATTCAGCCCAAGCAGCTGAATTGATAGCTCTGACTAGAGCTTGTGTATTGGCCGAAGGGAAGAGAGTGAATGTGTTCACCGACAGCCAATATGCATTTGGGGTGGCCCACAGTTTTGGCCGCCTTTGGAGGGAAAGAGGATTCTTTACCTCACATGGTACTAAAATACAGCATGGTCAGTTAGTGAATGACCTTTTGGAATCACTTGCTTTACCCACTCAGATAGCAATTGTGAAGTGTAGTGCGCATAAAAGGGTCACTGATGATGTGGGTGAAGGAAAGCGCTTTAGCGGATCAGATAGCGAAAGAGACAGCGAGAGATGTGACGAGTCATATGTATGTTGCTGGACCTGCTAGATGGGTCAGTCAAGGAGGAATGTGTGAGGACACAATAGAAAGTGTGAAAATGATTCAGGAAGAGGCTACAGAGAAAGAATTGAGTAAGTGGAGAGATAGTACGGGAATGTTGGATGCGACAGGATGTTGGATAGAATTGTCAGAACACCAACGTTGGCTGTTACCAGACGCCTATGTACTTCCAGTAGTGACTATGGCGCATGGTCCAGCCCACATCAGTGCGAAAGGAATATGCAAGCTTTTGGCTCCGGTATGGCAGAATGCAGGGATTCCTAAATGTGCAGACAATCTTGTTAAACATTGCATTGTTTGTTTGATGCACAACCCAGGAAGAGGGACACCAACCCCAGCAGGCCATTTTGCTCCCCCAACGTATCCTTTTGAGGTAGTGCAGATAGACTACATTCATATGGAGAGATGCAGAAACCTAAAGTATGTCCTTGTGGTGGTATGTGCCTTTTCCAGATGGATAGAGGCCTACCCCTAAAGGATAATACTGCCTTGTCTACAGCTAAGGTCCTTCTGAAAGAATACTTCCCGAGGTTTGGTTTACCTCGAATTGTCTGGAGTGACAATGAAAGTGAATTCAGTGGGTCAAATCATGCAGAAAGTATGTGCAGGTCTTGGGATTAAGCAAAAATTCCACGCGGCAAACCACCCTCAGTCAGCGGGTTTGGTAGAGTGCTATAATGGCACTCTCAAGCTTAAACTTGCAAAGATACAAGCCAGCACAGGTCTTGCCTGGCCCGACGCCTTACCTCTAGCCCTCTTGTCAACTCGAACAACTGTTCATTCTCGTGTGGGACTTAGCCCATATGAGATTGTGTTCGGACGCCCGGCTAATGTCTGGGGTGTCCCTAGACCCAAGAAGTACTCTGACATAGAATACCCAATGTTAATTGACTATTTGCATGACCTCACCACTAAATTGCGTGTTCTCCATCAGCAGGTACAAGACACCTTGCCACAGGCTTCCTCGGATCCTGGGCACACCCTCCAACCTGGCGACTGGGTGTGCCTTAAGAATTTTCAGAGGAAGAGGAATTTGGAGCCTCGCTGGCGGGAGCCAAGACAGGTCCTGCTGACAACACGTACAGCCGTAAAAGTCGTTGGGAAAAAGAACTGGATCCATGGTGTGCACTGCAAAGGGTACCCTTGCCTTTGCCTTTTGATCAGTGGGTCCGTGAAGGTATAGGTGATTGTGAAGGAGAGAGAGTTCCCGGTTTGTACCTTTTGGCGATGCACACCTAGAATGGACTCGGACTGAGAAAGGAGGACGATGATGTTTTGCAGAAGCTGTACCATCGCATCTCCAGAATAGATACAACTGATCCAGAGACACTTTTTCAAGACCAGACTGTGCCAAACAAGGATAGATACAATCTGAGGCCTAGAGTGGCCAAAGACATTTGAAATTTATTTTTATTTTTCTCCCCTTCGTTCCTAAACTGCATTTTTTTTTATTTCTTAGATTGCATTTTTTGAATTGTATATATTTTCTTCCTTATGTGATACTGGACTCATCCCATTTTTGCAGGGTCGTGGTAGGAGACTTGGTTTGTGACCTGAGTAGTGGCACTAGGTCTGCAGGACTTGCAGTGTCATAGGACGGCCAATAACCACAACTGAGCGAGATCGGAAGATTGCCACGAGCAACACTTTAGGGGATGACTTCCGGTGAATCAGAAATTGATAAAAAAACAAAATGAAGGAAAAATATTGTAAATTACTATTTAATAGATGTGGCGTAATATTATGTGTTTTAACTCTGTTATGTGTTTTATTAGCTTGTGTGGGTTGGGTTATTCACACTTTGCAGCCAGCATCTGTACCTATATCTACCTCTCAGCCCATACCTTTTCGCACTACTATTTCCCCACACCAATTCTATACGCTACCAGGGCATGAACAAATTAGGAGAATGGAATATCTCAACAATTCATTCATCCAGCTGTTACACCGGCATCAATTAGTAATCAATACCACCGATTGTTGGGTTTGTGGACTTTTACTCCATAATACAGATAAAGGAATGCCATATTTAGTTCTACCCTTCTCCCTAAAAGGATCTGCTTGGGCTTACACCTCTATGTTTGCCAATGCCTATGAGAACCAACATCGTCATCCTGTTGGTCCGTATAGGGATGGAATTGACGTTAGTCATAATTCACTAATAAAGGGAATAGTGGCTATGTCAAAACATTATAAAACATTTAGTGAATTCCCCACCGACGAGCGACAAGCATACATTGACTGGAATGTGACACATTATGTCACTAGCCTTACAGACAGAGCCAAAAGGAAAGGATCCCCACCTATATATACTGTACCCCACCAAGGTCACCTATGTCTCCAAGCCAATGGTCAAAATCCTAAGGCTCAATTGGGAAAGAGCACTTGTAATATTACATATATCTATACATCCCGAACGTCTCCACCATTGGTAGCATCTCCAAGGAACATATTTCGTCTGCCATGACAGAGCCTATACATGGTTACCAGCCGATTTCTCAGGGACTTGTTATATGGCTTTTCTCCTCCCTCCAACATATTCAGCTCCTTCGGGACATCACAAGACAAGGTACGGCAGAGGGGTTATTGCTTTGGAGGACACAGCAGGACAGGAAGGAGGTGACTTCCTTAAAGGTTCCTCCCATTTTGGGGCCCTATGGCCAATAGTAGAAATATCAGACATCTCATTCGGGTAGTTGAGGCAACAATAAATGAAACTGTCGGAGCACTGAGTAATATCACTGCTGAGCTTCAGGCGGATCGCCTTATGACATTACAGAACAGAATGGTGTTAGACATCATTCTCGCAGATCGTGGTGGAGTCTGTACATTGATTGGATCGAGTTGTTGCATTTATATACCTGATAACGCCCCTACAGTATACCAGGCCATCTCTAAATTGCACCACATTGCTGAGTCCATCCACCAGGACGAAGGAAATTGGTCTCTGATGGGATGGTTTTGGGAACTACTGTCCACATGGGGATGGAAGGTATTGACCTTTGTTGGAGTAGTTTTGGCCATCATCTTCTCGTGTTGCCTTTGTTTACAATGTGGCCCCGCAATATGTGGTCTTTGTGCTATTATGTGTGTCCCAAGACCCATGCCACAGAAAACGGAGAATATGAAGATGAAGATGATGTTGCAGCAACAGCTTGACGACTTCATGACCATCGACATTGATTCAGATTAGCGTGAGTCTTTGTGTATTGCCTGCGTAATGGCAAAAGGAGGGTCTGAGGTTCTTTAATTTTGACCCCATCTTACAGTCACCGCCATTTTTGTGTTGCCTTTACACAGGCTGCTCGATGAGCGAAGTGTCTCTGCCCTTTTGGACTGCAACGTGTCAAAAACCCCCTCCGTCCTTGTCCTTAAACCAATCTCAGACACCAGCCGGCCTAACTAATCCTTGTCTGGACTACCTAATCCCCGTATCAACTATCTGTTAGCCTTTAGTATTCTCCTCTCGCCATATCTTATCTTCTGGCCTTCGCTATTCTCTCCCTGTGTTTTCCTACTTGGTAACCTTCCTCTTGAAGCATACAGATATGTCCTGCCATTGCAAACACCGAACTATGGGTACCAGTATTGATTAACTTTGGGGGCTGGATAACACACAACATGTAAGCAGAGAGCATTCTGGTGACACAATATCTTGTTTTCAAACTCTCCTGATTGGCTAAAAAATTTGTGCGATGGGTGTATGTTTGTACAGATGTATTTCGACGATAAAAGCTTGTGAGCCACGGAGTCAAGTGGCAGTCTCCTGAGAACCTACTTGATGTACTTCTTGGACAACTGTGCTTAGCTGCAGCTAATAAACTTGGTTTTCTATGCCAACAGGGTATTCCGTGTCTCTGTGCAACAAGGCAGGTGAACCCGAAGATTTCAGGCGTGCCCTGCGCCGCCAGGCCCAAAGGCCCGGTTCTTCAGTGCATCACAAAAAGTGACGCACCGGTGGCGCAAGGGGCTTGTAAATCTGCCCCACAATTGGAAAAAAAGATTTCGTGCCGATTTGCATTACTTTTGTGACGCAAACACGGCGTAAAATTTTAGTAAATCTCCTCCAGTTATATATATATGGGCTGCTTTTTCAATTCAATTTTACATCAATTACAAAAAGACACAATTCAACTGAATTATATGGAGTTTCGTAAAATATTGTGAAGCAGACCTGCTGTTGCGATAATGTTGATGTTTTTACCCATTTAAGCATGAATCAGTGGGGCTCATCAGGACCTGGCGCAAACTATGGAGGCACTAAAGTAAACCTTCATTTTGGATACGGAGAAATTGCATCTGTTCTTTTAAATTAGGGTGACCAGGCGTCCCGGATTTGCCCGGACGGTCCCGGTTTTTCCCCAGCTGTCCCGGCAGATTGCAGGAAATTTAGCTCCTGTCCCGGTTTTTAGAGAGGGTCGACTGAAAACGGTGGGAGGTGTTTTTTATGTTTTACAAAGCAGGGATAGTTAGCAGTTGTTTCAATAAAGCAATTTAATTAACAGGCACGCTTCTGGGTTTAAAAATTGCATTTTATGTAATGTTTCTAACCGCCTGTGCTGTAATCCTCTGCTTATGAGCGCTGCCATTCTGTGCGCGCACTTGAAGTAAAACTGTAGTCCTTCTTCTATTTTCGTTGAAATGTCCCGGTTTTTGGCTTTACAATTCTGGTCACCCTATTTTAAATAGTAATTGGTGTGGAAATAATCAAGGATAAATTACGGTTAGGACTTAATGGTAGGGCCATGGGCTGAATGCCACCTGATAGCTGTCCTGAACCCTCCTGGTAAAAACAGAATAAAGTTGGACAGACTGATGAGAGAAACTAGTAGTTGGACGAAAAAAGAGCTCAAGTCCGCCTCAGTCCTCAGACATGTGCGCGAGACGACTTTATCGTCACTCTGCCCAGCCTTACATTTTACCCCAATCGGTCATGGCCGCTTGTTAGCAAAATATCTTCCCGGTTATAGTTTTAACCCGATCCAGCATGGACACCACGCGTCTCATTCTAGTGACGTAGAAGCAATGGCGAGCCATTCTACGCCAGTGAGCTGTTTGGTCAAATCTCAAGCAGGGCGTGGCCGCAGTACTAATATTTGCATATTTTCTGTGCAATGCCAACAACTTCTTTTCTTTGTTTTTCTGTGTTAAATTGTTAATATTAATTTCTGCGAGTGCTCTCAGATCTTTGACTCCTTCCCATTTTAATCAAAATGAATATGTAAATCACGGCCTAACAGAACTAGGTGTTACTTAGCACTACCCCTTGAATTGCTACATAATCTTAAGAATATAGGGGCATATTAGCAAGAGGCACTATCGCCGCTTTAGCAGCACTTTTGCCGCTAAAGCGGCGATATCTATATCGCCCTATCAGCAAACTGTCTCTAACAGCAGTTAGCGACAGTTTGCGAGCATTAACGCCCGTTTTTACCGCTTTGCATGTCAGCGATATTTATCGCTAATGACATGCAAAGTGGGCGTTCCAACAGAACAAACCTGGGAAACACTCGCTAACAGGCCTATCGCCTATTAGCAAGGTGGCCATGGCCCCAGTTAGCGACGTGAAAAGTCGTGCTAACCGGGGTCATCGCCATTCATTTAACACCTGCAATTAGCAGGTGTTAGCCATACCTAACATGGGGGGGTGGATTATGCTGATACGACCACAGGGTCGTATCAGCAAGGTGTTCTCCCTTCTCCATGCAACATCGCTGGTTTTTCAGCGATGTTGTCATTTCCCCGCTATCGCTGGAATATTCATCGCCATAGCGCTAATCGTTGCTAATACAGCGTTAGCGTGGCGATATATTCCAGCGATAGCCGGCGATAAAAAAAATCACGCTAAGCAGGGTTAGCGATGATTATCGCCTCTTCTTGCTAATATGCCCCATAGCTCTTTACTATTTGTCTAGAAGGTTCCTCTTAAAGAGGAGCCGCTCAAACGTGGTTAATGAAAGATATCGAGGTTACGTTCAATTTGATGGGAAGTATCGTCGCGTTAAGAAACTAATAGTAATAAGAGTTATCTTTATGAAATGGTGTTTATATTAAAAAAATATTTAGTTGTTAATGCTTATCAATGGTAGATGATGCCAGATGATTCTGTAAATACAAACGAGAACAGCGAGGCTCGTCGTTGTTTGCCAAAAATTGCCCAGTTTTACCTTGTTTTAGTCCAGGTTATCGCCATTCTAGATTTGTTGCTAAGTAGAATGCTTTGTGAGAAGTTGTCTCTCCAGAGGTAAATAAATGATTACAAAGAACTTAACGTTCAACAAAACAGACTTGCACTGGGCATAGCGGCCAAGGTTTCAGATTGCTTATGTGTGACATTTTGACGTTCAACGACTATGAGTGACACTTTCTCGTGAGCGAAATCAAGCAAAGAAGAAAAGGGAAACATAAATATCAGAAATTACACCCATTTGAGCAACGAGAAACTCTAAGATCTTACAACTGCTGCAAAGCACCAATGCACAACACAGTTTTCTTGAAGTTCGTGGTTCTTATTTATCCAACAGCGCACATTACTTTCGAAGGTTCTGCACAATGTTGAGCCTCTTAATTTCTTATACGCACAGTTTGTCATAGCTGAGAAAGATTTGAGATTGCTTATGTGTAACATTTCAATATACTTATGAGTAATACTCAGCTGCCAAATGTGTGTGTGACACTTAGAGTGACACTTTCTCTCCATTAAAACCATGGAATGAAGTGTATTGAAAGAGATAAATATCAGAAATTCAGTATTCTGAACAATAAGAAGCACTAAACATATCTTCAAACTAATTCAAAACTCCTGAAATGAAAGCTCACTAACCAACAACCTCTTTCTAAAATGACCATACTGTAAAACAACTGTGGCAAAGCCTTTCACAGCAATGAAGACACACTAGGAGGACGTTTCCAGGGGCTGTGAGCCACTTGCTTTCCCTGACAAGACATCAATCGTGGGTCAACACTGCAGAAGCAGGCACAAAGTAAGTTTTAGAGGCCAGTGTGTCTAAAAATATACTGAGATTAAGAAGAGCATGCCTTGGGTTCTCAGTGTAATATGGCTAAAAAATGAATGGTGGCGTAGTAGGCTAATGTAGGCTGAAGAGCTGCAGACGGTCCAGTCCTGAGCTGTCAGAGAGCTCACTTGTGTCTGCCAGCCAGGCTGGAAAAGAAACACCCGCCTCAGGGCAGGACTGGAACAGAAAATAAACCCTGGTAGCAGACTAAAAGTGCCCCTCATTTAGCAAATCAGACAAGTAAAATTGGCCCACATTTGCAAATGAGAGCAGTTTTGAACTTGTCAAGACACGCTCTATAGTTTTTGCACTGTATAGAAGATTGCATGCATCTAGACTTGCTGCAGTTAATCTTTGTTATATTATCAGGGAAATCGACAGTAAAACCTGGTGCTCTAGCGCACATACAGCCAAAGGTAATCAGCCACACACTGACTGGTCACATGAACTATCCTTCGGGGCCTGGTAGATGGCATCTCAAGGAAAAAGAAAGCTGCTGCCAGAGACTCCTTCAATTAAGCTTCGGCAAGGTTTGGTATTTATATGAGGGAAATAAACGGTAAAACCTGGCGCTGCGCACCATAACTAACAGGCCCTGAAACATGCAAAGAAGTCAGCGCACACAAGGACCTGTGACTGTGACATCCGTACTTTGGGAAAGCACTGCACTTGCAACAGGCACAGCAAAAAAAAGAGAACTGACAAAAGCCTACACTATAAAATCTTCCTTACCAAGAAAACCTCTCCTCCCCTCTTTAAATCGTGTGCTACCTCGTGAGCGCATGTGAATTCAGCGAATATAGGCTTAGTTCCGTGCACCCAAAAGACAGGCCAGTTAGTCAATCACTTTTGCAGATATGTGCCCTCTACAATTATGCATCGCTTGGTCTCGGCTGCACAGAGAGTGTTATTATTGGTGCACAAAAACTGATGCTCCATGTCAACTATTCTATAGCAGACTGTTATTTCCTAGCCAAGAAGATCCTCTGCACACTACTTGATCATTCCCTGCCCGTCAATTGTCTAGGTACGTAATTGTCCCTAACATGAGGCTTCACCAAAATGACATTGCCATGAAGTAAATAGTAAGTTAAAAATTTCTGCACAGACGTCCGGCGGGCTGAGAGATTCCCGACACCTTAAATCATGACGGGCAAAGTTAGTTTATACGATTGTCTTTTAGGAGTCGGGTGGTGTTAGATGCACCTCTGCTGTGTGCCGAAGTAGCTTGGTAAGTGAGGGCGCGTGCTGCAGAGGGCGGCCGTGTGCAAACAGCAAACAATAGTTAACATATCCCAATTATACCACTGAAGCTTTCACCCATTAACTGCAGCGCACGGACAGTAAGCGCTTAGGCAGACTTACTTAATTTTGCAGCAGGGGGAGGGCGGCCAGCGAAAGCAGCTGCATACACGGGCCGGCAGGCGGTCTGGGTCACATCTGTGCCAGTGAGGCTCGCTCAGCTACTAGCTGCAGCCCTCTGGGCACTAGAGCTACGAACGATGGACCACCTCTCTGCCGGCGGCCGCAGTGATCCAAATGTTTCATCCTCCGCCCCCGATGAGGTCTGCCACCCTGCCTGGGCTGGCTGTTTAGGCGTTGCGAAAGCGGGAGCTGAGCTCCTGAATGCAGGAAGCACTGCTGCATGAGCAAAATGAAACTAATTTCAAATATCGCGCAGCACCACCCATGATTCAATTCTAGTGTTACACTGTTGCACTTGAGCTCAGCCAGTCCCCAATCCTGCCGAGCAGCGCGCACAGCGCGCTTCCTGCCACTCTCCGCTCTTACCAAATTGTATTTTACCACTAATCAACCAGCACTCTCCACAGCCACTTGACACCTGAGATGAGGCGCTATATATGCGTGACAATGGATTTCAGTGCGGTGCTGCGGACCACCACACTGAAATACGTTAGTCTAACGCCTGATGCGTGATACTTGGCAGGGCTGACTGGGCCCACATGCTAAAGAAACAGTGATACTAGTGACATGAGCACCTAAGTGACCACGAGTTACAGCGCCTGGGCCCTTTTTAGGTCGAGCATCAGCGCATGCGCTGTCTGCAAGACCTCCTGTAATCACTAAATACGACTTTACTCCCGCCTCTACTTACCATTGGTTCGCTCGCGGGTCACTTTTATTTTCTGCCTCCTTATTAGTTGGCACTCATGTACTGCTGGTCTGTTCTGTTGTTTGGAAGGGTGTCACTTCTTGGCACACATCTTGCCATTTGCTGGAAACTCAATTTAGTAAAATGCAGATATCAGCCTTTTTTGTATTTTGCATACAGCATTTGTATTTTTAAATTCTTTTTTTTGTGTAAAATATATACACCGCACTTAAACACCGGTGGGCCAGGTACATTAAGGGGCATATTCTCAAGCCCCTATCGCCACGGGAACGTCACTTTTTCTGACGTTCCTGTGGCGATAGGGTCAGCGCCTTATTCACAAGGCAGCGTTAAGCCACTTAACGTGGCTTTAAGCCACGTTAAGTGGCTTAACGCTGCCTTGTGAATAAGGACCCTTTCACGCTAAACTTAGCGTGAAAGGGGTGTGCAGTGGGTGTTGAGGTGGGCGTTCCACCGCAACACCCATTGAATTCGACGCTGCCACCTATTCTCAAGGGCGGCGTTAATAGGTGGCAGCGCCGAACTTAAGACCAGGACAATCCTGGTCTTAAGTTGGCGAAACGAGGAGAAATGCTTTATTTCTCCTCGTTTTTGCTTTTTCCATGTGTGCTGCCTTGTGCAGCACACATGGAAAAAGCAAAATGCCATGGTTTGTTCATGTACAGGAAGGTGTCCCTTCCTGTACATGAACAAACCTTTTTAAAAATGCCATTTTGTAACTTTCATGTGTGCTGCACGAAGCAGCACACATGAAAGTTACAAACTGGTATTTTGGGATTGTTTATGTGCAGGAAGGGGCACCTTCCTGTACATAAACAACCCTCCCCTGCACACATACACCCTTGCACTCTGGTGCAAGGGTGCCTGCGTTGGCGCTCGCAGGGGGAAACGCCAGGCTGCACCACATTCTTGAGAATAGGGTGCAGCCTCGCGTTTCCGAAGTGGCGGTGAGAGGCGTTAAGCCAAGGAGGCTTACGCCTCTCACCGACACTTCATTGAGAATATCCCCCTATGTGTCATAGTGCCACATTATTAATGGATGCATATCTTTTGAGGTGGCACCTGGATTCCGATAAAGCTTTCAGTCGATATGCTAAGTATTAGGTCTACAGTGGAATTAATTTACCTCATATAAATTTATGACTTCATTTTGATAAATCACTGATGGATTTTCCTCCAAAATGAGGTTGCTGTGTTGGTGTTAGCAACACTTTTTACATTTTGCATTGTGTTGAAAAAAACGTCACTACTTTTTGTTTGGAATGAGCCTGCAAAATATAATGATCAAAAAGCGTTGAACACAGAAACATCAGGCAGACGTTTCCTCTCTGGCAGTCATCCGGGAGCAATGCTCATTTGATTCGGAGAGAGCGCACATTTATAGCAAAGCCTGACAAACTTTCAGAGTAGGGTCAAATGGGTATAAGTATTAAACCTCTGGGAGCCAGGTGTTAGGATATCATCATAAAGTGCCCTTCATTTGTATCTAAACTCAGAGCTTTGCACCTCATCATTCTAGCCACTAAGCAATTTTAAAGATTCGCACCCCAGATGCCACATTCAACCCTTGTCATGCTGTAAAGCAAGGGCTTCCATTTAGGCCTAGAAAAAGATGGCTGCTAGAGCTACATAAATACTCTTAATTCGATTTTGCTTTTAAAACTGTCCCTCCCATGTTCCTAACTGATATAGGTGGGTACTTGATGCCGTTTCTTTTATTATTTTTCTGTCAGTTGAGTGTCACAGCCACTCTTAAAATGCACTACACGCAGTAGATCATAAAAACAAATTTGTGCATATGAATAAGCCTGGCTCCAGTTGTCTAATGGAGTCTTACACTCAATTGACATACATACAGTATACATTTCTTAAAGAGTGGGGCCACAACATGTTATCTACAAATCAAGGCCCGAGCCTTTTGGAAGCGATTATTACTGAAATAAGAGCCAAAGGTAAATGCAAGCCTAAACTTACAGATTTTAGTCTTTGTGCACATGTCTTGCAGAAACACATAACGAAAAGGTATTATCATTTACAATGCCAATAGCGCAAACGGTTGCAAATGCGAGACCTATTGCATTGCAAATGCTTGTTATGTTTTGCCTGCACAGCTGTGCTTGTGAAATCTATTGTTTTTAATATAAGCTTAAAAGGGGCTTACATCCTGCACCATCTCTTTCCTGGCTTCTATGTGTGTCACTTACTTTTCCACCATTTCTATCGATTGTAGCATGTTTTCCTGCATTTACAAATGCTTGTTCCTTGTCGTCTGCTTCTCTTATCAGTTTCTCGCGGCCAAAATACTTTTACTTAACATCTGCTTTGGTGGAACTCTTTTTTCATAAAGTTTTCCCTCTTTTTGCTTTTTTGTCTTGCAGCAGATATATAGCACCCGGAGAAAGTGATTTGCTCAGAATCACAGGATGTTGCGCTGCCGAGACTCGAACAGGGATCCCCAGCTCACAAGTCAGCAGCTCTGGCTGCTGCACGACATCCTCTCCACTCCCGTGTTACTTATCCCTAGCGATGATTGATAAAAACAGCATTTTATTCATCACACAGTCGAAACCGATGCATTACCAATGCTTGTATTGACAGGGTCACCTGACTGGTGACACCTGTGTTGTATGTGTGTGGGGTGGATGGGTGTAGACAATGTCGCTAGGGAGGGGCTGATAAATGAAATGTCCAACAGGCAGGGCCCGACTGGGAACCCAAAGCAGCCCTGGCAAATGTTATCAGACCAGCCCCATATGGTGCGTGCGAGCGAGCCTAACCAATAGAAGGGGAGTCTGGGAAAAGAACATTTGTGAAAAATTGCATAAATGGTGCATTCTACAACACTTTTTTCATTATATACTGAAATGTCCTTGTCTACTGAGGGTGAAGACACTCAGGGGCTTATTTACAAGCTCCTGTGTGCTGCCGGAAATTCACTTTTAGTGACGGTCCGGAGGCGCACACTGCAGGGCCATATCTACAAGGCCACGTAAAGCCACCCTACGTGGCTTTTCATGGCCTTGTAGATATGGACTGAGGCAACGCAGCGCAAGTCACAGCGTTGCTTCACCCTGCAATAGGGAGGTGTGCCATGGGAATTACGGTGGGTGTTCCCACGTAACACCCATGGAATTTGACACATTTCCAGACCTACGAGATTTAATAAACCTGTGAATACGTCAAAAGCCTACGCCTCCCAAGTGAGGTGTAAAGGTGGCGCAACGAGGAGAAACACCTATATTTATTCTCATTTTACCTTTTTCTATGTGTGCTGCATTCCGCAGCACACATAGAAAGAGGAAAACGGCTCTCATGATTGTTTTTGTGCAGGAAGGTGTCCCTTCCTGCACAAAAACAATCATCCCTGCAATGCAGGCACCCTTGCACCAGGGCATTTAGCCACGTTAAGTAAGGCGAAGCCCCTATTGCCACAGGAACAGCATAAAAAGTGACGTTCCTGTGGCGATAGGGGCTTGTAAATATGCCCTTAAATGGTCGGAAAGATTTATAACTACAAAGAAATATAGGGATGGGAGGAATAGAGACTACAGCTGGATGTAAAGTTCAGCAGAAGAGCTCTAAATCCGCTCGTTTGAAGTAACTGCTAGGATAAGAGTGCAGTTGTGGGAAGCCCTTGGCTGGGGGACGAGAAACATAGGGGCAGTTTCACAAGACCCCTGTGCCACCTGAGTGTCACTTTTTTTGACGCCCTGGTTGCACACAATGCTGAGCCATATTTACAAGGCCACGCAAAGCCACCCTGAGGGGCTTTTCATGGCCTTGTAAATATGGCCCCTTTCTTGCACTAATCTGCGTTCCATTGATGTTGCTGTGGGTGTTCCCACGCAACACCCATGTATCTGTTGTATTCCCATGTTTACAAGGTTTCATAAACCTGGGAATGCATTAGGGGAGGCGTTAAAGTGGCGCAACAAGGAGAAATACCTTTATTTCTCCTTGTATTTTGCCCTTTCTATGTGTGCTGCATTCTGAAACACACAAAGAAGGAGGAAAATGCCATCAATAATTGTTTTTGCGCAGGAAGGTGTCCCTTTCTGCACAAAAACAATCATCCCTGCAACACAGGCACCCTTGCACCATGGTGCAAGGGTGCCTGCCTTGGCGCTAGGCAGCCAATTGTGCGCCAGGGCAGAGGATAGCACAAGGATGCGTCGTATTGCTGTAAATACAACGAATCCCTGCACTTTCCTAATGAGGCAGCTTGGCGCAGCAAAATAGCTTGCAGCGCCGAACTGCGTCATTTTCTAGTAAAAATGCCCCACAGATTTGGAGGAGTTAGACCTCTGTGCATGGCTACAGAAAGATGTGTGGGGGATAGGGAGGGATGTCTAGAGAGGTGTAGATCTCAAAAGATACCGTGCTGAATTTTAGCAGATCTGTAAAATGACCACTGCATCAACTACTTCACAAGAGTGGAATTGTTCTAGTCTAGTCTTAAGCAAGACGGATTCTCAAGTGTTACTGAATTATAAATACCTATGTACATTAAAGAGGCATCCTCCAAAGGATATGTGGAATTAAGAAATCATGGGGTATATTCACAAGAACGTGTGATAACTACCGCAGGAGTAGCGTAACGCAACTTTCAATAACGCAGCCTATCACGGGAAAATAACCCCGTGTCAACGTGGAATTCACAACAAGGCGGTAGCATGCGATAGCCTGCCGAAACCGCGGACAAAGTCCGCGATACAACCACCACGATGGAGATAAAAACACAAACCACAAAACCAAAAAACACGCGATGGGCCAAAGCGCAGTGAGGAAACCAGCTACAAGCAGCGCCAGGCCTGCAACACACACCTGGCAGGCGTCAGAAACCTCCATAAAAGCAGAAAAAAAAACCCACACACAAACTGACCAACACACAAGCACCATGGAGGCAGCCGTAGCAGGCGCAGAGGACCAGCGCAACCCCACAAGCACCCCGGACGACCAGCCTGGGACCTCGGGGACAGTGAAGGGCAAGGACAAGAAGACCAGGAAGACCAAGTTCAGTCCGCAGGCGAACAGGATCATAGTCACGGAGGTGATGGAACACCATCAACAACTCTTCGTCACCTCCAACGTGTCATTGGGCACCAAAAATGGAATATGGCGGGACATCGTCGACAAGGTGAATGCCGTCGGAGAGCACAAGCGGACAATGGACGAGGTAAAGAGGCGATGGAATGACATCAAGCGGAAGACCAAGGATAAACTCTCCGCCAACCTGAAGGCAGCAACGCAGACCGGAGGTGAGGGCCCAGCGCCACAGCTGGAGCTGGATGACATGGAGGAGCTGGTGTCGACAGTCATCAGTGTGGAGACTGTGGCCGGAGTCGGGGGACCGGACACTGCTCGACAGGACACAACACAACCGCAACAGGGTGAGTGACCACCAGGTACTGGGGGACGGGGGAGATGGCCACAATGGCACACATGCACAAGCAAGCAGGGCACAGTGCACACCCACAATCACTCTGGGTCCTCGCCCAGACCCACAGACTGTCACAATGTACAATGCCATGCTGTCTGAATGTCAACCTGTACCATGCGGCTACATACATGTGGACACATTGTAATACATCATCTCCCCTTCACATCGCAGGGGCATCTTCAACACCTCCTGCAGAGCTGCCACAGCCACTCTTCACTGATGACGAGGAGGAGGACAACACCAACATCGACATCCAAACCATCCAAGACCTCATTGACCTCCTCCGCAACTCACCTCCAGGATCAGGGCAGCCCAGCTACATCCATGAGACCCCACCCACCAGCCAAACCACCCAGCAGGAGGCACCCACAGCCCCGGCACCCTCCCAAGACCCCCAGGAACAACAAATGGCCTTCCAACGCCGTGTGCTGGAGGGCCAGAGGGAGACGGCCGAGGAGGTGCGGGTGGGGTTCGAGCTCATGGCTAACAAACTGGACGCCATCCTTGGGTGTCTATGTCCGCCCCATGGTCTCCAGCGAGCCCTGACTGACATCTCTGGAGTCATGACGCGGAGGGAAGAATACCTGTCCGCTCACAGTGGCCCCAGCGATGCCAGCCTTGAGCTGGCACACATGCGGAGGCTCATGGAGGACATGGTGCGGATGGAGGCGGAAAGGATGGCAGCCGCCGCTGCACATCAGCGAAATGTAGCTGGGATCTACCGTGCCCTGCATGTCCTCGTCATGGCATTGCTGCCACAAGGCGTAGCAATGATGAATGCTGCTGCCCCCACACCATCAACATCTCCGCCCCCTGGTGTGTCAGTGCCTCCCAGTGCGGCAGGCGTATCCACTCCGGCACCTGATGTGTCACTGCCACACAGTGCGGCCGACAATCCTCCTCCTGCCCCTGATGAGTCAGTGGCACACAGTGCCGCAGCCGGCACTGCAACACCCACAGGTGGGGCTGGGCACACACCCGGGGAGGAGGATGTGGATGGGACTGTGGTCAGGAGGGCCAGGCACTAGCATCCATTACCGCCACCTTGCCTGTTTCTGCTTGGTGCCGCACATGGCCTCAAGACCTACCACTGACCCCCGATACACTCCGAGGCACTCACCTTGGACAGCGACATGGACTGCCACATCCTGTTTGATGACCAATGACACGGCGGACAGACTGCGGACTGTACCCTTCCTTTTCCGCAGTACAGGTCATCCCGGGAGGGACACTGGCTGGCCCTCCACGGGCCCATATTGTGTGGTGTGCTCGGCATTGACCTGTACCGCTCCAGCTGCATGACTGCACTGGATGTGCAAATAAACATCCAGTGACGCACTGCTGTGTAATGTCTTACGTCATTCCTGTGTGGATGTGTGGATGAATGTGGGGACAGTGCCTTCCCTTGCGTCAATGATGTTCATCCTGTGGGATGCCAGTAAGGGGGTGCGACATTGTATCTTGTGTAGCGGGTTCCGTGAACACTGCAGCAGGGACACACGCATCAGTCACTTCCTTGTCCGGACATGGACTGGACCACGCCCAGAGCCCACGAGTCATTGTTGCAAGCCCTGCGCTGGTCCGGCGTACGGCAGGCCAGTCCACTCCGCTTATGCCCCGAGGGGGGGCCCTCATTGCTACGCGTCGCAGCCGTACTCGCTGGTGGTGTGCAGGTCACTGGTCTAGTCGTCAGCATGTCACAGCCACTCCCTGAGGGCAGGTTTTCACACACACCACACCCATCCGGCACAGGCGTCACAGGCCATGTTACTCCGCCAACATAAGGGTCCGACGACGTCACATTCCCCTCTTCCGGTGGTGACTGGATGACGGACGCCCCACGGTTCGCACTCATATAGGGCCCATGAGTTGTTGCGCACACGGTTAGTGGCATCCGAGGCTTTGAGTACTGCACGGGCCTATCGCCACGTGGCACAGACTGGGGTTGCACAGGGTTAGTGGCACCAGAGGCCTTCCAGACGGCACAGGCACCCCGCCACGGGACAGTGACTTTGGGTGCCCTGAGTCAGTGGCACCTTGAGCTGCTGAGAGGGTGTGCAGCCTGCGATGATGCCCTGTCCCTGCGGTCCGGACGGCTCAGGTTTTGTGTGCCCTGCTGGACCGCAGTGTAGGCCAGAGCCAGCAGACAGCGCGGGCCTACCGCCACGTGGCGTCGCTTCCGGGATCCCAGAGTTGGTGGCACCCATTGGGCTGAGAGGGTGTGCAGCCTGCGATGGTGCCGGGTGCACTGGTATGTCCTCTGCCATGGATTAATCAAGACCCAGCACCAAACGTGAGACCTGGTGGCCTGCGGAGCGGGGCTGCATGATGTGGAGGGTGCCATGTCCGCGGGCCCCGGGCTTGTGGCTTGCACGTGGTGGGACCTCCTGTCTACGCGCCAGTGGCGGAAGGTGAGCATTGAGGCCTGGGTGTGCATGAGCGGGCATGCTCCAATGGGCAGCGGGAGGGGTTGGGGTGCCTCTGCCTGGATGTGCATGGGCGGGCAGGCGATGTTGTCTTGTGCAAGTGTGTGTACTGTGCCAGTCATGTGTCTGGGCTCTGTTTCAGCTGACGGCTCTGACTCAGATATGTGACCTGGTGTCCTGCTATGCATACCGGCACGTGGTTGGGGACACACCGGTGGCAGCAGGTGAGCAGTGTGGCCTGGGTGCGTAGGGGCGGCACTCTCTCTCTCTCCCTCTCTTCCTCTCTCTCTCCCTCCCTCTCTTCCTCTCTCTCTCTCTCTCTCTCTCTCTCCTCTTCTCTCTCTCTCGCTCTCTCCCTCTTCCTCTCTCTCTCTCTCTCTCTCTCTCTCTCTCTCTCTCCTCTCTCTCTCTCTCTCTCTCCCTCTCTTCCTCTCTCTCTCCCTCCCTCTCTTCCTCTCTCTCTCCTTCGCTCTCTCTCTGTCCTCTGATGTGCGCAGGACACACCTTCTCATCATGTTTTTTGTCTTACAGGCTGTGACCTACGTATTGTCCGGAGGGGAGCGGCCATGTGTCTTCATTTCATTTCGTTGTTCATTTTAATAAAGTTTCATTTGTTGCTTCGAAAGTGAATGTGTGCTGGTCATTTCTGTGACAACACATCCATGTCACCAGTTGTGATTGAGCGGCATCAAGCGGAATATTTTGTACATGTTTAGGTGTGGCTGATGTGGCATGTCTTTGGTCGGGGGGGGGGGGTGCCAGGGAAGGGGTGGCCCTGGGGTGGTGGCGGTGGGTGTTGTGGCCCTCTTGGGTGTCCGGGCCGCATGATGTGTGGCTCCATGGCATCTGTTGCCCTTCGGATGTGGCCCTGGGCTGTGCTCCCTTTTGTGGTGCTGGCTGCCGTCCGAGTTTACACCAGGTCACAGCAGGTGTAGATTTCCTGGTGCTAACGCGCCTTATCGCCTGTTTTGTGTTTTTATCGCGGATGTGGCTGGTCGTTGTGAATGTTGAGGTGTGCTGTTGTCTCGGCTTTAGTCACGGGAACGCCTACTCTGCATCTCATTAGCGATATTTGCGAGGGTCCTCTGTGGCGATGTTTTTTGAGGCTGCTATCGCGGGTAAACTGGTGCTGTGGGCTGTTAACACTGGCTTGTGAATGGGGGGTAAATTTATCACGACTTTGGCTGCGATAAAGTGCCGTTAATTCGGAGATGGCTCCTTGTGAATATGCCCCCATAATTCATGGCATTAGCATCTTGACATAATGTTTTTCCTCATTATCAGAGTCACAAACGAAAAACACTGTAAACACTAAGAAATAGCTGTTTTAATTACGTCTCCTTTGAAGTTCATGTGAATTGTCGAGAAGTTAGTAAGTAAATATAAAAGACTATTTTACTTTCGACCGTATATCAGAATTTCCTGTAATCTTATAATAAACCTCAATTGAGCCTATAAACCTGGCATGAAATGAACATTTTCATTTTAGATGTGAGTGTGTGTCTGGCTGTATGTGAGTATGAGGATTGATACATGAGAGTGTGAAGATGGGTGGCTGATATGAACGAGTGTGAATTAGAACGTGCGAATTAGGAAGTGTAAAATAAATGAATGAAAGTGAGGTGGACGTATGGACTGATAGGTGTGAGTATGGATTAATGAATTCATGAGTGCCGATACATAGACACATACTTTTGTGGAAGGATGGAAAATTGAATGTGAGAAAGGATAACTGAATGTGTCGGTGATTGATTGTGCGAATGGAGTATGAATAAATAAATGGATGAAAGAATGATGGGCTGAATGAAAGGAGGAATGAGTGTGAGGATGGGCAGATAATGAAGTGTTGAGGTGATAGATTTGTGAATCATTGTAGGATGAGTTAGGGTGGCTAAATGATTTGTGAATGCCCGGATCAATGAGTGTGAGGATGTATGGGGGCATATAAATGTGAGAATGTGTCAAGATGGCCCTGGTTCCATTTTACTGGGCCCATGTTCTGTTTCCCTGAGTTTTTGTAACATTTGTGTTAACCTAGTGTTAGAGTAATAAAAAATAAGAGAACCGTCAGCTGGACTTGTGTCTTTAAGCATGGTCCGGTGTAAGACCACTCTCACCTATGAAAAGGCCCTAGTGTGATCCTCAGTACACAATAGCTCGAAATACCAGTTGCAGAAACTCTAGTGAGGACCAAGGTGCTGGAAGTAGTCTAACCCTCACTTGGACTTCATCGAAATGGAGATACTTGAATTTCTTTGCATGTAAATATCTGTAAAGAAAAAAGAAAAAAAACCTTTGTGGAACAAAGTCCAGAGCAAAAGCGTCATGGTCGTCTCCGCACGGATGGCTGATGCTCGGAGCAGGTAGATGGCTGAGAGTGGAACCCTATTGCAACCAGGCTTCCTATTCCATAAAGAAACATACATATGTTGTGGAAAAGTGCTCTGGTCCTAACCTAGCAACAGGGTTCCATGAGCATGGAGGGAGGGAGACTGGAAGTACCAGCAGCCATAGCTGTCCAAGATGTACACTCAAGTCATACACTCTATCCGAATCTCCTCCACCCTCCGGCTTTATATTTGAGATATCAACTCCCCAGACTGTTGAACACCACCACTCCATGATAGACACTCCCATCATCCCCATGACTATGGCAGTGACCGGCTGTTGGTAGCACGTTGAAAACAAACATATGGCAAACAACACATAACATATTAGCTGGTAACACACTAGCGTGACTCCTAAATAGGCCAGCCCCCCCTTACCGCAGGTGGCTAGTTTGCACTTTCATGTAAGTGTTATGTTCTTAATTGCTATGGTATTTAGAATGTTAAGGTTGGAATCCCTCTCGAGTTCCGTGTGGAGGGTTCGGGGTTTTGACAGTTGTGTCTGGGACCACGGGAGCTGTGGGCTGGAGCTGAGAGTGCTTGTTGTGCTGTCCTGAATAAAGATTCAACTTAATCTACTTCGGCTGTTTCGCTTGTCCTTCTTCCGCTCAGAAGAACCCACTACATTTGGCGACGATTGGGCTCTGACAGCACCGTCAACGGCACTACTCCCGATCATCATCGCTGCGAGAGGAAACTGGAAACTACTCTTCTTCAATTTATTGCTCGTGAGGTTGTTTTACAACAATATTGGAGGTAAAGACTATGGGGCATATTATCAAGCCCTCTATCGCCACGTCAGCGGCACTTTTCTGCCGCTAATGCGGCGATATTTTTATCACACTATTAACAAGCTGCAGCTAACGGGCCTTAGCGTGAGTTTTTTAGCGATAGCGGCCTTTTTTTTACCTTTAAGCATGTCAGCGATATATATCGCTAATGACATGCAAAGTAGGCGTTCCTGACTAAAACTCCATTGAAACAGTCGCAAACACAACTTCCCCCTATTATCAATGCCCGCGAAGCGATAGGAAAATTTGCGCTAACCGCGCTTATCGCTGGAATTTAACGCCTGGAATAAACTTGCCTTAACCATCTTGTCAATGGGGGGTGGATTGTTAGGTTAAGTACACACTTGCCTATTAGCAAGCTTTTCATTTGCGCAGTGATTTTAGCGCTGGAATTCTCACGCTATTGCTCGGTCAACTCGCTATCGCTGGATTTCGTATCGCCTTTGCGATACGCGTTGATAATACCGCGCTATCACGGCGAGGAAATCCAGCGATAGCCGGCGATAAAAAAAAACAGCGCTAAGCGCGCTTTGCGTTAAACATCGCAGATCCTTGATAATATGCCCCTATTACTTTACTTGCGCCTCCGCTTTTACCTCTACGCACTTCAGCATAGCTTGTGCCTGCCACGCGCTGATTCAAATCTATAGCGGAACGAGGCCTGCTCGCTCTGCGTTCGCCTTTCATCGTTGTCTACTCTGCGCCTCCACCAGCATTTCTTGCGCCTGTCACGCGCTCATCTGAATCCAAAGTGGGAAGCAGCCTATGCGCGCTGCCTCCGCCTCTCATCTACTCGCTGCATATTAACTTGCTCGAGCCTCTCACCAGCTTCCTTGTCTGCCTGCATAGGCTACTTGAATCTATGAGCAGCTGGTCTCTTCAGCGCATAGCAGAGGCACCCCCCACTTAGTCGCCCCACCCGGATCCCAATAAATTCAGACCACACCAATTTCATGTTTATGGAAGAATTGAGGCCGCAGTTTATTAGGCATTTTTCAACTTACAAGCGATCCTTTAAACACCATTTAACTTATTAGGCGAGCCTGTGTCCTTGACGCATAAGCTCAGCACTGTGCCCTACATTCAGTGCTGGTCCATTTGCCCAGTTAACCTATTACCTCGGAACGCAACCTTTCACTTTCACTCCGGGCAAGCGTCTGCTTGCAGCCCGACCGGGTAACCTTTTTACTTCCGGTATCCACACACTACCCTTGGGTAAGCGTCTGCTTCCAACCCAACTGGATGACCTTTTCATTTCCGGTGTCCACACACTCCCCGGGTAAGCATCCGCTTCCGACCCGGCCGGGTGACCTTTCACTTCCGGTGTCCACACATCTCCTTCCGGGTAAGCGTTTGCTTCCAACCCGACCGGGTGACTTTTCACTTCCGGTGTTACCAAACTTTTGTTACGTGTGCAAGCATATGTGATTCCAGCCCCCCAGACCCTGGGTGAACGTTCCACCACCCCTCTCTGCGAAGGTGACCCGGTACCCCAACTCTTTCCCTGCCACAGGCTCTGCCCTTAATTGTCTACTATGGGCCCGTTTCACAGAACTAACTTAAGACAAAATCCTAAACTTACTACCATTTTGGTATTCACAGAAGGCACTTACTCATTTTGGTATTCACAGAAGGCACTTACTTACTCATTTTGAGTAACTTACTCATTTTGAGTAACTTACTCATTTTGTGTAACTTACTCATTTTGGTATTCACAGAAGGCACTTACTCATTGATGAGTAAGTGCCTTCTGTGAATACCAAAATGAGTAAGTTACACAAAATAGTAAGTTACTCAAAATGAGTAAGTTACTCATTTTAGTATTCACAGAAGGCACTTACTCATTGATGAGTAAGTGCCTTCTGTGAATACCAAAATGAGTAAGTTACACAAAATGAGTAAGTTACTCAAAATGAGTAAGTTACTCATTTTAGTATTCACAGAAGGCACTTACTCATCAATGAGTAAGTGCCTTCTGTGAATACCAAAATGAGTAAGTTACACAAAATGAGTAAGTTACTCAAAATGAGTAAGTTACTCAAAATGAGTAAGTAAGTGCCTTCTGTGAATACCAAAATGAGTAAGTGCCTTCTGTGAATACCAAAATGGTTGTAAGTTTAAAATTTTGTCTTAGGTTAGTTCTGTGAGTCGGGTCCTTAATTGTTTGCTTCCGGTTCTCCTGAACAAGGCCATTGGGAGAGCTTGCCAGTAGTACCCCCTGGATCCTGACTGTCCCGTCTGTGGCCTGTTCCCGTCTCGTAACCTGTCCCCAACCTTTATTATCAAAGGACCTCCTGCAAGTGACCTATGCCTCTGCGACAAATGTCCCCTGTAGTCTCCTCCCCTCTACTTCTTGCTCCTAAGTAGGTGGGTGGGTGGGTCTTCTCTTGTAAAATTCCCAGGAGAAAGAGGGTCCTGTGCCCGGCGCCTCCGCTTAAGTACCCCCCACCTCTCTACCGAATTCCTAAGGATAAATTTATCGCCGAGCTGACCCAGCTCTGTGATCTGCTGGTCCAGCTCCTTCCCTGCCTACCTTCCCTTGTCCCCGCCCAATACTGTCTGGGTTCTGCTCCTTGGGGGTGGCCTCCACTAAGACCCCCGGTCCAGCCACTATCCCCCTCCCCTTGGGGAGTGGGGGGCCGAACCAAGGGGTATAGCAGAGGCACCCCCCACTTAGTCGCCCCACCCGGATCCCAATAAATTCAGACCACACCAATTTCATGTTTATGGAAGAATTGAGGCCGCAGTTTATTAGGCATTTTTCAACTTACAAGCGATCCTTTAAACACCATTTAACTTATTAGGCGAGCCTGTGTCCTTGACCCATAAGCCCAGCACTGTGCCCTACATTCAGTGCTGGTCCATTTGCCCAGTTAACCTATTACCTCGGAACGCAACCTTTCACTTTCACTCCGGGCAAGCGTCTGCTTCCAGCCCGACCGGGTAACCTTTTTACTTCCGGTATCCACACACTCCCCTTGGGTAAGCGTCTGCTTCCAACACAACCGGATGACCTTTTCATTTCCAGTGTCCACACACTCCCCGGGTAAGCATCCGCTTCCGACCCGGCCGGGTGACCTTTCACTTCCGGTGTCCACACATCTCCTTCCGGGTAAGCGTTTGCTTCCAACCCGACCGGGTGACTTTTCACTTCCGGTGTTACCAAACTTTTGTTACGTGTGCAAGCATATGTGATTCCAGCCCCCCGCACCCTGGGTGAACGTTCCACCACCCCTCTCTGCAAAGGTGACCCGGTACCCCAACTCTTTTCCTGCCACAGGCTCTGCCCTTAATTGTCTACTTAATTGTTTGCTTCCGGTTCTCCTGAACAAGGCCATTGGGAGAGCTTGCCAGTACCCCCTGGGTCCTGACTGTCCCGTCTGTGGTCTGTTCCCGTCTCGTAACCTGTTTTTATTTGTCGGATCGCTTTGTAAGTACCGCCATGCCTCGCTGGGAGCTTTCGCTGCCAGCGAGGCCCCCCCCCGCCATACCTGCGGCCCAATTCTTCCACACTACCAACAGCCCCTTGCATTCAACGCTGCTCGTATGTTCAGTAGCAGTACATCCGTCCCAGTATCGGATAGGTACACCCCATCTGCATTGTAATAGTGTGGCTGCCGCAAGTTAATTGGGCTATGCCTAATGCTGCCGAACCCTGCCCCGCACAGAAATTTGCCCATAAGGCTGTTTAGCCTCCTCCTTGACAACTCTATACCCGTTTGGGAGCGAGCACCAGCCCATACCCTTCTGGGAATGATCTCAGACCATACAATTTCTGTGGCATCCATGCTTCTGGCTAAATTGGTGAGATCTTTCTTTAGCATGTGAAGTAGATTACCCCTCCCTATCACTGGAAGGTCATTTCCCCCTAGATGAATTACTAGAACATCCGGGTCCCTTGAGTGGGTGCGGCACGCTTGTATGACACTGTCCAATTCTCTCCACTGTAACCTTGTTTTTCCAAACCATTTCACACTTGTACGTTGAAACAGGATTGCCGCATTCCACCCATTGTTGCGAGCTCTGTTTGCAGCCCTGGACACGTAAGAGTGCCCGATGACTCAAACGGTTTTACACTCTGTGGAGTAGAACAGAAGCACAGAAAGGAAAATAATGAGCCGTTAAAACCCTTTATTCAGTATAAACTTGGTATACATATATGTGGTACTGTCCCCTAGCAACTCGTCCCCCATACCTGCTTCTTAATCCTGTATCTGTTGAGTGTTTGGGCGAATGTAAACCCGAAACCTATCTGATTCCCATGTTCCTATTCGTTTAATTGCGTTTGCTGACATCCCTTCCTGGAAGGCTGTGGTTGCTGCCCCAATGCGAAAGGAATGTGTAGTATAGTGATGCCCTTGGAGCCCTGCCCTTTGGACCGTTGCTGCTAACACCCTTTTGAACTGATAAAGTGTTACCGGAGTCCCATTTTTATGGGTGAGAAGGTATGCGTCGCCGTTGACCCCTTCCCGTTCCTTCATGTGCCCTGCCATAAGCTTAACTGGAAGGGACAATACCTAGTGGCGAGATAATAAAATTGTTTAGGGGGGGGGGGTTCGAATGGGCCTGCTATTCTACCTAGTTGCAGCTCTTTTTGTATCTTTTCTGCAACTGTTTCTGGAAGTTCCTCCGCTGAGCGAAGGTTTTTTGATGACCTGCCTGCTAAAGGGCCACTGTAAGGTATTCTGAACCCTTCTTTGAAACCCCAAAAAAGTAGTTCCCTCTCCTCTTCCTTTGGGTAATTATTCAAAAGTGTTGCTAGCATCTCAAAGTTTACAGGGGATGGGCCTTTGGTTACTGGGCCCCAACTATGGCTGACCCATGAAAGTGGTGCCCGGTGTAGATCTAGCGTGGGCTTTGCATAAGAAAACGGGATGGTCTCCACTGCACTGTGAGCACACCCATGTCGGAATTTGCGTAGCATCCCCCAGGTGCAGTTGCCTGCATTGAACAGGCGACAGGTATTCTCCCTTGGTCTACGCTGCAGCAGTTGCTTAAATCCGTCTGCCCCTTTTGTTGCTCGAAATGACTGCAGCTGCTCCTGGAGCGGCTTCTGGTGACTTTTAATGAACTGCCCGTGGCCCGGGACGGGGCCCTGCGTAGTTGGTGTTGCCACTATGCCACCCTGACCGTGATCCCCTTGCTGCCCTGATGGAACCTGAACCGAGCCAGCCTGGAACCCCCCCTTTGGCAAGGGCTGATGATCCCTGTCGCCGCCGAACTGCGAACTTGGTAGTCCATTGCTGCCCTGTTGCAAGTGCCCACCAGCTTGCATAGTAGAAATTGGCAAAACAGTGCCTGCCTGTTGGTTAGGCCCCACCTGTCTCAACTGTGGTCCCACCGTTCCCATTTGTTGTCGTAGAGTTTGCACTTCCCCTCCAAGCTGCTGCATGGGACCTAGCCACATATGTTGCTGACCCACACCCCCCAAAGAGGACTGCTGACCAGGACTCATTCCTGCTCCCTGCTGCTGAGAACCCCCCACCATTCCAGTAGCTGTACAAGTGATCCCGTGTTGAGTTGGCACCTGCCCCCCCTGCTGTTGTGGGAAGCTTGACAATAGCTGATGCCCCAAACCACATTGAGCGTTAGGCAAAGAATGTGCCTGTGTGTTTGTTGCCTGCCAACCCTGCCCCCACAATGGTGTGTTCCACTGCTGTCTACCAACTCCTGCCCCGGCTAACCCTACACCGTAACTTGCCTTGGACCCCATCTGCTCCATCCATTCATTCGCCTCTCTCTGATCCCAAGACATCGATGGATACTCTTCCATGCGTTGGCGAAAATCTAAATCATATTGCAGCCAACCCATGCCTCCATAGCGCCTGAACCTGTCCAGGATAGCTTGGTTATACCTACTCAATTGCGGACCTTGCTCCGGACATTTCTCTAAAATTATGGCTGCTAGTAAAGCAAACGCATCCCCCCGTGTTCTGGAAAAGGGGCACTATACTCGTAGCACCTTGCAGCGAACAATCTGACAGTATGTGAATAATGGCAAAAATCCCCGTAATGTTACGGAAGAAAACATTGGTTTTGTAGGCACCGGGATATCAAGTTATCTGCCCAGAATCACAGGATGTCAAGCCAACTCTGAAACTGGAAACTATGTTCCCCCGTTCCCAAAGTCGGCCACCCTGACGGTTACGCCAAACCTTGTCTCTTAACCTACCATCTCAGGCCCATGGGAACTATTAAAACCCCAACTTATGGCAATGTGCCTGGCCGCAGTGGTGCATACACTTCCTAAGGTACCCCCAGCACTGTCTCGGCGGTGTTCCTTATACTTTGAAGCATGCCGCCCATCCTGGTTTTTTTTATTTTTTTAAACTTACCTTCTGTTCTAGTCCCCGACCCCTTATGCTTGTCCCTGCTCCGTTTGCCCATTCCTTGACCTCCGCCACTACTGACACCACTTTTGCTCAGTTTACACAGCCCCTTCTCCGTCCGAATGGACTGCTTCTTTGCTTATAATCTACAATAGAAACAACATGTTAGCCTTCTTATGCGCGCCACCTGGACCCCAGACTTTGTCGCACAAGCCCTTGACAACCGTACATGCAGATTCCGCCGTTGTGCACCTACTGGGACCTACCTAGTGTTATGCCCCAGGCGTGTCTATTGTTGGTAGTATGACTCCTACTGTAATATACCTCTCCTTCCCTCTGGTCTTACTCCGAAAGCCAGGTGGCACTGCGTCTATGTGTGTTGACCTTCAAAAACGCTCTATCTTCCATACTGACTGTTTATCAAATCACACCTTCCCCCTTCCTCCCCCCCCCGATCCGTCCGGCATTGGTGGAGGCGTGCTGGGGAAGGGGGAAGGGGGAAGCAGGGGTTAGGAGCTCACCATTCACCTAACCCCCCGCACCCCAAACCCCCGGCGATGAGCCTTGCTCACCCTCCCCGAGGCCAGAGGGGTCAGAATGGACCTCCCCCTTTCCAAGGACACTGTCCTACTGTAGTCCATTAACTGGGACTTGGCGCAGGACCCTGGGACTATAACTATGTCTGCGGCTGTGCTGCCATCCCCTAATAGCTGCACCCCTAGTTGATGGCCTTAGGGGAAACATGCTCTGTCATCGCACTGTAGCTTAATACCTTCGTTAGTGCCGTGTGACTCCCCCCTATGTCCCCACTTATCTAAAAACCTTCTGTAGCACCTCTAGTTTATAACAAGCCATAGTTGAGCCAATAGACCTGACTTGTTGTAAATATGATGTTACTTGTTGTATGATATATCTGGATGCAATGACAGAAACAGCAAAATACAAATGGGGTTGCACACTATGCTAAGCCCCAATTTTTATCTTATATGATTTAAGCCACGCCCTTGGTTATATTAGCCACGCCCCTTTGAGAGACCCCCCAGTTTTTCCATCTCACTTACGGCCCTGGCATGCTTGTGCTGTTATTTGACAACATGTATTCCCGTTATTGGGGCATTTTTAGCCCCATTGTCACTGAAGGGAAATCGTAGTGTGTGCAACACTGTTTATTACCTGTTTCCCTTTTTGAACAAGAATGTTGCACCAAGTATCAGAGCGCTTTACCCGAGCACGAAGTGCGTTACATAAAGCCACCTTTATTTATTTAAATATATATGGGGGGGGGGGGAGTAAGCGATTTGGCCAGAATCACAGGGTGTTGACCGTTATCTCTGAAACTTAACTCAGCTCCCTGGATCCCATAGTGGAGGTCCACCGCCCTAGCCCTTAGGCCACCTCCTGTTCCTGCATCTTTTTTCCGCTTCCTCCCTGCATGTTCCTTTCCGACTATAACCTGCCTTCTCTCCCCCTACTGGCATGCTTGTGTCGTTGTTTGACAACATGTATTCCCGCTATTGGGGTGTTTTCAGCCCCATCATCACTGAAGGGAAATCGTCGTGTGTGCAACACAGTTATTACTTGTTTCCCTTTTAACATGAATTTTGCACCAAGTATCAGAGCGCTTTAACTTGGGCACGAATTGCGTTACATAAAGCCACATTTATTTATTTATTTAAATATATATTTATAGAGGGAGATTAAGCGACTTGCCCAGAATCACAGGGTGTTGCCTGTTATCTCTGAAACTTAACCCAGTTCCCCGGATCCCCTAGTGGAGATCATCCCGTACCGCGCTGCACATTAAAAACTAAGGGGCAGATTTACAAGCCCCTTGCGCCACTTTTGCGTCACTTTTCCCATGTTAAAAGTGACGTAAAAGTGGCGCAAGGGGCTTGTAAATCTGCCCCTAAATTACTCCATTTACGAGAAAAGACAGTTTCTGCTTAATTATAACTTCGGCTCCGAGAGCTGTGTTTAGGCTCTCCAGAGTCTTACAAAGGGCCCCCCGCACCCTCTCGCCTCTTCCTGTTAATGTGTTAGTGCAAGAGTTTCTTCTCTCCCACTCCTGGTTCTTGTCCCCCCTCCCCTCCGGCCCCCCTGGACCTCTCCTTCCCAGCGTGTGGCTGTCTTGTCTGTCCAGGGTTATCGAAGCGTGCTCTACTGCCTGCGCTTTAACTATTAAGTGAAGTAAAGCAGCACGCGAGAGGGCACGGGAGGGAGCGGTCTGCAAACGGTAAACACGGGAATTACCCACATTCACGCACCTCCTCCGCATGCACGCTGGGCCTGCTGCCCACGATTTATTAAAGGGCTGCAGACACCCCTTTTCCATCCGAAGCGCACCCAACGGAGCGATGCGCCCGCTCCCAACCTGCACCGACCAGTTCTAAGTGACCGCCCAATGGGTCATAGCCAGTACCACCCTGTCTTCCTTATCGGAAAAATTCCTTCTCTTGGACGGCCCATGCCCCCCCACCCCCTTTGACCCTGTAACTAGACCCATCGCTGCCTCTTCCTTAGCTGCCTAAAGTAGTGCCCCCTACCCCCCCCACCCACTCCCCCTTGCGCGCTTTCTTCCTAACCCTAATCACGGCACCTTCAGTTCACACGTGCATCGGCCCAGCAACAAAAAACAAGAAATCAACACCACTCCGTTCCTCACGTAGGAAATGCACACCACACATACCCCGTTCAATCCATCGCACAATTGCAGCAGCGTGTTACCCCTCCACAAACGCTCCTCAGTCCGAGAGAGGTCCGACTCATCGCATGGTAAGCACCACAACTCCCGTCCTGGATCCCCCATGCCCCGGACGCGCCCCTCCCCACACAGATCTCCCGCAATCCTGACCGCCCTCGGAACCCCGCATTATACCCACGAATTGCAATCTTCAAACCACCACCAAGCCAGCCCCAGAACCAACACCCAACACCCCAGCCCTACTATCCTCACACATCATCCACCTACTCCCCCGCATATTGCTCCACTCCCGCTGCCATATGAACCTTTAGCTGGGGGGCAATGCAATCCCCCATGCGCGCTGCTGCTGTGCCCGCAAGGTGGCACCCGGTCCAAACATTGGTGTAGACACACCCCACCGTCCACTGTAATTGTACACCACTCCTCACCCCCAAAACTCCGGAACACATCCCTGCGTGCCCGTCAATACTGCCGGCCATCCGTAAACCACCTGCAGGCCCAGGCTGCAGCACGCATCTCAACGCCCCTCTCCTGTTCAACGACACCCACCCACCCCCCCCCTCGACCCCCTATGTTCTCCTCGTCTTCACCACCTGACCCCTGCCCGCAGGACAGCACCACTCACAGCGGCTGCAACATCACTCACCACCCAACCGACAATACGAAATTGTCATATATAGCAATCCAAAACCTTGGCAGCTCTGTCCATATCTTAAACTGTATTGTACTTGTGTTTTATATATTTGTAACCTTAAATTACTCCATGTATTGTCGGAATAGCGCCAACCCCGTACCGCACAGACTAGATGAGAGGGACCACCTAATGTATTATAGGCAGCCCCACCCTGTTCCCCTTATCTGAACAAAATTCCTTCATTTGCGCAGACCAATGCCTGGGGTGGAGCAAAGGGGAGGGGGAGACAGTAGAAACATAGAGTAGTGGGATCACCAAAGAAAACTACAGCATGTGAAAGTTAAAACTAGCTCGGATGTGTCCCTAATACTATTTTTATTCCTGGACCACCCGGCCAGGGTTAAAAATGTGAAGGATGGCGGTGAGAAGAGAAAGTTAGGATCACTTCACCCCTCCTTACTGCAAAAGTGTCGACATGTTTCTGCCGATTAAACTGCGCCCACAGTGTTGGGTCACTCCGGCATTCATCAGGACCTTCAGGATCCCAAATACAACACCCTCTCATCCTAATTTAGGATTTGCTGGGTTCTTCCTTCAAAGATGGGGTTTTAGTAACTCACACTCTCATAAAACCTGTGAAGAGAGGTGACCTTCCATTAGATCCTCTTGCTCTAAAACAATGTAATGTGCAAGAGTAAGAAAACCCTTCTGGTTAGTGCGCATATGTACATCTCACTCAACATATGCACATGACCACCACATAAAGACCAATGTAGTCTCACATACAAGCTTCCGCTATCCAAGTTGGAATATTCGTCGTGTAACATAAACCTATTCAACCGCAGGTATTCGGCCTTCCCATTTATTAAGCGCATCTCGGACGCGCTTAATAAATGGTCCTCACAGCTGCAGCGACAAGGTCACCGTCAACTCACTTGAAACGTTCGTCATCGGTGGGCATTGCAATTCCGTGCCTCGTGGTCACCTCCGAGTAGCATAGACTCTGTCCCCTCTGCTTGCAGGTTCTTCACTTGCATCTTTCCTGAAGTCCTCCATTATGGTCTAAGGCGGTTTCCATCGTCACTTCGCACCTATGCACCCGGCTTCCCTGGTGTAGGTATCCTGGTTCCTGGGGTATCCATGGGTGGGTTGACTCTACAACCTTCTGTCTTCCATGGGATTTCTTCAGGGTCCACTGGGAAGGGTCCTTCTTTTTAAAAACTGCAACAGCGACTTCCCTGTTGACTTCTATTGGACACGCGACTGTGTTTCCACTCTGTACACATCCTCCGTGGGGTACCTGGGTACATACCTTGGGTGGTTTCTTGTGTCCCCAGCTCCTCTGAGTCTCCTGGTCCAAGTCTCGACTTCAGCCGCAGTTCAAATTCCACTTTCTTAATATATGGTTTGGTCTACCCCTGGAGACCACTGTATTTTGTGCTTACTTATCTATTGCAATAGAAGTATTCTTGAGTATTTGTCTTTATATCTCCGGGTAGGAGATATAGGTAGCCATCCTAACAGGGAGGGGTGTTTGTGGGTGGGAAGCCAGCACTAAAACTCCCACCAGGTACCCTTGTCCCACAGCCCAGCAGGATGGAACAATCCCCCCCACACCCACAACCATGTATCAGCCATTGCATTGCTCTCTTCAAACTTACAGGTAGGTAGCCATCTTAACCCCTTGTCCCACAGCCCAGCAGGATGGAACAATCCCCCCCACACCCACAACCATGTATCAGCCATTGCATTGCTCTCTTCAAACTTACAGGTAGGTAGCCATCTTAACAGGGAGGGGTGTTTGTGGGTGGTAAGCCAGCACTACAACTCCCACTAGGCCCCCTTGTCCCACAGCTCAGCAGGATGGAACACTCCCCCCACTCCCACAACCATGTGTCAGCCATTGCATTGCTCTCTTCAAACTTACATGAAGGTAGCCATCTTAACAGGGAGGGGTGTTTGTGGGTGGGAAGCCAGCACTACAACTCCCACCAGGCACCCTTGTCCCACAGCTCAGCAGGATGGAGCACTCCCCCCCAGCCAGAAGCATGTGTCAGACATTGCATTGCTCACCTTCACCTAACAGGTAGGTAGCCATCTTAACAGGGAGGGGTGTTTGTGGGTGGGAAGCCAGCACTACAACTCCCACCAGGCCCCCTTGTCCCACACCTCAGCAGGATGGAGCACTCCCCCCCAGCCAGAAGCATGTGGCAGACATTGCATTGCTCACCTTCACCTAACAGGTAGGTAGCCATCTTTACAGAGAGGGGTGTTTGTGGGTGGGAAGCCAGCACTGCAACTCCCACCAGGCACCCTTGTCCCACAGCTCAGCAGGATGGAACACTCCCCACACCCACAACCACGTGTCAGCCATTCAATCAATCAATCAATCAAACATTTGTAAAGCGCACTACTCACCCGCGAGGGTCTCAAGGCGCTGGGGGGGGTGCTGTTACTGCTCAAACAGCCAGGTTTTGAGAAGTCTCCTGAAGGTCAGCAGGTCCTGGGTTTTTCGCAGGTGGATGGGGAGGGTGTTCCAAGTCTTGGCGGCGAGGTGGGAGAACGATCTGCCGCCGGTGGTCGCTCTTCGGATGCGGGGGATGGTGGCGAGGGTGAGGTTAGCGGAGCGGAGCTGGCGGTTCGGGGTGTAGAAGGTGAGTCGTCTGTTGAGGTATGCTGGTCCGGTGTTGTGGAGTGCCTTGTGAGCGTGGGTGAGGAGTTTGAAGGTGATCCTCTTGTTAACGGGGAGCCAGTGTACAGGTGGGGTGTGATGTGGCTGTGGCGGGGGATGTCGATGATGAGGCGTGCAGAGGCGTTCTGTATGCGTTGTAGTCGTTTCAGGAGCTTGGTTGATGCTCCTGCGTAGAGGGCGTTGCCGTAGTCCAGGCTGCTGCTGACGAGGGCCTGGGTGACCGTCCTTCTGGTTTTGGTGGGGATCCATCTGTAGATTTTGCGGAGCATGCGGAGGGTGTGGAAGCAGGAGGATGAGACGGCGTTGACTTGCTTGGTCATGGATAGCGATGAGTCGAGGATGAACCCCAGGTAGCGTGCGTGGTCGGTGGGCGTCGGTGCAGCTCCCAGTGTGGCCGGCCACCAGGAGTCATCCCAGGCGGAGGGGGTGGAGCCGAGGATGAGGACCTCCGTCTTGTCCGAGTTCAGTTTCAGTCGGCTGTTCTTCATCCATTCGGTGACGGCCTTCATTCCTTCATGGAGGTTGGTTTTGGCGTTGGAGGGGTCCTTGGTGAGGGAGAGGATCAGCTGGGTGTCGTCGGCGTAGGAGATGATGTTGAGGTCGTGCAATCGGGCTATGTGGGCGAGCGGTGCCATGTAGACGTTGAAGAGTGTCGGGCTGAGGGATGATCCTTGGGATACGCCGCAGATGATCTTGGAGGCTTTGGATCGGAAAGGCGGGCGGCGGACACTCTGGGTTCTGCCGGAGAGGAAGGAGGTGGTCCATTCCAGGGCCTTGTCGCGGATCCCTGCATTGTGGAGGCGTGTGCGTAGGGTGTGGTGGCAGAAGGTATCGAAGGCGGCTGAGAGGTCCAAGAGGATGAGGGCAGCGGTTTCTCCGTTGTCCAGCAGGGACCTGATGTCGTCGGTGGCGGCGATGAGGGCGGTTTCGGTGCTGTGGTTGCTGCGGAACCCGGACTGGGACGGGTCCAGGATGTTGTTCTCCTCGAGGCAGCGGATTAGTTGCCCATTGACGATCTTCTCGATGACCTTCGCCGGGAGCGGGAGTAGGGAGATGAGCCGGAAGTTCTTGAGGTCTCTCGGGTCCGCCTTGGGTTTCTTGAGTAAGGCGTTGATCTCGGCGTGCTTCCAGCTCTCCGGGAAGGTGGCGGACTCGAAGGAGATGTTGATGATCTTGCGGAGATGGGGTGCGATGGTGGAGCTTGCTTTGTTGAAGACGTGGTGCGGGCAGGGGTCTGACGGAGATCCGGAGTGGATGGTGTTCATGATTTTGGTGGTGTCGTCGTTGTTCACGTGGGTCCAGGCGAGCAGGGGGTTGGTGTGGGTGGAGGGCAGTGAGTCTGAGGTGTCGGTGGCTGTCGGGGGGGTCTGGTTGTTGAAGCTGTCATGGATGTCTGCGATCTTTCGATGGAAGAAGGTGGCTAAGGAGTCGCACAGGTCTTGCGATGGCGGAATGTCGTTGGTGTTGGAGCTGGGGATGGAGAGTTCCTTCACGATGTTGAAGAGCTCTTTGCTCATTGCATTGCTCTCTTCAAACTTACAGGTAGGTAGCCATCTTAACAGGGAGGGGTGTTTGTGGGTGGGAAGCCAGCACTACAACTCCCACCAGGCACCCTTGTCCCACAGCTCAGCAGGATGGAACACTCCCCCCCACACCCACAACCATGTGTCAGCCACTGCATTGCTCTCTTCAAACTTACCGATAGGTAGCCATCTTAACAGGGAGGGGTGTTTGTGGGTGGGAAGCTAGCACTACAACTCCCACCAGGCCCCCTTGTCCCACAGCTCAGCAGATTGGAACACTCCCCCCCACATCCACAACCATGTGTCAGCCATTGCATTGCTCTCTTCAAACGTACAGGTAGGTAGCCATCTTAACAGGGAGGGGTGTTTGTGGGTGGGATGCCAGCACTACAACTCCCACCAGGCCCCCTTGTCCCACAGCTCAGCAGGATGGAGCACTCCCCCCAACCAGAAGCATGTGTCAGACATTGCATTGCTCACCTTCACCTAACAGGTAGGTAGCCATCTTAACAGGGAGGGGTGTTTGTGGGTGGGAAGCCAGCACTACAACTCCCACCAGGCCCCCTTGTCCCACAGCTCAGCAGGATGGACCACTCTCCCCCCAGCCAGAAGCATGTGGCAGACATTGCATTGCTCACCTTCACCTAACAGGTAGGTAGCCATCTTAACAGGGAGGGGTGTTTGTGGGTGGGAAGCCAGCACTACAACTCTCACCAGGCCCCCTTGTCCCACAGCTCTGCAGGATGGTACACCCCCCACACCCACAACCATGTGGCAGCAATTCCCCTCAACTGTGTCACAGGACAGGTAAATCGACAGTGCATGCACCCTGCCATTCCTCCCAAAAAATATGGAGCCATATGACCACACCAGCCCTCACATGTCACCCAACTTGGCATAGATCCAATAGCCACTTCCAGTGTGCAGACAGGTAAGCGTATGTAACTGTCACAGAAATTAAAGTTTGAACCACCAAGTCACATGTTGAAGAAAGTCAGGGCACAATCATGCACAGCACTGAATGCTATGTGTAAGTGCCAAGGTGGCAGAGCATGAAGGGCAGGCCCATATGAACACAAAACATGCATGGTTAGTTGTTAAAAGGAAGCAAAGTACATGACATGACAAGGGCATGCATAAGATTTCAATGGCCAGTTCTTGCTCAGATCTAACGTCTTCCACGCAGAGCAAACCAAAAAGACGCATCACATAAAGTTGATGTGCTGCAAGTCGTTAGACGACGACATGTCCTTGTAATCACACAATCTGTACGTGGAACATGGAATCTATTTACATGTCACACCATGGACAAGTAATGTAGGTACCTCCACATCATGTCATGATGCGCAGTACCTTGCAGCCATACAAAGTGATATCAATGTAAACTGTGTGGTGTATCACATGTAACATCCAAACGTCTAACACCAAGCTTGTGGGGTGCACTTCAATGACCATTTCACCTCTGTTCAACAGGAGATCAACATTTGACTGCTGCAGAAGACAACACCGACCTGCAGAGCCAGTCTCCCTCCCCGGAACATGGACTCTCGGATGCAGACTCCCTACGTTTCTCGGATGAGGAGCACGAACCTGGCCCATCCGGACTGCCAGGGCGCACCACATCCCAGGCCCCCACTGTCCCCACTGTCCCCACCACCACCACCTCAGCAACAACAACCGCGCTGACCCCTGCTGCAACGACCTGTGTGGCCTCAACCACCACCACCACCAGTGCTGCCTGCAACACTCTCCCTGCCTCAGTGGTTGCCAACACCATCGCACAATCAGAGGAGGGCAGGGCGAATCTGCGGGTGCGTCGAGTGGCAACGCCACATGTCCGGGACAGCAGGGCAGTTGGGAGGGCAACTGGTGGCCAAATTCGTGAGGACACTGGGACCGAAGCCCTGGTCAACATCGCCAGAGTCCTTGGGGCATACTAACAAAGCAAGGGACAGATGGCCCAGGTCGTGGAAGAAGTGCGTGAGCTCCGCCTGCTGGTGAGGTCCATGGACATGCGTATGGGCCAAATCGTGGACCTCATGGGCCAGCTCGTGGGTGTTCTGAGGGACAGTCATGCGGCCCAAAGGACAGCTCAACCCCCCTCCAGTGGCCAGCAGGATGATACTCCCACCACCTCAGCTGCAGCCACAGAGAGGGGTGAGCTGCAACAGGATGACTCCTCAGACACCGCTGAGCCCGCAGCAGTGGCCCCCCCTGCAATACGCAAAAGGGGCCGTCCGAGAAACACCACGGGAGGAACACGTGGCAAAGCACCATCCGAACGCCAGTCGCACAGCCAGCCATGATGGCACCTCTGTTCCCCTTCACATTGACTTTGTTGACTATCCTTACCCACACTGCCATGTCGATGGCAGGTATCTGTTGGACTGGGTCACTACATCAATGTGGTGACTACTCTATTGTCTCATTTACCGTCACTGTCAACTCATTAATTCACTTAGCACCTGTTTTGGAAAACATCACTTGTCTGTCACAAACACTCATTGTAAATAAACACTCTTTACACACCTATGTCTTTGTGTCAGCTCCATGTTTATCACAGTATGTACAATGTTGACTCTGATTCCAATGTACCAGAAGCTCTGATTGTTGTGACGAGGCATTGAGAGGCCGAAGGGACCTAGAAAGACACAAGAGAATGACATTTACTTGTCAGGTGATGCCATCACAGCCAGTACACAACACTAGTTATCAAGGTACACAAACCAGCACACATTACAATGAGAAACAATATCAACATAGACATCATGTGGCTGGCCATGACTACCCTGTGCCACAAACATCATCCATCAGCACAGAGCCAACAACAGGCAGCAGTCAAAAAGCTCCTCTAGGCCTTTACACTACCATCAAAGACAGCAGACAATGGCACTGTTGTACAATGTCACTCACACTCAAGGGAAGTGGTGGTTGATGAGCTGTTGACGCATGTCGACACCTTCCTCCTCTCCACCATCCTCGTCACTGGACATGTGTGGGTTTTCAGGGGGGGGGGGCATCTGCTGCTCATCATCGTCCAGGAGCAGGGGGATCTCCTTGGGCAAGGCCAGGTTGTGGAGCATGCAGCATGCAACTACGATCTGACACACCTTTTGGGGAGAGTAGAGTAGTGCACCTCCGCTCTTGTCCAGACACCGGAATCTAGACTTAAGAAGACCAAAAGTACGCTCCACCACACGACGTGTCCTCACATGGGCCTCATTGTAGCAGACTTCACCCGGGGTCCTTGGATTCCGCAGTGGGCTCAGCAGCCAAGGCCGGTTGGGATATGCAGAGTCACCTAGGTGTGAGATACATAGACCAATTTTGTAATATAACTGTAGCTGAGGACAGCATGTCACACATACAGCACACTACTTGACTCTGCGTACTCGCCCACAATCCACGCACGCTCCGGAAGCAGATTTGCCATCAGCTGTGGTACGATGCTGTTACGCAGTATGTAGGAGTCATGTGCTGATCCTGGAAATCTGGCACAGACATGGGAGATTATCATATCCGCCTGGCATACCACTTGCACATTAATGGAATGGAAATGCTTCCTGTTCCTGTAGATTTGCTCATGTGCCTGTGGTGGAACCAGGCCAACATGTGTGCAGTCAATGGCGCCAACAACATTAGGGATGTGGGCAAGGTCATAAAAATCACGAGGGCACCGATTCCAGAGCGAGCACAAGCAAAGACTCCTGAAGCTGCAGAAGGCTGGGAGAATCTCGCCGGTCCCCCGTGGAGGCCCACAATAGGGATCCTTCAGGTACTATTGACCTGATAAATAAGTGGCAAAACAATAACCCACTTTACACTGTTGCACAAATAGCGACAGCCCACTTCTATTGGTCCTGAAGAAAGCCCCCTAGACCCGGCTGGGCAGAATGGGGCTGAAACATGTCGACCTCACATATGGACTACACTAGTGCGTAAGATTAGTAACGCGATCTACACACGCACACCTTTTGTTTTAACTTTTTTCACATCCCCATACAATAAATGATTTTACAAAAATGAGGATGTAGAAAACTTTTAACCTCACTTCACATTGAGCACTTCACCTTTTTTGGTCTCTGGACACTACTGTAGTACCAGTGGGTCTACCTCCTGGTGGAGGTCAGCATACCAAAAATAACCCTATGATGATGCTGTCACGTTACGAATAGGCGGAGAACCAAGATATACCGCCTGTCCACCTACGTACGTGTATGAGGGTTTTTATGAAAGGTACCAACCACCCATGACCCTGGTCACACAGGTACAAGTGGTCCATTCCCTTTTGATCTTTGTAAAAATCACCCTTCACAGCTGCCAATTCTTGTCTCCTGGGAAAATGGATGTAGCGGTACTTGTATGTCATCATGGCGGACAGGACATCACGTAGCACCATGCTGAACGTTGGTTGAGACATCCCACCTGCGCTGGACACCGTGTACTGGAACGAACCAGTTGCAAAGAAATGCAGGGCCGCCATCACCTTACATGTTGGTGTCAAAGCAGTCGGATAGGTCCTGCGAGGCCTCAGATGGGGCTCCAACTGACCACATAGCTCCTGAAGGGTAGGTCGATCCAAACGGAATTTACGTATGATGTCCTCATCCTCCATGTCCGCCAGCAATGTGAATGGACGATGCACATTTGGTCGCCTCCTGCATAAGATAAAAGGAGACACATGTCAATTCAATTCCCCTATGAGATGTGTCCAACATCTTACGTCTTGACTGACACAGTGCCAACAATGACTGGCCTGAAACAACAGCTTACAGCACAAGGCACATGCAGAGACACCTTGATCTAAAGTAGTTGTACACGTGTTCAGTATGTACATAGTGAGTACCCCCAAAACAGATTCAGACTATGTGAATGTAAAATGGTACATTACGACATCTTGTCTCACCAGCCCTGAGAGTAGTTGACACAGCACATGTCTGAAACAGCAACACTGCTGGCTTCTACGTAGTTGCTGTACCTGCCACACCTTCTTGCGTGAGTCGGACAGGGCACACATTAACAACACAATGAGCACAGTGTGTGCATGAAGATCAAGTATCAACATGAGTTCAGAATTCTACACAGTGAAATAGGCACACATATGTAGGCAGTCCATCATTACTGTGGGTTACTTAGCAGTGGCGGCTGGTGGATTTTGAAAGTGGTGAGGCGAAAAATTGTATCCTAGTTCAACGCGTGAGCGAGCCCCAACTGAAAAAGGAGGGAGCGGGGGGGTTTTCCCCCCGCAAGAAAAGTTTGCAAAAAATTGATTCAAATGGTGGCTTTTACACCACATATTTACTGCAAATTGTTGCAAAAACGGGATCCAAATATAGCATTTTAAAGCACAGGTATCAAGAAAACATTAGAAACATATCAAAAATGTGCCCAATCCTCTAACTGGTCTGTTTGCAAAATGACCCCAAAGCCAAGCACACACAACCAATGGAAACAGGCCCTAAAAAGAAGGGAACCCAAAGCTTGCACACTACCTGAAGTACTTCAAATTTCGAAATATCTCCCCCCAAGTGGAGTGGTTTAGCATTTGTCAGATCATCTCTGTAAAACTTTGACACATTTAGTGTCCTTTTTTTCAGGCTTTTGCAACAGACCAGAAGCCTCACAGTCTTCAGTTCCTTAACTAGTACGTCGCTGACTGTCACTGGTGCAGTCTGCACCCACTCTCGTCCCTACAGCTCCCAGTGTCACTCCAGTACTGAGTCCAACACACACAGCACTGCCAGAGCAGCAGTGCAGTCCTTCTGTGTCTAATGCAGAGTCAACCGCACAAGCCTCTTCAAATCCGCCTAATTCTGCCCTGCAGTTCCTCCACTAATTGAGTACTGAGGCCACCTTACACAGTACTGCCAGGGCATTTCAGTCGTGCCAAGCACCACCCATTTCAGCAATGACAACCCTACTCACCACCACTACACATCAAGTCTCCATGGCACCCCCTAACTAATCGAGTACTGAGATCCTCATACACATCTCTGCCAGTACACTTGAGTCCTAAAATGTAGGCCTGCCATTCCAGTACCGTGATCCAGATGCGCATCTCTGCCAGTACACTTCAGTCCTACCATGTAGGCCCAGCTATTCGAGTACTGTGACTCAAAGACATCTCTGCCAGAAAGTACACTTTTGTCCTACCCTGTAGGCCCAGCTATCCGAGTACTGAGATCCTCATACACATCTCGGTCAGTACACTCAAACCCTCATCTGCAGCACCCTATTATTCAAGTAACAAGAGCCACATAGACCTCTGACCAGTCTCTGACAGTACACTCCCCTCATCTACAGCCCCCTATTCTACTTCCATGACCCACATACAAGTCAGTAACCTCAAACCCTAGTCTGCAGTCCCGTATTATTCTAGTACAGAGACCCATATACATTTTATGCTAGTACACTCCCACCTCTGCAGCCCCCTATTATTCTAGTACAGAGACCCACATACATTTTCTGCCAGTACACTCCCACCTCTGCAGCCCCCTATTATTCTAGTACCATGACCCACATACAAGCTCTGTCGGCAGTACACTTCAACTCTCCTCTGTGCAGCCCCTATTATTGCAGTACCGAGACCCACACATAAGCTCTGCCAGTACACTCCCTCGTCTGCAGCCCCCTATTATTCTAGTACCATGGCCCACATACAAGCTCTGTCTCACTTCACTATATGCTGTTTGCCGCCCTCCTCGCCACCCCACCTCTTCCACTTTCTCACCTTGCCCCGTTCCCCTCGCTCCCCCCAGGCTCTGAACATCACCCTACCCCTGCCCTCCCGCCGCTCGTTCAAACACTCCAGCCTCTGCATATCATTCTATCCGGCGATCAAAGACCAAACTCCAGACCCCGCTCGGGGGTGGTGTCCAAGGGATCCACATCATGCGAGCAGCCCCCATGTCCATGTCCGTGCCCATGCGCATCCGGCTTTAATCGGTGTCAGAGGAGGTGCACTCAGCATCGAGATTCGATTCGAAACTAACTAGCAAGCAACTTCCGAGACTAGAGACATAGAAATAGGAGATGTGTGGCAGGCATGCTTCACCTTAATATCCCATCCTATCAGTGACAGTGTGCGCCGTCAGGCAGGGCCTCAAAGGCTGCCCAAAGTCAAACCAAACAACAACAACGTACGCCATCATGGGGGCCTCAAAGCCAGCCCCCCCCAATAACCCCTGACCTTGGGTTCCTCAGCAGCGTGCTGCTCGGTGGAAAGCGCTTCAATGCCATGATGTCAGGAGTAGCAAGCACTATATAAATGCAAGAATAATACAATACAATAAATTGCTTATGGATCGTGCAGTGCATGACTTTGTGTAGAAGATTTTTACACTGCTTGCTAAACATGTTCATGTTTGCTTTTATAATATTCTAAGTGGGGTAAATAAAAGCAATGACCAGATGTCGACAAGGGCACCAAGACATTCATTTAAACAGTGGCAGCTGGTGATATTTGAAAGAGGTGGGCGTAAAATAATAGTTGTACTGCACTGCGGCGAGCGAGCGTAGCGAGCTAGCCCGAACAACCTATGGGGGGCGGAAGGCACTAGAGAGAGTAGATAGAAAGAGATCAGAGAGAGGGAGAAGAGAGAGAAGTGAAAAGAAGCGAGAAAGAGAATGGATGGAGAGAGACAGAGCGAGAGAGAGGGGGAGAGGGGAATTTTAACTATTTTGCCAGGGCTGCTTTAGGTTCCCAGACTAGCCCTGAACCCCCAAAACTCACCCCTGCGCCTAGAAGCCTCATCCCCTGTAGTACGGGAAGCCCCATCTTCTGTGCATCCGAATTACGAGTTTATCAAGTTCACTGAATACATGTGTGATCAGCCTGAATCAATTATCATGCTTGATTAATGCATTATTACTATCATCATGTTTAGAGAAAACCCACAAAGTTTAAAAATAACATTTAAAATACTTATGTAGTGTATAATAGACCACAGTCTCATTATTTACAATAAAAGCCATCGACTGCTTAACATCCCTTGCTCTATGCTGTAAAAGGAAGCAGCCGCTGTAAAGTTTGTTAAATCTATTACTTTTTGGATCAGACGAACACCACGTGAGACCCCGATAACCCATGACACACTCCTGGGAACCCCTCTTCCGTTTCTACCCCACCCTGTGCGTCATATTGTGGCTTTTTATTGGGCTTGTATAGCGCCTGTCAAAGGTGTCTTCACAGCGGTACTACAGCCGGCTGAGATGGAAGTCTACTAGTATATGGTGGTTTCAACACGTGTAGACAGCAGAGGAGCAGGCACAAGGCCCGTGGGCAGACTGAGTGTTAGAGCATTCCCAGAATTTGAGCCAGGTCAGTGAGAGGAATGATATTATTATTAATAATAATAATAATGATAATCATAACGATAAAAAAATTAAGTGATAAAGTTCTGTAAAGCGCTTGTTTGCTGGTAGGAAAGACTCTTGGCGCTAAAGAAGTGAAAGCGAAGCCGGCAGGGGGTTATGGAAACAGTCGGGTTCTCAGCTTCTCTTGAGCTCGAGGTGCTCACTGGTGTTCCTGACATTCTTTGGGAGAATGTTCCAAAGTTCAGTCGCCAAGTATGGAAAAACCGGTTGCCCGCACCAAATGGCATTCTGCTATAATATGGCCCCAACAGCGAACTCCTCTAATACACGCCACAAAACTAACACCAACAGTACACATTTGGCAGAACACTGCACACCCCCCAACGCGGAACAGATATGCTTCAGCGACACCAAACTATACAATATAAAGTTGGGTATCACGGTGCTCGTAACAGCAGTCCACATTAGGGCATGGCACACATAGAAGTCATTAACAACCTAATTATCCCGAAGAAGGATGCAGACCAGTCGCGGCCGGCATGACGGGGGGGAGAGGGGTTGGAAATGGGGTTGTCGCGGGGGGGCTGGGAGGAGGCGGGAGGGGTTCGTTTAATTAAAAAAATATATAAAATAAAACTTAACTTACCGTCCTGCGCCGCTGCCACCTCAGCTTCTGGATGGGTCCGACTCCCGCCGTCCTGCCTTTTCCAATTCCTGCATCGTCATGGCAGCCTCCCTCCCTCCCCTCCGCCAATCACAATGCTGCAATGGCAGCGTTGTGATTGGTGAGGCGCATCGGCGAGCGCCCCAGCCGGGCCATTTTCTCTATGTAGGCTGCTGCATGCAGCAGCCTACATGGAGAAAAAGGGAGAGTGGGCGGTCCTGCTCGAGGGCAGGGGGGGAGTGGCTTGCCCACTGTTGTGCATACTGACTGTATGGTCGGCCCCAGGGCCGACCAAACAGTCAGTACGCACAACAGTGGGCAAGCCACTCCCCCTGCCCTCGAGCAGGACCGCCCACCCCAACCAGGCACTTCTGCTTTCTCGCAGTGCGAGAAGCAGAAACATAAAATGGTAGTTATTACCATTTATGTTTCTGCCTTCTCGCACTGCGAGAAACCAGTGGGGCAACGCCCCCACACCCCAATGGGGGAGCCGCCACTGCATTTAAACCATGCTCTGCAGCCTCGGAGTTGTAGTTCTGCCTCATCTGAAGTGAACCAATAACATATCAAACTTTAATTGCAACTGGTAAATTGTATCACATTCACATATGACATGAAGTTAGCTAGTGCGTTTAGTGATATGATAAAAATACCACAGCGTTAATTTATTTAAAATGGACAGAACGTGCTGCCCCTCTTTTAAGATGTAAATATGTAATTTGTTTTTTTTAGGTTCGATTGCTCAAAGTGTGGACGCAAGTGGGCTTCAAAGTAACCACGTGTTGATCCTCTTCTGCATGGGGCTCGCCAGGAGCGGCCTGGTACATATGCGCGTTTTCAAACAACATGTCGTAAATGCCGAATATTTAACCTAAACCAGCATCATTTTTCAAGGGAAACTCTCAGAGTAGCGCTCGGAAACCTGCTGAGAGCAATTTGCAGACAGTGCCAGAGGTGCAACTAGAGCCAAATTTCGGAAGCGGCTAGGAAAACATTTCGGGGGGGGGCTAATTCTTCAAGCAATAGGCAGAGTGGAGCTGCAGGGGCTCTAAGAAGGGTTGAAAAACAACGAAAAACAACGAAGCCTCTTAAACAAGCAAATGGTCTTTTAAAGACCTGTGAAGTACTCGGTGTGGCTGTGTGTGTGCCCAGGAAGCTGTCTCACACGACGGGGGGTTGGGGCCGGGGGGGGGGGGTCCTGAAGCCCTTTGAGCTCAATGGGCGTTGCGCGCCTGGACAGTGCTATGGAGAGTTGGTCCCCGTGAAACCTTTCGTCGTGTAACCGCAGACGTTCTGAATGTTCTTAATACATTCAGAACGTCTGCGTTACATGACGAAGGTACTGAGACAGGGGCATATCATAGCCCGACGCTCATCGTGGAATTATCAATACCTATTACGATATTTCTATGAAATTATGGAAACTATCTTCGTTCTGAATAAAAATACTCTCTCTAGGACTAAACATTTTCGCTGAAAGGATCAGAATTTTTATGAATGCATTGAAAAATCATCTATTAAAGCTATTGAAGCCTTGAAAAAGTTTCTTTTGAAACGAAACACGTGTCGGCTGTCGGTTCAACGCTATTTGGAAGGATTACAGTATCCACCTTCTATTATTGAAATACTATGCCATTTGCTTTTAAAACATATGGTTGAAATTTGTTTGTTGGATGTGTTTATTTTACTTCTGATTTGTTGGTATTATGAACTGCTCCATGAAACTTTTTTGTATGTTGATATTTTGAATCGCTTTAAGTTCCTTTTAAAAAAATAAACATTGAACAAATATTCTTTTTGTATGAATCAAAACTGAACTGATTTGAGTGCCGAGGTTTTTCTATATTTTCCAAAGATACAGAGTTGCCAGTTATTCGATAGATTTCCTGTCATGTCCCCTAAACTCGGGTTTACCCCTAAAGGGCCTCTTGGTATTTAGGGGCACAAGCTTATGTGAGGGGGGAGGCTGCTGGGTCAGGGTGCATGTAAGCCTGCAGCCGGGCCGCCATTGGTCAGTCATCTCTTTCTAGTCACGTTTCGCCTTCTGTCTCTCTCTGCGTCTATGGTTCTCTCTCTGTTCGCCCTCTTTATCCTTTCCCCTGTCTTCCTTATTCTTGTTCTCCGTTTCTTGAACTCAGTGCTCACCTCTGCCTCTTCTTTCCACGTATCTCTCTTTCTCTGTATGAGTATTTGCTGGCTCTGACCTTTCTCTCTGTCTCTTTTTCCCTTCTCTCTATTTGTCTCGCTCTCTCACTTCTCTGGATGGCTGGTCTCTCTATATAGGCTGTGCACCCTTTCTCTGCAGCCCCTGTGAGAGCAGCGCCCCTTCCTCGGTGAGTGGAAACACGGGGTTCCCCTGCGGCGTACCAGCCCTGGGAGGTGAAGCAGCCCCTCTTGGTAAACAAACTTAGACAACACAACACATCCGAGGTGGTGATTGCGGTCCCCCTCATGCACAGACTGTCACTAGAACCGACTGACACTTGTAAACTTTATATGTACATTTTTTAAAACCTGTTGCAGCTGGCTGTGCATTGTGCAGATATTCCAATGAAACTCATACGATACATGAATATGTGCCTCTGACATTATTGCAATTTATAACACACCCTCTCTGGGAGCCGAGTAATCACACTATGCTCCAGATTAAAACATCCATGCACATGCGTTTATTACCCTGTGTAAATTTCACACATGTATTTGCTGCACCGGTTTAAATGCCATACAAACACCCGTTTACATATCAAATATACATCGCTGCACCTATTTAAACCTCACTCATGCATTCGGTGCTCAGATATAGATCGGACAGGAGGGGGGACGTGCAGGGTGCACTCGAAAGCTTTTTCAACTTCACACTTGGTTTGCGCGAACTGTTGATAGGAAACCGTAGGGATAGGACGCCGGTTATACAGATGAAAGGCCGCCCTCTGGTTAAAAAGAGATTTAGGAAATAAAGGTATTAGGCAGACACAAAGGAAGGAGTTACGGGGTTTATCTAGCCAGTGCAGCGTCGCATGAGGGGATGTAACCCAGGGGAGAAAAGAGGATGAAAGGGCAAATAAAAAGGGCAAATAAAAAGGCCAATGCGGGAGGTACTGAGCCAGGCCAGGAATCCGAGCATCGCTTAAACTCCGACGCAAATCTGTTTATGATTGAAAATGGCGCGACAAAAAGGGAGAGAAAATAGCTGGGCTTCTCCACCCTAAACTAAAAAGTGTCGGGATTACAGTCACGGCCGGTGGAACATGGCAGTCGCGGGTAGGGGACTCGCGGGTGGGGGGGTTATAATTAAAACTAATAAAAACTTACCTTAATACCTGCTCCTGAGTCCCGCGCCGCCTCAGCTCCTGGCAGTGGCGGGGTCCCAACAGGAAGCAGCCACAGGCAACCTCCCTCCCCTAAGCCAATCACTACGCTGCAATGGCAGCGTTGTGATTGGTGAGGCGCAGCTGAGAGCGCCCCAGCCGGGCCATTTTCTCTATGTAGGCTGCATGCAGCAGCCTACATAGAGAAAAAGGGGGAGTGCGCATGACTGCTTTGTTCGGCCCTGGGGTCGACCAAACAGTCAGTACTCACAACAGTGGGTAAGCCACTCCCCCCCTGCCCTCGAGCAGGGCCGCCCACCCGCCCTCCCACAACCAGGCACTCTAGGCACTTCTGCTTTCTCGCAATGCGAGAAGGCAGAAACATAAAATGGTAGTTTTACCATTTTATGTTTCTGCCTTCTCGCACTGCGAAAAAGCAGTGGGGCGACGCCCCCATGGAGGAGCCGCCACTGTTGCTTAGCCATTTCACACATTGACATGTTTACATATTTGAGAGTCCATCACACAACAGATCTGTGTACATGCACAACAACGTCATAAGTGACATGTGAGGGAGTACATGCCAATGCATGTAATCCTGTGCACTGACATGGCATGTGCAGTCATCAGTGAGTTAAATGTCACACTAGCATTGAATATAACTATCTGGTGGCAAGATTCATAGTAAGTGTCTACTGTTCAATGATGAGAACTGGCCATTGCTACAGCAAGATGTGTCCATAGGTGCCGTAAGCGTGCACCACCACCGCAATCACGGTCATTGGCACTAATCTAAAAATGCCAATTCGCAGTCGCGACCGCCTGGGCCCCGCGGTGTGACACCGCCAATGCCCATGCCCTTTCAGCCAATGGGAACTGCGATCGCGGTAGTGAAATACACTTTTGAAACCCGCGGTAGGCGTGCTCCGCTACCGCGGGCCCGGTCATTGGGTGCAATTGAAAGATGCACGATTGCGGTAGCGACCGCCTGGGCCCCGCGGTGTGACACCGCCAATGCCCATGCCCTTTCAGCCAATGGGAACCGCGATCGCGGAAGTGAAATACACTTTTGAAACCCGCGGTAGGCGTGCTGCGCTACTGCGTGCCCGGTCATTGGGTGCAATTGAAAGATGCACGATTGCGGTAGCGACCGCCTGGGCCCCGCGGTGTGACACCGCCAATGCCCATGCCCTTTCAGCCAATGGGACCCGCCATCGCGGTAGTGAAATACACTTTTGAAACCCGCGGTAGGCATGCACCACCACCGCGGGCCCGGTCATTGGTTACATTTGGAAAAAGCTGACCTGGAACACCAATTGCAGCAGCTGAGTACCACTGAAACAACCCCAGTGGGCTATACATGTCTGTGAGTGAGCCACACATTTCCACTGCATCCAGACACTGCTGCCTGCCATTCTTCATCCCCAACTGCTGCTGTTCCTGTCTCCTGGACCCAGTGATGGCAAGAACTGAGAACACCAGGGCCTGTCCCTTCACCACAGAGGAGCTGAAGGTCCTGGTGGATGAGGTGATTTCACAGTATGGGAGGCTATATGGTGCTCCTGATGTACTGGTAAGTGTTTCAGAGTGAAAGTTTGAGAGTGCAAAGAGTGCACACATGATGTTGCTCTGCTGTAGTATGTGCCTGTGAGTGCAAGTTAATGTGGATGCATCCTCATTTTTGAAACACCATGCTCCATACATGGCCTAGTAAATATTGCACTTGAGTATTTGGGGAGGATGGCAACATGTACATTTCTACAGCCCTTCTTCAGCAATGACAGTACAAACGTTGGTCTGAGCCTGGGTAATGTAATTGTGTGATACACTGCCTAGCATGCTGACTTCTGGTAAATGGGATGTGTAGCCTTATTTCCACAGATCCATGGCTGCATTTAAGGATGGGAGGGACATGCAGTGTTTTTGCAGACATACAGTAACACTGCTGGTTTGGGCAGTGGAAGTCTGAACAAACATTGCCTGTGCTAATGGATGTCAGAGTCCATGATGTTTTCACATGCTCATTTGTGACATTACAAATGTGTTTCGTCCAGAGGGTACTGAGGGATGTGTGTACAATTTTCATATTGCCCCCATGGATATGGATTATGCACAAGATTGAAATGCCTGAGTGTAACACTCTTGGTGGAAATTCACCTATGACACATCAGATTAATGTAATTCGGAGATATCATCCTTCTATTGTTTTCATTATGTGCTCTGACTCGCATGTGAAGGCACTGTTTGCCCTCTCAAATTGTACATGCATGTGAATGTTCGGATGGCCCACGTTTAACCTCAGTGTGAGTCCCCCTGGCCTGCACAGATACTGCCCAATTTGACAAGGACCCATCAGTAAATGGACAGAGTGAAACATATGTGTTGTCTGCCACCCTATTTCTCCACAAGCTATCTTAGGCCTGAGGAATGCACAAGACAGACCTTGTGAGAAGAGTGTGAGTATGTAAGATCATGTCCCTAAATGTGACCTCCATGACACAGGCCAAGGACATTGAGGGGTGTGTAGTGTTGGACACAGTGAGTCTGCCCCGACACATCATTTCCAATGTATTGTATGTCTTGCTCACCCACATACTGTATCACAGAAGAGGGCCTTCTTCACATTGCATTCTGTGCTGGCATTCTGCATGTGTATGAGATGGCATGTACTGTGTCCATCATCATACCTGCATACATTTCTATGTGATAATCTGTTGCAAATGTACTACGTGTCATGCTGTATGGCCTCTGCTCAACATTTCTGTATTGGTGTGCTATGTTTTTGCATGCTCCTGTACTGACACACAGTGGTACATAACAAAGTGTCACTGAAACTTCCTCTTCTTGTATCCCATGCCTGCAGCTTAAAGTCCGCCAGCGTAAGGCCTTATGGAGGGCCATTGCACGCAAGGTGCGGGCTCTGGGTGTCTCCAACCGACGGCACACACACTGTCACAAGAGGTGGGATGACATCTGCCGGTTGAGCAAAAACGTGGCAGAGATGACGCTGGGGATGCTCCCTCGGACTGGAAGGTTGGCGCGCAGGAGCATGACACCACGAATGGCCCGCATTTTGGCATTGACACAGCCAGAGCTGGATGGACGTTTGAGGGCCCAACAGCAGCAAGTTGGGGGTGAGTATTATGCGAAGGGTGACTTTGGGTGTGAGTGACTGCATGTATCCCAACCCTGAGCCAGTGCGGAGCTCTGTGATGTTTCTAGTGTGATGCAATGGCTTCTAAGTGGCGTCTGTGTTAAGTGCAGCTATCATGCATTTTCGCTATGTGTACTTTCTTATGTGTTCAATACAATGGCCCTTGACATTGCAAGATGAGATGTGGCCTTATGACATCTGCTGCATTATGGGTGTCATAGACACCACCGGGCAGTGAACAGCAGTGTGCATCATCTTAGTGTGCTTTCGTAGATGTGTGCAGTGCCTGACTTGGAAACTGTGAGAGCTACACATCTGACACCAATGTGCAACGGTCGTTGTGCTTCAAAAGCACGACATGGTGGATATCAGAAGCTCATGGCCATTGTAAAAGGACATTTTGGAGTCAGTATCTGTGTTGTTCCCTTAAAGTGACTCCATGTGTGACTGAGACAACATGCTGAGATGTATATCTATCTCATCCACAGGCACGTAGGTATGCTTACAGAGATCAGTATGTTAGGTTACAAGGAGGCACAGGCCAGCTATTTGGCTGTGTCAACGTCACATGGGTCATTAATGTCAACTATGCATGTTTCCATGCATCTTCTGAGTTTTGCATTAAGGTTGCACATGCAGACTGCACAGGGTGGTGGGCAACATGGGGGTATCATATTCTAGTCTTGTGCTTTGCTTGCATATGATGTTTGTGAGTATGGCACTATGCTGAATCTACGTCTCTGTCTATTGCAGCATCTACCGAGGGCACGGAAGGACAGGGGACGGACACCAGTGTTGAAGCTTCTGGCACGACTGCTACACATGAGCTCACTGACGCTGATGTGACCAGCGCCTCGGAGGGGGACAGGAGTGCCCCGGGCGATTCACCCCCGGAAACACCAACTTCAGCATCATCTGACTCCAGCGGTGACTCCTCGATGTTGGCGGACACAGGGAGTTTGAAATCTGCCTCTTCTTCCACCGCACATCGTCCAGTGCCCACCCTCCCGGCTACTACCAGTAGTGCTGGCCGTGCCGCAGCCCTAGGAAGGGTAGAGTGTCCTTCCCCACACCTGCTCCCAAAGACAAAAAAACAGTTGCCCTGTCTGCTGTGAAGCTGGTGCCTGCAAAGAGTCAGCACAAACAGCTCTCTGAGGCAGATTCACCCACAACGTCAACTCCCACCCTCACCCCTGTGAAGCTGGGACAGGAGAGCAAAGTGGGGGGTTTACCTGGACAACAGGGGATGGAGGGGAAAAGGCAAGGCCAGCCCAAGGGTACCACCAGATCCAGCATATCCCCACAGGGAGGGGCACCTGCACCTGATACACCTTTGGTGGAGAGTGAGGCTATTGTGCCCACACCACTTCCCACTCCTGCCAAGACATTTCTTACCTATCGAATCCCCAGGAAGTGGAGACCCAGCCCTCCACATTCACCCTCACACACTGTGTCTCACTGCAGCTTGTCTCCGCCTCCCAGTGCCACCATGCCACCCGGTTAGCCAGCCCTCAGGCTCACACAGCCACTGATGCCTCTAACTCAGCTGGTCCTCTCTCTCCCAGGTCCAGTCCTCCAACTGGCCCCGACAATCAGCCACCTCCCAGTTCAACTGACAGCCAAGTCTGAGGCAAAGTCCCCCTCCCAAACCCATCTCTCCCACAGCGGTGCCTGGACTGCCCATTTGTATCCCCGGAGCTGTGTTGATTCCCATGGCAGTGTACGGTGTTACCCATTCCCTGTGCAGTTTCTCATGCACACATGTACATACTTTGCACTATGGACTGGCCAATGGCTTTGCTGTTTGTCACTTCGGATGCCCATTCCCTGTGCAGTTTCTCATGCACACATGTACATACTTTGAACTATGGACTGGCCAATGGCCTTGCTATTTGTCACTTCGGATGCCCATTCCCTGTGCAGTTTCTCATGCACACATGTACATACTTTGAACTATGGACTGGCCAATGGCCTTGCTGTTTGTCACTTCGGATGCCCATTCCCTGTGCAGTTTCTCATGCACACATGTACATACTTTGAACTATGGACTGGCCAATGGCCTTGCTGTTTGTCACTTTGGATGCCCATTCCCTGTGCAGTTTCTCATGCACACCTGTACATACTTTGAACTATGGACTGGCCAATGGCCTTGCTGTTTGTCACTTTGGATGCCCATTCCTTGTGCAGTTTCTCATGCACACATGTACATACTTTGATTTTGTACTGGCCAATGGCCTTGCTGTTTCCTACTTTTGATGCCTATCTGTGTATAATGTAATAAAGACAGTTACTCCTGTTGTCTGCTTTGTCAATGTCCTTGCTAAATTAAAGGTTTTATGTATGGGTATGGTTTCATGTGACACATGCTCTGTATGCCACTTTAACATTGCCAATTGCTTGTTTTACTTTTTCAGAGTTTGCCAGAGGTGACAGGCACTTTAGTTCTTCTTGACTCTGAGGCTTGAGGGTGCAATGATGGTTGTCTGTGATGATCTACTGTTATCCTAATCATTCTATGGTCAGGTTTGCTAAATTGTACACACGTCATGTTAGGATGCAATACCACAACAGAGGTGAATTCTATCCACAGGATTACTTGCGGGCTGGCCAGGGTCCATCAATATCTGTGTGATCTTTCTTGATGTGTGAACAGAAGTGTTGATGTGTGGTCATCTTGTGTAGGCCTGTCTTCCCAGTCACATGGGTACATTTGAATATGTGAACTTGAGTGGTCATACAGTGTGAATGGGCTGTCACTGTCAGTAGTGTTGACCAGTGTGTTAGTGAGTGTTGTCCCAAAATTTACTTATTGTAATGTAGGCCCTATCACTGAACAAAACTATTTTATGTGCGAATGCGCTCCTTGTGAGAAAGCAGAATGCCATCACTCAAAGTGAATTTAGTCAATGGCTGAAGTGGGCTGACCCTCTGACCCATTCAACAGACAAATGATTAAAGAGAGCTGGCTGGCAACCCCTACAAGTAACATACATGCCAATAAACCCGATTCATGCGGGAGACTCACGATTTTTTAGGCCAAAAATGTCTTTTTGTCTACTGTCTCCCGCCTGGAATTGCCTCTCCTTCAATAGAAATCAATGGAGGAAATACATTCTCCCGATCGTTTTAAAAAAAATCTCCCACTTTACTCTTCTAAAATGTTGGCATGTATGAAGTAAGTATATTACATATATAATGTTAGTAAAATCAAAAGGTCTTGGATAACGCTAGACCTAAAAATCAACACACAGGGCCAGATTTACCATCTACTCACGCAGCGAAGTGCAGCAGCCGCAAATGCAGCGCTGCGTGAAAAGATAGGAGAGCGCCATATTTACAGAAATCTGGCACTCTCATACCTTTTTCTCTAGAGCCAGCGCAGAAATCCATTTCCGTGTGCCATGGAGACACCTTTGCGCCATGGTGCATTGACTAACTTTAACCCTTTTCCCTCTTTGTATGTGTGCTTTAAAGTGCAGCACATGTACAAAGTCAGAAAAGGAAGGAGAAATGAAAGCATTTCTCCCTCGTTGGGCCTACTTCGAAAGGGTGTAGTTTTCTGACACTAAACCTTGTCTACTTTATTTAGTAAATAGGGTTTAGCGTCAGAAACCGTGGGTGATCGCATGGGAACGACCATGCTCCACCTATGGCACGCCCTCTTGGCGCTAATTAATGCGTTACTTTCATGTTATTTACAACAAGTTTAGTGCTGGAAAGTCAGGGGCAGATTTACAATAAACTAACGCAGCGCGGTGTAGCAAGTCATTTTGCTGCGCTGCGTTAGTTTGGAAGCACAGGGATGCAACATATTTACAACAATATGTCGCATCTCTGTGCTTCCCCCTGCGCTGGCGCACAAACTGCTGCCATGCGCCGACGCAGGCACCCTTGCACCATGGTACAAGGATGCCTGCGTCACAGGGATGATTGTTTATGTGCAGGAAGGGCCACCTTCCTGTACATAAACAATCACCAGAGGTGGTTTCCTCTTTCTATGTGTGCTGCAGAATGCAGCAAGCATAGAAAGAGGAAAAAAACGAGGAGAAATTAATACATTTCTCCTCGTTGCGCCTCCCCTGAGGAGGCGTAGCATTCGGAGGCATTTCCAGATTCACGATTTCTTGTAAATCTGGAAATGTGTCAGGTTCCATGGGTGTTGCGTGGGAACACCCACAGCAACACCCATGGAACGCCCCTTTCAGCAAAGTGCTGCGTGTAAAGGGGCCATATTTACAAGGACAGGAAAAGGAACGCAGGGTGGCTTTTCCTGCCCTTGTAAATATGGGGCAGCAAAATGTGCTGCTGGTGCGTCACAAAAAGTGACGCCCCGGTGGCGCAAGGGGCTTGTAAATCTGCCCCACAATTGGAAAAAAAGATTTCGTGCCGATTTGCATTACTTTTGTGACGCAAACACGGCGTAAAATTTTAGTAAATCTCCTCCACAGTTATATATATATACATATATATATGGGCTGCTTTTTCAATTCAATTTTACATCAATTACAAAAAGACACAATTCAACTGAATTATATGGAGTTTCGTAAAATATTGTGAAGCAGACCTGCTGTTGCGATAATGTTGATGTTTTTACCCATTTAAGCATGAATTAGTGGGGCTCATCAGGACCTGGCGCAAACTATGGAGGCAGTAAAGTAAACCTTCATTTAGGATACGGAGAAATTGCATCTGTTCTTTTAAATAGTAATTGATGTGGAAATAATCAAGGATAAATTACGGTTAGGACTTAATGGTAGGGCCGTGGGCTGAATGCCACCTGATAGCTGTCCTGAACCCTCCTGGTAAAAACAGAATAAAGTTGGACAGACTGATGAGAGCAGCTAGTAGTTGGACGGAAAAAGAGCTCCAGTCCTCCTCAGACATGTGCGCGAGACGACTTTACCGTCATTCTGCCCAGCCTTTACATTTTACCCCAATCGGCCATGGCCGCTTGTTAGCAAAATATCTTCCCGGTTATACGTCTTTTAACCCGATCCAGCATGGACCACGCGTCTCATTCCAGTGACGTAGAAAGCAATGGCGAGCCCTTCTACGCCAGTGAGGTGTTTGGTCAAATCTCAAGCAGGGCGTGGTCGCAGTACTAATATTTGCATATTTTCTGTGCAATGCCAACAACTTATTTTCTTTGATTTTCTGTGTTAAATTGTTAATATTAACTTCTGCGAGTTCTATCAGATCTTTGACTCCTTCCCATTTTAATCAAAGTGAATATGTAAATCACGGCCTAACAGAACTAGGTGTTACTTAGCACTACCACTTGAATTGCTACGTTTTATGTTAAGAATATAGCTCTTTACTATTTGTCTAGAAGGTTCCTCATAAAGAGGAGCCGCCCAAACGTGGTTAATGAAAGATATCGAGATTACATTGTAATTGTTGGAAAGTCTCGTCGCGTTAAGAAACTAATAGTAATAAGTATATTTTTTTATAAAGTGGTGTATTTATTCAAAAATATTTAGTTGTTAATACTTATCTATGTTAATGAATGGTAGATGATTCTGTAAATACAAACGAGAACGGCGACCCTCGTCGTTGTTTGCCGGAAATTGCCCAGTTTTACCTTGTTTTAGTCCAGGTTATCGCCATTCTAGATTTGTTGCTAAGTAGAATGCTTTGTGAGAAGTTGTCTCTCCAGAGGTAAATAAATGATTACAAAGAACTTAACGTTCAACAAAACAGACTTGCACTGGGCATAGCTGCCAAGGTTTCTGATTGCTTATGTGTGACATTTTGACGTTCAACGACTATGAGTGACACTTTCTCGTGAGCGAAATCAAGCAAAGAAGAAAAGGGAAACATAAATATCAGAAATTACACCCATTTGAGCAACGAGAAACTCTAAGGGGCATATTATCAACGGCCAGCGATAATTATCGCTGGCCGTGCTTAGCGACAGATTCCCTATCGCAGGCTATCTCTGGAATTTATCGCCCTGGTAGCGCGTTATTAACAACGCGCTTTTCCAGGGCGATAAAAATTCCAGAGATAGCGAAGTTATCGCCGTTTTGCAGGGAACATCCAGCGATGTTCCCTGCAAAACGGCGATGCTACCTGCTGATACGACCCTGTGGTCGTATCAGCAGAATCCACCCCTATGTTAGGGATGGCTAAGTCAGGATTTTAGCAGACGTTAGATTTTGGCGAAAACGGCAGTTTTCGCCGAAATCTAACCTCTGCTAAAATCATGTGGACTGCCTTGTAAATATCGCGATGTGAACATCAGCGATATTTGCAACGTAGTCCATCCGAGGTACGCCCACTTTGCATCTCATTAGAGATGCAAAGATGGGCGTTGGGGAAAGGGCGATAATGCAAGGATTCACGCGATAGCGTGACCTTGCTGATTAGGCGACAAAATTATCGCCGCTTTTCGTCCGAAAACGGACGCAAAAGCGGCGATAATTGTTTATCGCCTCGTTGCTAATATGCCCCTAAGATTTTACAACTGCTGCAAAGCACCAATGCACAACACAGTTTTCTTGAAGTTCGTGGTTCTTATTTATCCAACAGCACACATTACTTTCGAAGGTTCTGCACAATGTTGAGCCTCTTAATTTCTTATACGCACAGTTTGTCATAGCTGAGAAAGATTTGAGATTGCTTATGTGTAACATTTCAATATACTTATGAGTAATACTCAGCTGCTAAATGTGTGTGTGACACTTAGAGTGACACTTTCTCTCCATTAAAACCATGGAATGAAGTGTATTGAAAGAGATAAATATCAGAAATTCAGTATTCTGAACAATAAGAAGCACTAAACATATCTTCAAACTAATTCAAAACTCCTGAAATGAAAGCTCACTAACCAACAACCTCTTTCTAAAATGACCATACTGTAAAACAACTGTGGCAAAGCCTTTCACAGCAATGAAGACACACTAGGAGGACGTTTCCAGGGGGCTGTGAGCCACTTGCTTTCCCTGACAAGACATCAATCGTGGGTCAACACTGCGAAGCAGGCACAAAGTAAGTTTTAGAGGCCAGTGTGTCTAAAAATATACTGAGATTAAGAAGAGCATGCCTTGGGTTCTCGGTGTAATATGGCTAAAAAAATGAATGGTGGCGTAGTAGGCTAATGTAGGCTGAAGAGCTGCAGACGGTCCAGTCCTGAGCTGTCAGAGAGCTCACTTGTGTCTGCCAGCCAGGCTGGAAAAGAAACACCCGCCTCAGGGCAGGACTGGAACAGAAAATAAACCCTGGTAGCAGACTAAAAGTGCCCCTCATTTAGCAAATCAGACAAGTAAAATTGGCCCACATTTGCAAATGAGAGCAGTTTTGAACTTGTCAAGACACGCTCTATAGTTTTTTGCACTGTATAGAAGATTGCATGCATCTAGACTTGCTGCAGTTAATCTTTGTTATATTATCAGGGAAATCGACAGTAAAACCTGGTGCTCTAGCGCACATACAGCCAAAGGTAATCAGCCACACACTGACTGGTCACATGAACTATCCTTCGGGGCCTGGTAGATGGCATCTCAAGGAAAAAGAAAGCTGCTGCCAGAGACTCCTTCAATTAAGCTTCGGCAAGGTTTGGTATTTATATGAGGGAAATAAACGGTAAAACCTGGCGCTGCGCACCATAACTAACAGGCCCTGAAACAGGCAAAGAAGTCAGTGCACACAAGGACTTGTGACAGTGACATCCGTACTTTGGGAAAGGACTGCACTTGCAACAGGCACAGCAAAAAAAAGAGAACTGACAAAAGCCTACACTATAAAATCTTCCTTACCAAGAAAACCTCTCCTCCCCTCTTTAAATCGTGTGCTACCTCGTGAGCGCATGTGAATCAGCGAATATAGGCTTAGTTCCGTGCACCCAAAAGACAGGCCAGTTAGTCAATCACTTTTGCAGATATGTGCCCTCTACAATTATGCATCGCTTGGTCTCGGCTGCACAGAGAGTGTTATTATTGGTGCACAAAAACTGATGCTCCATGTCAACTATTCTATAGCAGACTGTTATTTCCTAGCCAAGAAGATCCTCTGCACACTACTTGATCATTCCCTGCCCGTCAATTGTCTAGGTACGTAATTGTCCCTAACATGAGGCTTCACCAAAATGACATTGCCATGAAGTAAATAGTAAGTTAAAAATTTCTGCACAGACGTCCGGCGGGCTGAGAGATTCCTGACACCTTAAATCATGACGGGCAAAGTTAGTTTATATGATTGTCTTTTAGGAGTCGGGTGGTGTTAGATGCACCTCTGCTGTGTGCCGAAGTAGCTTGGTAAGTGAGGGCGCGTGCTGCAGAGGGCGGCCGTGTGCAAACAGCAAACAATAGTTAACATATCCCAATTATACCACTGAAGCTTTCACCCATTAACTGCAGCGCACGGACAGTAAGCGCTTAGGCAGACTTACTTAATTTTGCAGCAGGGGGAGGGCGGCCAGCGAAAGCAGCTGCATACACGGGCCGGCAGGCGGTCTGGGTCACATCTGTGCCAGTGAGGCTCGCTCAGCTACTAGCTGCAGCCCTCTGGGCACTAGAGCTACGAACGATGGACCACCTCTCTGCCGGCGGCCGCAGTGATCCAAATGTCTCATCCTCCGCCCCCGATGAGGTCTGCCACCCTGCCTGGGCTGGCTGTTTAGGCGTTGCGAAAGCGGGAGCTGAGCTCCTGAATGCAGGAAGCACTGCTGCATGAGCAAAATGAAACTAATTTCAAATATCGCGCAGCACCACCCATGATTCAATTCTAGTGTTACACTGTTGCACTTGAGCTCAGCCAGCCCCCAATCCTGCCGAGCAGCGCGCACAGCGCGCTTCCTGCCACTCTCCGCTCTTACCAAATTGTATTTTACCACTAATCAACCAGCACTCTCCACAGCCACTTGACACCTGAGATGAGGCGCTATATATGCGTGACAATGGATTTCAGTGCGGTGCTGCGGACCACCACACTGAAATACGTTAGTCTAACGCCTGATGCGTGATACTTGGCAGGGCTGACTGGGCCCACATGCTAAAGAAACAGTGATACTAGTGACTTGAGCACTTAAGTGACCACGAGTTAGAGCGCCTGGGCCCTTTTTAGGTCGAGCATCAGCGCATGCGCTGTCTGCAAGACCTCCTGTAATCACTAAATACGACTTTACTCCCGCCTCTACTTACCATTGGTTCGCTCGCGGGTCACTTTTATTTTCTGCCTCCTTATTAGTTGGCACTCATGTACTGCTGGTCTGTTCTGTTGTTTGGAAGGGTGTCACTTCTTGGCACACATCTTGCCATTTGCTGGAAACTCAATTTAGTAAAATGCAGATATCAGCCTTTTTGTATTTTGCATACAGCATTTGTATTTTTAAATTCTTTTTTGTGTAAAATATATACACCGCACTTAAACACCGGTGGGCCAGGTACATTAAGGGGCATATTCTCAAGCCCCTATCGCCACAGGAATGTCACTTTTTCTGACGTTCCTGTGGCGATAGAGTCAGCGCTTATTCACAAGGCAGCGTTAAGCCACTTAACGTGGCTTTAAGCCACGTTAAGTGGCTTAACGCTGCCTTGTGAATAAGGACCCTTCCGCTAAACTTAGCGTGAAAGGGGTGTGCAGTGGGTGTTGAGGTGGGCGTTCCACCGCAACACCCATTGAATTCGACGCTGCCACCTATTCTCAAGGGCGGCGTTAATAGGTCGCAGCACCGAACTTAAGACCAGGACAATCCTGGTCTTAAGTTGGCGAAACGAGGAGAAATGCTTTATTTCTCCTCGTTTTTGCTTTTTCCATGTGTGCTGCCTTGCACACATGGAAAAAGCAAAATGCCATGGTTTGTTCATGTACAGGAAGGTGTCCCTTCCTGTACATGAACAAACCTTTTTAAAAATGCCATTTTGTAACTTTCATGTGTGCTGCACGAAGCAGCACACATGAAAGTTACAAACTGGTATTTTGGGATTGTTTATGTGCAGGAAGGGGCACCTTCCAGTACATAAACAACCCTCCCCTGCACACATACACCCTTGCAATCTGGTGCAAGGGTGCCTGCGTTGGCGCTCGCAGGGGGAAACGCCAGGCTGCACCACATTTTTGAGAATAGGGTGCAGCCTCGCGTTTCCGAAGTGGCGGTGAGAGGCGTTAAGCCAAGGAGGCTTACGCCTCTCACCGACACTTCATTGAGAATATCCCCCTATGTGTCATAGTGCCACATTATTAATGGATGCATATCTTTTGAGGTGGCACCTGGCTTCCAATAAAGCTCTCAGTCGATATACTAAGTATTAGGTCTACAGTGGAATTCATTTACCTCATATAAATTTATGACTTCATTTTGATAAATCACTGATGGATTTTCCTCCAAAATAAGGTTGCTGTGTTGGTGTTAGCAACACTTTTTACATTTTGCATTGTGTTGAAAAAAACGTCACTACTTTTTGTTTGGAATGAGCCTGCAAAATATAATGATCAAAAAGCGTTGAACACAGAAACATCAGGCAGACGTTTCCTCTCTGGCAGTCATCCGGGAGCAATGCTCATTTGATTCGGAGAGAGCGCACATTTATAGCAAAGCCTGACAAACTTTCAGAGTAGGGTCAAATGGGTATAAGTATTAAACCTCTGGGAGCCAGGTGTTAGGATATCATCATAAAGTGCCCTTCATTTGTATCTAAACTCAGAGCTTTGCACCTCATCATTCTAGCCACCAAGCAATTTTAAAGATTCGCACCCCAGATGCCACATTCAACCCTTGTCATGCTGTAAAGCAAGGGCTTCCATTTAGGCCTAGAAAAAGATGGCTGCTAGAGCTACATAAATACTCGTAATTCGATTTTGCTTTTAAAACTGTCCCTCCCATGTTCCTAACTGATATAGGTGGGTACTTGATGCCGTTTCTTTTATTATTTTTCTGTCAGTTGAGTGTCACAGCCACTCTTAAAATGCACTACACGCAGTAGATCATAAAAAACAAATTTGTGCATATGAATAAGCCTGGCTCCAGTTGTCTAATGGAGTCTTACACTCAATTGACATACATACAGTATACATTTCTTAAAGAGTGGGGCCACAACATGTTATCTACAAATCAAGGCCCGAGCCTTTTGGAAGCGATTATTACTGAAATAAGAGCCAAAGGTAAATGCAAGCCTAAACTTACAGATTTTAGTCTTTGTGCACATGTCTTGCAGAAACACATAACGAAAAGGTATTATCATTTAAAATGCCAATAGCGCAAACGGTTGCAAATGCGAGACCTATTGCATTGCAAATGCTTGTTATGTTTTGCCTGCACAGCTGTGCTTGTGAAATCTATTGTTTTTAATATAAGCTTAAAAGGGGCTTACATCCCGCACCATCTCTTTCCTGGCTTCTATGTGTGTCACTTACTTTTCCACCATTTCTATTGATTGTAGCATGTTTTCCTTCATTTACAAATGCTTGTTCCTTGTCGTCTGCTTCTCTTATCAGTTTCTCGCGGCCAAAATACTTTTACTTAACATCTGCTTTGGTGGAACTCTTTTTTCATAAAGTTTTCTCTCTTTTTGCTTTTTTGTCTTGCAGCAGATATATAGCACCCGGAGAAAGTGATTTGCTCAGAATCACAGGATGTTGCGCTGCCGAGACTCGAACAGGGATCCCCAGCTCACAAGTCAGCAGCTCTGGCTGCTGCACGACATCCTCTCCACTCCCGTGTTACTTATCCCTAGCGATGATTGATAAAAACAGCATTTTATTCATCACACAGTCGAAACCGATGCATTACCAATGCTTGTATTGACAGGGTAACCTGACTGGTGATGCCTGTGCTGTATGTGTGTGGGGTGGGTGGGTGTAGACAATGCCGCTAGGGAGGGGCTGATAAATGAAATGTCAAACAGGCAGGGCCCGACTGGGAACCCAAAGCAGCCCTGGCAAATGTTATCAGACCAGCCTCATATGGTGCGTGCGAGCGAGCCTAACCAATAGAAGGGGAGTCTGGGGGAAGAAAATTTGTGAAAAATTTCATAAATGGTGCATTCTACAACACTTTTTTCATTATATACTGAAATGTCTTTGTCTACTGAGGGTGAAGACACTCAGGGGCTTATTTACAAGCTCCTGTGTGCTGCCGGAAATTCACTTTTAGTGACGGTCCGGAGGCGCACACTGCAAGGCCATATCTACAAGACCACGTAAAGCCACCTTATGTGACTTTTCATGGCCTTGTAGATATGGACTGAGGCAACGCAGCGCAAGTCACAGCGTTGCTTCACCCTGCAATAGGGAGGTGTGCCATGGGAATTACGGTGGGTGTTCCCACGTAACACCCAAGGAATTTGACACATTTCCAGACTTACGAGATTTAATAAACCTGGGAATACGTCAAAAGCCTACGCCTCCCAAGGGAGGTGTAAAGGTGGCGCAACGAGGAGAAACACCTATATTTATTCTCATTTTACCTTTTTCTATGTGTGCTGCATTCCGCAGCACACATAGAAAGAGGAAAACGGCTCTCATGATTGTTTTTGTGCAGGAAGGTGTCCCTTCCTGCACAAAAACAATCATCCCTGCAACGCAGGCACCCTTGCACCAGGGCATTTAGCCACGTTAAGTAAGGCGAAGCCCCTATTGCCACAGGAACAGCATAAAAAGTGACGTTCCTGTGGCGATAGGGGCTTGTAAATATGCCCTTAAATGGTCTGAAAGATTTATAACTACAAAGAAATATAGGGATGGGAGGAATAGAGACTACAGCTGGATGTAAAGTTCAGCAGAAGAGCTCTAAATCAGCTCGTTTGAAGTAACTGCTAGGATAAGAGTGCAGCTGTGGGAAGTCCTTGGCTGGGGGACGAGAAACATAGGGGCAGTTTCACAAGACCCCTGTGCCACCTGAGTGTCACTTTTTTTGACGCCCTGGTTGCACGCAATGCTGAGCCATATTTACAAGGCCACGCAAAGCCACCCTGCGGGACTTTTCATGGCCTTGTAAATATGGCCCCTTTCTTGCACTAATCTGCGTTCCATTGATGTTGCTGTGGGTGTTCCCACGCAACACTAATGTATCTGATGTATTCCCATGTTTACAAGGTTTCATAAACCTGGGAATGCATTAGAGGAGGCGTTAAAGTGGTGCAACAAGGAGAAATACCTTTATTTCTCCTTGTATTTTGCCCTTTCTATGTGTGCTGCATTCTGAAACACACAAAGAAGGAGGAAAATGCCATCAATAATTGTTTTTGCGCAGGAAGGTGTCCCTTTCTGCACAAAAACAATCATCCCTGCAACACAGGCACCCTTGCACCATGGTGCAAGGGTGCCTGCCTTGGCGCTAGGCAGCCAATTGTGCGCCAGGGCAGAGGATAGCACAAGGATGCGTCGTATTGCTGTAAATACAACGAATCCCTGCACTTTCCTAATGATGAGGCAACTTGGCGCAGCAAAATAGCTTGCAGCGCCGTACTGCGTCATTTTCTAGTAAAAATGCCCCACAGATTTGGAGGAGTTAGACCTCTGTGCATGGCTACAGAAAGATGTGTGGGGGATAGGGAGGGATGTCTAGAGAGGTGTAGATCTCAAAAGATACCGTGGTGAATTTTAGCAGATCTGTAAAATGACCACTGCATCAACTACTTCACAAGAGTGGAATTGTTCTAGTCTAGTCTTAAGCAAGACGGATTCTCAAGTGTTACTGAATTATAAATACCTATGTACATTAAAGAGGCATCCTCCAAAGGATATGTGGAATTAAGAAACCATAATTCATGATATGGAAAGACATTAGCATCTTGACATAATGTTTTTCCTCATTATCAGAGTCACAAACGAAAAACACTGTAAACACTAAGAAATAGCTGTTTTAATTACGTCTCCTTTGAAGTTCATGTGAATTGTCGAGAAGTTAGTAAGTAAATATAAAAGTCTATTTTACTTTCACCCGTATATCAGAATTTCATGTAATCTTATAATAAACCTCAATTGAGCCTATAAACCTGGCATGAAATGAACATTTTCATTTTAGATGTGTGTGTGTGTCTGGCTGTATGTGAGTATGAGGATTGATACATGAGCGTGTGAAGATGGGTGGCTGATGGGGGGCGTGGCCAAGCCGGCGACGAAGATGGCCGCCTGGCACTGAAGCTCCGTCTGGCGCAGTCAGCTTCCTAACATATTCCCCCACTTGCAACAGCTTTCGATCCTGGAACCCCGATGCGGAACGCAGCGCAAGATGCACGGACCCCATTGGTGCAACTGTGGCCTTGATCGATGCATGCAATCGGCGGTGGCGGCGAGCTGAATAGTGAAGCCCGGCCTGGCCGCAAGCCTCGTGCCCGACTTCCTCTTCGCTGGGCGGAGCTGCCACCAACGCGAGGCCGAGGACTGCGGAGCTGCCGACGGCCTACTGCGGCCTGGGATCACTGGTGAGGCGCGCTGTTCCCCTGCTCCCCGCCACTGCTGCCCTCACGTCTGGATCGCGAGACGGGGCTGGGGGCGTCTGCTGCTGTCGCTGTGGGGCCTGTGCGCGTCGATTTGACTCTACCCGACCGGGGGCCTTGCCGAGGGACGAGACCTGCTGCCCTCCCCCGCAGCGCGACAGGCGGAGCCGTGCTGCTCTTCGGTGCTGCCGCCGCGGCCCTTCCAGATCGGTGCGCCTCCCCCGCTCGGGACCAGCGGCCTGCACCTTCGGCCGGCTCTCTACATTACAGAGGGGTGGTTGGCTGCAGGTGACCGGTAGCCGACGCTGGAACCGCTTGGGGCTCCCACACACGTGCGAGGCTCCCCGATCTCCCGTCCTGGCCCCCTCCGGGGTGCTGCCTTCCACCGTGCCCACAGTATTCCGGATTCAGGCTGGCTCCCCCTCGGCCTCGGCCGGGCTCCGCCGGCTCTGGCTATCGACCCAAGTGTCCACGACCCCGGCACGTCGGACTTTGCCGCCCTGTGATCCTGTGCATATACCACGCCGGGCAGGTTCCTGCAACGCAACTTTGACGCGGCATGGGCCGCAAAGCCCCGAGGCAAAAAACTTTGCCTTTTGAAAAGCTTACTGAGCCCGCACCTCCACAGGACTTACCCATGGCCGATTCGGCACACCAACCAGACCAGGAGGCCGCTCCAGCGGACACAACCGCGTCCCTGCTCCGGGAGATGAGAGCGGGCTTTAAAGCACTGGATACTCGATTCGATCTGCTGGATAAAAATATCTCCAGTATGGGCGCTAAAATCCAAGTACACGACAGGCGGCTCGATGTGGCTGAGGCACGCATATCCGATATAGAAGATGGGACCGCGCAGTCGGTGAAGCGTCTGGCAAGGGTTGAGCGTATCCTGTAGGAAGTGGCCATCAAAAATGAGGACCTTGAAGCCCGCAGCCGCCGCAACAACCTCCGCATTATGGGGGTCCCGGAGACAACCCCCACTGGCCGCATGGACCTGTTTGTGGAAACACTGCTGCTCGGACTTTTTGGTAAGGACTCCTTCATGGCCGGCTTTGTGATCGAGAGGGCGCACAGATCCCTAGGCCCACGCCCCAGGCCTGGTATGCCTCCCAGACCCATAGTGGCCTGGGTCATGAACTTCCGGGACCGAGACACGACACTTCGTATGGCACGAGAAAAAGGCGACATTGACTGGCAGGGCTCAAAACTCTCCTTCTACCCGGATTTCACAACCATGGTGCAAGACGCACGGCGTAAATTCAATGGGGTCAAGGCTGCTTTGAGAAATATGGGGTTGCGTTATGGCATGCTCTACCCGGCCCGGTTGAGGGTCGATGTGGACGGCAGGGCTCGAATCTTTGATACTCCGACTGAAGCACAAGAGTTCTGTCGTATGTACAAACAGAACAATCTACCTTCCGACAGAGCTGTGGCCGGCCCTTCCCCTCCGCATAGCGGATCCGACGCCAGTGCTGATCTCTTCTCCAGCGCTGGGACCGGGTGACATCTCACCCTCACAGGTTCAACTGTGGTTTTTTTTGGGAATATGTTTTTGACCCTTTTACAAGACATTGCAATTTAGCTGACAGCTAGCCGGGGCGTTGCCGCCCCCCTTGGTGTATCCATCGAGAATGGTTTGGTTTGATCTAGAGTACCTCTTTTTGGGTCTAGCATTCTACTGTGTGGCAATTTGGTACCTTCTGTTCTTTGTTAATTGGGAAATGGCCCTTCCCTGGTTGGGGTGGGGTTGGGTGGGGGGAGGAGTGGGGATACTTCACTTTGGAAATTGAGTCTCAAGTATTGTTATTAGTCATTCACTATTGCACATAACTGGCAGTTTTATTTCCACTACAGCATTGACACTGTTCTTTTGCATTGATGGCCAGGTTTGGTAATATCGCAGGTCCCTCTGACCTTTCACTAATGTCCTGGAATGTACGGGGTCTTAACGATACACGAAAACGTAGACAGGTGCTGCAGTACTTAGTTAAACACAAAGTAGATGTTGCTTACTTGCAGGAGACCCATCTCCCCAAAACGGACTCAGCACACTTTGGCACCAGCTGGGGGGCACATCGGTATTTCGCCAATTACAGTTCCTACGCTCGGGGCACCGCCATCCTAATACATAAGCGAGTTCCCTTTCATTTTAGCTCGACGTTCCAGGACGACGGGGGTAGATATATCGCAGTGTCTGGGACCCTATCGGGCAGGAACATTACACTACTTTGTATTTATGCACCCAACACTGACTCCCCCGACTTTTATCATTCCCTGCAGGCACAGCTCATGCGACTGCCCCCACAGACACTAATTGTAGGCAGAGACTTTAACCTCCTACCTAACCCTGAACTAGACAGCACCTCAAAGGCCCCTGACACTAAGCCACAATCCCGTCGAGCACTCCTGGAGCTCTGTGCCCGATTCACACTGTTGGATGTCTGGCGCAAACGAAACCCCAGCTCTACCGCGTACACCCACTATTCAGGTCAACACAATACCTGGACGAGGATTGACTATTGGCTACTCACCCCAGACATCTATGGCTGGTGCGAGACGGTCGGGACCCTTCCCAGAACCTACTCTGACCACTCCCCAGTGACGCTGCGCCTACGGATCCCCCGCCTAGAGGGCTTCGAACGCCAGTGGCGCTTCCCCAGCCATGCATTGCTCGATGAGGTGTTGAAGGAAGAAATTCGGGAGGCCATAGAGGACTATTTTGCCATAAACACGGGCTCGGTGGCCACGAGGGCGACACTGTGGGAGGGTTTTAAGGCTGTCATAAGGGGCACGTGTATAGCGAAGCATGCAGGAGTCCTCCGGGATCTCCGTAACACATTGGCACGTTTAGAGCGCGACCTCCTGGCCTTAGACAGTGACACCACAAGCCACGCACATTCTAATTATGAGAGCAGACGACTGGTGTTAATGGAGGAGTATAGGGAAACGGCCGACAGGGAGATCTTATATCTAGGGAAATATCAAACAGCCCGGCACTACGGTGAGGGCGACAGACCGGGCAGGGTGCTGGCCCAACTCCTACGCCCTCCATATCATAAAACCTAAATCACTGAACTACATTCCCCAGAAGCACACGTGCACACCTCTACGGCGGACATTCAGTCCCGGTTCCTGGAATATTTTACTGCTCTGTACTCCTCCACTATTGGGAGCGACCACAAGGCCCAAGAGGCCTATCTGAACGAGATATCCCTGGTGTATCTTGAAAAACACATGCAGGACTTCCTGGCGGAGCCCATCTCGGTCGCGGATGTGCTTTTGGCCATAGAGAACATTCGCGGCTCGTCCGCACCCGGATTGGATGGTTTCTCTGGGGATTTTTACAAAGAATACAAAGAATTACTAGCCCCACAGCTCATTGAGGTGTATGCCGAGGCACTGGAGACACAATCACTCCCTCCTACACTCAGGGAAGCTGTCATAGTCCTCCTTCCCAAACCGGGCAAGGATCCTACACAATGTGGTTCGTATCGGCCCCTATCCCTATTGAATTTGGACTACAAAATCCTAGCCAAAGTGATCGCTAATAGGCTGTCCCAATTAATGGAATTTATTATCTCTCCGGCTCAATCTGGTTTTGTGCCACATCGATCAACATCCCTAAATCTCAGAACGCTTTTCTCGGTCCTGCACAGGATTAATCCTGACACCCCGGCGGCTGCCGTGCTCTTGGACACGGAGAAGGCCTTCGACACTTTGGAATGGCCCTTCTTTCTCTCGGTTATGAGGCGCATGGGTATGCCCATGGGCTTCATCGACACGACCACATTACTGTACACCAAACCAACTGTGCGGTTGCGGTTAAACGGAACGCTTTCCGCTCCCTTTCAATTGTCCCGGGGCACCAGGCACGGTTGCCCACTGTCTCCATTGTTATTTATACTGGCCATGGACCCATTGATACAGCACTTTCAGGAACGACATTTACACAGGGGCCTACAATTCAACACTGGCCCTCTTTTGGTGTCCCTGTACGCGGACGACACAATCCTTTATGTTCGCCACCCGCAGGATAATTTGCACGAACTAATTAGAGAAATTATTCGATTTGGCCGCTATTCAGGATTAGGGATAAACTGGCATAAATCTGTTATATTTCCGCTGACAGCCAGCACGAAACAATGGGAATGCGAGTTCCCCTTAGAGTGGTGTGCGGAATCAGTGAAATATCTAGGAATTCACATTCACTTAGAGACTGCCCAGATGATAAACCTCAATTATGGACGAACCATCGACGCACTCACAACTGAAATAGAGAAATGGCTGCGGCTACCCTTATCCCTAGCCGGTCGGGTATCGCTTCTAAAAATGATAATTCTCCCTAAATTTCTATATCTGTTTAATAATATACCTATACCACTCACCAACAACTTTTTTCACACACTCCGCACCCTGTTAACCCGATTGATATGGGGAGGGGGGCAGGCACGTGTCCGGTGGGAAGTCCTCACATTACCATACGAGAGGGGGGGTTACAATGTCCCAGACTTGCAGCTCTATTATTTAGTGTCCCAGTGCAGCTACGCTCACTCATGGTACCACCCGCATGCCCGGATTCCTTACCTCCGCCCGGAGGCTAACTTGGTACTCCCAGAGCAACTTGCGGCCATACTCCCTACGGGGTTTCCCAGAGACCCAAACCGTTTCCACCACCAGCTGGGCGTGGAAGAAGTTATGCCGGTATACAGGCCCGGCAGCCCTGTATTCCTCCGCTTTGCCCATTATAAACCCACGCTTAATACCAATCACAGGAGAGCGACTGGTGCAATGCACTCTCACCAAATTTGAAATCGCACGAGTAGGCGACCTATACCCTGACGGCCACATATTCTCCCTCGCAGAAGATGATCGGTTCCAGTCAGGTACCACTATGGACAGATTCGTCATGGGACGCCTCCGCTCTGCCCTACGTTCCACCTTCCCTTTCTTTCCGCTAGAGCCTGTCTCCTTCCCACCTCTCACCAGGGTTGTTGAGCACAAAGACAACACACATCTCATCTCAAAACTCTATAAGGCATGCATGACACTGAAGCCAGTGGACGACAGTAAGGTTCGCGGGGCATGGGAGGCCGACTTGGGACTCACGATAACGGACGAGCAATGGCTCGCATGTTGCGCGGTCACACGAGACGTTTCGTTAAACAGCAGACACAAGCTCCTACATTTCAAATTTTTACGCCGCATATACTTCACACCGGCACTAGCACACAAGATTGACCCTACCCAACCGCATAACTGTCGTAAATGCTCCGCTCCTAATGCGGATTTTGCACACCTCACCTGGACGTGTCCAAAACTACAACACTACTGGGAGCACATACACCTCATATTAGGGAAGATAACCAATCTTGCCCTGACTCCTAACCCGGAGGTGGCCCTACTGGGTTAACTTCCCTAAAAAAGTCAGACGGTTCGCTGCACTGGGACTGCTCCTGGCTAAGCGTGCGATAGCTATTCATTGGGGTCGCAGGTCGGTCCCAACTGCACAGAGCTGGTTGAGGAGTTTAGCTTATTGCAACGTCAACAGTGAAATATATGCCACTACGTTGCCCAGTTCGTCCCGTCCCAAGGACATATGGGACCCTTACCGGTCTTACATTGAGGCAGTACGTCAGGAGCCTGATCGATCACTGCAGCGGGGTTTGGTGCCAGAGGGGGTGGGGTAGGCAGTCCTCTGCAGAACACCTTCGCCCTATTGCCGCAGCGCGGTCAATGGTAAATTGCAGGAATGCTCGTCTCCTGGGTGCAGATTGCGCCCCAACAGATTTCTACTGGGATCAGTGTCCAGTACGGGACGCCCCCTATTAATGCTTATTATGATAACCTGTGCATGCATCGATTTAACAATTTCTGTTTCAAGTCCCACATGCTGCCAAATGTAATGTTAATGATGTAAATGTGAATTGACAATTTGTACTGATGCAATAGCGAACTAAGACACAAATACGGGGCGTGGCCAAGCCGCAGACCGAGATGGCCGCGCGGCGCTGAAGCTCCGCCAGCCATCCGACGACAAATTGCTAATTCCCCTATATCCTGCGGCACTGAGACGGCAAGAACTGGCTCGTGGGTCCCCGAGGAGGCGCGGCGCAGCTTGAGACACCGTCCGGCTGCAGCGGAGACGGCGCGGCGGTGCCGGGAGGAACTACGCAGCAGCTGTAGCGGGAGCAACAATGGCGGCCGGAGAGACGGCGGCGGTGGAGTGAGGCCCCCGGTGACTGTGGAGCAGCTTCAATTGCGGATCAGACCCACTTGCCGGTGAGTGACCCGGGTGCCGGTTGGGTGTGCCCCTGCCCTCCCCCCGTGCCGATCCCATGTGCGTGTATCCCGCGCCAGTCCGGCGGGTGCCGTACCTGTGCCTCTGCTTGGCCCGCCCGGCCCCCAATTGGAGCCCGCATTACCCTGGGGGCTGGAACAGCGGTGCCATGAGCGCTGCACTGCGGGGGGGGTACGTGTGGCTGCCTGTTGGCCCCGGTGCCTGGAGTCGCCGCCTGGCACTATCCCGCTTCGAGCGGCCCTTCCTGCTGAGGCCTCCACCGCCGGCCTGCAGTGTCTGCTGTGGTCCCGGGGATAGTCGCGGACAGCAGCGCGCCTGCTTTGCCAGCGCTGACTGCAGAGGGTCAATGTACATCAGAGATCCCTGAACCCTGCCACCCCAGGCTCAAACTACGCTGCGGGACGACGACACTTGAGGCCTTATCCTGGGCCAGTGATTATGGGGCGCCATAGTGCTTATTAAACGCCACCAGCCATCCTGCCTACAACTGCGGCTGCCCTGCTGGGCTGTTACTGCACTGGTGTCCTTGATTTACAGATTTGGGGGCCTGAGCGCTCCGCAGCCGACCTCTGCGGTGCCACGTAGCTGGGGGGGTGTGGTACAGTTCTCGGCCCGGTGCTAGTGGCGCCCTTGGGAACAACCGCGCGGCAAACACACTGGACCGCCCAGCATATATTCATTCCAGGCATGGGCCGCAAAGACCCGAGGCAGAGAACGCTTTCGTTTGATAAGCCCACAGAGAGAACAACAGACGAGGGTGCCGACATGGCGGCAAGAGGCCAGAGCCCTGGTCGCGAGGAGACGGCTTCGGCCCCCCGGCTGCATGGCTGCAGGAGATGAGGGCAGGCTTCAGATCCCTTGATAACCGCTTTGACTCCCTTGATAAGACTCTTGAGGCGATGGGTGCCAAGATCCAGGCCCATGACCGTCGGCTTGACGCAGCGGAGGCGAGGGTCTCCGACATTGAGGATGGCGCAGCACAATCGGCTAAACGAATGGACAGGATGGAACGCACACTGAAAGAGGTGGCCATTAAAAATGAGGACTTAGAAGCGCGAAGCCGCCGAAATAATATCCGCATCCTTGGGGTTCCAGAGTCCACAGCCATGGGTCGCCTAGACCTCTTCGTCGAAACCCTACTTATGGACATGTTTGGCAGAGAATCTTTTACACCTGGATTTGTAGTGGAGAGGGCCCACCGCACCTAGGGGCCACGACCCAATCCGGGCCTGCCGCCTCGCCCACTTATAGCTCGGATCATGAACTTTCGAGACCGGGACACGGCCCTCCGCTTGGCAAGAGAGCGGGGGGACACCATCTGGCAGGGTTCAAAGATTGCTCTCTACCCGGACTTCACAGTCATGGTGCAAGATGCCAGGTGCAAATTCACAGGAGTGAAGGCCACTCTCCGTAACCTTGGCCTCAAGTATGGCATGCTCTATCCGGCCCGGCTCCGGGTTGAGGTGGGTGGCCGAGCGCGCATATTTGACTCTCCAAATGAGGTCCAAGAGTTCTGTCGCACTTACAAACGGAATAATGAACAATCACAGGACGACAGGGATGGCCCGTCTTCTACTCATGGAAACGCCGACGCGAGTCAAGAATTGTTCTCTAGTTCTGGCGCTGGGTGACGTTGATGAACTGATGTACTTGCTTTTACACACTCTGCAGGGGATTATCTACTATACTGCTTTAAGAATTTCTTCATAGTTGGTTGGCTGTCATGGCGTTGCCACTCCCCTAGGTTGATACCTTGGGTTTCTTCTTGATAGTTTTGAGGTACCTTTTTGAAATGTTGCCTGTTCCTGGTAAAGTAATCTGGTACTTCGTTTCTTGTTTTCAGGGTGGGTTTCGCCTTGCATTTCACGATGTGAGGTTGGGAGGGGGAGGGGTTGGGGGAAGGTTTCCATTTTTGCAATATTGATTGTCATATTTGTAGCTCACTGTTTTGGGTCAGTATTTCCAACACATCTCCTGATCAACTTAGATGCACGACGATTCCCGAATGGCACAGCTAGGCTTGATAGATGGCCCCTCCAATTTATCCCTGCTGTCGTGGAATGTTAGAGGCCTCAATAATAATCGAAAACGGCGGCAGGTGGTGCATTATCTGATTAGACATAATGTAGACGTGGCATTCCTCCAGGAGACGTCTTGCCAGCCTCTGATCCTGCGCGCTTTGCCGCGAGTTGGGGGGCCCATAAATACTTTGCAAATTTTAGTAATTATGCGAGAGGGACAGCGATACTTATTCACAAGAGGGTCCCCTTTAGCTGCCAGTCGTTTGTCAATGATAAGGAGGGCCGTTATACCATTGTTGCGGGGTCCATGATGGGTCACAGGGTCGCATTAGTGTGTGTTTATGCCCCTAACACTGACTCTCCGGAGTTTTTTCATTCATTACATACACAGCTTTCTAAGCTCGAGACTAGCTGGATTATGATGGGTGGGGACTTCAACCTACTTTTAAACACTGCATTGGATAGAACCTCCACCTCTCCAAATTCGAAGCCCCGAGCGAGACGTGCGCTGCTTGAGTTATGCGAACATTTTTCCCTGGTAGATATATGGCGCAGGCGCAATCCTACTCTCACCAACTACACGCATTACTCAGGGCAACACGACACCTGGACCAGAATCGATCTCTGGCTGCTTTCCCCCGGGGTATCCACTTGGTATAGGGCGTTGAATACATTCCCCAGGACATACTCGGACCACTCCCCGGTGCAGCTATGCCTCGGTGTCCCTCGACCGGAAGGATTTGAGAGACAGTGGCGCTTCCCTAGTCGTGCTCTTCTGGACGAGCTTTTTCGTCACGAGGTCGAGGAGGCTATAGAGGATTACTTCACCCTTAATGCTGGCTCAGTGGATACTTGGTCGGTATTGTGGGAGGGGATCAAGGCCTACATCCGCGGGGTGTGCATTTCCAAACATTCTGGGGTGCTCAAGTCTCTGCGCACAACACTGACGAGGCTCGAGAGCGAACTCGCAGCCCTGGATAGCGAGTCTTGCCAAGCTTCCGCGGCCTCTCTACAGGACAAAAGGCTGGCCCTCCTCCTGGAATATAGAGAGACGTCGGATCGCGAGATCCTTTACTTGGGCAAATACCAAACGGCCCGTCGCTACGGCGAGGGAGACCGTCCGGGTCGTACGCTGGCTCAAATACTACGACCTCCCTACAGTAAGGCATACATCACCGAGATTCGGGCTGAGGACGGCAGTCTCCTCACGTCCCCCACGGACATTCTGAACGAATTTAGGTCGTATTATACCACGCTCTATACCTCGAAACTGGACCATGACCCAGCCGCCCTGGAGACTTATCTGTCCGAGATTGCCCTCGTGTATTTAGAGAAAGACATGCAAAGCTTTCTGGCTGAACCAATCACAGTAAATGAAATACGCGGCGCTATTAAAGAGCTTCGTGGCTCCTCCGCGCCCGGCCTGGATGGCTTTACCGGGGAGTTTTATAAGGCCTACATGGACCTTCTGGCCCCGAAACTGATCGAGGTGTATGCGGAGGCCCTGGAACAACAGCTCCTGCCTCCCACACTAAGCGAAGCGGTTATCATCCTGCTCCCGAAGCCCGGTAAGGACCCCTCCCTATGCGGATCCTACAGACTGCTCTCGTTATTAAACGTCGATTATAAGATACTGGCAAAAATTATGGCTAATAGACTCTCGCAGTTGATGGAGTTCATCATCTCCCCTGCACAGTCCGGTTTTGTTCCCCATCGCTCGACCTCTTTAAACTTGCGCACCTTGTTTGCGGTACTCCATAAAATTAGTCCCGACGTTCCAGCGGCGGCACTATTACTAGACACAGAGAAGGCTTTTGACACGTTAGAATGGCCCTTTTTTTTTAGCTATTATGCGACGCATGGGCATGCCAGCTGGCTTTAGTTTATAGCCACCACGAGCTTGCTGTACAGTAGACCGACGGCGCGGCTGCGCCTGAACAGCACCCTCTCTACCTCATTCCAGCTCACGCGCGGTACCCGTCAGGGATGCCCGTTGTCACCCCTTTTGTTCATTTTGGCAATGGACCCCTTGATACGGCACTTTCAAGAACGACATCTGCATAGGGGGCTACAATTCAAAACAGGCCCATTACTGGTTTCTTTATACGCTGACGACACCATACTATATGTCAGGGAGCCGCACTTAAACACAGCCCCCCTGCTTCGGGAGATTATCCGTTTTGGGCAGCATTCTGGCCTAGGCATCAACTGGCGTAAATCCATTATTTTTCCTTTAACCGCCAGCACGGCCCCTTGGCCCTGCGACTTTCCGCTGGAATGGTGCTCAGATTCCGTTAAATATCTGGGAATCTATGTACACTTAGACACGTCGCAGATTATCCAATTTAATTATGGCCAGGCGGTCGTCAAATTAGAGGCCCAAGTGGAGCGGTGGCTGCGGCTTCCGTTGTCCATGGCAGGCAGGATCGCCATAATTAAGATGATGGTCGTGCCTAAATTTTGATATCTTTTTAATAATATCCCCATCCCTCTCACAAATAATTTTTTTGCATCCTTGCGTTCTCTCCTTATCCGGCTAGTTTGGGGTGGCAGGCAACCACGGGTCCGTTGGAAGATACTTACCTTACCGTACGAAAGGGGGGGATTCGGAGTGCCAGATCTCCATCTATATTATTTAGTGGCACAGTGTAGTTTTGCTTTTGCTTGGTACCACCCGGACGCTAGGATCCCGTTTCTGCGCCCTGAGTCCGACTTCGTTCACCCCGAGCAACTCGCGGCGGTCCTGCCGCGGGGCGAGCCGAAGGACCCTGTGGACATCCAGGCGGTCTCAACCACCAGCTGGGCATGGAGCAGGCTACAGCGCTATACGGGGGCCCCCGAGTTATACACGTCGCCCCTCCCTCTCCCTAATCCCCGCTGGCTCCCCATCACAGGGGAGAAGCTGGTACAAATCATGTTGTGCAAGTTTGACATCCTAAAAATCGGCGACCTGTACCCGGGAGGGCATATCTTTTCGTCCACGGAGGAAACTCGCTTTCAAGAGGCCACGTTCATGGACAAATTTGTGCTGAAACATCTGTCCTCGGCGTTGCGAGCAACGGTTAAGGGCTTCCCGCTGGAGCCAGCCACCTTCGCCCCATTAACTCTCCTTATAGAGAATGACACTGGAGTGCACATTGTGTCCAAGCTTTATAAACACTCTACAAAGCACAGGTTTCGATCGCGGATGATAGAGTCCGGGCGGAATGGGAGACTGATCTTGGTCAACCGATTACGGATGATCAGTGGGCCTACTGTTGTTCAGCTACAGGAACTAGTTCCCTGAACAGCCGGCATAAGCTCATACATTACAAGTTCCTGCGCAGACTTTATATGACACCGGCTAAATTGCATAGAATCGACCCCAGCCGGCCGCACACCTGCCGGAAATGCGGTGCCCAACATGCAGATTTCGCCCACTTGACATGGACCTGCCCCTGCATTCGTTTGTACTGGAAGGCGATCTGCTCCACACTAGGGATCATTCTAGAGCTCACCATTGTCCCGATCCCAGAGGTGGCGCTTATGGGATACACGGCAAACTTCCCTAGAGCAACCCGGAAGCTTGCGTCGCTCGGTCTACTGCTGGCGAAGCGAGAGATAGCACTGCGGTGGGGCAGCAAAGTTTTACCTACATTACAAGGCTGGTTGAATAGTCTAGCACACTGCAACATCAACAGCGAGATCTACTCTAGCACGCTGCCAGGCACAGCGCGTCCAACAGATATCTGGGGCCCATACAGGGACTATATTCGTACCCTTCATAGCAACACTGCTTCCCAATCTAACGCGGGTATAGTCCCGGAGGGTATAGGCTGAGGAGGGGGTCACACGCAAGCGTAGACTCTAGTAGATGCCCTACTGCAATTGAATTGGAGGAGTTGACTGAAGATAAGAATCACATACCAAATGATGCAACCATGTTCTCGGTGCTTGGCTTTGATACATGATCAGGATTGATGTTTGTCACAGATTGCATGCTATCTGAATACTGGCTACGTTATAACTATTTGACTGCAAATGACAAAATGTATGTATAAGATTTGATAATCAATGACAAATAAAGTTTAAAAAAAAAAAACTAAGACACAAATACAATGCTTATTCTTGATCATGCAAACAAAAAAGAATAAATAAAGTTTAAAAAAAAAAAAAAGATGGGTGGCTGATATGAACGAGTGTGAATTCGAACATGCGAATTAGGAAGTGTAAAATAAATGAATGAAAGTGAGGCGGACATATGGACTGATAGGTGTGAGTATGGATTAATGAATTCATGAGTGCCGATACATAAACACATACTTTTGTGGAAGGATGGAAAATTGAATGTGAGAAAGGATAACTGAATGTGTCGGTGATTGATTGTGCGAATGGAGTATGAATAAATAAATGGATGAAAGAATGATGGGCTGAATGAATGGAGGAATGAGTGTGAGGATGGGCAGATAATGAAGTGTTGAGGTGATAGATTTGTGAATCATTGTAGGATGAGTTAGGGTGGCTAAATGATTTGTGAATGCCCGGATCAATGAGTGTGAGGATGTATGGGGGCATACAAATGTGAGAATGTGTCAAGATGGCCTTGGTACCATTTTACTGGGCCCATGTTCTGTTTCCCTGAGTTTTTGTAACATTTGTGTTAACCTAGTGTTAGAGTAACACAAAATAAGAGGACCGTCAGCTGGACTTGTGTCTTTAAGCATGGTCCGGTGTAAGACCACTCTCACCTATGAGAAGGACCTAGTGTGATCCTCAGTACACAATAGCTCGGAATACCAGTTGCAGAAACTCTAGTGAGTACCAAGGTGCTGGAAATAGTCTAAACCTCACTTGGACTTCATTGAAATGGAGATACCTTGAATTTCCTTGCATGTAAATATCTGTGAAGAAAAAAGAAAAAAAACCTTTGTGGAGCAAAGTCCTGAGTAAAAGCGTCATGGTCTTCTCTGCACGGATGGCTGATGCTCGGAGCTGGTAGATGGCTGAGACTGGAACCCTGTTGCAACAAGGTTTCCTATTCCATAAAGAAACATACATATGTTGTGGAAAAGTGCTCTGGTCCTAGCCTAGGAACAGGGTTCCATGAGCATGGAGGGAGGGAGGCTGGAAGTACCAGCAGCCATTGCTGTCCAAGATGTACACTCAAGCCATACACTCTATCCGATCCTCCTCCCCCCTCCGGCCTTATATCTGAGACCCCAACTCCCCAGACTGTTGAACACCACCCCTCCATGACAGTCACCCCCATCATCCCCACGACAATGGAAAACTCTGGGGCATATTAGCAAGGGCCTTATCGCCGCTTTAGCGGCACTTTTTGCCGCCAAAGCGGCGATTTTTTTATCGCCCTATCAGCAAGCTGTCGCTAACAGGCGTTAGCGACAGCTTTCTGGCGATAGCGGCCCATTTTCCCATCGCCTTGCATGCCAGCGATAAATATCGCTAATGACATGCAAGGTAGGCGTTCCCAACTAAAAGCGACTGAAAACAGTCGCTAACACAACTTCTCCCTATTAGCAACGCAGGCGAAGCGATAAAAAAATTTGCGCTAAGCGCGAATATCGCTAGAATTTAACACCTGCTAAAAACATGACTTACCTGTTTGTAGAATAGGAGGTGGATTGTCAGGCTAAGTCCACCATGGCGTTAATGCGTGAATATCGCTGGATTTCCAGCAATATTCACGCATTTTGCCGCTATCGCTGGATATTTTATCGCATTGGAGATAAACCTTGCTGATAGCATGTTATCTCCGCGATAATATCCAGCGATAGGCGGCGTTAAGAAAATGCGCGCTAAGCGCGGTTAGCGATAATTTTCGCCTGTTGTTGCTAATATGCCCCTCTGCTTTAATTATGAGTCACAGTGACCGGCTGTTGTTAGCCCATCGAAAACAAACATATGGCAAACAACACACAACATAATAGTGAGTAACACACTAGCTTGACTCCTAAACAGCCCGGCACCCCCTTACCGCAGGGGGCTAGTTTGCACTTTCATGTAAGGCTGCACTGCTTGTGTGGGGTCTACGGTCACTTCAGTGGGCCTGGCTGCTGTGCATTTACACTACATGAGACATGCAGCAATTCAACCAAAGGCAGCCCACATCCAGCTCTTCATCCCCCCAAAGGCAGGATTATGAAGAGCGGAAACATACTGACAACACCCACCCCGTGTCCCTCAAACTCGTGGAATTGAGCACTTTTCCCAAATTTTGCAGATGTTCAGATGCACCTCACCTCCTTAATATAGGAGGATGTGATGGTATCACGGCCCACCGGTACCGGAGACGTCCCCTTACAAGAAAGGCAGCATATAGTACCCTTCTACCCAAACACACAGCCGGAACTACCACCCCCATCACAATGGCAAACACATTCAAGCACTGACCGGCTAAAAGCTACATTAATGTCACCTTTCTCTCACAGGCACCGCCACAAAGAAAGACCGCTACATGCCAGAATGCCCTCACCACAGCTACTGAACACTCTGAGAATAGATGGCAGAGATGCATTGGTCTAAAATGGGCATGTGTTGTAGCTGTCTATTTCCACTTTGCCATGAAAAGGCACAGTGGCAAGACTTTATCGTTAAAGCATGATTCCGTCGCCATCTCCCAGTTCCAGCCCTTCTTTGAATCTATATTACTGCAGAAGTACTTGACATTGTGCGTGCTTCAAACACACTGCCCCCTGCTGGTGAGATCTTTGTTTATCTGACATGATGACTAGGCTGCCCCCGCACGACTACGGATCCAGGTGAAGAGGCGGGGGCGCAGACTGCGCCTGCTTTTCTCACAGCTGCCAAGGTTTCAGATTGCTGATGTGTGACATTTTCATAATTTAAATGTAATTATGAGTGACATTCAACGACTGTGAGTGATACTTTCTCGCGAGCAAAATCAAGCAATGAAGAGGAGGGAAACATAAATATCAGAATTTACACCTATTTGAGCAACGAAAAACTATAAGATCATCTTAAAAATGCTGCATAGCACCAGAAATGGAAGGACACTGTCGGACCGGACTGTACCAAACAGGATGTGAGATGCCCCAGCGCGCATGCGCATGATCTCAGTTGCCCGCTAATAAATTATCATAATTACTCAGCCTTGCTTTCAATCTGCAGCTGCCTGGTGTTCTGGAGGCCACCAGATCATTCTGCACATGGAAGCCTCTTGCACTCAACTCTCGAAGAAAAACTTAGGAGAGTCCTGATTGAATGCACCCCCAGCAGTCAGTATCAAGTGCTGTGCCCCTGTCAACATAGCTGTAGTGTCCGGCTGGACACGTTCTAGTGTTCTGGCTGTTGTACCCCACACTTTACACCCACCCACCACAGGCGTCACCGGTCAGGTGACCCTGCAAATAAAAGTTGCCGGGCGCACATGCCCTGGGCCAGTTCTAGTACCTAACTACTGCGTGTCTGTGTAGTCATTTGTGCAGTATGTGGGCCTAGGGCCCAAGACACCACAATGGCGACGAGGCGGGTCTGACCCCGCATGCCCACCGCAAGGCATTCCATTGTCCCTCATGGGGAGGAAATGAGGCAGAGGATGCGGCATTCCCCACTGTGCTGCCTCCGGACACCAGCAACCGCGGAGAAGATCAGGCTCGGCTACTGATGCGGGCCCATGCCGTCAAAAGGGGGGGGGAAGAATAGTGACTGGCCGTCTCGTACCTCATCGGTTCCCGAAGAAATAAGAGGGGGAAAAGCACTCCCCATGAAGTACGGACCAGGGCGCAGGAGCCATCCGATTCCGGTGAGAGATAGTTGCCCCCCGCTATGCCAGCAATGACGCTACTGCTGCGCTCAGGCGGTCACCGCTGCAATCCCAAAGCCCTGTGACCCTCACCGTGAGGCGATAAGAGAGTCGTCCCCCACCTCTGAACAGGACGAAGAACTGCCAACTGCAACGCCCGCCCGCAGGAGAAATGAGCATAGCGTTAGCGAGGCGGTGCTGCACCGCGTTAGGGCCTGTTGTACTGTTGTGCAGCCATAAGCAATGTTTTTACATTGCTTCATAGTTTGCTTGCACCCCTGCTTTCCCCGTATTGGTCACTTGTGCGTGACGTGGTTTAGAACACTGCATCGATATATAGTGTGCGTCATGGAATGTTCAGGCATTCCTTCGCCAGCTGATCTGCCTGTCAGTTGTGTTTATGTTGGGCTGTCTGTGGGCCTTTTTCCTTCATAACCTAGTGTTTAAATAAATACTTAAACCCAATCTTTCCTGGAATCCTTATTCTACGTTGATACTTCAATTGGCGACGAGCGTTTCCAGTGTTTCCAGGAGTTCCGGAAGGCCCACTGCAGCTGAAATTACTTCGTTCAAGACTTCAATCTTCTATTATGAGGCGAGTTACTACGTATTTTATTTCCCTCGTTTTTGGCAGAATTCTAATTGTCTGAATGCGCTTTGCGCGTTATTTCTGTCTTTGTAGCTTACCTTGATGCCGTTGGCAGTTGGAAGTTGGAAGTTACAGTTAACGGCCGCATCGGTACTTGCGCTGCAACTGACTAAGTGATGACGTCTTCTTCAACGGAGTCTATGCACGCACGCACGTAACGTGAAGTGCGTGACTCCATTTTGAAATCAGTCAATTTCAATGTTAGTCTACCGGAGTTTGCCTGATGTCTGTTACAGATAAGCATTCGGTTCGGTAAAGTATTCAGATTAGAGGTATTTTTGGGAAAGATAATTGTTAAAAATACATTGCGCATATATTATATATATTATTTATGTGCAAACAAAGTACTGTGATCTCAAAACCAATTGAAGTACTTTTATTCAAACTTAGGAAATTGATTAAATTGCACCATTTTTTTTTTTTTTTTAAACATTTCATCTTGAAGTGTAAAATTGCTTTCTCAGTAAAAAAAGAGGAGGAGGTTTATTCAAGAGATATAATGTCTACTAATTCCAATACAAGTGCACCAACAGCGTTTTTACAAGAACCTGGCAAACCATCTATGAAGTGGAAAAACTGGCTACGCTCATTTGAGAACTATCTTGTAGCTATAGATGGAAAAAAGTATGAGCCTGAAAGGAAGAAAGCTATTATGTTTGGGTTATTGGGAGCTGCTGGACAGGAAATTTTCGATAGTTTTCCTGAATTTGAGGTTGCTCCGGGGCAATTCATACCTATGGATGAATATCAGGAGGCAATCAAAAGATTAGAAAAGCAATTTGGTGAAGAGCCAAATATTATGATTGGGAGACACCGTTTTGCGCTGCGAAAACAAATGGAATCCGAGACTGTTGAGGAGTTTATTGCGTGCTTAAGAGTTTTAGCCACGAAATGTGAATTTAATGAAATGGTTGATGTTTATATTCGTGATCAGTTTGTGTTTTACTGTTATGAGAAGAAAATACAAGAAAGACTATTAGCTTGCAGGAATCCTACGTTACAGGAGGTTATAGACATTGCTAATGGTATTGAACGTTCGCTAGAGAGTTCAAAAGAGCTTTCAGCTGGAAAAGATACAAAGACTAATGTTTATACTGTACAGGATAAAAGGAAAGTTGTCATGACAAGTGAGAAAAGGAACAAACCAAGTGGATTTATAGAGTCTCAAACCTTTGTTTGTTTTAGGTGCGGATCCAAATTTCATAAAGCAGACTATTCTGGATGTCCTGCACTTGGTAAGAAATGTACTAAATGTTTAAAAATAGGGCATTTTGCAGGTGTCTGTAAGAATTTTTACCGACACGTTTTCAAAAAGTTAAAGTTAGTAATATTGATGATTTTGATGAAGAGATGTGCTCTAATATTGTTCTGACTATTGATGACCCGTGTTCTACAATTAAGGGACCACTTGGAGTTGCATATATAGGCAAGGTAGAGTTGAAAATAATGGCTGATTCAGGCTCACCAATTACTATTGTCTCTGACAAAAAGTATGAAGAAAACTGGTCACATATAAATTTATTAGCTTCAGACGTAAACCCAAAAGCTTTTGGAGATTTTGATATTAACATGTTAGGTTATTTCCAGGACATGTTGGATATCAAAGGAAGAACCATTTCTACTAAAATTTATGTTGCTGAACGTGGAAGGAATATAGTAGGATGGAAGGACTTGGCACGCTTAGGTATTATCTTAAAACCTGGTGCTGATGATCCCATTGTCCTTAGTGATGTTGTGGTTGCATCTGTCCATGCTTCTTTTCCTTCTTCATCTTCTCTTAGTAGTTTAGATGCTGTGCTTCAAAAATATGAATCAATTTTTGAAGATCGAATAGGATGTGTGAAGGGGTTTGAACATTCGATCAAGTTGAAGAAGAATGCCATACCTGTTAAGCACAAGGTAAGGGCAGTTCCGCTGTCTGTTAGGAGTGATTTGCAAAAATTACTCAACAAATTGGTTGAAGAAGAGGTAATTGAGCAGACCAATTCTGCTGAATGGGTCTCTGCTATTGTAATTATTAAAAAGAAAAATGGCGATATTCGTTTATGTGCCGACTTGAGGTCATTGAATAAAAATATTTTGGTTGATTGCCATCCGTTGCCCAAAATTCAAGAAATTTTGGCAGCCACCTCTGGATCAGGGTATTTTTCTTTGATTGATCTGAAGTCGGCCTACCACCAAGTAAAACTTTCTGAGGATTCCAAAGATTATACTACCTTTATAACACCTCTAGGGGCCTATAGATTCATCAGGCTTCCATTTGGATTGGCTTCATCAGCCAGTGTTTTTCAAAAATTGATGGAATGTATTCTCAAAGGTGTTGAAAATGTGGAGAAATTCCAAGATGATATCCTTATTCATGCGAGTACAGTTGAGAAACATAATGTAATCCTTGAAACGGTGCTACAAAGGTTAAGCGAAAGAGGTATGACAGTTGCAAAGGATAAATGTAAATTCCTTCTTAAAGAAATAGAGTATTTAGGTCACATTCTGAGTGGAGATGGAATCAAGCCTAAACTTGATTTGGTAAAAGCAATTGCAGATGCACCCAAGCCAGAAGACAAAGACTCTCTGAGGTCTTTCTTAGGTCTCAGTGAATACTATTCACGTTTCATAGAAAACTATGCTGATAAAGTTGAACCTTTAAGATCTCTGTTACGTAAAGGTGAAAAGTATTCATGGACCAATGACCAAGATGCAGCTTTTTCTGAAGTAAAACTTGCCATTGTTAATGCTCCCATGTTGAATCCTTATGATGCTGATAGTTTTAACATAGTTACTGTTGATGCCAGTTCTGTTGGTATTGGAGCTATTTTCACACAAAAAGTAAGAGGTTCTTCAAATACTGTTGCCTTCATATCCAGGCGCTTACATGATTCTGAGTTTCACTACAGCACCATAGAAAGAGAGGCATTGGCCTGTGTCTGGGCCGTGGAGAAACTCAAAATGTATCTTTGGGGCAAGAAATTTGAGCTAGTTACAGATCACAAGCCGTTGATCTATATGATGGATGGTTCTGGTAGAGGTAATGGTAAGGCCTCTGCCAGGTTAGTCAGGTTATTGGCAAGACTACAAGAATAGAATTTTGAAATTAAACATATACCAGGTAAAGAAAATGTCCGAGCTGATTGCTTATCAAGATTACCACTAGTGTGTTCGGATCTGAAGTTGGAAGAAGACACAGAATGTGTTGTTGCATTCGTTGATTTTTTCAAAGATACTGAACAAGTTTGCAGTGAATCAGAGTGGTTAAATTTATGCAACAATGACCCTGTTATTCTCAAAGTTAAAGAGTTTGTAATTGGAAATTGGCCTCCAGTGAGAAATCTCACTTCTGATCTTAAAACTTTTTTTCAAGTTGCTGATGAGCTCAGTATCGATAATTCTTTCCTGTCCGAGGAGATTTATTAATCCCACCTTCCAAGTTGAGAAAATCCTTGATTGAGTTAGCTCACAGAAGCCATCCTGGTTCTACTTTGACTAAAAGAATGTTGAAAATGTACTATTGGTGGCCAGGATTGGATTCTGATGTTAATTTGTTTGTTGATAATTGCGTAGTTTGCTTAAAATCAAATAAGCATTGGAAACCAAGAGTAAACGAAATGCAATTTGTGTCAATTCCTGATGCATCCTGGAACAAGATTGCTATAGATTTTGCAGGTCCCTTCAATATTTTGGAAAGTGACTGTAAGTATTTGATTGTGGTCAGCGATTATTATAGCAAATGGATTTATTTTGCATTTGTAGCATCAGTAGACACCACCATTGTTATTGAATTTTTAGAGAAATGTTTTTCTATAGAAGGTCTTCCTCACATCTTAGTCTCGGACAATGGTAAACAGCTCACATCTGAAAAGATGGTTTCGTTTTGGAACGTCATGGTATCAAACAGGAGAAAACACCTCTCTATTCTCCCAAATCTAATGGACAGGTTGAGAGAATCAACAGGTTTTTAAAAGAAGGTGTTCAGCTTGCCATAGCTTCAGGATTTCCAGTCAAGGAATTCTTACAGGAAAGAGTGAACTCGTATAATAACACTACCAACGATGTGACTGACATTCTCCTTTTTTCCTAATGAGAGGAAGAAAGGAAAGCACTTTACTTACTCCTAAATTTGCTTGTAATGATAAAGGAAAATCGGATTTCATGGAAATTAATGATAATCGGCTTAAAGTGAAGGAAAGAATCCTAGAACACCAACTTAAGTCAAAAGCTTACCATGATAAAATTCACAGAGCAACAGTCAAAGAAGTAAACAGAGGAGATTGGGTCATTGTTAAGAAACCTTACAAAGTTCAGAAGGGTGAATCTAAATATTCCATACCCTTAGAAGTGGTAGAGGTGTCACATGGTTCTGTTTGTTTAAACCAGCAAGGGTGGAGGAGTAAGAGTGATATTATCAAACTAAAACCTGGTCAAAAAGAACTTATTGAAGACTCCAATGAGAGTAGTTTGGATTCGGCTGACAACTATTTATGGTTCGCACCTGAATATGAAGACAACTATGAAGTTGAGTCATATGTTGACTCTCATGATCCTAAATCGAACTCTTATGACTCTACTAATAAGGGGGATTCTAATGTACCAACACATGGTGTAACTGAAAATGAGTCTGTAATTAGTAGAAACGTCAATTTTGATGATTCAAGTTCAACACATGTTCCTAGTACAGAGTCTAATACTGCCAGAGGTACTGTGAAATCTTCTTGCAATTTGTATGAAGGTACTTGCACTAGTTCAGGAAGGTTGTCTCTTTATCCAAATATGTACAGAGATTATGTTATGTATTAATTTGTTGTTTTAGTTGTACAAAAGGGAGATGTTGTACTGTTGTGCAGCCATAAGCAATGTTTTTACATTGCTTCATAGTTTGCTTGCACCCCTGCTTTCCCCGTATTGGTCACTTGTGCGTGACGTGGTTTAGAACACTGCATCGATATATAGTGTGCGTCATGGAATGTTCAGGCATTCCTTCGCCAGCTGATCTGCCTGTCAGTTGTGTTTATGTTGTGCTGTCTGTGGGTCTTTTTCCTTCATAACCTAGTGTTTAAATAAATACTTAAACCCAATCTTTCCTGGAATCCTTATTCTACGTTGATACTTCAGGGCCGTAAATGGAACTGCCAGTGAAGCAAGCAGCCTCCGTCTCTGGAGAGTATAGGCCGGCCATGCTCCTGGCATCAAGAATCTACAGTGCCCCACGACTTAGCCCTAAGTAACTGCAGAAAAGAAGCCAGCTTCTGCGTCTGTCAGCCGCTGTGAAAGTGCAGCGCCTTACCTGCTGCACAGACTCACCCGACGTGGTGCGCACCATACAAAGACTGCACCGATCACCACTGACCGCATTGACTCGCGGCGGAGGCCCCGACTGGGGTCAACAAGAGATAATTAGCCGCACCTGCCGCCTGACACTACCAACGAGCTGGGAGTGCCCCTGCAACCTCGCTTCTGACAGCAGCAGCGTATAAGCAGCACCTCACCGGCCCCCTGGTGAAAGCAAGGACGGTGACATTGCCCACTAAGCAAAGCATGACACGAGACTGCACCTGCCCCGATCAAACCCAGCACCCAAATGCCTGCAATGCACCCTGCCACATGAGGAAGGAAGGAAACATCAATGGAGTTGGTGTGTGCCCCGGCAGCCAGCCGCCACCGCGTGTCTCTACCTTAGTGAGTGGGCCCTCCTCTTAACACTGCCAGCCACCAAAGCTCCCGACGAGGGCTGTGTGCCTCCATGTAGCCCCCTGGTTATTTTCTATTCCTGCAGAGCTACCGAGCAAGCCCTCTCTGCGCTGCCCCGAAGTCCTCAATGCCCTGCTAGGCCCGCAGCGTTAGGAAACCTGCCGAGGCCTATGAATAGGGTCGCACTGCCACCCAGTGGCCACCAGAGGTACTTCACCCCAACAAAGTAAGCACATGAGAGCCCGTGCCGGTTGTTACCCCGGGGAAGAGGCAGCCAGCTCGCAAAAGAATGTCTGGACCAACTCAGGCAGCCTGTTGCAGCCACAAGCCTGTCAGAGCGAAGCAGGCCCCCAGTACAGCACATAAATGCTGCCAAGTGCCCGAGCAGCAAGGAAGTGCATGAAGCAGCCCAACCACAAGGAGAGGAAAGAGTGGGAGGCACTGAGCACTGCTCAAGACATCCCAGTAGCAGACCGGTCAAGAGAGTGCCACATGCCCCATGGACTGCCTGTCTGGTTGAGAGGGAGAGACTGCAAAATCCCCAGCAAAGAGACTGGTGTGTCAAGGACAGGCAGCGCTGCTGTGAATGTCTTTCCGCCCCAACTCTCAGCACCTTGACAGAGAGAGAGGGAACGCAGCACCGATGAAAGTGCTGCCCACAGAACTGAGAGTGCCAAGAAGCCCAAAGCTGCCCCCAGCACAGAAAAAGCGTCAAGCGACCAAGAGCAGCAAGGCCTAAGAAGGCAGCAAGCCACCCCCTCCCCCTTGAAGCACAAAAGGAGCGGGCACAGGGTGTGCAACTCCAAGTTGGCTGACCGATGCCACTGGAATCAAGAGCTTTGCTCCACACGCCCCAGTGGTGAATGGACGTCACAGCAAGCCAGGAAAGTAGACACGCCAAGCCCCGGAAGAGGGCGCCCGAAGAAGGTAAAAGAGCGCGAGGTGCGCAACATATGCACCCAGAAGATTGTCAACATGGGAAAACGCCCAGGAGAGAGAGATCTCCCCAAAGAGGAGAAGCAATGCTGAAGGCAGCAGGGAGATCCTCGACATCTCTACCGCACCAGCGAAGCCCCGCAGTGGGCAGAAGACAGCACAGAGTGTCCTCCCTCACACTGCCTCAGGACGGAGTCGCCAATGACCCAAGACAGGCAAGAGAGAGTCGCACACCCCACGTGGCAAGCCGCCACCACAACGTACGTTCCGACGTCAGGCGACACGTGGCCGGACGCCACAGTCACACCGCCAGCATGGAGCACGTCACTCGGAGTGACCAACTCCGCCAAGCATGCCCGGGAAAAGGCAGGATCAAGTGCCACGATGGCGCAGCCTCGAGGCGCAAGCACGATGCCCTCGAGTGAAGAGACGAGGAGCACCGCGAAATCCCTGAGGAGGGGATGGTGCCCGGGAAAGGTCCCCAAGACGAAGAAGCCAGTACTACTGACAGGACAGACCTGCGACAGGTCCGCAGAAAAGTGAAGACCGTCCCAAGAACTGGACACGACCAGCGAGATGTCCATGTGGCGCAAACATGAGACATGCGGCAGGACGCCACATCCAAGTGAGAACCTGGTTGGAAGGAGGAAAAGAGAGTGGCAGGACGCCACTCCGCAAAGGAAGAACGAACAAGGGCACAACGCCACAGGGCAGACAACCACCGCAGGTGCGCAAGATGGAACGGAGAAGAGCGACAGGACAGAGGACTCGTGCCAGCACTGGAGAAGGTGTTCATCAGCACAAGCCAGCCACCCGGGTACAGAGACGTCACTGGAGACAGTTTTGCGGGAGGACCAACTGTAGTGTAGTTCCTATTTCCCTAATAGGCTCTGCGCATTGGAATAATATACCCTATAGGTTTGGCATAGGACTGAAGTCAGTATGCCCCTATCGAGTATATTAAACTTAATTACTTTTGTGCCAGCTAACTCAGAGGCCACTAGAAACTCCTTGTAAACAAGAAGGAGTAGTTTCTGGCAACCGCATAAACATGACAACTTTGTTTCCCTTTAGAATCGGAATACTTCTCAGAATCGTGGAAACAATAGATAACAGTTTCACTCAGCTAATCGTGCATGCTTAGTTTCCTCAGAGTTACACAGAAAGAATAGACGGGCGTTTTAATAAAAAGGTTTTATTGAACAGTCTTGTTTCTCGTGTAAGAGATATGTGCTGTTATGATCACAAGACAGTATGCAAGATATATAATGTACAGCGTAAGCAGTAGAAATAAATAATACTGCGCTAGCATTATCTTTTAGCATAGATTCACCTACATAAATAACATGAGCTAAAAATGCGAGTACTCATACGATGCTTTTCTAAGCTAGTTCTACCCCAGTGTACCTAACCTAGTCTAGGTGTAGGGCAAGGTAAGAAGTAGGTGAAGTATTCTATAGTATGGTATACTAAGAGTATGTTAAGTCTAGTATGCCAAGAGTCCCTCTAGGTTCTAGTCAGCTCCATACCTTGAGAATGAGAGAGGTGGGAATCTCCTGCCGGATCTCAAACTCTAACACCCCGCGAAGGGAGTCAGAACACTGGAAGCTGGATTCTTCTGCGAGCAGGAATGACAGCGTCTTCTCAGTGCGTCAGGCCGGGATACGGGCTCCTCTGAAGTCGAGGTCTCCTCTAACTTGCTTGGGCAAGGGAAGGTATATTTATACCTGGTAGGTGCCTTGGAATGTTAGCATTGACGTGAAGTCGGACAGAGGAAGACGTCAGGAATGAACCTTTAAGGTATAGTGGTTCATGCATAATAAATGAGTTCTTGGAGAAATCAATAATCCTGTGCTAGTCGAACTCCCAAGAGCTTAAGGGTCTGGTTTCTAAGAACTCGTTGTGACGTTAGGGTGGACGGATGTCGGTGACCATGCCTGTATTTGGAGTGCATGGCTAATGCCTAAATAAGGACTGGGATTCTATGCCTATATAAGGGCAATGCGAATTGTGCCTATATAAGGACATGTTTCAGGAAAACCTATATACGGACACCTAAAGCGGAATACAACAACACCCACTCCACTTTCGAATGAACGATAATACTAAATGCTAAACATTAAACTTGAGTACCACATATTGCTAAAAACATTTCTAAAAGCATAGTAAAAGAAGTTTTTAAAAGAACTGTTGCTAAAACATGAAATGCAATAGGTACTGTACATTTTAAAGCATTTTTTCATTCTAAGCATATATTGGAAATAAATGCAACATGAATGAATAAACAGAAATATATACATATGATGAAATGGTTGACAAGTTTTCAAAAATCAAAGCCATTGCATATCATGATATTAAATGAAATTTTAGACAGATAAGGTGACAATGTGTCCCTGGAAGTATTCAAAGAAGTCCGTTTTATAAGAATAGTTCTACTGTAAGCAGATTGAGTTGCCATGGATGTTCAAAAAATAAAAAAAATAAAAAGTTCAATTTTAGGAAGAGTTCCAAGTTTTGAAAATATGAAGGCCAAAGTCATTGCTTCCCTGGTACACTGTGAGCCGAATCAAAGTCAGTGTATGGGTCTGGTGTAAACATGAAATCATCTATTTCTGTAGACAAAATATCGTCTACCGATGTTGGTGACATTTGGAACACTTCGTTCAGAAGGTTAATTGCACAGAGATGAGAAACATCACTTTCAGCAGAAGATGCCGCAGCAATGTTTGCGTCCGTTGTTACCTGTGTGCCTGTTGATCCATCTCGTACCTCAGCAGCAGCAGGAAGCGTCTGTGAGATCTCAATGATTGCCGTCATCAGGATTGGTAGCCTCTGGGGACAACACAGAGCATGGGCCGTTACCGGGTCCAGCAGAGTATCGATATCCGTTGGCATGACTGATGGAGTGTTAGACAGGTGTCTAGCACGCATTCTTCACCGCAAAGCAGGCAGCGTAGAACAGGTAAGATGCAATCTTGCCAGATTGGTCTGAATGACAGGAACCATGTTGTATTAAGTTCCCGTAGACGAGGCATGCCCAAAAGCTGCACTATGCGCTCACGGCACTTCCGTTCTAGGAGAGCTTTCTCCACATCGATCGGAGTGATGTTGGTGGATAGGCTTACCATAGCGTAATAGTAGGAATAGAAATAGGATTCCTGCAACAAGTGCTAGAATTAATGGCACACCACCAAACACCGCATGTGCGAAGTTTGGGATGATTCCGAGGACTGCCTGGAAGGGTGCTAACAGTCCTGAACAGATGGTCTTAAATACATGTACAATACCACTCGTATCAGACATGTTAAAGATACGTCCCATCATTTCTGCAAAATGTATAGGGCAGTTTGTACGAATTAAAGCCTGTATCTCAGCCAAAGTCCTTGCAATTTGTAAATCATAGATTTGTTTGGCAGAGGTCAGAGGCACGGTCTGTTGCAAAAGCATGGCTTTCATTCTGCTTAAAGTATCAAAACGTATAAAAGAAACATTCAATGAAGGCCATAGAGGCAACTCCCTGACTGTGTCGATTGGGGGGAACAATACTTGCATACAGCAAGTAACCCTGGAGTTGACCGTTACCAGATATGGGATGCCTGGCAACATGCCACAGCAACTCTGATCATTCAACATGAGGTAACTCCCGTTAGAAAGTTGGCCAAACGTTGGATTAATCACAGTAGCCGGTGTACCCTGCTGGTGTCAGGACAAGTTTGCCACAGAACCATTACAAGCCCCGTGTAAAGAAATGTCCTGACATATGAGTGAACCGCTTAGTGCATTTTTCACAGTGTGTACCGCTTAGAAACACTTCACGATCCCCACTCCAACATCTGTATTCGTAAGGTAAATCCCAGGATGTCTTAATGTATTCTTTACCCAACCTTTCATATTTGCCTGCTTGCATTTGTTTGAGGCAATACTGAAACTGAAAAGTAGTGACAGGCAGAGTGATTTTGCCATGGATAAGCCATTCTATAGCTGGTTTTTCTGCTACTGTAAATGGTAATTTTTCCAGTTTTTCAATGCTCAGCACTGTATACTTTGCTCCCCTTTGTGCCAGTTTGATCTGTTTATCAGTTAGATTGTATTCTGCAAACAGAGTCGACGTGTTGATAAAACGCCAAGGCACATAGCCCACATGCAAAGATTGCAGCGTCCAGCCTAATAACATAATAGAACGTAGCTGTGATTGGCCTTGTTGTAACATGGCTAAATCTTGTTCCAGTATGTCTATAGGAGAGGATACAATGTTGTCCAATGAATAAATTCTGGATGACAAAGTTGTTAACCCATTGTCGACCACAGAGAGAGTTTCTCTAAGTTAATACGATCAAGTTCACGTATTCGTTCTGCGGCCTCTGCCTGTGAAACCTTCCATACTTCATTATAAGCAGCATAAATGCCGGCATATATGAAACGTTTTTGACGCGGTTTTCTCGGTCCTAGAAAGAATTCCCTAAGGTCTGCGTCTTCTTTAAGTAAAGATAAGTGTTGTTTCACATCCTCAAGTGTAGATTTTTGTAGCAGTCGAGGCACAATTTTCCTACACTGTATGTTGTTACTACCCCCGGATGTTGTCTTTGAACTTATCGTGGGTCTGGCCTATGGATAGTAAAGCCCTGTCTTCTATTCAGGAATCTTTCTTGACAGATGTTTGTGTCTATGGGCCAGAGTAACCAGTTTTTCCAATCAGGATCTGTTCTGTTGGTTTGTAGTATTGTGTCAACTGTAACCGCTCCCTGTGTAGTGTTATTACTTGCAGGTGTTGGTACAGAAGGTGTTTTCATGTCTTTGATCTTGGCTAAACCAAGGCAAGACGTTTGTTGCACAGTGTCATTCAAAAACATTATTTGCTGAGGGATGATACATGCTCTAAACAAAGCTTCTATCCCCTGTACTTGCCAATCTTTAGAACCCCAGACAGATTTCGTGTCTATTGTGTCTTTCCACAAGTCAAATCCATGTCTAGACAAATGGGTAATAAATTCAGCAGAGTAAATCTGTTTTGTATTTGTTAACATAATTTTCTGTCCTGTTTTGTTTACATTTTTATAGTAAAATGTTTCTGGATCAGATGTATTGTACCCTGAAAAATAGGGAAACTTTTAGCAAACGTTTTTGAACTACCTTTTGGTGGTGTAGGACAATGTTCCCATTGGTTAAACATAAACACATTTCTAGGTGTTGCAGATTTATGCAAGAAATGATGACCATAGTGGTTATAGCAATAAAGCTGTTCATAGTCTGATGAACCCTCTAAGTATTCATTGTTAGAAAATGCAGCAGACTTTTCCAGATCAGACATCATATCATGTACAGTCTCAAAGTCCCAATCATCAGAATAGGTACTGGAGGAAATAAAATCACTTAGTGAAATTTTAAATAAATGTGGAATGTTCAAAAGTTCCGTAGGGCCGAAGATATCGAAATCGATTTTGTCCCACACCATACCATCCTGTATAGGAACAGCTGTAATGTTCACTGCTGACAAGTCTCTAGCTTCACGATGGGATGATTTGTGTGGTTTAAAAAGTAAGTTCACATTTTTACTTTCAGAGTCCAAATGGATGTATCTGCCATTTATAAGCACGCTGATAGTCATAACCAAAGCTAGCCAAAGCAGAAAGAAAAATATTCCAGAAATAATCCACAGTTCAATCCATGGTGAAACCAGATAAGTCTTTTTCAGAAAATGAAAAAAGTCTTGTACTTGTTGTTTGAAAGTTTTTGATGCTGGCGTCGTTTCAGGTTCACTCGGATCCTCAGAAAACGTATCAAAGTCAATGAAATAGCCAGAAGCAGTTCTGTCAATTGTTGGAATTGCATCAGGATTTGTTGAAATCGCTGGAACCAGTTGATTACTTGTTACGTTGGTGTAGACAGGTGTATCTGGACGAACTGTTACTTGAGTTTCAAGAGGGATGAGTTCCATAGCATTGTTGCTTAGTCCTTCATCTGTTACTGCTGAATTCTCGATGGTTATGAGACTTTCAGTCTGAACCTCTTGGATAGTAGCGAGAGGAGTGCGTCTGCTACTAGGTCGGAGTCCACGAGGCCTACTATTTAGTATTGGCCACATACTGTGGTTTGATGAGGTCGATTGACACAAATCTTTTCTCCTTTTTGCCAGCAAGGGGCGGCAGAAGTACTGTTCTTGTTCCGTGGACAGCTAGGACAGGTACTGGTTGTCTGTAAGAAGGTCCAAATTCCTTCTTGTCCGCAATCTTCTCTCTGACTAGATCCCCAACTTTTGGGATCCAGACATGCCTTGCTGGGACTGCCGGTTTTTCCCCAGTGGTGGTTGGCTTCAGGAACACGTTGCTTTGTTTCGATCTTAGTTCATTTAGATCCTGTAAAACAGCCAAACAATCTTTGATATCAAAGGGTTTATTTTCCACCACTGTGCCTTTACATTCGAGATCAGGAACCCACATTCTTGTCCCAAATAGGACCTCATATGGAGTGACCCCCCCTAGAGAACTTCTTGGCAAATTATTTAATGAGCGTTGGACCCCATAAAGATGTTTGACCCACCCATCACCCGAACCTAATACTCTAGCTGTTATAGACTGCTTTATGTCCCGGTTTTTCCTTTCCACAACAGAATTTCCCTCAGGATGAAACGGAGAGGAGTACCGCAATGCTACGCCCAAACTGGCAATGGCTTCTTTGTAAGCCCGAGAGCTAAACGCAGGGCCCTGGTCAGAATGTAGTATGCCAATTGCGTATGTGCCGATAAAGACTCGCAAATCTTTTATAACAGTTCGAGCGTCAGCCGAGCGCTGAGGCCATATCCATATGAACCTTGACTTATTATTTGTGGGATTGCATTTGTCCATAAGGACGCCTGCGCATAGATTGTCTAATGCTGACTAACTATGGTGTCTGTACTGGGCAGGCTACTTCGTAGCATGGTGTCTGGTGGCGTTCTGCATCACGCTGTTTATTGCAGTCTATGCAGTCATCAATGAAGATGTGAATCTGTGTATTCATTCCAGGCCACCAGTACATCTCTTTTAATGTTAATATTGTTGTAGAGATCCCTTGATGTGACAGACCCTCCCCCAGATGTGCTTCATAAATCAAAGCTGCTCTACGTTCCATGTTTGGAATTACCCTATCCCCCACTCCAGGGATTCGAGCAAAAGGAACGTTGTTTGCATCAATTACATAAGAGTACTTGAGTGGAAATTTCTTTGGTAACGCTGCACCACTGCCTTTGTTTGAAGCATTGACAGCCAACAATATCTCACTGTCTATTCTCGTTTTTGAACGAGTGATCGCAGCTACGGAAGCCGTCTGAACAGCCCCCTTTGCGGCTTCGTCAGCCAATGAATTCCCTGCCACGTGAACGCCATCACGGTGATGACTCAGCGTGTGTATCACGTGAGCCTTTGGTAGTTCGTTTCTCAACTGAACTACTTGTTCCCAAAGCGTTTTATGCTTTATTGTGCCACCTTTTGCATCTTTGAACCCGTTTTCAAGCCAATTTTGTATATATTCATTATACGACTGAACACACTAAAAAGAATCGCACACTATGAGTGTGGGGAATTCGCGATCTGTACTTTCAAGTGCCAGTTTGAAGGCTTGTAGTTCAGCTCGCTGAGCTGTACAATCTCCTAGAGATTGAGTTTTAGTGACCATTGGTCTGAAGTTACCATCGCGCATGCGACCTTTAACGATTGCGCACGCTGCACTGTAAGCTTGCTTACTCCCTGTAGTGGGTTGTGCGGATCCGTCAGTGTAAATTATAAATTCATACTGATCGAAAGGCAGAATTTCAGTGGGCAGAGGACATTCATGTTCATATTGCAGGAACGCTTGTGTTTTTAAATCAGGATCAAAAACATATTCAACATCTGTTGCAGCAAGAGAATTAACCCATTGTATCAATCTAGGATGTAAAGCTTTTGCATTAGGAATGCTCGCTTTTGTAACCGCCTCTAAGGCCGGTACTGGAGTTACGACAATAATGCGTTTCCCTTGGGCTTGAGCTCTTTCTTTTGCTACAGCGGTCTGAACTGCTGTCAGTATTTTTTCTGTTGAAGTGAAGCGCATTTCTGCTTGTGTATACAAATGTGATTTGTATGCTATTGGTACTTTTTCACCCTCATTAAATGTTAAGTAGGTGAATCCGCATTGACCCTAAATTATTCGGATCACCAAATTGCGTTGACTTACGCGTGTTTGTAAGTGATTTGTTGCTAACATGTTAGCTTGGAGTGAACGCAGGATTTCTGTGTGTTCCTGTGTCCAATGTTTGATTGAAAAATCAGGTTTGATTAATTTGTAGAGAGGTTTAACCCTTTCTGCGTAATTTAGAATGTGAGTTCTTCCAAAATTCAGGAAACCCAAGATGGATTGTAAGTTTTTCAGCGTTTTTGGAGGTTGGAGCAGCGCACACTTTTCTAAAAAGTTGGCTGCCAGGCTCTTGCCTTCACTTGAAAGCTCATATCCTAGGAAAAGGACATTGAGATGGGCAATTCTGGATTTTTTAAAGTTGAATTTATAGCCCTCAGAGGCGAAGCCCAATATAATGGTACTCACCCTGTTCAAGTGCCTATCTATGTCATCGTCTGTCAGATAGATTTCATCGACATATGACAATGCCTCATTATCATAAATTTGTAGTAACTCTGTTACTCTTGCTGAGAATAACCCCAGGCTGTTTTTGAACCCTTGTGGGAGTCTACAATTGACGCTGGGTCCCCATTATTGAGAAAGCTGTTAAGTACCTGCTTTCAGGTGCTATGTTTTGACAAAAGAAACCATTTGAAATGTCCAATGTGGTTTTATATTTTTTGCGCACAATGTTATTCATTAATGCTGTACTATGTGCATTTTGCACTGCAAATGTTTTTGAACAAGTGTTCAAGTGTCTGTAATCCAAAACTAGACGATATGTATTGTCTGGTTTGGATACAGGAAACAAAGGATTGTTCATTGAGGAGGTGCATGTTTCAATCACCCCTTGGTATTCAAGTTGATCTAAGATCTCCCTGACCTGTTTTTTAGCTTCTTGCTTTATTGGGTACTGCCTTTGTGCAGTAGGTTCATTTTTAACTGTATTTTGTGGTGAGGTGAGTCCTCATCCCATCCTACATGATTTTTATATAATGCTGGGGCCTGGGCAACTGCCCATTTCCTGGCATAAGTATATTTTTGGTGAATTGGAATATGGTTGGAGAAGACAGGCATAATAATGTCCTCGCCATGTGAGCACTCCCTGACATATTGTGGTGGCCAGTCTTTTTCTGCTAGAAGTATATCATAACCCCTTGAAAGTTTCTCCCAAAAGAGTATTTTCACTCTTCTTGGTATGTCTCCCTCCATTCGGAGTGTTATTTCATATAACTTTTGTGGAGTACTAACCCTGGTGTCTACAGTCTCTACTGTGATGTACTCATTCAAGTCCACTGTCTCCAGAAGTTCCTTCAGGTTCTGGCGAGCTATTGTGACTTCTGCTGCACTGTCCAGCATTGTCTGAGCCCATTCTCCGTTCTTGAGCTGTGTTCTCAGTATTCTCGGCATGTCTGATCTTCAGACCTGCTACCTTCTTTTTGTGAATTGAGGTTTTGATTTATTTTTCTGAACGTGTTTGTCGTCTTTGGATTTCACGCGTTCTTCTCTATGTTCTGACCGTCCTCTTCTTTCCGATGTCTGTGACGATATCTGAAAGGTACGAGAGGAACGTGTATCAGTATCTTGATACCTGTCAGGTTTTCTTAAATTATCCCTATTCCTGAGGTTATACCTCCTTTCAGAGGGCTCCTTTTGAGGAGACCTACCATGGGATTGAGAACGTTTCTCGTTTGAATTTTGTTTATAGTTTCCCACTTCTTTTTAGAAGATGTAGGAGTTTGTTTAATAGAGTTCTTCTCAGGACTTTCAGATAGTTTTGGCTTCAAAGGTTTTCCACCCAAACTATCTCTGCCTAATTCTGCATAAGATTGTTCTATTATTCTGGGTAGTTCAGTTTGATGTTCTGTAACATCAAATTCCCTTAAGTGGATCGCCACTGATGCTGCCTCCCCTTTAATATTAGATAATATTATTGTTGAGACCTGGTCGAAGTTTTTCAGTAATTTCATACCTAAATTCAGAGCAGGCTGTGCCCCGTATTCGTTTTGAATTTGTTTCAGGACATCTGGTATTAGTGCGATTGACGGAACACCATGTGTTTTAGTATAGATGGCAGCAAAGACTGAGCCCCAAGTGGTGCAGTCTTCCAGTTGTGGTGTGATCCCCATTGGTAAACAGATTGTTAGGATTCTGTGTTTCTCATAAAGGCTAGTATTTGAAAATACTGCTTCAATTTGAGTAATTTTTTGAGCTATCCAGAATGGAATTTGCTCACGTTTTGTGGGTATTTTACCCATGACTGCGTATAAAGTCTGTGGAGTAATTTTTAGTGTATTCCCCTGATGAGGGGTTTGAATTGGAATGGTCATTGGTGGTTGGACTGTGAAAGTCCGCATGACATATTGGACTAGTTGTCTGTAAATTTTTATTAACTCAGGGGCATATTATCAAGAATGGTGTTAAAATTATCGCCGCTTTAGCGGCAGAAAACTGCCGCTAAAGCGGCGATAATGGGCTTGATAATATGCCCTAGAGAATTCCAATAGAAGCCCATGTTCACACCAGAACATGGGCTTCTATTGGAATTATCAAGGGCATATTATCAAGCCCATTATCGCCGCTTTAGCGGCAGTTTTCTGCCACTAAAGCGGCGATAATTTTAACGCCGTTTCTTGATAATATGCCCCTCTGTAAGTTGAGTAAGTAATTCCTCGACTGACATTATATCGAGGTCAGGATGAGGAGTGTAGCCGGCTAGAATCGGCCATGTTGCTCCTGGTCTACCTAGTGGACCGAGCCTGGTAATGTTTCTGTGATGTTTTAGGGCGCCTTTAAACCAGAGATGATGTTCCTGGTATGTGAGTGGAATTTCAATATCCTCGAAAGGAATGTATTCCTCTGGTGGTTCAACTTCTTTAAAGAAGTCAAACACTTTTGTTACTGGATTTGATTCTGGGAATGCTATCCATGAATTGAATACCTCTGTCTGAAAGGATTCGTGTGCCTCTATCACGAAAACTGCTCTACCACCTCTTGGTGATAGGCCGTGTTTTATAAGTTTTAGAGTGATGGCTCTCCTTAAGTTTGGAGGGATGTTTATAACACCCTCATCGGCTTCATTTAAACCGGTAAAGTTAAAAGCTGTTACGACTGGGTCAGCCGTATTTACACCGTTCTCGGTGCCATTGTCCCTGTGATTGGACATTTGTTTTTTGAAAAATGTAGTACAAGTTTCAAGGAAACAAAAGATAAGGTGCACAATATTTTGGAACACTGTATCCTTCAACGTTGATTAAACCAAACAGCTAATATATAGGGTTTTTTTGTCCTATTTAGCTTTGGCGGATATTTAACCCTACCCACTCCAGACGTCTTATGGAGTATGTGAGATGGGGTCTCTGAGAGAAAAGCACGACTGAGTTACTCAGTATCTAGCGTTAAATTAGTGCCTTACCAAACCGTTGGGCGCCATGTAGTGTTGTTCCTATTTCCCTAATAGGCTCTGCGCATTGGAATAATATACCCTATAGGTTTGGCATAGAACTGAAGTCAGTATGCCCCTATCGAGTATATTAAACTTTTTTTTTTTTTATATTTTTATTTTGTTTTGTTGTAACAAAAAACAAAAGAACATTCAAAACAATGCATGAATACATGAGATACAGGATGAGATGGTCCATTGGAGAATCGCCTGGTGCATATTCACAAAGAAAGTCTATTGCAAGGTATACATTGAAGGATATAAGGGACTGGAATAGGGCATGTATACAGTGTATTTACAACCTTTTGTGCTACATAGTCAGCAGCTAAGTATACCACTAGCAAGGTTCTTCCTCGACCTTCAGGACTGCGTCACCCCCTCCTCCGTATCCCCTTCTAATTCCAGGCCGTAGTACTTCAGCCAGGGTGCCCATATTTTCTCGAACTTCCGCGGGCAGCCCCTAGCCCTATACGTCACTTGCTCTGCCACCATGTATAGATCCAGGCTAGCCCTCCACGCTGCAAGTGTAGGTATTTGCTGCACCCCCCAATGTTTCGCTATATCACGCTTGGCCACCACCAACCCCAGGTTAGCTAAAAGTAATTGCCGTCATGTGATGTCTACTTCTGTTGGGATACCAAGAAGAAAATATTTGGTTTCCAGTTCAAGATGTATGCCAAGGATTTTGTTAAGCTCACTCACAATCACCCCCAATACGTCTGGATTTCTGTGCATTCCCATAGGGTGTGGATAAAAGAGCCCTCCTCCCCATGACATCTAAGGCACTTCGGGTTCTCTGCTCTCCCCATTTTATGAAGCCGGACTCTATCAAAGTATGTGCGATGTAAAATTTTGTATTGGATGAGGCGCAGCCTAAGTTTAATTGCAACCTCCCGCGGGTGCAGGAGAGCGGCCTCCCAGTCTATATCTTCCAATTCTCCTGTGGTCCGTTCCCATTTCGATCGCAGTGGACCCAGCTTGACTGGTATATTGTTGAGTAATGTTTTGTAGGTGAGCGAAACAGCTTTAGCCGGAATCTCCTCCTGCAACAGGCGACCCTCTAGTGGGGCATATTCTGGTAGAGTCTCCCTTTCTAATCCCTCCGCCATCCATGCGTGTTTCAAATGGAGGTAGGCATAGACCTGAGTCCCATGAAGTCGGTATCTATCCTTCAAAGTTGCGAAGGGGGCCAGCCCCCCCCCTTCTAGGAGGTCCCCTATCCTGGAGGTGCCAATTAAATCCCACTTTTTAAAGCCACTAAGCTTCCCAAACTCCGGCATCCTGTTGCCCTCCCATAATGGAGTCTCCGTGGTACGTTTCTTGTCCCATTGCATCTGTCTTTCTGCGGCTTTCCATGCCTCTAACGATCTCTGGGTCGCCGGCAGCAGACGGCTGCTGCCCTTACCCCCGTACAAATAATGGAGGAAAGTATGTGTTCTAAATTGTAATCTCTCCAGCCTATAAGCGGAGTGATCTCCAGCTATATGTATCCATTCGTTTATGACAATAAGGTGGGATGCCCTGTAGTATGCCCTAATGTCAGGAAGGGCTAGGCCCCCGTTGTATGGCCCCCTCTGCAGGGTTTGGAGTGCCACCCGCGGTTGGGCTCCATCCCATAAAAGCAAGCGCAGTTCGGCATCTATTTGATTGAACAATGCATCCGGGATTTTGCAATAGGTGTTTTGCAGCACATAAAGCAATTGGGGGAGCGTCACCATCTTAAACATGGCTGCCCATCCCATGATAGTGAGAGGTAGTTTACGCCATCTCCTAACATCCTCTTGGAAATTAAGGAGAACTCTCTGAACATTGCGTTGCAAGTTTTCGGATACGCTCGTGGTGATGTAGAGAACAAGGTATGTGAATCCCTCCGATGCCCAAGATAGGCACTTGGGGTATAACTGAGGCTCAGGTCTCCCACTAAGTGGATATATGGTCGATTTATTCCAGTTGATTTTATAGCCGGAGTGTTGCCCGTAGAGTTCGAAGATCTGCAGGATTCGAGGAAGAGTCACACTCGGATAGGTTACATACAACAATATATCGTCTGCATATATGGATATGCGTTCCTCCTCGAGTTGTCGTGCGTCATCTATGAACCCGCCCAACCCAGGGGAGGCCCTAAGGACGCAGGCAAGGGGTTCCAGGATAAGGGCAAACAGCAGCGGGGAGAGGGGGCAACCCTGTCTAGTGCCCCTTTGAATCGGCCAGGTGTGCGATAGGGCCCCGTTAACTCTCACTTTGGCTTCAGGTTTCGCGTATAACAGTGCGATCCAGGATCGGAAACCCGGGCCGAACCCGAATTTCTCCAGAACATGGGCCATGAAAGGCCAGTGCACAGTGTCAAATGCCTTCTCGGCGTCAAGTGAGAGGAGCAGATGCTCCCTCTCCCGATCTCGAACGGTGTCTATCCAGTTGGCCACCCGCCATAAGTTGTAGCGTGTTGCGCGTCTCGGCATAAAGCCGGACTGGTCGTCATGGATTAGCGTAGTAATGACTTTTATAAGTCGTGCCGCAAGGACCGTGGCTAATATTTTTGTTTCAACATTTAGCAGAGAGATAGGACGATAGGACCCACAGTCCTCCGGGGGTTTCCCAGCCTTATGTATCACTACTACCGTCGCCGTTCTAAGATCCACAGGGAGCAACCCAGCCTCCTTGGATTCTACGAACAGTTTGAGCAGATGTGGTGCCAGCAACGCATTATATCTTTTAAAAATTCTCCCGGGAGGCCGTTGGGGCCTGGGGTTTTCCCCGATTTTAGTTTATTGATGGCTTCAGTTATCTCTTCCAGCGTGAGGTCTACATCTAGAGCCTTGGTCTCTTCTAGGGGAAGACAGGGGAGGTCTATACCGTCTAGATATTCGATTATTTGTTCATCACTGCTTCTGGGCAGGGATGCATACAACTTTGTATAATATTGGGCGAAAGCCTCAGAGATTTCCTGTGGCGTGGTACGATACCCATCCACGCCCCCAATGGACGCGACCCATCTAGAATCCTGCTCTCGCCTACCCAACCATGCCAGCAGCTTGCCCGTTCTATCCCCTGTTTCATATAGACAATGATGTGTCGCAAGTTGTTGTGCCCTCACTTCTTTCGTGGTCAGCGCTTGATATTCTCGCCTAGTAACGTCAAGCTGACGGAGTGTGTGCGCATCTAACGTAGGGGCCCCCCTATTTTCCAGTTCTAACAGCTTTCCCTCTAGGGCCAGCAGCTCCTGTTCACGTTTTTTACGGTAGGCGATAATGTTTTGCGCCCTATCCCGCAGAACAGTTTTGAAAGCTTCCCAAAGCGTAATGGCCGATTGCACTGAACCATAATTTTCTCGAAAATAGAGTTCCACCTCTACTTTAATCTCAGTGGCCACTTGTTGGTCTCTTAGGGCCCAGGCATTCAATTTCCAGGAGGTGTTTTGCCTGCCTCAAGTAGAGTGGTGAGTGATCCGAAATACCTCTGGCCCGATATTCTACCTCTTCTATATAACCCACCTCACCTGCTGGGGTGAAAAGATAGTCTAGCCTTGAGAACACCCTGTGTGCTCCGGAAAAATATGAATACGCACGCCTGGATGGGTGTTGACTTCTCCAGACGTCAGTTAGCCCCAAAGCCTCCTGAAATCTTGCTAACATGGTGACCTCACTGGACCCTGAACGCACTAAGGTGCGGTCTACGGTGGGGCTGCTTATGTCATTGAAATCCCCTCCGATAATATGTGTGGCGGGTCCTGTTTGTAAGAGGATTTCAGTTACCTTGTCTAACGTACGTTGCTGCAAGCGCGGAGGGGCATACACACTAATCAGTAGCCAAGGGGCGTGATTCCACACCCCGCGGACTGCTACGTATGTACCCTCTGGGTCCTCCCATTTTTGTGTGACCCTAAAAGGGGGTGATTTACGTGCAAGAATCGCTACTCCCCTGGACCCTCGGGTAAAGCCTGCATGTGCCAGTGTGGTGTATTGGCCCCTACCCAAAAGGAGCAGTGTGGTCCCCGAAGGTGAGTTTCCTGCAATAATACAAAGACTGGTTTGAGTCGTTTAAGATAGTTGGATACCAGTCCACGCTTAATTTTACTTCCTAACCCATTAACGTTCCACGTCAATACAGTGTACCCTTCCGCTGCCATATTGGAGACAAACGTACTGTAAGTGTCGCCCAGTCCCAACACTGGGGAGTGGGACTCCCAGTCTTTTCTGATCTGAGTGCGTGTTCATGTCCTGTATACCAAACATCGCTAAAATCCCAAACCACAATGCAGCTCCAAGACAATAACCAGGCTACAACGATTCTGAGCATTTCAGTATCCATGTCAACAAACCGCCCCTCCCCCCACCCCCCTTGAGAAACCTACTAAAAAACAAAATACAAGACCCATCAAACCCCCCTCCCCACACTCCGCAGGTACCCCCACCATCCCAAAATCGTCAACAGGACAATACTGGTGCAGGAAACCAATCAGAGGTCTGTGACCCACCCGCCTCCCCTCACTCACACAACCAACAACGTATTACAATAATAAAAACCCACTGTGTACTTCCCTTTAGAATGGCTAGAGTCCAAAATGACTGCCAAGTCACGGGGGTTCTACAGGGTCTCCTTGTGGGCGTCCAGCCCCGCATCGTCTTTCCTCCTCGTCCACATGATGCAGCTGCCGCGACAAAGGGTCGCTCCGCGATGGGTCCAAGCCAGAGGCCTCCATCCGTTGGATGCTCTTCAGCAGAGGATGTGCGGCAGCGGACTCCTCCACGTCCTGCCCCTCCGAGTGATCCGAGTCCATATTATCGTCCGATCTCTGAGAAGTATGAGATGCACAGTCCTGTGCCGTGTCTTCATCTGCTTCCGAGACTTGGAGTGACCGGCCACTCCTCTCCGATCTCTTCGCCGGCGTGGCTCCCCTAGTGATTCTCCGTTTCCGCACTCTTCGTGGTCGCTGCTCCATAGGCCTCTCCCGCGCGGAACTCGACACCCCACTGAGTGAGATCGGCCCAGCGGATGGCGACCCACGCCGCAGTCGGGGCCGCTCCTCAACCCAGGACCAGGCCTCTTCCGGGGACTGAAAGAAATGTGTTTTGTCCTGGTAGATAACTTTGAGTTTTGCGGGAAACAATAGCATATATTGGAGTCCTAGCGCCCGAAGCTTCACTTTGATGGGGTCGAAGGTGCGTCTCAGTTTCTGGACGTCTCTCGAGTAGTCAGGGAACACCATCACCCTGGCGCCACCGAACCTAATCTCGCCCTTCTTCCGAAACTCTCTGAGTATTGTATCCCTGTCCTGAAAGTTCAAGAACCTGGCGATCAGTGGTCTAGGAGGAGCCCCCGGCGGTGGTCTAATTCCCGGCATCCTGTGTGCCCTCTCTATAACAAAACAGGGTGAGAATCTGGTCTCCGGCAGATTTTCCTTGAAGAATTGTATTAAGAATTGTCCCGGGTCCGAGCGTTCCACATTTTCTGGAAAACCTATAAAGCGAAGGTTGTTCCGTCGTGCCCTGTTTTCCGCATCATCGACTCTCCAAGCCACATCTTTGACTGTCGCCATGAGTCCTTTGACGTCTTTGCATGTGGTTCGAGAGGTATCTTCCAGCTCTGACACTCGCTGTTCTACCTCGGTTACTCTTTCGGATACCTTTCTCAGGTCTTGGCGAAGAAAGGAGACTTTCGTCCGCACTTCCGAGTATATTAAACTTAATTACTTTTGTGCCAGCTAACTCAGAGGCCACTAGAAACTCCTTGTAAACAAGAAGGGAGTAGTGTCTGGCAACCGCATAAACATGACAACTTTGTTTCCCTTTAGAATCGGAATACTTCTCAGAATTGTGGAAACAATAGATAACAGTTTCACTCAGCTAATCGTGCATGCTTGGTTTCCTCAGAGTTACACAGAAAGAATAGACGGGCGTTTCAATAAAAAGGTTTTATTGAACAGTCTTGTTTCTCGTGTAAGAGATATGTGCTGTTATGATCACCATACAGTATGCAAGATATATAATGTACAACGTAAGCAGTAGAAATAAATAATACTGCGCTAGCATTATCTTTTAGCATATATTCACATACATAAATAACATGAGCTAAAAATGCGAGTACTCATACGATGCTTTTCTAAGCTAGTTCTACCCCAGTGTACCTAACCTAGTCTAGGTGTAGGGCAAGGTAAGAAGTAGGTGAAGTATTCTATAGTATGGTATACTAAGAGTATGTTACGTCTAGTATGCCAAGAGTCCCTCTAGGTTCTAGTCAGCTCCATACCTTGAGAATGAGAGAGGTGGGAATATCCTGCCGGATCTCAAACTCCAACACCCCGCGAAGGGAGTCAGAACACTGGAAGCTGGATTCTTCTGCTAGCAGGAATGACAGCGTCTTCTCAGTGCGTCAGGCCGGGATACGGGCTCCTCTGAAGTCGAGGTCTCCTCTAACTTGCTTGGGCAACTGAAGGTATATTTATACCTGGTAGGTGCCTTGGAATGTTAGCATTGACATGAAGTCGGACAGAGGAAGACGTCAGGAATGAACCCTTAAGGTATAGTGGTTCATGCATAATAAATGAGTTCTTGGAGAAATCAATAATCCTGTGCTAGGGGAACTCCCAAGAGCTTAAGGGTCTGGTTTCTAAGAACTCGTTGTGACGTTAGGGTGGATGGATGTCGGTGACCATGCCTGTATTTGGAGTGCATGGCTAATGCCTAAATAAGGACTGGGATTCTATGCCTATATAAGGGCAATGCGAATTGTGCCTATATAAGGACATGTTTCAGGAAAACCTATATACGGACACCTAATGGGGAATACAACACAACCGTAAGTCGCTAGCAAGCGCGATCTGCGTCCAGGCCCCACGCTTCGCAGTTTGACCGTCCTCTCACCTGTCACCGGCTGCTTGGTATCGATAGCACCACGCCTAGCAAGTGCACCCGCTGGGAGACAACGACAAGTGGCCACGAAGTCCCTCTAGTCCTCCTCACCCCACAAGGCCACCCAAGGCAAGAGATCGCCGCTTGTTGCCCAACTGAAGGAAAATCACTGTGATTGTCATCGTCATCCAGGTGCATCCTCACCAAGGACGTCAAAGGAGCATCGCACCACCAGAGTGGATCCCAACACTCCAGACAACCGGAGTTCAATGAGGCTAGCCACCCAGGAACCTTCTGTGTGCCCCCGTCAATCTGAAGCCTGCCGAAGTAGAGCATACCCGACCATTGGAATATCCACCCTTGGGGTTACACGAGGCTTGGCCGTGGCCCTGTTGGGAGTTCCACAGTGACCCCTCAGCGCGGCCTACGAAAGGCCCGCACAGCCCACGAGGACACGTGGCAATCCAGGGGCAAGGGCCTCGACGGAGTTCCTGTGAGAGGGGAATCCGAATAGGAGAGATGCGTCGGCAGCAGCTCCACGACAGGCACGGGAAGCATGGAGGTCACAGTCGAAGACTGGTCACCCAAAGACCATCAGAGGAAGGCACAGAACCTGAGTCCTGAGGGCGAGAACATCTAGACCGAGACACCACCCTCTGCGGCTACGTGAGCGACTTGGCTGTGGTCCTGTTGGCAGTTCCTCAGCGACGCCTTCGCGCAGCCTACACGAGGCCCGCACAGTCCACACGGTCCCATGGCAGCCCGGCAGGAAGGCCCTCCAGGAGGCTCCAGTGAGAGAGGAGTCCAGGCAAGAGAGGCAAGTCTGAAGTTGTTCGGCTGTCAGGAGCTAGAAAGACCATCAAGCATGTCGCCTCCAAGAAAAGGCCTCATACACCGAGATCATCCCCAACAGCTACAGGTTTGTCGTCCACCGGAACCTGAGAGCCTGCGAGATCTCCAGAGTGGACTCCACCACCGCTCCAGATGCACCGATACTTGAACTTTGTAAATAGACTCCAACACTGCGAGACCAGGCCGGTCTGAACATTGCCGAGGTGGACTAAAGCATCCTGACCATGCGGTCCAGAGCTCCAGCACTGCCCGGCAGATGGCCTGAAGAGACTCATTGGTGCTGTGCATTGTTATTTGTTTTTCTTATAGGTTGGACCTTTTTGTTTGTTTCTTTTTCATTAAAGTTTGGGAGGGATGTAGTGTCCGGCTGGACACGTTCTAGTGTTCTGGCTGTTGTACCCCCACACTTTACACCCACCCACCACAGGCGTCACCGGTCAACCTTGTGGCCTGTTCTATTGTCTTGTGATTGCTGAAGTGCTTCTATGTCCGTCCATTTAAGCACTTCACAATCACAAGACAATAGAACAGGCCACAAGGTTGTTGATACAAACCAGCAGGAGGCGTGAACTGCTTGGCTCACGCGTTCACACTATAGTTAAAATAATACCACTAAATCTAAGATTATTGAGGCTCACCTGACCTTGATGGACCGAGTCTTCCGGGGCCATGCTTTGTTCCTGTGCCAGCTATTCCACATGGTTGGGGCTGGCATCCGTCTCTGAGCACACCACTTTGAAGGGTGACTGACTGTCTGGCAGTGTGGCTGCTGGCCCTTTGTATTTCACCAGCGCTGTGCGTGTGTGTCCTCGAAAGGAGGAGAGGATGTGGCCTCACGGCTAGACTGCCGACCTCGGAGCTGAGAAACCAATGTCCGAGCCTCGGGGTCGACTCTACATCCTGTGATTCTGGGCAAATCACTTAATCTCCCCGTGCCTACCAGAAATAAAATGAATGTGCCCTTGTGTAACGTAACTGGTGCTCATGTAAAGCGCTCCAATACCTTTGGGTCGAGTTTGCGCTATATAAATCTGCAAAAAAAAAAAAGTCTGTTTAATTTACCTTTGCAGCAAGATAGCAGCTGCAGTGGCTTCTCGGGCAGGTGGATATCGGTCTCCAGAGTGACTCAGAGACCCACGGCTGCGACGAGCACTGGAGCCTCCAAGCAGCCTGGTCAGTCACAGCAGGGCATCATGATGAGAGGCACAATCAGCGGTGCGAGTAGTGGTGGCTTCAAAAATTAAACTTTCAAACATAACTTCCGCCCGCTCGCACCGCACACTTAATGACTTAATTTTGTGTCTCGGGCAGAAAATGAACAATGTTGCAAACGCCGCCGGGTGCTGCAGCCCCTGTGAGAGCACAGCTGAGCCTGCCTGACAGGCCGGCGCGACCGGAACCACCTCCTGCCAGATGAAGATGTAAATTATAATAAAACATCACCGCACGTGACATCACAGCGTGTGACATCGCGGCGCGTGACATCACGGCGTGTGACATCACAGGAAGTGGCATCATAAGAAGTGACATCAGATCTGAAGCCCCCACATATATGTTTAACATGTCTATCATGAGTACATTGGAGCATATTTCGAGTATATAGGGAAACCCTCCTAATTTAAGCAGAAGATTCACACTTTTGTAAGTTACACATAAAACAGTGTTGCCTTTTGTCAGCATAAACTTCCTCTACCCATAGTGCTTTAAAAGAAAAAATTGTGGTACTTAAATTATTTCAACGCCTCCTCAGGGGTAGTAAGCACTATATAAATTACATTTATTTTGTGTAAAGACAGGGAAAGACCAACACATCAGACATTCTTACAGTGAATGCATATCTTGTAAAAAGGGACTGAACAAAGTTAAAAGATGCCTCTCTTAAGTATGTGTGAAGGGCTAATAAGGTGTGAGCCTTTGTTTCCCCTCTGCTGCATTTGCATCTAGTTGTGGGGCTCCTGACTGCTCCCAGCCAGGAGACTCCAACAAAAGGAGGCCTGATGACCCCTCAGATTCGGCCTTTATTATGGGCCCAGCAGGAGTCTGAACTAAGAAAGCCCCCTCCCACCTGCACGTACTTGGCAGAACTGTTTTCTGTCGCCCTGGGGTGGCGGAACTGCGTGCTGCCCGACACCAGAAAGAGCTGTGTTGCAGGGCGGCCTGTGGGAACAGCCTTAAGACCAGACCTTGAGCCCGGGCGGGCCTACCTCTGACCACGCTGCCAGACACAGGGCTAAAGAACCGCTGCACCGGGGGTAGGTGCGGGGCACAATCTTGGCTCTGTGTCTCCCTTCGCAGGCCTGGAACACCCCTTTGACTCGCGGCTTGTGGCCTGCCCGCGATAGCCTACTCTACCCCTGAGGGCCTGGGGGGCTAGCTGCCTGGTTGGGCCCTAGACCCCTGTGACTCTGCTGGACTCGCCATCCTTGGGTCGGTGGACCCTGTGGGCCTGACGGAGGGGCACAGATGGGCCCTGAGATCTCCTCAGAACTGTCCTGCTCATGTCCCCCCGGGAACCTCCCCAGAGTGAAACGGGGCCACCACTTACGCCATTGTAGTTGCTAGCCTGGGATGCGGGGAGCGCTTTGGCCCTTCATCCTGCAGCGCGCCGCCATCTTCCTGCACATCCTTCCTGACTCTGCTCACAAGTGGCATCCTGTTCACTTACCTGGCACACTTTTCTGCACTATGCCCCTCTGCTACTGGAGGGGGCCTTTTGGAGGTAGAGTGAGCGACTGACCATCTACCACTTTGGTTCACCTATAACGGTGACCCCCCTGAGAGGAGACCGTTTGGTGTTGGCTGTAGAGACTGACAAGACCTCTTGCCATTGCCCCTCCTGCCTCTTGAGGACCGCTGTGACCTCTGCTGTTGTTGGCGGGCAGCTTGTGGCCCCCGCGTTATATGGACCGGCGCTGTTGCCCCCTCCATTGGCATCAGCAGACTGCTCCGAGTATAACTGTTGGCTTCCCCCCACCCTGACGTCCTCCTGGCACTGGAACTTGGGCCAGAGACACTCTATTTGGGAGCCCCTTGTGGAATTGTACTTCAGTGGTACCTCATTTCTGAGCATCTGGGCTGCCCCACAAGCCTGACTCACCAGCAGTCGCGGCCGGCATGACTCGCGGGTGGGGGTGCGTGGGGAGGGGTCACGCTGGGGGGTTGTGCAGGCGGGTAATTAAAAAAATAAAATAAACTTACCTTCCTGGGTCCCGAGTCGTTTCTGCTCCTGACCTGCTCTCCTTCTGTCCTGCCCCCGGCAGGAACAGGAAGCAGGCAGCCTCCCTCCCCTCAGCCAATCACAACGCTGCAATGGCAGCGTTGTGATTGGTCGGGACGGCGCCCAGCCAGGCGCCTTTGGGGAGACCATTTTCTCCATGTAGGCTGCATGGAGAAAGGGCAGAGTGCGCATGACTGGTTTGAGCGGCCCCAGAGGACCGACCAAACAGTCAGCGCCCTCAGCAGTGGGCAAGCCACTCCTCCCCTCCCTAGAGCAGACCCGCCCACCCGCCCGCCCCCAACCAAACCCTTCTGCTTTCTCGCAGTGCGAGAAGCAGAAACATAAAATGGTGGTTATTACCTCTTTATGTTTCTGCTTCTCACACTGGGAGAAAGCAGTGGGGTGACGCTCCTCCACCCTAGTGGAGGATCCACCCTTGCTCACCAGGACGTCCGCTGGCCGGTATCTGCTGAGCTGGGTCTGCTTGTGCCCCTCGCACCAACTACTCTGGGGATTAGGCGGGACCCTAGGACTGATGACAGTCGCCGGTGAGGAGTGCTGCTGCACAACATTTCTCTGACCTGCCCCACTGAGATATTCATCCGAGATGGGGAAAGCAGATGCCAAACAAACAAAGATATCCTTCGACCAATGACGCCAGATACGTGCCGCTGATCCGGACCCCAACAGAGCTCAGTCAAGCCAATCACAAACGGACGGCCCCACACAGGAGCCAGATATCCATTCCATGTTCCTAGACTTGAAGCACAGTCTGACAGCCAACGACACCAAAATCAATTTATTAACAGACCGATCTGACTGCCTAAAGAATAAGGTAGACAAAATGATGAACGAATCGTCCAGTTGGAACACCATACTTCACACATAGAGGTTAACCACCAAGCGACTGGTGAGAGACTCCTACAAATAGAAAAGATACTAGAAGTGATCCGGAATAAAAACGAAGACTTAGAGGCGAGACCTAGAAGGAACAACATAAGGATTCCGGAGTCGATGGTGATGGGCAGGAAGGAAAACTATGTTGAATCAATGATGCTGGAGCTATATGTGGAGGCCCTCTTCACTGTGCTCATCGTCGAGTGAGCCCACTGATCGCTCGGTCAACGACCATCCCCTGGGACACCTGCGAGGCCCATTATAGCTTTCCATCTTAACTATTGTGCCTGTGACAGGATTCTGCACCTGGCCAGAGTGCGACAATCCTTTCAATGCCAGGGCAAAGCGGTCTCGTTTTTCCCGGACTTTACTATGGCGGTACTGGCTGCCCGCAGGGACTTCCTACCGGTTAAGCGATTCCTCATACAGATGGATGCCAAATATTCGCTCCTATATTCCGCAAAACTCAGAATTTTTTATTCAGGAAAGACCCACTACGTCACTGACCCGAAGACGGCTGCGAAATTTGTCAAATCCATCCCTAAGGCTACACACAGCCATCCCTGGCTGCAGAGAACTCTGAGTCTAGATTGCTCAGTGACAATAACTGATTCTGAGATATGACTCTGTCTCCACTCGTGGGACTCTCTGCCAGGCGCTGCTGCCCCCGCTTACATGTCACAATGGCGGTGATGACTGTGGACCGGGCGTGCGACCTGCCTTGTTGGGCCTTGGCCGTGGACACATTTTTGCTACCGCCACCCGGCTACCTTGTGGCTGGGGGTATGTCGGTCCTCTGTTGCACTCCCATAGAATGAGTTACTGTTTTGCTTTAATGCTCTCCAAATTAGGAATGCTAGATGGGAGGGTTGGATGTATTTGGCCTATTTGGGTGGGTCAAAGTGGGAAGGGGTTGGACTGTTGGGGCAAAGCTGTTGTTTACAGTTGTTCGATTTTGTGATATTTTTCCTCTTGTTCTTTCCCTGGCCACTCAGCACCACTTAGGGGTCGATTCCGATCTCGGCCGGAAGCGCACCTAACAGTATTCGTCCGGAAAAAAAACCAGCCGAATGCGTGTTTCCCGACCGACTCGAACATTCGTCCGGACGAACAAGTACGATGCGTATAACAACCCAGTTTCCGAGCGAGCCGTACTTACCCAATTCAGCTCCTGTTCCCCGCCCGAGCCGGATCCGTAAACGCCGAATTGAGTCGTATGGAAGCAAATACACAGCACCTTCCGGCCGGACGACTACGATGCGCACTCCGTACGCGCCGAACCCGTCGCTACGTCCGGGACGTTTGAGCATCCGGGCGAGCCGTACATAAGCTCCGTTTCGCGCCACAAGACGATCCACGGCTACGAGACGAACAAGCCAGCGACGAGTACGAGTCGAAGACACGAGAAACCCGAACGAGACGATCCAAGCATGAATCCCATTGCGCAGGTCCTACCTATACTATTACCGGGACCGGCACGGACACGTACGGCGCAGACGGTAAATCAAACACCAACAACACAAACAAACGACACGTACCCGAAATATGTCACACACACATAGGGATGCACAAATGACGTACACTAGCAACATCAGAACCATAGGGGTGGGATGGCCATCACCAATGCCATACACACCCATAGGGGGATGGATGCCTACCACTACCACCACCCCTACTCAGGGGGGGCTGGATGCCTACCACCACCACCACCCCTACTCAGGGGGGCCTGGATGCCTGTCACTACTACCATCCCCACCCTTAGGGGGATGGATGCCTACCACTACCACCACCCCTACTCAGGGGGCCTGGATGCCTACTACTACCACCACCCCTACTCAGGGGGGCTGGATGCCTGCCACCACCACCACCCCTACTCAGGGGGCCTGGATGCCTACCACTACCACCACCCATCCTCAGGGGGGCCTGGATGCCTGTCACTACTACCATCCCCACTCATGGGGGGATGTATGCCTACCACTACCACCACCCCTACTCAGGGGGGCCTGGATGCCTGTCACTACTACCATCCCCACCCTTAGGGGGATGGATGCCTGCCACTACCACCACCCCTACTCAGGGGGGCCTGGATGCCTACCACTACCACCACCCCTACTCAGGCAGGCCTGGATGCCTGTCACTACTACCATCCCCACTAATAGGGGGATGGATGCCTACCACTACCACCACCCCTACTCATGGGGGGCTGGATGCCTACCACTACCACCACCCCTACTCAGGGGGGGCTGGATGCCTACCACTACCACCACCCCTACTCAGGGGGGCCTGGATGCCTACTACTACCACCACCCCTACTCAGGGGGGCCTGGATGCCTACTACTACCACCACCCCTACTCAGGGGGGGCTGGATGCCTGCCACCACCACCCCTACTCAGGGGGGCCTGGATGCCTACCACTACCACCACCCCTACACAGGGGGCCTGGATGCCTGTCACTACTACCATCCCCACTCATGGGGGGATGGATGCCTACTACTACCACCACCCCTACTCAGGGGGCTGGATGCCTGCCACCACCACCACCCCTACTCAGGGGGCCTGGATGCCTACCACTACCACCACCCCTACTCAGGGGGCCTGGATGCCTGTCACTACTACCATCCCCACTCATGGGGGATGGATGCCTACCACTACCACCACCCCTACTCAGGGGGCCTGGATGCCTGTCACTACTACCATCCCCACCCTTAGGGGGATGGATGCCCGCCACTACCACCACCCCTACTCAGGGGGCCTGGATGCCTACCACTACCACCACCCCTACTCAGGGGGCCTGGATGACTGTCACTACTACCATCCCCACTATTAGGGGGATGGATGCCTACCACTACCACCACCCCTACTCAGGGGGGCCTGGATGCCTACCACTACCACCATCCCCACTCATAGGGGGATGAATGCCTACCACCCACACACCCCCCAAACATAGGGCGGGAAATGCATGACACAACCAGCATACTCCAACATAAGGAATGTCTGAAAATACATCCATGACAAGCGTGTGTAGTCTGTGTCAAATGCCCACAACACTGAACATGTCATTGAGCATACAATGTGACCCCCTATCACATGTGTCACACATAAATGTGTGTGGGCTCCACAATGCAAGCAGACCATGACCACTGTGGCAATGGGGTCTAAACCCCCATCATCACAGTGACCAAAAGGTAAGTGTGGGGTCCATAGCTGAAGCACATTTTGAACACTGTGGCAATGGGGTCTAAACCCCCATCATCACAGTGACCAAAAGGTAAGTGTTGTCATGGAAAAAGCTGCAACTGCCAAACAGCATGGATGATCCCTGGTCACAGAACAACAAATACATCAGTGGCAAAGTAGTGCTTGTGTCCCATAGCAACATACATTGGGTGAGGCAAACAGTGCAGTGCCAATAAGATATACCTTTGGCCATGTGCAGACAAACATCACCCATGGGGGCTGACATTGGCAACATTCCTCAATAACACAATGACAGAAGTGACCATCATAATGCAGCCCCACATATCTGCACCAATGGACACAGAAATGTAGATATCCTTTGGAGACTGTAGATGTCAGGTGAACAAATACCATAATATGGCAGCAAAGGGACATACAAACCATGATCATTGTGCTGACTGATGACCTAGGAGTCCCAGGGACAGCAGGGGAAAGCCAACAAACAACATACAGCCAATGGCACACTAAAGATATGCCAATGCAGTGGTGCAGATGCACAAACACAAACAGGCAGCCTCACACTGCAGATCAAACACAACAGGTGATGGGGGGTGTGCCAGTGTCCCCAGGCAACCACACAACACATGAGGAGGCCTGAATCACAATTACACAGATGTGTATACAGTGCCACACAAAAGTAACTCATGGATCGGATTCCCCTATGTGGGCAAACAGGCATTGTTAGATGAGAGGGAGCCCAAATTACACATGTCACACAAGCTTGTCGGAACAGCAAATAACACAGCAAGAGACAGACCCACCACAGCACTACCCCCAGGGACCCCACATCGTGTTGACCGTGGCCTGCATGATAATCCCACTGTGATGACAAAGCTAGATGTTGTTCACACTGTGAACCACAGTCATGTGTCCTGAGCAACAAACTACCATCACACCTACACAAGCACAAATTAATCAGCACGGCCTGTCAGCCAAGGCCAACATGGAGGTAGGGGTCTAGCCGTGCAACAACTCTCATTTGCACACACTCAACACCACACACCTTGATCTCCACCAATGTGCAGCAGTGAAGCTCACATGGACTGGTGACATTGCACATGCACCCATGACAATCCCAGGGGTGGTTGTGGGAACTAAGGTGCAGAAACCCATCACACCTGGCCAGTCAACAAGACTCGTGAATGTCTGACACACTGCACAGTACGCTGTACATGGGCATGACGTGAAATCCAACACAATCAATGTGATCCCGGACACAGTCACACACCAATGAAGAAGTCAAGGTCACCCACAAAGAACACACATAGACAACTTCCAACATTGCAGCTCTGACCCAGAGGAGTGGCAGCAGTCACACACACAACGTGTCACAATCACTGAAAGCTAACACAAACTGTAAATTACATGACTTGTGTAACCAACAAGTGCCAAGGGGAATCCTGACTGTGTCTCATCTGCGTTTGCCCACAAACTCAGCCCTGACAGCAAACACACCTATGGATGACACCCTGATGACCAGTAATGTGCTATGCACCAACATCCCAGAGAACCCAGTGCGAAGATTTGGGTGGTACATAGGTCAACTCAGCAAGCATCACAAACAGGAACATCACTAGGGATCCCAGCCTGTGTTGCAAAACGGAAGTGAACACACACAGACATGCTCACACAACACACACCTTGGGCTCAGGCAATGTCACGGAATTACACACTGCCATGAGGGCACTCCACTCCTGTGTAAGGAAAGCTGTGCCATACGTTGTCTCTGCAGGGCCCTATCATATCAGCAGTACACTTGGTCACTCAGTCAACAATTAGCACAAAATGAAGGCTCTCGTCACATCAGCCTGGTCATGGGAGTGTCACCGACACCATCTGCACAGATCCAACACACATGTATAGCAAGTTGCACTGATCACACAGATGAGTCCTTCCCCATTGATGCCCAAACTTGCATGTCCAGTGGAGATGGTCACACGGTCAGGGAAATTGACAAATTGAACAATGGCAAGCACAACAGATGTGCAGGGGTGTAAGCCACAGATGTGATATTGCAAATAAAAGTAGGAAATCCCATTGCCAAATATTGAAAACATGGCACCCTCATATTGCTGCAAAGGATGACATGGATACACACCAGGATAGGACACATTCCCCTGGACCACATGGGGTCCTGCACAGTAACACTTCATTTCCCTGATATCAAAAATCACCATCAGTGCAGCAAGGGCACGGTTAGCAACATCAACATCATGTACATCAGAAGCAAAACCACTAGAGAACAGAAAGTAGCTTTATTCAGCATTTGTGTGTGAAGAAGTGAAAGTCCAGAAATATAACAAAGGCCAATGGCCAGTCCATAACAAGAGTCCAAACAGGGTGACAGTGCCAGATGTCACCCTTTGCATGCCTGCACAGCTACACATCAGGGACATTCCCCTCGGAGGGGCATACGGGGGGCAGGCCAGGCACCGCAGGGACAGGATCAGGGCTCACCAGAAGGAGGCAGGGAAGGGGTGGTGGGTGCTGGAGAGTCACTGACAACTGCAGTGGAGGTGTCTGACATGGTGTGTGCCGGCACAACTGGGGGCTTGAGTCAGATGGTGTGGGTGCCGGCACGACTGCAGTGGGCCATGCAGATGGAGTGGACAGGTTCCCCACTGCAGTGCCCAAGTCAGACAGGGTGGTAGTGGACTCCACTGCAGTGCCTATCTCCAGGGGAGTAGAATGGGGTTCAGGTAAGGTGGGCAGGACAGAGGGGAGGACACGCTCTCCACACCAGTGGCACAAACAAGCGAAGCGGGGGGTGGTGCTGGAAGAGCAAGTGGTAGGGGAGAAGGCCGGATCATTTTGGGGATGGTGTATCTGTGGGTGGGGGAACCTGGGGCAGGGTGTGGTGGGGGAACCTGTGGAGTGGGGGCTTGAGGGATGGAGGAAGGAGACTTGGTGGTTGAGCTGCAGGGTGGCGGCGGGGTCTTGCTCTTCCGGGTCCGGGGGGACTTGCGGATGGGGGCCTCAGTCTGTCTGCGCCTGGGGGAGGGTGTCCGGGGGTGAGGGGCACTCCCCTCTGTGTGGGTGGACTTCCTCTTCCCCCTGTATGCTGGATCAGCTGGATTGGAGGGGAAGAGGCTGAGGTCACAGAGGAAGATCTGCTGTGTAGGTGGGGTTGCAGGTGAGGCAAGGGAAGGGGCCTTGGAGGGAGAGGTATCGGAGGACTGCGGAGTGACTGTGGATGCCTGTGTGTGTGTATGTACCCCATCCCCTGTGGGTGTGGTATCAGTCCCCTGAGGATGCCTGCGTGCACGTCTTGTTTTTGTAGTGGGTGTGTCTGTGCTGCTCGTGTCTGTGTGTTTGGGTGAATGTGCAGGTGTGCATGTGCTTGGGACAGATAGGGTGCCAGGAAGTGTGGATGGGGCAGATGTAGGAGGGGTGAGGGACTGTTGGAGGAGGGACACTGCTGCCGTCAGGGAGGAGTCCATGGACCTATTGCTCCTCTGTAGGGCAGACATGCCCGATGAGATGCCCTCCATAAACGACACCAGCTGAGTCAACAGAGTGGTGTGGGCATGGAGGACACTCAGCATTGCTGTCTGCCCTACATGGAGCTGGCGAAGGAGGTACACAGACTCCTCACTCAGGGCAGCAGGGGACACAGGGGCAGGGGCTGCGGTGCCTGGCACGAAGGAGACACGCTCCCGAACACGGGAGCCTCGACGGACCTCTGGAATGGGAGCCGATGGTAGGGCGGTGGTGGTGGTGGTGGCGGGGACAGCAATAGTAGCTGGGGTGTGGTGGCTGCTGACACCCGCCTCCACAAGGGAGTCATCCTCCGAGCTGCTGTGGTCCTCAGCTGAGGTGGATGGTGCTGAGGACTCCTCGGTGTGGCTCCCCTCGCCCTCCATGCCACTGGGTCCCTCCGACCACTCATCGGCTGCTGACCCAGTCTGGCTCAGCGGCTCCTCCTGGTCCGTGGAGCTGTCCCCTCCTGTGGCTGTGGATGTATCTGCAAACAATTAGGGAAACAGACAGACATCAGTCACCTGCACTGACCGCACAAAACCACAGTATGTACAGCACATTACAGAGCAAGCCCTGGCATCCTTAGTTGAACATTGCCAAAAGTGCCCAAACAGAGTAGGAGAAGCCAATTGTCAGTCTGATGGTCAACCATGGCACTCACATCCATCCTGGCCTTGCACCCATCGGTCTGGTGTCTGTCGCATGGCAATACACCAGTGTGGACACATGCACCACCTACACAGTAGTTGGACAGTGCAGAGAACACGGTGAAGTATGTGAACATGCACACATCACAACTCTTGCCACTGAGTCAGTACAGGTGTCCGGATAAAGGGATGGCCAGAGTCTATTTTGAAATGCATGTGATGCATACCAGCACCAGACACCATGATGCACCCATGTCCTGATAGTCAATGCCACAATGGGGTGCATGTAGCACATGTCACTCCCCTGCAGGATCACTCTTAGGAAGTTTAACGCCATGGCACAGGCATGCCTGCAAAGTCATACATCACTGTCTCCAGTCACATGGGCAGGGCAGCCAGACAACAACAGTCTGCACTGTGTCACAATCCTAGGTCATGGGGAATGCAAGTCCAGTAGCTGACAAGTGCACATGTCCATCCCCCACAAACCACATCATCTGAACTCTCATTTGTCCACGTCATACCAATTGGACATATGGGAGACATGAAACACAACCCTCGGAACATGAGCACCTCACAATCTGCTGTGAATGGGAAACAGCTGCCTGAACTGCACAGTTGCATACCCCAGTATGCACGGTCAAGTGATCAAACACCTATATGTCACACAAGTATCGTCTCCTATGGTCACATCTCCGGTGGCATGCTGAGCCCTAACCGATAAACACCCCAGTAGTCCTGACAACAAAGCCACAGCACAATGACACAGAGGCAGACACCTGAGGGAACATTTCACTGAGCACAACGTGTCAGCTGATACACGGCAGTGGGAGTACAGAGTGTATTGTATGGCCTGGAGTAGGCATGACTGTCCTGCTCCACGTGAAAGAGGGATGAGCCCTGGACAGTAGGCAGGTGGCTAAGCATGTGTGACACACTTGATATACATACTCCTGAGGCCCAAACATTGTTCACAACCGCAGCATGGGTGTGTGCCAAATACCCCAGGCACATGTGGTGAATCAGATCAGCAATTGGACCACATATCAAAGTAACACGCAGATTACATGTCAGAACCCAGGCATTGTGTAAGCAATGGACCCACCCATGAAGCCCACCACAGAGTTACGGGTACAAATGCTGTCCCCCACCTTGAGCTAAGCAATATGCAAGGACACAGTACCCAAGTGACACAATTTCCTGACTGTAAGGGCCACACCTGGGTATCAGATGAGGAGTGGGCAGTGCACAATTGAGGGACATGGGTCCTGGACCACATAACTGATGTACTGTTGAAGTTTGACCAGGCCAGAGGAGGGCACATAGCATGTCAGACAAAGCTCACAGTGCAGTCATGGACTCACCCCCTCTTTGCTGCTGTCTGCCCTTCAGCTGCCCATCCAGATCAGGGAAGACCACCGCCAGGATCCTGAGCATGTGGGGGGTCAGGGTCCGGTGTCCGCCCCTCCTGCGAGGAGGCGATAGCTTCAGGTGGACCCTTGCATTCCTCCGGGTCCAGCCCCGAAGGTCCTGCCACCTCTTCTGGCAGTTGCGGATCCGGCGCTTGTAGACCCCCACAGACCTTACTGCCCGGGCGATGTCCAGCCATATTTCCTGCTTCTGGTGGGCATCAACCTGTGAGGATGACAAAGTGTAAAGGCCATTACTACACATGCAACAAATCCGTGCATCACACATTTGGTTATACATGTCTCAATCACAGGGGCACATGTTGTACACGGGCAGTGCAAGGATGGCTATGAACAGTTTGCCAGCAGTTACTACATGGTATCATTGCCTGGGAAGTCAAACCTTGTTTAAATGCACTGTTACTGCACTATACCTGTTCAGTGCATGTAACTACACACTATGGGGGTGAGAACTACTCAGTGAGCCTGCTAGCCAGTGGCGTGCCGACTGTAAGTCTGGCTAGTCAGACAACATGCACATTTGTAAGGCAGTGGACAGCACACTCACCTGCTCCCCTGGTTTCCCATACAGCTTGCTGTACTGTGGAAGGAGGCTGTCCAGCAGGGCCTGGTTCTCCTCAGTGCTGAAGGCTGGGGCTCTCTCCACAGTACGTGCCATTGCAGGATCCAGAGGATGCAGAGACAGCAGCAGTGGTGGTGGCAGATGTCGTCCTGGAGCATGTAGTGCAGGCAAGTGAGCTCTCAGGGGAACAGCCAGCATTATATGTGTGCTGCTGAGGCAGATACCGTCCCATGTGTCCAAAGTGATAGGTCCAAGTCGTTTGCATCTTCTGAATCTGGCCAATCCATGGAATTGTACCACTTACACACGCACACAGCATCCTTCAAAAGTTCAACTTCATGACACCCATGCATTTGCAACATTGTTGTGGGTGGCCAACTGAATTCACAGCATCAGACTCGTTAAACTTTCGAAAACGCGTCCGTTGCCATGCCAGGCCATAGCCAATGCATGCGCACCGATCGGTCCATTGCTGTACAACGCGTATTCCGGGTACAACGCGTACCCGCTCACAACAGAAGCAATGGCCAGTGCGTGCACACCGATCGGTCCATTGCTGTACAACACGTACCCGCACACAACAGATTCAATGACCAGGGCGTGCACACCGATCGGTCCATTGCTGTACAACGCGTACCCGCACACAACAGATTCAATGGCCAGTGCGTGCACACCGATCGGTCCATTGCTGTACAACGCGTATTCCGGGTACAACGCGTACCCGCACACAACAGATGCAATGGGCCGGCCGGGCACACCGATCGGTCCATTGCTGTACAACGTGTATTCCGGGTACAACGCGTACCCTCTCACAACAGATGCAATGGGCCGGCCGGGCACACCGATCGGTCCATTGCTGTACAACGCGTACCTGTACAGGTCAGTCGCATATGTCACCATGCTTGTCACTGGTGAACGTATGCCAGCCACATATTCCTGCCAGAGACCCAGGGGAACACCTACAACACCACACCCAGTCCACACTGTTTCCTAAGGCATGTAAGGCTGCATTACCTTTTCTGTGTATGGGGGTTAACATGTGGTTTCTGTGGTGGCACTTGTGGGCAGCCACACCCAGGCTGTGCATGTGTTAATGGGGACAGGGTCCTTTGTGTGTTGTGCACATGACCACTGTGATGTGCAACAGTTCATTTCGGAGCACGTGGCATGGTCACATTTCCAGGTTGTGTATGTGTGTGACATGTCACATACCCCCTGGGTCCCATGGGGGAAGGCATCTACGTCACAGGGTGACCCATTGCCACAATAGTGATGTCCCTCCACAGTCTGTGTGCATGTTGGGTTTCCGATGTCTCTGATTCCATGTGCACGATGGGAGACAGTCTCCACATCAACGTTGTTTGTGCATGGACTTTGATGTTGTGCGTCACTGGCGTCCATGTCTGTCCTGCGTAGGCGACAGGGGCCACTACCTGTGGGAGTCATGTTTGTTTTTCTGACGTGTACATGATACGCCATGTCATGCCAGTGTCCATGTGGCAAGACAGGGTCACTGAGAATCTACCTGTCAATGAGCTGTGATGCCTGTGGCGCATCTGTCCAGACATGTCACTGTGGTGTGTGTGTGGAACGTGACAGCAGTAAATGGGTACTGTGACACAGCCTAATGGTTTCCCATAGCACAACCTGGAACCTGTTGTCCACACATGTTGTACTGAGTAGTCAGATGATGGCCATGTAGGTGCGAGTTATGTGCGAACAGAACGGCACACACATCAAGTACTTGTGTCTCGTAATGATGTATCATGTGAAATTGAGTATGGTGAATGGCACATATGTGGGGTGACTGACAATCTTTCTTTCCTCAACCTATGCACTGCAGGGCTCCAGCTGTCCATAGACCATTCCCTGACCTGGCAATGATGGTGGAACGTGACAGCATCCGACGGTACCGCTTCACCAGGCAGCTGATTGAGGATTTGGCAGTGCGCTTGGCACCACATTTGCAACCTGGCCGGCCGTACCCTACGGCGCTGACCCCCAAGGTGAAGGTAATGGCAGCCCTACACTTCTTTGCCACCGGTACCTTTCAACACACTGTGGCGACTGCCGGTGGGATGTCACAGACTATGTTCAGCCGTGTGCTACGCGATGTTTTGGAGGCAATGTTGAGATGCCTGAACCAGTACATCTATTTCCCTACACGTCAACAACTCACTGACGTCAAGAGTGACTTCTATGCCCTGGGGAGGATGCCACATGTCATTGGCTCCATTGATGGGACACATGTGGCTTTGGTACCACCACAGGCACAAGAGCAGGCATACCGGAAACATTACCATTCGATCAATGCTCTGGTGGTATGTCTTGCAGATATGACCATCACACATGTGTGTGCCCATTTTCCCTGGTTCAGCACACGATGCCTACGTAATGAGGAGTAGTCGCATCCCGAGGATGATGGCACAGATGCAGAACCAGCGTGCCTGGCTTGTTGGTGTGTACTGACTTTGTACCATTGTGTGTGTTCTGCTCTGTAGTATACCGCCCACTTTTCCTACTCAGCTAATGTGCACTTGTCTGTCCGTAGGTGACTCCGGATACCCCAACATGCTGTGGTTGCTGACACCCCTCAGGAACCCTGTGACACCAGCCCAGATGCGCTACAATGAGGCACATTGTCGGAGCAGGAGAGTGATTGAGCGGACCTTTGGTCTCCTGAAGAGCCGCTTCCGCTGCCTGGACAAGACAGGAGGGGCCCTCCCATATGCCCCAGCAAAGGTGTGCAAGATTGTCATCGTCTGCTGCATGCTACACAACCTGGCAGTGCGGAAGGAGTTGCCTCTCATCCTGGATGACGATGACCAACGTCCGCCACCTGTGGAGGATCCTGGCCTGGACCACGATGCCAGTGATGATGATGATGATGATGGTGATGTCCGCACACAGCTCATCACCAACTTCTTCAGCTGAATGTGAGTATCCAGGGAGATGTAATGTGAATGATGTGAGTTTGCATGATATGTGTGGGTGGTGCTCTGGTGCTGTTTGAGTGTGGCCATGTGCTACTTGACTGGATGCGTGCAGCAATGTGTCCTTACAGGTAGTATGTACTCCCCAACAGTTTTGACATGCTAACTTGGTTTTGTGTACTTGTCTTGTGACATGTATTGGGCATGAGTATTGCAGTTCTGTCCTGTTCTTCAGTGGTTTTAACTGTGTGTCATGTCTGTCCTTCACAGGGTGCTTACTGAGTACTTTGGTCAACTTGGATCCCCCGACACCATGATTCAGCTTTCAGGGTGGCAGCAGTAGTTTCCTACAGGTGATGTGCCACACACCCCTGGACTTAATATCTTCTGCACTTGTTGACTGTGTGGCCACTGCCATGTGGGTAAACCTTGCATTTGTAGTGGAAACAACATGTTGCAAATGTGTAATAAACCTGTGCTTCACTTTGGGATGTGCGTTGTCTGTGGTCACACATCTGACTGACATTTGCTTACTGCACCTGTGGGCTAGTTGACACAGACTCTGAGTAGGTGTGGTGTCTGTGCATTCCACAGTATTTCCTGGCAACATCACTGTAGGCGATGAGTCCGATGGCCCTGGTGTCTCTGTGTTGTGTAGCCCTAGTGGTGTGTCTCCCTCATATGTGTCACGTCACCATGACTCACATGACGGTGTTGTACTTGCTGTGGCAGTTAGCATACACAGTGTAATTTAGCAGATCATCATCACCATAACAGTATCCACATTTGAATAACAACAGAGGCAAGTATGGTGTACTAGTGACTTTATTTACAGAAATGTGTGTGTGTATAGTGCACAGGATGGTGGGTGCTGTACATTGGGATTGTGATCCAAAGTTCCCAGATGAGTTGGAAGTCTTGGTAGCAGAAATGTCCTGAGTGTAGTCCACAGTCATATGATACATTAGTCCAACTTGAACTCCCCATGTCATGTGGGAGAGTTGTGTTGCATTCGACAGGGTGAAAAGTTTGCACACAAAGGAGATTTTCCGGAACAGGTGTTGGCTTCCTGGGGGATGTACGTGGCCATCAACCTCTCAGTTTTCCTTCCTCGGATGACCCCTCTTCTTTGGGGGGACCCTCATGTGCAGGCTGCGGCGGTGCAGGGAGTCTCCGCCAGAGTCCTCCTCCCTCCCTGTGGCGGTGTCAGTTGTTGCAGCACCAGATGTTGTGGGCACACAGGGAGGTGTGGCCATGTTGGTGCTAATCTGGCGGAGGCATGTCAATATGTGTCCCTATGCACCGCTGTGAGTTCTTGCAATGTGTCCCACTTGGACTCCATGCGAGACATGTGTGTCTCCACACGGGACATGTGGGAGTCCAAGCGGGCATGATGGGCAGCCTGCTGCTGTTGTATGTCCTTGAGGATCCCCACTACCTGTCTGACCTCTCCGGTGCTATCCTGGTATGCATCAGCGATGCGTGCCAGTTGTGGGTCATCATGCAGTCCAGACCCCTCTGCAAGCAGCGACCTATGTCTACCACCCTTCCCACCACCCCTGGTGACACGTGCAGGACCTGCGGTGGCACGCACAGGTGACCCAAGGCCCCCTTAGTGGTGTTGTTGTCCGTTGCTCCACGGTGGGCCTGGGACCCTGTGCTGTTATCATCGGTGGTCCTTGGTCTGTCCGTGTCGGCGGGGGTGGTCTGTGTGTCGGCAGTTGTTGGAGGGGTGGGTGCAGGGGGTGCAGATGTTGGTCCTGCTGGTGCTGCATGATGACTCACACCGGAGGTGCCAGGTAGGTCTTCGCCATCCGAGGAGGGCAGAGGCTGTTCCACACCAGTGAGCTCAGTGTCCCCGGAGCCTGGGACAGGGACTCCTCCTCGCCTGCTGCTGTGTCCCCATCATCATCACCTGTATTTGGATGAGACACACATTGTATGTTATGTTTCTACAGGCATCAATGGTTCACACACCTGACAGTTGTGACTGTACCTCTGGATGCGGGCATGTACATTGCATTGTCCTAAGTTGTCACAGTAAGAGGTTGATATTAGTGTAGCACATTGTCCTGCATACCTGGGGCATTTCAATGTGAATGTTGAGGTGTGTGCATGGCCAGCATTGGTTGTATTTGGTGGACATCCGGCCATCCTTCTCCACCTAGCCCAGTTATCCCACCATGAAGCATGCCACCCTTGCAGTGGGTTCAGGTTGACTCTCAGGATGTCATTCAGTGGTGTTCTGCTGTTAGTTGGTGCACAGTTCCCAGCAGGGCCTTGTGCTCCCCACAGCAGTACCCAGTGTCAGCCATCTTGTCAGTCCTTATCCACTCCCTGTGATGTGAGCATGGTTCAGAGTTGTGTAGATGGGCCAATTTTCTGGGTGAGCAATATCTGTGACTACCACTCCCATCATGCTATTGCCTACACCCCCCTTCCCAGCATGCCCATACTTCCTTCCTTTTGAGTGGACTTCACTGTGTGTGAGTGTGACAGCAATGGCAAGATGGCTGACAGTGTGGTCCTGTTGTTTGTTGGTGCACAGTTCCCAGCAGGGCCTTGTGCTCCCCACAGCAGTACCCAGTGTCAGCCATCTTGTCAGTCCTTATCCACTCCCTGTGATGGAGCATGGTTCAGAGTTGTGTAGATGGGCCAATTGTGTGGGTGAGCAATATCTGTGACTACCACTCCCATCATGCTATTGCCTACACCCCCTTCCCAGCATGCCCATACTTCCTTTTGAGTGGACTTCACTGTGTGTGAGTGTGACAGCAATGGCAAGATGGCTGACAGTGTGGTCCTGTTGTTTGTTGGTGCACAGTTCCCAGCAGGGCCTTGTGCTCCCCACAGCAGTACCCAGTGTCAGCCATCTTGTCAGTCCTTATCCACTCCCTGTGATGTGAGTATGTTTCAGAGTGGTGTTGATGGGCCAATTGTGAGGGTGAGCAATATCTGTGACTACAACTCCCATCATGCTATTGCCTACACCCCCCTTCCCAGCATGCCCGTACTTCCTTCCTTTTGACTCTGCTTCCCTGTGGGGTAGTGTGCCTGCGCTGACAGGAAGGCTGACAGTGTTGTCCTTGCGTTTGTTTGGCTACAAGTCCCAAGAGTGTCCCTGTGCTTTACACAGCATTACCCAGGGTGGTGGTTCTTTGTGGGATCTTCATTTGGTGTGTGAGGCATTGCATTCTCCCAGGTGGGTTATGTGGAGTTTGTGTTGAGGGGGTGTGTGAGGAGAGCTGCTTGTAACTATGGTCAGTGCTGTCAGTCCTCCTTCCCACCCAGCCAGATATCCCACCATGCAACGTGCTTGCATTGCAGGGAGTGCAAGTTGGCTTTCAGGATGTCAGGCAGTGGTGTTCTGCTGTTTGTTGGTGCACAGTTCCCAGCAGGGCCTTGTGCTCCCCACAGCAGTACCCAGTGTCAGCCATCTTGTCACTCCTTATCCACTCCCTGTGATGTGAGCATGGTTCAGAGTTGTGTAGATGGGCCAATTGTGTGGGTGAGCAATATCTGTGACTACCACTCCCATCATGCTATTGCCTACACCCCCTTCCCAGCATGTCCATACTTCCTTCCTTTTGAGTGGACTTCACTGTGTGTGAGTGTGACAGCAATGGCAAGATGGCTGACAGTGTGGTCCTGTTGTCTGTTGGTGCACAGTTCCCAGCAGGGCCTTGTGCTCCCACAGCAGTACCCAGTGTCAGCCATCTTGTCAGTCCTTATCCACTCCCTGTGATGTGAGCATGGTTCAGAGTGGTGTTGATGGGCCAATTGTGAGGGTGAGCAATATCTGTGACTACAACTCCCATCATGCTATTGCCTACACCCCCTTCCCAGCATGCCCGTACTTCCTTCCTTTTGACTCTGCTTCCCTGTGGGGTAGTGTGCCTGTGCTGACAGGAAGGCTGACAGTGTTGTCCTTGCGTTTGTTTGGCTACAAGTCCCAAGAGTGTCCCTGTGCTTCACACAGCATTACCCAGGGTGGTGGTTCTTTGTGGGATCTTCATTTGGTGTGTGAGGCATTGCATTCTCCCAGGTGGGTTATGTGGAGTTTGTGTTGAGGGGGTGTGTGAGGAGAGCTGCTTGTAACTATGGTCAGTGCTGTCAGTCCTCCTTCCCACCCAGCCAGATATCCCACCATGCAACGTGCTTGCATTGCAGGTAGTGCAAGTTGGCTTTCAGGATGTCAGGCAGTGGTGTTCTGCTGTTTGTTGTTGCACAGTTTCCAGCAGGGCCTTGTGCTCCCCACAGCAGTACCCAGTGTCAGCCATCTTGTCAGTCCTTATCCACTCCCTGTGATGTGAGCATGGCTCAGAGTGGTGTTGATGGGCCAATTGTGTGGGTGAGCAATATCTGTGACTACCACTCCCATCATGCTATTGCCTACACCCCCCTTCCCAGCATGCCCATACTTCCTTCCTTTTGAGTGGACTTCACTGTGTGTGAGTGTGACAGCAATGGCAAGATGGCTGACAGTGTGGTCCTGTTGTTAGTTGGTGCACAGTTCCCAGCAGGGCCTTGTGCTCCCCACAGCAGTACCCAGTGTCAGCCATATTGTCAGTCCTTATCCACTCCCTGTGTTGTGAGCATGGTTCAGAGTGGTGTTGATGGTCCAAATGTGAGGCTGCCCATTATCTGTTACTACGAGTCCCATCATGCTCTAGGCTACACTGACTTCACCAGCATACACAGGATTCCTTCCTTTCTGTGAGCTTCCCTGTGAGGTGGTGTTCTAGTGGTGGCTAAATATCTGACAGTGTTTGTTAGTTAGATTTGTGCCACTGCCTAGCTCTATTTGGTATTGGGTTTGTACATGTCATGAGTGACACAGTTACATATCACTATGACATGGCATGTATTGTGTTTATCTGACTGACATACACTTCTTGGGATGATTATCTTTTGGTTGCTGTTGATTTGCTAGGGGTGCATGGTTTGACTATCCCCTTGACAGTGATGATGGGCCATCCTGGCAGTGGCGGGGTCACAACAGGAAGCAGCCACAGGCAACCTCCCTCCCCTAAGCCAATCACAATGCTGCAATGGCAGCGTTGTGATTGGTGAGGCGCAGCTGAGAGCGCCCCAGCCGGGCCATTTTCTCTATGTAGGCTGCATGCAGCAGCCTACATAGAGAAAAAGGGGGAGTGCGCATGACTGCTTTGTTCGGCCCTGGGGCCGACCAAACAGTCAGTACCCACAACAGTGGGTAAGCCACTCCCCCCTGCCCTCAAGCAGGACCGCCCACCCACCCTCCCACAACCAGGCACTCCAGGCACTTCTGCTTTCTCGCAATGCGAGAAGGCAGAAACATAAAATGGTAGTTTTACCATTTTATGTTTCTGCCTTCTCGCACTGCGAAAAAGCAGTGGGGCGACGCCCCCATGGAGGAGCCGCCACTGTTGCTTAGCCATTTCACACATTGACATGTTTACATATTTGAGAGTCCATCACACAACAGATCTGTGTACATGCACAACAACGTCATAAGTGACATGTGAGGGAGTACATGCCAATGCATGTAATCCTGTGCACTGACATGGCATGTGCAGTCATCAGTGAGTTAAATGTCACACTAGCATTGAATATAACTATCTGGTGGCATGATTCATAGTAAGTGTCTACTGTTCAATGATGAGAACTGGCCATTGCCATTGCTACAGCAAGATGTGTCCATAGGTGCCGTAAGCGTGCACCACCATCGCAATCACGGTCATTGGCACTAATCTAAAAATGCCAATTCGCGGTCGCGACCGCCTGGGCCCCGCGGTGTGACACCGCCAATGCCCATGCCCTTTCAGCCAATGGGAACTGCGATCGCGGTAGTGAAATACACTTTTGAAGCCCGCGGTAGGCGTGCTCCGCTACCGCGGGCCCGGTCAGTGGGTGCAATTGAAAGATGCACGATTGCGGTAGCGACCGCCTGGGCCCCGCGGTGTGACACCGCCAATGCCCATGCCCTTTCAGCCAATGGGAACCGCGATCGCGGTAGTGAAATACACTTTTGAAACCCGCGGTAGGCGTGCTGCGCTACCGCGGGCCCGGTCATTGGGTGCAATTGAAAGATGCACGATTGCGGTAGCGACCGCCTGGCACCGCGGTGTGACACCGCCAATGCCCATGCCCTTTCAGCCAATGGGAACCGCCATCGCGGTAGTGAAATACACTTTTGAAACCCGCGGTAGGCGTGCACCGCCACCGCGGGCCCGGTCATTGGTTACATTTGGAAAAAGCTGACCTGGAACACCAATTGCAGCAGCTGAGTACCACTGAAACAACCCCAGGGGGCTATACATGTCTGTGAGTAAGCCACACATTTCCACTGCATCCAGACACTGCTGCCTGCCATTCTTCATCCCCAACTGCTGCTGTTCCTGTCTCCTGGACCCAGTGATGGAAAGAACTAAGAACATCAGGGCCCGTCCCTTCACCACAGAGGAGCTGGAGGTCCTGGTTGGCGAGGTGCTTTCACAGTATGGGAGGCTATATGGTGCTCCTGATGTACTGGTAAGTGTTTCAGAGTGAAAGTTTGAGAGTGCAAAGAGTGCACACATGATGTTGCTCTGCTGTAGTATGTGCCTGTGAGTGCAAGTTAATGTGGATGCATCCTCATTTTTGAAACACCATGCTCCATACATGGCCTAGTAAATATTGCACTTGAGTATTTGGGGAGGATGGCAACATGTACATTTCTACAGCCCTTCTTCAGCAATGACAATACAAACGTTGGTCTGAGACTGGATAATGTAATTGTGTGATACACTGCCTAGCATGCTGACTTCTGGTAAATGGGGTGTGTAGCCTTATTTCCACAGATCTGTGGCTGCATTTAAGGATGGGAGGGACATGCAGTGTTTTTGCAGACATACAGTAACACTGCTGGTTTGGGCAGTGGAAGTCTGAACAAACATTGCCTGTGCTAATGGATGTCAGAGTCCATGATGTTTTCACATGCTCATTTGTGACATTACAAATGTGTTTTGTCCAGAGGGTACTGAGGGATGTGTGTACAATTTTCATTTTGCCCCCATGGATATGTATGCATTATGCACAAGATTGAAATGCCTGAGTGTAACACTCTTGGTGGAAATTCACCTATGACACATCAGATTAATGTACTTCGGAGATATCATCCTTCCATTGTTTTCATTATGTGCTCTGACTCGCATGTGAAGGCACTGTTTGCCCTCTCATATTGTACATGCATGTGAATGTTCGGATGGCCCACGTTTAACCTCAGTGTGAGTCCCCCTGGCCTGCACAGATACTGCCCAATTTGACAAGGACCCATCAGTAAATGGACAGAGTGAAACATATATGTTGTCTGACACCCTATTTCTCCACGAGCTATCTTAGGCCTGAGGAATGCACAAGACAGACCTTGTGAGAAGAGTGTGAGTATGTAAGATCATGTCCCTAAATGTGACCTCCATGACACAGGTAGCCATTCACAGGCCAAGTACATTGAGGGGTGTGTAGTGTTGGACACAGTGAGTCTGCCCCGACACATCATTTCCAATGTATTGTATGTCTTGCTCACCCACATACTGCATCACAGAAGAGGGCCTTCTTCACATTGCATTCTGTGCTGGCATTCTGCATGTGTATGAGATGGCCATGTACTGTGTCCATCATCATACCTGCATACATTTCTATGTGATAATCTGTCGCAAAGGTACTACGTGTCATGCTGTATGGCCTCTGCTCAACATTTCTGTATTGGTGTGCTATGTTTTTGCATGCTCCTGTACTGACACACAGTGGTACATAACACAGTGTCACTTCCTCTTCTTGTCTCCCATGCCTGCAGCTTAAAGTCCACCAGCGTAAGGCCTTATGGAGGGCCATTGCACGCAAGGTGCGGGCTCTGGTTGTCTCCAACCGATGGCACACCCACTGTCACAAGAGGTGGGATGACATCTGCCGGTTGAGCAAAAACGTGGCAGAGATGACGCTGCGGATGCTCCCTCGGACTGGAAGGTTGGTGCGCAGGAGCATGACACCACTAATGGCCCGCATCTTGGCATTGACACAGCCAGAGCTGGATGGACGTTTGAGGGCCCATCAGCAGCAAGTTGGGGGTGAGTATTCTGCGAAGGGTGACTTTGGGTGTGAGTGACTGTATGTATCCCAACCCTGAGCCAGTGCGGAGCTCTGTGATGTTTCTAATGTGATGCAATGGCTTCTAAGTGGCGTCTGTGTTAAGTGCAGCTATCATGCATTTTCGCTACGTGTACTTTCTCATGTGTTCAATACAATGGCCCTTGACATTGCAAGATGAGATGTGGCCTTATGACATCTGCTGCATTATGGGTGTCATAGACACCACCGGGCAGTGAACAGCAGTGTGCATCATCTTAGTGTGCTTTCGTAGATGTGTGCAGTGCCTGACTTGGAAACTGTGAGAGCTACACATCTGACACCAATGTGCAACGGTCGTTGTGCTTCAAAGCACGACATGGTGGATATCAGTAGCTCATGGCCATTGTAAAAGGACATTTTGGAGTCAGTATCTGTGTTGTTCCCTTAAAGTGACTCCATGTGTGACTGAGACAACATGCTGAGATGTATATCTATCTCACCCACAGGCACGTAGGTATGCTTACAGAGATCAGTATGTTAGGCTACAAGGAGGCACGGGCCAGCTATTTGGCTGTGTCAACGTCACATGGGTCATTAATGTCAACTATGCATGTTTCCATGCAACTGCCGAGTTTTGCTTTAAGGTTGCACATGCAGACTGCACAGGGTGGTGGGCAACATGGGGGATCATATTCTAGTCTTGTGCTTTGCTTGCATATGATGTTTGTGAGTATGGCACTATGCTGAACCTACGTCTCTGTCTATTGCAGCATCTACCGAGGGCACGGAAGGACAGGGGACGGACACCTGTGTTGAAGCTTCTGGCACGAATGCTACACATGAGCTCACTGACGCTGATGTGACCAGCGCCTCGGAGGGGGACAGGAGTGCCCCGGATGATTCACGCCCGGAAACACCAACCTAAGCATCATCTGACTCCAGCGGTGACTCCTCGATGTTGGCGGGCACAGGGAGTTTGAAATCTGCCTCTTCTTCCACCGCACATCATCCAGTGCCCACCCTCCCGGCTACTACCAGTAGTGCTGGCCGTGCCCGCAGCCCTAGGAAGGGTAGAGTGTCCTTCCCCCCAGGCACCGCTGCCCCTGCCCCTGTCTCCCCTGCTGCCCTCAGTGTTGAGGCGGTGGACCTTTTGCGCCAGATGTGTGTGGGTCAGACTACGCTCCTAAATGCCTTCCAGGATCATGACAAGAAGCTGGCACAGGTAGTTGCCTTCATGGAGGGCATTCATTCTGACGTGGGTGGGCTACACAGGACTGTCCAGTCTTTGTCCTCCACAGTGACGGCAGCCATTCAGCTGTCACAGGCTCCCAGTACAGCTCCAGTCCCTTCAGCAAACACCCTGCTAGTGGCACCACCTGACGAGAGTGCCCACACACCACAGCCCTCAGGCGCCAAGTACTCCACACGCAGCACACAACAGCAGCAGTCCAAGCGGCCAAGAGCACAGACACCATCCCCAAAAAATAAAACAGACACACAGGAGCGCAAAGGCAAAAGCCCTTCACGTGACACCCAGGGGCATCAGGCCAAGAAGCAGGCCTCAGGCTCACATTCATCCAAATCACCCCCATCCAAGGACACTCCCATCCCCACACCTGCTCCCAAAGACAAAAAAACAGTTGCCCTGTCTGCTGTGAAGCTGGTGCCTGCAAAGAGTCAGCACAAACAGCTCTCTGAGGCAGATTCACCCACAACGTCAACTCCCACCCACACCCCTGTGAAGCTGGGACAGGAGAGCAAAGTGGGGGGTTTACCTGGACAACAGGGGATGGAGGGGAAAAGGCAAGGCCAGCCCAAGCGTACCACCAGATCTAGCATATCCCCACAGGGAGGGGCACCTGCACCTGATACACCTTTGGTGGAGAGTGAGGCTGTTGTGCCCACACCACTTCCCACTCCTGCCAAGACAATTCTTACCTATCGAATCCCCAAGAAGTGGAGACCCAGCCCTCCACATTCACCCTCACACACTGTGTCTCACGGCAGCTTGTCTCCGCCTCCCCGTGCCACCATGCCACCCGGTCCAGCCAGCCCTCAGGCTCACACAGCCACTGATGCCTCTACCTCAGCTGGTCCTCTCTCTCCCAGGTCCAGTCCTCCAACTGGCCCCGACAATCAGCCACCTCCCAATTCAACTGACAGCCAAGTCTGAGGCAAAGTCCCCCTCCCAAACCCATCTCTCCCACAGCGGTGCCTGGACTGCCCATTTGTATCCCCGGAGTTGTGTTGATTCCCATGGCAGTGTACGGTGTTACCCATTCCCTGTGCAGTTTATCATGCACACATGTACATACTTTGCACTATGGACTGGCCAATGGCCTTGCTGTTTGTCACTTCAGATGCCCATTCCCTGTGCAGTTTCTCATGCACACATGTACATACTTTGAACTATGGACTGGCCAATGGCCTTGCTGTTTGTCACTTCGGATGCCCATTCCCTGTGCAGTTTCTCATGCACACATGTACATACTTTGAACTATGGACTGGCCAATGGCCTTGCTTTTTGTCACTTTGGATGCCCATTCCCTGTGCAGTTTCTCATGCACACATGTACATACTTTGAACTATGGACTGGCCAATGGCCTTGCTGTTTGTCACTTTGGATGCCCATTCCCTGTGCAGTTTCTCATGCACACATGTACATACTTTGATTTTGAACTGGCCAATGGCCTTGCTGTTTCCTACTTTTGATGCCTATCTGTGTATAATGTAATAAAGACAGTTACTCCTATTGTCTGCTTTGTCAATGTCCTTGCTAAATTAAAGGTTTTATGTATGGGTATGGTTTCATGTGACACATGCTCTGTATGCCACTTTAACATTGCCAATTGTTTGTTTTACTTTTTTAGAGTTTGCCAGAGGTGACAGGCACTTTAGATCTTCTTGACTCTGAGGCTTGAGGGTGCAATGATGGTTGTTTGTGATGATCTACTGTTATCCTAATCATTCTATGGTCAGGTTTGCTAAATTGTACACATGTCATGTTAGGATGCAATACCACAACAGAGGTGAATTCTATCCACAGGATTACTTGCGGGCTGGCCAGGGTCCATCATATCTGTGTGATCTTTCTTGATGTGTGAACAGAAGTGTTGATGTGTGGTCATCTTGTGTAGGCCTGTCTTCCCAGTCACATGGGTACATTTGAATATGTGAACTTGAGTGGTCATACAGTGTGAATGGGCTGTCACTGTCAGTAGTGTTGACCAGTGTGTTAGTGAGTGTTGTCCCAAAATTCACTTATAGTAATGTAGGCCCTATCACTGAACAAAACTATTTTATGTGCGAATGCGCTCCTTGTGAGAAAGCAGAATGCCATCACTCAAAGTGAATTTAGTCAATGGCTGAAGTGGGCTGACCCTCTGACCCATTCAACAGACCAATGATTAAAGAGAGCTGGCTGGCAACTCCTACAAGTAACATACATGCCAATAAACCCGATTCATGCGGGAGACTCACGATTTTTTAGGCCAAAAATGTCTTTTTGTCTACTGTCTCCCGCCAGGAATTGGCTCTCCTTCAATAGAAATCAATGGAGGAAATACATTCTCCCAATCGTTTTTTTTAAAAAATCTCCCACTTTACTCTTCTAAAATGTTGGCATGTATGAAGTAAGTATATTACATATATAATGTTAGTAAAATCAAAAGGTCTTGGATAACGCTAGACCTAAAAATCAACACACAGGGCCAGATTTACCATCTACTCACGCAGCGCAGTGCAGCAGCCGCAAATGCAGCGTTGCATGAAAATATAGGAGGAGAGCGCCATATTTACAGAAATCTGGCACTCTCATACCTTCTTCCCTAGATCCAGCGCAGAAACCATTTCCGTGCACCATGGAGACACCTTTGCGCCATGGTGCATTGACTGACTTTAACCCTTTTCCCTCTTTGTATGTGTGCTTTAAAGTGCAGCACACGTACAAAGTCAGAAAAGGAAGGAGAAATGAAAGCATTTCTCCCTCGTTGCGCCTACTTCGAAAGGGTGTAGTTTTCTGACACTAAACCTTGTCTACTTTATTTAGTAAATAGGGTTTAGCGTCAGAAACCGTGGGTGATCGCATGGGAACGATCATGCTCCACCTATGGCACGCCCTCTTGGCGCTAATTAATGCGTTACTTTCATGTTATTTACAACAAGTTTAGTGCTGGAAAGTCAGGGGCAGATTTGCAATAAACTAACGCAGCGCGGTGTAGCAAGTCATTTTGCTGCGCTGCGTTAGTTTGGAAGCACAGGTGTGGAAAACTAGCTGCAATGGTTGTTAGCATCAGCTGAAGCCATTTTGTTTTTGGCAGCCATTTTAGTTAGCCATGTGCTCGCCATGTGCTTTCTCCCTCTTCACTGTTGCCTGCTCTTGTATTTCACTTGCGTCAGGAACTATAATTAACTCCTTCAGTACTGAGCCAGAGCACTGCACATGCTCAGAAAGGCGTAGCTGCTAGAATGCACCTGCTCTTGAAGTAACTGTCAGGCGATTTTAACTAATGTCAGCAATATTGTAAACCCTCCCACTCTGTTGAGTAAGCGATTCTTATGTATCCTTATATGTAACTAGCTATTCATGTGTATGCTTGTACCGCCTCTTTTTGAGTCTACATGCTAACTCAGCGGTAAACTGGGCATAAAAGACCCAGGATCTTTGTACTCCTTAGACTGTCTCCTACAGTGGCCTGCGGGTACTGTATTGACGCAGTCTCCCTCATGTGAGGTTAATAAAGTTGTTATTTTGATATTCCAGCTTCAGTGCCAATCTCTTCTTTGTTGGTTTAAGGACCAGGTGCATCAGTGAACCCCTGAAAAGGTTTTTTTTTCTACAAATTGGTGCCCAAACGTGGGCCTCATCAGAGACGCGGCTATCCAAGGGAGTGGTCTTGACGGAAGACAGAAATCTACTGAGGAGGTACCCTGCATGAGGAGACCCTTTGTCTTTGCAGACCAACGTGTTTTCCGGTTTTCCCGATCTGACCCTCCAGGTGTTGGCCGCTCCCGACTGAGATCTTCTTTGGTGTGAGTATTTTAAAACGACCGTTAGGTCACTCAGAACTTGGCAGGTGGAGGTTGGAGACTTTGGTTTGGTAAGGTTGCTGTAGCAACACTTTTGTTTGGATTGACTTGGCCAAGATTTTTGTTTGTTTGTTTGTTTGCTGCAGCAAATGAAGGCAGGTAATGAGGAGATTTTTCTCTAACTTTGAAAACTTAAACGGCACAAATTGTGTTAAGTGTCACTTGGAGTATAATATTATATATGCTATAATATTTTTGTCATGCCTGCTCCTAGCACACTTCGTAGAAAGTGTTGCTGTCTTGGAGGTACCAATATGGATTTAGGAAGTACTCAGCTGACTCCCCTAAGAGGGGATACCTAAATGGGTTTAGGTATATTAAAAAAGGTATTTCTTCCATGATGACTAGTACACCATGGAACAAAAATATATATATAAAGAAGGATCCTGATCTGCGCACAACTGGTAATTTGGTGTATTATTGGAAAAGGTCTGAGGCGCAAGCCTGTCTTTTTGAACATGGCAGTCTTTTGGCTGTCTATTTGTCTTGGTGTAATCTCTGTACTTTTTTGGAGAGTCCTTTCGTTTGTAAATATGACTTACCATTGGTATTTACAAATGGTTTGAGTACAGTCTGTGGGCTGTCTCTTGCTTTTGTTCTAAGTGTTGATTTGTTGGTTAATTGTTTTATTTTGAGTGTCCATGTGGTTGTGGATTGACACCGGTGGTGCTGCTTGAAAGTACTTGTTTCAGTAAGTACTGACTATGTTTTTGTGTGAGAATGGCTTGCCTTAGCAAGCAGTGTTGTGTGCTCTGAGTGTGTGGCCCCCTTCTTGAAAATGTCTGGAATGAGCTCAATTTGGTTTTTGTCGTCATTCTGTTATGCAAATGTCATTGAAAGAATTACCTTTTAGAATTCAAGGAATTAATTATGTAACATATGCTAAATAGCTGCACGCTACCATTAGAAGTAAAACAGTAACAAAGTATAGATGTGTGAATATTGCCACAAGAGAAATTACAATTAACACTCAATAGGGAAAAAATAGGCTTCATAGAAAGAAAAAAAAACCGAATGTGTGTGCTTTGAAACTAGGACTTAATACCAAATGTTACAGCATTATCCTTAAGATATTAATATTAAAAGGCATTCACATCATCTGAGTAAATTGGTTGCTGCTGAAATAAACGCGCCTTTTTTTCACATTACAAGACGATAGATTTGTGCCGGCTTGGAATGCCTGTGTTTTAAATAGACTGCACCGTGCTCAAATTTCCAGCACCAGAAAAAGAGCTTTTAAAACAGCTGTTCAAAGCTGTCTGTACCGAAGGAAGCTGTCTGTCAAAACAGACGGAGATCAAACTTTTTCAGGACATTACAATACAGCAAAGGGTTTTTCTCCTGAAAAAGGCGTGGAAGTTGAGGCTTGCTGGTCGTAAAAACACAGCTGAGTAAACAACACATGGCTATGCTCGGCCACAAGCTACAGATCCAGCACGTGCGTTAAAGACTACTGATTTTAAAAGTTACAAATACAGCTTCATTATTTTGGATAAAATAGAAAGGATTAAAAGCAGGGATTTTCTTTCTTGTTGCTTTTCTAAATAAGCATATCTGTGGTTCTGATGGTAAATAATTACTGCCCTTTAAAAAGTGGCACAGACTATTTTATGTTTCAGTACAGCTTCTGTGCTTAGTGTTATAAATACATGCATTTAAAGGCAAAAGGAAAGGAAAGGAATGAGGCTTGCTTTTCATATGTGGAAACATTAAAAGAGTTAGTGATCATTATTTTTTTTAAAAAGGGGGACTACATAAAAAAATTATTAACAATAATTGCACTAAAATAGTTTTTCTTTTGATCTTTATAATGTCTAATGATCCTACTGTGACAAATATATAAGCTCCTAGCATCAAAGTTGAATTTGAGCAGCACTTTACCACAATGTGGGGAGTGAAATGTGAAATTTCACTTTATCCAGGCATATAAAACCTTATTTTATAAGGGTGTACCTTATACATTTCTGACCCCCCACCCTGGGATATCTAGGGGGACCCTGGGAGTCCCTAATATGCCAAAACATTGCAGGTTATTCATTTTTAAGTGCCCCTACCACCAAAGTCGAGTTTGGGCACAATTTACTTTTTAAAAGCAGTCCTGGCACCCAGGGCTGTTTTCAAACTGATCTCAGGTTTCAGCAGTGCACACATGCAACTGCAGAACAAGCAGCTGGCCTCTAAACTGCTAGAAAGCACATCACACACTGCATACGAATAAAAATTAGTATAAAATAAGACAGCAAACAGTGAATCTTACCTTTAAAATTATTAGCTCACAGGCACGGAACAGGACTGCTTTTCAGCTGTGATTCTTCAGAGTTACTTTGAATTGGAAAGACCGCATGGAAATAGCCTTGCACAGAAATGGGACAGCAGGTTTCAGGGGCAGAGGTAGAGTTCTGTATTTAGCAGACCAGCAAAATGCCCACGTAGGAAGGGTTTTTCTAATAGGTTTGCTTTGGCATTTCGACCTTGGAAAAGATTCTGAAGGAAGGGATGACAGCGCAAAGAGAAAGAGAAGCTTTGCTTATTATTTTTGGCAAAAGACCAGGCAGGTTTTGCGCAGTCATAAGAAGCAAAGGAAAGGCAGTAACGTATGTGGGCCCTGTGTAGAGCATAGCTCTGCCATGTATATAGAAATAATGCTTTTAGTTTAAAGATTACTGTGCAAGGGCTACAATAAGGAGGCAATGAAATTCAGTTTGCATTCATGCGCCCTCATGTTACACTAGTACAATTGCTAAAGGAATTGGTAGTTGGTTATTAATGTTTTCTAGCTAGCTCAATGTGCTATTTACCTCCTACAAGTTTGTTTGTGCCCAGCTGCCAAAAATAGGGGTAAATAGTGTCGACAGAAGGTCACCTGTTTCAGGTTACCTACTGTCGAATGAGGGAGGAGATTAGGGAGATTAGCTCCTGAGCAAATTAAGGGTAACTACAATTAAGTAATACATTGTCGTTTTTTATGTGCTCTCTCTCTCTCTCTCTCTCTTTTTCTCACTCTCTCTTGAGCCTGTCTAAGTTGACTAGGAACGGCCATGAGACGTTTAATTGACTATTCAGTAATACTGTTTTAAAATTGTTAAGATCAATAAAATGAATAAAACAAATACGCCATGTTACTGCCCATCCTGTCTGATGAAATTATGAACGGATGAGTAGTCTAGATTGATGTTCCCTTATTTGATCTTTAAAGGGGAACTATATGTGGGTAGTTTTTGTTCTAAAATTCTCAGGTGATAACACCATTATTGTTTGTTATTTTTTATGCTACATACTTGCAAAGGCATTATTAGTCTCTTATTAGTCTGTGTAATTGAGCTGACAGGATCCCTGTTAAATTAGCAGTTTTAGATTTTCCCGCCACGCCTATAACATGAGAGCATGGTCCTAAGCGTAAAATGTAGGTGTTTTTACGTAAGAAAATAATTTTAGAAGTGTCTGCAGTCCTGTACAAGTAGTTAAAGATTATGACTTATGAAACACAAGCTTGTTAAGACAAGAAGCACAAAAGAATGCTTGTTCTAAAAATTCCCTTTCTTGAGGTTCTTCAGATAATATAGGAATACACAAATGTAAGGATTTAGAGTATGTCCGTATTGTTTTTCTTTTTCCCTCAGAATTTAGTAAATAAACATAGACTTCCTTGGCTGCTTCAAATAGTGTAAAGTTTTACTCTTGTCAGTTCACCCAAAAGTTCCTTTTATACTCGCTAATGGGTCCAGGTTTTTTTTTTTTACTCTCAGATAGATGAAGTGGTTCTTGGGTGCCTTGCTAATGTATGGGGTGCCCCAAGCTAAAAAAGGAGAAGGTATTTGGAAATAGAGTATCCTCTCTGTTGATAGATTATTTGTATGCCTTGTCTAAAGATTTTTTTGTTCTGTCCATCAATAGATATCTGCTGCCCTACAACCATTGCCAGAGGGGCCCGGACATCAGATTCAGCCTGGGGAGTTAGCGCTGATCCAGCTTGGAGTCAAGGTAAAGGGAACCAGCACAGGCATTGCTGGCAACTAGGACCACAGTGAAGGTAGAAGGCCGGAAGCACTGGGCCCATGAAAGCGACGTGAAGTGTGTACCCCTGCTACTGTCTTGGACGAAAGACGGGGTCACAAATCAGGATGGAGAATTCTTTGTGTGGATCCAGTTTTTGATGCCCAGCTGAGAGAGTAACAGACCGACAAGGACGGCAAGAAGGCTTTTGCTTGAGGTGACCCCCTTTGAAACAAGGGTTGCTTCAGATATCCCAGCATCAGGCCTTTGAGTCCTGGTCCCCAAGTGAATGCAAGTCTGCACCTTTGGTTGTTGATCAAGGGATGCCTGAGCATACTGGGTACAATCTGTGGCCCGACAAAAGAGCAGTGCGCCAGCGGAGCAACACAGGAGTTAGGGAAGGATTTGAGTTCAGGGTACAGGTGCTGTGCCTTTGGTGCCTGTTAGATTAAAGTGAAGAATACTGGTGCACTGCCTGAGACACTGGACAGGATCGTTGAGGGCATTTGCCCCGGAGGGTGATTGCCCTATCCTGAAAGAAGAAACCTTTTCCCTTAAAACTGGGCTGTGATTGTTTTCTTGAGTTGCAAGTTGTGCAGCTCCACCGTTGGAAAAGAACTTCGATAGGAGCCTGCCTGTGAGGCTCAGACGGACACAGGGAGAAGACTCCCCTCTGGCTGGTTGTACAGCGGCTTCTATTCTTTTAAGTACTTTTTAGCAATGTATCCCTTTGGTCGTCCCATTTTTGAGGAGGAGCAGCCCTTTGCGGCTCCTCGTCCTAATTCCCATGGCCCCGTTTGGTCTTCCTGGTCCCCTGGAGCGAAAATTGTTTTTGTAATGATCCTTGTATTTTCTTTAATATTTGCATTAGGAATGTTTATTCTGCAAGAGAAACGTTTTTTTGAACAGTTGATAAATACTACTCTGCCCTCTCCTGAGCATATCAATTGGTACTCTAGGCCTCATAAAAAGAACACCGGAAAGGTCTATTAAAAAATGTTTTTTATTTAAGATATTATATTAGATATGTGTTGTTGGCTATTCTGAAGCTGAAATAGATGGTCACTGAAATACATAGGAGCCCTGAAACATAGAATTGGACTGGATGGTTTGGGGATTTACTTTTTGCTTGGGGTTGGAAAAATTGATAGTTCTGTTTGTAATAATAGCCATTATTTTCTCCTGCTATCTGTGTGTTCATTATGACCCAATACTCTGTTCCCCATGTATTTCTACTTGTATCTCACCAGTTAAACAATGTTCAAAATGTAAATGCCCACCTAGCAATTGATCAGGATATTAATGGATTTATGAGGATAAATGTGCAGGATAACTTCCATGCTTCTAGATCATAGCGGATGTCTTCAGCTAATGCTAAAACGGCCATCTGTGGAAAACTAGCTGCAATGGTTGTTAGCATCAGCTGAAGCCATTTTGTTTTTGGCAGCCATTTTAGTTAGCCATGTGCTCGCCATGTGCTTTCTCCTCTTCACTGTTGCCTGCTCTTGTATTTCACTTGAGTCAGGAACTATAATTAACACCTTCAGTACTGAGCCAGAGCACTGCACATGCTCAGAAAGGCCTAGCTGCTAGAATGCACCTGCTCTTGAAGTAACTGTCAGGCTATTTTAACTAATGTCAGCAATATTGTAAACCCTCCCACTCTGTTGAGTAAGCGATTCTTATGTATCCTTATATGTAACTAGCTATTCATGTGTATACTTGTACCGCCTCTTTTTGAGTCTACATGCTAACTCAGCGGTAAACTGGGCATAAAAGACCCAGGATCTTTGTACTCCTTAGACTGTCTCCTACAGTGGCCTGCGGGTACTGTATTGACGCAGTCTCCCTCATGTGAGGTTAATAAAGTTGTTATTTTGATATTCCAGCTTCCGTGCCAATCTCTTCTTTGTTGGTTTAAGGACCAGGTGCATCAGTGAATCCCTGAAAAGGTTTTTTTTTCTACACAGGGATGCGACATATTTACAACAATATGTTGCATCTCTGTGCTTCCCCCTGCGCTGGCGCACAAACTGCTGCCTTGCGCCGACGCAGGCACCCTTGCACCATGGTACAAGGATGCCTGCGTCACAGGGATGATTGTTTATGTGCAGGAAGGGCCACCTTCCTGTACATAAACAATCACCAGAGGTGGTTTCCTCTTTCTATGTTTGCTGCTGAATGCAGCAAGCATAGAAAGAAGAAAAAAACGAGGAGAAATTAATACATTTCTCCTCGTTGCGCCTCCCCTGAGGAGCCGTAGCATTCGGAGGCATTTCAAGATTTACGATTTCTTGTAAATCTGGAAATGTGTCAGGTTCCATGGGTGTTGCGTGGGAACACCCACAGCAACACCCATGGAACGCCCCTTTCAGCAAAGTGCTGCGTGTAAAGGGGCCATATTTACAAGGACAGGAAAAGGAACGCGGGGTGGCTTTTCCTGCCCTTGTAAATATGGGGCAGCAAAATGTGCTGCTGGTGCGTCACAAAAAGTGACGCACCGGTGGCGCAAGGGGCTTGTAAATCTGCCCCACAATTGGAAAAAAAGATTTCGTGCCGATTTGCATTACTTTTGTGACGCAAACACGGCGTAAAATTTTAGTAAATCTCCTCCACAGTTATATATATATATATATATATATATGGGCTGCTTTTTCAATTCAATTTTACATCAATTACAAAAAGACACAATTCAACTGAATTATATGGAGTTGCGTAAAATATTGTGAAGCAGACCTGCTGTTGCGATAATGCAGCCCTGCCAAGTATCACGCATCAGGCGTTAGACTAACGCATTTCAGTGTGGTGGTCCGCATCACCGCACTGAAATGCATTGTCACGAATATATAGCGCCTCATCTCAGGTGTCAAGTGGCTGTGGAGAGTGCTGGTTGATTAGTGGTAAAATACAATTTGGTAAAAGCGGAGAGTGGCAGGAAGCGCGCTGTGAGCGCTGTTCGGCAGGATTGGGGGCTGGCTGAGCTCAAGTGCAACAGTGTAACACTAGAATTGAATCATGCGTGGTGCGGCGCGATATTTGAAATTAGTTTCATTTTGCTCATGCAGCAGTGCTTCCTGCATTCAGGAGCTCAGCTCCCGCTTTCGCAACGCCTAAACAGCCAGCCCAGGCAGGGTGGCAGACCTCATCGGGGGCGGAGGATGAAACATTTGGATCACTGCGGCCGCCGGCAGAGAGGTGGTCCATCGTTCGTAGCTCTAGTGCCCAGAGGGCTGCAGCTAGTAGCTGAGCGAGCCTCACTGGCACAGATGTGGTTAAGACTAACTGGCCTGTCTTTTGGGTGCACGGAACTAAGTCTATATTCGCTGATTCACATGCGCTCACGAGGTAGCACACGATTTAAAGAGGGGAGGAGAGGTTTTCTTGGTAAGGAAGATTTTATAGTGTAGGCTTTTGTCAGTTCTCTTTTTTTTTGCTGTGCCTGTTGCAAGTGCAGTGCTTTCCCAAAGTATGGATGTCGCTGTCACAGGTCCTTGTGTGCGATGATTTCTTTGCCTGTTTCAGGGCATGTTAGTTATGGTGCGCAGCGCCAGGTTTTACCGTTTATTTCCCTCATATAAATACCAAACCTTGCCGAAGCTTAATTGAAGGAGTCTCTGGCAGCAGCTTTCTTTTTCCTTGAGATGCCATCTACCAGGCCCCGAAGGATAGATCATGTGACCAGTCATTGTGTGGATTGATTACCTTTGGCTGTATGTGCGCTAGAGCACCAGGTTTTACTGTCGATTTCCCTGATAATATAACAAAGATTAACTGCAGCAAGTCTAGATGCATGCAATCTTCTATACAGTGCAAAAAACTATAGAGCGTGTCTTGACAAGTTCAAAACTGCTCTCATTTGCAAATGTGGGCCAATTTTACTTGTCTGATTTGCTAAATGAGGGGCACTTTTAGTCTGCTACCAGGGTTTATTTTCTGTTCCAGTCCTGCCCTGAGGCGGGTGTTTCTTTTCCAGCCTGGCTGGCAGACACAAGTGAGCTCTCTGACAGCTCAGGACTGGACCGTCTGCAGCTCTTCAGCCTACATTAACCTACTACGCCACCATTCATTTTTTTAGCCATATTACACCGAGAACCCAAGGGATGCTCTTCTTAATCTCAGTATATTTTTAGACACACTAGCCTCTAAAACTTACTTTGTGCCTGCTTCGCAGTGTTGACCCACGATTGATGTCTTGTCAGGGAAAGCAAGTGGCTCACAGCCCCCTGAAAACGTCCTCCTAGTGTGTCTTCATTGCTGTGAAAGGCTTTGCCACAGTTGTTTTACAGTATGGTCATTTTAGAAAGAGGTTGTTGGTTAGTGAGCTTTCATTTCAGGAGTTTTTAATTAGTTTGAAGATATGTTTAGTGCTTCTTATTGTTCAGAATACTGATTTTCTGATATTTATCTCTTTCAATACACTTCATTCCATGGTTTTAATGGAGAGAAAGTGTCACTCTAAGTGTCACACACACATTTAGCAGCTGAGTATTACTCATAAGTATATTGAAATGTTACACATAAGCAATCTCAAATCTTTCTCAGCTATGACAAACTGTGTGTATAAGAAATTAAGAGGCTCAACATTGTGCAGAACCTTCGAAAGTAATGTGCGCTGTTGGATAAATAAGAACCACGAACTTCAAGAAAACTGTGTTGTGCATTGGTGCAATGCAGCAGTTGTAAGATCTTAGAGTTTCTCGTTGCTCAAATGGGTGTAATTTCTGATATTTATATGTTTCCCTTTTCTTCTTTGCTTGATTTCGCTCGAGAGAAAGTGTCACTCATAGTCGTTGAATGTCAGCCATAATTTCACTGAAATTATGAAAATGTCACACATAAGCAATCTGAAACCTTGGCAGCTATGATAATGTTGATGTTTTTACCCATTTAAGCATGAATCAGTGGGGCTCATCAGGACCTGGCGCAAACTATGGAGTAACTAAAGTAAACCTTCATTTAGGATACGGAGAAATTGCATCTGTTCTTTTAAATAGTAATTGATGTGGAAATAAGGATAAATTACGGTTAGGACTTAATGGTAGGGCCGTGGGCTGAATGCCACCTGATAGCTGTCCTGAACCCTCCTGGTAAAAACAGAATAAAGTTGGACAGACTGATGAGAGCAGCTAGTAGTTGGACGGAAAAAGAGCTCCAGTCCTCCTCAGACATGTGCGCGAGACGACTTTACCGTCATTCTGCCCAGCCTTTACATTTTACCCCAATCGGTCATGGCAGCTTGTTAGCAAAATATCTTCCCGGTTATACGTCTTTTAACCCGATCCAGCATGGACACCACGCGTCTCATTCCAGTGACGTAGAAAGCAATGGCGAGCCATTCTACGCCAGTGAGGTGTTTGGTCAAATCTCAAGCAGGGCGTGGCCGCAGTACTAATATTTGCATATTTTCTTTGCAATGCCAACAACTTCTTTTCTTTATTTTTCTGTGTTAAATTGTTAATATTAACTTCTGCGAGTGCTCTCAGATCTTTGACTCCTTCCCATTTTAATCAAAGTGAATATGTAAATCTCAGCCTAACAGACCTAGGTGTTACTTAGCACTACCCCTTGATTTGCTACATTTTATAGTAAGAATATAGCTCTTTACTATTTGTCTAGAGGGTTCTTCTTAAAGAGGAGCCGCTGAAACGTGGTTAATGAAAGATATCGAGGTTACGTTCATATTGATGGAAAGTCTCGTCGCGTTAAGAAACTAATAGTAATGTGTTTTTTTTATGAAGTGGTGTATATATTCAAAAATATTTAGATGTTAATGCTTATCTATGTTAATGAATGGACGATGCTGGATGATTCTGTAAATACAAACGAGAACTTCGAGGCTCGTCGTTGTTTGCCGGAAATTGCCCAGTTTTACCTTGTTTTAGTCCAGGTTATCGCCATTCTAGATTTGTTGCTAAGTAAAATGCTTTGTGAGAAGTTGTCTCTCCAGAGGTAAATAAATGATTACAAAGAACTTAACGTTCAACAAAACAGACTTGCACTGGGCCCACATGCTAAAGAAACAGTGATACTAGTGACATGAGCACCTAAGTGACCACGAGTTACAGCGCCTGGGCCCTTTTTAGGTCGAGCATCAGCGCATGCGCTGTCTGCAAGACCTCCTGTAATCACTAAATACGACTTTACTCCCGCCTCTACTTACCATTGGTTCGCTCGCGGGTCACTTTTATTTTCTGCCTCCTTATTTGTTGGCACTCATGTACTGCTGGTCTGTTCTGTTGTTTGGAAGGGTGTCACTTCTTGGCACACATCTTGCCATTTGCTGGAAACGCAATTTAGTAAAATGCAGATATCAGCCTTTTTGTATTTTGCATACAGCATTTGTATTTTTAAATTCTTTTTTGTGTAAAATATATACACCGCACTTAAACACCGGTGGGCCAGGTACATTAAGGGGCATATTCTCAAGCTCCTATCGCCACGGGAACGTCACTTTTTCTGACGTTCCTGTGGCGATAGGGTCAGCGCTTATTCACAAGGCAGCGTTAAGCCACTTAACGTGGCTTTAAGCCACGTTAAGAGGTTTAACGCTGCCTTGTGAATAAGGACCTTTCACGCTAAACTTAGCGTGAAAGGGGTGTGCAGTGGGTGTTGAGGTGGGCGTTCCACCGCAACACCCATTGAATTCGACGCTGCCACCTATTCTCAAGGGCGGCGTTAATAGGTGGCAGCGCCGAACTTAAGAGCAGGACAATCCTGGTCTTAAGTTGGCGAAACGAGGAGAAATGCTTTATTTCTCCTCGTTTTGCTTTTCCATGTGTGCTGCCTTGTGCAGCACACATGGAAAAGCAAATGCCATGGTTTGTTCATGTACAGGAAGGTGTCCCTTCCTGTACATGAACAAACCTTTTAAAATGCCATTTTGTAACTTTCATGTGTGCTGCACGAAGCAGCACACATGAAAGTTACAAAATGGTATTTTGGGATTGTTTATGTGCAGGAAGGGGCACCTTCCTGTACATAAACAACCCTCCCCTGCACACATACACCCTTGCACTCTGGTGCAAGGGTGCCTGCGTTGGCGCTCGCAGGGGGAAACGCCAGGCTGCACCACATTCTTGAGAATAGGGTGCAGCCTCGCGTTTCCGAAGTGGCGGTGAGAGGCGTTAAGCCAAGGAGGCTTACGCCTCTCACCGACACTTCATTGAGAATATCCCCTATGTGTCATAGTGCCACATTATTAATGGATGCATATCTTTTGAGGTGGCACCTGGCTTCCGATAAAGTTTTCAGTCGATATACTAAGTATTAGGTCTACAGTGGAATTAATTTACCTCATATAAATTTATGACTTCATTTTGATAAATCACTGATGGATTTTCCTCCAAAATGAGGTTGCTGTGTTGGTGTTAGCAACACTTTTTACATTTTGCATTGTGTTGAAAAAAACGTCACTACTTTTTGTTTGGAATGAGCCTGCAAAATATAATGATCAAGAAGCGTTGAACACAGAAACATCAGGCAGACGTTTCCTCTCTGGCAGTCATCCGGGAGCAATGCTCATTTGATTCGGAGAGAGCGCACATTTATAGCAAAGCCTGACAAACTTTCCGAGTAGGGTCAAATGGGTATAAGTATTAAACCTCTGGGAGCCAGGTGTTAGGATATCATCATAAAGTGCCCTTCACTTGTATCTAAACTCAGAGCTTTGCACCTCATCATTCTAGCCACTAAGCAATTTTAAAGATTCGCACCCCAGATGCCACATTCAACCCTTGTCATGCTGTAAAGCAAGGGCTTCCATTTAGGCCTAGAAAAAGATGGCTGCTAGAGCTACATAAATACTCTTAATTCGATTTTGCTTTTAAAACTGTCCCTCCCATGTCCCTAACTGATATAGGTGGGTACTTGATGCCGTTTCTTTTATTATTTTTCTGTCAGTTGAGTGTCACAGCCACTCTTAAAATGCACTACACGCAGTAGATCATAAAAACAAATTTGTGCATATGAATAAGCCTGGCTCCAGTTGTCTAATGGAGTCTTACACTCAATTGACATATATACAGTATACATTTCTTAAAGAGTGGGGCCACAACATGTTATCTACAAATCAAGGCCCGAGCCTTTTGGAAGCGATTATTATTGAAATAAGAGCCAAAGGTAAATGCAAGCCTAAACTTACAGATTTTAGTCTTTGTGCACATGTCTTGCAGAAACACATAACGAAAAGGTATTATCATTTACAATGCCAATAGCGCAAACGGTTGCAAATGCGAGACCTATTGCATTGCAAATGCTTGTTATGTTTTGCCTGCACAGCTGTGCTTGTGAAATCTATTGTTTTTAATATAAGCTTAAAAGGGGCTTACATCCCGCACCATCTCTTTCCTGGCTTCTATGTGTGTCACTTACTTTTCCACCATTTCTATCGATTGTAGCATGTTTTCCTGCATTTGCAAATGCTTGTTCCTTGTCGTCTGCTTCTCTTATCAGTTTCTCGCGGCCAAAATACTTTTACTTAACATCTGCTTTGGTGGAACTCTTTTTCATAAAGTTTTCCCTCTTTTTGCTTTTTTGTCTTGCAGCAGATATATAGCACCCGGAGAAAGTGATTTGCTCAGAATCACAGGATGTTGCGCTGCCGAGACTCGAACAGGGATCCCCAGCTCACAAGTCAGCAGCTCTGGCTGCTGCACAACATCCTCTCCACTCCCGTGTTACTTATCCCTAGCGATGATTGATAAAAACAGCATTTTATTCATCACACAGTCGAAACCGATGCATTACCAATGCTTCTATTGACAGGGTCACCTGACTGGTGACACCTGTGTTGTATGTGTGTGGGGTGGATGGGTGTAGACAATGTCGCTAGGGAGGGGCTGATAAATGAAATGTCCAACCGGCAGGGCCCGACTGGGAACCCAAAGCAGCCCTGGCAAATGTTATCAGACCAGCCCCATATGGTGCGTGCGAGCGAGCCTAACCAATAGAAGGGGAGTCTGGGGGAAGAAAATTTGTGAAAAATTGTATAAATTGTGCATTCTACAACACTTTTTTCATTATATACTGAAATGTCTTTGTCTACTGAGGGTGAAGACACTCAGGGGCTTATTTACAAGCTCCTGTGTGCTGCCGGAAATTCACTTTTAGTGACGGTCCAGAGGCGCACACTGCAGGGCCATATCTACAAGGCCACGTAAAGCCACCCTACGTGGCTTTTCATGGCCTTGTAGATATGGACTGAGGCAACGCAGCGCAAGTCACAGCGCAAGTCACAGCGCACCCTTGCACCATGGTGCAAGGGTGCCTGCCTTGGTGCTAGGCAGCCAATTGTGCGCCAGGGCAGAGGATAGCACAAGGATGCATCGTATTGCTGTAAATACAACGAATCCCTGCACTTTCCTAATGAGGCAGCTTGGCGCAGCAAAATAGCTTGCAGCGCCGAACTGCGTCATTTTCAGTAAAAATGCCCCTCAGATTTCGAGGAGTTAGACCTCTGTGCATGGCTACACAAAGATGTGTGGGGGATAGGGAGGGATGTCTAGAGAGGTGTAGATCTCAAAAGATACCGTGGTGAATTTTAGCAGATCTGTAAAATGACCACTGCATCAACTACTTCACAAGAGTGGAATTGTTCTAGTCTAGTCTGCAGCAAGACGGATTCTCAAGTGTTACTGAATTATAAATACCTATGTACATTAAAGAGGCATCCTCCAAAGGATATGTGGAATTAAGAAACCATAATTCATGATATGGAAAGACATTAGCATCTTGACATAATGTTTTTCCTCATATCAGAGTCACAAACGAAAAACACTGTAAACACTAAGAAATAGCTGTTTTAATTACGTCTCCTTTGAAGTTCATGTGAATTGTCGAGAAGTTAGTAAGTAAATATAAAAGTCTATTTTACTTTCACCCGTATATCAGAATTTCATGTAATCTTATAATAAACCTCAATTGAGCCTATAAACCTGGCATGAAATGAACATTTTCATTTTAGATGTGTGTGTGTGTCTGGCTGTATGTGAGTATGAGGATTGATACATGAGAGTGTGAAGATGGGTGGCTGATGGGGGCGTGGCCAAGCCGGCGACGAAGATGGCCGCCTGGCACTGAAGCTCCGTCTGGCGCAGTCAGCTTCCTAACATATTCCCCCACTTGCAACAGCTTTCGATCCTGGAACCCCGATGCGGAACGCAGCGCAAGATGCACGGACCCCATCGGTGCAACTGTGGCCTTGATCGATGCATGCAATCGGCGGTGGCGGCGAGCTGAATAGTGACGCCCGGCCTGGCCGCAAGCCTCGTGCCCGACTTCCTCTCCGCTGGGCGGAGCTGCCACCAACGCAAGGCCGAGGACTGCGGAGCTGCCGACGGCCTACTGCGGCCTGGGATCACTGGTGAGGCGCGCTGTCCCCCTGCTCCCCGCCACTGCTGCCCTCACGTCTGGATCGCGAGACGGGGCTGGGAGCCACTGCGCTGACGCTGTGGGGCCTGTGCGCGGCGATTTGACTCTACCCGACCGGGGGCCTTGCCGAGGGACGAGACCTGCTGCCCTCCCCCACAGTGCGACAGGCGGAGCCGCGCTGCTCTTTGGTGCTGCTGCCGCGGCCCTTCCAGATCGGTGCGCCTCCCCGCTCGGGACCAGCGGCCTGCACCTCCGGCCGGCTCTCTACATTACCGAGGGGTGGTTGGCTGCAGGTGACCGGTAGCCGACGCTGGAACCGCTTGGGGCTCCCACACACGTGCGAGGCTCCCCGATCTCCCGTCCTGGCCCCCTCCGGGGTGCTGCCTTCCACCGCGCCCACAGCATTCCGGATTCAGGCTGCCTCCCCCTCGGCCTCGGCCGGGCTCCGCCAGCTCTGGCTATCGACCCAAGTGTCCACGACCCCGGCACGTCGGACTTTGCCGCCCTGTGATCCTGTGCATATACCACGCCGGGCAGGTTCCTGCAACGCAACTATGACGCGGCATGGGCCGCAAAGCCCCGAGGCAAAAAACTTTGCCTTTTCAAAAGCTTACTGAGCCCGCACCTCCACAGGACTTACCCATGGCCGATTCGGCACACCAACCAGACCAGGAGGCCGCTCCAGCGGACACAACCGCGTCCCTGCTCCGGGAGATCAGAGCGGGCTTTAAAGCACTGGATACCCGCTTCGATCTGCTGGATAAAAATATCTCCAGTATGGGCGCTAAAATCCAAGTACACGACAGACGGCTCGATGTGGCTGAGGCACGCATATCCGATATAGAAGATGGGACCGCGCAGTCGGTGAAGCGTCTGGAAAGGGTTGAGCGTATCCTGAAGGAAGTGGCCATCAAAAATGAGGACCTTGAAGCCCGCAGCCGCCGCAACAACCTCCGCATTATTGGGGTCCCGGAGACAACCCCCACTGGCCGCATGGACCTGTTTGTGGAAACACTGCTGCTCGGACTTTTTGGTAAGGACTCCTTCACGGCCGGCTTTGTGATCGAGAGGGCGCACAGATCCCTAGGCCCACGCCCCAGGCCTGGTATGCCTCCCAGACCCATAGTGGCCTGGGTCATGAACTTCCGGGACTGAGACACGACACTTCGTATGGCACGAGAAAAAGGCGACATTGACTGGCAGGGCTCAAAACTCTCCTTCTACCCGGATTTCACAACCATGGTGCAAGACGCACGGCGTAAATTCAATGGGGTCAAGGCTGCTTTGAGAAATATGGGGTTGCGTTATGGCATGCTCTACCCGGCCCAGTTGAGGGTCGATGTGGACGGCAGGGCTCGAATCTTTGATACTCCAACTGAAGCACAAGAGTTCTGTCGTATGTACAAACAGAACAATCTACCTTCCGACAGAGCAGTGGCCGGCCCTTCCCCTCCGCATAGCGGATCCGACGCCAGTGCTGATCTCTTCTCCAGCGCTGGGACCGGGTGACATCTCACCCTCACAGGTTCAACTGTGGGTTTTTTTTGGGAATATGTTTTTGACACTTTTACAAGACATTGCAATTTAGCTGACAGCTAGCCGGGGCGTTGCCGCCCCCCTTGGTGTATCCATCGAGAATGGTTTGGTTTGATCTAGGGTACCTCTTTTTGGGTCTAGCATTCTACTGTGTGGCAATTTGGTACCTTCTGTTCTTTGTTAATTGGGAAATGGCCCTTCCCTGGATGGGGTGGGGTTGGGTGGGGGAGGAGGGGTGATACTTCACTTTGGAAATTGGGTCTCAAGTATTGTTATTAGTCATTCACTTTTGCACATAACTGGCAGTTTTATTTCCACTACAGCATTGACACTGTTCTTTTGCATTGATGGCCAGGTTTGGTAATATCGCAGGTCCCTCTGACCTTTCACTAATGTCCTGGAATGTACGGGGTCTTAACGATACACGAAAACGTAGACAGGTGCTGCAGTACTTAGTTAGACACAAAGTAGATGTTGCTTACTTGCAGGAGACCCATCTCCCCAAAACGGACTCAGCACACTTTGGCACCAGCTGGGGGCACATCGGTATTTCGCCAATTACAGTTCCTACGCTCGGGGCACCGCCATCCTAATACATAAGCGAGTTCCCTTTCATTTTAGCTCGACGTTCCAGGACGACGGGGGTAGATATATCGCAGTGTCTGGGACCCTATCGGGCAGGAACATTACACTACTTTGTATTTATGCACCCAACACTGACTCCCCCGACTTTTATCATTCCCTGCAGGCACAGCTCATGCGACTGCCCCCGCAGACACTAATTGTAGGCGGAGACTTTAACCTCCTACCTAACCCTGAACTAGACAGCACCTCAAAGGCCTCTGACACTAAGCCATGATCCCGTCGAGCACTCCTGGAACTCTGTGCCCGATTCACACTGTTGGATGTCTGGCGCAAACAAAACCCCAGCTCTACCGCGTACACCCACTATTCAGGTCAACACAATACCTGGACGAGGATTGACTATTGGCTACTCACCCCAGACATCTATGGCTGGTGCGAGACGGTCGGGACCCTTCCCAGAACCTACTCTGACCACTCCCCAGTGACGCTGCGCCTTCGGATCCCCCACCTAGAGGGCTTTGAACGCCAGTGGCGCTTCCCCAGCCATGCATTGCTCGATGAGGTGTTGAAGGAAGAAATTCGGGAGGCCATAGAGGACTATTTTGCCATAAACAGGGGCTCGGTGGCCACGAGGGCGACACTGTGGGAGGGTTTTAAGGCTGTCATAAGGGGCACGTGTATAGCAAAGCATGCAGGAGTCCTCCGGGATCTCCGTAACACATTGGCGCGTTTAGAGCGCGACCTCCTGGCCTTAGACAGTGACACCACAAGCCATGCACATTCTAATTATGAGAGCAGACGACTGGTGTTAATGGAGGAGTATAGGGAAACGGCCGACAGGGAGATCTTATATCTAGGGAAATATCAAACAGCCCGGCGCTACGGTGAGGGCGACAGACCGGGCAGGGTGCTGGCCCAACTCCTACGCCCTCCATATCATAAAACCTATATCACTGAACTACATTCCCCAGAAGCACACGTGTACACCTCTACGGCGGACATTCAGTCCCGGTTCCTGGAATATTTTACTGCTCTGTACTCCTCCACTATTGGGAGCGACCACAAGGCCCAAGAGGCCTATCTGAACGAGATATCCCTGGTGTAGCTTGAAAAATACATGCAGGACTTCCTGGCGGAGCCCATCTCGGTCGCGGATGTGCTTTTGGCCATAGAGACCATTCGCGGCTCGTCCGCACCCGGATTGGATGGTTTCTCTGGGGATTTTTACAAAGAATACAAAGAATTACTAGCCCCACAGCTCATTGAGGTGTATGCCGAGGCACTGGAGACACAATCACTCCCTCCTACACTCAGGGAAGCTGTCATAGTCCTCCTTCCCAAACCGGGCAAGGATCCTACACAATGTGGTTCGTATCGGCCCCTATCCCTATTGAATTTGGACTACAAAATCCTAGCCAAAGTGATCGCTAATAGGCTGTACCAATTAATGGAATTTATTATCTCTCCGGCTCAATCTGGTTTTGTGCCACATCGATCAACATCCCTAAATCTCAGAACGCTTTTCTCGGTCCTGCACAGGATTAATCCTGACACCCCGGTGGCTGCCGTGCTCTTGGACACGGAGAAGGCCTTCGACACTTTGGAATGGCCCTTCTTTCTCTCGGTTATGAGGCGCATGGGCATGCCCATGGGCTTCATCGACACGACCACATTACTGTACACCAAACCAACTGCGCGGTTGCGGTTAAACGGAACGCTTTCCGCTCCCTTTCAATTGTCCCGGGGCACCAGGCAGGGTTGCCCACTGTCTCCATTGTTATTTATACTGGCCATGGACCCATTGATACAGCACTTTCAGGAACGACATTTACACAGGGGCCTACAATTCAACACTGGCCCTCTTTTGGTGTCCCTGTACGCGGACGACACGATCCTTTATGTTCGCCACCCGCAGGATAATTTGCACAAACTAATTAGAGAAATTATTCGATTTGGCCGCTATTCAGGATTAGGGATAAACTGGCATAAATCTGTTATATTTCCGCTGACAGCCAGCACGAAACAATGGGAATGCGAGTTCCCCTTAGAGTGGTGTGCGGAATCAGTGAAATATCTAGGAATTCACATTCACTTAGAGACTGCCCAGATGATAAACCTCAATTATGGACGAGCCATCGACACACTCACAACTCAAATAGAGAAATGGCTGCGGCTACCCTTATCCCTAGCCGGTCGGGTATCGCTTCTAAAAATGATAATTCTCCCCAAATTTCTATATCTGTTTAATAATATACCTATCCCACTCACCAACAAATTTTTTCACACACTCCGCACCCTGTTAACCCGATTGATATGGGGAGGGGGCAGGCACGTGTCCGGTGGGAAGTCCTCACATTACCATACGAGAGAGGGGTTACAATGTCCCAGACTTGCAGCTCTATTATTTAGTGTCCCAGTGCAGCTACGCTCACTCATGGTACCACCCGGATGCCCGGATTCCTTACCTCCGCCCGGAGGCTGACTTGGTACTCCCAGAGCAACTTGCGGCCATACTCCCTACGGGCTTTCCCAGAGACCCACTGGACATCCAAACCGTTTCCACCACCAGCTGGGCGTGGAAGAAGTTATGCCGGTATACAGGCACGGCAGCCCTGTATTCCTCCGCTTTGCCCATTATAAACCCACGCTTAATACCAATCACAGGAGAGCGACTGGTGCAACGCACTCTCACCAAATTTGAAATCACACGAGTAGGCGACCTATACCCTGACGGCCACATATTCTCCCTCGCAGAAGATGATCGGTTCCAGTCAGGTACCACTATGGACAGATTCGTCATGGGACGCCTCCGCTCTGCCCTACGTTCCACCTTCCCTTTCTTTCCACTAGAGCCTGTCTCCTTCCCACCTCTCACCAGGGTTGTTGAGCACAAAGACAACACACATCTCATCTCAAAACTCTATAAGGCATGCATGACACTGAAGCCAGTGGACGACAGTAAGGTTCGCGGGGCATGGGAGGCCGACTTGGGACTCACGATAACGGACGAGCAATGGCTCGCATGTTGCGCGGTACCACGAGACGTTTCGTTAAACAGCAGACACCAGCTCCTACATTTCAAATTTTTACGCCGCATATACTTCACACCGGCACTAGCACACAAGATTGACCCTACCCAACCACATAACTGTCGTAAATGCTCCGCTCCTAATGCGGATTTTGCACACCTCACCTGGACGTGTCCAAAACTACAACACTACTGGGAGCACATACACCTCATATTAGGGAAGATAACCAATCTTGCCCTGACTCCTAACCCGGAGGTGGCCCTACTGGGTTATACAGTTAACTTCCCTAAAAAAGTCAGACGGTTCGCAGCACTGGGACTGCTCCTGGCTAAGCGTGAGATAGCTATTCATTGGGGTCGCAGGTCGGTCCCAACTGCACAAAGCTGGTTGAGGAGTTTAGCTTATTGCAACGTCAACAGTGAAATATATGCCACTACGTTGCCCAGTTCGTCCCGTCCCAAGGACATATGGGACCCTTACCGGTCTTACATTGAGGCAGTACGTCAGGAGCCTGACCGATCACTGCAGCGGGGTTTGGTGCCAGAGGGGGTGGGGTAGGCAGTCCTCTGCAGAACACCTTCGCCCTATTGCCGCAGCGCGGTCAATGGTAAATTGCAGGAATGCTCGTCTCCTGGGTGCAGATTGCGCCCCAACAGATTTCTACTGGGATCAGTGTCCAGTACGTGACACCCCCCCCCATTAATGCTTATTATGATAACCTGTGCATGCATCGATTCTACAATTTCTGTTTCAAGTCCCACATGCTGCCAAATGTAATGTTAATGATGTAAATGTGAATTGACAATTTGTACTGATGCAATAGCGAACTAAGACACAAATACAATGCTTATTCTTGATCATGCAAACGAAAAAGAATAAATAAAGTTTAAAAAAAAAAAAAGATGGGTGGCTGATATGAACGAGTGTGAATTCGAACGTGCGAATTAGGAAGTGTAAAATAAATGAATGAAAGTGAGGTGGACGTATGGACTGATAGGTGTGAGTATGGATTAATGAATTCATGAGTGCCGATACATAGACACATACTTTTGCGGAAGGATGGAAAATTGAATGTGAGAAAGGATAACTGAATGTGTCAGTGATTGATTGTGCGAATGGAGTATGAATAAATAAATGGATGAAAGAATGATGGGCTGAATGAATGGAGGAATGAGTGTGAGGATGGGCAGATAATGAAGTGTTGAGGTGATAGATTTGTGAATCATTGTAGGATGAGTTAGGGTGGCTAAATGATTTGTGAATGCCCGGATCAATGAGTGTGAGGATGTATGGGGGCATACAAATGTGAGAATGTGTCAAGATGGCCCTGGTTCCATTTTACTGGGCCCATGTTCTGTTTCCCTGAGTTTTTGTAACATTTGTGTTAACCTAGTGTTAGAGTAATAAAAAATAAGAGAACCGTCAGCTGGACTTGTGTCTTTAAGCATGGTCCGGTGTAAGACCACTCTCACCTATGAGAAGGCCCTAGTGTGATCCTCAGTACACAATAGCTCGAAATACCAGTTGCAGAAACTCTAGTGAGGACCAAGGTGCTGGAAGTAGTCTAACCCTCACTTGGACTTCATCGAAATGGAGATACTTTGAATTTCCTTGCATGTAAATATCTGTAAAGAAAAAAAACCTTTGTGGAACAAAGTCCAGAGCAAAAGCGTCATGGTCGTCTCCGCACGGATGGCTGATGCTCGGAGCAGGTAGATGGCTGAGACTGGAACCCTGTTGCAACAAGGTTTCCTATTCCATAAAGAAACATACATATGTTGTGGAAAAGTGCTCTGGTCCTAGCCTAGGAACAGGGTTCCATGAGCATGGAGGGAGGGAGGCTGGAAGTACCAGCAGCCATTGCTGTCCAAGATGTACACTCAAGCCATACACTCTATCCGATCCTCCTCCCCCCTCCGGCCTTATATCTGAGACCCCAACTCCCCAGACTGTTGAACACCACCCCTCCATGACAGTCACCCCCATCATCCCCACGACAATGGAAAACTCTGCTGTAATTATGAGTCACAGTGACCGGCTGTTGTTAGCCCATCGAAAACAAACATATGGCAAACAACACACAACATAATAGTGGGTAACACACTAGCGTGACTCCTAAACAGCCCGGCACCCCCTTACCGCAGGGGGCTAGTTTGCACTTTCATGTAAGGCTGCACTGCTTGTGTGGGGTCTACGGTCACTTCAGTGGGCCTGGCTGCTGTGCATTTACACTACATGAGACATGCAGCAATTCAACCAAAGGCAGCCCACATCCAGCTCTTCATCCCCCAAAGGCAGGATTATGAAGAGCGGAAACATACTGACAACACCCACCCCGTGTCCCTCAAACTCGTGGAATTGAGCACTTTTCCCAAATTTTGCAGATATTCAGATGCACCTCACCTCCTTAATATAGGAGGATGTGATGGTATCACGACCCACCGGTACCGGAGACGTCCCCTTACAAGAAAGGCAGCATATAGTACCCTTCTACCCAAACACACAGCCGGAACTACCACCCCCATCACAATGGCAAACACATTCAAGCACTGACCGGCTAAAAGCTACATTAATGTCACCTTTCTCTCACAGGCACCGCCACAAAGAAAGACCCCTACATGCCAGAACGCCCTCACCACAGCTACTGAAATCACATACACACTGAGAATAGATGGCAGAGATGCATTGGTCTAAAATGGGCATGTGCTGTAGCTGTCTATTTCCACTATGCCATGAAAAGGCACAGTGGCAAGACTTTATCGTTAAAGCATGATTCCGTCGCCATCTCCCAGTTCCAGCCCTTCTTTGAATCTATATTACTGCAGAAGTACTTGACATTGTGCGTGCTTCAAACACACTGCCCCCTGCTGGTGAGATCTTTGTTTACCTGACATGATGACCTGGCTGCCCCCGCACGACTACGGATCCAGGTGAAGAGGCGGGGCGCAGACTGCGCCTGCTCTTCTCACAGCTGCCAAGGTTTCAGATTGCTGATGTGTGACATGTTCATAATTTAAATGTAATTATGAGTGACATTCAACGACTGTGAGTGATACTTTCTCGCGAGCAAAATCAAGCAATGAAGAGGAGGAAAACATAAATATCAGAATTTACACCTATTTGAGCAACGAAAAACTATAAGATCATCTTAAAAATGCTGCATAGCACCAGAAATGGAAGGACACTGTCGGACCGGACTGTACCAAACAGGATGTGAGATGCCCCAGCGCGCATGCGCATGATCTCAGTTGCCCGCTAATAAATTATCATAATTACTCAGCCTTGCTTTCAATCTGCAGCTGTATGGTGTTCTGGAGGCCACCAGATCATTCTGCACATGGAAGCCTCTTGCACTCAACTCTCGAAGAAAAACTTAGGAGAGTCCTCATTGAATGAACACCCAGCAGTGTCAGTATCAAGTGCTGTGCCCCTGTCAACATAGCTGTAGTGTCCGGCTGGACACGTTCTAGTGTTCTAGCTGTTGTACCCCACACTTTACACCCACCCACCACAGGCGTCACCGGTCAGGTGACCCTGCAAATAAAAGGGGCCGGGCGCACATGCCCTGGGCCAGTTCTAGTACCTAACTACTGCGTGTCTGTGTAGTCATTTGTGCAGTTTGTGGGCCTAGGGCCCAAGACACCACAATGGCGACGAGGCGGGTCTGACCCGCATGCCCACCGCAAGGCATTCCATTGTCCCTCATGGGGAGGAAATGAGCCAGAGGATGCGGCATTCCCCACTGTGCTGCCTCCGGACACCAGCAACTGCGGAGAAGATTGGGCTCGGCTACTGATGCGGGCCCATGCCGTCAAAAGGGGGAGAATAGTGACTGGCCGTCTCGTACCTCATCGGTTCCCAAAGAAATAAGAGGGGGAAAAGCACTCCCCATGAAACACGGACCAGGGCGCAGGAGCCTTCCGAATCCGATGAGAGATAGTTGCCCCCGCTATGCCAGCAATGACGCTACTGCTGCGCTCAGGCGGTCACCGCAGCAATCCCGAAGCACTGTGACCCTCACCGTGAGGCGATAAGAGAGTCGTCCCCCACCTCTGAACAGGACGGAGAACTGCCAACTGCAACGCCCGCCCGCAGGAGAAATGAGCATAGCGTTAGCAAGGCGGTGCTGCACTGCGTTAGGGCCGTAAATGGAACTGCCAGTGAAGCAGCCTCCGTCTCTGGAGAGTATAGGCCGGCCATGCTCCTGGCATCAAGAATCTACAGTGGGCCGCGACTTAGCCCTAAGTAACGGCAGAAAAGAAGCCAGCTGCTGCGTCTGTCAGCCGCTGTGAAAGTGCAGCGCCTTACCTGCTGCACAGACTCACCCGACGTGGTGCGCACCATACAAAGACTGCACCGAACACCACTGACCGCATTGACTCGCGGCGGAGGCCCCGACTGGGGTCAACAAGAGATAATTAGCCGCACCTGCCGCCTGACACTACCAACGAGCTGGGAGTGCCCCTGCAACCTAGCTTCTGACAGCAGCAGCGTATAAGCAGCACCTCACCGGCCCCCTGGTGAAAACAAGGACGGTGACATTGCCCACTAAGCAAAGCATGACCCGAGACTGCACCTGCCCCGATCAAACCCAGCACCCAAATGCCTGCAATGCACCCTGCCACATGAGGAAGGAAGGAAACATCAATGGAGTCGGTGTGTGCCCCGGCAGCCAGCCGCCACCGCGTGTCTCTACCTTAGTGAGTGGGCCCTCCTCTTAACACTGACGGCCCCGGGGAAAGCAAGACGCAGTCTAGTCTTTCCCCGGGGATTCGCGCCGGACAGGAAAGGCTGGAGGGAAGGGGAGGGAGCAAGAGAGGCTATAAGGGAGCAGGAAGGGAAACTACTTCCTCTTCCTGTTTCCTAGCGCCAGCGGGAGGGTCGGAAAAAGTTGAGGTGAGGGAAGTTAGGTAGGGAATTGGTGATTTGGAATACCCTGGTGCCGGTCGGCGCCCGGGAGTAGTGGGGAGCAGGAGGCACAATAATGGCAGGTTCAGACATGGAGGCAGTGCGGGAGGCCCTGCGTGTCCTCAGCCGGGCGGGGCAGGAGGACGTGCTACGCCCGGGGGTATTGGAGGAGGCGTGGGTGGGGATGACGCGGACCCCCCGGTCCGCGTCGGCCGGAGTGGCGGCGGCGGTGGCAGCATGCCGTGAGTCCCCAAAACGGACCCCACACGTGGTCGGGAAGGGGGGCCGGGAAGAGCCGGGGGAAGCGAGGGGTGGGAGGAAGAGCCTGCCTGCTGTACGTGCGGTCGAGACGGCCGGGAGGGGGGCTCGGGAGATGTGGAAGGACGGCCCGGGGGACTGCAGCAGGCTTTGGCCAGAGGCACAGATGGGCTCGGGGAGGCCCAAGTGGGTCAATTTGAGGCAGCAGGGAGGGAGGGGGGTTGGTTCAGGATTTCAGCGGGGGGATACAGGGGGTGGGGTCTCAGGACCTGTTTGGGTCGGGGGGCACACACCATGAGGGGGGCTCCTGGGGTGGAGTCCCCACTGGACCTTTCGCAGTGGAGGGTTCGAAGGGATAGGGGTGCCGCCTCCGGGGGACACCGAGGGCAGGGGGTGGGGGGATGGGCCTGGCTGCGCAGGCGACGACGGTGAAGGCGGGGGGTGTAGACGGGGGGCAGCCCTCGGCAGCCGGAGGGCGGAGGTGGGAGTGCATGACATTGGAGAAAAAAATCCGGGACCAGAGGCGCGTGATCAACGACACGGAGGCGCAGTGGGCGGCTTTGTGCGAGGCCCGGGAGGCCAGGGGGAGTTGGAACGGGCGGAGGGGCCCCCACTCCCACATCAGAGGAGGAGGCTTGGGCGGAGAAACTAGGGCAGGAGGCCCCAAAAGGGGGCAAGTGGGTGTGGGCGGAGGATGATAGCTCCCCCGGACGGGGGTAGGGGCGGCCGGGACGGCTTTGAGGCCCGCTGGCACTGGGACCCTCTCAGGTTGGAGCAGCCTGGGGGGACCAGCTGGCGGTGGCCAGCAGACGGGGTGGGCCGGTGGTGCGCAAAGCGGCCCAAGACGCCGGGAAGAAGCAGCAGGGGGTCCGCGGCGGCCTTCCCTCCACCGAAGGAGCGGGCATCAGCAAAGGGGGCAGGGGAACGGGGAGTGGTGCATGCCAAGACTGGGAAAGGTGTGAAAAGAGCGGTGCAAGAGTTGACTTGGATGCCTGAGGATACGGAAGCGGAGTTGATGTTGGATTATGGGGAGGACAGTGATGAGCTTGAGGAAGGTGAGTTGCGTGAGGAGGTTGAAAGGCCGGCCGGGAGGTCGGTGGGGAGCGGCAACTACGAAATGTGTTGATATTTTCCAGGCACCGGCGGTGGCCAGGACACAGGCCAAGACGGCCTCTGCGAAGAAGAGCGGCAACAGCAAGTCGGAGGAAGGAGCACAGACCACCTTGTCAGGTGAGGGCAAGTGGTGGGAGGCTTGGGACGATGGGGCGGGACGGGGTAGGAAGAAGTCCTGCCGGTCGGTGGGCGTGGGGGAGGGGTCAGTGCGGGAACCAAAGGGTGCGGCACCCGGGACGGGGGGCAGTCGGCAGAGTCGGGCAAAGAGGGGGGAAGAAGGCGGTGGCCAGTGTCCAGACGGACAAAGAAGAGGGGAAGGACGGCAAAGGGGACGAACGACAGCATAAAAAATTGCCGTACATGGGGTTGGCTATGCCGTTGGGGTCGCATCTGTCAGAGAAAATACGGGCAAGAATATGGTGACACGAATATGTGGGAGATACAGGCCAAGGAGGGTTCCAAAGAGGAGGAATGGGAGCTGACTCGTAGACCGCGGGTGCCGGTGACCATGGAAAATTGGACGTCGGCCTTTCTGATTTATGCTAGCATATATTGCGAAAAGCATCAAGAAAGAGCGATGGCGATGTTAAAATATATGGACATCATTAGGAAGGCGCAGATGCATTTTGGGGGTTTGCGTGGCTCAGTTATGATGAGGAGTTTCGGGCCAGACTTGGAGCGAATCCCGACAAACCCTGGGGGAGGTGGACCAGGAACTGTGGATGCAATGGATGTCGTCCACGCAGTCGTCAGCAGCAACGCACACGGCGAGCGGGCTGCCAGTGACGTATCGGACATTTCCGACGCATCCCGCTCAGTCTGGGGTGGGTAGTGGACAGGCCAGTGCAGGAACTGCGGGGGCGGACAACAGAAGCCAGGTGGGAGCAACACGGGAGCGTGTTGGAACTACAACAAAGGATACTGCTCCAGGTATCCGTGTAAGTTCAAACATGAGTGCTCAAAATGTGGTGGGAAACACGCACTCACCCAATGTTTTACGTTGGCGACACCATCAGAACAGTGGCGGGCCACGAAGGGACGGGGACAGCCTGGACCAAAGGGCGCCTACTCCGGTCCGAATTGAGGCCATGGGCCCGTGGCTCTCGGTATATCCAGACAGAGAGGCAGCTTTGAAGTTGCAGTGGGGATTTACGGAGGGCTTCAGGGTGGGGTATCAGGGTCCAAGGGAAAGGAGATGGGCAGACAATTTGAGATCGGCTAAGGAGTTGCCGGAGGTGGTGTCCGCAAAACTAAGAACAGAAATTGAGGAAGGTAGGATAGCGGGCCCGTTTGTCGACTGGCCTTTAGCAGACTTGATTATTTCTCCGCTGGGAGTGGTGCCCAAGAAGGAGCCGGGCGAGTACAGGATGATACACCACCTGTCCTGGCCGGAAGGGAGGTCCGTGAACGACTTCATCGCGGAGGCGGACTCGAGGGTACTGTATGCTTCAGTGGACGACGCGATCCGCCTTGTACAGAGGTGTGGGCAGGGAGCGGAGCTGGCGAAATGTGATGTGAAGTCGGCGTTTCGTTTGCTGCCCATACACCCGGCGGATTTCGCGTTGCTGGGCATGCAGTTTGAGGGGGCCATCTTTGTGGACAAGGTTCTCCCCATGGGCTGTGCGATTTCATGCGCTCTCTTTGAATTGTTCAGCACCTTCTTGCAATGGGCATTTCAAAGGAGCAGTGGGCATAAGGAGGTGTCCCATTACCTGGACGATTTCCTTTTCATCGGACAGCACAGGTCGGGTGCCTGTGGGCGAGCGTTGGCACAGTTTCAGGAGATGGCCCGGCACTTTGGGGTCCCATTGGCGCCGGAGAAGACAGCTGGGCCCAGCTGTCAATTGACGTTTTTGGGGATTGAGTTGAACTCAGTGCAGTGGATAGCCCCGTTGCCGGCTGAAAAAGTGGGAGACATACAGGCCTGTGTGTTGGGGGTGATGGGAGAGAAAAGATTGACCTGAAGACGGTCCAAAGACTTTTGGGGCTGTTAAATTTTGCTTGCAGGGTGGTAAGAGCGGGGAGAACTTTTTGCAGGCGCCTGGGCATGGCCATGTCCGGGGCGGTGCTACCGCATCACAGGGTGCGGATTTCCTTGGGAGTGCGAGCAGACCTGAGAATATGGCAGACTTTCCTGACCGACTTCAATGGGGTTTCGCTGGATTTCATAGAGGACAGAACAGTGTGGCAAGTGCAGATTTTTCAGATGCAGCGGGGCGGCAGGTTTTGGGGTGTTCTGGGACGGGAGATGGTGCGCGGAGTGCTGGCCGGCTCACTGGCTCACGCAGGGGAGGAGCATTGCGTTTCTTGAGTTCTTTCCATTGTTGGTGGCTCTAGCGGTGTGGGGCAGTGAATTCAAGAACCGTTCCGTGTTGTTCCATTTGGACAACATGACAGTGGTCGACCTGGTCAACGGGCAGAGAGCAAGGGACTTGAGGGTGTTGAGGTTGTTGAGGTATTTTATGCTACAGTGTCTGCAGTTAAATGTGGTTTTTCGGGCGAAGCATGTGCCAGGAAGCGAGTAATGACATCGCGGATGCTTTGTCTCGTTCGCAGTGGAGCAGGTTTCGCCGCATGGCACCTGGAGCGGAAGTCCTCAAACGCAGTTGCCGGACGGCATCTGGGCCTGGGGGAATGAGAGTCTGCAGCCTAGTGGAGAAGTCGATAGCGGAGACGACACGGCGCACTTACAGATTGGCTTGGACGGAGTTCGGGGTCTTTATGGGCTGGACCACTGACAGTGGGCACATGTCCGTTCAAGCGATGGAACAGGGAGTGATCCGTTTTGTCTTGCACTGTATTGAGAAGGGGTTGTCCCATACGACGATTGCAGGGAAATTGGCGGGAATCTCCTTCTATTGTAAGTTGTTTTGGGGATTTGATCCGGCGAAAGATGAGATTATCAGCAGAATGCTGAAGGGGTGGGGCAGGGAGAGACAGGAGGGGGCTACGGGGGGGCCCCGGGAAGCCGTGACTTTTGAGGTGTTGCAAGGTTTATTGGGCATGTTGCCCATTTGTTGTTACGATATCACGGAGGTGGCTTTGTTTCGTTTGAGCATGGTGTGGATGTTTTTTGGAGCATTCCGGGTGTCAGAGTTGTTGGGGACGAAAGGTAGGGCAGGACGACAGTATGAGGATGTGAGATTGGACGGGGGTCGGCTGGGGATATGGTTGGGCCACTCTAAAACGGATCAGGCAGGGAGGGGAAAGTGGATATGGTTGAATGAGAGTGGGTGCCAGGGTGTGTGCCCGGTAAAGGAGTGGGAGGTTTTTCGCAGGATGGGGCCGGCAAAAACGGGGAGATCTTCCTGCATGGCTCCGGCGATAGGCTGACGGCGGCGCAGTTGCTGGCAGTGATGCGTATGGCGTTGAAGCGGATGGGGCGGGACCCGAAGGGATTTGGGACACACTCTTTTCGGATTGGGGCAGCCACGGCACGTTTGGGGTGGTCTTGGGATCGGATTCGACAGATTGGGAGATGGAGGTCCCGTTGCTGCGAGCGCTACGTGCGGAAGTGACAAGGGGCGCTGCGAAAGAGAGGAGTAGAGGGGTTTTAGTGGGGCCAGGATGGTTTTTAACACCTTTTTTCTCATTGTAGGTTGTGTGAGGGGCCTAGGGACCAAGACGGTCACCTGGATAGCCGGGCACTCTTTTGTGCATTGGGCGGCACAGTATGCAGATCGTCAGGTTTACGGCCGTAGCCTGGGACTGCGGAGCAGCCGTCACGAGGTACAATGGTGGGGGAAAACGAGGAATGCGCTGGGGGGCATTCTTGCCCTGGTTAACAAAGATGGTGTCGCAGAAAGGATGTCCTGACTTGCTGGTTTTACACTTGGGGGAAAATGACTTGGTGCGATTGTCAGGCCTGGCAATCATGCAACAGATGCAAAGGGACTTGGACGTGATGAAACAACGGATGGCGGGCACCTGCTTGGTGTGGACTGAGTTTGTGCCACGTAGAGTGTGGAGGGGAGCGGTAAAACCAGCGGCAGTGGAAAAAGCCAGGAGAAAATTGAACAGGGCGATGAGGGTTTTTTGCGACAACAGAGACATTAAAGTTATTGCTCACAAGGGGCTGCGGCTGGAGGAGCCGCTGCTATTCAGGGACGACGGGGTGCACCTTTCGAGGATGGGTAATGCATATTACATGATGGAGATGAGGGACACGATCAGTAAGCTCTGGAATGAGTCCATTTGGTATCGAAGGGTGTGAGGGCGAAAGGTGCATGGCGGCAGGGTGGGGCAGGTAACCGCCCAAAGGGGGTTCCCTGGTTGGCGGAACTTTGGAGGGGTGGGGGAGTCCTGGACGGGCCCACCCACCTCTCGGGGGGAAGAGTGATTGATGGGGCTGCGGGATGCAGGAGTGCGATGACAGGTGATGCAAAAGAGGACGTCAGGAGACAAATGAAGAAGGATTGAGAACGGAAACGGGTTGTTGTGGAACGTGAAGAGAGATGGGGTGCAAGGGGAAAGAATGGAGCAAGTGAGACGAAGAAGCGGGGGGAAGTTTTGTTGAGGTTATTGTTAATATGTATTATGGTTAAAGTTATGTTTACAGCCTGTCCTAATAAATGGCCTTTTACGCTTCACCGACAGCGTGGACTGGTTATTTGGCGCGATGCCAGCCAGCAAAGCTCCCGACGAGGGCTGTGTGCCTCCATGTAGACCCCTGGTTATTTTCTATTCCTGCAGAGCTACCGAGCAAGCACTCTCTGCGCTGCACCGAAGTCCTCAATGCCCTGCTAGGCCCGCAGCATTAGGAAACCTGCCGAGGCCTATGAATAGGGTCGCACTGCCACCCAGTGGCCACCAGAGGTACTTCACCCCAACAAAGTAAGCACATGAGAGCCCGTGCCGGTTGTTACCCCGGGGAAGAGGCAGCCAGCTCGCAAAAGAATGTCTGGACCAACTCAGGCAGCCTGTTGCAGCCACAACCACAAGCCTGTCAGAGTGAAGCAGGCCCCCAGTACAGCACATAAATGCTGCCAAGTGCCCGAGCAGCAAGGAAGTGCATGAAGCAGCCCAACCACAAGGAGAGGAAAGAGTGGGAGGCACTGAGCACTGCTCAAGACATCCCAGTAGCAGACCGGTCAAGAGAGTGCCACATGCCCCATGGACTGCCTGTCGGGTTGAGAGGGAGAGACTGAAAAATCCCCAGCAAAGAGACTGGTGTGTCAAGGACAGGCAGCGCTGCTGTGAATGTCTTTCCACCCCAACTCTCAGCACCTTGACAGAGAGAGAGGGAACGCAGCACCGATGAAAGTGCTGCCCACAGAACTGAGAGTGCCAAGAAGCCCAAAGCTGCCCCCAGCACAGAAAAAGTGTCAAGCGACCAAGAGCAGCAAGGCCTAAGAAGGCAGCAAGCCCCCCTTGAAGCACAAAAGGAGCGGGCACAGGGTGTGCAACTCCAAGTTGGCTGACCGATGCCACTGTAATCAAGAGCTTTGCTCCACACGCCCCAGTGGTGAACGGACGTCACAGCAAGCCAGGAAAGGAGACACGCCAAGCCCCGGAAGAGGGCGCCCGAAGAAGGTAAAAGAGCGCGAGGTGCGCGACATATGCACCCAGAAGATTGTCAACATGGGAAAACGCCCTGGAGAGAGAGATCTCCCCAAAGAGGAGAAGCAATGCTGAAGGCAGCAGGGAGATCCTCGACATCTCCAACGCACCAGCGAAGCCCCGCAGTGGGCAGAAGACAGCACAGAGTGTCCTCCCTCACACTGCCTCAGGACGGAGTCGCCAATGACCCAAGACAGGCAAGAGAGAGTCGCACAACCCACGTGGCAAGCCGCCACCACAACATACGTTCCGACATCAGGCGACACGTGGCCGGACGCCACAGTCACACCGCCAGCATGGAGCACGTCACTCGGAGTGACCAACTCCGCAAAGCATGCCCGGGAAAAGGCAGGATCAAGTGCCACGATGGCGCAGCCTCGAGGCGCAAGCACAATGCCCTCGAGTGAAGAGAAGAGGAGCACCGTGAAATCCCTGAGGAGGGGATGGTGCCCGGGAAAGGTCCCCAAGAGGAAGAAGACAGTACTACTGACAGGACAGACCTGCGACAGGTCCGCAGAAAAGTGAAGACCGTCCCAAGAACTGGACGCGACCAGCGAGATGTCCATGTGGCGCAAACATGAGACATGCGGCAGGACGCCACCTCCAAGTGAGGACCAGGTTGGAAGGAGGAAAAGAGAGTGGCAGGACGCCACTCCGCAAAGGAAGAACGAACAAGGGCACAACGCCACAGGGCAGACAACCACCGCAGGTGCGCAAGATGGAACGGAGAAGAGCGACAGGACAGAGGACTCGTGCCAGCACTGGAGAAGGTGTTCATCAGCACAAGCCAGCCGCCCGGGTGCAGAGACGTCACTGGAGACAGCTTTGCGGGAGGACCAACTGTAGTGTAGTTCCTATTTCCCTAATTGGCTCTGCGCATTGGAATAATATACCCTATAGGTTTGGCATAGGACTGAAGTCAGTATGCCCCTATCGAGTATATTAAACTTAATTACTTTTGTGCCAGCTAACTCAGAGGCCACTAGAAACTCCTTGTAAACAAGAAGGGAGTAGTTTCTGGCAACCGCATAAACATGACAACTTTGTTTCCCTTCAGAATCGGAATACTTCTCAGAATCGTGGAAACAATAGATAACAGTTTCACTCAGCTAATCGTGCATGCTTAGGGGCCGAATCCGATTCGGGCCGGAAAACGTACCGACCGACTCGGTGCGGGATTTTAGTCCGACCGACACGAACCGGCGCCGTCCGACCCGGGTAGTACGATGAAATGCATGAGAAACTCGACCGACTCGGACGGAATACAAAGCGAACGACCGAGCCGGACGGAAACAAGCCATCCGGCCGGAAAACCAGTCGAAACGAACCGACTGACACAAACCCGGATAGAAACCGAACGAAACGTACCCGCGAACTCCGACCCGCGTAGTACGATGCTGTGCGTGCGAAACACGACCGACTCGCACGGAGCACAAGCCGTACGACCGACACGCATACAAAACCCAGCCGAATCAACCCAATACTCCGCGACCGACTCGTACGCCGCATATGAAACCAACCTGAAACACAGCGGGAACGAGTCGGACAACATCGCACCAGACAACAGCAGCGTCCGACTCGGACACAAGAACGACTCCTACATGCACCAAAAGCACCAAGGGAAAAAAGTCAAAAAATAAAAAAATGGCCAAACAAGCTACCGCAAAGCCAATAAATACTGGGGGTGGGGAAAAAATGGAACAAGGACACACCCACAACCCCACCTACATAAAGGCCACAAATCCCTACCATGATCCTTTGCAAATTCCACAGACCTGCCAGCAAACAACACCATCACACAGCAACCACAGTCACACTCACAGCTCATACATCACACAAGCCACACACCATTACCACACGTACAAATAGCACCCTCACACACACCCAGCTAAACCTACACTCACACACCCCCACTTGCACACACACATCAATCACCACCACCACCCATCACCATGCCCCCAAAGAAGAACCACAAGTTCCTAGATTGTGAATTGGAAGTCCTAGTAGACGAGATACTCAGGGTAGAGCCACAGTTGTTTGGTACATTGGTACAACAGACCCCCATGTCGCAGAAAACCAAGATGTGGGCGAGGATTGTCGACAGGGTGAATGCACAATCACCATGTTTGCGCACAAAGGAAGACATCCAGAACAGGTGGTATGATGTGCGCAGGAGGGTCCGGGACCTACTGAAAAAGGACTACCTCCTCAGCCACCGCACTGGCAGTGGCCCTCCTGCAAAACCAGTATACCTCAGGCCCTGGGAGGAGAAGGTGCGGGCCATCCTACCACCAGTGAGCGTATTCGGACTAACAGACATCCCAGAGCCTGGTGAGTACACAACTTATATACACAATATGGTGTGACAATACACACACAGCACCCTCAAAGGGATAGGCAAACCATGCACCCTTACCAAATACACAGCAAACAAAACATATTCATCCCAAGATGTGAATGCCAGTCAGACAAACACAATACCTGCCATCTCATAGTGACATCTAACTGTGTCATGACATCTACAAACCTAACAACAAATACAGCAAGGCAGTGGCACAAATAGAACCAACAAACACTCTCAGATATTTTGACACCACTAGAACACCACCTCACAGGGAAGATCACTGAAAGGAAGGAATTCTGTGTATGCTGGTTAAGTCAGTGTAGCCAATAGCATCATGGGAGTTGGAGTCATAGATATTGCTCAGCCTCACAATTGCCCCATCAACACCACCCTGAACCATGCTTACATCACAGGGAGTGGAAAAGGACTCACAAGATGGCTGACACTGGGTACTACTGGGGGGAGCACAAGGCCCTGCAGGCAACTGGGCACCAACAAACAACAGGACCACATTGTCAGCCATCTTGCCATTGCTGTCACACTCACACACACTGAAGTCCACTCAAAAGGAAGGAAGGATGGGCATGCTGGGAAGGGGGGTGGAGGCAATAGCATGATGGGAGTGGTAGTCACAGATATTGCTCAGCCTCACAATTGGCCCATCAACACCACCCTGAACCATGCCCACATCACAGGGAGTGGAAAAGGACTCACAAGATGGCTGACACTGGGTACTGCTGGGGGGAGCACAAGGCCCTGCAGGCAACTGTGCAACAACCAACAGCAGGACACCACTGACTGACATCCTGAAAGACAACTTGCACTCCCTGCAATGGAAGCATGTTCCATGGTGGGATATCTGGCTGGGTGGGAAGGAGGACTCACAGCACTGACCATAGTTACAAGCACCTCCCCTCACACACACCCTCAACACTAACTCCACAGAACCCACCTGGGAGAATGCAATGCCTCACATTCTAACTCAAGATCCCACAAAGACCAACCAGCCGGGCTCATACTGTGTGAAGCACAGGGACACTCTTGGGACTGGTAGCCAAACAACTGCAAGGAGAACACTCTCAGCCAACCTGTCAGCACAGGCACCCCACCCCACAGGGAAGCAGAGTCAAAAGGAAGGAAGGATGGGCATGCTGGGAAGGGGGGTGGAGGCAATAGCATGATGGGAGTGGTAGTCACAGATATTGCTCAGCCTCACAATTGGCCCATCAACACCACCCTGAACCATGCTCACATCACAGGGAGTGGAATAGGACTCACAAGATGGCTGACACTGGGTACTGCTGGGGGGAGCACAAGGCCCTGCAGCGAACTGTGCAACAACCAACAGCAGGACACCATTGACTGACATCCTGAAAGACAACTTGCACTCCCTGCAATGGAAGCATGTTCCATGGTGGGATATCTGGCTGGGTGGGAAGGAGGACTCACAGCACTGACCATAGTTACAAGCACCTCCCCTCACACACACCCTCAACACTAACTCCACAGAACCCACCTGGGAGAATGCAATGCCTCACATTCTAACTCAAGATCCCACAAAGACCAACCAGCCGGGCTCATACTGTGTGAAGCACAGGGACACTCTTGGGACTGGTAGCCAAACAACCGCAAGGAGAACACTCTCAGCCAACCTGTCAGCACAGGCACCCCACCCCACAGGGAAGCAGAGTCAAAAGGAAGGAAGGATGGGCATGCTGGGAAGGGGGTGGAGGCAATAGCATGATGGGAGTGGTAGTCACAGATATTGCTCAGCCTCACAATTGGCCCATCAACACCACCCTGAACCATGCTCACATCACAGGGAGTGGAAAAGGACTCACAAGATGGCTCACACTGGGTACTACTGGGGGGAGAACAAGGCCCTGCAGGCAACTGTGCAACAACCAACAGCAGGACACCACTGACTGACATCCTGAAAGACAACTTGCACTCCCTGCAATGGAAGCATGTTCCATGGTGGGATATTTGGGCTGGGGGAGAAGTCGGCCCGGATGGCAACCAAATACCACCAATGCTGGTCAGGCACACACCTCAACATTCACATTGACATGCCACAGGTTGGCAGGACAATGTGCTACACCAATATCACTCTCTGACTGTCATAATTGAGTAGAATGCAATGTCCAGGCCCGCATCCAGAGGTACAGTCACAACTGTCAGGTGTTTGAACAATTGATGCCTGTAGAAACAGACCATACAATCTGTGTCTCTCCCCAAAACAGGTGATGATGGGGACTCAGCAGCAGATGAGGAGGAGTCCCTGTCCCAGGCTCCGGGGGACACAGAGCTCACTGGTGTGGATCAGCCTCTGCACTCCTCGGATGGCGAACAACAAGCTGGACCCTCCGGTGTCAGTCATCATGCAGCACCAGCAGGACCAACATCTGCACCCCCTGCACCCACCCCTCCAACAATTGCCAACACACAGGCCACCCCTGCCAACACGGACACACCAAGGACCACAGGTGACAACAGCGCAGGGACCCAGGACCAAACTGGAGCCGCTGCCATCGATCCCACTAACAACAACCCAAGTGGGCACACGGTCACCTGTGCGTGGCACCGCAGGCCCTGCACGTGTTGCCAGGGGTGGTGGGAGGGGTGGTAGACACAGGTCGCTATTTGCAGAGGGGTCTGGACTGCGTGATGACCCACAACTGGCACGCATTGCAGATGCGTACCAGACCAGCACCGGAGAGGTCACCCAGGTAGTGGGGATCCTCAAGGACATACAACAGCAGCAGGCTGCCCATCATGCCCGCTTGGACTCCCACATGTCCCGTGTCGAGACACACATGTCTCGCATGGAGTCCAAGTGGGACACATTGCAAGAACTCACAGCGGTGCATAGAGACATACTGACATGCCTCCGCCAGATCAGCACCAACATGGCCTCACCTCCCTGTGCGCCCACAACATCTGTTGCCACTACATCCGCAACTGCCACAGGGAGGGAGGAGGACTCTGGCGGAGAGTACCCTGCACCGCGGCAGCCTGCACCTGAGGGTCCCCCCCAAGAAGAGGGGCCGTCCGAGGAGGCCAAACTGAGAGGCCGATGGCCAGCTACATCCCCCAGGAAGCCAACACCTGTTCTGGAACTTTTCCTCTGTGTGCAAACTGCACGCCCTGTCGATGGCAACCCAACTCGCCCACATGACATGGGGAGCTCTAGTTGTACAAATTCATCAGATGACTGTGGACTATACCCTGGACATTTCATCTACCAGGACTTCCAATTCACATGGGAACTTTGGATTCCTAATTCTATGTACAGCACCCACCATCCTGTGCACCATCCCCACACCTTTTGTAAATAAACTCACCAAAACACCATATCTGCCTCTGTTGTGATTCCAACGTGGTCTCTGTCATGGAGATGGTGATCAGAAAAATGACACTGTGCATGCTGACTGCTACAGCAAGTCCAACACCGTCATGGCAGTCATGGCGACGTGACACACCACTAGGGCCACACAACACATACACACCAGGGCCATATGACTCATCCCCTACACTGATGTTGCCTGGAAATACAGTGCAATGCACAGACACCACACATATTCACAGTCTGTGTCAACTACACTACAGGTGCAGTAAGCAAATGTCACTCAGATGTGTGACTACAGACAACGCACACCCCAAAATGAAGAACAGGTTTATTACACATTTGCTACATGTTGTTTCCACTACAAATGCAAGCTAATCCCACCTGGCTGTGGCCACAAAGTCAAACAATGCAGAAGATAGAAAGTCCAGGGGTGTGTGGCACATCACCTGTAGGGAAACAACTGCTGCCACCTTGGAAGTTGAATCATTGATTTGGGGGATCCAAGTTGTTCTAACAACTCCAGCAGCACCCTGTGAAGGACAGACATGACACACAGTCAAAAGCACTAAAGAACAGCACAGAACGGCAATACTCATGTCTAATACCTGTCACAAGTTAAATACACAAAAGCAAGTTAGCATGTCTACACTGTTGGCAAGTACAGACCACCTGCAAGGACACATCTCCGCACGCATCCAGACAAGTTGCACATGGCCACACTCAAACAGCACCAGAGCACCACACACACATATCATGCAAATCAAATTCATTGATAGTACAACACTCTGGATACTCACATTCAGCTGAAGAAGTTGGTGATGAGCTGTGTGCGGACATCACCATCACCATCATCATTCATCACTGGCATCGTGGCCCAGGCCTGGATCCTCCACAGGTGGCGGATGTTGGTCATCGTCATCCAGGATGAGAGGCAACTCCTTCCGCACTGCCAGGTTGTGGAGCATGCAGCAGACGATGATAATCTTGCACACCTTTGCTGGGGCATATGGGAGGGCGCCTCCTGTCTTGTCCAGGCAGCGGAAGCGGCTCTTCAGGAGACCAAAGGTCCACTCAATCACCCTCCTGGTCCGACCATGTGCCTCATTGTAGCGCATCTGGGCTGGTGTCACAGGGTTCCTGAGGGGTGTCAGCAACCACGGCATGTTGGGGTATCCCGAGTCACCTACAGACAGACAATTGCACATTAGCCAACATTGAAAAGTGTGCGGAAACTAAAGCAACATAGCAGAACACACACAATGGTACAAAGTCAGTACACACCGACAAGCCAAGCACGCTGGTTCGGCATCTGTGACATCATCCTCGGGATGCAACAACTCCTCATCACGTAGGCATCGTGTGCCGAACCGGGGAAACTGGCACACACATGTGTGATGGTCATGTTTGCAAGACATACCACCAGAGCATTGACAGAATGGTAATGTTTCCTGTTCCTGTATGCCTGCTCATGTGCCTGTGGTGGTACCAAAGCCACATGTGTCCCATCAATGGAGCCAATGACATGTGGCATCCTCCCCAGGGCATAGAAGTCACTCTTGACGTCAGTGAGTTGGTGACGTTGTGGGAAATAGATGTACTGGTTAAGGCATCTCAACATTGCCACCAAAACATTGCGTAGCACACGGCTGAACATAGTCTGTGACATACCACCAGTAGATGCCACAGTGTGTTGAAAGGTACCGGTGGCAAAGAAGTGTAGGGCTGCCATCACCTTCACCTTGGGGGTCAGCGCTGTAGGATACGGCCGGCCAGGCTGCAAATGTGGGTCCAACCGCACTGCCAAATCCTCAATCAGCTGCCTGGTGAAGCGGTACCGTCGGATGCTGTCACGTTCCACCATCGTTGCCAGGTCTGGGAATGGTCTATGGACAGCAGGAGCCCTGCAGTGCAGAGGTGAAGAAGGCAAGATTGTCAGTCACCCCACATATGTGCCATTCACCATACTGTAGTTCACATGATACATCATCAGCAAACACTAGTACTTGATGTGTGTCTCGTTCTGTTTGGACATATATGGCACCCACATGGACATCATGTAACATCTCTGTTCAACATGTGTGGACAACAGGTCCCAGGGTGTGCTATGTGAAACCATTTGGCTGTGTCACAGTACCCATTTACTGCTCTCACATTCCACACACATACCACAGTGACGTGTGGACAGATGCGCCACAGGCATCACAACTCATTGACAGGTAGATTCCCAGTGACACTGTCTTGCCACATGGACACTGGCATGACATGGCGTATCATGTACACGTCAGAAAAACAAACATGACTCCCACAGGTAGTGCCCACTGTAGCCTCTGCAGGACAGACATGGACGTCTGTGACACACACACACTACATCTAAGTCCATGCACAAACAACGTGGATGTGGAGACTGTCTCCCATTGTGCACATGGAGTCAGACATGTGAAACACAACATGCACACAGACTGCGGAGGGACATGACTATTGTGGCAATGGGCCACCCTGTGACGTACATGCTTTCCCACATGAGCCTTGGGGTATGTGACATGTCATACACATACACAACCTGGAAATGTGACCATGCAACATGCTCCAAAAATGAACAGTTGCACATCCCAGTGGTCAAGTGCACGACACACAAAGGACCCTGTCCCCATTAACATGTGCACAGCCTGGGTGTGTCTGCCCCCAAGTGCCAGCCCAAAAACAACATGTACACCCCCATACACAGATAAGGTCATGCTGCCACACATGCCTTAGATACAGTGTGGACTGGGTGTGGTGTAGTAGGTGTGCCCCAGAGTCCCTGGAAAGTATATGTGGCTGGCATAGGTTCACCAGTGACCAGCATGGTGACATATGCGTGTGACCTGTACATGGACGCGTTGTACAGCAATGGTCCGATCGGTGTGCCCACTCGGACCATTGCATTGCATGTGGGCGGGTACGCGTTGTATCGTGGGTACGCGTTGTACAGCAATGGTCCGATCGGTGTGCCCGCTCGGACCATTGCATTGCATGTGGGCGGGTACGCGTTGTATCGCGTGTACGCGTTGTACGGCAATGGTCCGATCAGTGTGCCCGCTCGGACCAATGCATTGCATGTGGGCGGGTACGCGTTGTATCGCGGGTACGCGTTGTACAGCAATGGTCCGATCGGTGTGCCCGCTCGGACCATTGCATTGCATGTGGGCGGGTACGCGTTGTACAGCAATGGTCCGATCGGTGTGCCCGCTCGGACCATTGCATTGCATGTGGGCGGGTATGCGTTGTATCGCGGGTACACGTTGTACAGCAATGGTCCGATCGGTGTGCCCGCTCGGACCATTGCATTGCATGTGGGCGGGTACGCGTTGTATCGTGGGTACGCGTTGTACAGCAATGGTCCGATCGGTGTGCCCGCTCGGACCATTGCATTGCATGTGGGCGGGTACGCGTTGTACAGCAATGGTCCGATCGGTGTGCCCGCTCCGACCATTGCATTGCATGTGGGCGGGTACGCGTTGTATCGCGGGTACGCGTTGTACGGCAATGGTCCGATCGGTGCGCACGCATTGGCTGGGGCCTGGCATGGCAACGGATGCGTTTTTGAATTTTCAACGAGTCTGATGCACTGAATTCAGTTGGCCAGCCACAACAATGTTGCAAATTCATGGGTGTCATGAAGTTGAATTTTTGAAGGATGCTGTGGGCGTGTATTGGAGCTGCTATTCCATGAATTGGTCAGATTCAGAAGATGCTACCGACTTGGACCTATCACTTTGGACACATGGCACAGTATCTGCCTCTGCAGCACACATATAATGCTGGATGTTCCCCTGAGAGCTCACTTGCCTGCACTACATGCTCCAGGATGACATCTGCCACTACACTGCTGCTGTCTCTGCATCCTCTGGCTGCTGCAATGGCACGTACTGTGGAGTGAGCCCCATCCTTCACCCATGAGGAGAACCAGGCCCTGCTGGACAACCTCCTTCCACAGTACAGCAAGCTGTATGGGACACCAGGGGAGCAGGTGAGTGTGCTGTCCACTGCCTCACTAATTGTGCATGTTGCCTGACTAGCAGGATTTACAGTGTGCACACCACTGGCTAGCATGCCCACTGAGTAGTTCGCACCCCCCAAAGTGTGTAGTCACTTGCACTGAACAGGTACAGTGGAGTAACAGTGCATTCAAACAAGGTTCACTTCCCATGCAATGATACCATGTAGTAACTGCTGGCAAACTGTCCATAGCCCTCTTTGCACTGCCTGTGTACATCATATGCCCCTGTGATTGAGACATGTATTTCCAACTGTGTGATGCACGGATATGTTGCATGTGTATTGTGTAGTAATGGCCTTTTCACTTTGTCATCCTCACAGGTTGATGCCCATCGGAAGCAGGACATCTGGCTGGACATCGTCCGGGCAGTCCGATCCGTGGGGGTCTACAAGCGCCGGATCCGCAACTGCCAGAAGAGGTGGCAGGACCTTCGTGGCTGGACCCGGAGGATCGCAAGGGTTCAGCTGAAGCTGTCGCCTCCTCGCAGGAGGGGCAGACACCGGACCCTGACCCCCCACATGCTCCAGATCCTGCCGGTGGTGTTCCCGGAGCTGGATGGGCAGCTGAAGGGCAGACAGCAGCAAGGAGGGGGTGAGTCTAAGACTGCACTGTGAACTCTGTCTAACATGCTATGTGCCCTCCTCTGGCCTGGTTAAACTTCCCCAGTACATCAGTCTTGTTGTCCAGTACCCATGTCCCTCTATTGTGACCTGGCCACTACCCATCTGATGCGTCGGTGTGCTCCTTACGCTCAGGATAATTGTGTCACTTGGGTACAGGGTCCTAGCATTTTGCTTTGCTCAAGGTGGTGACAGCTTTTGTTCCCGTGACATTGTGTTTGCCTTCATGGGTGGGTCAGTTGCTCACACAATGCCTGAGTCGTGCAATGTAGTCTGGGTGTAACTTTGATATGTGATCCACTTGCACATCTAATTCACCACATGTCCCTGGGGTATTTGCCACACCCCCATTCTGCGGGTGGGTACATTGTTTGGGCCTCAGGAGTATGTATGTCAAGTGTGTCACACATGCTTAGCCACCTGCCCATTGACCAGGGCTCATCCCTCTTGCAGGTGGAGCCGGACAGTCATGCCTACTACAGGGCATACAATACACTCTGTACTCCCACTCCCGTGTATCAGCTGACATGCTGTGCTCAGTGAAATGTTGCCTCAGGTGTCTGCCTCTGTGTCGTTGTGCTGTGACTACGTTGTCGTGACTCCTGTGATGTCCTTCGGTTAGGGGTCAGCATGCCATCTGCTATTGGACCATGTGAGACAAGACTTCTGTGACTCATAGGTGTTTGATCACTTGACTGTGCAGACAGGTGTATGAGACTGTGACTTTCAGGCAGCTGTTCATCATTCACAGCACACTGTGAGGTGCTCTGGTTCAGGGAGTAGTGTTTCATGTCTCCCATTTGTCCAAATGGTGTGCAGTGTACAAATACGGGTTCAGATGATGTGGTTAGTGGGGGATGAACATGTGCACTTGTCAGTTACATTACTTGCCTTCCCCATGTCCTAGGATAGTGACACAGTGCAGACTGTTGTTTGCTGGCTAACATGGCCATGCGACTGGAGACAGTGATGTATGACTTTGCAGGCATGCCTGTGTCATGGCATTAAACTTCCTAAGGGTGATCCTGCAGGGGGGTGACATGTGCAACAGGCACCCCATTGTGGCATTGACTATCGGGACATGGGTGCTTCATGGGGTCTGGTGCTGGTATGCATCCAATGCATTTATTTTTAGGCTCAGGCCGTCCATTTATCCAGACACCTGCACTGACTCAGTGGCAAGCGATGTGACGTGGGCATGTTCACATACTTCACCGTGTTCTCAGCAATGTCCAACCACTGTGTAGGTGGTGCGTGTGTCCACACTGGGGTATTGCCATCAGACAGGCACCAGACAGATGGGTGCAAGGGCAGGGGGGTGTCTGTTCCATGGTTGACCATCAGACTGACAATTGGCTTCTCCTAATCTGTGTGATAACTTTTGGCAATGTTCAACTAAAGATGCCAGGGCTTGCTCTGTGATGTGCTGTACTTACTGTGGTGTGTGCGGTCAGTGCAGGTGACTGATGTTTGTCTGTTTCCCTTATTGTTTGCAGATACATCCACGGCCACAGGAGGGGACAGCTCCACGGACCAGGAGGAGCAGAGGAGCCAGACTGGGTCAGCGTCCGACGAGTGGTCAGAGGGACCCAGTGGCACGGAGGGCGAGGGAGCCACACCGAGGAGTCCTCAGCACCATCCACCTCAGCTGAGGACCACAGCAGCTCGGAGGATGACTCCCTTGTGGAGGCGGGTGTCAGCAGCCACCACACCCCAGCTAGTCTGTCTGGCCCCGCCACCACCACCACCACCACCGCCCTCCCATTGGCTCCCATTCCTGAGGTCCGTGGAGGCTCCCGTGCTCGGGAGCGTGTCTCCTTCGTGCCAGGCACCGCACCCCCTGCCCCTGTGTCCCCTGCTGCCCTGAGTGAGGAGTCTGTGTACCTCCTTCGGCAGCTCCATGTAGGGCAGACAGCAATGCTGACTGTCCTCCATGCACACACCACTCTGTTGACACAGCTGGTGTCGTTCATGGAGGGCATCTCAACGGGTATGTCTGCCCTACAGAGGAGCAATAGGTCCATGGACTCCTCCCTGACGGCAGCAGTGTCCCTCCTCCAACAGTCCCTCACCCCTCCCACCTCTGCCCCATCCACACTTCCTACCACCCTACCTGTCCAAAGCACATGCACACCTGCACATTCACCCAAGCACACCGACACGAGCAGCACAGACACACCCAAGAGAAAGGCAAGACGTGCACACAAGCATCCTCAGGGGACTGATACCACAGACACAGGGGATGGGGAAGACACACACACACACGCATCCACATTCACTCCGCAGTCCTCCACATCCTCTCCCTCCAAGACCCCTACCCTTGCCTCGCCTGCTACCCCAACGACACAGAAGATCTTCCTGTGTGACCTCGGCCTCTTCCCCTCCAATCCTGCTGATCCAGCATACCGGGGGAAGAGGAAGTCCACCCACACAGAGGGGAGTGCCCTCGCCCCAGGACACCCTCCCCCAGGCACAGGCAGAGTGAGGCCCCTACCCGCAAGTCCCCCGGTCCCGGAAGAGCAAGACCCCGCCACCGCCCTGCAAGTCAACCACCCAGTCTCTCACCTCCATCCCCCAGGCCACCACTCCACAGGTTCCCCCGCCACACCCTGCCCCAGGTTCCCCACACACCGATACCGCATCCCCAGACTGCTTAGGCCCTCCCCCTGCCACTTGCTCTTCCACCCCCAACCCAGACGCTCTGCCTGTTAGTGGCACTGGTGTGGGGACCGGGTCCCCCCTCTGTCCTGCCCACCTCATCTGCCCTCCTTTCCACTCCCTTGGAGTTATGCACTGCAGTGGAGTCCACAACCACCCCGTCTGACTCAGGCACTGCAGTGGGGACCCAGTCCACTTCATCAGACCAGCCCACTGCAGTGGTTGCACCACCCACAGCAACTGACTTGTGTAGCACGGTGGTGCTGGCCCCCGCTGAGTCAGACACCTCCACTGCAGTTGCCGGTGACACTCCTGCACCCACCACCCCTTCACTGCCTCACTCTGCCATCCCCTGATCCTGTCCCTGCGGTGCCTGGCCTGCCCCTTCTATGCCCCTCCAAGGGGATGTCCCCTGTCCCTACCAGTGCAGGCAAGCAATGGATGAGCATTTCAGACTTATCACCCTGTTGGGACTGTGTTTTTGGACTGGCCATTGGCCTTAGTTTCTTTTGGACTTCGGACTTTTCTCTAAAATTTGCTGAATAAAGCCTCCTTTTGTTTAATTTTGGTTTTCTTTTGATGTACATGATGTACATGAGTAGCATCCTGCATTTGCAGTAGTTATAGTGATCACATCAGGAAAATGAAGTGTTGCTGTGATGGACTCCATGTCGTCCATGGGATATGTGTCCTGTTGTTGTGTAGATCTATGGCATCCTTTGCTGCAGTCTGAGGGTGTGATGTTCATCATTTGACACAGGGATGTACGTTTTGCATTCGCAAATGAACATATTTGTCTTACACTGATGCACATCTGGTGGGCTTAGCACTGTTCAATGTTCCAATTCCGTGACTGTGTGCCCATCTCCACTGGACATGCAGTTTTGCACATCAATGTTGAAGGACTCATCTGTGTGTACAGTACAACATGTTTGCCAGGTGTTTTGGGTGTATGCAGATGACTGACATGACACTCCCGTACCCAGGCTGATGTGAGCAGAAGCTTCTGTGTGTTGTAGTTGTTGACTCACTGACGGAGTGTCCTGCTGACATGTTTGAGTCGTGCACAGACAAGGTTTGGCACAGCGGAGCTTCCGCAGGAGTGTAGTGCCCTCATGGCAGTGTGTATTCTGGTGACATTGCGTGTGCCCGTGTTGTGTGTTGTGTGAGCATGTCTGTGCATGTTCCCTTCCCTTTTCATACACAGGCAGTGTCCCTAGGGATGTTCCTGTTTGTGATGCTAGCAGAGTTGGTATGTGTTCATCCAGCATCTTGGACCTGGTTTCTCCGTGATGTGGGTGCATGGCAAACTTATGTTCATGAGGTTCTCCTCCCAGATTGTCTTTGTTGTCAGGGCTGGGGATGTGGGCAAACGCTGATGGGACACATTCAGCATTCCCCTTGGCACTTGTTGTTTACACAAGTAATGTGATTTAGAGTTTGTGGTAGCTTTCTGTGATTGTGACACGTTGTGTGTGTGACTGCTGCCACTCCTCAGGGTCAGAGCTGCAATGTTGGGAGTTGTGTATGTGTGTTCTTTGTGTGTCACCTTGGCTTCTTCGTTGGTGTGTGACTATGGCCAGGATCCCATTGTTTGTTGTGGATTTCACGTCATGCGCATGTACGGCGTACTGTGCTGTGTGTCAGACATAGACGAGTCATGTTGAGTGGGCATGTGTGATGGGTTTCAGCACCTTACTTCCCCCACCACCCCTGGGATTTTCAGGGGTGCATGTGCAATGTCACCAGTCCATGTGAGCTTCACTGCTGCACATTGGTGGAGATCAGGGTGTGTGGTGTTGAGTGTGCAAATGTGAGTTGTTGCACGGCTAGACCCCTACCTCCATATTGTCCTTGGCTGGCAGGCCGTGCTGATTGATTGTAGCTTGTGTAGGTGTGATGGTAGTTTGTAGCTCAGGACACATGGCTGTGGTTCAGAGTGTGAACGACATCTAGCTTTGTCATCACAGTGGGATTGTCATGCAGGCTAGTGTCAGCACAATGTGGGGTCCCTGGGGGTAGTGCTGTGGTGGGTCTGTCTCTTGCTGTGTTAGTTGCTGTTCCTACAAGCTTGTGTGACATGTGTAATTTGGGCTCCCTCTCATCTAACAATGCCAGATTGCACACATAGGGAATCCAATCCATGAGTTACTTGGGTGTGGCACTGTATACACATCTGTGTAACTGTGATTCAGGCCTCCTCATGTGTTGTGTGGTTGCCTGGGGACACTGGCACCCCCCCCCCATCACCTGTTGATATTGATATGCAGTGTGAATCTGCCTGTTTGTGTTAGTGCATTTGCATCGCTGCATTGGCATTTCTGTAGTGTGCCATTGGCTGTATGTAGTTTGCTTGTTTTCCCCTGCTCTCCCTGGGACTCCTAGGTCATCAGTCGGCACAATGACCATGGTTTGTATCTCCCATTGCTGCCATGGTATGGTATTTGTTCACCTGACATCGACAGTCTCCACAGGATATCAACATTTGTTTGTCCATTGGTGCAGATATGTGGGTCAGCATCATGATGGTCACTTCTGTCATTGTGTTATTGGCTGAATGTTGACAATGTGGTCCCCCATGTGTGATGTGTGTATGCACATGGCCAAAACGATGTTTCTGTGACACTGCACTGTTAGCCTCGCCCAATCTATGTTGCAATGGGACACAAGCACTACTATGCCACAGATGTTTTAGTTGTTGTGTGACCAGGATTCATCCATACAGTTTGTCTTTGGCAGCTTTTACCAAGCCCACACTTACCTTTTGGTGACTGTGGTGATGGGGCTTTAGGCCCCATTGCCACACTGATCAAAAGGTACATCAGCCATGGAGCCCACACTTACCTTTTGGTGACTGTGGTGATGGTGCTTTGGGCCCCATTGCCACACTGATCAAAAGGTACATCAGCCATGGAGCCCACACTTACCTTTTGGTGACTGTGGTGATGGTGCTTTAGGCCCCATTGCCACACTGATCAAAAGGTACATCAGCCATGGAGCCCACACTTACCTTTTGGTGACTGTGGTGATGGTGCTTTAGGCCCCATTGCCACACTGATCAAAAGGTACATCAGCCATGGAGCCCACACTTACCTTTTGGTGACTGTGGTGATGGGGCTTTAGGCCCCATTGCCACACTGATCAAAAGGTACATCAGCCATGGATCCCACACTTACCTTTTGGTGACTGTGGTGATGGTGCTTTAGGCCCCATTGCCACACTGATCAAAAGGTACATCAGCCATGGAGCCCACACTTACCGTTTGGTGACTGTGGTGATGGTGCTTTAGGCCCCATTGCCACACTGATCAAAAGGTACATCAGCCATGGAGCCCACACTTACCTTTTGGTGACTGTGGTGATGGGGCTTTAGGCCCCATTGCCACACTGATCAAAAGGTACATCAGCCATGGAGCCCACACTTACCTTTTGGTGACTGTGGTGATGGTGCTTTAGGCCCCATTGCCACAGTGGCCATGGTCGGCTTGTATTGTGGAGGCCACCCACATTTATGTGTGACACATGTGATAGTGGGTCACATTGTATGTTCATTGTCATGTTCAGTGTTGTAGGCATTTGACATAGACTACACACGCTTGTCATGGTGTTTGGGTGGATGTAATTTTCTGTTATTCCTTATGTGGGTGTATGCTGGTTGTGTCATGCATTACCCGTCCTATGAGTAGGGGTGGTGGTAGGGATTGGCATCCAGCCCCCCATGAGTGGGGATGGTAGTAGTGATAGGCATCCAGCCCCCCCCTGTGTAGGGGTGGTGGTAGTGATAGGCATCCAGCCCCCCATGAGTGGGGGTGGTGGTAGTGATAGGCATCCAGCCCCCTGAGTAGGGGTGGTGGTAGTGATAGGCATCCAGCCCCCCATGAGTGGGGATGGTAGTAGTGATAGGCATCCAGCCCCCATGAGTGGGGATGGTAGTAGTGATAGGCATCCAGGCCCCCTGAGTAGGGGTGGTGGTAGTGATAGGCATCCAGCCCCCATGAGTGGGGATGGTAGTAGTGATAGGCATCCAGCCCCCCTGAGTAGGGGTGGTGGTAGTGATAGGCATCCAGCCCCCATGAGTGGGGATGGTAGTAGTGATAGGCATCCAGGCCCCCCTGAGTAGGGTTGGTGGTAGTGATAGGCATCCAGGCCCCCTGAGTAGGGGTGGTGGTAGTGATAGGCATCCAGCCCCCATGAGTGGGGATGGTAGTAGTGATAGGCATCCAGCCCCCATGAGTGGGGATGGTAGTAGTGATAGGCATCCAGCCCCCCTGAGTAGGGGTGGTGGTAGTGATAGGCATCCAGCCCCCCATGAGTGGGATGGTAGTAGTGATAGGCATCCAGCCCCCCCCTGAGTAGGGGTGGTGGTAGTGATAGGCATCCAGCCCCCCATGAGTGGGGATGGTAGTAGTGATAGGCATCCAACCCCCATGAGTGGGGATGGTAGTAGTGATAGGCATCCAGACCCCCATGAGTGGGGATGGTAGTAGTGATAGGCATCCAGGCCCCCCTGAGTAGGGGTGGTGGTAGTGATAGGCATCCAGTCCCCCATGATTCGGGATGGTAGTAGTGATAGGCATCCAGCCCCCCCTGAGTAGGGGTGGTGGTAGTGATAGGCATCCAGCCCCCATGAGTGGGGATGGTAGTAGTGATAGGCATCCAGGCCCCCTGAGTAGGGGTGGTGGTAGTGATAGGCATCCAGCCCCCCTGAGTAGGGGTGGTGGTAGTGATAGGCATCCAGCCCCCCATGAGTGGGGATGGTAGTAGTGATAGGCATCGAGCCCCCATGAGTGGGGATGGTAGTAGTGATAGGCATCCAGCCCCCCTGAGTAGGGGTGGTGGTAGTGATAGGCATCCAGCCCCCCATGAGTGGGGATGGTAGTAGTGATAGGCATCCAGCCCCCCTGAGTAGGGGTGGTGGTAGTGATAGGCATCCAGCCCCCATGAGCGGGGATGGTAGTAGTGATAGGCATCCAGCCCCCATGAGTGGGGATGGTAGTAGTGATAGGCATCCAGGCCCCCTGAGTAGGGGTGGTGGTAGTGATAGGCATCCAGCCCCCCTGAGTAGGGGTGGTGGTAGTGATAGGCATCCAGCCCCCATGAGTGGGGATGGTAGTAGTGATAGGCATCCAGCCCCCCATGAGTGGGGATGGTAGTAGTGATAGGCATCCAGCCCCCCCATGAGTGGAGATGGTAGTAGTGATAGGGGTCCAGCCCCCCATGAGTGGGGATGGTAGTAGTGATAGGCATCCAGGCCCCCCTGAGTACGGGTGGTGGTAGTGATAGGCATCCAGCCCCCCTGAGTAGGGGTGGTGGTAGTGATAGGCATCCAGCCCCCATGAGTGGGGATGGTAGTAGTGATAGGCATCCAGCCCCCATGAGTGGGGATGGTAGTAGTGATAGGCATCCAGCCCCCCATGAGTGGGGATGGTAGTAGTGATAGGCATCCAGCCCCCCATGAGTGGGGATGGTAGTAGTGATAGGCATCCAGCCCCCCATGAGTGGGGATGGTAGTAGTGATAGGGATCCAGCCCCCCATGAGTGGAGATGGTAGTAGTGATAGGTATCCAGGCCCCCCTGAGTAGGGGTGGTGGTAGTGATAGGCATCCAGCCCCCCCTGAGTAGGGGTGGTGGTAGTGATAGGCATCCAGCCCCCCGTGAGTGGGGATGGAAGTAGTGATAGGCATCCAGCCCCCCATGAGTGGGGATGGTAGTAGTGATAGGCATCCAGCCCCCCATGAGTGGGGATGGTAGTAGTGATAGGCATCCAGCCCCCCCTGAGTAGGGGTGGTGGTAGTGGCAGGCATCCAGCCCCCCCCTGAGTAGGGGTGGTGGTAGTGATAGGCATCCAGGCCCCCATGAGTAGGGGTGGTGGTGGTGGCAGGATTCCAGGCACCTATGGGTGTGTATGGCATTGGTGATGCCCATCCCACCCCTATGATTGTGCAGTTGCTAGTGTACGTCATTTGTGCATCCCTATGTGTGTGTGACATATTTTAGGTAGGTCTAGTTAGTTTGTATTGTTGGTGTTTGACTTACCGTCTGTGACGTAAGCGTCCGAATCGGTCCCGGTAATAGATGTAGAGTATTGGTAGGACCTGCGCGATGGGATTCATGGTTGGGTCGTCTCGTTCGGGTTTCTCGTGTCTTGGACTCGTACTCGTCGCTGGCTTGTTCGTCTCGTAGCCGTGGATCGTTTTGTGACGCGATACGGAGCTTATGTGCGGCTCTCCCGGATGCTGAAACGTGCCGGACGTAGCAACGGGTTCGGCGCGTACGGAAGACGCATCGTACTAGTCCGGCCGGAAGGTGCTGTGTATTTGATTCCGTGCGACTCGATTCGGCGTTTACGGATCCGGCTCGGGCGGAGAAAAGGAGCTGGATTGGGTAAGTACGGCTCGGTCGGAATCTGGGCTGATATGCGCATCGTACTTGTTCGTTCGGTAGAGTGTTCGAGTCGGTCGGAAAACACGCGTTCGGCTGGTATTTTTTCCGGACGAATACTGTTAGGTGCGCTTCCGGCCCGAATCGGAATCGACCCCATTGTTTCCTCAGAGTTACACAGAAAGAATAGACGGGCGTTTCAATAAAAAGGTTTTATTGAACAGTCTTGTTTCTCGTGTAAGAGATATGTGCTGTTATGATCACAAGACCGTATGCAAGATATATAATGTACAGCGTAAGCAGTAGAAATAAATAATACTGCGCTAGCATTATCTTTTAGCATATATTCACATACATAAATAACATGAGCTAAAAATGTGAGTACTCATACGATGCTTTTCTAAGCTAGTTCTACCCCAGTGTACCTAACCTAGTCTAGGTGTAGGGCAAGTTAAGAAGTAGGTGAAGTATTCTATAGTATGGTATACTAAGAGTATGTTAAGTCTAGTATGCCAAGAGTCCCTATAGGTTCTAGTCAGCTCCATACCTTGAGAATGAGAGAGGTGGGAATCTCCTGCCGGATCTCAAACTCTAACACCCCGCGAAGGGAGTCAGAACACTGGAAGCTGGATTCTTCTGCGAGCAGGAATGACAGAGTCTTCTCAGTGCGTCAGGCCGGGATACGGGCTCCTCTGAAGTCGAGGTCTCCTCTAACTTGCTTGGGCAAGGGAAGGTATATTTATACCTGGTAGGTGCCTTGGAATGTTAGCATTGACGTGAAGTCGGACAGAGGAAGACGTCAGGAATAAACCCTTAAGGTATAGCGGTTCATGCATAATAAATGAGTTCTTGGAGAAATCAATAATCCTGTGCTAGGGGAACTCCCAAGAGCTTAAGGGTCTGGTTTCTAAGAACTCGTTGTGACGTTAGGGTGGACGGATGTCGGTGAACATGCCTGTATTTGGAGTGCATGGCTAATGCCTAAATAAGGAATGGGATTCTATGTCTATATAAGGGCAATGCGAATTGTGCCTATATAAGGACATGTTTCAGGAAAACCTATATACGGACACCTAAAGCGGAATACAACACCCACTCCACTTTCGAATGAACCATAATACTAAATGCTAAACATTAAACTTGAGTACCACATATTGCTAAAAACATTTCTAAAAGCATAGTAAAAGAAGTTTTTAAAAGAACTGTTGCTAAAACATGTAATGCAATAGGTACTGTACATTTTAAAGCATTTTTTCATTCTAAGCATATATTGGAAATAAATGCAACATGAATGAATAAACAGAAATATAATATACATATGATGAAATGGTTGACAAGTTTTCAAAAATAAAAGCCATTGCATATCATGATATTAAATGAAATTTTAGACAGATAAGGTGACAATGTGTGCCTGGAAGTATTCAAAGAAGTCCGTTTTATAAGAATAGTTCTACTGTAAGCAGATTGATTTGCCATGTATGTTCAAAAAATAAAAAAAATAAAAAGTTCAATTTTAGGAAGAGTTCCAAGTTTTGAAAATATGAAGGCCAAAGTCATTGCTTCCCTGGTACACTGTGAGCCGAATCAAAGTCAGTGTATGGGTCTGGTGTAAACATGAAATCATCTATTTCTGTAGACAAAATATCGTCTACCAATGTTGGTGACATTGGGAACACTTCGTTCAGAAGGTTAATTGCACAGAGATGAGAAACATCACCTTCAGCAGAATATGCCGCAGCAATGTTCGTGTCCGTTGTTACCTATGTGCCTGTTGATCCATCTCGTAACTCAGCAGCAGCAGGAAGCGTCTGTGAGATCTCAATGAATGCCGTCATCAGGATTGGTAGCCTCTGGGGACAACACAGAGCATGGGCCGTTACCGGGTCCAACAGAGTATTGATATCCGTTGGCATGACTGATGGGAGTGTTAGACAGGTGTCTAGCACGCATTCTTCACCGCAAAGCAGGCAGCGTAGAACAGGTAAGATGCAATCTTGCCAGATTGGTCTGAATGACAGGAACCATGTTGTATTAAGTTCCCGTAGACGAGGCATGCCCAAAAGCTGCACTATGCGCTCACGGCACTTCCGTTCTAGGAGAGCTTTCTCCACATCGCTCGGAGTGATGTTGGTGGATAGGCTTGCCATAGCGTAATAGCAGGAATAGAAATAGGATTCCTGCAACAAGTGCTAGAATTAATGGCACACCACCAAACACCGAATGTGCGAAGTTTGGGATGATTCCGAGGACTGCCTGGAAGGGTGCTAACAGTCCTGAACAGATGGTCTTAAATACATGTACAATACTGCTCGTATCAGACATGTTAAAGATACGTCCCATCATTTCTGTGAAATGTATAGGGCAGTTTGTACGAATTAAAGCCTGTATCTCAGCCGAAGTCCTTGCAATTTGTAAATCATAGATTTCTTTGGCCGAGGTCAGAGGCACGGTCTGTTGCAAAAGCATGGCTTTCATTCTGCTTAAAGTATCAAAACGTATAAAAGAAACATTCAATGAAGGCCATAGAGGCGACTCCTGACTGTGTCTATTGGGGGAACAATACTTGCATACAGCAAGTAACCCTGGAGTTGACCGTTACCAGATATGGGATGCCTGGCAACATGCCACAGCAACTCTGATCATTCAACATGAGGTAACTCCCGTTAGAAAGTTGGCCAAACGTTGGATTAATCACAGTAGCCGGTGTACCCTGCTGGTGGCAGGACAAGTTTGCCACAGAACCATTACAAGCCCCGTGTAAAGAAATGTCCTGACATATGAGTGAACCGCTTAGTGCATTTTCACAGTGTGTACCGCTTAGAAACACTTCACGATCCCCACTCTAACATCTGTATTCGTAAGGTAAATACCAGGATGTCTTAATGTATTCTTTACCCAACCTTTCCTATTTGCCTGCTTGCATTTGTTTGAGGCAATACTGAAACTGAAAAGTAGTGACAGGCAGAGTGATTTTGCCATGGATAAGCCATTCTGTAGCTGGTTTTTCTGCTACTGTAAATGGTAATTTTTCCAGTTTTTCAATGCTCAGCACTGAATACTTTGCTCCCCTTTGTGCCAGTTTGATCTGTTTATCAGTTAGATTGTATTCTGCAAACAGAGACGACGTGTTGATAAAACACCAAGGCACATAGCCCGCACGCAAAGATTGCAGCGTCCAGCCTAATAACATAATAGAACGTAGCTGTGATTGACCTTGTTGTAACATGGCTAAATCTTGTTCCAGTATGTCTATAGCAGAGGATACAATGTTGTCCAATGAATAAATTCTGGATGACAAAGTTGTTAACCCATTGTCGTCCACAGAGAGAGTTTTCTCTAAGTTAATACGATCAAGTTCACGTATTCGTTCTGCGGCCTCTGCCTGTGAAACCTGCCATAATGATACTTCATTATAAGCAGCATAAATGCCGGCATATATGAAACGTTTTTGACGCGGTTTTCTAGGTCCTAGCAAGAATTCCCTAAGGTCTGCGTCTTCTTTAAGTAAAGATAAGTGTTGTTTCACATCCTCAAGTGTAGATTTTTGTAGCCAGTCGAGGCACAATTTTCCTACACTGTATGTTGTTACTACCCCCGGATTTTGTCTTTGAACTTATCGTTGGTCTGGCCTATGGATAGTAAAGCCCTGTCTTCTATTCAGGAATCTTTCTTGACAGATGTTTGTGTCTATGGGCCAGAGTAACCAGTTTTTCCAATCAGGATCTGTTCTGTTGGTTTGTAGTATTGTGTCAACTGTAACCGCTCCCTGTGTAGTGTTATTACTTGCAGGTGTTGGTACAGAAGGTCAATACACAAGAAAGCAACAGAGCAGAAATGCCATTTCACACATGCACATCCACCCCTTATTATCCGTCGGGAAGTAATTTCTCTCAATGCAAATGAATTGTAGTGCTCTCCAGGCATGTAGCCTCCCTCTGCTCCTAGGAGGCTGAATCAACACCCAAGATGGACATCCCACTTGAGGTTTAGCAATAAATTACACAATTGCCGAGGCACAAAAAGAAGTCCAATACAGTGCAACTGGCTCTTAGCCACTCTAGTAGATAGGAAGTCCATACAACTGTCTTGATTTTTCTTATTAAATCCTTTATTCCAAATCAAGTATGATTTTCATAACATCCAGAACCGGCAGCCGACACGTGTTTCGTCCAAATGGACTTTTTGTCAAGGCCAAATTCGAAGGTGAGCCGTAATATGATTAAAAATGCTACGTCCATATGCGACGTGTATCACCTGCGTTGTAGAAGTGATACCTGCGAACTAGAAAGTACAAGGAATCCCCTCTCCTTTAACACGTACTGTAGACAGTCGAAAGTCTTGATAAACCTGGAAGCATGAGCAGTCTCGTCGCGCAAGATCCTAACGTCAGGATCTTGCGCGACGAGACTGATCATGCTTCCAGGTTTATCAAGACTTTCAACTGTCTACAGTACGTGTTAAAGGAGAGGGGATTCCTTGTACTTTCTAGTTCACTGGTATCACTTCTACAACGCAGGTGATACACGTCGCATATGGACGTAGCATTTTTAATCATATTACGGCTCACCTTGAATTTGGCCTTGAAAAGTCCATTTGGACGAAACACGTGTCGGCTGGCGGTTCTGGATGTTATGAAAATCATACTTGATTTGGAATAAAGGATTTAATAAGAAAATCAAGACAGTTGTATGGACTTCCTATCTACTAGAGTGGCTAAGAGCCAGTTGCACTGTATTGACTTCTTTGTGCCTCGGCAATTATGTAATTTGTTGGTACAGAAGGTGTTTTCATGTCTTTGATCTTGGCTAAACCAAGGCAAGACGTTTGTTGCACAGTGTCATTCAAAAACATTATTTGCTGAGGGATGATACATGCTCTAAACAAAGCTTCTATCCCTGTACTTGCCAATCTTTAGA